>JABWTJ010000023.1:0-1434443 GCA_016801875.1 Solanum sitiens | reverse complement strand
TTAACATCTCTCAAGATTCATTATCTTTCTTCCTCTTGTGTCGGTACGTGACACTCCGATCCCCTAATTCTACGTGTCGGTTCGTGACACCCGATCCCCTAATACTATGTGTCGGAACGTGACACTCCGATCCCCTAATTCTACGTGTCGGTTCGTGACACCCGATCCCCTAATACTATGTGTCGGAACGTGACACTCCGATCCCCTAATTCCACGTGTCGGTTCGTGACACCCGATCCCCTAATACTATGTGTCGGAACGTGACACTCCGATCCCCTAATTCTACGTGTCGGTTCGTGACACCTGATCCCCTAATACTATGTGTTGGAACGTGACACTCCGATCCCCTAATTCTACGTGTCGGTTCGTGACACCCGATCCCCTAATACTATGTGTCGGAACGTGACACTCCGATCCACTAACATCATTCTATCAATTCATCAAGCCTTCTTTTATACCAAGGCATCATCAATCTCAAGGTAAATTAGGGTTCTTCAAGATTTTGGATTCAAAAGCTTCATTATGCTTATTTTATCACAATCACATAATCACATTCATGCAAGCATACAATTAAGCATATAGAAGGGTTTACAATACTACCAATACATATCATTCACTATTAAGAGTTTACTACGAATAGTATCAAAACCATAACCTACCTTCACCAAGGATTCTTGATCAAGCAAGCAATCTCTCAAAGCTTTTTGTTTCCTCTTTGGTTGTCTCTCTCTATCGATCGTTTCTTTCTCTCCTTCTTCTCTCTATTTTTTCTTCTTCCAAACTCTCTCTCTTTTCCCTAATTAGCAAATAATTAGGTATAAAAGATGAGGAAATAACCCAATAAGTAACTCAAGGTCATCTCCTTTACACCCCCAAGAATTTGAGTTATTAACATTGACCCACGAAATTTATAATTATAGCAAGAATAGTCCAAAACTCCCCTTTAAAACTTACCCAGAAATTCGACCCAGACTGGGATTACGCAACCTGTGACGGCCCGTCGTGCCTACGACGGTCCGTCCTGCAGGTTCGTCACAACCTTCAGAGACTCAATTTCCTTGATGAGTCTGAGACGGTCCGTCGTGCCTACGACGGTCCGTCCTGCACTTCCGTCACGACGGACAGAGAATTGCTCTCAGTACCCAATTCTCAAGAGTTGAAGTGCTTTGAAACGGAACCTCACAACGGTCCGTCATGTCTGTGACGGTCCGTCCTGCAGGTCCGTCACAGAGTTCAGAGAGTCGATTTCAGCACCCAAATATAAGAATTCCAAGTGTTTGGAACGAGACACCCTCGACGGTCCGTCGTTCCCATTACGGTTCGTCGTTGGATACGTCGTCTCCAACAGTTTTCCAGAAATAAAATCTGCTGCTCAAAACGACTAAGCAGGTCGTTACATGTACTCACTGGCATACCATATGTATAAGCTTTTTTTTTAATTTAAAATTTATTTTTTAAAAAAAAATAATTTTTTTTCTGAATATTTGTTTTTAAAAAATAAAATTTAATTTTTTAAAAAGTACTTTTTTTTATCTTGTATTTCAAATTAATTTGATATATATATTTTTACCTTGTATCGAAAATATTTTTTATTTCACTTACATTCATTATTTTTTCTCTGTTATTTTTCTTGTATTTAATTTTTATTTTATTTCAAATGTTTTGTATTTAAAATGAGTTAATTTTAAACGGATATCAAAAGAAGTGAAGAAAATCGAATAAAATATAAAAATATTAAACATAAAACTAAAGGACACTTTTAAATTGTTTTGTTTCTAAAAATACACATAATTTATTAAAAATATTTAAAAGTGAAAAGAAAATAAATTAATTTAGATCATTTAAAGTGAAAAAAAATTAAAATAAATATTTTACAAAGAAATAAATAAAAATAGTTTAATATATATAAATTTTATTATCAATAAATATGTGCACTAACTAATTATAAAGTTACCAATAAAAAAATGACACGTGTCCAGTTTGTACACTCATCAGTTGTCTTCAAGAAACACTCTCTCTATGTCATGTCAGCTTTTAAGGTGTATTTATTTCATTTTAAATTAATTTAGGGGGTAATAAGACTTTAGTTAAGTTTAGGTGTGTCTCTGGAATTTCGGTCATAGTCCAGGGGGTACTTATGCATTATCCATTTATATATCTTCAAAATACACTATTAAATAATGCGGGGGTAATAGGTCTTATCAAAAGTTTTGAATTGTTACAACGATTTCGGTCAAAGTTCATATATATATTTTAGATTTTAATTTTTTCCTTTTATAATATAAAGATCTGGATTAAATTAATTTAACAAGTCTTTTAACCATAGAAGATAAATTAGGAAAAGTCACCAACTTCAGTAAGAAAATATCATCTTTCACTAATTTTGGCTCCTCACTAATATCATTATTTTTATGTTATATGCTTTATGTAACATCTCGCAACTAAAAACAACAAGAAAAGTAGTTAAAATCTGAAAATATTTATTTTTGGAAAGAATAAGAAAATTCTGGAAAATTGTCTAAGTTAAGAAAATGAGTTTTGATCATTTTCAAAAAACCATAACTCCTAGATTAGGATGAGTTAGGAGTAGTTACACATATGGTTAGAAAGACCTCAGAAAAATCTTTCCAGCGCCGCCGAATTTGTGCGATTTCAATATTGTATGAGTGAGTTATGCCATTTGGAAGTTGGACTGTTGGAATAAGGAAAGTTCAATACAGATTTTAAAAGGGTGTTTTGGTCTTTTCCTTACCCTGTTATTTTATTTCGTTTTAGGTAATGTTCTTAGGGTCTAAACTCATAGGATTCAGTTTACACTTTTATTAAAAGAGTAAATGTTTTTAGAGAAAGCAAGAACGTTCAAGATCGTCGAAGTTCGGCTTGTGAAATTCGCCGGGGTGATCCCTATAAGGTATGTGAGATCTTTTCATGATACATTAGTTCATCCACACACCAAATTTTATAAATTCAGCGTTTCTGAGTAGATTGAATGATAAAAAAGTGAAGTTCCGGAAAAACATTATTGAATTCTTGTTGGTTGAGTTGTTGCATGTCTGGTGTTGATTTGATTCGTATTTCCGGGTTATTTTTCAAGTCAAATCTATTGGGTATTTTTAACATATCGCAAATTGAGATAGCTAGGAAGATGCTTGGAAGTTGAAATATTTCTTTTTAGAAAGAATAAGAAAAATATGGAAAAATTGACTAAGTAGAAAAAATGAGTTTTGACCATTTTCAAACTGTCATAACTTCTATCTCATGATGAGTTAGAGGTAGTTATTATTATGGTTGGAAATACCTTGGAATGATCATTCCAACGGCGCCAAGTTTGCATGATTTCGATATCGTATGAGTGAGTTATGCCTTTCGGAAGTTGGGGCTGTTGGAATAAGGAAAGTCCTATCCGGATTTTAAAAGGGTGTTTTGATCTTTTCCTTACTCTTTTATTTTATTTCATTTTTGGTAATATTCTTAGGGTCTAAACTGATAGGATTCAGTTTATATTTTAACCAAAAGAGTTAGGGTTTTGAGAGAAGAGAAATAAAGAGGAGAAAGGAGAAGAGGAAGCAAAAACGTTTAAGAGCGTCGAAGTTCAACTTGTGGAATTCGTCGGGGGAGATCCCTATTAAGGTATGTGATATCTTTGTGTGTTGGGTTAGTTTACCCACACACCAGCTTGTTTAATTCAACTAATTGTGAGTAGATTGAATGATTAACATTGAAGTTCTTGAAGAACAATGGTTGAATTCTTGTTGGTTGAGTTGTATATGCCTTAAGTTAATTTGGTTCGTGTTTCCGGTTTGTTTTTTGAGTCTAATCTATTGAGTATTTAGGGTATTAGTGATTCTAAGTGTTTGAGTTAGAGATGAAAAACAAAGAAGAAAAGTCAAAACGCACATCCATAGGGCCCTAGGGCGCCGAGCCTCCCATAGCCCCATTGGACAGTCTTTGTCTGTAGGGCCTTGGGGCAGCGCGCCAGCCAGAGCGCCCCAACTTGGACTCTAAAGTTTGGGGCCTGGAGGCCTACTCCTCTTAGAGCTCCAAGGACGCCAGTTCACCGAACTTATTCCCCATCTTTTCGTACTAGTTCCTAAGTGATGTACCCACGTTTCCTAGTTGATTCCAACACTCTAAGGTACATCTTAACATCATGAATTAATACATAAACATGAGATCATGAACCTTGAATCAACAATCCAATTCAAGGAAAGTTAAGATCAAAGCCAAAGAAGTTAAGAGTCAAATCTAAAAGTTAAGAAGCAAGTCAAAGTAAGTTCTTGAAGTTTTCAATAGTCTTAAACAAACATTTTTGACTTTGTTTTAAGGCTCAAACTACAAGTTGAGCAAAGAGTTGAAGTTCTTCCTTCAAAAAAATATAAGGGATCTAAGTGTTTCCCGAAGAATAGTTTCAAGACTCAGGTTTCAAGCTAAGTAAAGAGTAAACAGTAAAGAGTAAAGTGTAAAGAGTTAAGTAGAAGTTCTTTTCTTCAAAATTATAGGAGGACTAAGAATACCCAAAGAGATTTAAAATGTTTTCACATTTAAAAAAGTAAGGAAACCAAGTTTTCCCAAAAGCCTCCGGGCTAGTTTTTAAAAAAGATTTATAGCTTTATAAAATGAAGCAAACAGGATAATTGTGATTTCCAAGATAGCCTTTGAGCTAAGTTTTTTAGCACTAATCTCAAATCATAGGAAAAATTGTTTTTTTTAAAAAAACATACAATATAAGTATAATTTTTGGGAGTAGTATTGAGAATCGATATGGGGAAGAGTTCAGACAACTCACAGTCCCCATAAACCATTTAGCCATCATGAGTAAAATAGGGTCATACTTTTTAGATGAACCATTTTCACTGTTTACTAGTGGTTCCATTAGGCCGTTAAGGTCTTATACCATTGGCCGGGTATAGGATGCACTGACAGCGTGAGGTAGATCGCTGTATCATCACTATAACTATTAAGTCATTGTTGTCGGTTAGAGAAACTCCCATGCAGTAGTTGTATGGTTCCTCAAAAGGTTCTTCTTAGTATGAATGTGGGTACGAGACTTCATTCATGCATTGCACGAGTAAACTTTCAAAGGAAACATGATGTCTTTTATTAAGATTATGAGTTTACATCAAATTATTTTGTATTTTTACTTACATATCATAGTCAATTGTATCTTTGCATACAAAGAGTTGAAAACCATGTTTTAACAATTTTTTTTTTTATATTGCTCATGTCTTTAAACTTCTATATAATGAAATGAGTTAGTTATATTAAGTTATGTTATTCCTGACTTGAGTAGAGACAAGGTAATTGCTTCTTCTTACTCCTTTTCAAGCTTAAGTTGTTGTTTAACATTCAAACTCGCATACTCGTACATTCAATGTACTGATGCTAGTTGGCCTGTATTGTATCATGATGCAGATACATGTAACTAGGATCGGCATTTGGCGGACCGTTGATCCAATGAGCAGCTCAGAGTCAGTTGGTGAGCCACCTTCCTTATGAAGGACATCTTTGTCATTCAGTTATTTTCTTTCAGTTTTCAGTTGTTAGGATGATTGGGGGTCCTATCCCAACATCCATCTTTTACTTTAGAGGCTTCATAGACAATATTATTTTTCTTTGGTCTTTCATTCCATTTGTAAAGACTTGAAGTTGCCATTTTTGCTAAGAACTACTTTAAAGTTATTCTCTTTGAGTTATTTTCTTATGTTTAAGTCATCCGTTGAGTTAAGAAAGCCAGGTCAAGGGTTCGCTTGAGGGCCATCAGTGGTCTTCGAGTGTCGGCCACGTCCAGGGTGTAGGCTCAAGGTGTGTCAAACTCGGTATCACAACACAGAGTTCAAGAGTCCTAGGGAGTCTATGAAGTTGTGTCTATGGAGTCTTAGTCATCGGTGTGAAGTGGGTTACATCTATGATTAGGAGGCTACAACATTTAAGAAATTCCTCATTTCTTTCATACTCGATTCGTGCGTTAGAGTTTATCTCTAAAAAAGTTTCCTTCTAATTTGTTCCTGCGCATGTTTCAGAGAATCATGTCTCCATGAAGAGAAGTCAGAGGTTTTCTATCTAGGAGGATTGTTGAGGAATAAGAGTTTCCAAATGCACCTGAAGTGCAACATCAAGGAAAAGTTACACATGCTGAATTCCGTAAGACTATCCGGATGTTATGTCAAGTTGTGACTCATCAAGTTAGACAAAGAGGTAATCGACAGGAAGTGGATGATACCTCAAGGATCCGTGGGTTGTTAGGGATGAATCCACCAAGCTTCATAGGTTCAAATGTCACAGAGGATCCAGAGAACGTTGTTGAAGTACTTCAGAATTTTTTTGACATATTGCATGTTGTTGATGCTGAAAGAGTGGAACTAGCTGCATACCAAATAAAGGGTACAGCTTGTGTCCAGTTTGACCAATGGAAAAGGAATTGAGCTAAGGATGCGCCAATAGTGAGTTGGGCTATGTTTGAGAATGCTCTCATAGGACATTTCATTCCCCGTGAGTTGCGAGAGGCAAAGATTAGAGAGTTTCTAATCCTTAATTCAGAGTCTATGAGTGTTTATGAGTACAGTCTGAAGTTTGCACAACTTTTTCGCTATGCTCCGAAGATGGTTATTGAGATGATGAGCAAGATTAGTTTATTTGTTGTTGGATTCTCCCATCAGCCAAGCAAGGAAGGCAAAACAACTATGTTGATAGGAGATATGGACATAGCAAGGCTAATGATACAAGTGCAACAAGTTGAGAAGGATAAGCTTAAGGATAGAGAAGAGTTTAAGAATAAGAGGGCTAAGACATCAGGCAACGAGTTCAGGCAACAAAAGAGTAGTATGAATTCTTCCTTCCAACAGAAACAGAAGGGACCTGCTCCACCATCCTGCTAGTGCCCTTGCACCCAGAAATAAAGGTGAGCATGATGGTCGGTGTTCATAAGCCTACAGATCTAGACGCGCTATGTATGAAGGTAGTAAGGCGCAATGAGGTAACTAGGCTCCTACATGTTTTAGGTGTGGTAGAACCCACTCAGGTATTTATCGTGAGGTCTCCAAGGATTGCTTCAAGTGTGGATAAGAGGGTCAATTCATGAAAGAGTGTCCAAAGAACATGCAATGAAATGGTACCTGTGGAGGAACAAATCACCTATATACTATCAATGGTCGCCAGGAGCAAGTGGATTCACCAGATGTCTTCACTGGTATGGTTCAAGTCTTTGACTTTACTGTTTATGCTTTTCTATACCCAGGAGCAAGTTTATCTTTTATAACTTC
Source organism: Solanum sitiens (assembly GCA_016801875.1). Lineage (NCBI taxonomy): Eukaryota > Viridiplantae > Streptophyta > Magnoliopsida > Solanales > Solanaceae > Solanum > Solanum sitiens. The sequence continues at coordinate 1,427,184 of JABWTJ010000023.1, read as the reverse complement.
ATATGTTGCTATGAATGTTTATGTTATTACTCAGAAATTTAATGAACCATTCAGTGTTTCCACACATGTTGGTGATTCCATTCTAGCATAGGAAATCTATCGTGATTGTCCCGTCTTCGTCAATTACAGGAGTACCATGGATGATTTAATTAAATTAGACATTGTACAGTCTGATGTCATTCTTGGTATGGATTGAATTCATGCCTATTATGCATCAATAGATTTCAGCACTGGAGTAGTCAAGTTTCAATTTCCTGTGAACCAGTTATAGAGTGGAAAAGTAGTTCAGCCGTGCTTATGGGTTGTTCAATTTTATACGTTAAGGCAAAGAAGTTAGTTTCCAAGAGGCGTGTCTATCACTTAATCCGTAATGACTCAAGTGTTGAGATACCTCCTATTCAGTTAGTTTCAGTGTCAATAGTAAAAAAGTTTCCAGAAGTCTTTCTTGATGATCTACTCGAAGTCCTTCTTGAGAGAGAAATATACTTTGGTATAGACATCATTCCGGATGCTCGTCCTATATCTATTCCGCCATATAGAATGGCACCAGTAGAATTGAAAGAGCAGTTGAAGGATTTTCTAGAGAAGGCTTTTATTTGACCAAATTAACTTAGGAGACAGTTAAGTCAATGGTTTGAAGCTTGTGAGAAAAGCTTTCAGCAATTGAAAAAGAAGTTGACTACTTCCCAGTTTTGACTTTACCAGAAAGTACTCAAGTTTTTGTGGTGTATTGTGATGCATCTACAGTTGGTTTGGGTTGTGTGTTAATACATAATGACATGCCTCAAGAAAGTAGAAAGTTCATGAGAAAAATTACCCAACCTATGACTTAGAGTTGGTTGTTGTAGTATGTGCTTCGAAAGATGACGCCATTATCTTTATGGTGTTCATGTGGAAGTGTTCACCGATCAAAAGAGTTTTTCGGCATGTGTTTAGTTATAAAGAGCTTAATCTCAAGAAAAGAAGGTTGTCTATGGGTAGTACCACCCATTTTGAGGAAGATAAGAAAGAGTTAGCAAAGGAGGTGCATAGACTTGCATGATTATGAATTTGATAAATGAATTACACAAAAGGATGAGTAGTGCTGATGAATGGGTCTGAGCCATCATTAGTGTTAGAGGTAAAAGGCGAGCAAGACCAAGACCCTATCTGGCTTGAATTAAAAGCAATTGTTAATAAGCAAAAAGTGATGGCTTTTGAAAAAGGGGGAGATGGTGTATTGAGATATCAAGGTAGGTTGTGTGTACCAATAGTAGATGATTGGATTACTTTAAAGTATCACCCATGAAAGGTGTTATGAGATTTGGTAAGAAGGGAAATCAGTTTATAGAGAAGCTACTTGAAAAGCTAAAGAGAATAGGGAGAAGAGATACCCACATCTCTTTGAAACCGAAGAAGTTCCAAATTGAGGTACTAATCCTTTTCTTGGCATTGATATAAGTTTGCATGTTGTCTTTATATTTTGTTCTTGCGTTTATGAGCTAAATGTAAGATGTTACACCATAAGCCTAGTAAGAACTATTCTCATTCTAGGACGAATATTCCCAAGGGGGAGATATTGTAACATCTCGCAAATTGAGATAACTAGGAAGAAGCTTGGAAGTTGAAATATTTATTTTCTTAGAAAGAACAAGAAAAATCTGGGAAAATTAACTAAGTGGAAAAAGTGAGGTTTGGCCATTTTCAAACGGACATAACTTCATTCTCAGGATGAGTTATAGGTAGTTCTTGTTTTGGTTGGAAAGCCCTTGAAATGATCTTTTTAATGGCGACGGGTTTGCACGATTTTGATATTGTATGAGTGAGTTATGCCTTTCTGAAGTTGAGCTGTTGGAATAAGAAAAGTCCAGTCCAAATTTTAAAAGGGTGTTTTGGTCTTTTCCTTACCCTTTTATTTTATTTCGTTTTTGGTGCTATTCTTAGGGTCTAAACTGATAGGATTCCGTTTATATTTTTACCAAAAGAGTTATGTAACACCCCGTATCCAAAATAGACCAAAACCAGCTTTTTAAAAATATCTACAGGTGCAACCAACGGTGGCATCGACGGACCGTAGCCTGACGCACGGTCTGTCCTGCACATCTGTCGATGGGGTCAGAAACTTCCAAAAATCTCAGCCCAGGAAAATTGGTTAAGTCTTGGTCGACGGACAGACCTACGGTCCGTAGGTCAGACTACGGTCCGTAGTCTATGACCATCGATCGAAACCCCATTCACCCACTCTCTTACAAGAACCACGGATGACCAGCACGGTCCGTAGGTGGACCCACGGTCCGTAGGTCTGACCGTAAGTGGGAATTAGCAGACAATTAAGGGGGAAATGCAGTAGGGTCAACTTCAAATGGTAATAACTCTTAGCACAAAATGAATTAGGTATCCCATGACCTACCAAAACATAGATAATTGAATTAGCTTTCTATTTCCACCAACCTTTCTGAAATCCAACCTCCAAGTAAAATGTTATGCCCATTTTAGTAAAGGCATATCGAACAGGCCCAACCTACGGACCCAATGACGGACAATCGATCAAACGACGGACCATCTATCCAGGCCGTCGTTTGGTCCGACATCAATATACCCAGGGGTCTTTTGGTCTTTTCCCACTTTTTTTGAACCTTAAGATATTTCGTTTTGACCCTAAATCATCAGATTTTAGTCAGTTTAAGCCTAGAAACATAACTAAAACTTACCTAAGTCAAAATCATTAATCAAAAGTTAGAAAATTAGAAGCAAGATAGGAGAAAAAGCTCAACAACCCTAGTTCAAGAAAGCAACAAGTTTCCAGCAGTTCCAGCCACGAAATCTAAGTATTTTTTCGTGAATTTCATCACCAGTTATGTGGTATTTCACTAGTGGGTTGCTTTCACCCATTGGGTCCCTAGTTTTCAGTCAGTTCTTGATTCTCTTATCATGATTAAACCTAGGGTTCCTAGAATTACAGCAGAACTTCACGATTTCGTTAAAGTATACATTCCAAATCAGATTATCATGTTATTACTCAGATTATCGCATAAATTTCAGAACCCCAGCTTTGTATTTCTTTAGTTCTTAAATTACACATGCTAGGTCAGATATTTCAGTTACTTCATATATACATGCCTCAGTTATTAATGCATCATTATCAGATTAAATGTTGCATTCTCAGTTTGCATGTTCAGTTTTGAGCTATCCAGTATTTTACAGAAATTCAGACATAATCAGTTAACTATATAAATCAATGGGAGTAGCATAATACCGAATTGGACTAGGGTTCAGCGTACCCAATTAGTCCCAGAACTACTAGCCAAGTAGGTTGTAAGTCCCCTCTTAGGGCAATCAGTTTAGTGATCACGCCAGCATGCCTTTATACCTCTGGCAGGGTATATTGGATCCTCTCGATGGGGCGTATATATCAGACTCCACATTGAGCTCATGTGGTTTTATTGTCGGTTATTAGTAGCTCCCACAATTCAGTCAGACTCTATCGCATTGATCATTTATCAGTATATTCAGTATTCAGTTCCAGCATGTTATAAATTTGTCATTTCATCCAGTTAGCTCAGAATTCAGTATATCATGTACAGATTATTATACTTGCTTTTGTGCTTGTTCAGTTACGTTTTATTTCAGCTTTACTCTATCCTACATGATCAGTACCTTCAAGTACTGACGCATACGTGCGCTATATCTTCTCGTAATATAGGTTCAGGTTCTCAGCATCCAGATCACGCATAAATCAATTTCCGATCTCCAGTTCAGCAGATTCAGTGGTGAGTCCTCATTCTCTGAGGACAACAGTCATGAGTCTTATTTCAGTATTTTAGTCATTTAGTTTCAGTTTTTGCTTGATTTAACTGGGGCTTGTTCCAGTATTTCTAGTCCACTTTAGAGGCTACTTTCAAACATAGTTAGTTTCAGCTTAGCATTGAGTTAATATTTACTTTGTATTAAACTCATTGTTTTCAAATATCTCAATTATAGAATATGGGTATTCCCCATCTTTTCAGTTTAAATTATGATTTAGCTTCCGCATTCAGTTTATTATCTTTAGTATGGTCATGATCATGCCAGCAGGGTTAGCTTGGGACCACTTGTGGTCCTAGGTTCCGTTTCCGCGTCTTTGGGGTAGCTCATGGCGTCACAAGTTAGGGTTTAGAGAGAAGAGAAAAGAAGAGGAGAAAAGAGGAGAAAGGAGAAGATGAAGCAAGAACGTTCAAGATCGTCGAAGTTCGGCTTGTGAAATTTGTCGGGGGTGATCCCTATTAAGGTATGTGAGATATTTTTTTGTTGTGTAGCTCACCCACACACCAACGTGTTTAATTTAGCGAATTTTGAGTAGATTGAATGATGAACATTGAAGTTCTTGAAGAACAATGATTGAATTATTGTTGGTTGAGTTGTTATATGCCTTAAGTTGATTTGATTCGTGTTTCCAGGTTGTTTTTCGAGTCTGATCTATTGGTTATTGAGGGTATTAGTGATTCTATGTTTTTGTAGAAAGATCAATGGAAGTGTAGAAGGTTTAGAGATGAAACATGGAGAAGAAAAGTCAAAACGCACGTTCGTAGGGCCCTGGGGCGCTACGCCTCCCATATCCCCACTAGACGTCTCTGTCCATAAGGCCTTGGGGCGGAGTGCTAGCCATAGCACCCCAACTTGGCCTCTCCATGCCTCTCAGAGCGCTAAGGATGCTAGTTCACCCAATTCATTCCCCATATTTTTGTACTAGTTCCTAATCCACGTTTTCTAGTTTATTCCAACACTCTAAGGTACATCTAAACATCATGAAATTATCCATAAACATGAGATCATGAACCTTGAATCCATAATCCAATTCAAGAAAGTTAATATCGAAGCCAAAGAAGTTAAAGAGTCAAGTCTAAAAGTCAAGAAACAAGCCAAAGTAAGTTCTTAAAGTTTTCAAGAGTCTTAAACAAACATTTTTAACTTTGGTTTAAGGCTCAACTACAAGTTGAGAAAAGAGTTGAAGTTATTCCTTCAAAGAAATATAAGGGAACTAAGTATTTCTCAAAGAATAGTTTCAAGACTCAAGATTCAAGCTAAGTAAAAAGTAAAGAGTAAAGAGTTATGTAGAAGTTCTTTTCTTCAAAATTATAGGAGGACTAAGTATCCCCAAAGAGATTTAAAATGTTTTCACATTTAAACAAGTAAGGAAACCAAGTTTTCCAAGTATCCTTCGGGCTAGTTTTTAGAAAAGATTTGTAGCTTTATAAAATGAAGCAAGCAGGATAACTGAGATTTCCAATATAATATTAGAACTAAGTTCTTGAGCACAAATCTCAAATCATAGGAAAATTTGTTTTTAAAACATACAAGATATGTATATTTTTGGGAGTAGTATTGATCACCGATATGGGGGAGAGTTCAGACAACTCACAACCCCCATAAACCATGTAGCCATCATGGGTATAAAAGGGTCATACTTTTTAGATGAATCCTTTTCACAGTTTACTAGTGGATCCATTAGGTAGTTTAGGTCTTATGCCTTTGGACGTGTATATGATGCGATGGTAGCGTGAGGTAGATCATTGTATCATCTCTGTAACTATTAAGTAATGGTTGTCTGTTAGAGAAACTCCCACAACAGTAGTTGCATGGTTCATCAAGAGGTTTTGCTTAGTATGAATGGGGGATATGAGACTTCATTCATGCATTGCACGAGTAGACTTTGAGAGGAAGCATGATGTCTTTTATTAAGATTATGAGTTTATACAAATTATTTTGTATTTTTACATACATCTCATATTCAATTATATCTTTATATACACAGAGTTGAAAACCATGTTTTAACCAACGTTTGTTTATATTGCTCATGTCTTTAAACTTCTATATAATGAAATGAGTTAGTTATATTAAGATATGCTATTCATGAGTTGAGCAGAGCCAAGGTAAGTCCTTCTTCTTACTCCTTTTCAAGCTTAAGTTGTTTGACATTCCAACTCGCATACTCGTACATTCAATGTACTGATGCTAGTTGGCATGTTGTGTTTATATTTTGTTGTTGTGTGTATGAGCTAAATGTAAGATGTTACACCATAAGCCTAGTAAGAAGTAATCTCATTCGAGGAAGAATGTTCCCAATGGGGAGATATTGTAACATCTCACAAATTGAGATAGCTAGGAAGAAGATTGGAAGTTGAAATATTTATTTTTAGAAAGAATAAGAAAAAACTGGAAAAATTGACTAAGCGGAAAAAGTGAGTTTTGTTCATTTTCAAACGATCATAACTTCTATCTCAGGATGAGCTCGAGGTAGTTCTTGTTATGGTCGGAAATTCATTGGAATGATCTTTCCAACCGCGTCGAGTTTTCACGATTTCGATATCGTATCAGTGATTTAAGCCTTTTTGAAGTTGGGCTGTGATTTCCCATATAGCCTTTGAGCTAATTTTTTTAGCACTAATCTCAAATCACAATAAAGTTTTTTTTTTAAAAAACATACAAGATAAGTATATTTTTGGGAGTAGTATTGAGCACTGATATGGGGGATAGTTCAGACAACTCATAGCCCCCATAAACCATGTAGCCATAATGAGTAGAAAAGGGTCATACTATTTAAATAAATCCTTTTCACAGTTTACTAGTGGATCCATTAGGCAGTTCAGGTCTTATACCTTTGGTCGAGTATAGGATGCGCTGGCAGCGTGAGGTAGATCGTTGTATCATCACTATAACTATTCAGTGATGGTTGTCGATTAGGGAAACTCCCATAGCAGTAGTTGCATGGTTCCTCAAGAGGTTCTGCTTAGTATGTACGGGGGTATGAGACTTCATTCATGCATTGCACGAGTAGACTTTGAGAAGAAGCATGATGTATTTTATTAAGATTATGAGTTTACATCAGATTGTTTTGTATTTTACATACTTCTCATAGTCAATTGTATCTTTGCATCCACATAGTTGAAAACCATGTTTTAGCCAGCTTTTCTTTATATTACTCATGTCCTTAAACTTCTATATAATGAAATGAGTTAGTTATATTAAGTTATGTTATTCATGAGTTGAGCAGAGCCAAGGTAAGTATTCCTTCTTACTATTTTACAAGCTTAAGTTATTGTTTAGAATTCGAACTCGCATACTCGTACATTCAATGTACTAATGTCAGTTGGCCTGCATCATACCATGATGCAGACACAGGTAACTAGGATCAGCATTTGGCGCACCGTTGATCCAGTGAGCAGCTCAGAGTCAGTTGGTGAGCCTCCCTTTATTCTGGAGGTCATCTTTACAATTGAGTTATTTCTTTCAGTTTTCAGTTGTTAGGATGATCTGAGGTCCTGTTCCAACATCCATCTTTTACTTTAGAGGCTTCATAGATAAACAGCGTTAGTTTTCTTTGGTCTTTCATTCCATTTGTAAAGACTTGAATTTGCCATTTTGGTTAAGAACTACTTTAAAGTTATTCTCTTTGAGTTATTTCTCTTATGTTTAAGTCTTCCGCCGAGTTAAGAAGTCCAGGCCAAGGGTTATCTTGAGGGACAACAATGGTCTTCCAGTACTGGCCACGTCCATGGTGTAGGCTCGGGCCGTGACAGTATTGAGGATACTAATGATCGTAAGTGTTTGGAGAAAGAACCATGGAAGTTTAGAGGTTTTAGAGATGAAAAACAAAGGAGAAAAGTCAAGAACACCTGTCCTTAGGGTCCTAGGGCACCGCGCCAGCCAAAGAGCCCCCAACTTGACCTCTAAAGTTTGGGTCCTGGCGCCCCACGCCTCTTAGAGCGCCAAGGACGCCAGTTAACCCCATTTGTTCCCCATATTTTTGTACTAGTTCCTAAGTGATGTACACATGTTTCTTAGTTGATTCCAACACTTTAAGATACATCTAAACATCATGAAATCATCCATAAACATGAGATCATGAACTTTGAATCCATAATCCAATTCAAGGAAGGTTAAGATCAAATTCAAAGAAGTTAAGAGTCAAATCTAGAAGTTAAGGAACAAGTTAAGGAAAAGTTCTTAAGAGTTCTTAAGGGTTTTTAACAACATTTTAACTTTGTTTTAAGACTCAAGTTTCAAGTTAAGCAAAATAGTAAAGAGTTGAAGTCCTTCTTTCAAAGAAATATAAGGGAATTACGTATTCCCTAAGAGTTGATTTAAGACTCAAGTTTTAAGCTAAGCAAAAAGTAAAGATATGAGTTCATTTCTCAAAAGTTATAAGGGAACTAAGTATTCCCTATGAGTTTAGAAATGTTTTTCACATTTAAGATAGGAGTAAACTAAGATTTTCCAAAAGATTTTTGAGAAATAAAAGAGAAAATTGATTGCAAGAGAGCTATTAAAGCTAAGTGTTGAGCAATTATCTCAACCCAAAGAACGAATTTATTTTCAAAATACATGAGCTAAGTATATTTTTGGGAGTAGTATTGAGCACCGATATGGAGATATGAGTGCATAAACTCAAGTATCCATAAGTCATGTAGCCATAATGGGCATTAATGGGTCATACGTTTTAGATGATCACATAAGTTAAGCTAGTAGACCCACTTAATGAATTAGCTTCCTATACTGATGGAAAGGTATAAGATGATCCTTGGCAGCGTGAGGTAAAGTGATGTATCATCGCTATAGCTCTTAAGTGATGGTTGTCAGTTAGAGAAACTCTACAGTAGTAATTGCATGGTTTCTCAAGGGATCTGCTTAGATGGGGGGTATGAGATTTTATTCATGCATTGCACAAGTAGACTTTGAGAGGAAGCATGGTATGTTTTTATGATATTATGATTATGAGTTTACATTATATTTTAAACAGTTTTCTTTTTCTTTATATTACACCTGTTTTAAATTGCTATATAATGAAATGAGTTAGTTTTATTGAGTTATGTTATTCATGAGTTGAATAGAGCTAAGGTAGGTGTTCCTTCTTACTATTTTCAAGCTTAAGTTGTTGTTAGAATTCCAACTCTCATACTCGTACATTCAATGTACTGTTGCTAGTTGGCCTTCATTGTATCATGATGCAGACGTAGGTAACAAGGATCAACATCATCCAGCGCCTCGTTCATCCAGCGGAGCACTCAGAGTCAGTGGTGAGCCTCCTTGCATCTCGGAGGACACATTTATTGCTTTTCAATTTTTCCTTATAGGATGTTATGGGGGTTTTCCCAACATCCATATTAGTATTATAGAGGTTTCATAGACAGTCAGACAACTTAGTTTTGAGTCTCTTCTTTGTATTGCAGATGTTTTTCTATGAGACTTTAGTGTCATTTTGGACAAATTATTCAATTCAAGTTATTTTATGAGGATGTTTTGTTATATTGACTTAAGTCTTCCACTGAGTTAAGTAAGTCAGGCCAAGGGTCCGCTCAAGTCTAGCAATGGTCATTGAGTGTGGGTCACATCCAGGGTGTGGGCTCGGGGTATGAAAGAATTGATATTAGAGCACAGAGTTCAAAAGTCCTAGGGAGTCTATGAAGCCGTGTCTGTAGAGTCCTAGTTATCTGTGTGAAGCGCACCACATCTATAATTAAGAGGGTGCTACATTTAGGAATTTTTTCACTTCCTTCATACTCATTTCGTGCGTTAGATTTTGATCTCTAAAATGTTTCCTTCTAATTCGTGCCTACTTGTGTTTTCAAAGAATTAGTCAGTCCTCCACGAAGAGAATCAGAGGTTGTCCAGCTAGGAGGAATGTTAAGGAACAAGAATTACCAAATGCACCTGAAGTGCAACCACAAGGAGAAGTTACTAATGTTGAGTTCAGAAAGACAAGTAGGATGCTGAGTCAAGTTGTGACTAACTAGGTTGGTCAAAAAAGAGGAGCTTGACAAGAAAGGGCTGACACTTCGAGGATTCGTGAGTTCTTGAGAATGAATCCCCCAAGTTTTACTGGTTCGAGCACAACTGAGGATCCAGAAAACATCACTGAGGAACTAAAAAAGGTGTTTGAGGTGATATTGTTATTGACAATGAAAGAGTTGATATAGCTGCATATAAAGTGAAGGGTGTTGCTAGGACTTGGTTAGATCAGTGGAAAAAGGGTAGGGATGAAGATGCACCACTTGCGAGTTGGGCTTGTTTTGATGAGGCCTTCTTGGGGCGTTTCTTTACCTGAGAACTGAAAGAGGCTAAGGTACGAGAATTCCTCACACTTAAGCAATATTCCCTAACTGTTCATGAATATGGGTTGAAGTTCACCCAACTATCCCATTATGCTCCGGAGATGGTTAAAGACATGAGAAATAGGATGAGTTTATTTGTTGCTGGTTTGGGCCTTCTATCAAGCAAAGAGGGTCGGGCAGTATTGCTGTTAGGTGACATGGACATTTCGAGATTGATGGTCTATATGCAGCAGGTAGAGGAAGATAAGTTGAGAGATAGAGAGGAGTTCAATAACAAGAGGGCTAAGATAGGGAATGAGTCCGGGCAGCAGAAGAGTAATGTCAATCGGTAATCTTTCTAACAGGAACAAAAAGGACCTGCTCCATCATCTGCTAGTGCACCTGCACTTGGGAATAAAGGTGAGTATATTGGCCAGAATTCACAAAACTTCAGAGCTAGACCCAGACAGTCTTAGGGTAGTGTGGAATAGGGAGGTAAATGGGCTCCTCCATGTGCTAGGTGTGGTAGAACCCACCCAGGAAAGTGTCGTCAGGGCCAGACACGTTGCTTCAAGTGTGGACAAGAGGGTCACTTCATTAAAGAGTTTCCAAAAAACATGCATCGAAATAGTACTAGCGGAGGAACAAACCGTTTATATGCTATTGCTAGTCTCCAAGAGCAAGAGGATTCGCCAGATGTTGTCACTGGTATTATCCAAGTCTTTGACTTTACTCTTTATGCTTTATGCTTTGATAGACCCAGGATCGAGTTTATCTTTTGTAACTCCATGTGTTGCTATGAATTTTGATGTTAGTCCTGACCAACTTAGTGAACCATTCGGTGTTTCCATACCTATTAGTGAGTCCAGTTTAGCACAGAGAGTCTATTGTTATTGTCCCCTTTTTGTCAATCACAAGACTACCATGGCTGATTTAATTGGGTTAGACATGGTAGATTTTGATATCATTATAGGTATGGATTGACTTCATGCATGTTATGCATCAATAAATTGTAGAACTCAAGTTGTCAAGTTTCAGATTTCCAATGAGTCGGTTGTAGAGTGGAGTAGTAGTTCAGCAGTTCCTAAGGGTCATTGTATTTCGTACCTTAAGGTGAGGAAGTTAGTTTCTAAGGGTTGTATCTATTTCTTAGTCTGAGTAAATGACTCAAGTGCTAAGGTACCTCCCATTCAGTCAATTCCTATCGTAAAAGAGTTTCCAAAACTTTTTCATGATGATCTACCTAGAGTCCGAGAGAGAAATAGACTTTGGCATAGACATCATTCTAGATACTCGTCTGATCTTTTCTGCCATACAAAATGGCACCACTAGAGTTAAAAGTTCATGAGAAGAATTACAGAAACCCATGACTTAGAGTTTGTTGTTGTAATAGTTGCTTCGAAATATGATGCCATTATGTTTATGGTTTTCATGTGGAAGTGGTCACCATTCACAAGAATTTTTGGCATGTGTTTAGTTAGAAAGAGCTTAATCTTAGGCAAAGAAGGTTGTCTATGGGTAGTAACAGTCATTTTAAAGAAGATAAGAAAGAGTTAGCATATGAGGTGCATAGACTTGCATGATTAGGAGTTTGATTAATGAATTCTACTAAAGGAAGAGTAGTGGTAATGAATGGGTCTGAGTAATCATTAGTGTCAGAGGAAAAAGGAAAGCAAGAACAAGACCCTATCTTGCTTGAATAAAAGGCAAAAGGTTCATAAGCAAAAAATAAGTGATGGCTTATGAACAAGGGGGAGATGGTGTTTTGAGGTAGATGACTGAGTCACTTGGGAAGTACCAATCCTGAAGGGTGTTATGAGATTTTTTAAGATAGGGAAGACCAGTCCCTAGTAAATTGATCCTTACAGAATATCCAAGAGGATTGGCAATGTAGCTGGTAAGTTAGAGTTATTACATGAGTTAGCAGCAGCCCATCCAATGTCTCACATCTCCATGTTGAAGAAGTGCATGGGAGATACTTCACCTATCATACCAACTGAGGATATTGGTATCAATGATAGTTTTTCTTATGAGGAGGTCCCAGTTAAGAATCTAGATCGCCAAGTTCATAAATTGAGAACAAATTAAGTAAGTAGCATCAAGTCAAAGTTCTGTGGAGAAATCAGTTTGTAGAGAAGCTAAAGAGGACAGGTAGAAGATATATCCACATCTCTTTGAATATGGAGAAAATACAAACTAAGGTACTGATTTTCTTCTTAGTACCCCTTAATTTATGAGTGAGCATGTTAGTTGTTTGCATTAGCTTGTTGGGTGTTTGAACTAGATGTTACACCCTTAGCCTAGTAAGATTAATCTCATTCGAGGACAAATGGTCCTAAGGGGGAGATATTGTAACATCTTGCAACTAGAAACAACTAGGAAAGAGGTTAAAATCTGGAAAGATTTATTTTTGGAAAGAACAAGAAAAATCTGGAAAATTGTCCAAGTTAGGAAAGTGAGTTTTGGTTATTTTCAAATGATCATAAATCTTAGCTCAAGATGAGTTAGGAGTATTTCCACCTATTTTTGGAAAGCCCTTAGAATAATCTTTCCAACGCCGCCAAGTTTGCGCGATTTTGATATCGTATGTGTGAGTTATGCCCTTTGGATGTTGGACTGTTGGAATAAGAAAGTCCAATCCGGATTTTAAAAGGGTGTTTTGGTCTTTTCCTTACCCTTTTATTTTATTTCGTTTTTGGTAATATTCTTAGGGTCTAAATTGATAGGATTCAATTTACACTTTTACCAAAAGAGTTAGGGTTTTGAGAGAAGAGAAAAGAAGAGGAGAAAAAAAGAAAAGAAAGGAGAAGATGAAGCAAGAACGTTCAAGATCGTCGAAGTTCGGCTTGTGGAATTCATCGGGGGTGATCCCTATAAGGTATGTGAGATCTTTTCATGTTAGGTTAGTTCACCCACACACCAACTTGTTTAAATTCAGCGATTTGAGTAGATTGAATGATAAAAAAGTGAAGTTCTTAAAAAACATTGTTGAATTCTTGTTGCTTGAGTTGTTGCATGCCTAGTGTTGATTTGATTCGTGTTTCATAGTTGTTTTTCGAGTCAAATCTATTAGGTATTGAGTATACTAATGATCCTAAGTTTTGGGGAATGAACCATGGAACTTTAGAGGGCTTAGAGATGAAAAACGGAGGAGAAAATTCGAGAACGCTTGTCCATAGGGCCCTGGTGTGCCGCGCCAGCCAGAGAACCCCAGCATGGCCTCTGAGGTTTGGGGCCTGGCGCCCCACGCCTCTCAAAGCGCCAAGGACACCATTTCACCCTATTCGTTCCCCATCTTTCCGTACTGGTTCTTAAATGATGTTCCCATGTTTCTTAGTTGATTCCAACACTCTAAGGTACACCTAAACATCATGAAATCATCCATAAATATGAGATCATGAACCTTGAATCCATAATCCAATTCAAGAAAAGTTAAGATCAAAGTTAAAAAAGTTAAGAGTCAAGTCTAGAAGTTAAGGAGCAAGTTAAGGTAAAGTTCTTAAGAGTTCTCAAGGGTCTTTAACAACGATTTAACTTTGTTTAAAACTCAAATTTTAAGTTAAGTAAAGAGTAAAGAGTGGAAGTCCTTCTTTCAAACAAATATAAGGGAACTAAGTATTTCCTAAGAGTTAGATTTAAGACTCAAGTTTCAAGTTAAGTAAATAGTAAAGAGTTGAAGTTCTTCTTTCAAAGAAATATAAGGGAGCTAAGTATTCCCTAAGAGTTGATTTAAGACTCAAGTTTCAAGCTAAGCAAAGAGTATAAATATGAGTTCATTTCTCAAAAGTTATAAGGGAACTAAGTCTTTCCTTAGAGTTTATAAATATTTTTCACATTTAAGATAAGAGGCAACTAAGATTTCCCAAAAGAGTTTTGAGCAAGAAAAGGGAACATTGATTGGAATAGAGCTTTTAAAGCTAAGTGTTGATCTATTATCTCAACCCAAACAAAGAAGTTGTTTTAAAAAAACATGAGCTAAGTATATTTTTGGGAGTAGTATTGAGCACCGATATGGGGATGCGAGTTCATAATAACTCAAGTATCCATAAACCATGTAGCCATCATGGGTATTACTGAGTCATACATTTTAGATGATCACATAAGTTAAGCTAGTGGATCCACTTAGTGAGTTAGGTTCCTATACTAATGGCAAGGTATAGGATGGTCCTTGACAACGTGAGGTGAAGTGTTGTATCTTCGCTATAGCTCTTAAGTAATGATTGTCGGTTAGAGAAACTCCCACAGTAGTAATTGTATGGTTCCTCAAAGGGGTTTCCTTAGTACGAATGGGGGTATGAAACTTCATTCATGCATTGCACAAGTAGACTTTGAAAGGAAGCATGGTATCTTTTTATGATATTATGATTATGAGTTGACATTATATTTTAAACATTTTTTTCTTTATATTGCACATGTTTTAAATTGCAATATAATGAAATGAGTTAGTTATATTGAGTTATTTTATTCATGAGTTGAGCATAGTCAAGGTACGTGTTCCTTCTCACTCTTTACAAGATTAAGTTGTTGTTCACATTTCAACTCGCACTAGTTGGCCTGCATCGTATCATGATGAGACGCAGGTAATCGGGATCAGCATCATCCAGTGCCTCATTGATCCAGCTGAGCACTCGGAGTCATTGGTGAGCCTCCTTGCATTCCGGAGGACACATTTATTGATTTTTATTTTTTCTGTATAGGATGTTGTGGGATTTGGCCCAACATCCATCTTAGTATTATAGAGGCTTCATACACAGTTAGACAATTTAGTTTTGAGTCTCTTCTTTGTATTGCAGATGTTTTGCTTTGAGACTTTAGTACCATTTAGGCCAAGTTATTAGATTCAAGTTATTTTATGAGAATATTTTCTTATATTGAGTTAAGTCTTACGCTGAGTTAAGTAAGTCAGGCCAAGGGTCCGCTCAAGTCCAGTAATGGTCATTGAGTGTCGGCCACGTCCAGGGTGTAAGGTCGGGGTGTGACATTTTACTTCTACAAGTAATATCATTTAACTAATCTAAAGTTAAGAATATCCTTCATTTTTTTTTGTATCTGACCAAAAAATGAAGCAAATTAATTAAGAAAAAAGAGGAGACCAACTTGATTTTTTTGAAAAAAAAGAAGAAAATATTCCAAAATATTTTACAATTAGTGTTATACAAATTCTTTTTTCCTCTCCATTTTCTTTTCATTTTTTGCATAATTTATTTGCCAAATACTTATTTTTTACTAAGGGAAAAGGTAGAAGTACCCCTAACTATGACCGAAATCTCAGAGACGCACCTTCACTAAACTAAGGTTCTAATAGTCCATAACCCCTTTTTTGTAATTTTGTGCACTATTTTGGCTTATGTGGCATCCAAATATCTCATATGGGCCTCAATTCGTGGAGTCACGGAGTGTGCCACGTAAGAAAAAGATGTATAAAATTACAAAAAAAGTTATGTTTTAGAAGTTGTGTTTAAACATGTATTTAGTTTTTTTTTTTTTTTGAAGTTTTGCAAGTGAAATGTCAAAAAATAAAACTAGGTTAGTTGAAAAAAATTTAAGTATCCTATAAAATTAGTCAAATAATTATTTAAATATTGGTCAAAGAAAAGTTTAAATATAATTCCTTATAAGATATGGTCAAACAAACATCTATAGAAAAATTATCAAAAGATTGGTCAAATAAAAGTTTAAATATAATTCCATATAAGATATGCTGAAACACACAATTATAGAAAAATTATCATTCTCATAATGTATAACCAAAAGCTAGTGCAATAAATAATTGACAATTCTAGACATATTTACTATAAATTTGTCATACACCAATCTCAATATTCTCCATTCTAGTTGATTGGTTCCTTTGCTAATTTCAAAGACAATGATATCAAGATATAATATTGTTGGTGTATTTTTCCTTGTTTTGATCTCAATATTTGTTAATATTGAAGGCCGTAGTATCTCTCAGTTCTTAACCCAAAAAACAATAGGAACCAAATGGGCTGTCTTAATTGCTGGCTCCGCTGGCTGGACTAATTATAGGCACCAGGTTATCATCCTGAATTATTCTTTTTTATATAATATATATCGCCTAACATTTTTTTATAATTCAATTCCTTGTAAACGTTAATTGATAGTCTTGATGATGGATAGATGACATTATTGGTTTGATTGGCTTACCACGATGTGAATGTTTAACGATTTATTTTTTGTGACTGAAGTTGTTTGATGATATCTTCATAAACATCTATCAACTTTGTTGTATTTTGTGGATCATGTAGCTATTATTGATTGTTTAAGGATTATACAGGTCTTGAGATAATTAAATTTGATTGTACTACAACTACTGCTTAAAGATATTCACATCGAACCAATAAAAAAGAAAATAAAGAATTCCACAAAAATTTGAAGTTTGAAAAATCCGACTATAATTGATTTGATTTCATTTATAAATATAAAAAATCTGACATTTTAATTTGACTTTAAATTTTAAAATCTTTTGGTATTAGAAAATATCAAATTACTACCAACTTAAAGTCTAAAATTGCGTTATTTTCAAACATTTTGTATTTAATACACATATAAAAAAACAAGAAAATGTGTTAATCAAAGTTAAAAGGAGAAAGAAGAACTATGTACCCACTCTGTTTCAATTTAACACACTTTTTTTAATCCGTTGAAAAAAGTTACTTTTTTACAAACGAAAATCATCTCATTTTAAGATATTTTTTAGTTTATTGTTAATAATGTTTTATAGAAATAGTCTACAAATTTTAATAATGTTATTTTTTGTTTTAAACTTTGTGTTAAGTTAAACAAGCGATACAAAAAGATGAATGTAAATTGGTTGTATAATTTCAGGCTGATGTGTGTCACGCTTATCAAATACTGATGGCTGGTGGTCTTAAGGAAGAGAACATCATTGTATTCATGTACGATGATATTGCTAACAATAAAAAAAATCCTAGACCTGGTGTCATCATCAATAACCGACATGGCCATGATGTTTACAAAGGTGTCCCTAAGGTTTGTTCTTTTAATTTTGTGTTCAATTTTCAAGATTATTAGAGTGTTTGTTAGCTAATGAAGGTTTTCTCTTCTCTTTTTGTGGAGGCAGGATTATGTAGGTGATGATGTTAATGCTAAAAACTTTTTCAATGTCATCCTAGCCAACAAAAGTGGTGTTGTTGGAGGAAGTGGTAAAGTTTTGAAGAGTGGCCCAAATGACCATATCTTCATATACTATGCTGATCATGGTGGCCCTGGAGTTATTAGTAAGTACTCTCTCTGTCCCTATTTAGTTGTCCACTTTATATGTGGCACACATATAAAGGCACCAATGATTATCATATGTTAGTTACAATTTTACCCTTAACTTAAAAGATTATGCAAATTCCCCAAGTATAATAAATGTATTTTCTGGTTCCAAAAAGCATGCATTACAACTTAGTAGTACTAGAAATTTTCTAGAATTAAATAAGGGCATATTAGGAAAAAAATTGTTATCCTTTCTTGATATGTTAAAATGGACAAGTAAATAGGAACAAATATAAAAGGAAATAGGGACGAGTAAATAGGGACAGAGGGAGTATTGTTTACTCAACCAATACACCTTTTGTCCCAATTTTGGTGTCTTACTTTCCTTTTTAGTCTATCCAGATTCTTTTTATATTTAGTTAGTTTTTCAATTTTGATATTCCATATGCAAGTTTAACACCACAAGATTAAAAACTCTTAAACTTTCTGAACTTAAATTGGGACTGTTGGAGTAGTTATTATCTCAGAAAGTCAGTTTGTTTGTTTGTTGAAAAGAATTGGAATCAAGAAGAAATGTGACTTTCTGACATAATTAACTTATTAGTTGAGTGACTGTATGAAAAATGGGACCCTATTTTGAAGTTGTGAATCTCAATTGAATGTTATACACTTGATTATAGAATATATGGATAATTGGATATTTTGTCGCTGTTATTGTGAATGTGGTATAAGCAATTTGTGTTCGGAACTTACCGTCTAATGACATAGTTAGGCAATTGGAAAATTAAGCTAATACTCATTACAAATCGAATCTTGCAATTTGTGATACTCTGAAACTGATTAGGATATGCATAATTGTTTTCTTGTTTTTATTATTATCAGCAATGCCAAGTGGAGAATTGATTTACGCAGATGAACTATTTAACGTGTTGAAAAAGAAGTATGCATCTGGGACGTACGACAGACTTGTAAGTTGCTTGCTTGCTTTCCCTTTGCGCGACTGTTTGATCAGTGAAATTTAAAGTCTGTATTTTATGTTGGATGATATTCAGGTGATTTACCTAGAAGCCTGCGAGTCTGGAAGCATGTTTGATGGTATTCTCCCCAAAGGACTTAATATCTATGCCATGACTGCATCAAAACCTGATGAAAACAGTTTTGCCACATACTGTGGCTATGGTACTCCTGATCATCCCTGCTTTGGTCCATGTTCCCTTCCCGAGTTTAAGGGTGTTTGCTTGGGAGACTTATACAGTGTTGCCTGGATGGAAGATAGGTATAAACACTTTTATACCTCTGTTCTCGTAGACCACATTGTTAGAAAGGAGTATGTCAATTGTCAAGTATAGATTCTTGTATTTTGTTTCTATAATTTACACTTGGAAATGTCGTATTATGTCAAAGTAATTATTGTTTGCACCTATGAACAGTGATGTACAAGATCGAAAAACTAACAGCTTGCATGGGCAGTATAGTCGAGTAAGAGTTTATATTGTTATGGACAAATATTGCATATGCTTTAAGCAATTTGTTTGGGCAATACCTATGCTTTCTTTTATGCTATTTAAATGGAAGCTTTATGATTTAATTGTCGCTCAGGTTGCAAAAAGAACTGCAGCCAACTTAACATATGGCTCTCATGTCACACAATACGGTGATTTAGTGGTGAGTTTTGATCCTCTTGCCACGTATATGGGTGAAAATTTCAAAAATCATAGTCATGACTCTGTGGATGCCAAGTCATTCTCGACATCATCATCAAGGAATGTGGATCAGCGCAGCACTGAACTTTTCTATCTGTTCACCAAAGTACGTTCCTACCTCTTTTTGATGGAGAATTCATCTTCCTACACATGATTTCATTAATGTTCTTTCTTAATGTTTGCAGCACCAAAATGCTCTTGAAGGCTCCGATGAGAAATATGAAGCTCTTGTGAAACTAAATGAAGTTATGTCACAGAGAATTCAAGTAGACAACAATGTAAAACATCTAGGGGAGCTTCTTTTTGGTGTTGAAAAAGGTAATGAGGTACTGCATACCGTTAGACCTGCTGGACAACCACTTGTTGACAACTGGGATTGCCTTAAGTCCTAAGTAAGTATTTAATTAGACTGGCAATACAAGCAATATTTTCAGTTCAATTTTCGTGTTTTGTTCTTTTAATGAGAATATGACTGCTCTGTTTGTGAGAATAGGTCAAGATATTTGAGGCACATTGTGGAAGATTAACAACGTATGGAAGGAGACATGTACGTGGTATCGCCAACATCTGCAATGCTGGGATTACGAATGAGAAAATGGTTGCTATGTCTGCACAAGCATGTTCAAGTTAGTAGAGAATTTTGGCAAAGGAGCAACTATACTTCTGTTTAGTTGATAGCTACATTCAGAAAAAGGATGCTTAGAAGCAGATCTTTACCTGGTATCCATGTACTAAAGCTTTATTTTCTCCATAATAATGCCCTTTTTGACCTTTTTATGCATTTACCGAGTCTAGTTCAGTTCCATCCACGCTCGATTTTGTTTGTTTATTTGGAAGAAAATGATGAAGCCTTTCGCCGCTACTACATGCATATGTAGATCCCATCAACTCATTAACCTGAGTTATTGTACATAATTCTAGCCCTTCTTATTTGAATTTTTTTTTGAAAAAGTAGTAAGTGAAGAGAGTTGTATACAATCATAATTTTGTCGATATATTTGGTATGGCGAAGAATGTTTACCCAAAAAAATAATGGAAAAACATATCATGTTCAGAGTGAAGACAGAGATCTTCATTGTCTTCTTTGTTCTTCATATAAATATTACTATTTCATTATGAGTGTGTTTGGTACGCTAGAAAATATTTTCTTGAAAAACAAGCGAATTTCTAACTTATTTTCTCATTTTTGGTTGGTGAATAAAAAGTTTTTTAATGTGTGGTTGATGAATGAAAATATTTTTTATTTTTGGCTTGAGACTAGAAAATACTCCTTTGAAAAATAATTCTTAATCCAAAAATTAACCTCGAGAATTGATCTAGGACAAGACCCGTATGACCGTTCCAAAATTTGATCATGAGATCTGACCCAAGACCTGATCCAAACTTTCGACCTGGGAAAATATTTTCAAAAGCAATTATTTAAAAAAAAAAACTTTTAACGAGGGTGGAGGAATGGGGTAAGTGGGGTGGCATAAAAAAGAAATTTTTAGAATTTGAAATATTTTTCAATATATATATTATTTTAAAAAAAATATTTGACAGGGTGACCTGGGTGAGGGTGGCGTAAAAAAATTTTTTTTTTAAAAAAATTGAAATATTTTCCAAAGCAATTTTATTTTTATAATTCTTTTGATGGGGGTGGTCTGGGTGGGGGATGGCGGGGGAGGGGGTTAGCGTAAAAAATGAAATTTTTTAACACTTGAATATTATCCAAAAATATTTGTTTAAAAAAGATTGACCGGGGTGGCCTAAGTTGGGGTCGGCTCAAAATATGAAATTTTTTAAAATTTGAAATATTTTTCAAAAATAATTTTCTTTTAAAAAAAATTGGTGGTGGTGGTGGTGGTGGGTTAGTCAGGTAAAAAGAATCTTAAAATTTGAAGGTTGGAGTAGAGTTTCTGGAAAATATTTTCTTTAATTTTTGAAGGAAAGTTATTTTCCTTAAATTTGAGAAAAATGAGTTGATTTGGAAAATAATTTTCAAAACATTTAAACGAACCAAACATGGGAACCAAGCACATCCTACATCTTCTCTTGCTCAGGTTGCAAAAAGAACTGCAGCCAACTTAACATATGGCTCTCATGTCACACAATACGGTGATTTAGTGGTGAGTTTTGATCCTCTTGCCACGTATATGGGTGAAAATTTCCAAAATCACAGTCATGACTCTGTGGATGCCAAGTCATTCTCGACATCATCATCAAGGAATGTGGATCAGCACAGTACTGAACTTTTCTATCTGTTCACCAAAGTAAGTTCCTACCTCTTTTTGATGGAGAATTCATCTTTCTACACATGATTTCAGTAATGTTCTTTCCTCAATATTTGCAGCACCAAAACGCTCCTGAAGGCTCCTATGAGAAATATGACGCTCTTGTGAAACTAAATGAAGTTATGTCACAGAGAAGTCAACAATGTAAATCATCTAGGGGAGCTTCTTTTTGGTGTTGAAAAAGGTAACGAGATACTAAACAGTGTTCGACCTGCTCGACAACCACTTGTTGACAACTGGGATTGCCTCAAGTCCTATGTAAGTATTTAACTTTGCAATTTTCGTGTTTTTTTCTTTTGGTGAGAATGACTAGTCTATTCCTGAAAATAGGTCATGATATTTAAGGCTCATTGTGGAAGATTAACAACGTATGGAAGGAAACATGTACGTGGTATCGCCAACATCTGCAATGCTGGGATTACGAGTGAGAAAATGACTGCTATGTCTGCACAAACATGTTCAAGTTAGTAGAGGATACTCTTGGCAGTTGGGAAATAGTATATTTTGCTAGTTTCTACCATTGCTTCAAAATTTTCTCTTTTAATTGATAGCTACATTCAGAAAAAAGGCTGCTTAGAAGTAGATCCATGTACTAAAAGCTTTATTTTCTCAATAACTTTATGACTTTTTAACTTTTTTTTTTTTGCATTTATCGAGTCTTGTTCAGTTCCATCCAAGCTCCATTTTGTCTGTTTTGTTGGGGGTAAATGAAGAAGAGCAGTTACTGCAATGATAATTCTTTCCTTGTATTTGGTATAAAGCAAAATGTATGTACAGAGTAAAGATAAAGATCTACATTGTCTTCTTTGTTCTTCATATAAATATTATATACAATTTCATTGCATCGTCTCTCCAATTTCCTCAAGTGCATATTATGTATATAAGTGACACTTGTCATATTAATAATTTAAAGGTCTAGCTAGATTAAATTAATTTAACAACTCTTTTAACTATAATTAGAAGATAAATTAGGAAAAGAAGTTACCAACTTTAGTAAGAAAAATATCATCTTTGGCTCGTCACTCATATCATTATTTTTATGATATATGTTTTACCTCTACGCTAATATCATTTTCCTAATCTAAAGTTAAGAATGTCCTTCGTTTATTTTAATTTTTTATATCTGGCCAAAAATGAAAAAAATAATAATTAAAGATTAAAAGAGGAGACCAACTTTTTTTCTCCTAAAGAAAAAACAGAAAATATTCTAAAATATTTTACAATTACTATTATACAATATCTTCTTTCCTCTCCATTTTCTTTTCATTTGTTGCATAATTTATTTGCTAAATACTTATCATCATTATCATAAACATTTTTGCTGTGAAGATTGTATGGGGAATCTATCTTCTCAAAACCCAATCCTCTTCTACTGTTGTTTCCTTAACCAATTAGATTTGTAAGAGTCTCAGAGGAATTGGTCAATTTAAGGGATTTTTTCAGTTCTTCTTTTATACGGACGGACCAGGTCCCTCTCCAGCACAAAATTTCTCTCTAGAACCAATTTCATCTTCATTTCAGAGGTGTGCAGCTTATTTTCAAGTTGCATGCTGATGGCTTCGTTCTTTGCTTTAAGAACTGTAGTAGTCACTCCTTTTATATTTTCTTTCAGTTCTAGATTTTTCAGCTTCCAGAACAACCATTTGACTTTCAATATCAAATATTTGGGCAACTAAAACAATTTTTCCATCTTGAGAGATGTCTAGGCTACTGTTCACGAGATCATTTTCAGTTGTTAGCTCACTCATCAAATCAAGTAATACAACAACTAGCTTTATCAATTTACAAGTAGAAAAGATATTCAAGTTTTGCTTGAAATATGATAGAGTTGTCTTTTCATCACCGTGTTCCTCGTCTGACTTTGCCATGAAAGCATCATCTGAGTGCTCAGAATCATCTGAATCACTTGAGGAATTTTCTCATCCAGTCAAATCCATTTTCACTGCCCGATAAGAAGCTTCTCTTATGCTTGTGTTGCCACGGACCTGGTCCCCCTCTTTGTCTTTGCCCTTGAGAATGAGACTCTGTTGGGTTTTAAAGGTGGAACAGGAAATGAAAGGTTGTCACTTTGCCGAAGTGTTGTGACCTTTATGAAAGGTTGTGTCCTTTCTAAAGGGCTATGACCATTTGAAAGGTTGTGCCTTTTCCAAGTGTTGTGACCTTTATAGAAGGTTGTCTTCTTTCCTAAGAGTTGTGATATTTACCCTTTGTTGGCTATAAATAGAGAAGTTGTCTCTCATTTTTCAGCATAGAATTCTTCCATTATTTTGCATACATTTCTTACAAAACAAAATTCATCGATCGTATCTGTATGTGTGATTTGTTGCTATCATTTTGAGTTCGTTGAAATTATTGAAGTTTGAGGTACCACTACTTCTTTAATGGTTAATACGTTTTATCTTGGGTGGAATTAATCTGTAACCTCGGGTACTTGAGGGGATTAAATTTCTTAAGGAAACAGTGGATTCTGTGGACTCGGATAGTTCTTTGTATTTTTCTTTTCATCTTTTATTTCTTCTGGTTTGCTAATTTGAATACAGGAGATAACAAGCTTAAGAAATTTAAATTGA
Source organism: Solanum sitiens (assembly GCA_016801875.1). Classification (NCBI taxonomy): domain Eukaryota; kingdom Viridiplantae; phylum Streptophyta; class Magnoliopsida; order Solanales; family Solanaceae; genus Solanum; species Solanum sitiens. The sequence goes on along the minus strand of JABWTJ010000023.1, from coordinate 1,403,350 downwards.
TGGTATTTTCTGTGGTAAGGAAATTACTTATATTTTCTGTGTTCTTTTTGTTGGAAAAAAAGAAGAAAAAGAAAATTATTTTATCGTATGATAAAAGAGATTTCAGATGAATTAGTACTACTTTAATATGTTTGAGTATATAATTTGTAGTAAGTTTTTCTTTGATGGATAAGATTAATTTTATATTCTTCCCAAGTGCATTCAAGCATTGCACACCTTCAGTTTTCTTTTCAATAAGAAAAGTTATTTTGTGCATAAAGGTTAAGATATGCACTTTAAAAAAATATCTATATTCTTGGTCTTACATAACTATGAGAAGAAGTAAATGTTCAAATATATGAACCTGATTTTAGTTTCTTGTTGAAATTAAATGTCTTCTTGAGAAAAATAAGAATATGATGGAAACTGAGAAAAGAAAAAAAAATAGCAAGGTAAGTGACTTGCATGGAATCATTGCTGACAGATAGAATATGATTCAATGAGAGTAAAAATCAAGTTCTATTTTATTTCACTTGATATTGTTTTCCCTATCCTTTATAAGTTATGATATTTATCTCATAAATTTTAGGATAGATTGTCATTATGTGATGATTATTACTAACATGTATTATGTTGAGAGGGAATTTTTGTTTTGTAGTTTTATTGTAACGCCCCAAAACAAACTAAGGTGAACTAGAGCCTCGTGGTTGTTTCTTGAGTTAATTTAAAGTTAAAATGAGTTATATTAGTGTTCTTAGGCATTGTGTGAAGTTTGGTTAAGTTTGGAGGTCAAACGCCCAAGAACGTCCATGACGTTCGGAAGGTATGCCTTAGATTGTACTTGTGTGTCTTGATGTGTTTGTGTGAGTTTTACGTGTTCGTTTTCCTTGAAACTGAGGTGGGATATTCCTAAGACCTAGGCGACTTAGTTTAGAGGTTTAACGTCCAGGCACGACCCCACCTAGGACCCATAAGGGACCCTAGATGAAGGGCCCAAGAATTGGATAAGACTGCCAAGAACACTGCCCAAACGACGGAGCAGTCTACTGGGCGTAGGCCCATCGATGTCCCGTCGACTGAGGGGCGTCGTCCCATACTTGGTGGGAAAATCAGCCCTCCCTTGAACCAGTCTCTGATGTCATCGACGCCCAGCAACACGGGCCATCGATCAATCGATGCCCAGTAGCTTGGGTCGTCGATTGGCTCCTTAAAAAAGTTGTTGGAGCTTGCTGCCTACTTGGGTTGTTTTGTGTAAATTCACCCCAAGTATTTTATAACCCTATGTCAATATTTTTAATGTTTTTAAGTTATATTAAGTTAGTTTTAAGCCCTAGACCTAGACAAGACCCTTCACTTCAAAATTCAAACTCTCTCTCTCTAAAGACAAACTCTCTCAAAGTCACCATTGAAAGCTAGAGGTCAAGGAATGATAGGAGGGATGGTTGGACGTGATTTATTCACCAAAACTCTTGGGTTTGCTTGCTCATTGAGGCATGGTATCCATTCTTGAATACCCTTTCATTCAATAAGCCATTTCCAATGATTTCAAAAAGAAGTTTTCAACCCTAACTTCTATTATCTTCAACCCAATATGGGTCTTGCATGAAAATATTTCTATTAACTAATTAATGATGTTATTAATATTAGTTGGTGATTCTAATGCTAAAACCTTGATGAAATCATGTTAAAGTTTCCTTTCAAATGGTTGTTTAAGAAATGGGTCAAATGAGCATGTTTATGTGTAAAATGAACTTTGGTTTTCTAGCATTGTAATGTTGGTTTAGCTACTGCCCTAAGAGCCTTATTATGATGAATTAATGATAAAATGCTTATAGGTTGTTATGGCTTATTAAATTGAAGAGTTGCTTATATTGTATTGTTTTTATGATAAATTGATCTTTAGTGGTATGGTCCACCTTCTTGGTGGCGGTGCTTATTTGATTAATTGGTGATGTTTATTATGTATTTATAATGGGATCTTGAAGGTCTAAATTGTAAAATGAATAGAAATTGTAAATGGGTCTTGTTTTGTGATTGTGAAGCTTGAATTGTATGTTTGACCTAGATTTGGTCTAATTGAAGAATATGACTAAGTGAAGTATGTAAAGTGTGTAAGTTGATGAATGGAAGTCTAAAGCATGTTTAGAAGTAATGTATATGAAATGATGCTTATATGCAAGGTGTGATCATATGTACACACACACTTTAAGTGAATGAATGAAGCTAAGTTTAGTAAGAAGGGGAGTCGTGGGGTGGACACTCTTCGTGAGTTGAGATGAAGTGTCTAGTAGCAACCTCACTATTACCAATGATCTTTCCAAGATAGGTTGGAGGATGAATGCACTTCGTGAGTTGAGATGTGATATTCGCTAGCTATCTTTAACCTATAGTCTATAATGTGAGAATCCGTGGGGAGTTATGACTAATACCGAGAGGATAGGAAGAAGAGGTGGAATACACTTCGTGAGTTGAGATGTTGTATTCCATTGTACCTCTTGAGATGAATACTCCTCGTTAGTAGATAATGAGTTACTTAGTAGCAATCTCACTATCCCTTAACTATGTGCCCGCATAGGTATAGCTATTGGGAAAGCCATGTAAAAGCTAAGAAGTATGACCTTACTCTAGGCAAGTGAGGATCCCTCATCCGATAGGGGTTAATATCGGGATTCCATGCCTAGCTCTCATGGTCTTTGTCGGTTAAGCTAACCCCCCCACAAAAGTAACGAAAATGATAAGTTCTCTAATTAATGTAATACCTATGTGCTTTGATTGAATTGTCTTATAAAAGAACGTGCTACTTAGGGTAGGTGGTGGTATGGGACGCTACCTATCCATTGCACTAAGTAGGATCTTCCGAAAGGGAAGACTTGGTGCCAAACCTCTAAAAGAATGTACTACTTAGGGTAGGTGGTGGTATGGGACGCCATCCTACTCATTGCACTAAGTAGGCATTCCGAAAGGGAAGTCTTTGGTGTTTTGTTGGGTGTTCTTCTAAGGTCTTGTCTTTGAGTGGTGACTCATTCTCCCGAGGTGAGTAAGCCAAACGGGGTAGTCTTGAGGATCGCTTGGGTGTGCGTTGAAGGAAGTGTTTAGACATTTCCTTCATGTCTTACCTTAGAGAATCTTGGGATTATTCTTAGGTAGCGAAACTCCTACGGAAATGTGCTCACTTCCTCATTTGCAATACTTTGGAAGTTCACCATTGTTGGAGTCTTTAGTTCAATGTAAAGCTTTTAAACTTACTATAACGTCTTAAAAGGGTTCACTGTAATGTTAAGAATATAGCTCACTGTAAGTGCATCTTTTTGGTTATCTTGTTGTAACGTGCTCAAATCCTTGGGAATCCATTAGGAGCGCTAGTGGGAGTGGTAGTATGAAATGCTACTCTCACATTGTACTTAGTGTGACCTAAGAGTCCTATTGGATGAGAGTACTTATGTGAAATTGTATACTTGAGTCGGTTCACTATGAAGTTGAGTGTCTTTACTGTTAAGTGTGCCTTTAAGTCAAAATTATGGAAATTCTTCTTTAAGTGTTAAATGATGCTTCTTAAGTTGTTTTGTTCCTAAGTTCATGAACGTTTTATTAAATTGACATGAAAGCTTATTTTGCTAAAATGTCCCTTTTTACATGTTTTTGCATATGCCATACTTAGTACATTGTTGTACTAACCCCATACTTTTATATACCTTATAAGTATAGGTTGGAAGCTTTTGGAAGATCAAAGTTGAAGCTGGGAATTCTATCTCTCAAGATTTGGTATGTCCTCATTTATTCGAGGACATAGTTTATGTTTCTTAGTTTCATTATTAAGACTTATTTTGTAATTTCCTTTTTATTGTAAAGGGCCACGTCCCTAAGATTCTAAGTTGTGTTTTTAAGTTGGTTTGTGACGATGAGATTCTCTAGTATCTTATGAAAGACTTCCTTTATCTAATTATTCGTGAAAAGTTTTAAATTCCGCACTACTTTTCATGTCTTATGTAATGAACAATAGTTGAAGGGCTTGTATGAGACCCTAAAGGGTCAAGTACGCCCGGCCACGATCCGGAAGTTATCCCTAGCTTCTAGGGGGTGCTTTCGGGTCGTGACATTGATACTCCATGAAAAATTTGATTGTGTTTGACTTTTGGAGACTAAAATATTCTGATCTTTTTTTTACTCCTTTGGTTTGAAGAATATAAGAATTTCACGAACAAATCAAATTGTGCATTGGCTTGAAGAATATAGAAACTTCACAAATTTGTTAGATACTTTGTTTCAATAAATATTTTGACTTGAAGAGTACAAAATCTTCGTCACGAATGACAAAAATATAAAATCTTCATCGTTAGCTAGAAACAGTGTTATATTTGAGGGTTTTGGAGATTAAAACCTTTTTGGTTTACTACTCTGTCTTAATGTGAAACTGATTCGAAGAATATAAAAACTTCATCTGAATTCAGTGTTCATTTAGTTAACGATTAGAAGAATATAAAAACTTCATCGTTAACTACAAACAAATTGTATAAAGATTGAATCTTTATTGTTAGTATTCTAAACACTAAGTGGTTTGTCTAGTTGTGACAGAAAGGAAAAAAAAAACACTAGTAACATAAAATTAGTGATTTTTGTGCCTGCAATGAGTGTTTCTATGGATTAAATCTCCAAAAGAAGGTTTTGTGTAGCCAATGTGTATTTTGATGGTATATAATTTGAAAGTATGGGGAAAAAATATGTGAAAAATAATTTCAAATACTTGAAAAATATTTTTTAGAATATATTTAAAATATGGGGGTTCTTTACTTGTGATAAAGACAAAATTAGACTTACTATCTAATTTAAATTTGAAAGTAAAAGATATGAAATTTGATGACATTCTTGTATTATGTTAGACCCACAAAATTCTTGGAGTATATTTGATATTGTGGTCGTTGAGTTCTCTTTACTAGTATATGAGATGACTAGTACAAAACCACAAATTTATATTACTCGTTCAAAAGAATTGTATTCTTTGATGAAAAAATTTCACTTAAAATATTGTGATTTTTTATGAAAAGATATATATGTCTATTAAAATATTTTTTTTGTATAGACATGAACACTGGTGAAAAGTGACCTGTTATGTTTGTGTTGTAAAACAAACTTTTGGGTCATATTGCCCTTATTGGACCAATGAGACTATGGTCATGGGTAATTCTATAACAAACTGAATGTTATGGAAATGTCCTTCTTAAAAGGACATATGACAAGGTGTTGACTGTAAAACAATGTCTGTATTTGAGAAAAATTATAAAAATTAAAGAACAAAATATTTGTGGGAAAAGGTTACCTCACAGAAGGTCTTTTCAAACTTAGTGTTTTTGTTTGTTCTTACTTGCTTGACTCAAATTGTTTGTGATATAAATGATTAAGACATGTCAATTACAAAACCTTGCAAAAACTAATCAACTTAATAGTTTTGTCTAACTTCTAGTGCAATAAATCAATGTCAAGTATGTGTTGTTGAAATGAATTAGAATACCTTTGAATTGATTTACACTGATATTTATGATATGAAATCAACACCATCTCGTGGTGAGAAAACGTGTTTCATAAATTTTATTGACAATTGCACTAGATATTGTTATGTTATTTGTTGACTGGTAAGGATGAAGCAATAGAAACATATAGTCAATATAAAATTGAGTTGAAAGTCAGTTGAATGTTTTCATGATTAGAAGTGGTAGATGTGAAGAATATGAATCTACATTTGCAGAAAATTGAATCATAAATTACTGCACATTCTCACCTTAATCTAATGAAACTGTTGACAGAAAACCGAACTTTGAAGGAAATTTTGAATGTCCTATTTTTAAGTTCAGGTTTACCAAAAGATTTGTGGGGGGTGCTATCATTATAGCAAAGAGAACAACAAAAATTTGTCTGTTCATAAAGAGAGAAACAAAAAGTTTTGTTTGTTGGTAAAGGGAGTAACAAATAAAAAAAAAACTTTTGTTTATTAAGAAAGGGAGATCTAACAATTTTCAATATAGTTTATTTCATATGAGAAATAGAAATGAGGGAACTATTTCCAAACTGGTAAAAATAGGACCTAAGACTGTGGATTGTATGTTCATTGAATATGCTACAAATAGTAAAGCATGTTTATTTATGGTTAATAAGTCCGAACCGCTGGATAGTCATGTAAAGGGTCTAAACGACCTTGGAAAGAACCAAAGGAGAATGTACTTAATAAAGAGACTCAAAGGCGTAGTAAATGTCAATGGACAAATTACTTCCTCCGGATTTTATTTTGTAATATTTCTTCTTGAAAATGAGTCCATATAGTCGAAAAAGATATGTCTTTTGTGGACTCATACTTTATGGAAAGATTCTGTTAATAGTAAGATAGATTCAATCTTGAGTAACCAGACTTGGGAGTTGGTTGATCTTCCTTCAGGAAATAAACTTTTGGGTTCAAAGTGGATCTAAAAAAAAGTTGATGAAACTATTGACAAATACAAAGCAAGATTTGTTGTCATAGGTTTTAGACAATAATAAATCCTTGATTATTTTGACATATAATAACCTCTAACTAGGATTACATCAATTCAAATGTTAATTGCGCTAGTTGCGAATTTGTCAAAATGGATGTAAAAATATGTTTTTTGGAGGAAGAAATTTACATGGAACAACCCGAGGGCTTACTGGTTCCTGATAAAAAAAATGTGTAAACTTGTTAAGTCACTTTATGGACTAAAAACAAGCACCCAAATAATGACATGCGAAGTTTGACCAAACTACATTGGCAAATGAATTCTAGATTAATGAATGTGATAAATGTTTTACATTAAAGACATTCCAAATCACAAGGTCATTATTTATTTTTATGTTGATCACATGTTGATCATCAAAAGAGACACATATGACAAAAATGCTACTAAGCACATGCTAGAAAGTAACTTCGATATGAAATAAATTAAAGTTACTGATGTGATTGAAAAGGTACTTGAAAAGTTCAAGTAGTTGGATTTCAGTATTGACTAGACTCCCATAAATGTGAGTTTTGTACTTCAAAAGAATGAAGGAAAAGGTGACTCACAATTGGATTATGCTAGATTATTGAGAAGTATGATATATATCATGAAGTGTACGCGATCAGATATGCATGTGCTATTAGTAAACTGAGTCGGTTCACAAGTAATATCAATCAAACTCATTAGATGACAATGAAAAGAGTTTCGAGTATTTTTTTATAAAAAAAACATACTTGACAAACTATTGCTTTGCATTATAACTAGTATTCAACAGTATTGGAAGAATATAGTGATGCAAATTGAATCACCAGGTCAAATGAAATAAAATCCACGAGTGGATATGTATTTACTCTTGGTCGAGGATCAATCTCTTGGAAATCTTCCAAACAGAAATATATCGCTCGCTCTACTATGAAATCTGAGTTTATCACTCTGGATAAGATCGGTGAAGAAGTTGAATGACTCCAAAAAAATTTGAAAGATTTTTGGCCCAAACCTTTAGCTCATGTATGCATACACTAGGTTGGGCGTGGAGCATGATGTATAACGGAAGGTCTCATCATATATGACGTAGACATAATATCGTTAGAGAACTACTCTCTAGTGAAATTATCATAGTTAACTATGTAAAGTCAAAGGATAATGTGTCGGATCCACTTATAAAAGGCCTAACTAGAGATGAAGTTGATAGATTATCAAAAGGAATGAGACTATGGCCGCGAACAAGTCATTGTTGTGGTAACTCTCTAGAAGACTGGAGATCCCAAGATCTAGGTTCAAGGAGATCAAACAAAGTCATTAATGACGGTTCAACATTGTCAAAATATTATTTTTTATGGTCTATTCTCATGATAAGACAATGTTCAGTAACAAGGATAAAGGCATTAGGACTTTTTAATGATTTCTAAGTTTGATACAGGGTATATCAAATGGTGAATCTACGGGATAACACATTTATAAGTGTGAAATGTAAACCGCTTCAAGGAGAATCTAGTAAGGCCAGTTCTCTAAGCACTTATTAACCGAGATGTGTTCATGATTAAAATGAACAAAACAATGAGAACCAAAAACAGTTCAAATGTTGATTGTGTGACTTATGTTGTCTAAGTATACACCAAAGTTCGACGTTTCAAAGATATCAAATCTACCGATTGACCGAGTATATCCGATATATGTTCACTACGGAAAGTTCATAGGAAAACCTACTTATCCAGATGCGATTAACCCTTACTTACGAATCACACAGTTTTTTCATGCATATGTTTTTTTTTTTAAAAAAATAGTCAATCCCTATTCATGTGGGGGATTGTTGAGTTTTAAAGGTGTGAACAGGAAATGAAGGGTTGTCACTTTGCCAGAGAGTTGTGACCTTTATGAAAGGTTGTGTTCTTTCTAAAGGGCTATGACCGTTTGAAAGGTTGTGCCTTTTCCAAGTGTTGTGACCTTTCTAGAAGGTTGTATTCTTTCCTAAGAGTTGTGACATTTACCCTTTGTTGGCTATAAATAGAGAGGTTGTCTCTCATTTTTCAGCATAAAATTCTTCCATTATTTTGCATACATTTCTTACAAAACAAAATTCATCGATCGTATCTGTATGTGTGATTTGTTGCTGTCATTTTGAGTTCGTTGAAATTATTGAAGTTTGAGGTACCGCTACTTCTTTAATGGTTAATCCATTTTATCTTGGGAGAAATTAATCTTTAACCTCGGGTACTTGAGGGTATTAAATTTCTTAAGGACACAGTGGATTCTGTGGACTCGGATAGTTCTTTGTGTTTTTCTTTTCATCTTTTATTTCTTCTGGTTTGCTAATTTGAATACAGGAGATAACAGACTCTTATTTTTTCTGTACAACTCATGAACTTGAAGATGTTCGAATAGTGAATTCAGAGTCACCACATCATGATCCCTTGTCTCATCGCCAAGCACAAATTCATTTGTCCAAGATATGAGAAGAACTCTAGTATCTTAGAGAATTGTTTGCACACAGGGAGAAGTTCTTAAGGAGCATGAGCTCATTGGCAATGGTAGAGAATCTGGTACGCAGTTCATGAATAGATACACCTTCTTTTATGGTGAAGCTTTCAAACTGAGTAGTAAAGAGATTTATCTTAGATATTCTTGTTTCATCAGTAACCTCATACATTGTTCTAAATAGATCCTAGATTTCCTTGGATGATTCACAAGATGAGATCATATCATATTCATTTACATTAAGGCAACACATCAGTGGCTTACTAGCCTTGTGGTTTTCTCAACTAACCTTTTATCAGAGATGTTATATTGTTGTCGAGTTTTGAAAATGACTCTTGTGACCTCTCCATCTTTAACCTCCATAGTTGGCACATAAGGACCTTCACAAGTAATGTTCCATACCTCAATGACCTCAACCATGAGATAGTCACTCATCCGAATCTTCCACCATCTATAGAACTAGCCATCAAGAAGAGGTGGCCTAGCGGGGGACTAAATTCTTTGCACGCTCACTCGTGTCGCCATTTGTTGTAGAAATATTTCTCTGGGTACCAGGTAGAGATCCCAAGCTATGATACCAATTTTTATAATGTATGCGTTCACTATCAGTCAACGACCAGGTGGAGTTTTGCATGAAACTTCTTTGCTCAAGGGAGTAAAATCACGATCTGTCACACATGATTTTTGAACTGTTTTCACTAATCTTCTCAAGCAAAAGTAAAACACATATTACAACCACAACAGTGAGATTAACACCTTAATCCCACACTAAGTAATACTCTTATTACTTAGTGAACCTAAGAAATAATCCTATTGCCTACTAAACCAATCAACTCTAGTTGATCTAGACTTTAACTACCCCACAAGGCTAAATCTAGCCACCAACTCCGATCTCCAAGACAAGAGCATAAATGAGCAACAACTCTGTTGCACCACACGTCAACTAACTCTACCCAAGAGAACGCCAAAAAATTGTATAAAAAGGTTTCACCAAAACTTAGATGATTCGACTAACTAACTCTAGTTAATATGAATCAAACTAAATACTTAGACAAACAAATGATCTACTATCCTTTATAACTCAGGAGTAGATTTACAATGTAAGTACATAAGATACAAACCTCAAAATACAACAAAGACTCTTTAGCAATCTATCAGGTTCCTTTATTGAGTTGAGCAGTGTCCTTCCTTGAAAATGGTCTTCTCTTTGTAAGCTTAAGAATTTTTTTTGCCAAATCTCGAGTTTGTGTTTTCGAGAAAAAGTTATATTAAATGAACACAAACTTCTTGAGACGACCTTATTGGTTGAGAGTATGCTTCTCTAAAAGGACGTGCACCAACCACATCAGAGTTGACAACTTTTTTTATAGTTGTCTTGTCGTCCTTTTCACATACGTAGTCCTGCAGGGACCAGGTCCCTTGCAATGTTCTTTGTGAGTTCTTGAGAAGATTCGCTAACTCTCTTTCTCTTTTGAATGAATGAATCTTATTGTTATTTGTCATTTTGATTATATCGACCAAAAAGAATTATTTTCCACTGGACAAACAACCTTGTCTATTTCTATTGGTCAAGTACATTGACGACTTCGTCAACCCACTGACAGGACAACTTTACAATTGTACACCACTATACATCTGATGGAGAGAACTCTGCCAGGGACCGAGTCCCTGTATTTGTGAGTCATTGAAACAGACAATCTCGTCCGCTCTTCCGATTGGTGCAGTACACTGTATTTTATCACCTATCACCTAACATGACAGTTCGCTACAACAAATTCAATTATCAGGGACAAATAATTTCGTCATTTATAGATCATATTTCGTCACTAAAAATCTTAACTGACGAAAAATAATTTGTCACTTGGTCGTCACTAAATGTGTATCTCTAAAAGTATACAAGATGATTTAGTTCTTCGTCGCTAAATGTATTATATTAACTACAAAAATTAGATTTTATTAATTCAAGTTGAACATCGATATCCATAACTATAGTACTTCATCATAATATAATTGAAATCCTAGTTAGCTCATTTCTTTTATTTGTGCTTTCATTTTTTAGTTTATGTCAATTTTCACACTGATAAGGAAAAGTTAATAGAAATTCATGAATTATATCGCACCTTTGGAAAGTCTACATTTGTAAGTCGATGTTATCTCTGTATAGTTACTCTATGTACGTATGTGGAATTACTATTAGATATGTACATATTTATAGACAGAAGCAAATAGATCGACTTAGTCGATGTAGTTTACCAATCACAAATCAATAGACACATACAAAAATTAGCACAAAGACTTGAGAATTTTTTTTATCTTGCTTATCAATGAAAGTGTATCAAATAAAAACCATAAGTGCTAAACCAACAAATATTAGTGATCTAGCGGTAGAATCGTGCCCCACTAAAAATATTTATAACCTGGATTGTATTTTTCAAATAATGCATTTTATAATTGCGTAATTTAAGAAAATTGATGTATTGAAGTTTTTCGTTTTTACAAAATCGATCGAATTTGTTGGATATAATATTTTCACTTGTCAATCAATGAATGGACCCTGTCTATTTCTTATGAAGCACTTGTATTATTCTATTTGTAAGTTGTCACTTGTAATTATGAACAATTGTAGCAAAAAAATTGTATTTAGCTATGAATGTTTTTCGTAGTAAATAGTTGAATTATGAACTATAAATTTTAAGTCGTCGCTATTTAATACCTTACATATTTTGTGACAATGTTTTTATTGTCACTAAATCACAGATTGATTAGATACAATAAAATATTTGTCACCAATTACTTATATTATTCGTGATAAAATAAATATCATAATTAACTACATTTTCATAGCTAAAATTTATAATATTTAACTACGAACTCTAATTTGTCGATATTGTAACAACATATTTTCTAGATGAAATTTTTTTGTGTGTCCAAAATTTAATAAGTTATAAGACAAAAAATATTTTGTCATGAATAAGATACATTATTAGTGACGAAATAATGTATCATCGATAACTTTAAGTTTGTGACTAACACTACATAACCAATGACGGACCTAGGATTTTCGTTGAGGAGGTTCAGAAAATAAAAGTATAAATATCTAACTAAAAAAAAACTGAAACCAAAAAATATAAAAAATAAAACGTCAATCTAGGGATTCGAACCCTGGACGTGGCGCGTAACTTTGAGCTCAGCTACCGCTGGGCTATCTCATCCATTTGTGATTTAAGGTGTTCAAAATATATATATATCAATACAAATCCAGAAAATTCACCTTAGGTATACAATGTATTTTTTTATTGAGGGTGTTCGGGTGAACACCCTGGACAGCACGTGGGTCCGCCCCTGTATAACATAACAAATGACGCTAATGAATTTTTTGGTGGGGAAACTTTAGTGGACAAAACTTTGCTACAGAGTTTTATGTTTCATCACTAAAAGTATGTGTCTCATATATTTAAGCACGAAAAGTAAATTTTAATTTGTCACTAACAGCGAATAATTAGTGACGAATTTGATGTCGTAGTTTGTCATGAATTACATACATTATTAGTGACGAAATAATGTGTTACCGATAACTATAAATTTGTGAATAACACTACTTAACAAAATGACGCCAATTAATCTTTTGGTGGGAAACTTTAGTGGACAAAACTTTGCTACAAATTTTTATGTTTCATCACTAAAAGTATGTGTCTCATATATTTAAGCACGAAAAGTAAATTTTATCACTAAAAATGAATAATAAGTGAATTCGATGTCATAGCTAATAATTTCGTAGCTATATATCATATTTGTTGTAGTGGTTTTACAATTGTGCTCCATTTTGAATCTGGACGAGAGCACTCTTCAAGAAACGGGTTCTTGCATTTATGAGGATCATCAAAATACTTAGAATATAACAATTAGTATATATTAAGTAACACACATTTATTGAGTATTCACGTAAGTTTTCTCTACTGAAATTGTTGAAGGTACAATAAACAAATCCTTAAAGATCTATATTACCATCTCTTGAATACAAAATTCAAATCTGTTATGCCATTTTAAGAACATAAAGACCTTAAAAACTTTATCGTACCTTGATGTGCAAAGTGAACCAGGAAAAGAAAACAAGAATTAATAAACTTTTGACATGGGTTCAAGGATGTGGTGGACGACCTATAGAGGAATATGACTAGACTGGAGCTTCTTTAATTCCAAAGACATAGATAAATACACAATAAATTAATTACTCATATTAAGTATGGACAGATTCTTAAGTTTACTGTAAGTTGTAAATACTTTTCTTGAAGTGATAAATGTGCTTCTCGACACTGCGATTGAAATAGAAGTGTAAATACTTTTCTTGAAGTAATAAATGTGCTTCTTCACACTGTGATTGAAATAGAAGTGTGGTTTCAAATTGAACTTTCTCACTCTAGTATGTTGATTTTTAATAAAACACTCAAACAAACTGAATAGTTTTGTGTAATATTTTCCATTTCAAGTACATATAATAAGTTGAATTGTTGTCCAATATGATACATTCTCCCTTTAATTATTCATTTTAATAATTACTTATGATAAATTTAAAGGGGAACTTTAAAATTATATATGTAAAGCAAAAGGTAGAGCTAAACTTTCTACGCTTCAGAATTAGAATATTTGACTTTTTCCACCCTTTTAAAATTTATTTATCTCTTCACCAACAATTATTTATTTTTTAGAAAATTTAATATCTCAGGTTGATGTACATTTGATTCCCCAAAAATATCAAATAGTAACATTTTCTAGAGGCACAAGGATAAATTATAAAATCAAATTAAATATGATTGATTGAAGGATAAATGATAAGATGTTATAAATTATAATTATCATTTTCCTTTACATTATTAATGTTATTTACTATGTAATCTTGTATGTAAGATAATATAGTGTTTTAGTTTTAATGACGAATAGGTCATAAATATATTTTATAAATTCTTTGATATTAAATTCCCCCGCGAGACGCATGTAAATTTATTAGTTAAATATAAGAGAAAATCTTGTCAAATTGGTCCAAAAAAAAATTAAAATCTAATTCCTAAAAAAATATGGTCTAATAAACATTTATTTAAAAAATTAATATCCTCATAATCTATAACAAAATGCCAATGCAATAAATAATTGTCAAGTTCTTGACATATTTGCTAAAAATTTGCCATACACCAAGCTCAGTATTCTCCATCCTAGTTGATTGGTTTCTTTGTTAATTTTAAATACAGTGATATTTGGGTATAATATTATTGGTATATTTTTCCTTGTTTTGGTCTCAATATTTGTTACTATTGAAGGTCGTAGTATCACTCCGTTCTTAACCCAAAACACAAAAGGAACAAAATGGGTTGTCCTAATTGCTGGCTCAAATGGATGGACTAATTATAGGCATTAGGTTGTAATCCTAAATTTTATTTTATTTTATAAAATATATATCGCCAAACATTTTTTTATGATTCAATTTCTTGTTAGTGTTAATTGGTTCTCGTGATGATGAATAGATGACATTTTTGGTGTGATTGGCTTACGACGATGTGAATGTTTGACGATTTATTGTGGTGACTGGAGTGGTTTGATTATATCTTCATCAACATCTATCAACTTCGTTGTATTTGATGAATCATGTGGCTATTATTGATTTTTTCAAGTGTCATACATGTCTTGAGATGATTGAATTTGATTATCCTACAACTATTGCTTAAAGATGATTCACATCGAACCACAAAAAAATAAAATCATGAAATCCACAAAAATCTAGAGTTGAAAAATTATTACTATAATTGATTTGATTTGATTTATAGGTATAAAAATCTGACACTTTGATATGACTTAAAATTTTACTATAATGCTCATTTCTAAAATTGCTTCAAATGTTATTTTTTTTTGAAAAAAAAATTGAAAAAAAAAACTAATTAAAAATTAGTATTTCTCTACTTTTAAAAAAGTGGCGCGTAGTTAAACTTCTGTTTTCTTTTGTTGTTGTTGTTAAGTAGTATGTGTGCGTGTGTGTATATATATATATATATATATATATATATATATATATATAAATTATTAAATATCATCATGTGTTTTGATTACGATCCTTGGTGTGTCCTAATTTTATTTTATTATTTTTTTAAAAAAAAAAGAGGTCTTGTGTGCGACTACACTCATGAGAAAATCATTTTTTTTATAAACTTAGGGACTAATACAAATTTCTTTTATCCAAAATTATTCTTAGCCAAACTTGAGTTAATAAAGCGACCGTGCTAGAACTACACGACTTGGGAGGTGCCTTACACCTTCCCAGGTCAATAGAATCCTTACCCAACTTTTGTTTGGTAGACTAAAAATAAAAGGGTATCTTTTATTAGGAATTTATAAGGTGATTAAGAAGACCCAAAAACATAATTCGAAGTTGACTCTAAATTTATTTTTTTTTACTTTATTTTTTCAAAAAGAATGGTCACATCCCGATTTAATTATTAGAAAAAAATTGGCTATTTTTTGCAATTCTCTTAAGGGAGAAATGTGACTATTTTCGTAAAACTTAAAATTTTACTAATATGCTCATTTCTAAAATTGCTTCAAATACTTTTTTTTGAAAAAAAAAGCTAATTAAAAATTAGTATTTCTCTACTTTTGAAAAAGTGGGGCGTAGTTTAAACCTTTATTTTCTTTTATTATTGTTGTTAAGTAGTGTGTGTGTGTGTATATATATATATATATATATAAATTTTAAATACCACCATGATTCGGTTACGACCGTTGATGTGTCCTAATTTTATTTTATTTTATTTTTAAAAAATAAGAGGTCTTGTGTGCGACTACACTCCTAGGCAAATCATTTTTTTGTATAAACTTAGCGACTAATACAAATTTGTTTTATCCAAAATTATTCTTAGCCAAACATGAGTTAATAAAGCGACCGTGCTAGTACTACACGACTTGGGAGGTGTCTTACAACTTCCCCGGTCAATAGAATCCGTACCCATCTTTTGTTTCGTAGACTAAAAGTAAAGGGTATTTTTTTATTAGGAAAATCAAATTAAAGGGTATTTTTTTTATGGAAAATCAAATTAAAGAAGTTTAATATAGAGAAAACACATATACAAAATAAACAAAGAAACAAACACGCAACAACATTCACATTCTTTTGAAGACTTTAATCATAACAATATGTATATGGTAAAAGAAATACAATTCACTGTATATTTTTCGAGTCTTTGCCGACACTTCTCCCATAAACAATTATAATTCAAGAGACTTCTTCATTTAGTTAAAGTATGAATCAAATAGAACAATAATAATATAAGTGGTACACTATTTAAACTATAGAATGAAAAGAATAACCTTAGTTATGGTACTCATGAAACAAATAAAGATGTATATGGATAAAAATAGGGTAATTAGTTGGTGTAAGTTGAATATATTATTCCTTATCACGATGAAAAGAAAGAATATAATGACTGCAATTATTATTCAAAATAATAGAAGCAATTAAAGTTGGAGTTTTTGGCCAAAAACATCCTTTAACTATACCCCAAACTTAAATTACATCTTTAAAGTATCATTTTTAGCAGAAAACATCCTTTAATTATACCACAAACTTAAACTACATCCTTAAAGTATTATCTTTAGCAGAAATATCCTTCTAATATTTTAAAGTAAACAATTTTCATCCTTCTACTTGAATTTATCAGAAAACTAATCGATATATCCCACAAAAACTAAGTCGTCCCTTCCTAATTATTATTCTTAAATATGCCAAGAATATTATTCTGAACTTTTTCGTAATTGAGTTAAGAATTATGCAAAATCTTTTAATTTGACCATTTTCCCATTCATTTTTTTCATGTAATTTTAATTAAAAATACTATTAGTTTGAATATGTTTCTTCTCAATTAAATATGCTAGAAGCGACATTTGTTGGAGACTTTCATTTTTAATACTGTGGAATGAAAGACATAATCAATATTTTGGTCACTTTAATATTAGATTGACCCAAAAATCTATTCATTTATTGTTCAAGAAAAAGGTAAAAAAAATTAATCTCCAACTTCTTTTCGTTACGAAGAAGGCAAATCATGTGTACTCATACCTTCCAATCATTTTTAGTTTCCATGAGCAATAGTGTCTAAGATTTATTTTTAAAGAACTTCTTGTAGAAAGTAATGAAATTTTCCAGAATAATTTTTGTTGATAGTAACGTTAACTACTCATTTTTTCATAAGATCCCTTAATTTTTTGACAATATCTAACAAAAGGATGAAAGTTGTTCACTTACAAATACTTAAAGGATGTTTTCTGCTAAAAATGATATTTTAAGGATGTAGTTTAAGTTTGGGGTATAGTTAAAGGATATTTTCTGCTAAAAATGATAATTTAAGGATGTAGTTTATGTTAGGGGTATAGTTAAAAGATGTTTTTGGTCAAAAACTCATTAAAGTTGCATCAACTAATTCGTCTAAAGTATTATCTATGAAACATTGCAAATCTTTTGTTGGCATTAATTATGGTCTTTATATATTGAATTAACTCAATGGTCTCATAATAAAATAATTTACGTTTTAGTATAAAGGAAAATATTCAAAAAATTGGAACTATTTTAGTCTTTAAAAGGGTAGAAATGCCTAATTTTTATTTATAAATATTGTCTTTCAACTTTTTGACTTTAACGAAAATTTTTAATATTTAGTGTGGTGTACAGAATGATTACTATTTAATATTTAGCTAAATAAATATTTTATAATATTTTGATTTAACATAGGATTAAATTATTATACTCTGTTGTTTAAATCTTTTTTACCCTTCAACCAAAAACAACCTCCATAGGGAAAAAAGATGGACAAATACAATGAAAACTTATCACACAATGTAATATAACACCAAAAGATTGAAGAGAGGACACCATATCAGAAAGAAAAATTATGCATTAGGATTGTATCATATATAGCCAAAAAGAAGATACACAATGAAATTTATTTTATACAATGACAGAATATCAAAGAAATATAAAAAATATTATGAACAACATATCCCAAAATTGTAGTCCAGCTTACTTTTTTTTTCAATTGATATACCGACATATTATCTAAATATAACAAAAAATCATTAAATATAGAAGGAAGAATTATATAATTAACAAAACTAAAACGGGAAGTAACAAGGAAAAAATTGTTAGCTTGTGACTTACTCTTTCAATAGATTTATTCTACCTTCATCTAAATGTCAAAAATGTGTTAGAACCTTTTTGTGCCATCAGATAGTTTCATGCAATAGAGAAGACCAAGAAAATTTTCATTTCCAGAAAAAAGGGTTCGAATATGAATTCTTGTACTTTTGAGTGCTCTTGATTTATGTTGTTATTTTCTTTCTCCATGTCTTAAATATGTATACATTTCAATAATATGTGGAAGACGAAAATAATTCAAGTTAATTAGAAAGGTTGAAGTGACATATGAAAGTTCAATAGAGTGATCTTTTCATTTACCATATTCATTGTAATTAATGTAAGTTAAGTAGTGCCTTCAAAATATAAAGCTGAAAAAATATTTCAACTTCAGTAATTAAGTGATGCATGAATAAATAGGACTAATAGAAAGACTTTGGACAATCTGATCATTTGCCTTACTAATTGAAAGTCATTGACTGCATAAATTTAAACTTTCTCCCTAACTTTATATACTTTTGAAAATTAAATAGAAGGATATAACATAATTTTATTTATATATATATACACACCACTGTGTAATTAAAATATTTATATTTAATTAAATAATAAATTAAATTTTAATTTAGTAAAAGAGCAAAATGGTAATTCAACTTTTTACTATTGAGTTTCCCACTTATAATAATATATATAATAATATATGATGATATATGATATATGATATGATATGATATATGATATCAACCATATTAAATTATATAAATGCTCGTAGATTTGGAAAGGTCATGGGATTTCAAGGCAGGAATTAATTAAACAAGTCAGTAACATTATACAGGTTTAATCTTTGATTAGTAATACTCAAATTTGAAGTAAGAATTATAAGAATACTCTTGAGGGTATCTATGTTAGTATTTGAAACTTTAGAGAAAAGATAAGTTCAACAAGTTTTTTTTTTCCATTTATTTTTGCATAATACATAAGGCTTAGAATAGCAATAGAAGCTTTTCAAAAGTTAGTAAAGACCATACATATCGAATCATTATTGACTTTCTTACAAAACATATTCTATAAAACAAGGACCATCTTTTCTTTAAAAACTAAACATAATATTTAAAAAGAACCCATTAAACATAAGATTATCTAGAAATATCTCATTTTCTAACATTCCTCCTTGAAAATTTTCTTGGATACTCTCAACTTAGCCCTTAGAACGTCAAATTTCCCCTTAGGAAGAGTCTTGCTCATGATGTTTGCAATCTGCTGATCTAAGCTGCAATGAACAAGCTTAACTTTGTCGTCCTTCTCTGCTTGCCTGATAGCATAAAACTTCACATTTATATCTTGCACTAGATCACATGGAATATTTCTCAACTATAGAGCCTGGTTAGTTGCACCATCAACAGTGATGTATTGTGCTTCTGCAGAAAATTGAGCTACTACTTTTTGCTTCTAAATACCATGAGAGCATGCCTGAACCAAGTATAAAAGCATATACAGAAATGTTTTTTATATCATCAATGCTTCCTTCCCAATCAATATCTGAATAACCTATCAATTGTCCTTGCTCTTTCCTTTTAAACAAAATTTCATAATCAACAACTCTCTTGATCGTATAACTCAACTTTCGCTTAGCGATATCAATATGAACTTGACTTGGACCATGCATAAATATCGAAAAAAGACTTGTCACTAACATGAGATCAGGTCTTGTTGCCTATAAGAAAACATTATATATTTGTTGACTATGTACAACTGCCGACTATAGTGTTAGTGACAGAAGTAATAGAACACATTGCTAAAGAAATTTTTGTATCTCTCTTCAAAATTAAAGGTAACATTTCAACTTCACTTGATAGTAATTTCCAATGTGATGTACTTTGCAACAAAAATGCATAATGATTGTACTATTCATCATTTGTGAGGTTTATCCCAACATCCATCTCAGTTTTAGAGGCTTCATAGATAGACAGTCATATGTTAGTTCTTTGAGTCTTTTCAGTATTATCTCTTATTGTTAAGACTTGGGTTGCCAGATTTTGGCGAAAAATTTTATCATGTGAGAGGCAAAAATATTACATGGCAGACAATACTTGTATGGATCTTCTCATACTCTGCCAAGTGTAATTTGGTCCCACTAGCAAAAAAAGAGGCTAAAAGGCTTATTTTTTTATTCTCTTTCTCCTATTTCATATTATATATTCGGTAGGATTAGCCGTGATTTAATTTGGACCATTTTTCAATTAAATTAATTAATTTGTTATTTTATAAAAATAAATTGAAATGCAGATTTTCTATCACTTCAATTATTATTATTTTGCAATTTGGTTTTCGTCGACTTTTAGAAAATATATGATAATATAAAAAATTGATCTACTTATATATAGGATCCTTCAAAAAAAATATGTTTTCAATATCTAAGAATTTAATCATTACTAATAAATATTATAAATTCGTTCCAACGATTTATTTTTGACAAAAAGTTAAAAATTTAGCTGCAATATACTATGTCTTGAAGTTGTTTTAAATAAAAATAATCAATTAATAAACATGAGTTATTTTGAATATGAAATGCAGTCTTGACCATCAAGATAAAAATATTACTTAAATTACGAAATAAATGCAAACAAAGTGGTTTAAGAAAATAATGTTTTTTAATATATATATATATATATATAGAGAGAGAATTATAATTATTACGGAGCAGTAATTAGTAAAATAATATGATGAGAAAATTTACAATAAAAATCAATGTATAATCTTTTTATAAACAAACACAAAAATAAATAACTCCATAAAATATCTAAATTCTCATATTTCTTATATATCATTCTTTAAGATACTTAAAGAAACATAAAAGGTTCAATTTATGAAATTAATACGCAAATTTATGTTTTTTTTAATTGTAATTTTACTAGCTTCAATTTCATTCAAATATTAGATTAAAATTTTCTTGTCACATTCACATTAGTTTTTCCTCAAATAAATAATCTATATCAATAAAATAGACGTATTAGACATTTTGCGTAAATCTGAAAAATACTTTATGATTTCAATAAATGTACTTAACATATAGAGGAGGAAAAATGAAAGTAAAGAAAAGGGAGAAAAAATGAAAGTAAAGAAAAAGTTTAAAATGAATGAGAAAAGTAATAAAGATGAAAGAGAATGAAATAATCAGACATGGGTCCCATTTGCACAGTTGGCCGCCAAAGAGAGTCTCATACAACTGACAATACATGTGCCTCTCCCATATTAAAACTTTTCAATTTTGGCCAAGTTTGAATGTTTCAATTTTAAAAACATTCTCAATTATTACATGCTTTCAGTTGAGTTAAGTTTAATGATTATTGTATTTCACTAAGTTAAGTAAGTCGGGTCAAGGGTCCACTTGAGGCTAGCAATGGTCATCGAGTGTCGGTCATGACCAGGGTGTAGATTAAGGCGTTACAAATTTGGTATCAGAGCACAGAGTTCAAGAGTCCTAGGGAGTCTATGAAGCCGTGTTTGTAGAGTCCTAGTTCGGTGTGAGCGCGCGACATCTATAATTAGGAGGCTGAAACATTTAGGAAATTCCCCACTTCTTTCATACTCACTTCGTATGTTAGAGTTTATCTCTAAAAGTTTCTTTGTAAATTGTTCTTACGCGTAATCGATTGTGAGCTAGGCTTTGTTTGAGGAGACCTTTTTGGGACGTTTCTTTCCTCGTGAGCAAAGAGATGGTTGTCGACATGAGGAGCATGATAAGGTTATTCGTCATTGGGTTGTATCGTCTATCAGGTAAGAAAATTAAGGCAGCCATACTAGTAGGTGTCATGGACATAGTAAGGCTGATGATCCATGTGCAAAAAGTTGAGGAGAAAAATAACTAAGGGAGAGAGAAGAGTTAAAGAATAAGAGAGTTAAGACATAAGGAATGAGTTTGGGCAGTAATAGAGTAATGTGAACTTTTCTTCTTTTTAACAGAAGCAGAAAGGACCTACTCCATCATATGTGCACCTGCCGAAAGAAGCAATGTGTGTACAATAGTCATGTAACACGCCGTATCCAAAACAAATCAAAAATCAGCTTTTCAGAAATCTGCAGATGCAGTCGACGGTTTCCATTGATGGACCGTAGCCTAACCCGCAGCCTGTGCTGCACATCCGTCTATTGTGACTGAAACTCCCCCAAGATGCAGCCCAGAAAATTTGACTAAGTGTCGAACGACGGACGGACCTACGGCCTGTAAGTCATACTATGGTCCGTAATCTATGTCCGTCGATCAAGGCCCCATTTACCCACTCTCTGACAAGAACCACGATTGACCAACACGGTCCGTAGGTATGACCGTAGGTGGAAATTAGAAGACAGTTAGGGGGAAAATGTAGTTGGATCAACTTCAAATGATCATAAATCTTAGAAAAAAATGAATTAGGTCTACCATGACCTACGGAATGATAGATAATTGAATTAGCTTTCCATATCCACCGCCTTGATAAAATCAGACCTCCAAGTAAAGAGTTATGCCCGTTTTAGTAAAGGCCTGTCGAACAGACCCAACCTACGGACCCAATCGACGGCCCGTCAGTCCATGTCGTCGTTTGGTCCAACAGCAATTAACTCAGAGGTCTTTTGGTCTTTTCACACTTCGTTTAAACCCTAATATACGTCGTTTTGACCCTAAATCATCAGATTTTAGTCAATTTAAGCCTAGAAACATAACTAAAACTTACCTAAGTCAAATCATTAAATCAAAACTTAGAAAATTAAAAGCAAGAAAGGAGAAAAAGGTCAAGAACCCTAGTTTAAGTACGCAGCAAGGTTACAGCCTCGAAATTTGAATATTTCTCCATGAATTTCATCACCAGGTATGTGGGATTTCACTAGTGGGTTCCTTTCACCCATTAGATCCCTAGTTTTCAGTCAGATTCTTGATTCCCATATCATGATTAGACCTAGAGTTTCTAGAACATCAACATAACTTCATGAATTTATTAGTTATATGTTCTAATTCAGATTATCATGTTATTACTCAGATTATTGCATGAATTTCAGAACCCTAGCTACGTATTTCTTTAGTTCTTGAATTACACATGCTAGGTCAGATATTTCAGTTACTTCAAATAAACATATCTCAGTTATAAATGCATAATTACCAGATTAATTGTTGCATTCTCAGTTTGCATGTTCAGTTTTGAGCTATCTAGTATTTACAGAAACTCAGTCATAATTAGTTAATTACAGAATTCATTGGGAGTAGCATAATATCGAGTTGGACTAGGGTTCAGTGTACCCAATTAGTCCCAGAACTACTAGCCAAATAGGTTGTAAGTCCCCTCTGTGGTCAATCAGTTTAGTAATCACGCCAGCATGCCTTTATACCTCTGGCAAGGTATATTACGTCCTCTCGATGAGGCGTATACATTAGACTCCACATTTAGCTCATGTGGTTTTATTGTCGGTTATTAGTAGCTCCCTAAGTTCAGTCAAACTCTCTAATGCATTGACCATATTTACAGTTCAGTTATTATTCAGTCTTAGCATGTTATAAATTTGGTCATTGCATCCAGTTAGCTCAGAATTCAGTATATCATGTTCAGATTATTATACTTGCTTTGCGCTTGTTCAGTTATGTTTTATCAGCTTTACTCTATCCTACATGTTCAATACCTTCAAGTACTGACGCATACGTACGCTACATCTTCTCGTGATGTACGCTACATTTCTAGTTAGTTTAGAGGCTATTTTCAGAAGTAGTTAGTTTTAGCTTAGTATTGAGTTAATATTTCCTTTGTATTAAACTCATTGTTTTCAAATATCTCAGTTATAGAATATGGGTATTCCCCATCTTTTCAGTTTAAATTATAATTTAGCTTCCGCATTCAGTCTATTATCTTTAGTATGCTCATGATCATGCCAGCAGGGTTAGCTTGGGATCACTTGTGGTCTTAGGTTCCGTGTCCACGTCTAAGGGGTAGCTCGGGGCGTGACAAGTCAGAATTCTCATAACTTCAGAGCTAGACTTGCGCATCCGCAAGGTAGTAAGGCACAAAGGGGTACTAAAATCATGCATGTGCTAAGTGTGGTTAGAACCACTCAGAGGTGTGTGATGGTGGCTTCACAGGTTGCTTCAGATGTTGCCAGAATGATAATTTTATAAGAGAGTATCCTAAGGAAAGGCAGAGAAATGGTAAAGAGGGCAATAAAACCCAATATTCTTCGGTTACTTTAGCAGATAGAGCTGCATCTAAATGATCTAATACAGGGGCAGTCGGAGAAGAAATCGTCTTTATGCTATCACTAGTCGTCGAGAACAAAAGGATTCACCAGATGTTGTCACTGATATAATCCAAGTCTTCAACTTTGATGTTCTTCGTGAGCAACTCCTTGAGCCCTTCAATGTTTCTACACTTGTTGGTTAGTCTATTCTACTAGAGAAAGTCAATCGTGATTGTACATTTTGCGTCAATCACATGAGGTATCATGGCTAACATGTATGTACTAGCTTCACTCCTGTTATGCATCAATAGATTGTAAAAATTCTAGTAGTCAAGTTCCATTTCTAGTGAATCAGTTATCGAGTTCAAAAGCAGTTCAACAGTGCCTAAGGGTTATTTCATTTAGTACCTTAAGGCAAGAAAGTTAGTTTCTAAGGGGTTTGTCTATTACTTCGTTTGAGTTAATGAATCTAGTGTTGATATACCTCTTATTCAGTCAATTTCAGTAGTAAAAGAGTTTCCAGAAGTCTTTGCAGATGATTTACCCCGAGTCACTCCTGGGAGAGATAGACTTCGGTATAGATATTCTTCCAGAAATGACACCAGCAAAGTTGAAAGAGATTAAGAAGCAGTTAAAGGACCTCCTAGAGAAAGATTTTATTCGACGAAGTATCTCACCTTGGGGCGCTCCTGTCTAATTTGTGAGTAAAAAGGATGGTTCCCTTAGGATGTGTATAGATTACAGTAAGTTGAACAAGGTTACCATCAATAACAAGTATCCTTTTCCAACGATAGATGATTTATTCCATCAAATTCAGGGTGCCACCTATTTTTCTATGATGGATCTCAGATTTGGCTACCATTAGTTAAGAGTAAGGGAATGTCATATTCCATAGACTGCTTTCAGAACCAGATATAGGCATTATGAGTTTTTGGTCATATCCTTTTGGTTGGCCAATGCGCCTGCAACATTCATGGACCTTATGAATAGAGTCTTCAAACATTATTTAGATATGTTTGTTATCGTCTTCATTGATGTCATACTAGTCTATTCAAGGAATGAAGAAGATCATGCTAGTCATCTCAGAATAGTTCTTCAGACTTTGAAGGATAGAGAGTTGTATGTCAAGTTCTCTAAGTGTGAGTTTTGTCTCGAGTCTGTGGCATTCTTGGGTCATATAGTTTCCGGTGATGGTATTAGAGTTGATACCCAGAAGATTTAGGTAGTGCAAAATTGGCCTAGACCCACATCTCCAACTGATATTAGGAGTTTCTTGGGTTTGTCTGGCTACTATAAAAGATTTGTAGAAGGTTTCTCATCTATTTTGTCTCCTTTGACAAAGTTGACTCAGAAAATAATCAAGTTTTGAATGGTGTGAAACTCGTCAGAAAAAATTTCAGGAATTGAAGAAGAGGTTGACTACTGCCCCAGTTTTGACTTTACCGGAGGGTAATCAAGGTTTTGTGGTGTATTGTGATACATCTAGAGTTGGTTTGAGTTGTGTCCTAATGCAGAATGACAAGAGTCTACAATATGTGTTCACTCAGAGAACTTAATCTCAGACAAAGTAGGTGGTTAGAATTGCTTAAAGATTATGACATGAGCATTTTTTACCTTGATGCCTTGAACATGTTGTCTATGGGTAGTACCACCCATCTTGAAGAAGAGAAGAAATAACTAGCAAAAGATGTGCATAAACTTGCAAGCTTAGGAGTCCTACTCATGGATTCCACAGAAGGAGGAATGGTGGTGACGAATGAGGCTGAATCATCATTAGTGTAAGAAGTGAAAGAGAAGCAAGACCAAGATCCTATTTTTCTTGAGTTGAAAGCAAATATTCATAAGCAAAAGATATTAGCTTTTGAACGAGGGGGAGATGGTGTATTGATATATCAAGGTAGACTATGTGTACTAATGGTGGATGGAATCTAAGAGAAAATCCTGGAGGAAGCTCATAACTCCAGATATTCCATTCATCTGGGTTCTACCAAAATGTATCGTGACTTGAGAGAAATATATTGGTGGAATGGTATGAAGAAGGGAATTGCCGAATTTGTTGCTAAGTGTCCAAAATTAACAACAAGTCGAAGTAGAGCACCAAAGGCCCAGTGGTTTAACTCAGAATATAGAAAATTCCGGAGTGGAAGTGAGAGATTATTAATATGGATTTCATCACAGATTTACCAAGGTCTCGCAGGTAACATGACTCTATTTGGGTGATTATCGACAGAATGACAAAATCAACCCACTTTTTGCTGGTAAAGACTACCCATTCAGCAGAAGATTATGCTAGGGTATATATTCAGAAGGTAGTAATACTTCATGGGGTTCCAGTCTCCATCATTTTAGATAGAGGTGCACAATTTTAAAAATCTTTTCAGAAAGGTTTTGGTTCGATGGTCAACTTGAGTACTGCTTTTAATCCTCAGACAGATGGGCAAGCAAAGTGTACTATTCATATATTAAAAGATGTTTTGAGGTCTTGCGTGATTGATTTCAAAGAAAATTGGGATGATCTACTATCCTTTATAACTCAGGAGTAGATTTACAATGTAAGCACATAAGACACAAACATCAAAATACAACAAAGGCTCTTTAGCAATCTATCAGGTCCCTTTGTTGAGTTGAGCATTGTTCTTCCTTGAAGATGGTCTTTTCTTTGTAAGCTTAAGATTTTTGTTTTTGCCAAATCACGCGTTTGTGTTTTGTAAGAAGAGATTATATTAAATGAACAGAAACTCCTTGAGACGACCTCATTGCCTAAGAGTATGCTTCTTTAAAAGGACATACATCAACCACATCAGAGTTGACAACGTTTTTTACAATTGTCTTTTCGTCCTTTTCACATACGTAGTCTTGTAGGGACCAGGTCCATTGCAATATTCTTTGTGACTTTTTGAGAAGACTCGCTAACTCTCTTTCTCTTTTGAATAAATGAATCTTGTTGTTATTTGTCATTTTGATTATATCGACCAAAAAGAATTATTGTCCTCTGGACAAACAACCTTGTCTGTTTCTATTGGTGAAGTACGCTGACGACTTCACCAATCCACTGACAGGACAACATTAAAGTTGTACATCATTATACATCTGATGGAGAGAACTCTGTTAGGGACCGAGTCCCTGCATTTATGAGTCATTGAAACAGACATTATCTTCTTCTCTTCCTATTTGGCAGTACACTGTACTTTTCACCTACCAGCTAACATGACAGTTCACTACAACAAATTCGATTATTAGGGACAAACAATTTCTTCATTTATAAATAATATTTCGTCACTAAAAATATTGTGTGACGAAAATAATTCGTCACTCAGTCGTCACTAAATGTGTGTCTCTAAAAGTATACAAAAAAGATTTAGTACTTTATCGCTAAAAGTATTATATTAACTACAAAAATTAGATTTTATTAATTAAAGTTGAACATCGATACCCATAACTATAATACTTCATCATAATATATTTGAAATCTTAGTTAGTTCATTTTTTATTTTTGCTTTCATTTTTCACACTGATGGGTAATAGAAATTCATAAAATATATCGCACCTTTGCAAAGTCTAAGTTTGTAAGTCGATGTTATCTATGTATAGTTACTCTACGTACGTATGTGGAATTACTATTAAATATGTACATATTTATAGACAGAAGAAAATAGATCGACTTAGTCGATGTAGTTTACCAATCACAAATCAATAGGCACACACAAAAATTAGTACAAAGACTTGAGAAATTATTATTTTTATCGTGCTTATCAATAAAAGTGTATCAAATAAAAAATAAAAGTGCTAAACCAACAAATATTAGTGATCTAATGGTAGAACTGTGCCCCAGTCACAATACTTATAACCTGGATTGTATTTTTCAAATGATGCATATAATTGCGTAATTTAAGAAAATTGATGTATTGAACTTTTTCGTTTTTACAAAATCGACCGAATTCATTAGTTATAATATTTTCACTTGCCAATTAACGAATGGACTCTGTCTATATCTTATGAAGCACTTGTAGTATTCTTTATGTAAGTTGTCACTTGTAATTATTAACAATTGTAGCAAAAAAAAATTGTATTTAGTTATGAATTTTTTCGTAGCAAATACTTGAATTATTCACTATAAATTTTAAGTCATCGCTATTTAACAACCTTACATATTTTGTAAACAATTTTTTGTTGTCACTAAATCACAGATTGATTAGATACAATAAAATATTTGTCACCAATTACTTATATTATTCGTGACAAAATAAATGTCATAATTAAATCTAAATTTCATAGCTAAAATTTATAATATTTAACTACGAAATCTAATTTGTTGATATCGTAACAACATATTTTTTTAGATGAAATATTTTTGTGTCCAATATTTAATAAATTATAAGACAAAAAATATTTTGTTTTGTCATGAATTAGATACATTATTAGTGAAGAAATAATGTGTCACCGATAAATTTAAATTCGTGACTAACACTACTTAACAAATGACGCCAATTAATTTTTTGGTGGGAAACTTTACTGGACAAAACTTTTCTACGAATTTTTACGTTTCATCACTAAAAGTATGTTTCTCATAAATTTAAGCACGAAAAGTAAATTTTGTCACTAAAAGTCAATAATTAGTGACAAATTTGATGTCGTAGTTTGTCATGAATTACATATATTATTAGTGACGAATATAATGTGTCACCTATAACTTTAAATTCATGACTAACACTACTTAATAAAATGGCGCCAATTAACTTTTTGGTGGGAAACTTTAGTGTGCAAAACTTTGATACGAATTGTCATGTTTCGTCACTAAAAATATGTCGCTCATATATATAAGCACGAAAAGTAAATTTTGTCACTAAAAACAAATAATTAGTGACGAATTTGATGTCATAGCTATATATCATATTTGTTGTAGTAATTTTACAATTTTACCCCATTTTGAATATGGATGAGAGCACACTGCAGGGACCGGGTCCCTGCATTTGTGAGGATCATCAAATAGCACACATTAATTGAGTATTCATGCAAGTTTTCTCTACTGAAATTGTTGAAGGTACAAATAAAAATTCCTCAAAGATCTATACTACCATCTCTTGAAGACAAAATTGAAATATGTTATGTCATTGTAACAACATAAAGACCTTAAAACTTTATCGCACCTTGATGTGCAAAGTGAACCAGGAAAAGTAAACAAGAATCAATAAGCTTTTGACATGGTTTCAAGGATGTGTCGGATGACCTATAGAGGAATATGACTAGACTGGAGCTTCTTTTAATCCCAAAGACATAGATAAATACACAATAAATTAATTACTCACATTAAGTATGGACAAATTATCAAGTTTACTGTAAGTTGTAAATACTTTTCTTGAAGTGATAAATGTGCTTCTCAACACTGCGATTGAAATAGAAGTGTGGTTTAAAATTGAACTTTCTCACTCTGGTATGTTGATTTAAAAAAAAAAAAAACTCAAACAAACTGAATAGTTTTGTGTAATATTTTTCCATTTCAAGTATATATAATAAGTTGAATTGTTGTCCAATATGATACATTCTTCCTTTATTTATCCAATTTAATAATTACTTATGATAAATTTAAAAAGGGAACTTTAAAATGATATTTGTAAAGCAAAAGGTAGTGCTGAACTTTCTATGCGTTAGAATTAGAATATTTGTTCACTTTTTTCATCCTTTTAAAATTTATTTATCTCTTCACCAACGATTATTTATTTTTTAGAAAATTTAATAACTCAGGCTGATGTACATTTGATTCCCCAAAAATATCAAATAGCAACACCTTCTCGAGGCACAAGGATAAATTATAAAATCAAATTAAATATGATTGATTGAAGGATATATGATAAGATGTTATAAATTATAATTATCATTTCCTCTACATTTAATGTTATTTACTATGTAATCTTGTATGTAAGATAATATATTGTTTTAGTTTTAATGACGAATAAGTCATAAGTTTATTTTATAAATTCTCCGATATTAAATTCCCCCGCGAGACGCATGTAATTTTACTAGATAAATATAAGAGAAAATCTTGTCAAATTGGTCAAATAATTATTTAAATATTGGTCAAATAAAAATTTAAAGCTAATTCTTCAAAAAACTATGGTCTAATAAACATTTATTAAAAAAATTAATATCCTCATAATCTATAACCAAATGCCAATTCAATGAATAATTGTCAAGTTCTTGACATATATGCTATAAATTTGCCATACACCAAGCTCAATATTCTCCATCCTAGTCGATTGGTTTCTTTGTTAATTTTAAACACAATGATATCTAGGTATAATATTGTTGGTATATTTTTCCTTGTTTTGGTCTCAGTATTTGTTACTATTGAAGGTCGTAGTATCACTCAGTTCTTAACCCAAAAAATAAAAGGAACAAAATGGGCTGTCCTAGTTGCTGGCTCCAATGGATGGACAAATTATAGGCATCAGGTTGTCATTCTAAATTATTATTTTTTATATAAAATATATATCGCCTAACATTTTTATGATTCAATTTCTTGTAAGCTTTAATTGATTGTCTAGATGATGGATAGATGAGATTATTGGTGTCATTGGATTACGACGATATGAATGTTTGACGATTTATAATTTGTGGTGACTGAAGTGGTTTGATAATATCTTCATCAACATCTATCAACTTCGTTGTATCTTGTGAATCATGTGGCTATTATTGATTTTTTTTTGTGTCATACATATCTTGAGATAACTGAATTTGATTATCCTACAACTATTGCTTAAAGATGATTCACATCGAACCACACAAAAAGAAAATCAAGATATCCACAAAAATCTAGAGTTGAAATATCCGACTATAATTGATTTGATTTGATTTATAAGTATAAAAACCTGACACTTTGATTTGACTTAAAAATTTAAACTCTTTTGGTATTAGAAACTATCAAATTACTACCAACTTAAAGTATATAATCATGTTATTTTACAATATTTTGTGTTTAATTAACATATCATGAATGAAGTCGAAGAAAGTAATAAAGTCCAAGCAAGTGTTAAGTACCTAGAATCTCCATTCCCCCCTCCCTCCAAACAAAAAAATCAAGAAATATGTTAATTAAAATAAAAAGGAGAAATAAGAAGTTTTTATATGCCCATTCTGTTCCGATCTAACACACTTTTTTTAGTCAGTTAAAAAGAATTATCTTTGTACAAACAAAAACAATTTAAATTCAGTATACTCTTTTATTGTTAATAATGTCTACAAGTTCTAATAATGTTATTTTTTTGTTTTAAACTTTGTGTTAAGTTAAACAAGCTGGCGACGACTACAAAAATGTGAACATAACTTGATTATATGATTTCAGGCTGATGTGTGTCACGCATACCAAATACTGAAGGCTGGTGGTCTTAAGGATGAGAACATCATTGTATTCATGTATGATGATATTGCTAACAATACAGAAAATCCCAGACCTGGTGTCATCATCAGTAATCCACATGGCCATGATGTTTACAAAGGTGTCCCTAAGGTTTGTTCTTTTTGTGTTCAATTTTTTGGGAATTTTCAAGATTATGAGAGTGCTTATTAGGTAATGAGGGCTTTTCTCTTCTCTTTTTGTTGAGGCAGGATTATGCAGGTGATGATGTTAATGCTAACAACTTTTTTAATGTCATCCTTGCCAATAAAAGTGGTATTGTTGGAGGAAGTGGAAAAGTTTTAAAGAGTGGTCCAAATGACCATATCTTCATATACTATACTGATCATGGTGGCCCTGGAATTATTGGTAAGTATCTTCCTCACATTAATTTTGCTTAGTCTTAAACTCCGTGACACTTCAATTGAGACGGAGGGAGTATTTATTATCTTAGAAAGTTAGTTTGCTGAAAAGAATTGGAATCAAGAATAAATCTGACTTCCTAACATAATAAGTATTAGTGGAATGATTGTGTGAGAAATAAGACCTCATTTTGAAAATGTCACATTCTAACGAGAAATTCCAAATCCCAAGTGTGGCTGTAGTTGTGAATGCGTATAAGTAATTGATGTTAGGAACTTACCGCCTAGTGAAATGGTTAGGATATTACAAAATTAAGCTAATTATACTCATTGTAAAATCGAAGCTTCATTTGTGATTCTCTGAAACTGATTAGGATATGCATAATTGTTTTTGCGTTTTTATAATTATCAGCAATGCCATATGAAGTGATTTATGCACATGATCTAGTAAATGTGTTGAAAAAGAAGCATGCTTCAGGGACGTATGACAGACTGGTAACTCTCTTGCTTTAGTTTTTTTAGGCTTTCTTTCCCTTTGCGCTAATGTTTGATCAGTAAAATTTAAAGTTTGTATTTTATGTTGGATGGTGTTCAGGTGTTTTACCTAGAAGCCTGCGAGTCTGGAAGCATGTTTGATGGTCTTCTCCCCGAAGGACTTGATATTTATGCCATGACTGCAGCGAAACCTGATGAAGACAGTTATGGCACATACTGTGGCAAGGGTACTCCTGTTGATTCCTGCTGGTGTCAGTGTCCCCCTGCCGAGTTTAAGGGTGTTTGCTTGGGAGACTTGTACAGTGTTGCCTGGATGGAAGATAGGTATATATAAACAATTTTTGTAACCTCTGTTCTCGTAGTCCACATTATTAGGAAGGAGTATGCCAAGTACAAATTTTTATATTTTTTTCTTCTATCATTTATACTTGGAAATGAAGTATTATGTCAAACTAATTATTGTTAATTTGCACCTATGAACAGTGATGTACAAGATCGAAAAACTAACAGCGTGCATAGGCAGTATAGTCGAGTAAGAGTTTACATTGTTATGGACAAATATTGTATATGCTTTAAACTATTTGTTGAACAAAATACAAATGTATGAATTGTACCTATGCTTTCTTTTATTCCATTTAATTGAAAGATTTATGATTTCATTTTGTCGCTCAGGTTGCAAAAAGAACTGCTGCCAACTTAACATATTATAACTATGGCTCCCATGTCCAAGAATATGGTGATAAAGTGGTGAGTTTTGATCCTCTCGCCGCATATATGGGTGAAACTTCCAAAAATCACAGTCATGACTCTGTGGATGCAAAGTCATTCTCAACATCATCATCAAGGAATGTGGATCAGCGCATTACTAAACTTTTCTATTTGTTCACCAAAGTAAGTTCCTACCTATTTTTGATGGAGAATTCATCTTCCTACACATGATTTCTGTTATGTTCATTCTTTATGTTTGCAGCACCAAAATGCTCCTGAAGGCTCCGATGAGAAATATGAAGCTCGTGTGAAACTAAATGAAGTTATGTCACAGAGAAGTCAAGTTGACAACAATGTAAAACATCTAGGGGAGCTTATTTTTGGTGTTGAAAAAGGTAATGAGGTACTACACAGCGTTCGACCTGCTGGACAACCACTTGTTGACAACTGGGATTGCCTTAAGTCTTATGTAAGTATTTAACATGGTGATAAAAGCAATGTTTTCTGTGTTATTTCAGTTAAATTTTCGTGTTTTGTTCTTTTGACGAAAATATGACTACTCAACTCTTTATAATAGGTCAAGATATTTGAAACACATTGTGGAAGATTAACAGTGTATGGAAGGAAACATGTATGTGGTATCGCCAACATCTGCAATGCTGGGATTACAAGTGAGAAAATGGCTGCTATGTCTGCTCAAGCATGTTCAAGTTAGTAGAGGGTACTCTTGGCAGTTGGCAAATAGTATATTTTGCCAGTTTGTGTCATGCCTGCAGATTTTTCTCTTTTAGCTGATAGCTAATTCAGAAAAAGGCTGCTTAGAAGCAGATATTTACCATGTACTAAAGCTTTATTTTCTCAATTATAATGGCTTTTTAACTTTTGATGCATTTACCAAGTCTTGTGCAGTTCCATCCTAGTTCGATTTTGTCTGACAATTGGAAATGATAAAGCTTTTAGCCTGGCAGCATGTAGAACTTCTCTAAGTAAACGTACATTATTCTAGCCCTTCTTTATTTGAACAGTTTTGAAGAGTGGCAAGTGAAGAGAGTCGTATTCAATCATAATTTTGTCGATGTATTTGTATAAAGAAAATGTTCCCCTAAAAGAATGAAAAAACATATCATGTTTCATATGAAGAAAAAGATTTGCATTCTCATTTTTGCCACTGACCTATATATAAATATTCTATAGTATTTCATTAAAATAAGAAACTATCACTTCATGGAATTTATATATATATATATATATATATATGCTCATCTTCCCTTTTGCTCGGCGTGGAATCCTTTGTCCACCATCGCTGGATATTCTGATATTGTATCATTGTCAGGTGTAGCCATTTCAAGATAATACCTAAGCATTCATTAGAGAACAGACATTGGAAAAATTATCACCAAGGATGCACCAGTCCTTTTTATAAACAATGAATAGTCCAAATGACTTTGAGCAAAGCCAAGTTTGATGAGAGCCTCTGTGAGTTTTACATTCCATTGCCTAGGAGCTTGTTTCAACCCATATAGTGATTTAATGAGCCGACATACTGGTTTCTCCCCCTGCACATTAAATCTCTTAGGAACCTGAAATTCCTGAGGAAGTGTCATATAAACTTCTTCAAGTAAGTCACCCCTGAAGAAATGCATTAGAAACATCTATCTGATGGATATGTCATTGTTCAGTAGCAGCAAGGGCTAAGACACTTTTGACGGTAACCATTTTAACCACTGGTGAGAATGTCTCTTGGTAGTGTAGGCCCTCCCTTTGGTTGACCCCTTTGGCAACTAATCTAGCTTTGAATCTATCAACCTCACCAGAAGCTTGGTATTTGATTTTAAAGATCCACTTGCAGCCAATTAATAGCTCTCTTGCATGTAGGTAGAGGAACAATTGCCCAGGTTTTGTTGGTATCCTGGGCTGCCATTTTAGGAGACATTGCTTCCACCCATCTAGGATCTGTACAGGCCTCCTCAAAGGTAGAAGGTTCCACATTAGTACCAAAGTGTGAAAGAGAGGAAGGGGTCAAATGATCATAAGCAAGATAATGGTCAGTGGAATAGACTATCTTGGAGTCATGGTTGAGCTTAACAGAAGCTACATAGTCCTTCATCCAGAAAGGTGCTTTGATGCACCTCTGGGACCTTCTTTGACCAGGCATAATTGGGGAAATAATCGGATCAAGCTCAACATGAACAGCTGGATCAACAGGAGCAGTGATAAGAGTAATGATAGCAGGATCAATGTCTGAGGAAAAAGTGGTGGGAAATAGCCTCCATGTAGTGGAAGCTAGAACAACAAAAGGGAAACATAGATTCTCTAAACATAACATCCCTACGGAGGAAGAACTGTTTGTCTTTGAAATTATATAAAATATACCCTTTAGTGTGTTCACTATATCCCATGTGTATGGCAACTACACATCTAGGCTGAAATTTGTCTTGAATATGGATATTTTTTTCAAAACATAAACAACACAGGACCCTCATATGCTGCAGAGAAGGCTTTACTTTGTGAAATGCTTCATAGGGATACTTAGCATGCAATACATGTGTAGGAAGCCTGTTAATGATGTATGCAGCAACAATAATACAATGACTCCAAAATCTGATAGGTATGTGCCTTGAAATTTGGTTACCCTTGCTCTTTCCAGTATCTGTTTATGTTTTCTCTCAGCAATCCCATTTTGCCGAGGAGTGTAAATACAGGTTTTTTTATGAATAATACCTAGCCTGGTGTACAATTTGGAACATTCAACACGAACAAATTCAGAACTATTATCAGTTTTGATGGTTTGAACAAAAGAACTAAACTGAGTTTTCACCATAATGAAGAAGTTTATCAACAGAACATAAACATCACTCTTCAATTTGATAAGAAACAACTGTTGGGAAAACGCGGACAAGCACAACAATATATATAGTAAAAGTAATGAAAATAAAATGGAAAAATAACGACACCAAAAGTTTTACGTGGAAACCCTTCTGAATAAGGGAAAAAACCACGGGCCAAGAGAAGCAACTGATATTACTACAGTAAGGAATTTTACACTGTGTAGTCACGAATACAATTTCAAAGTGACTACTACACACTCAAAAGGAACAACACTCTTTTGGTTTCCGTCTTACTAAAATATCGCTCACACTCTATTTTTCTTCACAGACTATTCTCTTGTATAGTCTATGGAATACCTCACTTTGCTCTCAAAATGGGTTTTCTCTCTAACTTGGTGTGCTCTACAAATGAGCAAGAATGCTCTATTTATAGAAGGATAAAACCATGCCTATGTCACTAATGACATAGGTAAATATAGCAAAGTCAAAAATGGGTTGCAAATCTTACCAATTTGCCAACTACCAAGTCTTAATTTTCAACTCTTATCACTATGCCTTTTAACAATTACTTGTACCAATTGAATAGCTAAAGTTGACCAAAAAATGGGATGGATTCAACAAATCTCCCCCTCCAGTCCCATTTACTGGAAGAAGGTATCTTCATCTTCTTTAGAGAGAGCTTATACCCACAAGTTCTTTGCATAACTCAAACTTGTCTTTCGATATCGTCTTGGTCAGCATATCTGCAGGATTATCACTTGTGTGGATTTTTTTGACGTGAAATGATTCACTTTCCACTTCCTCACGAATCCAATGATATCTGACGTCGATGTGTTTTGTTCTTGCATGGTACATGGAGTTCTTGCTCAAGTCTATTGCACTTTGGCTGTCACAATAGACAATATACTCCATCTGATTCAAACCAAGCTCTTGAAGAAATTGCTTTAGCCATATCATCTCCTTGCCGGCTTCAGTAGCCGCAATATACTCAGCTTCAGTTGTAGATAGTGCAACACACTTTTGCAACTTTGACTGCCATGATATAGCTCCCCCTGAAAAAGTAAACAAATATCCAGTAGTGGATTTTCTGTTATCAAGGTCACCTGCTATATCAGAATCTGTATAGCCTTTCAAGATTGGATTTGATGCTCCAAAACGCAAGCATTCATCTAAACTTCCTCTAAGATACCTGAGTATCCACTTCACAGCTTCCTAATGCTCTTTTCCCGGATTTTCGAGAAATCTGCTCACAACACCAACTGCGTGAGCAATATCAGGTCTAGTGCACACCATTGCATACATTAGACTTCCAACGACGGAGGAATATGGAACTTTGGCCATGTTCTCTTTTTCCTCCCTAGCTGTAGGACACATCTTCTTGCTCAACTTCATATGACCAGCAAGAGGTATACTAACAGGCTTAGCATTCTTCATATTGAAGCGCTTCAATACACGTTCAATGTACTTCTTCTGGGACAAATAAATCTTCCTTTTATCTCTAAGACGAGTAATTCTCATGCCCAAAATTTGCTTGGCATGACCCAAGTCTTTCATAGAAAAAGACTTACACAACTCTTTCTTCAGCTCGTCAATCTTGGAAGTATTATTGCCCACAATCAACATATCATCCACATACAACAAAAGGATGATAAAATCATTGTCAGAAAATTTTTGTACAAATACACAATGATCTGAAGAAGTCTTCTTATAGCCTTGCTCCCCCATAACAGATTCAAACTTCTTGTACCACTGTCTGGGAGCTTGTTTTAGGCCATAGAGACTCTTTTGGAGTTTGCATACAAAATTTTCTTTACCATATACTTTGAAGCCCTCAGGTTGTTCCATATAAATCTCTTCTTCTAGGTCACCGTGAAGGAAAGTCGTCTTCACATCCATTTGCTCAATCTCTAAATTAAGACTAGCAGCCAAACCTAGAACTGTGCGAATCGAGGACATTTTCACAACAGGAGAAAATATTTCGTCAAAGTCAATACCCTTCCTTTGACCGAATCCCTTAACAGCCAATCTAGCTTTGTACCTGGGCTTCAAATTGTGTTCTTCAACTTTAACTTTGAACACCCACTTGTTATTCAAAGATCTCATGCCCTTGGGCAATTTTACCAACTCATAAGCATGGTTCTCATGCAAAGACTTCATCTCGTCTTGCATGGCTTCAATCCATTTATCCTTGTGCTCATCTTTCATGGCCTCCTCATAACATTCAGGTTCTCCCCCGCCAGTAAGTAACACATACTCATTGGGTAAATAACGGGAGGAAAGAAACCGCTGTCTTGTGGACCTCCGAAGCAGAATATTTGATTCGTCCACAACTTCATGAGCAACAGGATCATCAACAACATTATCATTGTTATTATCAACATTAGCATGTTGATTCGATACATGATTTTTGGGCGTCACCATGATTATCAAACCCAACAACATCATGCACACTTGTGTGAGGAACGTCATCATGATGAACTATACCATCAAAACTTGAAGATTCTACTATTTCTGCTTTGTCAATATCTTCAATTGTTTGATTCTCCATGAAAATAATATCACGACTTATCATAAGTTTCTTCTCAATTGGATCATATATCCTGTAATCAAATTCATCTAGGCCATATCCAATGAAAATGCATTGCCTTGTCTTGGCATCTGACTTTGACCTCTCATCTTTCGGCACATGTACAAAAGCTTTGCAACCAAATACTCTCAAATGGTCATAGGAAACATCCTTTCCATACCAAACACTATTTGGTACTTCACTTTGCAAAGCAACAGCAGGAGATAGATTAATAACATGTGTAGCGGTCAATAAAGCCTCACCCCAAAATGAGTTCGGCAACTTTGCTTCAGAAAGCAAACATCAAACTCTTTCCATCAAGGTCCTGTTCATCCTCTCAGCCAAACCATTAAGTTGAGGAGTCTTGGAAGGAGTCTTCTGGTGTCTAATACCTTGATACTTGCAGTATTCGTCAAATGGTCCACAATATTCAACACCATTATCAGTACGAATGCATTTCAGTTTCTTTCCAGTTTCTCTTTCAACTGAAGCCTGAAACTGCTTGAAGACACCTAACACTTGGTCTTTAGTCTTCAAGACATAGACCCAAAGTTTTCTCGAGCAATCATCAATGAAAGTGACAAAGTAAAGTGCACCACCCAATGTCTTTGTCTTCATTGGACCACATAAATCAGAGTGCACTATCTCAAGCAACTCTGTCTTTCTCGAAGGAGGAAAGGAAACTCTATTTTGTTTACCAGCCAAGCAGTGCTCACACTTTTCCAATTTAGCACTTTTGAAATTTGACAATAATTTCTTCTTGGCTAGAACATTAAGTCCTTTCTCGCTGATGTGGCTAAGCCTCTTGTGCCATAATGTTGAAGAGTTATCGCTCTTAATCGCATTCACCATATCAACACAAGCAGAGGCCGTAGTCTAGTATAGACCACGATGTTTGTTACCACGAGCCACAACCAAGGATACCTTGATGAGCTTCCATTTTCCATCACCGTTGGTACTAACATATCCTTCATCATCTAAAACACCAACGGAAATTAGGTGCAGACGAACATCAGGAGCATGTTTCACATTGTTCAAAACTAGTTTAGTTCCAACACTAGTTTCTAAACAAATTGTACCAATACCAACCACCCTAGAAACAGTCTCATTACCCATACTCAAGGTTCCAAAATCACCAGGAGTATAGGAAGAGAAAAAATCCTTCCTTGATGTCACATGAGATGCGGCTCCAGTATCCACAACCCAGCTTGACTCATCACAAGCAATATTTATCATATCCGCATCAAGGACAGTAACAAGATCTTCGGTGGTAACGGTGGCTAGGCAATTTCATTGCCATCTTCTTTAGTTTCCTCTTTGTTTTTGTTCTCCCTCTTCAACTTCCTGCAGAACTTCTTTGTGTGCCCTTTCATGCCACAATGATAGCACTCAATATCCTTAAGTCTGCCTTTGGATTTGCTCCTATTTTGTTCTCTATGCTGAGAACCACGAGTTTTATTTCTCTCATTGGGGCCAATTATCAGGACATCCGACGAAGAGGAACCTTGAGTTTTTCTTCTCATCTCTTCGTTCAAGACACTACTCTTGGCGGAATCCATAGAGATCACACCATCCAGAGCAGAATTTGACAATGAAGTTCTAAATGTTTCCCAAGAGTCTGGTAGGGAACGAAGTAGAAGCAAGCCTTGAATTTCTTCATCAAATTTGATGCCCATAGCAGATAATTGGTTCATAATCCCATGAAAATTATTCAGATGGTCTGTCATCGGAGAGCCATCATGATACTTCAAACTCAACATCTGCTTTATTAAGAACATTTTGTTGTTGCCAGTCTTCCGAGCAACAAACTTTCAAGATGCTCCCATAGGGTACGATCATGTGTTTCCCCAAAAATATGGTTCAATACATTATCGTCGACCCATTGCCTAATGAATTCACAAACCTGTCTATGCAAAAGATTCCACTCTTCATCTGTTTTATTATCAGGCTTTACAGTGGTAATACTGGTTTGTAAAAATTCTTAATATAAAGCAGATCTTCCATTTTTCCCTTCCAAATGGCATAATTAACACCATTCAAGGTAACCATTCTACTTGTGTTGGCTTCCATTGTTTTCCCCAAAAAATATAGTTATCGCAAATCAAAGTAAATCTTTTTTGATGTGGAAGTTCAGACTGTGCTGCAACCACAGAGCATACTCAGATAAAACCTTGGCTCTAATACCAGTTTGTTGGGAAAACGCGGACAAGCACAATAATATATATGAAAAGTAATGGAAATAAAATGGGAAAATAACGACACCAAAAGTTTTACGTGGAAACCCTTCTGAATAAGGGAAAAAACCACGGGCCAAGAGGAGCAACTGATATTACTACAGTAAGGAATTTTACACTATGTAGTCACGAATACAATACTCAAAGTGACTACTACACACTCAAAAGGAACAACACTCTTTTGGTTTCCGTCTTACTAAAATATCGCTCACACTCTATTTTTCTTCACAGACTATTCTCTTGTATAGTCTATGGAATACCTCACTTTGCTCTCAAAATGGATTTTCTCTCTAACTTGGTGTGTTCTACAAATGAGCAAGAATGCTCTATTTATAGAAGGATAAAATCATGCCTATGTCACTAATGACATAGGTAAATATAGCAAAGTCAAAAATGGGTTGCAAATCATACCAATTTGCCAACTACCAAGTCTTAATTTTCAACTCTTATCACTATTCCTTTTTAACAATTACTTGTACCAATTGATTAGCTAAAGTTGACCAAAAAATGGGATGGGTTCAACAACAACCGCAATATTCTACTATAATCATCAACAACAGTTATAAAGAATCTGTTACCATCATGCGTAGGAGTGTTGAAGGATCCCAAACATCTATATGTAAGAGCTGAAAAAGAATAGTAGATACAGAAATATTGTGAGAGAAGGGCAATCTATGTTCGTTTAGCTAATGAAAAAATGGTGCAAGTATGAACTTCTTTAGAGCATTGAATGGGAGGGAAATCAAACACATGTGTGACAACATTTGGTGATGTGTGGCCTAGCTTTTGATGCCACAATAGAACCTGAAAATCAGTTGAGTAAGTATCATGAGTAACTTGTGTTGTTAAACAGTGTGTGTTTTTGTCTCTACTGGTCTTGTGAGTAGGTAAATAATAGAGACCTGCATTTTCTCAACTAATCCCCTTCACCTGCCCATTGTAGAGTTCTTGAAATATCATAAAGTCGGGGAATAAAGAGACTACACAATTTAAGTCCTTAGTAATTTTGGACTCACAAAATGTTGAACTTAAAGTCATGTATTAGGACATTTTCGATTGTATCATGTTGAGTCACATGACATGAGCCTATGTGTGTGACGTTAGCAGCATCACCATTAGGCAAATGTACTCTCCTAGGTCTATCCAGTGGAAGTTGTCGCTTACATTCAAGCATGGTAGAGTGAGGGGACATATGATTAGTAGCCCATGAGTATATAGTCCAGCCCTCCTTCTTCATGCCCAGATACCTTTGTTTCATGTGAAATAACTTCAGATAGAGCGTAACTATATTTAAAACAATATCGTTCTTGATTTTTGATCTAAAGATTATTTCAAACTCTTAATATGAATCAGTTCTGCCTATGTTAGCAAGTTCAGAGGTCAGAGTAACTTTTTCCCTTTTCATGCTCAATTCAGCCGTCATTCAAGGACGAATGATTCCAAGGGTGAGATATTGTAATACCCCTAAAATTTCTAATCTAAGACTCAAATCATTCTATAACAACTCGCAACTCTACTCTTAAAAATCTAAATTGTTCGTCCTAAGTATATGAACTTGAACCGGGTGATGTATGTGAACACCGAATTTTTGGAGAAAAAAAACTAATTAAAAATTAGTATTTCTCTACTTTAAAAAAGTGGGGCGTAGTTTAAACCTTTTTTTTCTTTTGTTGTTGTTGTTGTTAAGTAGTGTGTGTATATATATATATCACATATTATATTATAAGTGGGAAGATTTAAAGCTCAAAGTTGAATTATCATTTTATCCTTATATTAAAATAATTAAACAAATATTATAAAATATAATTAAATATTTAATAAATAACTCATTTAGATTGGTGCATGAATCAAATTCACATTAATAATTAATTACTCTATTGTAAAAATAAGGAGTATTTGAAAAGTTTTTCCATTAAACAAATTTGATATGAACTAAAATCATTGAACTAATCTAATGCAAATTAATTATCTACTCAAAGGTCATCATAGCTACTTCTATAAATTGCCTAGCATGATCTTCATGTAAATGACAAGAGGATGAGAGATTATCATGCAAAAATGAACTTTGCAAATCATTTTGTATGTGCAGTAATTTTTTTTGTTTTTATCCGCTCCTTTTTGTCCGTCCTAAGTATTATATATTTCCTTTTTATATATGTTGATGTACTTTCTTATGATTTTGTTTTTTTTATTAGAATATTTTGTGTCCTACATGAAGAAAATAGTAATATACAATTCATGTTCTACTATGTATCTTAATTACTGATGAAATTCATATTAATGAAAGATTAATCAGTTCATTTGACATGCTTATTTGGCTCTCGATAGAGTGTTCTACTTTAGTATAAATATATTTTTGAAATTATTATTTATGAGTAGTGAGAAGAATGACTAAATGAGAAATCATATATCCTAAAATAAAATGGCCCACCTAATTGGAGATAAAGAATGGATCATACTCTATATAGTATATATGTGATTTTGAGGTTGTATTTTTATTTAAACTTTTCGTTTATATGTATAATTTATTGATCTTATTAGTCTATTATTTGTTTGTTGGAACATTCATTCCTCAAATTGATCATATATCTAGAATAAGTCATTTTGAAAAGTTTACATTACTCAATTTATATTAATTATTCAAATAGAAATGTTATGAAAAAAGGAGCATTATTCTTTTCTCTTCATAAATCATGTGTACAGTACTTTTTAAGGTTAAAAAGAAGACGTATATGTGATATAATGATAAAAATAATTGACATATTAATCATGGTAATGGCTCCAAGTGTGTTTCATAATATACCAAGTGTTTATTTCATAAATCTGCATATGTACCACATTGACGAAATCTTTTAGCATTTATAAGTTTTATGCGTCAAACGTCTACTGTGTTAATAAGCTATATATTGTTGATGTAAAATTTTAACTATAGTTGGAAAATTGTCAAACTCCCATCTATAGATTTATTGATTGGAGCTGGACCCATAAATAGTTAAGTAGTAATTATATTCCAAACTAGAATGTCTACTTTTGCCTTAGAGATATTATTTTATTTATGATAATGTGATATTCTTCTGCCTAATTATTGAATGTTAATTATTTCTCATACACATAATTTTTTAAAATTAAAAGTTCAATGTGAAGAGTCATTCTCCACTATTTATGTAAAAACACTTTGAGAATTAAATTTTTAATATGCTTTTTAAGAATCAATTTACTAAGATTGATATTATCATAGGAAGGAAATTGCACTATTCAACATGAGAAGAAAAGAGAATGAGAGAAGGATAACAAAAAAATAACTAGATATATCATCTATATAATGTTCTTGATATTATATTTGATATTATTTAGCGAATAAAAGATAAATGATAAAACTACTATTGTTAATTTAGGCATCTTTTTAATTACTTAACTTTTTAGTATATAAAAATTTAATAATAATAATGAGGGACAAACGTGCAAGGCACATTCTTAGAGACTACTATATATATATATATATATATATATATATATATATATATATATATATATATATATATATATATATATAAATTTTTAAATACCATCATGTGTTCGGTTACGATCCTTGGTGTGTCCTAATTTTATTTTATTTATTTTATTAAAAAAAAAGAGGTCTTGTGTGCGACTACACTCCTAGGCAAATCATTTCTTTAATAAACTTAGCGACTAATACAAATTTGTTTTATCCAAAATTATTCTTAGCCAAACAT
Organism: Solanum sitiens; assembly: GCA_016801875.1. Taxonomy (NCBI): domain Eukaryota; kingdom Viridiplantae; phylum Streptophyta; class Magnoliopsida; order Solanales; family Solanaceae; genus Solanum; species Solanum sitiens. The sequence continues at coordinate 1,358,712 of JABWTJ010000023.1, read as the reverse complement.
GAGTCAATAAAGCAACCATGCTAGAACTACACGACTTGGGAGGTGCCTTACACCTTCTCCGGTCAATAGAATCCTTACCCATCTTTTGTTTCGTAGACTAAAAATAAAGGGTATTTTTTATTAGGAATTTATAAGGTGATTAAGAAGACCCAAAAACATAATTCTAAGTGGTGACTCTAAAAAAGTTCTTTTTTTTTGTTTTACTTTATTTTTTCAAAAAGAATGGTCACATCCCGATTTAATTATTAGAAAAAACAATTGGCTATTTTTTGCAATTCTCTTAAGGGAGAAATATGACTATTTTCGTAAAACTTAAAATTTTACTATAATGCTCATTTTTGAAATTGCTTCAAATATTATTATTTTTTTGAAAAAAAATAAATTGAAAAAAAAAACTAATTAAAAATTAGTATTTCTCTACTTTTAAAAAAGTGGGGCGTAGTTAAACTTATTTTTTCTTTTGTTGTTGTTGTTAAGTAGTATGTGTGCGTATATATATATATATATATATATATATATATATATATATATATATATATATATATATATATATATATAAATTATTAATATCATCATGTGTGTGGTTATGATCCTTGGTGTGTCCTATTTTTATTTTATTATTTTTTTTAAAAAAAAGAGGTCTTGTGTGCGACTACACTCCTAGGAAAATCATTTTTTTATAAACTTAGGGACTAATACAAATTTCTTTTATCCAAAATTATTCTTAGCCAAACATGAGTTAATAAAGCGACCGTGCTAGAACTACACGACTTGGGAGGTGCCTTAAACCTTCCCAGGTCAATAGAATCCTTACCCAGCTTTTGTTTGGTAGACTAAAAATAAAAGGGTATTTTTTATTAGGAATTTAGAAGGTGATTAAGAAGACCCAAAAACATAATTCGAAGTGGTGACTCTAATTTTTTTTTTTACTTTATTTTTTCAAAAAGAATGGTCATATCCCGATTTAATTGTTAGAAAAAAAATTGGCTATTTTTTGCAATTCTCTTAAGGGAGAAATGTGACTATTTTCGTAAAATTTAAAATTTTACTAATATGCTCATTTCTAAAATTGCTTCAAATACTTTTTTTTGAAAAAAAATGCTAATTAAAAATTAGTATTTCTCTACTTTTTAAAAAGTGGGGCATAGTTTAAACCTTTATTTTCTTTTATTATTGTTGTTAAGGAGTATATACATATATATATATATATATATATATATATATGTATATATATATATATATATATATATATATATATATATATATATATATATATATATATATATATATATATATATATATATATATATATATATGTATATATATATAAATTTATAAATACCACCATGATTCGGTTACGATCCTTGGTATGTCCTAATTTTATTTTATTTTATATTTAAAAACAAGAGGTCTTGTGTGCGACTACACTCCTAGGCAAATCATTTTTTTGTATAAACATAGCGACTAATACAAATTTGTTTTATCCAAAATTATTCTTAGCCAAAAATGAGTTAATAAAGCGACCGTGCTAGTACGACACGACTTGGGAGATGTCTTACACCTTCCCCGGTCAATAGAGTCCTAACCTATCTTTTGTTTCGTAGACTAAAAGTAAAGGGTATTTTTTTATTAGGAATTTATAAGGTGATTAAGAAGACCCAAAAACATAATTCCAAGTGGTGAGTCAAAAAAATTTCTTTTTTTTTGTTTTACTTTTTTTTCCAAAAAGAATGGTCACATCCCGATTTAATTATTAGAAAAACAAATTGGCTATTTTTTGCAATTTTCTTAAGGGAGAAATGTGACTATTTTCGTAAAACTTTAAATTTTACTAATATGCTCATTTCTGAAATTGCTTCAAATACTTTTTTTTTGAAAAAAAAAAACTAATTAAAAATTAGTATTTCTCTACTTTTAAAAAAGTGGGGCGTAGTTTAAACCTTTTTTTTCTTTTGTTGTTGTTGTTAAGTAGTGTGTGTGTTTATATATATATATATATAAAAAAAAAAATTTATAAATACCACCATATGTTCGGTCACGATCCTTTGTGTGTCCTAATTTTATTAGGAATGTATAAGGTGATTAAGAAGATCCAAAAACATAATTCCAAGTGATGACTTTAAAAAAAATCTTTTTTTTTTGTTTTGCTTTATTTTTTCAAAAAGAATGGTCACATCCCGGTTAAAGGTAATGAAGAGGTGTGACAATGTCCTACTTACTCATGTGTTATAAAGTCATTTACCGAGTGTATTCAATAATATCTAAAGTGATCGGGACCTTAAACACCAAGCCAAGTTCTAAATATTTCTGTCAGTTAAGTTCTCGCATGACTTCATATAAGGGTCAACTTCAAATGACCATATCTCTCAGCATATAAAGAGATAGATGCCCTATGACCTATCAATCAAAAGGTCTATGAGTCTTCTTTCCAAAACCACCAAGTTTGCCTTATTTTGAGTTTGGAGGAAAAGTTATGGCTATTTTACTAGAATATTCATGGGCTACAAAATTAGGCGAACTCACCTATACAATTGGCGATTCCGTGACTGGGTTGGCGAATCACCGAATTAACTCGCCAAATTACCCTGCAAACCCTGAGTTTCTGTCCATTAGGGTGATCCAAAGTCCCAAAGAGCGATCTGTCGAGTAGTTTTGACGAGGAGACCTCTAGATCGCCGATTTGGATGACGAAATTATTTAAAAGGTCGTTTTCTTTGATTTTTATAAATCAACTCCCTTAAGTCCATCTTATAACGTAATACTACTGTTAGAAATATAGAAATTCTCATAATCCCCAATTCCCATTCTTCCAAATAAATATCAAGAACTCCAAGAAATGGAAATCTCCCATTTCCCAAGATCTAAATGCTCCAAGTTCAAGATACTCTTCAAGAATCCCAAGGTTTTCAATCCAAGATTCTCTCCACTCTTCATCCTTAAGAAAATAGCAAGGAAGACATAGCTAAGATTTCAAATCTTCCAATTAAGTTCTCTTTCAAACATCTTCAAGAGCTCTTTTTCTTCCAGGTATGTTAGGATATTCATACATCTAATTCAGTTGGTAAAATTTTAATCTAGGGTTATACCCTAAGTTTAATCTAGGGTTTTACCCTTAGTTTCGAGAATTCTTGATATGAGTTAAGTCATTGATTTTGAGTCCTAAATTCTTGGATTTTGAGTATTCTTAAGATAGGTAGTATCACTAAGTTATGAGTTCTTGAGTTTCTGATTTTTGAATCTCCATTCGTAATTATTGAATAATCGTATATTATGTATTGAAATTATTGAGTTGATTGTTCATGTCTATTTTTCAGTGTGAACCATATACCTAAGTATCCATTAAGTTCTTATTGAGAATCTTTCAAACAAAACATAATTGCTTACACTGGGGTTTTGATAAAGTAAAGAGGGTAAGATTAGGGGTGGGCATTCGGTATTTCGGTTCGGTTTTGGTTTTTTTTTTTTTTGGTTTTTTCGGTTTTTGGTTTTTGGAAATTGTGTACCGAATACCGAACCGAAATATTTTGGTTTGGTTCGGTTTTTACTGTTTCGGTTCGGTTTTTTATTTCGGTTTTTAAGAAATCATCTTACTGACAATCATTTTTATTGTTATCTGTCACTACTCCAAAGAACAAAGAAGAAATCAAGAAAATTAAAATTTAAAAAAACTTAAAAACAAACCTGACCGACTGGACTAGGTGCCGAACGCCGGTCGCCAGTTGAAGAAGGAAGTCCTGCAGGTTGCTGCTGCTGCTGGCGACGCCTGGCTGCTGCTGCTGCTGGTGGACGGTGGCTGGCCGGCTGCTGGTGGGCGGCATTTGGTAGGCTGCTGGTGCCTGAAAGAGGAAGAGGAAGAATCGAAGAACAGGAAGTCAGGAAGAGGCTGAAGAGTGAAGAGGCTGCATAAGAAACAATAGGAAGATTAAAAATTAAATTGGGAATAGGAATAGGGTTTCACATTCTTTTTTCTTTTTTCAAAAGATTAATTAACATTAATAATTATTAATTAATATAATATAAATATAATATAAATTATAGTATAATATTTCGGTTTAAACCGAAATACCGAAAACCAAAATAATAAATACCGAAAACCGAACCAAAATACCGAAAAATACAAAAAACAAAACCGAATACCGAACCGAAAACCGAAATACCGAAACCGAAATTATGAAAAAATTCAGTTCGGTTCGGTGTTTCGGTTTTCCGGTGTTTATGCCCACCCCTAGGTAAGATAGAGTTTCAATCAAACTTTGAGCAAGAGTATAAGGGAACTAAGTAGTTTCAAATATATCACTTTGTATATTAAGCAAAGAGAAACCTTGTTTTTTTTTCTAAATGAGCAATGAGTTCAGAGATACTTAAGAGCAATTATCCATTTTAAGATGATAGTTTTAGAAATTATCTCAAAACAGAGAAATAATATGTTTATACATTTGAGCCTGAGTATATGTATTATTGGAAGTAGTATTGAGAACCGATATTGGTGTAAGTTCAGACAACTCAAAATCCTCATAAATCATGTATTGCCAACATATTTTTAGATGAATCCTTATTGCTTAGTGAATCCACTTAGTGCTAGTGAAAACTTACAATATAATAAAAATTACAAGATTAGAACTGAAAATAATCATAAAGAAATAAATCTCATCAGGCTGGGACGCGGATATCTCGCTCTCTTTAAGGATATTCAAGACCACCGCAACAAATGTTTTCACCGGTCCAACAGTAGTGCTCTTTGACTTGTCCCCTCCAGGATACAACAACCTATTCACAAAAGATAACTCAACAACTCTGGACAAGTGTTGAGTCCAAAGCTCCACAAAAAGAACACCTCCCTTCAATTCTTGACAAATTAACTTTATCACTCTATATTTTCTCTTATGTGTTGTGTGTTCCAAGCCAAAAGAAGATCACCACTATTTATACTAGAAGATGTCTTCCTAGCAATGAATAGGAAGATAATGGTGTAGTAAATAGTGAAGATAATAGCCTTAAGAGTTACATATGTTACAAGGTATAATGGAGGAATTAAGAGTAAAATATAATGTGGGCAAGAAATGCACCAAGTGTTACACTTTGACTATCCTAACATTCACTGCAAGGTTCAGCAGAAAGCAAAGTGCATAATACCTATGGTCATTAATTGACCATTAAGTAATTAGGCACAAGTGCATGCCGTTGCAGCAATGAAATGCCATGACTCCCATGTTCTCTATTTCATGTTGATTGTGACAGAATGGCTATTCAGCCAATGAAAAAATTATGTGAGACAATTATAATAGTAAACATATATTAAAATGCTCAAAATAACCAACACTTAGTTGAGAGGTTGTATATCCCGGTACAGTTTAGGACGGTTCTGGCAACGTGTGTGAGACGTTGTATCATCACGTAGCTCATAGTGGTAGCTCATAGTGGTGGTTGTCGGTTAGAAAATCTCTCAAATAGCTACAGTAAAGTGCATTTTTACTATATCACTTATTATATTGAGTTCCAGAGATGAGTAAGCATCTGTAAAGTTTTAAAGATTTCGTTCATTCATTCCTTTACATTCATCTTGAGTAGATATTTATCTATTGCAGTCCTTTCCTTCCGTTATTTTCATTTCGGTAAATTACACACTCGTACATTCAATATAATGATGTCATGCAACCTTCATCTTTACATGATGCAGATCAGGATCATCAACAAGCGCTCAGTTTAGATCAGTTTGCACTTCTTTCTAGATTTGGTGAGCCTTCGGAGAACTCCACTCTGCTCTTTCAGTTTAGTAATTTTGAGGTGTCATGGGTCTTATCTTTGTTAACCTCATATAATCGAATGTTTTAATATTGACAAATGCATACATTAACTAGTCAAATGATGCAGGGAAGGAACAAGATGTAACACAATGAACAAACTCCTGAAATGAAGGAATCCAGTTGATTGCAGGAATCAAGACTAACTATGGGCAAATCCAGCTAAGAAAGGAAAACGAATATTTGGTCAATCAGATCAAATTTCATTACTTGCAAATAATCAAAGAGGGACACTAAAGGAAACACAAGAAGAAAATCCTTCAAATCAATCGAGAAGGACAATACGCTTAAGTCAAGGGACAAATTAAGGAAGCAATCTCGGCCAGCAGTCTAAGATCACCTTTAGGAGAAATCAAATCAAAAGAAGAAGATCATCCAAGATTCAAGATCATCCCACAAGGAAAGAATTGATTTGTCATGCATATATTTGATATGAACATGACTCAACAAATCAATTACAAATGAATCAAGGATTAAAATCAATGATCTTTGATTCAAACACCCTTGAGTTTCTGATAAGGGCACTTCCTATATAAACCTCCTCAGTCATAGTTGTGAAGGATGCAACTTCACTTGAACTTATTTGTAATCTTTTTTCATCTTTGATAAAGCTTTATACATGAGAGTGAACATTTTTAACAGATAAAGAGAAGGAAAGATTCTGAGAGTAGGTTATACAAGTAGAAGTAGTGTCATAATAGAAGATTTGATTTGCATATCATACATGATTTGAAGACCACTCATTCTGTACAACCCAATTTGCTCGAGCTCTTAAAGAAACCCTTGAAACCCAAGTGGACTGGACTAGGCACCACATTGGTGATCCAAACTAGTATAAAACTTTCTTTGTTCACTTACTTTAAGCATATTACTTTGTTTTATACTGTTAAACTAACTTGTAAGTAAGTCGACTACTCCACACAAGAAGTCGATTGGACGGAAATTTTAATTCACCCCCTTTAGTTTTAGTTTTGACATCCATGTTAAACTATAGAGGCTTCATAGATAGTTGATGTTAAGTTTCTTTCAGTATTTCCTTTGAACTATTTTGGCAAACTATTATTTCTTTCAAACTGTTTTAAGTATACTATTTTGAGATAGTTTGAGAAGTTTTGAGACTTCTGGATTTAAAATTTTGTTTTAAAGCTTAAATTTGCTTGAGTTAATGTTTCACTAAGTAGTCAGTCAGGTCAAAAATTCACTTGGGTCAGCAATGACTCTCGAGTGTTGTCCATGTCCAAGGTGTGGGCTCAAGGCTTCACATAACCCCCCCCCCCTCCCACATTCATTATACATAGATAAGTTATTATCGGTAAATTTAGTTACTTCACTGTTAGAGATTTTCGTCTTCTCTATGCTATGTTTACATATAGAATTCATAAACCTTGTATCTCATAATAAAAACAACTCCCATTTTGACTTTTTTCATATGACTTCTTTTTATCTTTTGTAAATGATTTGGAGATAGGCGTGAATATTCCACAACATTGTCCCCCTCATGAATTTTGGGGTGTGTGCTTGGAAGACTTGTATGTTGAGATGTAATACAGTATGGTGGCTAATCCCATGTTAATTAGTTAGTTAGTACACGTAGGACAATTAGTTACACAATTTTGTTAAGTAGTTAGAGTTTGTAGAATATTCCATGTGCCTCTATATATAAATAGGTGATTATGTACGATAAACAGTTCTTCTTCTTCTTCAATGAATAATCAATTTAGATGTATGGTTTATTCTCTGTCAAATGGAAGATCCATTAATGAAGTCTAGAATTCATTAGATCACAATTCATATGGTACCAGAGCAAGCGACGTAAGCTGTGCTAGAGTTTTCTTGATTTGTTTGTTGAGATTTCGTTGCTTGCCATGGCAACTACGAAGATCGATTAAAATCATACTTTATTCATTGGTCCTTCTGATACATCGGGTTCAATGATTATTCCCATTAAACTCATTGGATCTGATAATTATGGTAGATGGAGAAGGTCAATGAGGATTTCTCTTCTAGGACAAAGGAAATTTAGATTTGTAACATGTGCTTGTTCAAAAGAATCATGCAAAGATGAATAGCAGGAGCAGTGGGAGACTTGTAATGCAATTTTTCTTTCATGGCTGATGAATACAGTGGCTAAAGAACTTCTTGGAGGGATTGTGTATGCTACAAGTGCTCACAAGGTCTGGAAAGATTTGAAGGAACGTTTTGATAAGGTCAATCGAGTTAGGATCTATCAATTGCATTGAGAAATCACTACTCTTGCCTAAGGTACTCTGTCTCTACTTACTTTAGCAAGTTGAAAAATCTCCAGAGTGAATATGATGTTGTAGTGACTTCACCAAGCTATGAGTGTGTTAGATCCAAGGATTATATAGATCACCTATATGTGTTGAGGTTGATACAATTTTTGAGTGGTTTCAATGACTCATACGATCAGGCTCGTAGACAAACTTTATTGAAAAGTGTCTTTCAATCTATTAATCAAGCCTATGCTATGGTGATTGAGGATGAAATCCAACACTCTGCTTGCATAATAACTGCAACGGAAAACTCTACTCATGTGGCTATGCAATCCAGTAGAAATCAGACCTATAAACAGGGTTATAAACCATTTAGAGGAAGGAAATTACAATGTGATTATTGTCACGTCACTAGTCATACAAGAGACAACTGCTACAAGTTAAATAGGTATCCTAGTGACTGGAAACACAAGACGAGGAATGGGTTTGGAAATGTTGGTGCTAGATGGAGGCCACACTGCTCACAATGGTACTCAATCATTTTCTTCTGCAAACAATCTTTGGAAAGTTTGATGATCCAAGTCAAGTTGCATCATCCAGCCATGTTGTGAATAATACGTTTGTGGAAAAAACAATGGCTTTTTGCTAATGAATACCACAAAATTCAAAGATTAATTAACAACGACACACATGAGACTCCTGGCAGCAATGCAGGTAATGCTAATGATACATGTTTAATGTCTGGTATATTTCTCGAATGATTGGATAGTAGATTCAAATGCCTCTCACCATGTAGCAGCCAATAGCCATTTGATGACACAGAGCCATATTAATAGGACAACGGGTGATAAGGTGAACTTGCCTACGGGAACTTCAGTTTCCATTACTCACATTGGCAATGCTCCTGTGTTTGAAAATTGATTAGTGCATAATGTTTTATTTGTACCAGATTTCGGGTTTAACTTGTTATCAGTGTCCAAGCACACCAAGGAACTGTCATGTTTTGTCTCCTTTTACCCTGATTTCTGTGTCTTTCAGGACCTTCACACTGGCAGGGTGAAGGGGATTGGTAAGGAAGATGGTGGTTTATACATTTACAGAAGGGACAAAAGTTTTCCTATGAATAATAAATCACAACATGTTACACAAAGGTTAGGAGTTGCCCTACCTGTTCAAGATTGCAATTTATGGCACAAACGACTTGGACATCCATCTGCTCAGGTCATGAAGTGTCTGAATCACCTGAAGAATGATAGAGATGATGAGATATTACATAATTGTTCAATATGTCCCCTAGCAAAAAACAATCCAGATTTCCTTTTCCTACTAGTTCTTCTAGAGTTAGTATACCTTTTGATATGGAGCATGTGGATTTGTGGGGTCCTTATAAGGTTTCTACCTTTGGTAAGAAATAATATTTCCTTAATGTAGTAGATGATTGTAGTAGATTCACATGGGTTCAATTGCTGCAACTTAAATCTGAAACTGTGGTTGCAATAAAAAATTTCTTGGCAATGGTAAAGGCTTAGTTTAATGCTCATGTCAAAATTTCAGATCAAATAAAGGCTCAAAATTCTTTAATTCTCAATGCTCAGATTTGTTCAAAAATTTAGACATAATACATCAAAGTAGTTGTGTGCACACTCCACAACAAAATGGAATAGTAGAAAGGAAACATAGGCATATCCTTAATGTTGCCAGAGCGATCAGGTTTGAGTCCAACATGCCTATTCAGTATTGGGGCAAGTGTGTGGTAGCAGTTGTATATTTGTTGAATAAATTTTCATCTTCAGCTATCAATGGGAAGACTTATTATGAAATGCTACATTCTAAGCCTCATCACTCTCATTTGAGAATAATTGGTTGTCTATGATATGCCTCCTCTGTTCCAAAGGGTGACAAGTTCGCAGAATGGTGAAGGTCAGCAATTTTGATGGGATATTATGAGACTCAGAAGGGTTATTTGTTAATGGATCTCAATACCAAGTTTTTTTTTGTCAGTAGAGATGTACTCTATATGGAACATATTTTTCCTTTTGTTCAGCCGAAGGAAGTAATCCCACATTCAGTTTTTATGATGCCTGACTCTAATTTGTTTGAAGAGAGTGGTGCTGACAGTGATACTAAGTTTTGCTTGCTACTGAAGTTTTGCTAGTTGATGATGTTGTTGATACTATTGATACATCATCTGATGTTTCTCCTGTCATTACACTTGAATTTTTCTTCCATTCCTCAACCTGACAATGTCCCCATTGTTTCACCCCCATTCAGACACACTAATAGAATCACTAAGCAGCCTATTTGGATGAAAGATTACATAGCACCTACCAGGAAACATACTAACACGTATCCTATTGCTAATACTCTTTCATATGATAAAACATCCCTAACTTATCCGAGTTACTTGGCAAAGTTTTCCACCTTAGTTGAACTTAAGAATTTTAAGGAGGCATCTACAGATGTGGCTTGGGTTCAGGCTATGCAACTAGAGATTCAGTCTCTTGGGAATAACCATACTTGGAAAGTAATTGATCTTCAACATGGTAAGAATGTGGTGGATCTAAGTAGGCGTATAAGATCAAGTATCAAGCAAATGGTAATGTAGAAAGGTTCAAGTCCAGGTTGGTGGCCAAGGGTTATAGCCAACAAGAAGGCCTTGATTACCATGAGACTTTCTATCCAGTTGAAAGTTGGTTATTGTGAGGTGTGTTATTGCTCTATCAGTCTCTAAAGGATGGTTTATGTACCAAATGGATGTCTATAATGCTTTTTTACAAGGTGATTTATATGAAGAGGTCTACATTAAAATGCCTGACTGCTATGAGCAGAAGGGACAACACAAAGTGTGTAGATTACTTAAGTATTTATATGACCTCAAACAGGTTTCTAGGTAGTGGAACATTAAACTTTCCACTACCGTACTGGAAGATGGTTTCTATCAAAGTGTGCATGATTATTCTGTGTACACTTTAAAGAGAAAGGAGGGGATGGTCATCATTCTAGTCTATGTAGATGATTTGCTCATCGCATGAGATAATGCAGCCATGATTGTGGAAACAAACAGGCACTGCAGAGTCAATTCAAACTAAAAGACTTAGGGGAACTCAAGTTTTTTTGGGCATTGAAGTTAATTCTAAGATCAAAGTCTGGGGTTATTCTGAATCAAAGAAAATACTTTCTGGAAGTAATATCTGATATGGGACTTAGTGGATCCAAACCAGCACCTACTCCTTTGGAGTCTAATTTGAGACTAACTACCTTGGAATATGATCAAGCCACTGGTCTTAGTGAAGATGAATCACTTAGTGATGTAAGTTATTATCAAACGCTTGTAGGAAAGCTTATGTATGCTACTATCACCAGATTTTCTATGTTGTTCAGAATTTAAGTCAATTTATGCAAGCTCCTAAACAGTCTAACTATGAAGCTGCAACCAGAGTGGTCAGGTATCTCAAAGGCACTATAGGGCAAGGTGTGTGGCTTCGAGCTAAGGCTGCAGATGCACTAACCTGCTGGTCTGATTCAAACTGGGCAGCCTTCCCTAATACAAGAAGGTCAGGCTACATAGTCAAGTTTGGTGACTCTTTCATGTGTCAAGGAGTTCTGTTGAGGCAGAATACAGAAGTATGGTTACCTGGTTACTTAGTTTGTTCAAAGAATTGGAGGTGCATCTCAAGTTACCTGTTTCCATTTTGAATGATAGCAAGTCTGCTATACAAATTATAGCTAATCCAATATTTCATTAACGAACAAAATATATAGAGATTGATTGTCATTTCAACAGAAACAAAATAAAAGTGGCATGATTCATACAGTATAGGTACTCAAGATTAGCTTGCCGACTTATCGACTAAAGGGCTAGGAAATGTTCAACATCTACATCTTCTGAACAAGATGGGAGTGCTTAATGTTTTTTCGCACCCTATCTTGAGGGGGAGTGTTGAGATGTAATACAGTATGATGGCTAATCCCACGTGAATTAGTCAGTTAGTACACGTAGGACAGTTAGTTACACAATTCTGTTAAATAGTTAGAGTGTGTAGAATATTCCAAGTGCCTCTATATATAAAGAGGTGATTATGTACAATAAACGGTTCTTCTTCTTCAATGAATAATCAATTCAGTTTTACGCTCTATTCTCTATCAAATGGAAGCTCCATTAATGAGTCTAGAATTCATTAGATCACAATTCATATTGTACAGTATTGCCTGGATGGAAGATAGGTATAAACAATTTTAATGACATTTGTTCTCGTAGTCTACATTGTTAGGAAGGAGTATGCCATGTGTAGATTCTTGTATATTTTTAATCATTTACACTTGGAAGTGATGTATTATTATTGTTTGCACCGATGAACAATGATGTACAAGATCGAAAAGCTAACAGTGTGCATGGGCAGTATAGTCGAGTAAGACATATGTACTTTCTTTTATTCCATTTTGTTAATAATGATTTATGGCCAAGTTACCTTTCTACGTATGAAAATAATTTATCTTAAAAAATACTTTTTTATTGTTAATAATGATTTATAGCCATAGTCTACAAATTTTGATATTTTTTTTTTCTGTTTTAAACTTTGTGTCAATATAATAAGCTCGCGATAGCTACAAAAAAATTGAATGTAACTTGACTATATGATTTTAAGATGATGTGTGACACGATTATCGATTATGGTCTTATGGATGAGAACATCATTGTATTCATGTACGATGATATTGTTAACAATACAGAAAACCCTAGATACCTGGTGTCATCATCAATAACCCATATGGACATGATGTTTACAAAGGTGTCCCTAATATCTAGGTGAGCTTCTTTTTGGAGTTGAAAGAGGTAATGAGGTACTAAACAGTGTTCGATCTGCTGGACAACCACTTGTTGACAACTGGGGTTGCCTTAAGTCCCATGTAGGTATTTAACTTTCCCTAAAAACAGATGTTTTTTTTTTGTATTTTTTTCTTTTGATGAGAATATGACTAGCCGATTTCTGAAAATAGGTCATGATATTTGAGGCACATTGTGGAAGATTAGCAGCGTATGGAAGGAAATATGTATGTGGTATCGCCAATATCTGCAATGCTGGGCTTACGAGGGAGAAAATGTCTGCTCAAGCACGTTCAAGTTAGTAAAGTGTACTCTTGGCAGTTGGTAATACTATGTTTTGTTCAGTTCCATCCAAGCTCAATTTTTTTTTGTTTATTTGGGGAAAATGATAGCCGCTACTACATCCATATGTAGATTCTAGTGTTGGCAATTTAACCCCACTTTTCACTGACCTACCCAAATAGCCCATCAAATATGGGTTGAAAAAGTGATTTTAAATATGGGTAATATTTGGACTTATACCCATATTTAACCCATTAAAATATGGATATTTTATGGTTAAACTCAGGTCATATGTGGTATTGCAAGTTTTCTCCAAATTTTCAAAAAATCGTCTTGCCAAGTTTTAGAAGCTTTTTCAAAACTTTCATATATGTGTTCCTATTAATATTTCAACCCTCGACCCCCAATTTTTTTTTAAGTTTATATTAAAAAAAATTTAAACTTCAAAATTTCATTTTTTCACCTCTACCCTCGACCCGCCCTCCCCACCCACCCCACCCCCGTACCAGCCCCCTCACAACCCCCCCCACCCCCCAGAAAAAATAATTTTAAGTTTGTTTTTTTAAAGTTTTTTCAACTTCAAAAATTCATTTTTTCATCCCTACCATCGTCGTCGCCCCCCCCCCCCTACCATCGTCGTCGCCCCCCCCCCCCCCCCAGAAAAAATAATTTTGAGTTTGTTTTTTAAAAAATTTTCAACTAGAAAATTTTATTTTTTTATCTCTACCATCGTCGTCCCCTCCACACACACACACTTTTTTTTTAACTTTTATAATACATTAAAACTACATGAAGCATTTTCAACATTTTTCATCTAAAAAAAGGCTAAAATATTTTCTCCATATTGAATTCTTAAGTAAAGTACTCCCTCCGTTTCAAAAAGAATGACCTCCTTTCCTTTTTAGTATGTTTAAAAAAGAATGACCTCTTTCTTTTTTTGGTAACAACTTTCTACGTGGCATGTTTAAGGCCACAAGATCAAAGGGCCATTTCGTACATTTGACCTAACTTTAATTTAGGACCACAAGATTTAAAAGTCTTCTTTATACTCTTAAACTCCATGTCAAATCAAACTAGGTCATTCTTTGTGAAACGGAGGGAGTATTATTTATTCATGAAAGTATGGATAAATTAGTATTTTATCCAACCCATTTAAGACCCAATCAATTTTTACCCATATCAAATATGGACGGGTTGAATAATTACCCATTTTCAACCCATTCACATTTGATCCAACCTGCCCATTTGTCACCACTAGTAGATTCCATCAACTCATTAACCTGAGTTATTGTACAAAATTTTAGCCCTTCTTATTTGAAATTTTTTGAAAAGTGGCAAGTGAAGAGAGTGTATACAATCATAAATTTTAAAGTTGAAGTTCAAAATTTTTAAGTTTTTGAAATTGTGTTTGTACATGCATTTTACTTAAAATATCTGAAGTTTTGTGAGTAAAATGTCCTAAAACTAGGGAAGTTGAATAAATTAATTATCAGAGAAAATCCTGTCAAATTGGTCAAATAATTATTTAAAGATATAGTCAATTAATTATTTAAAGATAATTTCTCAAAAGATATTGTCAAACAAACATTTACAGAAAAATTAATATCCACATAATCTATAACTAGATGCTTTTACAATAAATAGTTGTCAAGTTCTTGACATATTTTCTATAAATTTGTCATACACCAAACTCATCCTAGCTGATTGGTTTGTTTGTTAATTTAAAAAACAATGATATCTAGGTATAGTATTGTTGGTGTATTTTTCCTTGTTTTGGTCTCAATATTTGTTAATATTGAAGGTCGTAGTATCTCTCAATTCTTAATCCAAAAAACAAAAGGAACCAAATGGGCTGTCCTAGTTGCTGGCTCCAATGGCTGGACTAATTATAGGCATCAGGTTATCATCCTAAAATTCTTTTTTATATGATATATATAGCCTAATTTTTTTTATGATTCAATTCCTTGTAAACATTAATTTCTATTCTTGATGATGGATAGATGACAACATTGGTGTGAATGTTTTACGATGATGTGAATGTTTGACGTACGATTTAATTATTTGTGGTGACTGAAGTGGTACAATGATATCTTCATCAACATCTATCAACTTTCTTGTATTTTGTGAATCATGTGGCTATTGTTCATTGCTTAAGTTTCATATAGGTCTTTGAGATAATTGAATTTGATTCTCCTACCATTACTGCTTAAAGATGATTCACATCGAACCATAAAAAAAATCAAGAAATTCACAAAAATCTGAAGTTGAAAAATCCGGTACTATAATTTTACTTTAAATTTTAAATTATTAGTTTATTAGATAATATGAAATTACCACCAACTTATAGTCCAAAATCACGTTATTTTACAATTGTTTGTATTTAATAGACATTCATTGAATGAAGTAAGAGAGAGTAGTAAAGTCCAAGCACGTGTTAAGTACCTAGCAATTCTCACCCAAAAAAAAACAAGAAATACATTTTACTCAAAGTAAATAGGAGAAATAAGAACTATATACAAATGAAAACAATATAACTTTAAAATACTCTGTTACTCTTTTATAGGTGATAGATGATTTATAGTCAAGAGTGATACAAATTAACAAATTTTAAGAATATATCTGTCCGTTTTAAATTTTGTGTCAAGTCAAACAATTCATCATAGCAACAAAAATGTGAATGTAACTTGATTGTATGATTTCAGGCTGATGTGTGTCACGCTTACCAAATACTGAAGGCTGGTGGTCTTAAGGATGAGAACATCATTGTATTCATGTACGATGATATTGCTAACAATACAGAAAACCCTAGACCTGGTGTCATCATCAATAACCCACATGGCCATGATGTTTACAAAGGTGTCCCAAAGGTTTGTTCTTTTTGTGTTCAATTTCTTGGAATTTTTTCAAGATTTGATTGTTTGTTATCTTATGAGGGGTTTTCTTTTTCTTTTGTTGAGGCAGGATTATGTAGGTGAAGATGTTAATGCTAAGAACTTTTACAATGTCATCCTTGCAAACAAAAGTGTTGTTGTTGGAGGAAGTGGGAAAATTTTGAAGAGTGGTCCAAATGACCATATCTTCATATACTATACTGATCATGGTGCCGCTGGATTTATTAGTAAGTATCTTCATTGCATTAATTTTGTTTACTCCTTCTGTCCCACTTTAAGGGTCTCACTTTCCTTTTTGGTCTGCCGAGTTTCTTTTTATATTTAGTAAGTTTTTCAATTTTGATATTTCATATGCAAGTTTAACACCACAAGATTAGAAACTCTTAAACTTTGTGACACTTAAATTGGGACGGTTGGAGTAGTTATTATCTCAGAAAGTCAGTTTGTTTGTTTGTTGAAAAGAATTGAAATCAAGAAGAAATGTGACTTTCTGACATAGTAAACTTATTAGTTGAGTGACTGTGTGAGAAATGAGACCCTATTTTGAAGTTGTGAAAATGTAACATTCTAATAAGAAATTCCAAATCCCAATTGAATGTTATATTCTTGATTATAGAATATATGGATAATTGGATATTTTGTCGCTGTTGTTGTGAATGTGTATAAGCAATTCATGTTAGGAACTTACCGTCTAATGACATAGTTAGGCAATTGGAAAATTAAGCTAATACTCGTTGCAAATCGAAGCTTGCAATTTGTGATACTTTGAAACCGATTAGTATATGCATAATTGTTTTCTTGTTTTTATTATTATCAGCAATGCCAAGTGGAGAATCGATTTACGCAGATGATCTGTTTAACGTGTTGAAAAAGAAGCATGCTTCAGGGACGTATGAAAGACTGGTAACTTGCTTGCTTTAGTTTTTTCAGGCTTCCTTTCCCTTTGCGTGAATGTTTGATCAGTGAAACTTAAAGTCTGTATTTTATGTTGGATGATGTTCAGGTGTTTTACCTAGAAGCCTGTGAGTCTGGAAGCATGTTTGACGGTATTCTCCGCAAAGGACTTAATATCTATGCCATGACTGCATCAAAACCTGATGAAGACAGTTTTGGCACATACTGTGGCGATGGTACTCCTGATGATCCCTGCTATGGTCAGTGTCCCCCTCCCGAGTTTAAGGGTGTTTGCTTGGGAGACTTGTTCAGTGTTGCCTGGATGGAAGATAGGTATAAATAATTTACAATTTCTGTTCTCGTAGGCCACATTGTTAGGAAGGAGTATGCCAAGTATAGATTCTTGTAATTTTTTTTGATCATTTATACTTGGAAATGACGCATTATGTCAAACTAATTATTGTTTGCACCTATGAACAGTGATGTACAAGATCGAAAAACTAACAGCTTGCATGGGCAGTATAGTCGAGTAAGAGTTTATATTGTTATGGACAAATATTGCATATGCTTTAAGCAATTTGTTTGGGCAATACCTATGCTTTCTTTTATGCCATTTAAATGGAAGATTTATGATTTAATTGTTACTCAGGTTGCAAAAAGAACTGCAGCCAACATAACACATAGTGGCTATGGCTCTCATGTCAAAAAATATGGTGATTTAGTGGTGAGTTTTGATCCTCTTGCCACGTATATGGGTGAAAATTTCAAAAATCACAGTCATGACTCTGTGGATGCCAAGTCATTCTCGACATCATCATCAAGGAATGTGGATCAGCGCAGTACTGAACTTTTCTATTTATTCACCAAAGTACGTTCCTACCTCTTTTTGATGGAGAATTCTTCTTCCTACACATGATTTCAGTAATTTGTTTCCTTAATATTTGCAGCACAAAAATGCTCCTGAAGGCTCCGATGAGAAATATGATGCTAGTGTGAAATTAAATGAAGTTATATCACAGAGAAGTCAAGTAGACAACAATGTAAAACATCTAGGGGAGCTTCTTTTTGGTGTTGAAAAAGGTAATGAGGTACTACATAGCGTTCGACCTGCTGGACAACCACTTGTTGACAATTGGGATTGCCTTAAGTCATATGTAAGTATTTAACTTGGCAAAAGAACCCAATAGTTTTTGGTGTTTTTGTTCGTTTGATGAGAATATAACTACTCAATTCCTGATAATAGGTGAAGATATTTGAGGCACATTGTGGAAGATTAACAGTGTATGGAAGGAAACATGTACGTGGTATCGCCAACATCTGCAATGTTGGGATTACAAGGGAGAAAATGGCTGCTATGTCTGCTCAAGCATGTTCAAGTTAGTAGAGGGTGCTCTTGGAGTAGGCAAATAGTATATTTTGCCAGTTTGTATTATTGCTGCAAAATTTTCTTTTAATTAACTGACAGCTATATTCAGAAAATGCTGCTTAAAAGTGGAATCTTTGCCCAGTATCTCTGTACTAAAGGTTTACTTTCTTAATATCAATGCATTTTGACCTTTTTATGCATTTGCCGAGTCTTGTTCAGTCTTCTCCACTATTTTTAGTTAGCTCTTAGAAGACTTTATTTTTTTCCTCTTAAAATTAACTGTCACAGTAAATTATAGAAGTATGTATAACGCACTCCTTGAGTCTCTTCAACTTTCACATATTTTTTGTATTACTAGTTTCAGGACACGTGCGTTGTACGTGTATCCCATATTAATTTTTTTATATTCATTATAACAATTAGAATTCTACGTGTACATGCATGTGACGAATAACAAAATGCAACAATTACAAATAAAATTATAAAATTGTGACAAGAAGCATCAAATGAGGAATCTTATTTTAATATTTAAAATTTATCAACAAACTGCAAATTTAGAACTTTAGATAGTAATTAGCCAATTTGCATTATATATATAGTCATAAAAGATTAACTTTAGCCTAAATAAAAATACAGTTAAAACAGTCAGAAATTTATGGAAAATCAAATTAAAGAAGTTTAATAGAGAGAAAACACATATACAAAATAAACAAAGAAAAAAACACGCAACAACATTCACATTCTTTTGAAGACTTTAATCATAACAATATGTATATGGTAAAAGAAATACAAATAATATATGATGATATATGATATATGATATGATATGATATATGATATCAACCATATTAAATTATATAAATGCTCGTAGATTTGGAAAGGTTATGGGATTTCAAGGCAGGAATTAATTAAACAAGTCAGTAACATTATACAGGTTTAATCTTTGATCAGTAATACTCAAATTTGAAGTAAGAATTATAAGAACACTCTTGAGGGTATCTATGTTAGTATTTGAAACTTTAGAGAAAAGATAAGTTCAACAAGTTTTTTTTTTTCCATTTATTTTTGCATAATAGATAAGGCTTAGAATAGCAATAGAAGCTTTTCAAAAGTTAGTAAAGACCATACATATCGAATCATTATTGACTTTCTTACAAAGCATATTCCATAAAACAAGGACCGTATTTTCCTTAAAAACTAAACATAATATTTAAAAAGAACGCATTAAACATAAGATTATCTAGAAATATCTCATTTTCTAACATTCCTCCTTGAGAATTTTCTTGGATACTCCCAACTTAGCCATTAGAACGTCAAATTTCCCCTTAGGAAGAGTCTTGATCATGATATTTGCAATCTGCTGATCTAAGCTGCAATGAACAAGCTTAACTTTGTCGTCCTTCTCTGCTTGCCTGATAGCATAAAACTTCACATTTATATCTTGCACTAGATCACATGGAATATTTCTCAACTATAGAGCCTGGTTAGTTGCACCAACAACGGTGATGTATTGTGCTTCTGCAGAAAATTGAGCTACTACTTTTTGCTTCTGAATACCATGAGAGCATTCCTGAACCAAGTGTAAAAGCATATCCAGAAATATTTTTTATATCATCAATGCTCCTTTCCAATCAATATCTGAATAACCTATCAATTGTCCTTGCTCTTTCCTTTTAAACAAAATTTCATAATCAACAACTCTCTTGATCATATAACTCAACTTTCGCTTAGCAATATCAATATGAACTTGACTTGGACCATGCACAAATATCGAAAAAAGATTTATCGCTAACATGAGATCAGGTCTTGTTGCCTATAAGAAAACATTATATATTTGTTGACTATGTACAACTGTCGACTATAGTGTTAGTGACAGAAGTAATAGAACACATTGCTAAAGAAATTTTTGTATCTCTCTTCAAAATTAAAGGTAACATTTCAACTTCACTTGATAGTAATTTCCAATGTGATAGTACTTTGCAACAAAAATGCATAATGATTGTACTATTCATCATTTGTGGGGTTTATCCCAACATCCATCTCAGTTTTAGAGGCTTCATAGATAGACAGTCATATGTTAGTTCTTTGAGTCTTTTCAGTATTATCTTTTATTGTTAAGACTTGGGTTGCCAGATTTTGACAACAAATTTTATCATGTGAGGCAAAAATATTACATGGCAGATAATACTTGTATGGGATCTTCTCATACTCTGCCAAGTGTAATTTGGTCCCACTAGGAGAAAAAAAAAGGCTAAAAGGCTTATTTTTTTTTTTATTCTCTTTCTTCTATTCCATATTATATATTCGGTAGGATTAGCCGTGATTTAATTTGGACCATTTTTCAATTAAATTAATTAATTTATTTTTAAAAAAATAAAATTTAAATGTAGATTTTCTATCACTTCAATTATTATTTTTTTGCAATTTGGTTTTCGTCGACTTTTAGAAAATATATGATAATATAAAAAATTGATCTACTTATATATAGGCTCCTTCAAAAAAAATAGTTTCATTATCTAAGAATTTAATCATTACTAATAAATATAATAAATTCGTTCCAACGATTTATTTTTGACAAAAAGTTAAAAATTTAGCTGCAATATACTATGTCTTGATGTTGTTTTAAATAAAAATAATCAATTAATAAACATGAGTTATTTTGAACATGAAATGCACTCTTGACCATTAAGATAAAAATATTACTTAAATTATGAAATAAATGCAAACAAAGTGGTTTAAGAAAATAATGTTTTTTATATATATATATATATATATATATATATATATATATATATATATATATATATATACAGGGAGAGAATTATAATTATTACGGAGCAGTAATTAGTAAAATAATATGATGAGAAAATTTACAATAAAAATCAATGTATAATCTTTTTATAAGAAAACACAAAAATAAATAACTCCATAAAATATCTAAATTCTCATATTTCTTATATATCATTCTTTAAGATACTTAAAGAAAAATAAGATGTTCAATTTATGAAATTAATACGCAAATTTATGTTTTTTCTAATTGTAATATTACTAGCTTCAATTTCATTCAAATATTAGATTAAAATTTTCTTGTCACATTCACATTGATTTTTCCTCAAATAAATAATATATATCAATAAAATAGACATATTAGACATTTTGGGTAAATATGAAAAATACTTTATGATTTCAATAAATGTACTTAACATATAGAGGAGGAAAAATGAAAGTAAAGAAAAGGAGAAAAAATGAAAGTAAAGGAAAAGTTTAAAATGAATGAGAAAAGTAATAAAGATGAAAGAGAATGAAATAATCAGACAAGGGTCCCATTTGCACAGGGCCGCCAAAGAGAGTCTCGCACAACTGATAATACGTGTGCCTCTCACATATTAAAATTTTTCGATTAGGGCCAAGTTTGAATGTTTCAGTTTTAAAAACATTCTCAATTATTACATGCTTTTAGTTGAGTTAAGTTTAATGATTATTGTATTTCGCTAAGTTAAGTAAGCCGGGTCAAGGGTCCACTTGAGGCTAGCAATGGTCATCGAGTGTCGGTCACGCCCAGGGTGTAGACTAAGGCGTGACAAATTTGGTATCAGAGCACAGAGTTCAAGAGTCCTAGGGAGTCTATGAAGCCGTGTCTGTAGAGTCCTAGTTATCGGTGTGAAGCGCGCGACATCTATAATTTGGAGGCTGCAACATTTAGGAAATTTCCCACTTCTACTCACTTCGTGTGTTAGAGTTTATCTCTAAAAAGTTTCTTTGTAACTCATGCTTACGCGTAACCGATTGTGAGCTAGGCTTTGTTTGAGGAGACCTTTTTGGGGCGTTTCTTTCCACGTGACCAAAGAGATGGTTGCCGACATGAGGAGCATGATGAGGTTATTCGTCATTGGGTTGTCTCGTCTATCAGGTAAGAAAAATAAGGCAGCCATACTAGTAGGTGTCATGGACATAGTAAGGCTGATGATCCATGTGCAAAAAGTTGAGGAGAAAAATAACTAAGGGAGAGAGAAGAGTTAAAGAATAAGAGAGTTAAGACATAAGGAATGAGTTTGGGCAGTAATAGAGTAATGTGAACTTTTCTTCTTTTGAACAGAAGCAGAAAGGACGTACTCCATCATATGCTAGTGCACCTGCCGAAAGAAGCAATGTGTGTACAATAGTCATGTAACACCCCATATCCAAAACAGATTAAAAATCAGCTTTTCAGAAATCTGCAGGTGCAGTCGGCGGTTACCATCGACGGACCGTAGCCTGACCCATAGCCCGTGTTGCACATCCATCGATTGTGACTGAAACTCCCCCAAGACGCAGCCAAAAAATTTGACGAAGTGTCGAACGACGGACAGACCTACGGTCCGTAGTCTATGTCCGTCTATCAAGGCCCCATTTACCCACTCTCTGACAAGAACCACGATTGACAAACACGGTTCGTAGATCGACCTACGGTCCATAGGTATGACCGTAGGTGGAAATTAGAAGACAGTTAGGGGGAAAATGTAGTTGGGTCAACTTCAAATGATCATAACTCTTATAACAAAATGAATTAGGTCTATCATGACCTATGGAATGATAGATAATTGAATTAGCTTTACATATCCACCGATCTTGCTAAAATCAGACCTCCAAGTAAAAAGTTATGCCCGTTTAGTAAAAAGTTATGCCCAACCTACGGACCCAATCGACGGCCCGTCAGTCCATGTCGTCGTTTGGTCAAACAACAATTAACTCAGGGGTCTTTTGGTCTTTTCCCACTTCGTCTAAACCCTAATATTCGTCTTTTTGACCCTAAATCATCAGATTATAGTCAGTTTAAACCTAGAAACATAACTAAAACTTACCTAAGTCAAATCATTAAATCAAAACTTAGAAAATTAGAAGCAAGAAAGGAGAAAAAGGTCAAGAACCATAGTTCAAGAACGCAGCAAGGTTACAGCCTCGAAATTTGAATACTTCTCCGTGAATTTCATCACCAGGTATGTGAGATTTCACTAGTGGGTTCCTTTCACCCATTAGATCCCTAGTTTTCAGTCAGATTCTTGATTCTCATATCATGATTAGACCTAGAGTTTCTAGAACTTCAACATAACTTCATGAATTTATTAGTTATATGTTCCAATTCAGATTATCATGTTATTACTCAGATTATTGCATGAATTTCAGAACCCTAGCTACGTATTTCTTTAGTTCTTGAATTACACATGCTAGGTCAGATATTTCAGTTACTTCAAATAAACATTTCTCAGTTATAAATGCATAATTACCAGATTAATTGTTGCATTCTCAGTTTGCATGTTCAGTTTTGAGCTATCTAGTATTTACAGAAACTCAGTCATAATTAGTTAATTACAGAATTCATTGGGAGTAGCATAATATCGAGTTGGACTAGGGTTTAGCTACCCAATTAGTCCCAGAACTACTATCCAAGTAGGTTTTAAGTCCCCTCTGTGGTCAATCAGTTTAGTGATCACTCCAGCATGCCTTTATACCTCTGGCAGGGTATATTGGGTCCTTTCGATGGGGCGTATACATCAGACTCCACATTTAGCTCATGTGGTTTTATTGTCGGTTATTAGTAGCTCCTTAAGTTCAGTCAGACTCTCTAATGCATTAACCATATTTACAGTTCAGTTATTATTTAGTCTTAGCATGTTATAAATTTGGTCATTGCATCCAGTTAGCTCAGAATTCAGTATATCATGTTCAGATTGTTATACTTGCTTTGCGCTTGTTCAGTTATGTTTTATCATCTTTACTCTATCCTACATGCTCAGTACCTTCAAGTACTGACGCATACATACGCTATATCTTCTCGTGATGTAGGTTCAGGTTCTCATCATCCAGATCACGATAGATCGATTCCCAATCTCCAGTTCAGCAGATTCAGTGGTGAGTCCTCATTCTCCGAGGACAATAGTCATGAGTTCATTTTAGTATTTTAGTCATTTATTTTCAGTTTTTGCTAGACTTAGCTGGGGCTTGTCCAAACATTTCTAGTTAGTTTAGAGGCTATTTTCAGACATAATTAGTTTCAGCTTAGTATTGAGTTAATATTTCCTTTGTATTAAACTCATTGTTTTCAAATATCTCAGTTATAGAGTATGGGTATTCCCCATATTTTCAGTTTAAATTATGATTTAGCTTCCGCATTCAGTCTATTATCTTTAGTATGCTCATGATCATGCCAGCAAGGTTAGCTTGGGATTACTTGTGGTCTTAGGTTCCGTGTCCGCATCTCAGGGGTAACTCGGGGCGTGACAAATCAGAATTCTCATAACTTCAGAACTAGACTTGCGCATTCGCAAGGTAGTAAGGCAAAAAGGGTTACTAAAAATCATGCATGTGCTAAGTGTGGTTAGAACCACTCAGAGGTGTGTGATGGTGGCTCCACAGGTTGCTTCAGATGTTGCCAGAATGATAATTTTATAAGAGAGTATCCTAAGGAAAGGCAGAGAAATGGTAAAGAGGGCAATAAAACCCAATATTCTTCAGTTGCTTTAGCAGATAGAGGTGCATCTAAATGATCTAATACAGGGGCAGTCGGAGAAGAAATCATCTTTATGCTATCACTAGTTGTCGAGAACCAGAGGATTCACCAGATGTTGTCACTGATATGATCCAAGTCTTCAACTTTGATGTTCTTCGTAATCAACTCCTTGAGCCCTTCAATGTTTCTACACTTGTTGGTTAGTCTATTCTAGTAGAGAAAGTCAATCGTGATTGCACATTTTGCGTCAATCACATGGGTATCATGGCTAACATGTATGTACTAGCTTCATTTCTGTTATGCATCAATAGATTGTAAAAATTCTAGTAGTCAAGTTCCAGTTTCTAGTGAATCAGTTATCGAGTTCAAAAGCAGTTCAACAGTGCCTAAGGGTCATTTCATTTAGTACGTTAAGGCCAGAAAGTTAGTTTCTAAGGGATTCGTCTATCACTTCGTCCGATTTAATGACTCTAGTGTTGATATACCTCTTATTCAGTCAGTTTCAGTAGTAAAAGAGTTTTTAGAAGTCTTTCCAGATGATTTACCCCGAGTCCCTCCTGAGAGAGATAGACTTAGGTATAGATATTCTTCAAGATACTCATCCTATATCTATTCCGCCATACAGAATGACACCAGCAGAGTTGAAAGAGATTAAGGAGCAGTTAAAGGACCTCCTAGAGAAAGATTTTATTTGACCAAGTGTCTCACCTTGGGGCGCTCCGATCTTATTTGTGAGGAAAAGGGATGGTTCCCTTAGGATGTATGTGTATAGATTACCGTAAGTTGAACAAGGTTACCATCAATAACAAGTATCCTCTTCCAACGATAGATGATTTATTCCATCAACTTCATGGTGCCACCTATTTTTCTAAGATAAATCTCAGATTTGGCTACCATTAGTTAAGAGTAAGGGAATGTCATATTCCAAAGACTGCTTTCAGAACCAGATATAGGCATTATGAGTTTTTGGTCATATCCTTTTGGTTGGCCAATGCGCCTGCAACATTCATGGACCTTATGAATAGAGTCTTCAAACATTATTTAGATATGTTTGTTATCGTCTTCATTGATGACATACTAGTCTATTTAAGGAATGAAGAAGATCATGCTAGTCATCTCAGAATAGTTCTTCAGACTTGTTGAAGGATAAAGAGTTGTATGTCAAGTTCTCTAAGTGTGAGTTTTGTCTTGAGTCTGTGTCATTCTTAGGTCACATAGTTTCCGGTGATGGTATTAGAGTTGATACCCAGAATATTTAGGCAGTGCAAAATTGGCCTAGACCCACATCTCTAACTGATATTAGGAGTTTCTTGGGTTTGGCTGGCTACTATAAAAGATTTGTAGAAGGTTTCTCGTCTATTTTGTCTCCTTTGACAAAGTTGACTCAGAAAATAATCAAGTTTCAATGGTGTGAAACTTGTCAGAAAAATTTTCAGGAATTGAAGAAGAGGTTGACTACTGCCCCAGTTTTGACTTTACCAGAGGGTAATCAAGGTTTTGTGGTGTATTGTGATACATCTAGAGTTGGTTTGAGTTGTGTCCTAATGCAGAATGACAAGGTTATAGAATATGCCTCTAGACAGTAGAAAGTTCATGAGAAGAACTACCAAACCCATGACTTAGAGTTGACTGATGTAGTGTTCGCCTTGAAGATATGGTGTCACTATTTGTATGGGGTTCATGTTGATGTATTCACTGATCATAAGAGTCTACAATATGTGTTCACTCAGAGAACTTAATCTCAGACAAAGTAGGTGGTTAGAATTGCTTAAAGATTATGACATGAGTATTCTTTACCTTGATGCCTTGAACATGTTGTCTATGGGTAGTACCACCCATCTTGAAGAAGAGAAGAATAACTAGCAAAAGATGTGCATAGACTTGCAAGTTTAGGAGTCCTACTCATGGATTCCACAGAAGGAGGAATGGTGGTGACGAATGAGTCTGAATCATCATTAGTGTAAGAAGTGAAAGAGAAGCAAGACCAAGATCCTATTTTTCTTGAGTTGAAAACAAATATTCATAAGCAAAAGATATTAGCTTTTGAACAAGGGAGAGATGATGTATTGATATATCAAGGTAGACTATGTGTACCAATGGTGGATGGAATCTAAGAGAAAATCCTGGAGGAAGCTCATAACTCCAGATATTCCATTCATCTGGGTTCTACCAAAATGTATCGTGACTTGAGAGAAATATATTGGTGGAATGGTATGAAGAAGGGAAATGCCGAATTTGTTGCTAAGTGTCAAAATTAACAAAGAGTCGAAGTAGAGCACCAAAGGCCCAGTGGTTTAGCTCAGAATATAGAATATTCCGGAGTGGAAATGAGAGATTATTAATATGGATTTCATCACAGATTTACCAAGGTCTCGCAGATAACATGACTCTACTTGGGTGATTATCGACAGAATGACAAAATCAGCCCACTTTTTACCAGTAAAGACTACCATTCAGCAGAAGATTATGCTAGGTTATATATTCAGAAGGTGGTAAGACATCATGGAGTTCCAGTCTCCATCATTTTAGATAGAGTTACACAATTTTTAAAATCTTTCAGAAAGGTTTGGGTTTGATGATCAACTTGAGTACTGTTTTTCATCCTCAGACAGATGGGCAAGAAAAGTGTACTATTCATATATTAAAAGATGTTTTGAGGTCTTGCGTGATTGATTTCAAAGGAAATTGGGATGATCTACTATCCTTTATAACTCAGGAGTAGATTTACAATGTAAGCACATAAGACACAAAGATCAAAATACAACAAAGAATCTTTAGCAATCTATCAGGTCCCTTTGTTGAGTTGAGCATTGTTCTTCTTTGAAGATGGTCTTCTCTTTGTAAGCTTAAGATTTTTGTTTTTGCCAAATCACGAGTTTTTGTTTTGTAAGAAGAGAATATATTAAATGAACAAAAACTCCTTGAGACGACCTCATTGCCTAAGAGTATGCTTCTTTAAAAGGACATGCATCAACCACATCAGAATTGACAACTTTTTTTACAGTTGTCTTTTCGTCCTTTTCACATACGTAGTCTTGCAGGGACCAGGTCCATTGCAATATTCTTTGTGACTTCTTGAGAAGACTCGCTAACTCTCTTTCTCTTTGAATAAATGAATCTTGTTGTTATTTGTCATTTCGATTATATCGACCAAAAAGAATTATTGTCCACTGGACAAACAACCTTGTCTGTTTCTATTGGTGAATTACGCTGACGACTTCACCAATCCACTGACAGGACAACTTTTAAGTTGTACATCATTATAGATCTGATGGAGAGAACTCTTTCAGGGACCGAGTGCCTGCATTTATGAGTCATTGAAACAGACATCTCTTCTTCTCTTCCTATTGGGCAGTACACTGTACTTTTCACCTACCACCTAACATGACAGTTCACTACAACAAATTCGATTATCAGGGACAAACAATCTCTTCATTTATAAATAATATTTCGTCACTAAAAATCTTGTGTGATGAAAATAATTCGTCACTCAGTCGTCACTAAATGTGTGTCTCTAAAAGTATACAAAAATGATTTAGTACTTTATCGCTAAAAGTATTATATTAACTACAAAAAATAGATTTTATTAATTAAAGTTGAACATCGATACCCATAACTATAATACTTCATCATAATATATTTGAAATCTTAGTTAGTTCATTTTTTTTTTTGCTTTCATTTTTTAGTTTATTTCATTTTTCACACTGATGGGTAATAGAAATTCATGAAATATATCGCACCTTTGCAAAGTCTAAGTTTGTAAGTCGATGTTATCTCTATATAGTTACTCTATGTACGTATGAGAAATTACTATTAAATATGTATATATTTATAGACAGAAGACAATAGATCGACTTAGTCGATGTAGTTTACCAATCAAAAATCAATAGACACACATAAAATTAGCACAAAGACTTGAGAAATTATTATTTTTATCGTGCTTATCAATGAAAGTGTATCAAATAAAAAATAAAAGTTCTAAACCAACAAATATTAGTGATCTAATGGTAGAACTGTGCCCCAGTCACAATACTTATAACCTGGATTGTATTTATCAAATGATGCATATAATTGCGTAATTTAAGAAAATTGATGTACTGAACTTTTTCGTTTTTACAAAATTGACCGAATTCGTTGGTTATAATACTTTCACTTGCCAATTAACGAATGGACTCTGTCTATATCTTATGAAGCACTTGTAGTATTCTTTTTGTAAGTTGTCACTTGTAATTATGAACAATTGTAGCAAAAAAAAAAAATTGTATTTAGTTATGAATTTTTTCGTAGCAAATACTTGAATTATTCACTATAAATTTTAAGTCGTCGCTATTTAACAACCTTACATTTTGTGACAATTTTTTTGTTGTCACTAAATCACAGATTGATTAGATACAATAAAATATTTGTCACCAATTACTCTTATATTATTCGTGACAAAATAAATGTCATAATTAAATCTAAATTTCATAGCTAAAATTTATAATATTTAACTACGAAATCTAATTTGTCGATATCGTAACAACATATTTTTTTAGATGAAATATTTTTGTGTCCAATATTTAATAAATTATAAGACAAAAAATATTTTGTCATGAATTAGATACATTATTAGTGACGAAATAATGTGTCACCGATAACTTTAAATTCGTGACTAACACTACTTAACAAATGACGCCAATTAATTTTTTGGTGGGAAACTTTATTGGACAAAACTTTTCTATGGATTTTTACGTTTCATGACTAAAAGTATGTTTCTCATAAATTTAAGCACGAAAAGTAAATTTTGTCACTAAAAGCCAATAATTAGTGACAAATTTAATGTCGTAGTTTGTCATGAATTACATATATTATTAGTGACGAAAATAATGTGTCACCTATAACTTTAAATTCATGACAAACACTACTTAACAAAATGACGCCAATTAACTTTTTGGTGGGAAACTTTAGTGGGCAAAACTTTGATACGAATTTTCATGTTTCGTCACTAAAAATATGTCTCTCATATATTTAAGCACGAAAAGTAAATTTTGTCACTAAAAACGAATAATTAGTGACGAATTTGATGTCATAGCTATATATCATATTTGTTGTAACAATTTTACAATTGTACCCCATTTTGAATATGGATGAGAGCACACTGTAGGGACCGGGTCCCTGCGTTTGGGAGGATCATCAAATAACACACATTAATTGAGTATTCATGCAAGTTTTCTCTACTGAAATTGTTGAAGATACAAATAAAAATTCCTCAAAGATCTATACTACCATCTCTTGAAGACAAAATTGAAATATGTTATGTCATTGTAACAACATAAAGACCTTAAAACTTTATCGCACCTTGATGTGCAAAGTGAACCAGGAAAAGAAAACAAGAATCAATAAGCTTTTGACATGGTTTCAAGGATGTGTCGGATGACCTATAGAGGAATATGACTAGACTGGAGCTTCTTTTAATCCCAAAGACATAGATAAATACACAATAAATTAATTACTCACATTAAGTATGGACAAATTACCAAGTTTACTGTAAGTTGTAAATACTTTTCTTGAAGTGATAAATGTGCTTCTCAACACTGCGATTGAAATAGAAGTGTGGTTTAAAATTGAACTTTCTCACTCTAGTATGTTGATTTTAAAAATAAAAAAAACACTCAAACAAACTGAATAGTTTTGTGTAATATTTTTCCATTTCAAGTATATATAATAAGTTGAATTGTTGTCCAATATGATACATTATTCCTTTATTTATCCAATTTAATAATTACTTATGATAAATTTAAAAAGGGAACTTTAAAATGATATTTGTAAAGCAAAAGGTAGTGCTGAACTTTCTATGCGTTAGAATTAGAATATTTGTTCACTTTTTTCATCCTTTTAAAATTTATTTATCTCTTCACCAACGATTATTTATTTTTTAGAAAATTTAATAACTCAGGCTGATGTACATTTGATTCCCCAAAAATATCAAATAGTAACACCTTCTCGAGGCACAAGGATAAATTATAAAATCAAATTAAATATGATTGATTGAAGGATATATGATAAGATGTTATAAATTATAATTATCATTTCCTCTACATTTAATGTTATTCACTATGTAATCTTGTATGTAAGATAATATATTGTTTTAGTTTTAATGACGAATAAGTCATAAGTTTATTTTATAAATTCTCCGATATTAAATTCCCCCGCGAGACGCATGTAATTTTACTAGATAAATATAAGAGAAAATCTTGTCAAATTGGTCAAATAATTATTTAAAAATTGGTCAAATAAAAATTTAAAGCTAATTCCTCAAAAACCTATGGTCTAATAAACATTTATTAAAAAAATTAATATCCTCATAATCTATAACCAAATGCCAATTCAATGAATAATTGTCAAGTTCTTGACATATTTGCTATAAATTTGCCATACACCAAGCTCAATATTCTCCATCCTAGTCGATTGGTTTCTTTGTTAATTTTAAACACAATGATATCTAGGTATAATATTGTTGGTATATTTTTCCTTGTTTTGGTCTCAGTATTTGTTACTATTGAAGGTCGTAGTATCACTCAGTTCTTAACCCAAAAAACAAAAGGAACAAAATGGGCTGTCCTAGTTGCTGGCTCCAATGGATGGACTAATTATAGGCATCAGGTTGTCATTCTAAATTATTATTTTTTATATAAAATATATATCGCCTAACATTTTTATGATTCAATTTCTTGTAAGCTTTAATTGATTGTCTTGATGATGGATAGATGAGATTATTGGTGTCATTGGCTTACGACGATATGAATGTTTGACGATTTATAATTTGTGGTGACTGAAGTGGTTTGATAATATCTTCATCAACATCTATCAACTTCGTTGTATTTTGTGAATCATGTGGCTATTATTGATTTTTTTAAGTGTCATACATATCTTGAGATAATTGAATTTGATTATCCTACAACTATTGCTTAAAGATGATTCACATCGAACCACACAAAAAGAAAATCAAGATATCCACAAAAATCTAGAGTTGAAATAATCGACTATAATTGATTTGATTTGATTTATAAGTATAAAAACCTGACACTTTGATTTGACTTAAAATTTTAAACTCTTTTGGTATTAGAAACTATCAAATTACTACCAACTTAAAGTATATAATCATGTTATTTTACAATATTTTGTGTTTAATTAACATATCATGAACGAAGTCGAAGAAAGTAATAAAGTCCAAGCAAGTGTTAAGTACCTAGAATCTCCATTCCCCCCTCCCTCCAAACAAAAAAATCAAGAAATATGTTAATTAAAATAAAAAGGAGAAATAAGAACTATATACCCACTCTTTTCCAATTTCACACAGTTTTTATATGCCCATTCTGTTCCGATCTAACACACTTTTTTTAGTCAGTTAAAAAGAATTATCTTTGTACAAACAAAAACAATTTAAATTCAGTATACTCTTTTATTGTTAATAATGTCTACAAGTTCTAATAATGTTATTTTTTTGTTTTAAACTTTGTGTTAAGTTAAACAAGATGGCGACGGCTACAAAAATGTGAACATAACTTGATTGTATGATTTCAGGCTGATGTGTGTCACGCATACCAAATACTGAAGGCTGGTGGTCTTAAGGATGAGAACTTCATTGTATTCATGTATGATGATATTGCTAACAATACAGAAAACCCCAGACCTGGTGTCATCATCAATAACCCACATGGCCATGATGTTTACAAAGGTGTTCCTAAGGTTTGTTCTTTTTGTGTTCAATTTTTTGGGAATTTTCAAGATTATGAGAGTGCTTATTAGGTAATGAGGGCTTTTCTCTTCTCTTTTTGTTGAGGCAGGATTATGTAGGTGATGATGTCAATGCTAACAACTTTTTTAATGTCATCCTTGCCAATAAAAGTGGTATTGTTGGAGGAAGTGGAAAAGTTTTAAAGAGTGGTCCAAATGACCATATCTTCATATACTATACTGATCATGGTGGCACTGGAATTATTGGTAAGTATCTTCCTCACATTAATTTTGCTTAGTCTTAAACTCCGTGACACTTCAATTGAGACGGAGGGAGTATTTATTATCTTAGAAAGTTAGTTTGCTGAAAGAATTGGAATCAAGAATAAATCTGACTTCCTAACATAATAAGTATTAGTGGAATGATTGTGTGAGAAATAAGACCTCATTTTGAAAATGTCACATTCTAACGAGAAATTCCAAATCCCAAGTGTGGCTGTACTTGTGAATGCGTATAAGTAATTGATATTAGGAACTTACCGCCTACTGAAATGGTTAGGATATTACAAAATTAAGCTAATTATACTCATTGTAAAATCGAAGCTTCATTTGTGATTCTCTGAAACTGATTAGGATATGCATAATTGTTTTTGCGTTTTTATTATTATCAGCAATGCCAAATGAAGTGATTTATGCACATGATCTAGTAAATGTGTTGAAAAAGAAGCATGCTTCAGGGACGTATGACAGACTGGTAACTCTCTTGCTTTAGTTTTTTTAGGCTTTCTTTCCCTTTGCACTAATGTTTGATCAGTAAAATTTAAAGTTTGTATTTTATGTTGGATGGTGTTCAGGTGTTTTACCTAGAAGCCTGCGAGTCTGGAAGCATGTTTGATGGTCTTCTCCCCGAAGGACTTGATATTTATGCCATGACTGCAGCGAAACCTGATGAAGACAGTTATGGCACATACTGTGGCAAGGGTACTCCTGTTGATTCCTGCTGGGGTCAGTGTCCCCCTGCCGAGTTTAAGGGTGTTTGCTTGGGAGACTTGTACAGTGTTGCCTGGATGGAAGATAGGTATATATAAACAATTTTTGTAACCTCTGTTCTCGTAGTCCACATTATTAGGAAGGAGTATGCCAAGTACAAATTTTTATATTTTTTTCTTCTATCATTTATACTTGGAAATGACGTATTATGTCAAACTAATTATTGTTTAATTTGCACCTATGAACAGTGATGTACAAGATCGAAAAACTAACAGCGTGCATAGGCAGTATAGTCGAGTAAGAGTTTACATTGTTATGGACAAATATTGTATATGCTTTAAACTATTTGTTGAACAAAATACAAATGTATGAATTGTACTTATGCTTTCTTTTATTCCATTTAATTGAAAGATTTATGATTTCATTTTGTCGCTCAGGTTGCAAAAAGAACTGCTGCCAACTTAACATATTATAACTATGGCTCCCATGTCCAAGAATATGGTGATAAAGTGGTGAGTTTTGATCCTCTCGCCGCATATATGGGTGAAACTTCCAAAAATCACAGTCATGACTCTGTGGATGCAAAGTCATTCTCAACATCATCATCAAGGAATGTGGATCAGCGCAGTACTGAACTTTTCTATTTGTTCACCAAAGTAAGTTCCTACCTATTTTTGATGGAGAATTCATCTTCCTACACATGATTTCTGTTATGTTCATTCTTTATGTTTGCAGCACCAAAATGCTCCTGAAGGCTCCGATGAGAAATATGAAGCTCGTGTGAAACTAAATGAAGTTATGTCACAGAGAAGTCAAGTTGACAACAATGTAAAACATCTAGGGGAGCTTATTTTTGGTGTTGAAAAAGGTAATGAGGTACTACACAGCGTTCGACCTGCTGGACAACCACTTGTTGACAACTGGAATTGCCTTAAGTCTTATGTAAGTATTTAACATGGTGATAAAAGCAATGTTTTCTGTGTTATTTCAGTTAAATTTTCGTGTTTTGTTCTTTTGACGAAAATATGACTACTCAACTCTTTATAATAGGTCAAGATATTTGAAACACATTGTGGAAGATTAACAGTGTATGGAAGGAAACATGTACGTGGTATCGCCAAAATCTGCAATGCTGGGATTACAAGTGAGAAAATGGCTGCTATGTCTGCTCAAGCATGTTCAAGTTAGTAGAGGGTACTCTTGGCAGTTGGCAAATAGTATATTTTGCCAGTTTGTGTCATGCCTGCAGATTTTTCTCTTTTAGCTGATAGCTAATTCAGAAAAAGGCTGCTTAGAAGCAGATATTTACCATGTACTAAAGCTTTATTTTCTCAATTATAATGGCTTTTTAACTTTTTATGCATTTACCAAGTCTTGTTCAGTTCCATCCTAGTTCGATTTTGTCTGACAATTGGAAATGATGAAGCTTTTAGCCTGGCAGCATGTAGAACTTCTCTAAGTAAACGTACATTATTCTAGCCCTTCTTTATTTGAACAGTTTTGAAGAGTGGCAAGTGAAGAGAGTCGTATTCAATCATAATTTTGTCGATGTATTTGTATAAAGAAAATGTTCCCCTAAAAGAATGAAAAAACATATCATGTTTCATATGAAGAAAAAGATTTGCATTCTCATTTTTGCCACTGACCTATATATAAATATTCTATAGTATTTCATTAAAATAAGAAACTATCAATTCATGGAATTTATATTATATATATCTGCTCATCTTCCCTTTTGCTCGGCGTGGAATCCTTTGTCCACCATCGCTGGATATTCTGATATTGTATCTGTTAGCGGAAACGTGAAATTAAAGAACAAGGAAGAACAACAATATTTAACGTGGTTCGGATCAAAATGATCCTACGTCCACCAAAAAACAACTGCACCAATATTTATTTCACTCTACAAAGAATACAAGTGAAATACTACAAGAGAGAGAACACAAATGCCTTAGAAGGTGAGAAGGCAAGTGAGAGGATGATTTGAAAATGAATTAAGAGCTACCTATTTATAGGAATAAATTCATCCTATTGATGTCATCCATGACATCACTATGTGTCAAAATTGTCAAGGTTAAGAATATGAAACCATTTTACGGTTTGCCTAAATTTCACCTACCAAGATACAATCTTTGACTTTTATTTTGTACTAATTATCTTCCTACCAAATATTCATGTTAATTCATCTTCCATTTAGTTTCATTCCACAAGAACCAAAACCAACTCTTTCAGTATCATTGTCAGGTGTAGCCATTTCAAGATAATACCTAAGCATTCTTTAGAGAACAGACATTGGAAAAATTATCACCAAGGATGCACCAGTCCTTTTTATAAACAATGAATAGTCCAAATGACTTTGAGCAAAGCCAAGTTTGATGAGAGCCTCTGTGAGTTTTACATTCCATTGCCTAGGAGCTTGTTTCAACCCATATAGTGATTTAATGAGCCGACATACTGGTTTCTCCCCCTGCACATTAAATCTCTTAGGAACCTGAAATTCCTGAGGAAGTGTCATATAGACTTCTTCAAGTAAGTCACCCCTGAAGAAATGCATTAGAAACATCTATCTGATCGATATGCCATTGTTCAGTAGCAGCAAGGGCTAAGACACTTCTGACGGTAACTATTTTAACCACTGGTGAGAATGTCTCTTGGTAGTGTAGGCCCTCCCTTTGGTTGACCCCTTTGGAAACTAATCTAGCTTTGAATCTATCAACCTCACCAGAAGCTTGGTATTTGATTTTAAAGATCCACTTGCAGCCAATTAATAGCTCTCTTGCATGTAGGTAGAGGAACAATTGCCCAGGTTTTGTTGGTATCCTGGGCTGCCATTTTAGGAGACATTGCTTCCACCCATCTAGGATCTGTACAGGCCTCCTCAAAGGTAGAAGGTTCCACATTAGTACCAAAGTGTGAAAGAGAGGAAGGGGTCAAATGATCATAAGCAATATAATGGTCAGTGGAATAGACTATCTTGGAGTCATGGTTGAGCTTAACAGAAGCTACATAGTCCTTCATCCAGAAAGGTGCTTTGATGCACCTCTGGGACCTTCTTTGACCAGGCATAATTGGGGAAATAATCGGATCAGGCTCAACATGAACAGCTGGATCAACAGGAGCAGTGATAAGAGTAATGATAGCAGGATCAATGTCTGAGGAAAAAGTGGTGGGAAATAGCCTCCATGTAGTGGAAGCTAGAACAACAAAAGGGAAACATAGATTCTCTAAACATAACATCCCTACGGAGGAAGAACTGTTTGTCTTTGAAATTATATAAAATATACCCTTTAGTGTGTTCACTATATCCCATGTGTATGGCAACTACACATCTAGGCTGAAATTTGTCTTGAATATGGATATTCTTTGCAAAACATAAACAACACAGGACCCTCATATGCTGCAGAGAAGGCTTTACTTTGTGAAACGCTTCATAGAGATACTTAGCATGCAATACATGTGTAGGAAGCCTGTTAATGATGTATGCAGCAACAATAATACAATGACTCCAAAATCTGATAGGTATGTGCCTTGAAATTTGGTTACCCTTGCTCTTTCCAGTATCTGTTTATGTTTTCTCTCAGCAATCCCATTTTGCCGAGGAGTGTAAATACAGGTTTTTTGATGAATAATACCTAGCCTGGTGTACTATTTGGAACATTCAACACGAACAAATTCAGAACTATTATCAGTTTTGATGGTTTGAACAAAAGAACTAAACTGAGTTTTCACCATAATGAAGAAGTTTATCAACAGAACACAAACATCACTCTTCAATTTGATAAGAAACAACCGCAACATTCTACTACAATCATCAACAACAGTTATAAAGAATCTGTTACCATCATGCGTAGGAGTGTTGAAGGATCCCAAACATCTATATGTAAGAGCTGAAAAAGAATAGTAGATACAGAAATATTGTGAGAGAAGGGCAATCTATGTTCGTTTAGCTAATGAAAAAATTGTGCAAGTATGAACTTCTTTAGAGCATTGAATGGGACGGAAATCAAACACATGTGTGAAAACATTTGGTGATGTGTGGCCTAGCTTTTGATGCCACAATAGAACCTGAAAATCAGTTGAGTAAGTATCATGAGTAAATTGTGTTGTTAAACAGTGTGTGTTCTTGTCTCTACTGGTCTTGTGAGTAGGTAAATAATAGAGACCTGCATTTTCTCAACTAATCCCCTTCACCTGCCCATTGTAGAGGTCTTAAAATATCATAAAGTCGGGGAATAAAGAGACTACACAATTTAAGTCCTTAGTAATTTTGGACTCACAAAATGTTGAACTTAAAGTCATGTATTAGGACATTTTCGATTGTATCATGTTGAGTCACATGACATGAGCCTATGTGTGTGACGTTAGCAGCATCACCATTAGGCAAATGTACTCTCCTAGGTCTATCCAGTGGAAGTTGTCACTTACATTCAAGCTGGTAGAGTGAGGGGACATATGATTAGTAGCCCATGAGTATATAGTCCAGCCCTCCTTCTTCATGCCCAGATTCCTTTGTTTCATGTGAAATAACTTCAGATAGAGCGTGACTATATTTAAAACAATATCGTTCTTGATTTTTGATCTAAAGATTATTTCAAACTCTTAATATGAATCAGTTCTGCCTATGTTAGCAAGTTCAGAGGTCAGAGTAACTTTTTCCCTTTTCATGCTCAATTCAGCCGTCATTCAAGGACGAATGATTCCAAGGGTGAGATATTGTAATACCCCTAAAATTTCTAATCTAAGACTCAAATCATTCTATAACAACTCGCAACTCTACTCTTAAAAATCTAAATTGTTCGTCCTAAGTATATGAACTTGAACCGGGTGATGTATGTGAACACCGAATTTTTGGAGAAAAAAAACTAATTAAAAATTAGTATTTCTCTACTTTAAAAAAGTGGGGCGTAGTTTAAACCTTTTTTTTCTTTTGTTGTTGTTGTTGTTAAGTAGTGTGTGTGTGTGTGTGTATATATATATATATATATATATATATATATATATATATATATCACATATTATATTATAAGTGGGAAGATTCAAAGCTCAAAGTTGAATTATCATTTTATCCTTATATTAAATAATTAAACAAATATTATAAAATATAATTAAATATTTAATAAATAACTCATTTAGATTGGTGCATGAATCAAATTCACATTAATAATTAATTACTCTATTGTAAAAATAAGGAGTATTTGAAAAGTTTTTCCATTAAACAAATTTGATATGAACTAAAATCATTGAACTAATTTAATGCAAATTAATTATCTACTCAAAGGTCATCATAGCTACTTCTATAAATTGCCTAGCATGATCTTCATGTAAATGACAAGAGGATGAGAAATTATCATGCAAAAATGAACTTTGCAAATCATTTTGTATGTGCAGTAATTTTTTTTTATTTTTATCCGCTCCTTTTTGTCCGTCCGAAGTATTATATATTTCCTTTTTATATATGTTTATGTACTTTCTTATGATTTTGTTTTTTGTATTAGAATATTTTGTGTCCTACATGAAGAAAATAGTAATATACAATTCATGTTCTACTATGTATCTTAATTACTGATGAAATTCATATTAATGAAAGATTAATCAGTTCATTTGACATGCTTATTTGGCTCTCGATAGAGTGTTCTACTTTAGTATAAATATATTTTTGAAATTATTATTTATGAGTAGTGAGAAGAATGACTAAATGAGAAATCATATATCCTAAAATAAAATGGCCCACCTAATTGGAGATAAAGAATGGATCATACTCTATATAGTATATATGTGATTTTGAGGTTGTATTTTTATTTAAACTTTTCGTTTATATGTATAATTTATTGATCTTATTAGTCTATTATTTGTTTGTTGGAACATTCATTCCTCAAATTGATCATATATCTAGAATAAGTCATTTTGAAAAGTTTACATTACACAATTTATATTAATTATTCAAATAGAAATGTTATGAAAAAAGGAGCATTATTCTTTTCTCTTCATAAATCATGTGTACAGTACTTTTTAAGGTTAAAAAGAAGACGTATATGTGATATAATGATAAAAATAATTGACATATTAATCATGGTAATGGCTTCAAGTGTGTTTCATAATATACCAAGTGTTTATATCATAAATTTGCATATGTACCACATTGACGAAATCTTTTAGCATTTATAAATTTTATGCATCAAACGTCTACCGTGATAATAAGCTATTTATTGTTGATGTAAATTTTTAACTATAGTTGGAAAATTGTCAAACTCCCATCTATAGATTATTGATTGGAGCTAGACCCATAAATAGTTAAGTAGTAATTATTTTCCAAACTAGAATGTCTACTTTTGCCTTAGAGATATTATTGTATTTATGATAATGTGATATTCTTCTGCCTAATTATTGAATGTTAATTATTTCTCATACACATAATTTTTTAAAATTAAAAGTTCAATGTGAAGAGTCATTCTCCACTATTTATGTAAAAACAGTTTGAGAATTAAATTTTTAATATGCTTTTTAAGAATCAATTTACTAAGATTGATATTATCATAGGAAGGAAATTGCACTATTCAACATGAGAAGAAAAGAGAATGAGAAGGATAACAAAAAAATAACTAGATATATCATCTATTTAATGTTCTTGATATTATATTTGTTATTATTTAGCGAATAAAAGATGAATGATAAAACTACTATTGTTAATTTAGGCATCTTTTTAATTACTTAACTTTTTAGTATATAAAAATTTAATAATAATAATGAGGGACAAACGTGCAAGGCACGTTCTCAGAAACTAGTATATATATATGTATATAAATTTTTAAATACCATCATGTGTTCGGTTACGATCCTTGGTGTGTCTTAATTTTATTTTATTTTATTTTTTTAGAAAAAAGAGGTCTTGTGTGCGACTACACTCCTAGGCA
Source organism: Solanum sitiens (assembly GCA_016801875.1). Taxonomy (NCBI): domain Eukaryota; kingdom Viridiplantae; phylum Streptophyta; class Magnoliopsida; order Solanales; family Solanaceae; genus Solanum; species Solanum sitiens. The sequence goes on along the minus strand of JABWTJ010000023.1, from coordinate 1,318,315 downwards.
AATCATTTTTTTAATAAACTTAGCGACTAACAAATTTGTTTTATCCAAAATTATTCTTAGCCAAACATGAGTCAATAAAGCGACTGTGCTAGAACTACACGACTTGGGAGGTGCCTTACACCTTCCCCGGTCAATAGAATCCTTACCCATCTTTTGTTTCGTCGACTAAAAATAAAGGGGATTTTTTATTAGGAATTTATAAGGTGATTAAGAAGACCCAAAAACATAATTCTAAGTGGTGACTCTAAAAAAGTTATTTTTTTTGTTTTACTTTATTTTTTCAAAAAGAATGGTCACATCCCGATTTAATTATTAGAAAAACAATTTGGCTATTTTTTGCAATTCTCTTAAGGGAGAAATATGACTATTTTCGTAAAACTTAAAATTTTACTATAATGCTCATTTCTGAAATTGCTTCAAATATTTTTTTTTTGAAAAACAACATTGAAAAAAAAAACTAATTAAAAATTAGTATTTCTCTACTTTTAAAAAAGTGGGGCGTAGTTAAACTTCTTTTTTCTTTTGGTTACGATCCTTGGTGTGTTCTAATTTTATTTTATTATTTTTTTTAAAAAAAAAGGTCTTGTGTGCGACTACACTCCTAGGAAAATCATTTTTTTATAAACTTTGGGACTAATACAAATTTCTTTTATCCAAAATTATTCTTATCCAAACATGAGTTAATAAAGCGACCGTGCTAGAACTACACGACTTGGGAGGTGCCTTACACCTTCCCAGGTCAATAATCCTTACCCAGCTTTTGTTTGGTAGACTAAAATAAAAGGGTATTTTTTATTAGGAATTTATAAGGTGATTAAGAAGATCCAAAAACATAATTCGAAGTGGTGACTCTAAATTTTTTTTTTTTTACTTTATTTTTTCAAAAAGAATGGTCACATCCCATTTAATTATTAGAAAAAAATTGGCTATTTTTTGCAATTCTCTTAAGGGAGAAATGTGACTATTTTCGTAAAACTTAAAATTTTACTAATATGCTCATTTCTAAAATTGCTTCAAATACTTTTTTTTGAAAAAAAAATCTAATTAAAAATTAGTATTTCTCTACTTTTAAAAAAGTGGGGCGTAGTTTAAACCTTTATTTTCTTTTATTATTGTTGTTAAGTAGTATATATATATATATATATATATATATATATATATATATATATAAATTTTTAACTACCACCATGATTCGGTTACGATCCTTGGTGTGTCCCAATTTTATTTTATTTTATTTTTTAAAAACAAGAGGTCTTGTGTGCGACTACACTCCTAGGCAAATCATTTTTTTATATAAACTTATCGACTAATACAAATTTGTTTTATCCAAAATTATTCTTAGCCAAACATGAGTTAATAAAGCGACCGTGCTAGTACTACACGATTTGGGAGGTGTCTTACACCTTCCTCGGTCAATAGAATCCTTACCCATCTTTTGTTTCGTAGACTAAAAGTAAAGGGTATTGTTTTATTAGGAATTTATGAGGTATTAAGAAGACCCAAATATATAATTCCAAGTGGTGAGTCAAAAAAATTCTTTTTTTTTTGTTTTACTTTATTTTTTCAAAAAGAATGGTCACATCCTGATTTAATTATTAGAAAAAAGATTGGCTATTTTTTGCAATTCTCTTAAGGGAGAAATGTCACTATTTTCGTAAAACTTTAAATTTTACTAATATGCTCATTTCTGAAATTGCTTCAAATACTTTTATTTTGAAGAAAAAAAACTAATTAAAAATTAGTATTTCTCTATTTTCAAAGGGGCGTAGTTTAAACCTTTTTTTTCTTTTTTTGTTGTTGTTAAGTAGTGTGTTTATGTATATATATATATATATATATATATATATATATATATATATATATATATATATATATATATATATATATATATATATATATATATATATATATATATATATATATATATATATATATTGTTAAATACCACCATGTGTTCGGTTACGATCCTTTGTGTGTCCTAATTTTATTTTATTTATTTTTTTTAAAAAAAAAGATCTTGTGTGCGACTACACTCCTAGGCAAATCATTTTTTTTATAAACTTAGCGACTAATACAAATTTTTTTATCCAAAATTATTCTTAGCCAAACATGAGTCAATGAGTCAATAAAGCGACCGTGCTAGAACTACACGACTTGGGAGGTGCCTTACACCTTCCCCGGTCGATAGAATCCATACCCATCTTTTGTTTCGTAAACTAAAAATAAAGGGTATTTTTTATTAGGAATTTATAAGGTGATTAAGAAGACCCAAAAACATAATTTCAAGTGATGACTCTAAAAAAATTCTTTTTTTTTGTTTTGCTTTATTTTTTCAAAAAGAATGGTCACATCCCGATTAAAGGTAATGAAGAGGTGTGACAATGTCCTACTTACTCATGTGTTATAAAGTCATTTACCGAGTGTACTAAATAGTATCTAAAGTGATCGGGACCTTAAACACCAAGCCAAGTTCTAAATATTTCTATCAGTTAAGTTCTCGCATGACTTCATATAAGGGTCAACTTCAAATGACCATATCTCTCAGCATATAAAAAGATAGATGTCCTATGACCTATCAATCAAAAAGGTCTATGAGTCTTCTTTCCAACGCCACCAAGTTTGCCTTATTTTGAGTTTGGAGAAAAAGTTATGGCTATTTTACTAGAATATTCATGGGCTACAAAATTAGGCGAACTCACCTATACAATTGGCGATTCCGTGACTGGGTTGGCGAATCACCGAATTAACTCGCCAAATTATCCTGCAAACCCTGAGTTTCTGTCCATTTGGGTGATCCAAAGTCCCAAAGAGCGATCTGTCGAGTAGTTTTGACGACAAGACCTCTACATCGCCGATTTGGATGACAAAATTCTTTAAAAGGTCGTTTTCTTTGATTTTTATAAATCAACTCCCTTAAGTCCATCTTATAACCTAATACTACTGTTAGAAATATAGAAATTCTCATAATCCCCAATTCCCATTCTTCCAAATAAATATCAAGAACTCCAAGAAATGGAAATCTCCCATTTCCCAAGATCTAAATGCTCCAAGTTCAAGATACTCTTCAAGAATCCCAAGGTTTTCAATCCAAGATTCTTCTCCACTCTTCATCCTTAAGAAAATAGCAAGGAAGACAAAGCTAAGATTTCAAATCTACCAATTAAATTCTCTTTCAAACATCTTCAAGAGCTCTTTTTTCTTCCAGGTATGTTAGGATATTCATACATCTCAATTCTGTTGGTAAAAGTTTAATCTAGGGTTATACCTTTAGTTTCGAGATTTCTTGATATGAGTTAAGTCATTGATTTTGAATCCTAAATTCTTGGATTTTGAGTATTCTTAAGATAGGTAGTATCGCTGAGTTATGAGTTCTTGAGTTTCTGATTTTTGAATTTCCATTCGTAATTATTGAATAATCGTATATTATGTATTGAAATTATTGAGTTGATTGTTCATGTCTATTTTTCAGTGTGAACCATATACCTAAGTATCCATTAAGTTCTTATTGAGAATCTTTCAAACAAAACATAATTGCTTACACTGGGTTTTTGATAAAGTAAAGAGGGTAAGATAGAGTTTCAATCAAAATTTGAGCAAGAGTATAAGGGAACTAAGTAGTTCCAAATATATCACTTTTTATATTAAGCAAAGAGAAACCTTGTTTTTTTTCTAAATGAGCAATGAGTTCAGAGATACTTAAGAGCAATTATCCATTTTAAGATGATAGTTTGAGAAATTATCTCAAAACAGAGAAATAATATGTTTATACATTTGAGCCTGAGTATATGTATTATTGGAAGTAGTATTGAGAACCGATATTGGTATAAGTTCAGACAACTCAAAATCCTCATAAATCATGTATTGCCAACATATTTTTAGATGAATCCTTATTGATTAGTGAATCCACTTAGTGCTAGTGAAAACTTACAATATAATAAAAATTACAAGATTAGAACTGAAAATAAACATGAAGAAATAAATCTCATCAGGCTGGAACGCGGATATCTCGCTCTCTTTAAGGATATTCAAGACCACAGCAGCAAATGTTTTCACCGGTCCAGCAGTAGTCCTCTTTGACTTGTCCCCTCCAGGATACAACAACCTATTCACAAAAGATAACTCAACAACTCTGGACAAGTGTTGAGTCCAAAGCTCTACAAAAAGAACACCTCCCTTCAATTCTTGACAAATTAACTTTATCACTCTATATTTTCTCTTATGTGTTGTGTGTTCCAAACCAAAAGAAGACCACCACTATTTATACTAGAAGAAGTCTTCCTAGCAATGAATAGGAAGATAATGGTGTAGTAAATAGTGAAGATAATGGCCTTAAGAGTTACATATGTTACAAGGTATAATGGAGGAATTAAGAGTAAAATATAATGTGGGCAAGAAATGCACCAAGTGTTACACTTTGATTATCCTAACATTCACTGCAAGGTTCAGCAGAAAGCAAAGTGCATAATACCTATGGTCATTAATTGACCATTAAGTAATTAGGCACAAGTGCATGCCGTTGCAGCAATGAAATGCCATGACTCCCATGTTCTCTATTTCATGTTGATTGTGACAGAATGGCTATTCAGCCAATGAAAAAATTATGTGAGACAATTATAATAGTAAACATATATTAAAATGCTCAAAATAACCAACACTTAGTTGAGAGGTTGTATATCTCGGTACAGTTAGGACGGTTCTGGCAACGTGTGTGAGACGTTGTATCATCACGTAGGTCATAGTGGTAGCTCATAGTGGTGGTTGTCGGTTAGAAAATCTCTCAAATAGCTACAGTAAAGTGCATTTTTACTATATCACTTATTATATTGAGTTCCAGAGATGAGTAAGCATCTGTAAAGTTTTAAAGATTTCGTTCATTCATTCCATTACATTCATCTTGAGTAGATATTTATCTATTGCAGTCCTTTCCTTCCGTTATTTTCATTTCGGTAAATTACACACTCGTACATTCAATATAATGATGTCATTCAACCTTCATCTTTACATGATGCAGAGCAGGATCATCAACAAGCGCTCAGTTTATATCAGTTTGCACTTCTTTCTAGATTTGGTGAGCCTTCGGAGAACTCCGCTCTGCTCTTTCAGTTTAGTAATTTTGAGGTGTCATGGGTCTTATCTTTGTTAACCTCATATAATCGAATGTTTTAATATTGACAAATGCATACACTAACTAGTCAAATGATGCAGGGAAGGAACAAGATGTAACACAATGAACAAACTCCTGAAATGAAGGAATCCAGTTGATTGCAGGAATCAAGACTAACTATGGGCAAATCCAGCTAAGAAAGGAAAACGAATATTTGGTCAATCAGATCAAATTTCATTACTTGCAAATAATCAAAGAGGGACACTAAAGGAAACACAAGAAGAAAATCCTTCAAATCAATCGAGAAGGACAATACGCTTAAGTCAAGGGACAAATTAAGGAAGCAATCTCGGCCAGCAGTCTAAGATCACCTTTAGGAGAAATCAAATCAAAAGAAGAAGATCATCCAAGATTCAAGATCATCCCACAAGGAAAGAATTGATTTGTCATGCATATATTTGATATGAACATGACTCAACAAATCAATTACAAATGAATCAAGGATTAAAATCAATGATCTTTGATTCAAACACCCTTGAGTTTCTGATAAGGGCACTTCCTATATAAACCTCCTCAGTCATAGTTGTGAAGGATGCAACTTCACTTGAACTTATTTGTAATCTTTTTTCACCTTTGATAAAGCTTTGTACATGAGAGTGAACATTTTTAACAGATAAAGAGAAGAAAAGATTCTGAGAGTAGGTTATACAAGTAGAAGTAGTGTCATAATAGAAGATTTGATTTGCATATCATACATGATTTGAAGACCACTCATTCTGTACAACCCAATTTGCTCGAGCTCTTAAAGAAACCCTTGAAACCCAAGTGGACTGGACTAGGCACCACATTGGTGATCCAAACTAGTATAAAACTTTCTTTGTTCACTTACTTTAAGCATATTACTTTGTTTTATACTGTTAAACTAACTTGTAAGTAAGTCGACTACTCCACACAAGAAGTCGACTGGACGGAAATTTTAATTCACCCCCTTTAGTTTTAGTTTTGACATCCATGTTAAACTATAGAGGCTTCATAGATAGTTGATGTTAAGTTTCTTTCAGTATTTCCTTTGAACTATTTTGGCAAACTATTATTTCTTTCAAACTGTTTTAAGTATACTATTTTGAGATAGTTTGAGAAGTTTTGAGACTTCTGGATTTAAAATTTTGTTTTAAAGCTTAAATTTGCTTGAGTTAATGTTTCGCTAAGTAGTCAATCAGGTCAAAAATTCACTTGGGTTAGCAATGACTCTCGAGTGTTGTCCATGTCCAAGGTGTGGGCTCAAGGCTTCACATAACCCCCCCCCCTCCCACATTCATTATACATAGATAAGTTATTATCCGTAAATTTAGTTACTTCACTGTTAGAGATTTTCGTCTTCTTTATGCTATGTTTACATATAGAATTCATAAACCTTGTATCTCATAATAAAAACAACTCCCATTTTGGCTTTTTTCATATGACTTCTTTTTATCTTTTGTAAATGATTTGGAGATAGGCGTGAATATTCCACAACATTGTCCCCCTAATGAATTTTGGGGTGTGTGCTTGGAAGACTTGTATGTTGAGATGTAATACAGTATGGTGGCAAATCCCATGTTAATTAGTTAGTTAGTACACGTAGGACAAGTCAGCATGACGGTAACTCTATCTAGAAGACTGGAGATCCCAAGAGCTAGATTCAAGGAGAAAAATAAAGTTGTGGCTGACGGTTCGACATTGTCAATTAACTCAATCCATTCTCATGATGAAGACAATGTTCAGGAACAAGGTTAAGACTTTAAGGCTTGTTAATAAGGTAATAAAGCTTAAAGTTTTTAATGATTTGCTAAGTTTGGTAGATTTGACCAAATAGTGTATCTACGAGATGACACGGTTAGAAATCACCTATGTGAGTGTGAAGTGGAAGCCGCTTCAAAGAGAATTTTATGTCAAAAGCCTATTCTCTATACACTCATAAAACCAGGAGGTGTTCATGGTTGAAACGAACACAATCGTAAGAATCATAAACAGTAAAGAGTTAATTGTGTGACATATGATTGTCTAGGTATACACCAAATCTCGACGGTTCAAAGATATCACATCTACCGATTGACCGAGTATATCCGACATATGTTCACTACGGAAAGTCCAAGGGGAAACCTACTTATCCAGATGCAATTAATCCTTGCCTGTAAAGTACACAATTGTCCGTGCATTCCTATGTTATAACCATTCCCCATCAATGTGGGGGATTGTTGGGTATATAGCAAGAATTGATGGGAAATAGAGGGAAAGAGAGGAATTTGAAAAGTTGAGAACTTGAAGAGTTGGGAACTTGAAAAGTCCTCTTATGCTTTAATGAAAAGGCATTTGTCCCTCATCGGTGGTGGAAAGAAAAATAGGAGAGTTTAAATACAGAAACACTCCTATTAATTGTTAAAAGGGTTGGAAAGAGGGACCCCCCTCGCGCCGTCATCATCGTCGCTCGCTCGTCTCGTCTCGTCTCGTCACGTCACGGCTACGGCTTCGGCTTCGGCTTTGGCTTTGGCTTTGGCTTTGGCAAATGATCGATCGAGAGATTATTTTTTTGGACAAAGTTTGTTTTAATTATTTAATTAATTATTTATTTATTTAATTAATTAAATAGCCAATTCAATTAATTAGTTGATAACAGAAACATTTTCAATTATTTAGTTGATTAACCCGACCGGACTCGGATCTGCGCGCGACCCATTTTAACTTTCCCGGTTTTATTTAAATTTCCCTCCATGACTGTTCTGAAAGGTTGCAACTTTCAGGAACAGTCATTACCATTTGAAAGGTTGCAAACTTTCATTAATGGTCGTGTGGATTCTGAAAGGGTTGCAACCTTTCAGAACCTGTTCTTCTTGCCTATATATACCATTCATTCTTCAGATTATTCACTTACGAATTTTCTGATCTTCTTCTTCTTCTTCTGCACATATTTTTCTTCGTATACTTTTCTGCTGTGGATTGGTTCGCTGACAGTAGAGTTTTTGGTATCTACACTCTGCTGATTAAGATCATTTTACCCTGGAAGGTTATATTCCAAATCAAACCTCGGATACTAGAGGGGAATAATTTCCTTAAGGGGACACTGTGAGTTCAGTGGACTTGATCTTTTTCCTGATTTAAAAGATTTTTCCAGATTCTGGTACGTTTTTACAGATTTTAGTTTTTGTAAATTAACTTTCTGTTCATCTCTCTTACTGGTTCTATAAATTTCAGTTACTTCGTGTTTCTGAACAATTTATTAGAATCAGTAATTTCTGGTTTTATAACACAGATTGGCAACAATCTTAAGGAAATTATTTATATATTTTTTTTTTTAAAAAAAAAATCTTTGTTTCTGGTGGAGACAAAAATCTTCGTGATTTTATACTCCTTTAAGTCTGCAATTATAATTTAATGCTTACTAAGACTGTATCAATTTTTGTTTATCAGAAATGGCAAAAAATGGTGTTACAGTGGCTGTTGCTGCACCAACCCGAACTGTTGTACCACAAGCAGAGAAACCGTGTAAATTCACAGGTGTGAATTTCAAAGGTTGGCAGCAATGAGTATTTTTCTGGTTTACCACTCTTGGTCTGCAGAAATTTACAAGTGAAGATACTTTAGTGCCTGCTGATGATATGCCAGACAGAGAAAAATTCATGATTATTGAAGCATGGAAACAGGCAGACTTCCTATGTAAAGGCTACATTTTGAGTGCTTTAAAGGATGACTTATATAATGTCTATAGTGCAATAACAACTTCAAAAGAGTTGTGGGATGCACTTGAGAAGAAATATAAGACAGAAGATGCATGCTTGAAAAAGTTTGTGGTCGCAAATTTTTTAAACTATAAAATGGTAGATAGTAAAACTGTTGGATCACAAGTGCAGGAACTTCAACTTATTCTCCATGATATGATTGCTGAAGATATGGTAGTAAATGAAGCTTTTCAAGTGGCTGCAATGATCGAGAAGTTGCCTCCTTCGTGGAACGATTTCAAGAATTATCTAAAGCACAAGCGTAAAGAAATGAAGCTTGAAGATCTTGTGATTCGGCTCAAGATTGAGGAAGATAACAAAAACGCTGAAAAGAAGTCGCGTAAGAGTTCAACAATCATCGGAGTTAATATTGTTGAAGAAGCTCCTACCAAAGACAAAAAGACAAAGAAGTCCAGCGGGCAGAAGTCAGAACAGGCCAAGAAGAAATTCAAAGGCAACTGTTACAATTGTGGCAAGGCTGGTCATAGGTCTTTTGATTGTCGTGCTCCAAGAAAGGACAAAGACAAAGGCAAAGGCAAAGGCAAAAGTCAAGCAAACATCGTGGAGAAGATGGAAGATGCAGATGACTTGTGTGCAATGATCTCGGAGTGTAACTTAGTTGGAAATCTCAAGGAGTGGTTTCTCGACTCAGGTGCCACTAGACATATTTGCTCTGCGAAAGAAGCCTTTGCAACGTACACTCCTGCTGAGTACGATGAAGATTTGTTCATCGAAAACACAGCAACAGCAAGGATTGCAGGAACTGGGAAAGTAATGTTGAAAATGACATCCGACAAGGTGTTGACTTTGAACAATGTTCTGCATGTCCCTACTATTAGGAAGAATTTAGTTTCTGCTGCACTACTCGTTAAGAACGGGTTTAAGTGTGTCCTAGTTAGGGAGAAAGCTGTAATAAGTAAGAATGAAATATTCATAGGAAAGGGCTACCTCAATGAGGGTCTTTTCAAACTGAATGTAATGGTTGTTGACAGTCTTAATAAAAATTCTGCTTCTGTTTACTTATTGGAGTCAAATGATTTATGGCATGCCCGTTTGGGACATGTAAATTACAAAGCCTTGCGAAAATTGGTTAATCTAGAAATATTGCCTGATTTTAAATGCGATAAATCGAAATGCGAAATTTGTGTGGAAAGTAAGTTTGTTAAACATCCTTATAAGTCTGTTGAAAGAAATTCCAAAACTTTAGACTTAATTCAAACAGATATATGCGATATGAAGTCAACACCATCTCGTGGTGGGAAAAAGTATTTTATAACTTTTATTGATGACTGCACTCGATTTTGTTATGTATATTTGCTTAATAGTAAGGATGAAGAAATTGATGCATTTAAGCAATACAAAAATGAAGTGGAGAACCAATTTAATCTAAAAATAAAAATGATTCGGAGTGATAGGGGTGGAGATATGAATCTCCTTTTGCAGAGATATGTTTAGAATATGGTATTATTCATCAAACTACTGCACCTTATACACCACAGTCAAATGGTTTGGCAGAACGGAAGAACAGAACATTAAAGGAAATGATGAATGCCTTAATGATCAATTCTGGTTCACCACGAAATCTCTAGGGGGAAGCCATCCTTACAGTTAATAAAATACTCAATAGAGTACCCCATCGAAAAACACAATTAATTCCATATGAGTTGTGGAAAGGAAGGAAACCCAACTTGAAATATTTCAAAGTGTGGGGGTGTTTAGCCAAGGTAGAGGTTCCTTTACCAAAGAGGGTTAAAATTGGACTCAAAACTGTAGACTGTGTGTTTATTGGATATGCTGTGAACAGTAAGGCCTGTCGGTTGTTGGTTCACAAATCTGATAATCCTGAGATTCATGTTAATACGATAATTGAGTCAGATAACGCAAAGTTTTTTGAAAATATTTATTCGTATAAAACTGAATGTGAGTCGACAAGTGAAAGACCTAAACGACCACGAGAAGAATCAACGGAAAATACACTAACTAGTGAAAATCTTAGGCGTAGTACTCGCCAACGGAAACCTGCTTCTTTCGGACCAGATTTTGTGGCACTATTGCTTGAAAATGAGCCTCAAACATTTAAAGCAGCTATGTCTTCATCTGAGTCAACTTATTGGAAAGAAGCAGTCAATAGTGAGATCGAATCAATTTTAAGTAATCACACTTGGGAATTGGCTGATCTTCTTCCAGGAAATAAACCTTTAGGATCAAAGTTGATCTTTAAAAGGAAAATTAAACCTGATGGAAATATTGGCAAATATAAGGCTAGACTGGTAGTCAAAAGGTACAGACAAAAGGAAGGTCTGGACTACTTTGACACATACTCTCCAGTAACAAGGATAACATCAATTAGGATGTTAATAGCACTAGCACCAGTGCATGATCTTAAAATCCACCAAATGGATGTAAAGACAGCCTTCTTAAATGGAGAGTTGGAGGAAGAAATTTACATGGAACAACCTGAAGGGTTTATAGTTCCTGGTAAAGAAAAGAAAGTGTGCAGACTTGTGAAGTCACTTTATGGACTCAAGAAAGCACCCAAACAATGACATGCTAAATTTGACCAAACAATGTTGGCAAATGGATTCAAGATTAACGAATGTGATAAATGTGTTTACATTAAAAATGTTATGAATCATGAAGTCATTGTTGGTTTGTATGTTGATGACATGTTAATAATGAGTAAATACATTGACGATATAAATGCTACTAAGCGCATGCTGTCCAGCAAGTTCTATATGAAGGACTTAGGAGTTGCTGATTTGATCTTAGGGGTCAAGATTATCAAAACTCCCCAGGGACTAGCATTATCTCAATCTCATTATATTGAAAAAAGTATTGGATAAGTTCAAGTACTTGAATTTCAATATTGTTAAAACTCCAATTGATTTAAGTTGTACATTTAAAAAGAATGAAGGTCAAAGTGACTCTCAATTGGAATATGCCAGTGTTAGGAAGTTTGATGTATATTATGAATTGTACGCGACCAGATATAGCATGTGCTATTAGTAAACTGAGTCGGTTCACTAGTAATCCGAATCAAACTCACTGGATGGCAATGAAACGTGTGTTGGGTTATCTAAAATATACACAACATTATGCTTTGCATTATAATAAATATCATGCTGTGATTGAAGGATATAGTGATGCAAATTGGATCACCGGGTCAAATGATGTAAAATCCACGAGTGGTTATGTGTTCATACTTGGTGGAGGAGCAGTCTCTTGGAAATCGTCCAAATAGACATGTATTGCTCGCTCCACAATGGAATCTGAATTCATTGCTTTGGATAAGGCTGGTGAAGAAGCTGAATGGCTTCGGAATTTCATAGAGGATATTCCATTCTGACCCAAACCTGTTGGACCTATTTGCATACATTGCGATAGTCAAGCAGCAATAGGTAGGGCATGGAGCGTTATGTACAACGGAAAGTCTCGTCATATACGGCGGAGACATAACACCATAAGACAACTACTCTCTAGTGGAATTATCACAATTGACTATGTAAAGTCAAGCGATAATGTGTCAGATCCACTAACGAAAGGCCTAGTGAGAGAGGCAGTTGAAAGATCATCTAAGGGAATGGGTTTACGGCTTAGGACAAGTCAGCATGACGGTAACTCTATCTAGCAGACTGGAGATCCCAAGAGCTAGATTCAAGGAGAAAAACAAAGTTGTGGCTGACGGTTCGACATTGTCAATTAACTCAATCCATTCTCATGATGAAGATAATGTTCAGGAACAAGGTTAAGACTTTAAGGCTTGTTAATAAGGTAATAAAGCTTAAAGTTTTTAATGATTTGCTAAGTTTGGTAGATTTGACCAAATAGTGTATCTACGAGATGACACGGTTAGAAATCACCTATGTGAGTGTGAAGTGGAAGCCGCTTCAAAGAGAATTTTATGTCAAAAGCCTATTCTCTATACACTCATGAAACCAGGAGGTGTTCATAGCTGAAACGAACACAACCGTAACAACCATAAACAATAAAGGGTTAATTGTGTGACATATGATTGTCTAGGTATACACCAAATCTCGACTGTTCAAAGATATCACATCTACCGATTGACCGAGTATATCCGACATATGTTCACTACGGAAAGTCCAAGGGGAAACCTACTTATCCAGATGCAATTAATCCTTGCCTGTAAAGTACACTATTGTCCGTGCATTCCTATGTTATAACCATTCCCCATCAATGTGGGGGATTGTTGGGTATGTAGCAAGAATTGATGGGAAATAGAGGGAAAGAGAGGAATTTGAAAAGTTGAGAACTTGAAGAGTTGGGAACTTGAAAAGTCCTCTTATGCTTTAATGAAAAGGCATTTGTCCCTCATCGATGGTGGAAAGAAAAATAGGAGAGTTTAAATACAGAAACACTCCTATTAATTGTTAAAAGGGTTGGAAAGAGGGACCCCCTCGCGCCGTCGTCATCGTCGCTCGCTCGTCTCGTCACATCACGACTACGGCTTCGGCTTTGGCTTTGGCAAATGATCGATTGAGAGATTATTTTTTTGGACAAAGTTTGTTTTAATTATTTATTTATTTATTTATTTATTTAATTAATTAAATAGCCAATTCAATTAATTAGTTGATAACAGAAACGTTTTCAATTATTTAGTTGATTAACCCGACCCGACTCGGATCCGCGCGCGACCCATTTTAACTTTCCCGGTTTTATTTAAATTTCCCTCCATGACTGTTCTGAAAGCTTGCAACTTTCAGGAACAGTCAGTACCATTTGAAAGGTTGCAAACTTTCATTAATGGTCGTGTGGATTCTGAAAGGGTTGCAACCTTTCAGAACCTGTTCTTCTTGCCTATATATACCATTCATTCTTCAGATTATTCACTTACGAATTTTCTGATCTTCTTCTTCTTCTTCTGCACATATTTTTCTTCGTGTACTTTCCTGCTGTGGATTGGTTCGCTGACAGTAGAGTTTTTGGTATCTATACTCTGCTGATTAAGATCATTTTACCCTGGGAGGTTATATTCCAAATCAAACCTCGGATACTAGAGGAGAATAATTTCCTTAAGGGGACACTGTGAGTTCAGTGGACTTGATCTTTTTCCTGATTTAAAAGATTTTTCCAGATTCTGGTACGTTTTTACAGATTTTAGTTTTTGTAAATTAACTTTCTGTTCATCTCTCTTACTGGTTCTATAAATTTCAGTTACTTCGTGTTTCTGAATAATTTATTAGAATCAGTAATTTCTGGTTTTATAACACAGATTGGCAACAGTGAATAATACGTTTGCGACAAAAACAATGGCTTTATTTCTAATGAATACCACAAAATTCAAAGATTAATTAACAACGACACACATGAGACTCCTGGCAGCAATGCAGGTAATGCTAATGATACATGTTTAATGTCTGGTATATTTCTCGAATGATTGGATAGTATATTCAAATGCCTCTCACCATGTAGCAGCCAATAGCCATTTGATGACACAGAGCCATATTAATAGGACAACGGGTGATAAGGTGAACTTGCCTACAGGAACTTCAGTTGCCATTACTCACATTGGCAATGCTCCTGTGTTTGAAAATTGATTAGTGCATAATGTTTTATTTGTACCAGATTTCGGGTTTAACTTGTTATCAATGTCCAAGATCACCAAGGAACTGTCATGTTTTGTCTCCTTTTACCCTGATTTCTGTGTCTTTCAGGACCTTCACACTGGCAGGGTGAAGGGGATTGGTAAGGAAGATGGTGGTTTATACATTTACAGAAGGGACAAAAGTTTTCCTATGAATAATAAATCACAACATGTTACACAAAGATTAGCAGTTGCCCTACCTTTTCAAGATTGCATTTTATGGCACAAACGACTTGGACATCCATGTGCTCAGGTCATGAAGTGTCTTGAATCACCTGAAGAATGATAGAGATGATGAGATATTACATAATTGTTCAATATGTCCCCTAGCAAAAAACAATCCAGATTTCCTTTTCCTACTAGTTCTTCTAGAGTTAGTATACCTTTTGATATGGAGCATGTGGATTTGTGGGGTCCTTATAAGGTTTCTACCTTTGGTAAGAAATAATATTTCCTTAATGTAGTAGATGATTGTAGTAGATTTACATGGGTTCAATTGCTGCAACTTAAATCTGAAACTTGGTTGCAATAAAAATTTCTTGGCAATGGTAAAGGCTTAGTTTAATGTTCATGTCAAAATTTCAGATCAAATAAAGGCTCAAAATTCTTTAATTCTCAATGCTCAGATTTGTTCAAAAATTTAGGCATAATACATCAAAGTAGTTGTGTGCACACTCCACAACAAAATGGAATAGTAGAAAGGAAACATAGGCATATCCTTAATGTTGCCAGAGCGATCAGGTTTGAGTCCAACATGCCTATTCAGTATTGGGGCAAGTGTGTGGTAGCAGTTGTATATTTGTTGAATAAATTTTCATCTTCATCTATCAATGGGAAGACTTCTTATGAAATGCTACATTCCATGCCTCCATCACTCTCTCATTTGAGAATAATTGGTTGTCTATGATATGCCTCCTCTGTTCAAAAGGGTGACAAGTTCGCAGAATGGTCAAGGTCAGCAATTTTGATGGGATATTATGAGACTCAGAAGGGTTATTTGTTAATGGATCTCAATACCAAGTTTTTTTTTGTCAGTAGATATGTACTCTATATGGAACATATTTTTCCTTTTGTTCAGCCGAAGGAAGTAATCCCACATTTAGTTTTTATAATGCCTGACTCTAATTTGTTTGAAGAGAGTGGTGCTGACAGTGATACTAAGTTTTGCTTGCTACTGATGTTTTGCTAACATGTATCCTATTGCTAATACTCTTTCTTATGATAAAACATCCCTAACTTATCCAAGTTACTTGGCAAAGTTTTCCACCTTAGTTGAACTTAAGAATTTTAAGGAGGCATCTACAGATGTGGCTTGGGTTCAGGCTATGCAACTAGAGATTCAGTCTCTTGGGAATAACCATACTTGGGAAGTAATTGATCTTCAACATGGTAAGAATGTGGTTGGCTCTAAGTAGGTGTATAAGATCAAGTATCAAGCAAATGGTAATGTAGAAAGGTTCAAGTCCAGGTTGGTGGCCAAGGGTTATAGCCAACAAGAAGGCCTTGATTATCATGAAACTTTCTATCCAGTTGCAAAGATGGTTACTGTGAGGTGTGTTATTGCTCTATCAGTCTCTAAAGGATGGTTTTTGTACCAAATGGATGTCTATAATGCTTTTTTACAAGGTGATTTATATAAAGAGGTCTACATTAAAATGCCTGACGGCTATGAGCAGAAGGGACAACACAAAGTGTGTAGATTACTTAAGTCTTTATATGACCTCAAACAGGTTTCTAGGTAGTGGAACATTAAACTTTCCACTACCGTACTGGAAGCTAGTTTCTCTCAAAGTGTGCATGATTATTCTGTGTACACTTTAAAGAGAAAGGAGGGGATGGTCATAATTCTAGTCTATGTAGATGATTTGCTCATCGCATGAGATAATGCAGCCATGATTGTGGAAACAAACAGGCACTGCAGAGTCAATTCAAACTAAAAGACTTAGGGGAACTCAACTTTTTTTGGGCATTGAAGTTAATTCTAAGATCAAAGTCTGGGGTTATTCTGAATCAAAGAAAATACTTTCTGGAAGTAATATCTGATATGGGACTTAGTGGATCCAAACCAGCACCTACTCCTTTGGAGTCTAATTTGAGACTAACTACCTTGGAATATGATCAAGCCACTGGTCTTAGTGAAGATGAATCACTTAGTTATGTAAGTTATTATTAAACACTTGTGGGAAAGCTTTTGTATGCTACTATCACCAGATTTTCTATGTTGTTCAGAATTTAAGTCAATTTATGCAAGCTCCTAAACAGTCTAACTATGAAGCTGCAACCAGAGTGGTCAGGTATCTCAAAGGCACTATAGGGCAAGGTGTGTGGCTTCGAGCTAAGGCTGCAGATGCACTAACCTGCTGGTGTGATTCAAACTGGGCAGCCTTCCCTAATACAAGGAGGTCAGGCTACATGGTCAAGTTTGGTGACTCTTTCATGTGTCAAGGAGTTCTGTTGAGGCAGAATACAGAAGTATGGTTATCTGGTTACTTAGTTTGTTCAAAGAATTGGAGGTGCATCTCAAGTTACCTGTTTCCATTTTGAATGATAGCAAGTCTGTTATACAAATTATAGCTAATCCAATATTTCATGAACGAACAAAATATATAGAGATTGATTGTCATTTCAGCAGAAACAAAATAAAAGTTGGCATGATTCATACAGTATAGGTCCTCAAGATTAGCTTGCCGACTTATCGACTAAAGGGCTAGGAAATGTTCAACATCTACATCTTCTGAACAAGATGGGAGTGCTTAATGTTTTTGCGCACCCTATCTTGAGAGGGAGTGTTGAGATGTAATACAGTATGATGGCTAATCCCACGTGAATTAGTCAGTTAGTACACGTAGGACAGTTAGTTACACAATTCGATTAAATAGTTAGAGTGTGTAGAATATTCAAGTGCCTCTATATATAAAGAGGTGATTATGTACAATAAACGGTTCTTCTTCTTCAATGAATAATCAATTCAGTTTTACGCTCTATTCTCTATCAAATGGAAGCGCCATTAATGAGTCTAGAATTCATTAGATCACAATTCATATTGTACAGTATTGCCTGGATGGAAGATAGGTATAAACAATTTTAATGACATTTGTTCTCGTAGTCTACATTGTTAGGAAGGAGTATGCCAAGTGTAGAAACTTGTATATTTTTAATCATTTACACTTGGAAGTGATGTATTATTATTGTTTGCACCGATGAACAATGATGTACAAGATCGAAAAGCTAACAGTGTGCATGGGCAGTATAGTCGAGTAAGACATATGTACTTTCTTTTATTCCATTTTGTTAATAATGATTTATGGCCAAGTTACCTTTCTACGTATGAATATAATTTAACTTTAAAAATACTTTTTTATTGTTAATAATGATTTATAGCCATAGTCTACAAATTTTAATAATGTTTTTTTTTCTGTTTTAAACTTTGTGTCAATATAATAAGCGCGCGACAGCTACAAAAATATTGAATGTAACTTGACTGTATGATTTTAGGATGATGTGTGACACGATTATCGATTATGGTCTTATGGATGAGAACATCATTGTATTCATGTACGATGATATTGCTAACAATACAGAAAATCCTAGATACCTGGTGTCATCATCAATAACCCACATGGACATGATGTTTACAAAGGTGTCCCTAATATCTAGGTGAGCTTCTTTTTGGAGTTGAAAGAGGTAATGAGGTACTAAACAGTGTTCGATCTGCTGGACAACCACTTGTTGACAACTGGGATTGCCTTAAGTCCTATGTAGGTATTTAACTTTCCCTAAAAAACAGATGGTTTTTTTTTTTGGTATTTTTTTCTTTTGATGAGAATATGACTAGCCGATTCCTGAAAATAGGTCATGATATTTGAGGCACATTATGGAAGATTAGCAGCGTATGGAAGGAAATATGTATGTGGTATCGCCAATATCTGCATTGCTGGGCTTACGAGGGAGAAAATGTCTGCTCAAGCACGTTCAAGTTAGTAAAGGGTACTCTTGGCAGTTGGCAATACTATGTTTTGTTCAGTTCCATCCAAGCTCAATTTTTTTTCTTTATTTGGGGAAAATGATAGCCGCTACTACATTCATATGTAGATTCTAGTGTTGGCAATTTAACCCCACTTTTCACTGACCTACCGAAATAGCCCATCAAATATGGGTTAAAAAAGTGATTTTAAATATGGGTAATATTTGAACTTATACCCATGTTTAACCCATTAAAATATGGATATTTTATGGTTAAACTCAGGTCATATGTGGTATTGCAAGTTTTCTCCAAATTTTCAAAAAATCGTGTTGCCAAGTTTTTGAAGCTTTTTCAAAACTTTCATATGGGTTCCTATTAATATTTCAACCCTCTACCCCCATTTCCACCCCTCTACCCCCAATTGTTTTTTAAGTTTATATTAAAAAAAATTTGAACTTCAAAATTTTATTTTTTCACCTCTACCCTCGACCCACCCTCCCCATCCACCCACCCCCGTACCAGCCCCCTCACACACACCCCACACCCCAGAAAAAATAATTTTATGTTTGTTTTTTTAAAATTTTTTCAACTTCAAAATTTCATTTTTTCATCCCTGCCGTCGTCGTCCCCCCCCCCCCCCCCCCTTTTTTTTTAACTTTTATAATACATTAAAACTAAATGAAGCATTTTCAACATA
Source organism: Solanum sitiens (assembly GCA_016801875.1). NCBI lineage: Eukaryota > Viridiplantae > Streptophyta > Magnoliopsida > Solanales > Solanaceae > Solanum > Solanum sitiens. The sequence continues at coordinate 1,299,190 of JABWTJ010000023.1, read as the reverse complement.
TTTCATCTAAAAAAGGCAAAAATATTTTCTCCATATTGAATTCTTAAGTAAAGTATTATTTATTCATGAAAGTATGGATAAATTAGTATTTTATCCAACCCTTTTAAGATCCAATCAATTTTTACCCATATCAAATATGAGCGGGTTGAATGATTACCCATTTTTAATCCATTCACATTTGATCCAACCCGCCCACATTTGTCACCACTAGTAGATTCCATCAACTCATTAACCTGAGTTATTGTACAAAATTTTAGCCCTTCTTATTTGAAATTTTTTGAAAAGTGGCAAGTGAAGAGAGTGTATACAATCATAAATTTTAAAGTTGAAGTTTAAAATTTTTATGTTTTTGAAATTGTGTTTGTACATGCATTTTACTTAAAAAATCTGAAGTTTTGTGAGTAAAATGTCCTAAAACTAGGGAAGTTGAATAAATTAATTATCAGAGAAAGTCCTGTCAAATTGGTCAAATAATTATTTAAAGATATAGTCAATTAATTATTTAAAGATAATTTCTCAAAAGATATTGTCAAACAAACATTTACAGAAAATTTAATATCCACATAATCTACAACTAGATGCTTTTACAATAAATAGTTGTCAAGTTCTTGACATATTTTCTATAAATTTGTTATACACCAAACTCAATATTCTCCATCCTAGCTGATTGGTTTGTTTGTTAATTTTAAAAACAATGATATCTAGGTATAGTATTGTTGGTGTATTTTTCCTTGTTTTGGTCTCAATATTTGTTAATATTGAAGGTCGTAGTATCTCTCAATTCTTAATCCAAAAAACAAAAGGAACCAAATGGGCTGTCCTAGTTGCTGGCTCCAATGGCTGGACTAATTATAGGCATCAGGTTATCATCCTAAAATTCTTTTTTATATGATATATATAGCCTAATTTTTTTTATGATTCAATTCCTTGTAAACATTAATTTCTATTCTTGATGATGGATAGATGACAACATTGGTGGAATGTTTTACGATGATGTGAATGTTTGACGTACGATTTAATTATTTGTGGTGACTGAAGTGGTACAATGATATCTTCATCAACATCTATCAACTTTCTTGTATTTTGTGAATCATGTGGCTATTGTTCATTGCTTAAGTTTCATATAGGTCTTTGAGATAATTGAATTTGATTCTCCTACCATTACTGCTTAAAGATGATTCACATCGAACCATAAAAAAAAAATCAAGAAATTCACAAAAATCTGAAGTTGAAAAATCCGGTACTATAATTTTACTTAAAATTTTAAATTATTAGTTTATTAGATAATATGAAATTACCACCAACTTATAGTCTAAAATCACGTTATTTTACAATAGTTTGTATTTAATAGACATTCATTGAATGAAGTAAGAGAGAGTAGTAAAGTCCAAGCACGTGTTAAGTACCTAGCAATTCTCACCCAAAAAAAAAACAAGAAATACATTTTACTCAAAGTAAATAGGAGAAATAAGAACTATATACAAATGAAAACAATATAACTTTAAAATACTCTATTACTCTTTTATAGGTGATAGATGATTTATAGTATAGATGATTTATAGTCAAGAGTGATACAAATTAACAAATTTTAAGAATATTTCTGTCCGTTTTAAATTTTGTGTCAAGTCAAACAATTCATCATAGCAACAAAAATGTGAATGTAACTTGATTGTATGATTTCAGGCTGATGTGTGTCACGCTTACCAAATACTGAAGGCTGGTGGTCTTAAGGATGAGAACATCATTGTATTCATGTACGATGATATTGCTAACAATACAGAAAACCCTAGACCTGGTGTCATCATCAATAACCCACATGGCCATGATGTTTACAAAGGTGTCCCAAAGGTTTGTTCTTTTTGTGTTCAATTTCTTGGAATTTTTTCAAGATTTGATTGTTTGTTATCTTATGAGGGGTTTTCTTTTTCTTTTGTTGAGGCAGGATTATGTAGGTGAAGATGTTAATGCTAAGAACTTTTACAATGTCATCCTTGCAAACAAAAGTGGTGTTGTTGGAGGAAGTGGGAAAATTTTGAAGAGTGGTCCAATTGACCATATCTTCATATACTATACTGATCATGGTGCCGCTGGATTTATTAGTAAGTATCTTCATTGCATTAATTTTGTTTACTCCTTCTGTCCCACTTTAAGGGTCTTACTTTCCTTTTTGGTTTGCCGAGTTTCTTTTTATATTTAGTAAGTTTTTCAATTTTGATATTCCATATGCAAGTTTAACACCACAAGATTAGAAACTCTTAAACTTCGTGACACTTAAATTGGGACGGTTGGAGTAGTTATTATCTCAGAAAGTCATTTTGTTTGTTTGTTGAAAAGAATTGAAATCAAGAAGAAATGTGACTTTCTGACATAGTAAACTTATTAGTTGAGTGACTGTGTGAGAAATGAGACCCTATTTTGAAGTTGTGAAAATGTAACATTCTAATAAGAAATTCCAAATCCCAATTGAATGTTATATTCTTGATTATAGAATATATGGATAATTGGATATTTTGTCGCTGTTGTTGTGAATGTGTATAAGCAATTCATGTTAGGAACTTACCGTCTAATGACATAGTTAGGCAATTGGAAAATTAAGCTAATACTCGTTGCAAATCGAAGCTTGCAATTTGTGATACTTTGAAACTGATTAGTATATGCATAATTGTTTTCTTGTTTTTATTATTATCAGCAATGCCAAGTGGAGAATCGATTTACGCAGATGATCTGTTTAACGTGTTGAAAAAGAAGCATGCTTCAGTGACGTATGACAGACTGGTAACTTGCTTGCTTTAGTTTTTTCGGGCTTCCTTTCCCTTTGCGTGAATGTTTGATCAGTGAAACTTAAAGTCTGTATTTTATGTTGGATGATGTTCAGGTGTTTTACCTAGAAGCCTGTGAGTCTGGAAGCATGTTTGACGGTATTCTCCGCAAAGGACTTAATATTTATGCCATGACTGCATCAAAACCTGATGAAGACAGTTTTGGCACATACTGTGGCGATGGTACTCCTGATGATCCCTGCTATGGTCAGTGTCCCCCTCCCGAGTTTAAGGGTGTTTGCTTGGGAGACTTGTTCAGTGTTGCCTGGATGGAAGATAGGTATAAATAATTTACTTCTGTTCTCGTAGGCCACATTGTTAGGAAGGAGTATGCCAAGTATAGATTCTTGTAATTTTTTTTGATCATTTATACTTGGAAATGACGCATTATGTCAAACTAATTATTGTTTGCACCTATGAACAGTGATGTACAAGATCGAAAAACTAACAGCTTGCATGGGCAGTATAGTCGAGTAAGAGTTTATATTGTTATGGACAAATATTGCATATGCTTTAAGCAATTTGTTTGGGCAATACCTATGCTTTCTTTTATGCCATTTAAATGGAAGATTTATGATTTAATTGTTACTCAGGTTGCAAAAAGAACTGCAGCCAACATAACACATAGTGGCTATGGCTCTCATGTCAAAAAATATGGTGATTTAGTGGTGAGTTTTGATCCTCTTGCCACGTATATGGGTGAAAATTTCAAAAATCACAGTCATGACTCTGTGGATGCCAAGTCATTCTCGACATCATCATCAAGGAATGTGGATCAGCGCAGTACTGAACTTTTCTATTTATTCACCAAAGTACGTTCCTACCTCTTTTTGATGGAGAATTCTTCTTCCTACACATGATTTCAGTAATTTGTTTCCTTAATATTTGCAGCACAAAAATGCTCCTGAAGGCTCCGATGAGAAATATGATGCTAGTGTGAAATTAAATGAAGTTATGTCACAGAGAAGTCAAGTAGACAACAATGTAAAACATCTAGGGGAGCTTCTTTTTGGTGTTGAAAAAGGTAATGAGGTACTACATAGCGTTCGACCTGCTGGACAACCACTTGTTGACAACTGGGATTGCCTTAAGTCCTATGTAAGTATTTAACTTGGCAAAAGAACCCAATAGTTTTTGGTGTTTTTGTTCGTTTGATGAGAATATAACTACTCAATTCCTGATAATAGGTGAAGATATTTGAGGCACATTGTGGAAGATTAACAGTGTATGGAAGGAAACATGTACGTGGTATCGCCAACATCTGCAATGCTGGGATTACAAGGGAGAAAATGGCTGCTATGTCTGCTCAAGCATGTTCAAGTTAGTAGAGGGTGCTCTTGGAGTAGGCAAATAGTATATTTTGCCAGTTTGTATTATTGCTGCAAAATTTTCTTTTAATTAACTGACAGCTATATTCTGAAAATGCTGCTTAGAAGTGGAATCTTTGCCCAGTATCTCTGTACTAAAGGTTTACTTTCTCAATATCAATGCATTTTGACCTTTTTATGCATTTGCCGAGTCTTGTTCAGTCTTCTCCACTATTTTTAGTTAGCTCTTAGAAGACTTTATTTTTTTCCTCTTAAAATTATACTGTCACAGTAAATTATAGAAGTATGTATAACGCACTCCTTGAGTCTCTTCAACTTTCCCATATTTTTTGTATTACTAGTTTCAGGACACGTGCGTTGTACGTGTATCCCATATTAATTTTTTTATATTCATTATAACAATTAGAATTCTACGTGTACATGCATGTGACGAATAACAAAATGCAACAATTACAAATAAAATTATAAAATTGTGACAAGAAGCATCAAATGAGGAATCTTATTTTAATATTTAAAATTTATCAACAAACTGTAAATTTAGAACTTTAGATAGTAATTAGCCAATTTGCATTATATATATAGTCATAAAAGATTAACTTTAGCCTAAATAAAAATACAGTTAAAACAGTCAGAAATTTATGGAAAATCAAATTAAAGAAGTTTAATATAGAGTGTAGACATTGAAATTTTGTGGAACTCTACAAGATGCGTTCGATTCGAGTTGAAACTCTACAAATTGTGTTCAGCTCAAATAAGGATTCTTGGAGGCTAGTCAACCCTAAACCCTAGTTTATGCCTATATAAAGGGTACTAAATTCCCTTAAAAGGCATCTCAGAAATTTCATAAAGAGATCAAGATCTCGAATACTCCACAAATTGCGGATTATTCATATAGAAAGGTCAAATCTAAATCATCCTAGTTCGAGAAATACGCCACTAACGGCCCTCGAATCATGGATAAATCCTAGGACAGAATCAAGGAACCAACAGAATTGTACCCGCAATCTATCTTGATCAATAAAATCATGTTTCTTCATATTTTATTTGTGATTTTAATTTATTTTCTGTCACTTTAAAATCTGTTGCAAACAAATTGGCACGCCCAGTGGGACCAAATATGCCCTTCATCTCTTCTCTCCTAAATCAAACGTGAAAATCTGAAGTTGCAAAGTTGGAAGAATGAGTACTTCAAGTCTCGTCTTTGAGTTTCATCAAGTCTACACTCCGACAAGTCTTGAAGCAGGGGGAATTTGTAGACATTGAAATTTTGTGGGACTCTACAAGATGCGTTCGATTCGAGCTGGGACTCTACAAATTGTGTTCAACTCAAATTAGAATTCTTGGAGGCTACTCAACCCTAAACCCTAGTTTATGCCTATATAAAGGGTACTAAATTCTCTTAAAAGGCATCTCAGAAATTTCATAAAAAGATCAAGACCTCGAAATATTCCACAAAAGTCATGGAATATTCATATAGAGAGGTCAAATCTAAATCATCCTAGTTCGAGAAATACGCCACTAACGGCCCTCGAATCATGGATAAATCTTAGGAGAGTAGAATCAAGGGATCAACAGAATTGTACCCGCTATCTTGATGAATAAAATCATGTTTCTTCATATTTTATTTGTGTGGTTTATTTATTTTCCATATGTTTAAAATTTGTTGCAAACAAATTGGCACGCCCAGTGGGACCAAATATGCCCTTCATCTCTTCTCTCCTAAATCAAACGTGAAAATCTGAAGTTGCAAAGGTGGAAGAATGAGTACTTCAAGTCTCGTCTTTGAGTTTCATCAAGTCTACACTCCGACAAGTCTTGAAGCAGGGGGCATTTGTAGACATTGAAATTTTGTGGGACTCTACAATATACATTCAGTTCGAGTTAGGACTCTACAAATTGTGTTTAACTCAGATTAGGATTCTTGGAGGCTACTCAACCCTAAACCCTAAACCCTAGTTTATGCCTATATAAAGGGTACTAAATTTCCTTAAAAGGCATCTCAAAAATTGCATAAAGAGATCAAGATCTCGAAATATTCCACAAAAGTCATGGAATATTCATATAGAGAGGTCAAATCTAAATCATCTTAGTTCGAGAAATACGCCACTAACGGCCCTCGAATCATGGATAAATCTTAGGAGAGTAGAATCAAGGGATCAACAGAATTGTACCCGCTATCTTTATCAATATAGTCATATTTCTTCATATTTTATTGTGATTGAAATTTCTTTTCTGTCGCTTTAAAATTTGTTGCAAACAAATTGGCACGCCCAGTGGGATCAAATCTGCCCTTCATCTCTTCTCTCTTAAATAAAATCTGAAAATCTGAAGCTGCAAAGGTGGAAGAAGTACTTCAAGCCTCGTCTTTGAGTTTCATCAAGTCTACACTCCGTCAAGCCTTGAAGCAGGGGGCATTTGTAGACATTGAAATTTTGTGGAACTCTACAAGATGCGTTCGATTCGAGTTGAAACTCTACAAATTGTGTTCAACTCAAATAAGGATTCTTGGAGGCTAGTCAACCCTAAACCCTAGTTTATGCCTATATAAAGGGTACTAAATTCCCTTAAAAGGCATCTTAGAAATTCCATAAAGAGATCAAGATCTCGAATACTCCGCAAATTGTAGATTATTCATATAGAAAGGTCAAATCTAAATCATCCTAGTTCGAGAAATACGCCACTAACGGCCCTCGAATCATGGATAAATCCTAGGACAGAATCAAGGAACCAACAGAATTGTACCCGCAATCTATCTTGATCAATAAAATCATGTTTCTTCATATTTTATTTGTGATTTTAATTTATTTTCTGTCACTTTAAAATCTGTTGCAAACATAGAGAAAACACATATACAAAATAAACAAAGAAAAAAACACGCAACAACATACACATTCTTTTGAAGACTTTAATCATAACAATATATATATGGTAAAAGAAATACAAATCACTATATATTTTTCGAGTCTTTGCCGAAACTTCTCCCATAAACAATTATAATTCAAGAGACTTCTTCATTTAGTTAAAGTATGAATCAAATAGAACAATAATAATATAAGCGGTACACTATTTAAACTATAGAATGAAAAGAATAACCTTAGTTATGGTACTCATGAAACAAATAAAGATGTATATGGATAAAAATAGGTCAATTAGTTGGTGTAAGTTGAATATATTATTCCTTATCACGATGAAAAAAAGAATATAATGACTGCAATTATTATTCAAAATAATAGTAGCAATTAAAGTTGCATCAACTAATTTGTCTAAAGTATTATCTATGAAACATTGCAAATCTTTTGTGGGCATTAATTATGGTCTTTATATATTGATTTAACCTAACGGTCTCATAATAAAATAATTTATGTTTTAGTATAAAGAAAAATATTCAAAAAATTGGAACTATTTTATTCTTTAAAAGGGTAGAAATGCCTAATTATTATTTATAAATATTGTCTTTCAACTTTTTGACTTTAACGAAATTTTTTAATATTTAGTGTGGTGTACAGAATGATTACTATTTAATATTTAACTAAATAAATATATTATAATATTTTAATTTAATATAGGATAAAATGATTATACTCTGTTGTTTAAATCTTTTTTACCCTTCCAAAGGGAAAAAAGATGGACAAATACAATGAAAACTTATCACACAATGTAATATAACACCAAAAGATTAAAGAGAGGACACCATATCAGAAAGAAATATTATGTATTAGGATTGTATCATATATAGCCAAAAAGAAGATACACAATGAAATTAATTTTATACAATGACAGAATATCAAAGAAATATAAAAAATATTATGAACAACATATCCCAAAATTGTAATCCAGGTTACTTTTTTTTTCTATTGATATACCGACATATTATCTAAATATAACAAAAAATCATTAAATGTAGAAGGAAGAATTATATAATTAACAAAACTAAAAGGGGAAGTAACAAGGAAAAAAATGTTAGCTTGTGACTTACTCTTTCAATATATGATGATGATATATGATATGATATGATATATGCTATCAACCATATTAAATTATATAAATGCTCGTAGATTTGGAAAGGTTATGGGATTTCAAGGCAGGAATTAATTAAACAAGTCAGTAACATTATACAGGTTTAATCTTTGATCAGTAATACTCAAATTTGAAGTAGGAATTATAAGAACACTCTTGAGGGTATCTATGTTAGTATTTGAAACTTTAGAGAAAAGATAAAGTTCAACAAAAAAAAATTTCCATTTATTTTTGCATAATACATAAGGCTTAGAATAGCAATAGAAGCTTTTCAAAAGTTAGTAAAGACCATACATATCGAATCATTATTGACTTTCTTACAAAACATATTCCATAAAACAAGGACCGTCTTTTCTTTAAAAACTAAACATAATATTTAAAAAGAACCCATTAAACATAAGATTATCTAGAAGTATCTCATTTTCTAACATTCCTCCTTGAGATTTTTCTTGGATACACCCAACTTAGCCCTTAGAACGTCAAATTTCCCCTTAGGAAGAGTCTTGCTCATGATGTTTGCAATCTCCTGATCTAAGCTGCAATGAACAAGCTTAACTTTTTCGTCCTTCTCTGCTTGCCTGATAGCATAAAACTTCACATTTATATCTTGCACTAGATCACATGGAATATTTCTCAACTATAGAGCATGGTTAGCCAACAACGGTGGTGTATTGTGCTTCTGCAGAAAATTGAGCTACTACTTTTTGCTTCTGAATACCATGAGAGCATGCCTGAACCAAGTGTAAAAGCATATCCAGAAATGTTTTTTATATCATCAATGCTTCCTTCCCAATCAGTATCTGAGTAACCTATCAATTGTCCTTGCTCTTTCCTTTTAAACAAAATTTCATAATCAACAACTCTCTTGATCATATAACTCAACTTTCGCTTAGCGATATCAATATAAACTTGACTTGGACCATGCACAAATATCGAAAAAAGACTTGTCGCTAACATGAGATCATGTCTTGTTGCCTATAAGAAAACATTATATATTTGTTGACTATGTACAACTGTCGACTATAGTGTTAGTGACAGAAGTAATAGAACACATTGCTAAAGAAATTTTTGTATCTCTCTTCAAAATTAAAGGTAACATTTCAACTTCACTTGATAGTAATTTCCAATGTGATGTACTTTGCAACAAAAATGCATAATGATTGTACTATTCATCATTTGTGGGGTTTATCCCAACATTCATCTCAGTTTTAGAGGCTTCATAGATAGACAGAGTCATATGTTAGTCCTTTGAGTCTTTTCAGTATTATCTTTTATTGTTAAGATTTGGGTTACCAGATTTTGGCGAAAAATTTTATCATGTGAGAGGCACAAATATTACATGGCAGACAATACTTGTATGGAATCTTCTCATACCCTGCCAAGTGTAATTTGGTCCCACTAGCAAAAAAAAGAGGCTAAAAGGCTTATTTTTTTATTCTCTTTCTCCTATTCCATATTATATATTCGGTAGGATTAGCCGTGATTTAATTTGGACCATTTTTCAATTAAATTAATTAATTTGTTTTAAAAAAGAAAAATAAAATTGAAATGCAGATTTTCTATCACTTCAATTATTATTTTTTTGCAATTTGGTTTTCGTCGACTTTTAGAAAGTATATGATAATATAAAAAATTGATCTACTTATATATAGGATCCTTCAAAAAAAATGTTTTCATTATCTAAGAATTTAATCATTACTAATAAATATTATAAATTCGTTCCAACGATTTATTTTTGACAACAAGTTAAAAATTTAGCTGCAATATACTATGTCTTGATGTTGTTTTAAATAAAAATAATCAATTAATAAACATGAGTTATTTTGAACATGAAATGCACTCTTGACCATCAAGATAAAAATATTACTTAAATTACGAAATAAATGCAAACAAAGTGGTTTAAGAAATAATGTTTTTTAATATATATATAGAGAGAGAAGAGAGAATTATAATTATTACGAAACAGTAATTAGTAAAATAATATGATGAGAAACTTTACAATAAAAATCAATGTATAATCTTTTTATAAACAAACACAAAAATAAATAACTCCATAAAATTTCTAAATTCTCATATTTCTTATATATCATTCTATAAGATACTTAAAGAAAAATAAAAGGGTCAATTTATGAAATTAATACGCAAATTTATGTTTTTTTTAATTGTAATTTTACTAGCTTCAATTTCATTCAAATATTAGATTAAAATTTTCTTGTCACATTTGCATTAATTTTTCCTCAAATAAATAATATATATCAATAAAATAGACATATTATACATTTTGGGTAAATCTGAAAAATACTTTATGATTTCAATAAATGTACTTAACATATAGAGGAGGAAAAATGAAAGTAAAGAAAAAGGAGAAAAAATGAAAGTAAAGGAAAAGTTTAAAATGAATGAGAAAAGTAATAAAGATGAAAGAGAATGAAATAATGAGACATGGGTCCCATTTGCACAGTTGGCCGCCAAAGAGAGTCTCACACAACTGACCATACGTGTGCCTCTCACATATTAAAATTTTTCGATTTTGGCCAAGTTTGAATGTTTCAGTTTTAAAAACATTCTTAATTATTACATGCTTTCACTTGAGTTAAGTTTAATGATTATTATATTTCGCTAAGTTAAGTAAGCCGGGTCAAGGGTCCACTTGAGGCTAGCAATGGTCATCGAGTGCCGGTCACGCCCAGGGTGTAGACTAAGGCGTGATAAATTTGGTATTAGAGCACAGAGTTCAAGAGTCCTAGGGAGTCTATGAAGCCGTGTCTGTAGAGTCCTAGTTATCGGTGTGAAGTGCGCGACATCTATAATTAGGAGGCTGCAACATTTAGGAAATTCCCCACTTCTTTCATACTAACTTCGTGTGTTAGAGTTTATCTCTAAAAAATTTCTTTGTAACTCGTGCTTACGCGTAACCGATTGTGAGCTAGGCTTTGTTTGAGGAGACCTTTTTGGGGCGTTTCTTTCCCCGTGAGCAAAGAGATGGTTGCCGACATGAGGAGCATGATGAGGTTATTCGTCATTGGGTTGTCTCGTCTATCAGGTAAGAAAATTAAGTCAGCCATACTAGTAGGTGTCATGGACATAGTAAGGCTGATGATCCATGTACAACAAGTTGAGGAGAAAAATAACTAAGGGAGAGAGAAGAGTTAAAGAATATAGAGTAATGTGAACTTTTCTTCTTTTTAACAGAAGCAGAAAGGACCTACTCCATCATATGCTAGTGCACCTGCCGAAAGAAGCAATGTGTGTACAATAGTCATGTAACACCCCGTATCCAAAATAGATCAAAAATCAGCTTTTCAAAAATTTGCAGGTGCAGTCGACGGTTACCATCTACGGACCATAGCCTGACCCACAGCCCGTGCTGCACATCCGTCGATTGTGACTGAAACTCCCCCAAGACGCAGCCCAGAAAATTTGACTAAGTGTCGAACGACGGACGGACCTACGGTCCGTAGTGTATGTCCGTCGATCAAGGCCCCATTTACCCACTCTCTGACAAGAACCACAATTGACCAACACGGTCCGTAGATGGACCTACAGTCCTTAGGTATGACCGTAGGTGGAAATTAGAAGACATTAAAGGGGAAAATGTAGTTGGGTCAACTTCAAATGATCATAACTCTTAGCACAAAATGAATTAGGTCTACCATGACCTATGGAATTATAGATAATTGAATTAGCTTTACATATCCATCGACCTTGCTAAAATCAGACCTCTAAGTACAAAGTTATGCCTGTTTTAGTAAAGGTCTGTCGAAAATACCCAACCTACGAACCCAATCGACGGCCCGTCAGTCCATGCCGTCGTTTGGTCCAACAACAATTAACTCAGGGGTCTTTTGGTCTTTTCCCACTTTGTTTAAACCCTAATATACGTTGTTTTAACCCTAAATCATCAGATTTCAGTCAGTTTAAGCCTAGAAACATAACTAAAACTTACCTAAGTCAAATCATTAAATCAAAACTTAGAAAATTAGAAGCAAGAAAGTAGAAAAAGGTCAAGAACCCTAGTTCAAGAACGCAGCAAGGTTATAGCCTCGAAATTTGAATATTTCTCCGTAAATTTCATCACCAGGTATGTGGGATTTCACTAGTGGGTTACTTTCACCCATTAGATCCCTAGTTTTCAGTCAAATTCTTGATTCCCATATCATGATTAGACCTACAGTTTCTAGAACTTCAACATAACTTCATGAATTTATTAGTTATATGTTCCAATTCATATTATCATGTTATTACTCAGATTATTGCATGAATTTCAGAACCCTAGCTACGTATTTCTTTAGTTCTTGAATTACACATGTTAGGTCAGATATTTCAGTTACTTCAGATATACATGCCTCAGTTATAAATGCATAATTACTAGATTAATTGTTGCATTCTCAGTTTGCATGTTCCGTTTTGAGCTATCTAGTATTTACAGAAACTCAGTCATAATTAGTTAATTACAGAATTCATTGGGAGTAGCATAATACCGAGTTGGACTAGGGTTCAGCGTACCCAATTAGTCCCAGAACTACTAGCCAAGTAGGTTGTAAGTCCCCTCTGTGATCAATCAGTTTAGTGATCACGCCACCATGCCTTTATACCTCTGGCAGGGTATATTGGGTCCTCTCGATGAGGCGTATACATCAGACTCCACATTTAGCTCGTGTGGTTTTATTGTCGGTTATTAGTAGCTCCCACAGTTCAGTCAGACTCTCTAATGCATTGACCATATTTATAGTTCAGTTATTATTCAGTCTTAGCATGTTATAAATTTGGTTATTGCATCCAGTTAGCTCAGAATTCAGTATATCATGTTCAAATTATTATACTTGCTTTGCGATTGTTCAGTTATGTTTTATCATCTTTACTCTATCCTACATGCTCAGTACTTTAGTACTGACGCATATGTACGCTACATCTTCTCGTGATATAGATTCAGATTCTCAGCATCCAGATCACGCATAAATCGATTCCCGATCTCCAGTTCAGCAGATTCAGTGTTGAGTCATCATTCTCCGAGGACAATAGTCATGAGTTCATTTTAGTATTTTAGTCATTTATTTTCAGTTTTTGCTAGACTTAGCTGGGGCTTGTCCCAACATTTCTAGTTAGTTTAGAGGCTATTTTTAGACATAGTTAGTTTCAGCTTAGTATTGAGTTAATATTTCCTTTGTATTAAACTCATTATTTTCAAATATCTGAGTTATAGAATATGGGTATTCCCCATCTTTTCAGTTTAAATTATGATTTAGCTTCTGCATTCAGTCTATTATCTTTAGTATGCTCATGATCATGCCAGCAGGGTTAGCTTGGGATCACTTGTGGTCTTAGGTTCCGTGTCCGCGTCTCGGGGGTAGCTCGAGGCGTGACAAGTCAGAATTCTCATAACTTCAGAGCTAGACTTGCGCATTCACAAGGTAGTAAGGCACAAAGGGGTACTAAAAATCATGCATGTGCTAAGTGTGGTTAGAACCACTCAGAGGTGTGTGATGGTGGCTCCACAGGTTGCTTCAGATGTTGCCAGAATGATAATTTTATAAGAGAGTATCCTAAGGAAAGGCAGAGAAATGGTAAAGAGGGCAATAAAACCCAATATTCTTTAGTTGCTTTAGCAGATAGAGATGCATCTAAATGATCTAATACAGGGGCAGTCGGAGAAGAAATCGTCTTTATGCTATCATTAGTCGTTGAGAAAATAGGATTCACAGATGTTGTCACTGATATGATCCAAGTCTTCAACTTTGATGTTCTTCGTGAGCAACTCCTTGAGACCTTCAATGTTTCTACACTTGTTGGTTAGTCATTTCTAGTAGAGAAAGTCAATCGTGATTGTACATTTTACGTCAATCACATGAGTATCATGGCTAACATATATGTACTAGCTTCATTCCTGTTATGCATCAATAGATTGTAAAAATTCCAGTGAATCAATTATCGAGTTCAAAAGTAGTTCAACAGTAAGGGTCATTTCATTTAGTACCTTAAGGCAAGAAAGTTAGTTTCTAAGGGGTTTGTCTATCACTTCGTCCGAGTTAATGACTCTAGTTTTGATATACCTCTTATTCAGTCAGTTTCAGTAGTAAAAGAGTTTCCAGAAGTCTTTCCAGATGATTTACCCCGAGTCCCTCCTGAGAGAGATAGACTTCGGTATAGATATTCTTCCAGATACTCATCCTATATCTATTCCGCCATACAGAATGACACCAGCAGAGTTGAAAGAGATTAAGGAGCAGTTAAAGGACCTCCTAGAGAAAGATTTTATTCGACCAAGTGTCTCACCTTGGGGCTCTCCGGTCTTATTTGTGAGGAAAAATGATGGTTCCCTTAGGATGTGTATAGATTACCGTAAGTTGAACAAGGTTACCATCAAGAACAAGTATCCTCTTCCAACGATAGATGATTTATTCCATCAACTTCAGGGTTCCACCTATTTTTCTAAGATATATCTCAGATTTGGCTACCATTAGTTAAGAGTAAGGGAATGTCATATTCCAAAGACTGCTTTCAGAACCAGATATAGGCATTATGAGTTTTTGGTCATATCTTTTTGGTTGACCAATGCGCCTGCAACATTCATGGACCTTATGAATAGAGTTTTCAAATATTATTTAGATATGTTTGTTATCGTCTTCATTGATGACATACTAGTCTATTTAAGGAATGAAGAAGATCATGCTAGTCATCTCAGAATAGTTCTTCAGACTTGTTGAAGGATAAAGAGTTGTATGTCAAGTTCTCTAAGTGTGAGTTTTGTCTTGAGTCTGTGTCATTCTTAGGTCACATAGTTTCCGGTGATGGTATTAGAGTTGATACCCAGAATATTTAGGCAGTGCAAAATTGGCCTAGACCCACATCTCTAACTGATATTAGGAGTTTCTTGGGTTTGGCTGGCTACTATAAAAGATTTGTAGAAGGTTTCTCGTCTATTTTGTCTCCTTTGACAAAGTTGACTCAGAAAATAATCAAGTTTCAATGGTGTGAAACTTGTCAGAAAAAATTTCAGGAATTGAAGAAGATGTTGACTATTGCCCAGTTTTGACTTTACCGGAGGGTAATCAAGGTTTTGTGGTGTATTGTGATACATCTAGAGTTGGTTTGAGTTGTGTCCTAATGCAGAACGACAAGGTTATAGAATATGCCTCTAGACAGTAGAAAGTTCATGAGAAAAACTACCAAACCCATGACTTAGAGTTGACTGATGTAGTATTCGCCTTGAAGATATGGTGTCACTATTTGTATGGGGTTCATGTTGATGTATTCACTGATCACAAGAGTCTACAATATGTGTTCACTCAGATAACTTAATCTCAGACAAATTAGGTGGTTAGAATTGCTTAAAGATTATGACATGAGTATTCTTTACCTTGATGCCTTGAACATGTTGTCTATGGGTAGTACCACCCATCTTGAAGAAGAGAAGAAATAACTAGCAAAAGATGTGCATAGACTTGCAAGCTTAGGAGTCCTACTCATGGATTCCACAGAAGGAGGAATGGTGGTGACGAATGAGGCTGAATCATCATTAGTGTAAGAAGTGATAGAGAAGCAAGACCAAGATCCTATTTTTCTTGAGTTGAAAGCAAATATTCATAAGCAAAAGATATTAGCTTTTGAACAAGGGGGAGATTGTGTATTGATATATCAAGGTAGGCTATGTGTAACAATGGTGGATGGAATTTAAGAGAAAATCCTGGAGGAAGCTCATAACTCCAGATATTCCATTCATCTGGGTTCTACCAAAATGTATCGCTACTTGAGATAAATATATTGATGGAATGGTATGAAGAAGGGAATTGCCAAATTTGTTGCTAAGTGTCAAAATTAACAACAAGTCGAAGTAGAGCACCAAAGGCCCAGTGATTTAGCTTAGAATATAGAAAATTCCGTAGTGGAAGTGAGATATTATTAATATGGATTTCATCACAGATTTACCAAGGTCTCGCAAGTAACATGACTCTATTTGGGTGATTATCGACAGAATGACAAAATCAGCCCACTTTTTGCCGGTAAAGACTACCCATTCAGCAGAAGATTATGCTAGGTTATATATTCAGAAGGTGGTAAGACTTCATGAGGTTCCAATCTCCATCATTTTAGATAGAGGTGCACAATTTTGAAAATCTTTTTAGAGAGGTTTGGGTTCGATGGTCAACTTGAGTACTGCTTTTCATCCTCAGACAGATGGGCAAGCAAAGTGTACTATTCATATATTAAAAGATGTTTTGAGGTCTTGCGTGATTGATTTAAAAGGAAACTGGGATGATCTACTATCCTTTATAACTCAGGAGTAGATTTACAATGTATGCACATAAGACACAAAGATCAAAATACAACAAAGACTCTTTAGCAATCTATCAGGCCCCTTTGTTGAGTTGAGCATTGTTCTTCCTTGAAGATGGTCTTCTCTTTGTAAGCTTAAGATTTTTGTTTTTGCCAAATCACGAGTTTGTGTTTTGTAAGAAGAGATTATATTAAATGAACAGAAACTCCTTGAGACGACCTCATTGCCTAAGAGTATGCTTCTTTAAAAGGACATGCATTAACCATATTAGAGTTGACAACTTTTTTTACAGTTGTCTTTTCATCCTTTTCACATACGTAGTCTTGCAGGGACCAGGTCCATTGCAATATTCTTTGTGACTTCTTGAGAAGACTCGCTAACTCTCTTTCTCTTTTGAATAAATGAATCTTGTTGTTATTTGTCATTTTGATTATATCGACCAAAAAGAATTATTGTCCACTGGACAAACAACCTTGTCTGTTTCTATTGGTGAATTACGCTGACGACTTCACCAATCCACTGACAGGACAAATTTAAAGTTGTACATCATTATACATCTGATGGAGAGAACTCCGTCAGGGATCGAGTCCCTGCATTTATGAGTCATTGAAACAGACATCTCTTCTTCTCTTCCTATTGGGCAGTACTCTGTACTTTTCACCTATTACCTAACATGACAGTTCACTACAACAAATTCGATTATCAGGGACAAACAATTTCTTCATTTATAAATAATATTTCGTCACTAAAAATCTTGTGTGACGAAAATAATTCGTCACTCAGTCGTCACTAAATGTGTGTCTCTAAAAGTATAGAAAAATGATTTAGTACTTTATCGCTAAAAGTATTATATTAACTACAAAAATTAGATTTTATTAATTCAAGTTGAACATCGATACCCATAACTATAATACTTCATCATAATATATTTGAAATCTTAGTTAGTTCATTTTTTATTTTTGCTTTCATTTTTAGTTTATTTCATTGTTCACACTGATGGGTAATATAAATTCATGAAATATATCGCACCTTTGCAAAGTCTAAGTTTGTAAGTCGATGTTATCTCTATATAGTTACTCTACATACGTATGTGGAATTACTATTAAATATGTACATATTTATAGATAGAAGAAAATAGATCGACTTAGTCGATGTAGTTTACCAATCACAAATCAATAGACACATATAAAAATTAGCACGAAGACTTGAGAAATTATTATTTTTATCGTGCTTATCAATGAAAGTGTATCAAATAAAAAATAAAAGTTCTAAACCAACAAATATTAGTGATCTAATGGTAGAACTGTGCCCCAGTCACAATACTTATAACCTGGATTGTATTTATCAAATGATGCATATAATTGCGTAATTTAAGAAAATTGATGTACTGAACTTTTTCGTTTTTACAAAATTGACCGAATTCGTTGGTTATAATACTTTCACTTGCCAATTAACGAATGGACTCTGTCTATATCTTATGAAGCACTTGTAGAATTCTTTTTGTAAGTTGTCACTTGTAATTATGAACAATTGTAGCAAAAAAAAAAAATTGTATTTAGTTATGAATTTTTTCGTAGCAAATACTTGAATTATTCACTATAAATTTTAAGTCGTCGCTATTTAACAACCTTACATATTTTGTGACAATTTTTTTGTTGTCACTAAATCACAGATTAATTAGATACAATAAAATATTTGTCACCAATTACTCTTATATTATTCGTGACAAAATAAATGTCATAATTAAATCTAAATTTCATAGCTAAAATTTATAATATTTAACTACGAAATCTAATTTGTCGATATCGTAACAACATATTTTTTTAGATGAAATATTTTTGTGTCCAATATTTAATAAATTATAAGACAAAAAATATTTTGTCATGAATTAGATACATTATTAGTGACGAAATAATGTGTCACCGATAACTTTAAATTCGTGACTAACACTACTTAACAAATGACGCCAATTAATTTTTTGGTGGGAAACTTTATTGGACAAAACTTTTCTATGGATTTTTACGTTTCATGACTAAAAGTATGTTTCTCATAAATTTAAGCACGAAAACTAAATTTTGTCACTAAAAGCCAATAATTAGTGACAAATTTAATGTCGTAGTTTGTCATGAATTACATATATTATTAGTGACGAAAATAATGTGTCACCTACAACTTTAAATTCATGACTAACACTACTTAACAAAGACGCCAATTAACTTTTTGGTGGGAAACTTTAGTGGGCAAAACTTTGATACGAATTTTCATGTTTCGTCACTAAAAATATGTCTCTCATATATTTAAGCACGAAAAGTAAATTTTTTCACTAAAAATGAATAATTAGTGACGAATTTGATGTCATAGCTATATATCATATTTGTTGTAGTAATTTTACAATTGTACCCCATTTTGAATATGGATGAGAGCACACTGCAGGGACCGGGTCCCTGCATTTGGGAGGATCATCAAATAACACACATTAATTGAGTTGTAATGACCCGTAAAGTAAATTTTGAAAATTTTCGTAAAATTATAATTTTCCCCTCTCGATAGTTATCCGGGGTCGTTTGTGATCAGTCGGTAAAGTTGATTTGAAAATTTGAAATTATTCGATAACTCTAGTTACTTAATTGACAGGTAATTAAATAATTAATTTAATAGTGGTGAATAGGTCAAGTTGAAATATTAAGTTAATACCCTAATTAATTTTAGATCATTCTTTAATAATAAATAAATAAATAATAATAAGAAACCTCCCGAGGAGGCTCACAACATCGACACACCCACCAGATTGGCGGCCAAGGTACAAAAGGTAAGCATTAATCTATGCATTAATGTATATGCATAAATGTCATATATTATTATATTTTAGTATTTATGGTTAGTTGTAAAAGAAAAAGATACCTGACATTTTATTTTATTTTTACTTAGGATGAATATTTATCTGTATCATAATTCCTAGGATATGAACAAATTAGCAAGGTATTGATTCTTAGAGGAAATATAAAATAATATTATATTGTGGGTAAGGAACAGCGAATTGATTGTTGTACCGAGGCTTGTCCTATTTTTATTTTAGTGATTAAATTAGGATTCAAGATTTAATATATTAGTATAGGTAATTAAATATCGGATGTATTATATTATATGGAAATTATTAATTTCCAGTGTTTGGAAAAATTATGACTTAACCCTGGGTTGGAAGTTCTGTGGAGTTGAAGATTTAGAAACTTGATTATAGATTTGGGTTGGGTTTTTGGGTCTAGGCTAGACTCATAGTGATATGAGTGTTGTAAATTTCAAAATCTTATTGTAATTATTGATGTGAATAGATTGCATTGAGTTGGAAGTTCAACAAAGAGGAAAGGCTCGAGTCCTGAAGTAAATTCTTATTTGATTCAGGCAAGTAGATTTCTAAACTCTTGTTAAGTGTATAAAATGCGTGTATTCCCTTGTGGTATATGTTTAGGAGTAATGAGATTTGGTGATGGGTTGACTTGTTCACATTAATTAACTCTAATGATGAAAAAGGGGTAACAAAAGACAATGTGATTAACTGTTTATGTGTGATGTGTTGAGAAAGGTTTGAAGGCTTGTTGAGTCATTATGGATGTGATATTCTGTTTCTGTTGTTGTGCATTGTGCAATGTTATGAAAATGGTCATATCCTTTTTATTTGTGTGAACATGTCGCTTGCATTATTTTAAGACATAGTTTTGACAAGTGTTATGTGCATTGAGAAAGAATGAGAACTTAAGGAAGATGTATCATTTCGAGGGACGTATCGCGCGCCGCGATGGATACTATATTTCGAGGGACGTATCGCGCGCCGCGATGGTTACTATTATCGAGGGTCGTGTCGTGCGCCGCGACAGATGCATGGACAGATATGCCCCCCATGGGTCCCGGAATGAGAGACAGCGGGTGTGTATCACTAGGTCAGACATGCATCATTATACTTGACATTGCATTCCATTGCATTGCACATACTTATCATTAGTGAACTTGATATTGTGTTTTGCTGATTTTTGTGAATGCCTTTCTGTGGAATTGGTGATTGATGAATACTGAACTTGTTGTTGAGGATATGTAATTTGTTAAAGTATCATTGTCGAGAATATGTAATTTGTTAAAGTATTATTGTTGAGGACATATAATTTGTTAAAGTGTTGTTGTTGAGAACATGTAATTTGTCAAAGTGTTGTTGTTGAGGATATGTAATTTGTTTAAGTGTTCTTGTTGAACTATGTGCACTGTAAACCGTGAGTTGTTAGGTTGGACTAATTTTTGTGCAGGTTGTAGTTGTGGAGGTTCAGTTGGGGGTGGTAGGAGTACCCGTGTTTCATCCCCTTAGCTTGTGTTTAGGGATTTACTTGCTGAGTACCGTGTGGTTTGGTACTCTCCCCTTGCTTCTACAATTGTTTTTGTAGATTACGAGCCTCGATTTTTGTGCTACTTGTCATTCTCTTCTTTTCCGAGGCTTCTTGGAGATTTTTGAGGTAGTTGTTTGTCATCTCAGCAGACCTTCTTACTCCTATTTATGATCTTGTTCTATTCTAGAAACAAGGTCATTTGAGACTTGTAATTTCTTTTGAATCAATTGTAAATACTATAGAGGCTTGTACACGTGACAATCAAATCTTGGGGATATAACTTAAGTTGATAATAAATTTTCTGCATTTTATTGTAATAGTTGAGTTTTAGGCTAACTTGTCTTGGTAGGATAAGACGAGTGCCATCACGTCCATTTTTGGATCGTGACAAAATGGTATCAGAGCCCCAGGTTCATAGGTCTCACGTGTATACAAACCGAGTCTAAGTAGAGTCTTGAGGATCGGCGCGGAGACGCCTGCACTTATCTTCGAGAGGCTATAGTGACTTTTAGGAAAAATAATCACTTTTTGAATCTCTATCGTGCGTACTGGATCTAGTTTTGATTCTTATCGCTTTATTTCATTCACTTTCACTTATGTGATGACTAGTGCGTAATTCCTCATGTGAGTAGTTAATGTCGTGTATGATTTGAATGTGACATATGATATTAAGGTGGAAGTAATATACTTATGAAAAGGATGTGTGGCTAGATTTACAATGTTAACATTTTGAAGGGGTTGTGTAAGGTTAGTTACCCTAGTAAAATAATTAGATTTTGAGTGGCATAAACGATAACTAGAGTGGTTTAACAATTAAAAGTGAAATTATTAAGGAACAACTTGATAATAGACTTGTAATTTTTGAAATTTTAATTATTAAAGTTATCATATGAATGGGTTGCTTAGAAAATAATGAGAATAATGATGCACCAATTAAGGTTAGAATTTCTACTATAGTAGTATCGATGCTTACTTGGTTAGAGTTATGGAGTGTGCTACTTTTGATATTAACCTGAACTATATAAGAATTCATATATCTTGGGCTAGATATAAAACTATTTGGTAATATTTAACATCTATTTGATGGGTAGAAATGTGTGGCCTGATGTGTCCTAGTGGTAGACGTAACGGACTTTCACGATGTGATACTAGTGGTATATGAAAATAGATATGTTGATTGTTAAGCGTGGATACTAACTACTTAAGGAGTTATCAGTTGTATCACATGCTCGTATAATAAGGTTCGATGTCACACTCATATTTAAGAAACCAACTAGTTTGTTACAAAAGACGAATGAGTTAAACATTATATTGTAAGAAAAATTATAGTGGTGGATCTTTGGTACGGTATTGATATGTTTAAATTGAGAAGTGTATTCCGAGGGTTCTAAATAAAGGATTGCTGATTCCATCTTAAGGTCCAAAGGAATGTATAGATACCAGAATGACAAACTTATGGATAAAGAAAGTCTTAAAGAGTATACTTGTGTGAAGATAGTTGAAGATTTTAGTAAGAAAAGGCATATAAGATTGAGTTAGTCCTTTGATATTGGTTGGTATAACTGGATTGAAGGTATCATATTTATGAAAAGATGTACTTTGTGGTGATGACAAGAACTAGATGAGCATTATGGTAATAAGAGTTCGTGATAGATTGTGATTGAGATGATATGTAATAAGGCTTGTTGGTTAAACGAATTTTGAATTGTAATGATGACTTGTGAGTATTTAAGGCTGAGGTTTGATACTATTTGATGAGTAGCTTGATTGCAAGTAAAATTGTAGGAGGTGTTGAAACACCGCTAGAATAGAATCTAAAGGAGCTAGAAGTATAATGAAAAAAAATAATAAATTAGTGGGATATAGTGTATTCAGAAAGAGGTGAGAGTAAGAATATTTTCAAAGGAGTTGAGGATTGGATTTAGAGATACGTAACTTCACCCATTTTTCTTTGATTACGGTAATATATAATGTCACAGGATCATCAGATTGGTTAAAAACTAATGGATAAAACTTGAGAAAAGAGTATATGAATGTTCAATTCGAGTGTGATTATAAGTTTTTATTTTGTGGTTTTGAGTTTTGTAATGAATGCGGTTGATTTTTATAGCAAAAGATATGATAAGGTCTATGAAGAGACGATCAATGATAAGCTAAGATATGTGGGTTCATAAAAATCTTCAAGGTATGAGTTAGTAATTATAGATAAAAGGATTGGGTTGCACATTTAGATTCAAAATCTATGATTTTCATTGTGAGTTAAGGTTTGTGGTAATTTTTTTTTTCAAGGTATGGATTGGTAAGGTAAGGAATGATCGATCACATTAAGTATAACGCACTTGGAAGGACTTAAAATATAATTTGAGTAGTAAATTTGATTACTTTTGATTATTATACCTAAGGGGGATTTCTCATAATGTTTTGATTTAGAGTATAAGGGAAAAATATCATGGATTGTTGGTCAAATGATAAGATTGGTAAGCGAGTCAACCAAATGAGTAAGAGTTTGGTGTATTAAAGAGTTCAAGATATTTAGAATTGTGCGTCATGGGAAGAATTTAAGAAAGTGAATAATTAAGACCTCTCGTATAAGCCCTTGGTTGGTAGTTGAAGGATTTATTGATTTTCGCCTATGTATGTTAGATATGACTTGAGATGAACTAGTTCTGTACAGACTTACCACGAAGTTATCATCCATTTTTCTAAAGATTGAGTTCTGATTGGGTGACAAGCGACTATGTGTGGAAGATTTTATGTGGTTATGTCGATTTAGATTGTTCAAATTGTGATAGGTAACTTATTAATGTTCAACGGTGTAGACCTATAATTTTACCTGATTAATGAGGATTTGAAGGGATTGAAACTACTTTATTGTGGGACGATATAAATTGTTATGATGTGTTACATATGTATTTGATGGTGAATAAAGGTTATGAGTTTATAGTGTACCAAATTATTGGAGTGACCCAGAATATTTTTAAGTATTGGTATGAGGTATATGATGGTTTTCAATATTAGTTGAAATTTGATTATAAAAAGTTACGTTGAGTTGACATTGAGCGTGATTCAATTGTTGTATCTCGATGGTAAAGTATTTTAGATCTGAAATTAGTGCTATCCGTTTTCGGTGTGAACTGTATTTGTCATGAAATGCTTAAATGGAAAGAGAGGGAGTCATAGTTCAAAAAAATTTGGAGGCGATAATGTGTAAGAAGACTTTAATACTAATGGCGGGTTGAGAGTAAGGTAAATGATCAGTGTGGTTATGATGATTTGTTAGTATTAAGAGAGTCGACTTTAATGGAGTATTGTGAAGATCATACGGGTTCGACAAACCAAGTATGTGTGCAATTATAATTGAGACTAGATTGGTGATTGTGGTGACTAGAAATCAAAGAAATAAGGTTATATGAATGAAAATATTGATATGAATATTATGGAGGAAGTATCCAATATTATTTGACATGGGTTCAATATATTCTTATGTGACTCACCTACTTCATTTTAGATATGGTTTGGAGTGAGATTCACTACCTATACGCCCACATATTTTTATATTTATGGCTGAATTTCTAGTGGTGGATCGGGTGTACCGATCCTGTAATGGTCCTATTAGAGGGTGACATTCTTGACTAGAGCGGGTCATTTTTGTTGTGATAGATCTGGTGTTGTTTGGGATAGTTGAAGTATACCGGTAATTCTACATGCACATATTTGGTTATGAGAACTTAGATAAAAGCTACTATGAAGAGTTACAATTGTCTAAGAGTATTTTTAGAGGTTCTGCATTTTGAACTGTATCCCTTGTTGGTGTTTGCTTGATATTGTTCTTCTTTGGGTTAGATAAGTTGATCCTCCCTTGATGAGTAATCGATGTATAAAGATAATATTTTATAACTTAAGTTCGTGAAAAGATTGTGTTGTGAGAAGGAATCTTCATAAGATCTGCGATGGTGACTATTATGAGTTTGTGGTAATTGATTCAAATTCACTTTTGGTTGTATCCGGTATCGATTTAAAATGTTTTCTTGGTTATGTGGGAAAAGATTTGGCATGATAATTGTGTTAAAGTCCAGTGGGTTCCGTTTAGATTAAGTTCATAAGTTCGCATGTGACTTGATAATCACTCTTAAGTTATTAACCTTCCAAAGTTTGATTCGAAAGTTCAGTTATTAATAGTTGATCTTGATGGAACGATTTTAAAAATGAGCTCACTTGGAAATATGAACACCGACTTGTAGGTTATAACTTAAACTTTTGGTAACATCGGATATTGTTCTTTCTTCTTTCTTATGTTCGAGGACGAAAATGATTTTTAGTGGTGGATAATGTAATGACCCGTAAAGTAAATTTTGAAAATTTTCGTAAAAATTATAATTTTCCCCCTCTCGATAGTTATCCGGGGTCATTTATGATCAGTCGGTAAAGTTGATTTAAAAATTTGAAATTATTCGATAACTCTAGTTACTTAATTGACAGGTATTTATTAAATAATTAATTTAATAGTGGTGAATAGGTCAAGTTGAAATATTAAGTTAATACCCTAATTAATTTTAGATCATTCTTTAATAATAAATAAATAAATAATAATAAGAAACCCCTGAGGAGGCTCACAACATCGACACACCCACAAGATCGGCGGGCAAGGTACAACAGGTAAGCATTAATCTATGCATTAATGTATATGCATAAATGTCATATATTATTATATATTAGTATTTATGGTTAGTTGTAAAAGAAAAAGGTACCTGCATGTTGTTGTTTTTTTACTTAGGATGAATATTTATCTGTATCATAATTCCTAGGATATGAACAAATTAGCAAGGTATTGATTCTTAGAGGAAATATAAATAATATTACATTGTGGGTAAGGAACAGCGAATTGATTGTTGTTACCGAGGCTTGTCCTATTTTTATTTTAGTGATTAAATTAGGATTCAAGATTTAATATATTAGTATAGGTAATTAAATATCGGATGTATTATATTATATGAAAATTATTAATTTCGAGTGTTTGAAAAAATTATGACTTAACCCTGGGTTGGAAGTTGTGTGGAGTTGAAGATTTAGAAACTTGATTATAGATTTGGGTTGAGTTTTTGGGTCTAGGCTAGACTCATAGTGATATGAGTGTTGTAAATTTCAAAATCTTATTGTAACTATTCATGTGAATAGATTGCATTGAGTTGGAAGTTCAACAAAAAGGAAAGGCTCGAGTCCCGAAGTAAATTCTTATTTGATTCAGGCAAGTAGATTTCTAAACTCTTGTTATGTGTATGAAATGCGTGTATTTCCTTGTGGTATCTGTTTGGGAGTAATGAGACTTGGTGATGGGTTGACTTGTTCACATTAATTAACTCTAATGATGAAAAAGGGGTAACAAAAGACAATGTGATTAACTGTTTATGTGTGATGTGTTGAGAAAGGTTTGAAGGCTTGTTGAGTCATTATGGATGTGATATTCTGTTTCTGTTGTTGTGCATTGTGCAATGTTATGAAAATGGTCATATCATTTTTATTTGTGTGAACATGTCGCTTGCAGTATTTTAAGACATAGTTTTGACAAGTGTTATGTGCATTGAGAAAGAATGAGAACTTAAGGAAGATGTATCATTTCGAGGGACGTATCGCGCGCCGTGATGAATACTATATTTTGAGGGACGTATCGCGTGCCGCGATGGTTACTATTATCGAGGGTCGTGTCATGCCGCGATAGATGCATGGACAGATATGCCCCCCATGGGTCCCGGAATGAGAGACAACGGGTGTGTATCACTAGGTCAGACATGCATCATTATACTTGACATTGCATTTCATTGCATTGCACATACTTATCATTAGTGAACTTGATATTGTGTTTTGCTGATTTTTGTGAATGACTTTCTGTGGAATTGGTGATTGATGAATACTGAACTTGTTGTTGAGGATATGTAATTTGTTAAAGTATCGTTGTTGAGAATATGTAATTTGTTAAAGTATTATTGTTGAGGACATATAATTTGTTAAAGTGTTGTTGTTGAGAACATGTAATTTGTCAAAGTGTTGTTGTTGAGGATATGTAATTTGTTTAAGTGTTCTTGTTGAACTATGTGCACTGTAAACCGTGAGTTGTTAGGTTGGACTAATTTTTGTGCAGGTTGTAGTTGTGGAGGTTCAGTTGGGGTTGGTAGGAGTACCCGTGTTTCATCCCCTTAGCTTGTGTTTAGGGATTTACTTGCTGAGTACCGTGTGGTTTGGTACTCACCGCTTGCTTCTACAATTTTTTTTGTAGATTACGAGCCTGGATTTTTGTGCTACTTGTCATTCTCTTCTTTTCCGAGGCTTCTTGGAGATTTTTGAGGTAGTTGTTTGTCATCTCAGCAGACCTTCTTACTCCTATTTATGATCTTGTTCTATTCTATAAACAAGGTCATTTGAGACTTGTAATTTCTTTTGAATCAATTGTAAATACTATAGAGGCTTGTACACGTGACAATCAAATCTTGGGGATATAACTTAAGTTGATAATAAATTTTCCGCATTTTATTGTAATAGTTGAGTTTTAGGCTAACTTGTCTTGGTGGGATAAGACGAGTGCCATCACGTCCATTTTTGGGTCGTGACATGAGTATTCATGCAAGCTTTCTCTACTGAGATTGTTGAAGGTACAAATAAAAATTCCTCAAAGATCTATACTACCATCTCTTGAAGACAAAATTGAAATATGTTATGTCATTGTAACAACATAAAGACCTTAAAAACTTTATCGCACCTTGATGTGCAAAGTGAACCAGAAAAAGAAAACAAGAATCAATAAGCTTTTGACATGGTTTCAAGGATGTGTCGGATGACCTATAGAGGAATATGACTGGACTGGAGCTTCTTTTAATCCCAAAGACATAGATAAATACACAATAAATTAATTACTCACATTAAGTATGGACAAATTATCAAGTTTACTATAAGTTGTAAATACTTTTCTTGAAGTGATAAATGTGCTTCTCAACACTGCGAATGAAATAGAAGTGTGGTTTCATATTGAACTTTCTCACTCTAGTATGTTGATTTAAAAAAAACACTCAAACAAACTGAATAGTTTTGTGTAATATTTTTCCATTTCAAGTATGTATAAAAATTGAATTGTTGTCCAATATGATACATTCTTCCTTTATTTATTCAATTTAATAATTACTTATGATAAATTTAAAAGGGGAACTTTAAAATGATATATGTAAAGCAAAAGGTAGTGCTGAACTTTCTATGCGTTAGAATTAGAATATTTGTTCACTTTTTCCATCCTTTTAACATTTATTTATCTCTTCACCAACGATTATTTATTTTTTAGAAAATTTAATAACTCAGGCTGATGTACATTTGATTCCCCAAAAATATCAAATAGTAACACCTTCTGGAGGCACAAGGATAAACTATAAAATCAAATTAAATATGACTGATTGAATGATAAATGATAAGATGTTATAAATTATAATTATCATTTCCTCTACATTTAATGTTATTTACTATGTAATCTTGTATGTAAGATAATATATTGTTTTAGTTTTAATGACGAATAAGTCATAAGTTTATTTTATAAATTCTCCGATATTAAATTCCCCCGCGAGACGCATGTAATTTTACTAGATAAATATAAGAGAAAATCTTGTCAAATTGGTCAAATAATTATTTAAATATTGGTCAAATAAAAATTTAAAGCTAATTCCTCAAAAAACTATGGTCTAATAAACATTTATTAAAAAAATTAATATCCTCATAATCTATAACCAAATGCCAATTCAATGAATAATTGTCAAGTCTTGACATATTTGCTATAAATTTGCCATACACCAAGCTCAATATTCTCCATCCTAGTCGATTGGTTTCTTTGTTAATTTTAAACACAATGATATCTAGGTATAATATTGTTGGTATATTTTTCCTTGTTTTGGTCTCAATATTTGTTACTATTGAAGGTCGTAGTATCACTCAGTTCTTAACCCAAAAAACAAAAGGAACAAAATGGGCTGTCTTAATTGCTGGCTCCAATGGATGGACTAATTATAGGCATCAGGTTGTCATTCTAAATTATTTTTTTATATATAAAATATATATCGCCTAACATTTTTATGATTCAATTTCTTGTAAGCTTTAATTGATTGTCTTGATGATGGATAGATGAGATTATTGGTGTCATTGGCTTACGACGATATGAATGTTTGACGATTTATAATTTGTGGTGACTGAAGTGGTTTGATTATATCTTCATCAACATCTATCAACTTCATTGTATTTTGTGAATCATGTGGCTATTGTTGATTTTTTTAAGTGTCATACATATCTTGAGATAATTGAATTTGATTATCCAACAACTATTGCTTAAAGATGATTCACATCGAACCACACAAAAAGAAAATCATGATATCCACAAAAATCTAGAGTTGAAATATCCGACTATAATTGATTTGATTTGATTTATAAATATAAAAACCTGACACTTTGATTTGACTTAAAATTTTAAACTCTTTTGGTATTAGAGAAAATATCAAATTACTACCAACTTAAAGTCTATAATCATGTTATTTTACAATATTTTGTGTTTAATTAACATATCATGAACGAAGCCGAAGAAAGTAATAAAGTCCAAGCAAGTGTTAAGTACCTAGAATCCCCATCCAAAAAAAAAAATCAAGAAATATGTTAATCAAAATAAAAAGGAGAAATAAGAACTATATACCCACTCTGTTCCAATTTAACACAGTTTTTATATGCCTATTCTATTTCGATCTAACACACTTTTTTTAGTCAGTTAAAAAGAATTATCTTTGTACAAACAAAAACAATGTTAATAATGTCTACAAGTTTTAATAATGTTATTTTTTTGTTTTAAACTTTGTGTTAAGTTAAACAAGCTGGCGACGGCTACAAAAATGTGAACATAACTTGATTGTATGATTTCAGGCTGATGTGTGTCACGCATACCAAATACTGAAGGCTGGTGGTCTTAAGGATGAGCACATCATTGTATTCATGTATGATGATATTGCTAACAATACAGAAAACCCCAGACCTGGTGTCATCATCAATAACCCACATGGCCATGATGTTTACAAAGGTGTCCCTAAGGTTTGTTCTTTTTGTGTTCAATTTTTTGGGAATTTTCAAGATTATGAGAGTGCTTCTTAGGTAATGAGGGCTTTTCTCTTCTCTTTTTGTTGAGGTAGGATTATGCAGGTGATGATGTTAATGCTAACAACTTTTTTAATGTCATCCTTGCCAATAAAAGTGGTATTGTTGGAGGAAGAGGAAAAGTTTTAAAGAGTGGTCCAAATGACCATATCTTCATATACTATACTGATCATGGTGGCCCTGGAATTATTGGTAAGTATCTTCCTCACATTAATTTTGCTTAGTCTTAAACTCCGTGACACTTCAATTGAGACGGAGGGAGTATTTATTATCTTAGAAAGTTAGTTTGCTGAAAAGAATTGGAATCAAGAAGAAATCTGACTTCCTAACATAATAAGTATTAGTGGAATGATTGTGTGAGAAATAAGACCTCATTTTGAAAATGTCACATTCTAACGAGAAATTCCAAATCCCAAGTGTGGCTGTAGTTGTGAATGTGTATAAGTAATTGATGTTAGGAACTTACCGCCTAGTGAAATGGTTAGGATATTACAAAATTAAGCTAATTATACTCATTGTAAAATCGAAGCTTCATTTGTGATTCTCTGAAACTGATTAGCATATGCATAATTGTTTTTGTGTTTTTATTATTATCAGCAATGCCAAATGAAGTGATTTATGCACATGATCTAGTAAATGTGTTGAAAAAGAAGCATGCTTCAGGGACGTATGACAGACTGGTAACTCTCTTGCTTTAGTTTTTTTAGGCTTTCTTTCACTTTGCGCTAATGTTTGATCAGTAAAATTTAAAGTTTTTATTTTATGTTGGATGGTGTTCAGGTGTTTTACCTAGAAGCCTGCGAGTCTGGAAGCATGTTTGATGGTCTTCTCCCCGAAGGACTTGATATTTATGCCATGACTGCAGCGAAACCTGATGAAGACAGTTATGGCACATACTGTGGCAAGGGTACTCCTGTTGATTCCTGCTGGGGTCAGTGTCCCCCTTCCGAGTTTAAGGGTGTTTGTTTGGGAGACTTGTACAGTGTTGCCTGGATGGAAGATAGGTATATATAAACAATTTTTGTAACCTCTGTTCTCGTAATCCACATTATTAGGAAGGAGTATGCCAAGTACAAATTTTTATATTTTTTTCTTCTATCATTTATACTTGGAAATGACGTATTATGTCAAACTAATTATTTTTTCATTTGCACCTATGAACAGTGATGGACAAGATCGAAAAACTAACAGCGTGCATAGGCAGTATAGTCGAGTAAGAGTTTACATTGTTATGGATAAATATTGTATATGCTTTAAACTATTTGTTGAACAAAATACAAATGTATGAATTGTACCTATGCTTTCTTTTATTCCATTTAATTGAAAGATTTATGATTTCATTTTGTCGCTCAAGGTTGCAAAAAGAACTGCTGCCAACTTAACATATTATAACTATGGCTCCCATGTCCAAGAATATGGTGATAAAGTGGTGAGTTTTGATCCTCTCGACGCATATATGGGTGAAACTTCCAAAAATCACAGTCATGACTCTGTGGATGCAAAGTCATTCTCAACATCATCATCAAGGAATGTGGATCAGCGCAGTACTGAACTTTTCTATTTGTTCACCAAAGTATGTTCTCTACCTCTTTTTGATGGAGGATTCATCTTCCTACACATGATTTCAGTTATGTTCATTCTTTATGTTTGCAGCACCAAAATGCTCCTGAAGGCTCTGATGAGAAATATGAAGCTCGTGTGAAACTAAATGAAGTTATGTCACAGAGAAGTCAAGTTGACAACAATGTAAAACATCTAGGGGAGCTTCTTTTTGGAATTGAAAAAGGTAATGAGGAACTACACAGCGTTCGACCTACTGGACAACCACTTGTTGACAACTGGGATTGCCTTAAGTCCTATGTAAGTATTTAACTTGGCAAAAAAAAAAAGCATTACTTTTTGTGGTATTTCAGTTCAATTTTTCGTGTTTTGTTCTTTTGATGAGAATATGACTACTCGATTCCTGATAATAGGTCAAGATATTTGAGGCACATTGTGGAAGATTAACAGTGTATGGAAGGAAACATGTACGTGGTATCGCCAACATCTGCAATGCTGGGATTACGAGTGAGAAAATGACTGCTATGTCTGCACAAGCATGTTCAAGTTAGTAGTACTCTTGGCAGTTGGCAAATAGTATATTTTGCCAGTTTGTGCCATTGCTGCAAAATATTCTCTTTTAATTGATAGCTACATTCAGGAAAAGGCTGCTTCGAAGTAGATCTTTGCCCAGGATCCATGTACTAAAAGCTTTATTTTCTCAATAACAATGGCTTTTTCACTTTTTTTGCATTTACCGAGTTCTATTCAAGCTCTATTTTGTCTGTTTTGTTGGGGGTAAATGATTAAGAGCAGCTACTATATGTATCAGTAGATTGGGGGATGGCAATGGGGCGGTGTGGGGTGGCTTTGTCAAACCCGCAAAATTATGAACCCTACCCGCCCCGCATACCATTTTTTTTATTTTTAACCCTCCCTGCCCCACCCGACATTACCCTGTAACACCCCAAAAATTTCTTACCGAATCATTCTATAACACTTCACAACTCTCTTAAAAATTTGAATCGTTCGTCGTAAGTATATCATGTTGAATCGGGTGATGTCCTACTTGCTCATGTGTTATAAAGTCCTTTACCAAGTGTATCAATAGTATCTATAGTGATCTAGATTCTAAGGTCATAGGAGACATCAAACACCAAGTCAAGTTCAACGCATTCATATCAGTTAACTTCTCGCATGAGTTAATATAAGGGTCAACTTCAAATAACCCTATCTCTCGGCATATAAGGATTTGGTGTCCTATGAACTATCAAACTAAAGGCCTATGAGTCTTCTATCTAATTCCACCAAGTTTGCCTTATTTCGAGTAAAAGGTTATGACTCTTTTATTGGAATATATGTGGGCTGGGAAATTAGGCGAATTCACCTGCCCAATTGGCGATTCGCCGACGTGGTTGGCGAATCGCCTAATTAGCTCGCCGAATTATCCCGAAATTCTTGAGTTTCTGTCCATTTGGGCGTTCTAAAGTCCCAAAGGGCGATCCGTCGATTAGTTTTGGCGAGGAGACCTCTAGATCACCCATTTTGCTGACGGGATTTGTTAAAAGGTTGTTTCCTTTTATTTTTATGGTTTTATTAAGTTCCTAGAAGGGTATTCTTGACCTATTATCTTAAATCAAATTTCCTAAGTTCATCTAACAACCTAATTATTGAATATCCTTGATTAGGACATCTTGTTGAACAATTACGTGGATCTAGAATGTTCTGTGAGCTAGGAATTAAGGTTTGAGAGAAAATGAATTTCAATGATCTTGTTAATTAGCTTCAACTGAGTGATTGATTACATATATACATGAATGGGAAAATATCTTCTAACTACCTTAACTAACTTTTGCTAACTAGACCTCTAGATTATACTTATCACACATTGACCCCAAATGACTTATGTGATGCCTTCTCTAATACTCCCCCTCAAGTTTGGA
Organism: Solanum sitiens; assembly: GCA_016801875.1. Taxonomy (NCBI): domain Eukaryota; kingdom Viridiplantae; phylum Streptophyta; class Magnoliopsida; order Solanales; family Solanaceae; genus Solanum; species Solanum sitiens. The sequence continues at coordinate 1,265,737 of JABWTJ010000023.1, read as the reverse complement.
GGTATGAACAGGTTCATTACACCAAACTTGGATAACAAATGTTCATGTTGAGACTCCCCTAGGCCTTTAGTCACTATGTCAGCTTCTTGTTCCTTGGTGTGTAGATACTTTGTTTCAATTAACTCTTGTTGGAGCTTCTCTTTCATGAAATGAAAATCCAGATCTAGTGTTTTGTTCTTTCATGTAGCACTGGATTGGCAGTAATTTGTATTGATGATTTACTAACAATTTTGTAAAATATAGAGACAATGGACCAATTTCCTTGTAGTATTATTCCAAGAATAAGAGCTATTTGTAGGTGTACATGTAATTCTATCTAGGGAAATAAAATCAGAAAATATTCCTAAATAACTCTAAGATCCCTAAAGATCTCTACCTATAATCATACGATAAGTAGATATGACTATGTACATTTTGTAACATTCACCCTCAAGTTGGAGCATAGATATTAATCATGCCCAACTTGTTACAAAGATATTCCACCCGAGTTCCATTCAAAGCCTTCGTGAATATATAACCCAATTGCACTCATGTCTTCACATAGCCAGTAGAAATCACGTACTCTTCAATCTTCTAACAGACAAAGTGACAATCGGCCTCAATATGTTTTGTCCGTTCATGATACACTTGATTTGAGGCAATGTGTAGAGCAGCCTGATTATCACACCAAAGTTTTGCTGGAAAAGAAGGATTCAAACCAACCTTAACTAAAAAGTGTTGTATCCATAGTATTTCACATGTGAACGAAGCCATAACTCTATACTCTAACTCTGCACTTAATCAAGATACACCATTTTGTTTCTTACTCCTCAAAGATACTAGATTTCCACCAACAAAGACGCAATATCCAGTAGTAAATATTCTATCAATTCTTGATCCTGCCCAATCTGCATTTGCAAAATATTCAACACGAGTATGTCTTTGGTCTCTATACAATATGCCAAGGCCAGGGGCTCTTTTCAAATAAGATAGAATTTGTTCCAAGGTAGCCCAATGTTTGACTGTTGGTATAGACATAATTGACTAACAATACTGACTGCATAGGGAATATCTGGACGAGTCACAGTAAGGTAGTTTAGTTTCCCAACTAACCTTTTGTATCTTTCTGGATCATCAAAAGGTTCAGCATCATCCTTAGTAAGATGTGTATTAGGAGCCATCGGTTTGCCACATAGTTTTGCTCCCAACTTACCAATTTCTACAAGTAGGTCAAGTACATACTTTCTTTGAGATAAGAAAATCCCATTCTTGCTTCTGGCTACTTCTACACCTAAGAAGTATTTCAGCTGTCCCAAGTCTTTGGTATGAAGCTTGGCATGTAAAAACTGCTTGAGAGAAGAAATTTCATTACAATCATCTCGTGTAATCACTATATCATCAACATAGACGACTAGAAGAATAATACCACTCATTGATTATCGGTAAAGGACTGAGTGATCATACTTGCTCTTCTTTAACCTAAATTCTTGAACTACATCTCTAAATTTTCCAAACCATGCACGACGACTCTATCTTAGACCATATAGAGATTTTCTTAGATGACAAACTTTTCCATACTCCCCATGAGCAACAAACCCAAGTGGTTGCTCCATATACACCTCTTCATGTAGATCATCGTGAAGGAAAGTATTCTTGATATCCAGTTGATGTAAAGGCCAATGTTGAGAAGCAGCCAATGAAATAAAAAAAAGAACAGAGGTGAACTTAGCTACGGGGGAGAAGTTTCAAGAATAATCTACCCCATAATTCTGAGCATAGCCTTTAGCCACAAGTCTAGCCTTAAGTCTTGCAATAGAACTATTAGGATTGACTTTGATGGTTCAGACCCATTTGCATCCTACTGCTTTCTTTCCCTTGGGTAAATCCACCAAATCCCAAGTATGATTTTCATCTAGAGCATGTATCTCTTCAAGCATTAGATTATGCCATCCAGAATTATTCAAGGCTTATTTTACTATTTCAGGGATAGTCACAGAGTCTAGAGAGCAAACCAAACAACTAGATGCAGGAGATAAGTGATCATAAGAAACAAAGTTAGCTATGGAATATGCGAATTTGCACTGATGTGTACTTTTCCGAAGATCAATAGAAAGGTCCAAACTTTCTAAAGGATCAAATGGAGAAGGATCTGATGATGGAGTTGATGTAGGGTATGTATCGTTAATCTCTTGCCTCCTTAAGTAAACTTGAACAATTGGTGGTCTTGCTGGTGCAGATTGAGTAGGTTGTGAAGGCACAATGGTCGATTAATTCTCAATAAATGAACTAGGAGATAGAGGAACAATATCAGCTGATTGTTCTGTTACAACACGAGTAACCTGAAAGACTAACCACTTATCTTCCTCCTCCTGACTTGTAGAATTTGTAGGTGCATAAAAGAATGGTGTAGTCTCTGAAAATACCACATCAGTTGATACTAACTATTTACCAAGTTCAGTAGGATAACATCTATACCCCTCCTGAAGGCAAGAAAACACAGTTTAATGCTTTAGTATCCAACTTGGTAATAGATGGTCAAACATCTCGAACATAACATGTGCTTCCAAACAACTTAGGTTCCACTAGAAATAATAATTTGTTTGGAAAAAGAATATTATACGCCGTATTACCGACCAATACAGTTGATGGCATGCGGTTGATCAGAAAACAAGCAGTAGAGGCAGCATCAACCCAAAATTGCTTAGGAACCTTCATTTGGAACAACAAGGCCCGAGCTATCTCAAGTAGATGCCTATACTTTCTCTCGGTAACTCTATTTTGAGAGGGTGTATCAACATATGAAGATTGATGGAAAATACCATGTTGTCTCATGTAAGACCTAAAAAATTCAGACAAATATTCATTAGTATTATCACTCCTTAGAATACGCACTTTGGCATCAAATTGAGTTTTGACTTCAGCACAAAAGGCAAAAAAGTGAGTGAACACTTTATATCTGCTCTTCATAAAGTATATCCAAGTTATTCGAGAAAAATCGTCTACAAAAGTGAAAAAATATTTATGCCCAGTTTTGGAAATAACCAGACATTATCCCCAAACATCATAATGAACTAACTCAAAAGTTGACTCCACTCTCTTATTAACCCTTGGACCTAATGATATGTAATGGTGTTTTGCAAATTGGTATTACTCACATTCCAATGAGGAAATATTCTGAAATTGAGGACAAAGCTTTTTCAACAAAGGTAACGAAGGATGTCCCAGTCGACAATGTGCCTCAAATGGAGACACGACACTAGAGCAGGCAATAAATGAAAACTCCCACTCATCAAGGATGTAAATATCATCAGAATATGTCCTTTACCAATAACCTAATTTGTTATAAGATCACAAAACAAACAATAATCGGGAAAGAACGAGATATAACAATTAAGTTCTCTCATAAATTTACTAACATATTTAAGATTAAATGCCAATTCTGGTAGACTTAGTACAGATGACAGAGTAATAGACGAGATTGGTTGAACAATATTTAATAACACGAGAGGGTGCTTTGTGTGATCTAAAGCTAGAGAAAATATTAGGATTCCCCGTCATATGATTTGTAGCACCTAAATCGATTACCCATTTATTAGAAGAGCTGATAAGAGATGTTTTATCTGACATGAAAAAGAATTAACAGAGGTGGATTCCTTCAAATATTTTTGATATTGAGAAAATTTGGAAAACTACTCAACCGAAACCATAACCATTTTATCGGATAATGAATGTGAAGCAAAAACTTTTAACCGATATGTCATTTTACCAACTATATTTGAAAGTGTTTCAAAATCCTCAAACAAACAAACAATGACCCAGTAGCACAATAAAAAGAAAATGACAGTAGCCAATCTCGAAAAAGATTGACAGTAGCTAATCTCGATGGCCCTCTGAAAATAATTTCCCAAATAAGCTTCAAATAGCCTCAACAATCAATATCAACTCACAAGTTGTTCAAGCAGCAATTTCATTGTTGCACTCATACAAAATTTCCATAATTAAGTATAATTAGCAACAAATAGAGAAGTTTCAAACTTGACCAAAGAGGGTCCACAAATTCTATTTGGAGGGTTTCTTCTCGAAAAAATTGGTTCAATAATTAGGAGATCACAACCAATCATCCAAAAATGACAAGACAATGCTGGATAAGAAAGACGAATCAAGCTTGGTCCACTCACGCATGGGAAAAAGTAAATTCAAGCTCACTAATTTCATTCAGGGACACTGACCGGATTCCGGCAAGCTCCAGTGAGCTTTCTGACTGACAAAAAACATATAATGCTCTGATACCATGTAAAATATAGAGACAATGAACCAATTTCCTTGTACTATTATTCCAAGAATAAGAGCTATTTGTAGGTATACATGTAAATCTATCTAAGGGAATAAAATAAGAAAATATTCCTAAATATCTCTAAGATCCAAAGATCTCTACCTATAATTATGTTATAAGTAGATATGAATATGTACATTTTGTAACAAGTTTAAATGCTAATTGGGCTTTGACTTCAGCTCCCAACTCCTTAAATGACTTGACTATCCATGTAACTTCAGCTACAACACTTGTCATTCTTCTGTACTCAGCTTCAACTAAGTTTCTAGATATTATTACATGTTTCTTTGACTTCCAGGATATCAATGACTCTCCTACCTTCACCATAAAACTTGTAATTGACCTCATTGTGTGCACACAAGCTCCCTAATCAGTGTCACAAAAAACTTTCAACTTTTTAGGGTTTTTGTTGGAAGTAGTACCCCTAGTTCTTCTTATCCTTTTATTTATCTTACAACCTTCAGTATAACATTTAAATGAGAATAATTAGGTTGATGTATAAACAACTGACTGAGTGTTTCAGTAGAAAATGATATATATGGTCTTGTTAATATTAAGATACAACAATTTTCCAACTAGTCTTGTATACAAGGTTTCATCTTCAAGCAATTTATCTTCATTGCCTTTCCCATTTAGTTCATCATACTCCTTAGTTGTTAGTTGTACATATGGGTCAAGAGGTGTAGATGCTAGTCTAGCAGCACAAAGACCAACTTCAAAGATGATTTCCAAAGTGTAATTTCTATTATGCATGGCAATGCCTTCTTGTGATATGAAAATTCAATCCCAAAAAAATATCATTTTAACACCTCAGAAATCAGACCCGGATTTTTTTTTGCAGAACTCATTTGAAGTAGTGAACCACGGTAGGGTTGATGGACCTTGATAGGGTCCACGGTCCGTAGACCTTCCCGTGGTCCAGTGTTGGACTCCACCAAGCCCAGGCGTCATACCACGGGACTCTTCACGGGTCATGGTCTCGATGACGGGCTGTGGTGGCATCCGTGGTAATTCAACCACTGGACCTAACCTTTCCCTGAACCCCAAAGGTCTAAGTGAAGACCACATACACTTTCACGGTCTTTGGTCCTTCACACGGACAGTGAGAGGGCCTGTGGGAGTCAGGTAGTATCACCCTTAGCCAACCCTTCAAATTCCCAAGCCCAAGTGAAGACCACGAGGGCCTTAACGGTCTGTGGTCTTCACGATAGCTCGTGGGAGTTTCTGTAAGGGTTAACCAGTAGTCCCCTAGACCTGAGCCTCCAAACCTCAGCCCAAGTGAGGACCACGGGGACCTTCACGGTTCGTGGTCCTCCATACGGGCCATAGTAAGTGCTCGTAAAATAAGAGGCCCCAGTTCCTAGACTAAGTTCAAACCACGACCGACTTCATGGTCCATGGTCCGTTTCACAGTTCGTGAAGATGGTCATGGTCAACTCGTCTGCAGCTTAAGTTAGAGGTATTTTGGTCTTTTCCTTTTTTAGTTGGACTACTAAACCTAATCGTTTTAGCCCTAAATTTCGTGGTTTTAGTCAGTTTAATTCTAGAAACATAACTAGAATTTACCTAAGTCAAATCATTAATCAAAACTTAGAAAATTAGAAGCAAAAGTCCTAGGTTTTAGTTAGATTCTTGATTCCTTTATCATGATTAAACCTTGGGTGTTTAGAACTTCATCAGATCATCATGAGCTAGTTATTTACATGTTCCAAATCATATTATTATATTATTACTTTATTTCTTGTATGAATTTCAGAACCCTAGCTATTATTTTTTTAGTTCTTGAATTACATATGTTAGGTAAGATATTTCTGTGTTTCAGATATACATGCCTGATTCCTTTATCATGATTAAACCTTCGGTTTTTAGAACTTTATCAGATCATCATGAGTAAGTAATTTACATGTTCCAAATCAGATTATCATGTTATTACTTTGTTTCTTGTATGAATTTCAGAACCCTAGCTATTTATTTTGTAGTTCTTGAATTACACATGTTAGGTCAGAAATTTATGTATTAGGAGTAACATAATATCGAGTTGGACTAGGGTTCAATGTACCCATATAGTCCCAGAAATACGAGCCACGTAGGTTGTAAGTCCCTTACGTGGGCATCACTTTAGTGATCACGCCATCATGCCTCTATACCTTTGGCCAGGTATATTGGGTCCTTTCGATGGGTCGTATACATCGGACTCCACATTTAACACATGTAGTTTTATTATCAGTTATTAATAACTCCTACAATTCATTCATACTTCTTTACATTGACTATGTTTCCGTATTCAGTCTTAGCATGTTATAACTTTGTTGTAGCATTCAGTTTAGTCATGTTCAGTATTTCAGTATCTATATCATATTCAGTTTATGCTCTTGCTTTATCGCGTGTTTCAGTTATATGTTTAATTCAGTTTTATTATATCCCTCATGCTTAGTACCTTTCAAGTACTACCGCATATATTGCACTACATCTTCTCGTGATATAGCTTGAGGTCTCCAGCAGTCAGATAACGCCTAGATTGGTTTTCGATCTTCACTTCAGCAGTATCAATGATTAGTCCTCATTATTCGAGGACTGGTGACATGTTTACCTTTATCATTTTTAGTCTTTAGTTTTAGTTTTTGATAGATCTAGTTGGGGCATGTCCCAACATTTCTATTAAGTTTAGAGACTTATTTCATACATAGTCAGATTAAGTTTAGTATATGAGTTTTATATTTTCTCTTGTATTAAACTCTCTGTTTATCATATATTCAGCTTAGTGTAAGGGTATTCCCAATAACTTTCATTTTCATCATATATAAGTTCGCACAATTTTATTGCTCAGTTTATCTTTAGGTATGCTCATGCCATGCCAATAGGGTTAGCTTGGGGTTACTTTCGATCCTCGGTCCCGTGTCCGCGTCTCAGGGGTATCTCGAGGGCTTGACAAACTTTGTATTAGAGCACTAGGTTTAAAAGTCCTAGGATTTCTGAAAGGTCGCACTAAGTTGAGTCCTTTTCATGGGTGTGAAGTACACCACATTTAATTAAAAGGAGGTTGTAAGATGTTTTTAGAAAAACATCAATTTCTTTGTTACTCTTATCATGCGTGAGGCATGGTCGAACTTATCATTCTAAATCCTTCGTTAGGTGTTTCAGATCATGCCTTCCCGTAGAGCTAACACCATAAATGTGAATGCCAAGAGTTCAAACACAGCTCCTCCAGTTTCCAATCAAGAAGTGTCGACTGCAGAGTTCAGCAATGTCATTCAGATATTGGCTTAGAGTGTGGCCAACCAAAACAATCAGCGTGTTCCAATTCAGGCAAATGCTAATGTTGGGTCAGCTGCAGCTAGTGTGCAAGATTTGTTAGGATTAATCCTCCAGAGTTTTTAGGATCGCAATTTGGAGAAGATCCGCAAAACTTCATTGATGAGGTCAAGAAGATCTTTAAAGTGGTGCAAGTAACTGGAAATGATCGGGTTGACTTGGCATCTTACCAACTGAAGGATATAGCTCATATCTGGTATACTCAGTGGAAGGAGAACAAGAATACATATGCTACTTCTATAACTTGGGATTGCTTTAATTTAGTGAGACCTTTCTGGACAAGTTTTTCCAAATAGAGTTAAGATAAGCGAAGGCCCAAGAATTTATGAACTTAAGGCAGGGTAACATGACTGTCCGAGAGTATGGGCTCAAGTTTACCCAATTCTTCAGGTATGCTCCTCACATGGTTGCTGATTCCAGGGCCCAAGAATTCATGAACTTAAGGCAGGGTAACATGACTTTCTAAGAGTAAGGGCTCAAGTTTACCCAACTCTCTAGGTATGCTCCTAACATGGTTGCTTTATGAAGTGTCGAACTTGGTGAAGAAAGAGTACATGAATGTTATGTTGTTGGGAGACATGAATATCTCTTGCTCATGACTCATGCTCAACAGGTTGGTGGTGATAACCTTAGGGAATATGCCAAGAAAAATAAGAAGTCTACGACTGGGAACTATATGTATTCTTAACAAAAATCGAGTGGTGGAAATAGCTCGCATGGTTAGCAGAAATTTTCAGCCCCAGCCTCTTCATTAGCTAGTATTCCATCCTCCAAGTTTAGACAAGATCAGAAGGGTAGGGCTTCAAGATCTAAGTCTCAGGGAAGTGTTTCACGTACCAAAACATACCCAACTTATCCTAAGTGTGGTAAGAACCATACGGACGAGTGCCTTGCATATAAGAAAGGATGCTTTAGGTTTGGTCATTCTGGTCACTGGTTGAGAGATTGCCCTTCTAGACTAGGTCAAAGAGGTAATAATAGTAGAGCACAGTCTACAACTTCAGCAGGTCACCTGACTCAACAAGGTAACTCATCTGGTACAGGTGGCGGACAACGCCAAAACAGGTTGTTTGCTCTTTAGGCTCACCAAGATAAAAAAGATTTTTCTAATGTAGTCACTGATACGTTACAAGTATTTAATCTTGATGTTTATGCATTGTTAGATCCACAGGCTCCTTTGTCATTTTAACTCCTTTTATATCGGTCAATTTTAGTGTTAGCCCAAAAACTCTCTCAAAACCCTCTAAGTATCTACTCCAGTTGGTGACCAGTTACAGTTAACGGGTATATAGAAATTGCCCTATCACAGTCTCTCAGAAAGTCACCTTACAAGATCTTGTAGTTAGAAATGGTAGACTTCAATATTATTCTAGGCATGGATTAGTTACATTCCTGTCATGCCTTATTCGACTGTAGAACTAGGATTGTTTGTTTTCGGTTTCCAGACAAACCAATCTTACAATGGAAGGGTAGTAGCTTAGCGCCTATGGGTCAATTCATTTCTTACCTTAAGGCCAAAACGATGATTTCTAATGGGTTGTCTTTATTCAAGTTTGGGTTAAGGACTCAAGTTCTGAAACCCCAACTCTTGAGTCAATTCCAGTCGTAAATGAATTTCCAGAAGTATTTCCAGAAGATTCCTCCCAAAAAGGAAATAGACTTTGGAATTGATTTCCTTCCGATACCCAGCCTGTCTCTATATGTAACATCTCACAAATTGAAATAGTTAGGAAAAGCTTAGAAGTTGAAATAGTAAGTTTTGCAAAGAATTATAATCGGGAAAATTTCTTAAGTTAGGAAAAAGTGAGTTTTTGGTCAACTTCAAACGGCCATAAATCATAGATAAGGATGAGTTAGTTGTAGTTTCAGATATAGCTGTAAAGCCCTTGGAACAATCCTTCCAATGCCGCTGAGTTGGCAAAATTTTGAGTTTGGATGAGTGAGTTATGCCCTTTGGAAGTTGGTCTGTTGGATTAAGGAAATGTCCAATCCAAAAATTAATAGGGTAATTTGGTCTTTTTCTTACCCAATTAATTAAATTCGTTTTTGGTAATATTATTAAGGGTCTAAACTTAACTTGGTCAGCTTTACACTTTTGGAAAAATGTTAGGGTTTTGGACAAAGAACGCAAGAGAACAAGAAAGGGAAAAGGAGCCAAAATCGTTGAGTTCGTCAAGAATAACTTGTGGATTTCGTCGAGGGTGATCCCCAAAATGGTATGTGAGTCTTCCATAATTTTGGGCTCATTAACCCACGTGCGAAGCATGTTTGATTCAGCGTGATTTCATCCTAAGAAGATTGGATTCTTGAATGTTGTTCTTAAATTGCTTTCGTTCTTGAACATGAGTTAAGATTTAGAAGTTCTTTGATGATCTAGGTGTTGTTCTTGAATTCATTGGGTTATATCCTTGTATATATGATGTGGGTACATGAATTAAAGTGAATTTGAGAAAAAGAATTGAATTAAAACGATTTAGGGTCAGAAAATGAGAGAAAATATTTGGTAGATTTTTGCCTAAGGAACAGGTTAGCGCAATGCGCCACCATAGCGCTAGGAGGGCTGGGGCGACGCGCCAGAAAGGTGCCTTAATCAAGTGAGGATGGCGCGCCCAAAACGTCGTTTTCACCCAGTTTTTGTTATTCCGTCCGTTTAAGCTTTTCCAAAGTGTTTTAACACTTCCTATAGATTTCAACTACTTTAGATGACTTCTAAACATATAGAAATTATACAAAAACATTAATTACAACCTTGAACCATAACTTCAAATTCAAGGAAAGTTTAGAGACAAGTCTAGAAAGTTCTTAGTGTCTTTTTAAGAAGTCTTCTACAAATGCTTTTTTAACTTTGTTTTACGACTTAAGGATAAAGTTGAGTAAAGAGAACAGATAATGATAAGAAGTTCATTTCAAGTTTCATAGGTCTTTAACAAACGTTTTAACTTCGTTTTTAAGGCTCAAGTTTCAAGTTAAGCTAAAAGTAAAGAGTTGAGTTCATTTCTCAAAAGTTATAAGGGAACTAAGTCTTCTCTAAGAGTTTATAAATGTTTTCACATTTAATATAAAAAATGAAACTAAGAGTTCCAAAAGATTTTGAGGAAGAAAAGGGAACATTGATTCCAAGAGAGCTTTTTAAAATATAAGTGTAGAGCAATTATGTCAACCCAAATAAGGAAGTTCTTTTTAAAACAGATGAGCTAAGCATATTTTTGGAGTAGTATTGAGCACCGATATGAGGATGCCAGTTCATAATAACTCAAGTCTCCATAAACAATGTAGCCATCATCGTTATTAATGAGTCATATTTTTTAGATGATCACATAATTTAAGCTAGTGGATCCACTAAGTAAGTTTGCTTCCTATACTGATGGCAAGGTTTATGTCGGTCCTTGGCAGCGCAAGGTAAAGTGTTGTATCATCACTATAGCTCTTAAGTGATGGTTATCGGTTAGAGAAACTCCCATTGCAGTAGTTGCATGGTTCCTCAAGAGGTTTTGCTTAGTATGGGGGTATAGGACTTTATTCATGCATTGCACAAGTAGACTTTGAGAGGAAGCATGATATGTCTTTTATTATGATTATGAAATTAACATCAAGTTATTTTGTATTTTTACATATCTCGGAGTTATTTTGTATTTTTACAACATCTCAGAGTTATTTTGTATCTTTGCATACATACAGAGTTTACAACATGTTTTTAAATAACTTTTCTTCATCATGCACTTGTTTTTAAATTGCTTAATATTGAAATGAGTTTAGTTAAGTATTCATGAGTTGAGAAGAGCCAAGGTAAGTGTTTCTTTTATAATCTCCTTCAAGCCTATGTTGTTTTAGCACTCCAACTCGCATACTCGTATATTCAATGTACTGATGCCAGTTGGCTTGCATCGTATAGTGATGCAGATGCATGTAACTAGGATCGACAATCCAGCGCACCATTGATCCAGTGAGCAGTTCAGAGTCAGTTGGTAAGCCTCATTGCTTTCCGAAGGATCCATTTTCATTTATTTCTAGTTTAGTTCATTAAGATGTTGTGGGGTCTATCCAACATCCATCTCAGTTATTAGAGGTTTCATAGATAGTCAGTCAGATGTTAGTTCTTTCGTCATAATTTTTTTATTAACTTTTTTTTCTTATTTGAGTTGCCATTTTGGCTAAGGTAAATGTTTATTTTTAAAACAGTTTGACTCTAGTTCTAGACCATTGAGTTAGTTAGCATCTTAATTCTTGTATTAATGCTTTAAGTCTTCAGTCAAGTAAGTTATCCATGCCAAGGGTTCGCTTGGGGCCAGCAATGGTCTCCGAGTGCCAGCCACGTCCAAGGTGTAGGCTGAGGGCTTGACAAACTTGGTATCAAAGTACATAGTTCAAGAGTCTTAGGGAGTCTATGAAGTCATGTCTATAGAGCCCTAGTTATCGGTGTGAAGTGCGCCACATCTATAATTAGAAGGCTGCAACATTTAGGAATTTATCACTTCTTTCATACTCATTTCGTGCGTTAGAGTTTTATCTCTAAAAAGTCTCCTTCTAATTTATACCTGCTTGTTTTCAGAGAATCATGCCTCCACGAAGAGCATTCAGAGGTAGTCTAGTTAGGAGGAATTATGGAGAACTACAATTACCGAATGCACCTGAAGTGCAACCGCAAAGAGAAGTTACTAATGTTGAGTTCAGATAGGCAATTAGGATGCTGAGTCAAGCTGTGACTAACCAGGTTGGTCAATAAAGAGGATTTTGATAAGAAGGGGCTGACACTTCAAGGATTCGTGAGTCTTGAGGATGAATCCCCTAAGTTTTACTAGTTCGAGCACTATTGAGGATCCAGAAAACTTCACTCAGGAACTGAAAAAGGTGTTCGAGGCGATGTATGTTGTTGACACTGAGAGAGTTGAGCTAGCTTCATATCAACTAAAGATTGTTTCTAGGACTTGGTTTGATCAGTGGAAAGAGGGTAGGGATGAAGATGCACCACTTGCAAGTTAGGCTTGTTTTGAGGAGGCCTTCTTGGAGCGTTTCTTTCCCCGAGAACTGAAAGAGGCTAAGCTACGAGAACTCCTCACACATAAGCAGGATTCTCTAAGTGTTCATGAATATGGTTTGAAGTTCACCCAACTATCCCATTATGATCCGTAGATTGTTAAAGACATGAGGAGTAGAATGAGTTTGTTTGTTTCTGGGTTAGGTCGTCTATCCAGCAAAGCAGGTTGGGCAATTGGGGACGTGGACATTTTAAGGTTAACGGTCTACGTGCAGAAGGTGGAGGAAGAGAGTCTTAGAGATATAGAGGAGTTCAAGAAGAAGAGGGCCAAGACAGGGAATGAATCTGGGTAGCAGAAGAGAAATGCCAACCGGTCATCTTTACAACAGGAACAAAAGGGACCTTCTCCATCCAAAGGTGAGCATACTAGCAAGAATTCCCAGAACTTCAGAGCTAGACCTGCACAGTCTCAGGGTAGTGTGGCACAAGGAGGTAACTGGGCTCTTGCATGTTCTAGGGCTGGTAGAACCCACCTACGAAAGTGTCACCAAGGCCAGACAGGTTGCTTCAAGTGTGGACAAGAGGGTCACTTCATGAAAGAGTGTCCAAAGAATATGGAAGGAAATGGTACCGGCTGAGGAACAAAACGCCTATATGATATCAACGGTCGCCAAGAGTAAGAGGATTCGCCAGATGTTGTCACTGGTATGATTCAAGTCTTTGACTTTACTGTTTATGCTTTGCTAGACCAGGAGCGAGTTTATCTTTTGTAACTCCATATATTGTTATGAATTTTGATATTATTCGTTAGAAACTTAGTGAACCATTTAGTGTTTCAATACCTATTGGTGAGTCCATTCTATTAGAGAGAGTCTATCGTGATTGTCTCATTTTCGTCAATCACAAGAGTACCATGGCTGATTTAATTGAGTTAGACACGGTAGAGTTTGATGTCATTCTTGGTATGGACTGGCTTCATGCCTGTTATGCCTCAGTTGATTGTCAAACTCGAGTAGTTAAGTTTCAGATTCCAAATGAGCCAGTCTTAGAGTGGAAAAGCAGTTCATCAGTGCCTAAGGTTTGTTTCATTTCGTACCTTAAGGCAAGGAAGTTAGCTTTAAGGGATGTGTCTATCACTTAGTCTGAGTTAATGACTCTAGTGTTGAGATACCTCCTATTTAGTCAGTTTCAGTAGTAACAGAGTTTCCAGAAGTCTTTCCTGATGACCTACCCGGAGTCTCTCTTGAGATAGAAATAGACTTCGCCATAGACATCATTCATATACTCATACTATATTTTCCGCCATACATAATAGCACCAGCAGAGTTGAAAGTTCATGAGCAGAATTACCCAACCCATGACTTAGAGTAGGTTTTTGTAATATTTGCTTCAAAATATGACACCATTATATTTACGGTGTTCATGTGGAAGTGTTCACCAATAATAAGAGTTTTCGGCAAGTGTTTAGTTTGAAAGATCTTAATCTCTGGCAAAGAAGGTTGTTTATGGGTAGTACCACCCATTTTGAGGAAGATAAGAAAGAGTTAGCAAAGGAGGTGCATAGACTTGCACAATTAGGAGTTCGATTAATGATTTCCACACAAGGAGGAGTAGTGGTGATAAATGTGTCTGAATCATCACTAGTGTCAGAAGTAAAATGTGAGCAAGACCGAGACCCTATCTAGCTTGAATCAAAGGCAAATGTTTATAAGCAAAAAGTGATAGCTTTTCAACAAGGGAGAGATGGTGCATTGAGATATCAAGGTAGGTTGTGTGTACCAATAGTAGATGATTGAATTACTTGAAAGCTTCACCCATGAAAGGTGTTATGAGATTTTGTAAAAAGGGAAATCAGTTTGTAGAGAAGCTAAAGAGGATAGGAAAAGAGATACCCACATCTCTTCGAATCCAGAGAAGTTCAACATTAAGGTACTAATCCTTTTCTTGGCATTGATATTAAGTTGGAGCGTTGTGTTTATATTTTGTTGTTGGGTGTTTGAGGTTAATGTAAGATGTTAAACCATAAGCCTAATAAGATGTAATATCATTCGAGGACGAATGCTATCAAGAGGGAGATATTGTAACATCTCACAAATTGAAATAGCTATGAAAAAGCTTAGAAGTTGAAATAGTTAGTTTTGCAAAGAATTAAAATCTGGAAACTTTCTTAAGTTAGGAAAAAGTGAATTTTTGGTCAACTTCACACGGACATAATTCCAAGCTTAGGATTAATAAGGTTTAGTTCCAGATATGGTTGGAAAATCCTTGAAACAATCTTTCCAATGTCGCCGAGTTTACGAAATTTGGAGTTGGAATGAGTGAGTTATGCCATTTGGAAGTTGCATTGTTGGATTAAGGAAATGTCCAATCCGGAAATTAAAAGGGTAAATTGGTATATTTCTTAACCAATTAATTATATTCGTTTTTGGTAATATTATTAAGGGTTTAAACTAAACTTGGTCAGTTTTACACTTTTTAAGAAAAGTTAGGGTTTTGGAGAAAGAACGCAAGAGAAGAAGAAAGGAAAAAGGAGTCAAGATCGTCGAGTTCGTCAAGAATAACTTGTAGATTTCATCGGGGGTGATCCCTTAAAAGGTATGTGAGTATTCCATAACATAGGGTTCATTAACCCACGTGCCAAGTATGTTTTATTCAGTGTGATTTCTTCCTAAAAATATTGGATTTTTGAATGTTCTTGAATGTTGTTCTTAAATTGCTTTCGTTCTTGAACATGAGTAGAGATTTAGGAGTTCTTTGATGATCTAGGTGTTGTTCTTGAATTTATTGGGTTAAATATTTGTACATATTATGTGGGTATATGAAATAAAGTGAATTTACGGGAAAAAAATCGAATTAAAATGATTTAAGGTCAGAAAATGAGAGGAAAAATTTGGCAAATTTTTGTCTAAGGATCAGGTTGGTGTTACGCGCCCCCATAATGCCAAGAGGTCTAGGGCGGTGCTCCAGCAGAGCGCCAGAATGGTGCCTCAATCAAGTGAGGCTGGCGCAGCGTGCCTTGGACGTGTCCAAAACGTCGTTTTTCACCCAGTTTTTGTTATTCCGTCCGTTTAAGCTTTTCCAAAGTGTTTAACACTTCCTATTGATTCAAACTACTCTAAATGACTTCTAAACGTATAGAAATCATACAGAAACATTAATTACAACTTGAACTATAACTTCAAATTCAAGGAAAGTTTAGAGACAAGTCTAGAAAGTTCTTAGTGTCTTTTCAAGAAGTCTCTACAAATGCTTTTTTAACTTTGTTTTACGACTTAAGGATAAAGTTTAGTAAAGAGAAAAGATAATGATAAGAAGTTCATTTCAAGTTTCATAGGTCTTTAACAAACGTTTTAACTTCGTTTTTAAGGTTCAAGTTTTAAGTTAAGCTAAAAGTAAAGAGTTGAGTTCATTTCTCAAAAGTTATAAGGGAACTAAGTCTTCTCTTAGAGTTTATAAATGTTTTCACATTTAAGGAAAAAAAGGAAACCAAGAGTTCCAAAAGATTATTGAGCAAGAAAAGGGAACATTGATTCCAAGAGAGCTTTTTTTAAATATAAGTGTAGAGCAATTATCTCAACCCAAATAATGAAGTTGTTTTAAAAACACATGAGCTAATCATATTTTGGGAGTAGTATTGACCACCGATATGGGCATGCGAGTTCATAATAACTCAAGTCTACATAAATCATGTAGCTATCATGGGTATTAATGGTCATACTTTTTAGCTGATCACATAAGTTAAGCTAGTGGATCCACTAATTTAAGTTAGCTTTCTATACTGATGGCAAGGTATAGGTCGGTCCTTGGCAGCGCGAGGTAAAATGTTGTATCATAACTATAGCTCTTAAGTGATGGTTGTCGGTTAGACAAACTCCCACAACAATAGTTGCATGGTTTCTCAAGAGGTTATGCTTAGTATGGGGTATGGAACTTCATTCATGCATTGCACAAGTAGACTTTGAGAGGAAGCATGATATGTCTTTTATTAAGATTATGAATTGACATAAGGTTATTTTGTATTTTTACATACATCTCAGAGTTATTTTGTATCTTTGCATACACACACAGTTTACTACATGTTTTTAAATAGCGTTTCTTTATTATGCACTTACTTTTAAATTGCTTAATATTGAAATGGGTTTAGTTTAGTATTCATGAGCTGAGAAGAGCCAAGGTAAGTGTTTCTTTCTTAATATCCTTCAAGTCTATGTTGTTTTAGCACTCCAACTTTTATACTCGTACATTCAATATATTGATGTTAGTTTGTCTACATCTTATTATGATGCAGACGCAGGTAACTAGGATTGACATTCCAGTGCACCGTTGATCCAGTAAGCAGTTAATAGTCAAGTGGTGAGCCTCCTTGCTTTTCGGAGGATCCATTTCCATTAATTTCTAGTTTAGTTCATTAGGATGTTGTGGGGCCTATCCCAACATCTATCTCAGATATTAGAGGATTAATAGATAGTCGGTCAGATGTTAGTTCTTTCATCATAATTTGTTATTAACTTATTTTTATATTTGAGTTGCCATTTTGTCTAAGGTAAATGTTTATTTTTAAAACATTTGTATTTCATTTCCAGACAATTGAGTTAGTTAGCATCTTAATCCTTGTATTAATGCTTTAAGTCTTCCGCCGAGTAAGTAAACTAGGCCAATGGTTCGCTTGGGGCCAGCAACGGTCTCCAAGTGTCAGCCACGTCCAGGGTATAGGATCGGGGCGTGACACTGTACCTCCTTACAAAAATGACTCCATGAGAGCTTAAGGAATTGAAAAAGCAGTTGAAAGACCTTCTAGATAAGGGCTTCATTAGACCTAGTATTTCGTTTTGGGGTGCACCAGTGTTGTTCGTAAAGAAGAAAAATGGTTTTCTCTGAATGTGAATTGACTATACACAATTGAACAAGGTCACAATTAAGAATAAGTATCCCATTCCCAAGATTGATGACTTGTTTAACCACTTTAGGGTGCTAGTTATTTCTCAAAGACAGACCTAAGATCTGGTTATCATTAGCTTAGAGTCAGAGATAGTGACATTCTAAAGATAGCTTTCAAAACTCGGTATGGTCATTATGAATTCGTATTTATGTCATTTGGACTAACCAATGCTTCTGCAACTTCATGGATTTGATGAACAGAGTGTTCAAGCAGTATTTGGATTTGTTTGTTATCATCTTTATTGATGATATTCTCATTTATTCTAGGAATGAGGAAGATCATGCGAGTCATCTGAGGGTTGTTGTTCAAATTCTCAAGGATTACCAGTTATTCGCTAAATTTAGCAAATGTGAGTTTTAGTTGCAGTCAGTTGCCTTCCTTGGGCATATAGTGTCTAGTGAAGGGATTCAAGTGGATTTCTAGAAAATAGACTCAGTGAACCAATGGTCCAGACCTACCTCTCTTACAGATATCAAAAGTTTCTTGGGAGGTTCATGGAAGTATTATCATACATAGCCTCTCCATTGACCAAGTTGACTCTGAAGAAAGCCAAGTTTCAGTGGTTAGATGACTCTGAGAAAAGCTCTGCAAAATTGAAAACTTGGTTGACTATAGCTCTGTCTTAGACTCTACCGGAAGGTTCACATGGTTATGTGATCTATTGTAATTCATCCAAAGTCAAACTAGGTTGTGCGTAATATGGCGAGGTAAGGTTATAGCTTATGCTTCTAGACAACTTAAGGTTAATGAGAAGAACTACCCAATTCATGACCTCGAGATAGCAGCAGTGGTGTTTGCACTTAAGATTTAGAGACATTACTTCTATGGTGTTCACGTAAATATGTTCACAGACCATAAGAGCCTTCAGTATGTGTTTACCCAGAAAGAGTTGGCGGCTAGAGTTCCTCAAGGATTATTATATGAGTGTGCATTACCATCCTGGTAAGGTCAATATGGTAGTAGATGCTCTAACCAGACTATCTATGGGTAGTGTAACACATGTTGGGGAAGAAAGAACGGAGCTAGCAAAGGATGTTGACAGACTTGATAGCCTAGGAGTTTGTCTTATGAGCATATAAGATAGTGGTGTAACAGTTCAGAATTGGTCAAATCCTTCTTTGGTAGTGGATGTTAAGGAAAAGAAAGACAATGATCCAATATTGCTTGTGCTTAAGGGTGCAACCCACCAGTAGAGGGTGGAGGTTTTCTACCAAGGGGGAGATGGTGTGGTTCGCTATAAGGGTCGATTATGTGTTCCTAAGGTGTGTGAGTTGAGATAGAATATTCTTGCATAAGCCCATAAATCCAGATATTCTATTCATCCACGATCCACTAAGATGTATCATAATTTGCGGGAAGCCTATTGGTAGAAAGGTATGAAAAGGGATATAGCAGATTTTATGGCTTAGTTCCCCAATTGCCAACAAGACAAGGTGCAACATCAGAAGCCCGGAGATATTACACAAGAGATTACAGTTTTTCCTCGTACTCCCAAAAAACATGACTCCATTTGGGTGATCGTTGATAGAGTTAGTAAGTCTTTACACTTTTTGGTGGTCAAGACAACAAGTTCAGCGGAGGACTAAGCCAAACTTTACATTAATGAGATTATGAGGTTGCATGGGGTTCCTTTGTCTATTTTCTCATGTAGAGATCCTCAGTTTACCTTTTATTTCTGGAAGTTGTTTCAAAAAGGTGTGGTACTCAAGTTATTCTTAGCACAACATTTCATCTGCAAATGGATGGGCAGGTAGAGTGTACCATTAATACCTTCGAGGACATGTTGAGAGCTTATATGATCAATTTCAAGGGTATTTGTTATGATCACCTTTCTCTTATAGAGTTCTCCTACAACAATAGTTATCATTCCAGCATTCAGATGGCCCATTTTGAGGCATTGTATGGACGTAGATGTAAATCTCTTGTTGGTTGGTTTGAAGTAGGTGAAATAGCCTTGATAGGACCATATTTAATTCATTAATCTATGGAGAAAGTGCAACTCATTATAGACAGTCTTAGGACCGCTCATAGTCACCATAAATCTTATGGAGATGTAAGGAGAAGGGAACTAGAGTTCCAAGTTGATGATTGGGTTTTCCTGAAAGTGTCGCCTATGAAAAGGGTGAGATTTGGAAAGAAAGGAAAGCAGAGTCCTAGATATGTAGTCCCTTACAAGATTTTGAAAATGATTGGTAAAGTAGCTTATGAGTTAGAGTTGCCAACAAATTTAGCAGTAGTGCATTCGGTTTTCCATATTTCATTGCTCAAGAAGTGGGTGGGTGATCCAGTGCCTATTGTGCCTTTAGAAAGTGTGGCTATGAAAGATAGTCTAACTTATGAAGAGGTATCAGTTGAAATCCTTGATTGTCAGGTTCGAAGATTGAGAAATAAAGAAGTCACTGCAATCAACGTTTTGTGCAGGACTTAGTCCATAGAGGGAGCTACTTGAGAAGTAGAAGCATCCATGAAGGCCAAGTATCCTCACTTATTTCCTTCCGATTTCACTCTATTTTGAGGTAATATTTCCTCTTCAGTTTTCCAAGTACTAACGCATATATTGCGCTACATCTTATCATGATGTAGGTTCGGGTCTCCAGCAGTCAGATCACATATAGATCGGTTCCCGATCTTCACTTCAACAGCATCAACGGTGAGTCCTCATTCTTCGAGGAGTAGTGACATGTTTACCTTTATCATTTTTAGTCTTTAGTTTAAGTTTTTGATAGATCTAGTTGGGGCATGTCCCGACATTTCTAGTTAGTTTAGAGGTTTATTTCAGACATAGTTAGATTCATCTTAGTGTATGAGTTTGATATTTTCTCTTGTATTAAACTCTCAGTTTATCATATATTCAGTTTAGTATATGAGTATTCCCCATCATTTTCATTCTCATGTATTTAAGTTCCGCTCATTTTTATTGCTTAGTTTATCTTAAGTATGTTCATGTCATGCCAGAAGGATTAGCTTGGGTCACGTGTGATCCTAGGTCCCTTGTACGCGTCTCGGGGGTAGCTCAAAGCGTGACAATCATAGATCTCCTAGGTCTTTCATTTTAAAGGTGTCTTATAGAATTCCTTTTGTTGCCTGAATAAGGCTGAGATCGTTTCCAGTGCTCATCATGTCATCCACATAGACTAAAATTATCACAAAGGATGCACCAGTCCTTTTTATAAATAGTGAATAGTCTAAATGACTTTGAGCAAAGTAAAGTTTGATGAGAGCCTCCGAGAGTTTTACAGTTCACTGGCTAGGAGCTTGTTTCAACCCATATAGTGATTTAATGAGCCTACATGTTGGTTTCTCCCCCAGCACATTAAATCCCTTAATAACTTGAAATCCCCGAGGAAGTGTCATATAGACTTCTTCAAGTAAGTCACCCCTGAAAAAAATGCATTAAAACATCTATTTGATGGATATGCCATTTATCAGTTACAGCAAGGGCTAAGATACTTATGACGGTAACCATTTTAACCACTGGTGAGAAGGTCTATTGGTAGTGTAGGCCCTCCCTTTGATTGAACCGTTTGCCAACTAATCTAGCTTTAAATCTATCAACCTCACCAGAATCTTGGTATTTGATTTTAATGAACCACTTGCAACCAATAGCTCTCTTGCATGTAGGTAATGGAACAATTGTCCAGGTTTTGTTGGCATCTTGGTCTAATTGTCTAGGTTTTGTTGGCATCTTGGTCTACTATTTCAACAGACATTGCTTCAACCCATCTAGGATCTGTACTAGCCTCCTCAAAGAAAAGGTTCCACATCAGTATTAAAGTGCGAAAGAAATGCTTGATAGGAAGGGGTCAAATGATCATAGTCAAGATAATGGTCAATGAAATAGACTATATTGGAGTCATGGTTGAGCTTAACAGAAGCTACATAGTCCTTCATCCATAAAGGTGCTTTGATACACCTCTATCAGGCATAACTAGGGAAATAGTGGGATCGACTTAACATGGACTTTTGGATCAACAAGAGCAGTGATAAGAGTAATGATAGCAGGATCAATGTATGAGGAAAAAATTGTGGGAAGTAGCCTTTATGCAGTAGAAGCTGGAACAACAAAAGGGAAACACAGACTCTCTGAAGATAATATACCTATGGAGGAAGAACTGATTGTCTTTGAAATTATATAAAATACCCTTTAGTATGTTCACTATATCCCGTGTGTATAACAACTACACCTCTAGGCTGAAATTCGTCCTGAATATGCATATTTGTTAATGATACAGAATATTCACAAGATCAAATCAAATCAAGTAGCAAATCTTGCTCAATCAAAATCCCATGAAAGCTGCAGTCAAATAAGATTAGTGATAGTAATTGATTTATCATATATCAGATCACTTGATTTTAGGGATTATATGAAATTGTAGTTGTGTATATATATACATGTACTCTACAGCAAAGAAATGAAGTTCTTATTCTCACATATCAAGTCTTTTATATGGTATCAGATATAGCCTTTTCTTAACCGCAATCTCAATCCAACCTCTCCTTTTGTTTTCTCTTTTCTTCCTTCCTCCATGGATACTGATCTAAAGACACCAGACAGATCATCTCGTGCTACGATCACCAACACTCCCAACATAACATCACATGTGGGTGAGGTGCTTGTATGCATCAATGCTGCTGCATAATTACCATTGAAATTGACTTCCACCAATTTTGTTTCGTGGAAAGCGCAATTACACTCTCTTTACATCGAATAAAATCTCATGGGGTATATCAATGGATCCGTGGAAGTTCCAAATGATGAAACTAATTTTCAGACAAGACAAGACAAATTTATCCTTCATGCCATCTTGGCCTCGGTTTCAGAGGCTATTGTACCATTCATATACTCTTCCAAGACTTCTCACCATGCTTGGACAATAATCCAAAAAACATATGCAAACAAATCCAGATCACGAATCATGTCTCCTAAAGAACGCCTCTCTGTGATTCAACGAGGTGATCAAACTATATATGAATATCTTCAGCACATCCGTACTATTGCAGACAACCTTTCTCTTGTTGGTTCACCTATTTTACAAGATGATCTCATTCTCTACACCCTTAATGGAGGTGGCCCTGATTACAAGGAAATAGTTGCTGCTATTAAGGCCCGTGATACCTGCATCTCATTTGAAGATCTTCATGACAAACTCTCAGACTTAGAATCCTATTTGGCCAAATCCAAATCTATGGGTTCTGATGCCTCTATTTCCACAGTGAATGCAACAACCAAGTCACGTCAACCAAAACACCGCAACAGAGGTTCCTACTCTGATCACAATCAGCATGCCATATCTCATAACAAATTTGGGATAGCATGGGGGGGAAATCAGAGATCTCACAAGCCTCGTGTCATCTATCAATAGTGTGAAAAGTCTGGACATATTGCAAAGAAATGTTACAAAGCCAAAATCATACTTGGCACTCCGAAAGAAAACAATACAACTGGCGCTACTCCAACAACTCAAGGATGGTTAATGTATTCTGGTGCTTCACACCATATCACCAATGACATTCAAAACTTTTCCCTGTCTTCGAATTATGATGGCCCTAATGATATCTAAATAGGTGATGGCTCAGGTTTGCATATTACACATATTGGTACATCAAAAATAAATTCCTCATCAAACACATTACACCTTCGCAATGTCTTTTGTGTCACAAGTATTAAATCTAATTTGATTTCTGTTGGCAAATTCTACAAAACTAACAAAGTGTCTGTTGAATTTTTTCTGCAATATTTCTCTGTGAAGGATCTCAACACTTGGGAGGTCGTGCTATAAGGACAAAATAAAGATAATGTTTATGTTCTTCCAACGCCATCCCCACCTACAGTTCACAACACCATTAGAGCACCTATCATTGATTGGCATTGTCGTCTTGGACATCCTTGAGATAGGATTCTTCATCAGATCATTCACACCAACTCTCTACCACTGTCATCATCATATCTTAAGTCAAAGTCATGTGTCTCATGTTCTTGTAATAAAAGCCATCGTCTTCTATTTAGTCAGTCTACTCTTCAGAGTTCATCTCCCTTAGAGTTGATTTTTAGTGATGTATGGGGACCTTCCCCAGTTGAATCTATTGACGGTTTCAAATATTATCTGATTTTGTTGCTCACTACTCTAAGTATATATGGATTTACCCGTTGAAGAGAAAATCAGATGTCACCAACTTGTTTCCTAAATTCAAATCGTTGGTTGAAAAACACTTCGAAAAACTAATAAAAACTCTCTTCACTGCTGGTGGCACTGAATATCTTAAACTCAAACAGCTTTTTGCCACTCATGGAATAAGTCATTTTGAAATCTCCA
Organism: Solanum sitiens; assembly: GCA_016801875.1. Lineage (NCBI taxonomy): Eukaryota > Viridiplantae > Streptophyta > Magnoliopsida > Solanales > Solanaceae > Solanum > Solanum sitiens. Next base: position 1,241,885 of record JABWTJ010000023.1, on the reverse strand, counting down.
CCATATACTCCAAAGCACAATGGCTATGCCGAAAGGAGACACTGTCAAATAGTTGAAACTGGGCTCACTCTTCTTCACCAAGCTTTTGTACCTCTATCCTTCTGGTCGCATGCTTTTCAAGCTGCCACTTATCTGACTAATCTTCTACTAACCCAACACTTGACTATCAATTCCCATTTCAAAATTTGTTTGGTACAGCTCCCAATAGAACCAAACTGTGTGTCTTTGGATGTCTTTGCTTTCCTTGGTTGCGACCTTATGCAAATCACAAACTTGAGCCTTGATCTAAGCCATGCATATTTATTGGTTACTCCTCAAATCAAAGTGTCTACAAATGTTATGAACCTGTGTCGAAAAAGATCTTCTTTTCTCGGTATGTTCAATTTGTAGAGTCCACCTTTCCATGTTCCTCGCAATTGTTACCATCTTTCTCTATCCATGTTTCATGGAATGCTGCATTAAATTTTTCCACTCATTTTACACTACAAGTTTCCTCATATGTAAAAAGGCGTTCACCTTTTCCCGTGCCTTCGCCGTCTCCAAATATGGACAATGTCATTTCTTCCTCAGTATAGAAAATCTCCCCAAGGAACTTCAGATCCTTCATTGTCTTCTCCACCCTGTCAAACAAATACTCATATACAACAAGGTCCCACACGTAACCATCCCATGACCACATGGTCTCAAAGCAACATTTATAAACCTAAACAAGCCTTTATCGCAACAAAACATCCCATTAATTCATCCATTGAGCCATCATGTGTTACACAAGCCATTAAAGATCCTGAATGGAGAGCAGCAATGTCAGAAGAATTTAATGCTCTTTGTCAAAAATGGTACATGGGAACTTGTCCCTTTTCAACCTCACTTTAATGTCATTGGTTGTAAGTGGATTTTCAGGATAAAGCGAAATGTCGATGGAACTATTAGCCTCTATAAAGTGCATCTAGTAGCTAAAGGCTTTCATCAAAGACTCGGGATTGACTATCATAACACATTCAGTCCTGTTATTAAAACAACTACCATTAGAGTAGTCATATGCATTGCTTTGCAACTTGGGTGGAAGACCAGGTAACTTGATGTCAACAATGTTTTCCTTCAAGGATCATTGCAAAAAGAAGTCTATATGAGTCAACCACCTGGGTTTGTTGACTCTACAAGACCATCTCACATTTGCAAGTTAAAGCAAGAAATTTATGGTTTAAAACAGGTACCTAGAGCTTGGTATCATGAACTGAGCAATTTGGCTTTGTTCAGTATCAAAGTGATGCATCTTTGTTCATCTATGCACATGTTTTTGTCCTTTGCTATTCCCTGGTCTATGTTGATGACTTACTGATTACAAGAAATGCCAATCATTTTCTGGAAAAACTTGTTTCCACCCTCTCTACACGGTTCTCCTTAAAAGATCTGGGCAGCTTACATTATTTTTTAGGGGTTGAACTCATCCCAACAACCAAGGGCCTTTTTTTTCACAACACAAGTATATCAGGGAGCTTCTTGAAAGATTCGAACTGAGTGGTGCTAAACATGTTGCATCCTCTATGTCCACTTCAGTTGAATTAAAATTGAAAGATGGAATTGCCTTGATCGATGCCAAATCTTATAGGCAGCTAGTTGTCTCCTTACAATACCTCAATCTCACCTACCCTAATATTTCTTACAGTGTTAACAAGCTGTCTCAGTTCATGCAGAATCCTACCACAACGCACTGGCAGGCTCTTTAGCGAGTGTTACGCTATCTTAAATCTACCAATTACCATGGTCTTCATCTCAAACGTGACTCTCCTTTGATGTTTCGAGCCTTTTCTGATGCAGATTGGGCAAGAAATTTGGACGATCGTAGCTCTACATCTGCCTATATTGTCTACCTAAGCAACAATCCTATTTCTTGGAGCTGAAAGAAACAAAAAACAATAGCTCATTCTTCTACATAAGCGGAGTATAGAGTTGTTGTCTCTAATGCTTCTGAACTTGCTTGGGTTCAAGCCTTACTTCATGAACTACATCAGTGTACATCCTCAACTCCCACCATCCTATGTGATAATATTGGCACAACTTATGCTTGTGGTAATCCTGTCTTTCACAGTCGAATGAAGCATGTTTCGATTGATTTCCATTTTGTCCGTGATAGGATTGCCAAGGGGCAGCTACGCGTTGTCCATGTATCCTCGAAAGACCAATCGGCGGATGCACTGACTAAACAATTGTCCAGACAAAGACTTGAGTTTCTTCGATCCAAGAATAGCATATCTGATGGATCCTCCGTCTTGCGGGGGTGTGTTAATGATACAGAATATTCACAAGATCAAATCAAATCAAGTAGCAAATCTTGCTCAATCAAAATCCCATGAAAGCAGCAGTCAAATAAGATTAGTTATAGTAATTGATTCTGATATATCAGATTACTTGATTTTAGGGATTATATGAAATTGTAGTTGTGTACATATATACATGTACTCTACAGTAACGAAATGAAGATCTTATTCTCACATATCAAGTCTTTTATAATATTCTTTACAAAACATAAACAACATAGGACCCTCATATGTTGCACAGAAGGCTTTACTTTGTGAAAGTCTTCATAGGGAGACTTAGCATGCAATACATGTGTAGGAAGCCTTTTAATGATGTAGGCAGCACCAAGAATACAATGACCCCAAAATCTGATAGGTATGTGCCCTGAAATTTGAATGCCCTTGCTATTCCTAGTTTATGTTTTCTCTCAGCAATCCCATTTTGCTGAGGAGTGTGAATACAAGTTCTTTGATGAATAATACCTAGGCTGGTGAACAATTTGTAACATTAACATTTACAAATTCAGAACTATTACTGAGTTTTCACCATAACGAAGAAGTTTATCAACACAACACGAACATCACTCTTCAATTTGATAAGAAACAACCACAACATTCTACTACAATTATTAAGAACAGTTACAAAGAATCTATTATCATCATGAGCATGAGTGTTAATTAAGTCCTATGTAAGTATTTAACTTTGCCAAAAAAAAATGTCTTTTTTTGTGGAATTTCAGTTCATTTTTTGTGTTTTTTTTCTTTTGATGAGAATACGACTAGCCTATTCCTGAAAATAGGTATATTTGAGGCACATTGTGGAAGATTAGCAGCGTATGGAAGGAAACATGTATGTGGTATCGCCAATATCTGCTGGGATTACGAGTGAGAAAATGTCTACTCAAGCATGTTCAAGTTAGTAGAGGATACTCTTGGCAGTTGGCAAATACTATGTTTTGCTCAGTTCCATCCAAGCTCAATTGTTTTTGTTTATTTGGGGAAAATAATGAAGCTTTTACCTGCTACTACATGCATATGTAAATCCCACGAACTCATTAACCTGAGTTATTGTACACCATTCTAGCCCTTCTAATTTAATTTTTTTTGAAATGTGGCAAGTGAAGAGAGTGTATACAATCATAAATTTTAAAGTTAAAGTTTGAAATTTGTGAGTTTTTGAAGTTGTGTTTGTACATGCATTTTGATTGAACTTTTTTTGAAGTTTTGTGAGTGAAATGTCCTAAAAGCTAGAGAAGTTGAATAAATTAAATATCAGAGAAAATCCTGTCAAATTGGTCAAATAATTATTTAAAGATATAGTCAATTAAATATTTAAACATAATTTCTCAAAAGATATTGTCAAACAAACATTTACACAAAAATTAATATCCTCATAGCCAAATTAATGCTGGTGCAATAAATAATTGTCAAAGTTCTTGACATATTTTCTATAAATTTGTCATACACCAAGCTCAATATTCTCCATCGTAGCTGATTGGTTTGTTTGTTAATTTAAAAAACAATGATATCTAGGTATAATATTTTTGGTGTATTTTTCCTCGTTTTGGTCTCAATATTTGTTAATATTGAAGGTCGTAGTATCTCTCAATTCTTAACCCAAAAAACAAAAGGAACCAAATGGGCTGTCCTAGTTGCTGGCTCCCGTGGCTGGATTAATTATAGGCATCAGGTTATCATCCTAAATTATTCTTTTTTTATATGATATATATAGCCTAACAATTTTTTTATGATTCAATTCCTTGCAAACGTTAATTACTAGTCTTGATGATGGATAGATGACATTATTGGTGTGAATGTTTTACTACGATGTGAATGTTTGACGATTTAATTATTTGTGGTAACTGAAGTGATCCGGTAATATCTTCATCAACATCTATCAGTTTTCTTGTATTTTGTGAATCATGTGGCTATTATTTATTGTTTAAGTTTCATATAAGTCTTGAGATAATTTAATTTGATTGTCCTACAATTAGTGCTTAAAGATGATTCACACCGAACCACAAAAAAAGAAAAATCAAGAAATTCACAAAATGTAAAGTTGAAAAATCTGATACTTTTATTTGACTTAAAACTTTAAATTCTTTTTGTATTTGATAATATCAAATTACTACCAACTTATAGTCTAAAATCACATTATTTTACCATAGTTTGTGTTTAATAGGCATATATTGAATGAAGTCAGAGAGAGTAATAAAGTCCAAACAAGTGTTAAGTACCTAGAAATTCTCACCCAAAAAAACAAAATAGAAAGCAGAAATAAGAACTATCTACCCACACACACTCTTTTTATTTATCTTGAACTCTGAAAAATCACTTATTTGATATATAAAAAATTTCTGTCAATTCACTTAATATGGACTAAAGAAAATTACTCTAATCTAATTTAACACACTTTTTTAGCCGTTCAAAAAACAATTACCTTTCTATAAATGAAAACAATGTAACTTTAATATGTTATTTCATAGTTGATAAATGATTTATAGTCAAGAGTGATACAAATTAACAAATTTTAATAATATTTATTTTTGTTTTAAACTTTATGTCAAGTCAAACCATTCATCATAGCTACAAAAATGTTAATGTAACTTGATTGTATGATTTCAGGCTGATGTGTGTCACGCTTACCAAATACTGAAGGCTGGTGGTCTTAAGGATGGCAACATCATTGTATTCATGTACGATGATATTGCTAACAACACAGAAAACCCCAGACCTGGTGTCATCATCAATAACCCACATGGCCATAATGTTTACAAAGGTGTCCCAAAGGTTTGTTCTTTTTCTGTTCAATTTTTTGGGAATTTTTAAGATTATTAGAGTGCTTGTTAGGTAATGAGATCTTTTCTCTTCTCTATTTGTTGAGGCAGGATTATGTAGGTGATGATGTTAATGCTATAAACTTTTTTAATGTCATCCTTGCCAACAAAAGTGGTGTTGTTGGAGGAAGTGGGAAAGTTTTGAAAAGTGGTCCAAATGACCATATCTTCATATACTATACTGATCATGGTAGCCCTGGAATGATTAGTAAGTATCTTCCTTGCATTAATTTTGTTTACTCAACTAATACACCTTTTGTCCCAATTTATGTGTTTTACTTTTCTTTTTGGTCTGTCAAGTTTCTTTTTATATTTAGTAAGTTTTTCAATTTTGACACTTAAATTGGGACGGTGGAAGTAGTTATTATCTCAAAAAGTCAGTTTGTTTGTTGAAAAGAATTGGAATCAAGAAGAAATGTGACTTTCTGACATAATAAACTTATTAGTTGAGTGATTGTGTGAGAAATGAGATCTTATTTTGAAGTTGTGAAAATGTAACATTCTAATAAGAAATTCCAAAATCCCGATTGAATGTTATACACTTGGTTATAGAATATATGGACAATGGGAAAATTTAAGTCTAATGACATAGTTAGGGAATCGGAAAATTAAGCTAATACTCGTTACAAATCAAAGCTTGCAATTTGTGATACTTTTAAACTGATTAGGATATGCATAATTGTTTTATTGTTTTTATTATTATCAGCAATGCCAAGGGGAGAAGCGATTTACGCAGATGAACTATTTAACGTGTTGAAAAAGAAGCATGCATCAGAGACGTATGACAGACTGGTAACTTGATTGATTTAGTATTTCAAGTTTTCTTTCTTTGCGCAAATGTTTGATCAGTGAAATTTAAAACCTGTATTTTATGTTGGATGATGTTCAGGTGTTTTACGTAGAAGCCTGTGATTCTGGAAGCATGTTTGATGGTATTCTCCCCAAAGGACTTAATATTTATGCCATGACTGCATCTAAACCTGATGAAGACAGTTTTGGCACATATTGTGGCGAGAGTACTCCTGTTGAATCCTGCTGGGGTCAGTGCCCCCCTCCCGAGTTTATGGGTCTTTGCTTGGGAGACTTGTTCAGTGTTGCCTGGATGGAAGATAGGTATAAACAATTTTTATAATTTACACTTAGAAATGATGTATTATGTCAAACTAATTATTGTTTGCACCTATGAACAGTGATGTACAAGATCGAAAAACTAACACCTTGCATGGGCAGTATATTCGAGTAAGAGTTTATACTGTTATATATGGACAAATATTGCATATGTTCTAAGCAATTTGTTTGGGCAATGCCTATGTTTTCTTTTATTCCATTTTCATGAAAGATTTATGATTTCATTTTGTCGCTTAGATTGCAAAAAGAACTGCTGCCAACATAACATATGATAATTATGGCTCCCATGTCCAACAATATGGTGATAAAGTGGTGAGTTTTGATCCTCTTGCCTCATATATGGGTGAAACATCCAAAAATCACAGTCATGACTCTGTGGATGCAAAGTCATTCTCAACATCATCATCACGGAATGTGGATCAGCGTAGTACTGAACTTTTCTATTTATTCACCAAAGTACGTTCTCTACCTCTTTTTGATGGAGAATTCATCTTCCTACACATGATTCAGTAATGTTCTTTCTTAATGTTTGTAGCACCAATATGCTCCTGAAGGCTCCGATGAGAAATATAAAGCTCATGTGAAACTAAATAAAGTTATGTCACAGAGAAGTCAAGTGGACAACAATGTAAAACATCTAGGGGAGCTTCTTTTTGGTGTTGAAAAAGGTAACGAGGTACTAAACAGTGTTCGACCTGCTGGACAACCACTTGTTGACAACTGGGATTGCCTCAAGTCCTATGTAAGTATTTAAGTTGGCAAGAAAAAGAACAATATTTTTTGGTATTTTTGTTCTTTTGATGAGAATATAACTACTCAATTCCTGATAATAGGTGAAGATATTTGAGGCTCATTGTGGAAGATTAACTGTGTATGGAAGGAAACATGTACGTGGAATCGCCAACATCTGCAATGCTGGGATTACAAGGGAGAAAATGGCTGCTATGTCTGCACAAACATGTTCAAGTTAGTAGAGGGTACTCTTGGAAGTAGGCAAATAGTATATTTTGCCAGTTTGTATTATTGGTGCAAAATTTTCTTTTAATTAACAGATAGCTACATTGAGAAAAGGCTGCTTAGAAGCAGATCTTTGCCTGGTATCCATGTACTAAAGCTTTGTTTTCTAAATAATAATGCCCTTTTGACCTTTTTATGCATTTAACAAGTCTTGTTCAGTTCCATCAAAGCTCAATTTTGTTTGTTTATTTGAAAGAAAATGATGAAGCTTTTAGCCGCTACTACATGCATATGTAGATCCCATGAACTCATTAACCTGAGTTATTGTACACGACTTTAGTCCTTATTTGATTTTTTTTTTTAAAATAGTAAGTGAAGAGAGTTGTATACAATCATAATTTTGTCCATGTATTTGGTATGACTAGGGGTGGCAAAATGGATAAATAATATGGGTATCCATTCATATTACTCATTTTAAATGAATTGGGTATCCAACTCATTTAAAAATGGATAAAGAACGAGTAATACCATATTATTCATTTGAAAGTGGATAGTTAAATGGATAAAATGGGTAAAAACAAACAAAAAAAACGTGATATAGGATTGGGTAGTAAGAAAGCTTTTTTTAAAAAAAAACAATCTATAAAAAAATGAAACTTTTTTTTACATTTAATTTTGGAAAGGGGGTGGTAGGGGGTAGGGGGTAGGGGGGCGGGGAGGGGGTAAGGGGAGGGGCTAGTAGGCGGTGGGTGGTGGAGGGGGGGCTAGGGAGCGGGTAGTAATTATTTTTCAAAAATAAAAAATAAAAATAGTAATGAAAAATTAATAATTTTGTAAATTGTTTTTTGGGATGGGGTGTTGAGGGGGGGGTAATATTTTTTTAAATTTTTTAAAAAAATTTCAATGAAAAAATTTAAGTTTTTTTTTTTTGGACGGGGGGGGGGGGGGGGGGGGGGGGGGCTGGTAGGGTTTGGGTGGAAATTTATTTATTTTTTTAACATTTTTTTGGGAGGGGGGGTTGGTAGGGGGTGGAGTGAAGTGTTAATTTTTCATTTTTTAAAGCTTTTAACAAGATCTCTAATATAATATGGGAAAATGGTTATCCATATTATCCATTGGGTAACTCGTTTTTATCCATTTAAAATATAATTCGAATCGAGTAACTTACTCATTTTTATTTAACTCGTTTATTTATCGACTCATAGTCGACTCAACTCTCTCGTTTGCAACTCCTAGGTATGAAGAAGAATATTTGCCAAAAAAAATGGAAGAGCATATCATGTCCAGAGTGAAGAAAAAGATCTACAGTGTCTTCTTTATTCTTCATATAAATATTATATACGATTTCATTACGGGTGTGTTTGGTACAAAAGAAAATATTTTCTTGAAAAACAAGTGGATTTGTAATGACCCAGAAAATAAGTTTTGAATTTTCTTTATAAAATTACCGCTTTACTCATCTTAATAGTTATCCCGAGTCACTTTTGATCAATTCGAGAAGTTGATTTGGAAATTTTTGAGTTATTTATTAATACGATTGTTTAGTTGACGGGTGATTTTAAATAGTTAATTTAAGTTGGTGTTAATGGGTCAATGTCATGATTTATTCAATACCCTATACTATTTGACCTATATTAAAATAAGTTAGCAGAACTTAATATTTTAATCCACAATTTGTGATAAAGGAAAAAGAGAGATAGAAGCTCACCTATGCGGCCAATAGCAGTGATACGGTATCACCACGTTAAGAATGAGCACGTATCCATTAAAAATTCTTAAAATCTTGATTATCCAGATCACTTTTTTTATAGAAGATCACATGTATAAGATATTGGAGAAATTATTATAAAGTTATATCGGGTAATTTGAGTGTAAATTGTGGGACGTTTGACGACTGCAAGGTTGAAGCAGTAGGGTGTTGCCAATGATTGTTTAGCCACTATTGGATAATGATTATCCAATGATTAATATTAAGGGACTTTGGTTTGAAAAGAAAAACAAGGAATCAAATTGGATTCCTCTTGCTGCTACAACGATAGTTTGCTGGGAAGTTACTTATAATTTTCTTGAAATTTCTTTTTGATTTCATTGGAATTATGTTATTCAGAGGAATTCAGATTTAAATTTAGGTTTGAAACTTGTGAACTTAATTATAGATTTGGGTAATTTTTTGGGTCTAGATTAGACACATATAATACATGTGTTGTTAGTTTTAAAATAGTATTGTGATTACTAATTGGAATAGATTGTGTTTATCTGGAAGTCCAATGAAAGGAGAAGACTCAAGTCCCAGAGTGATTGTTCGACTATTTGAGGCAAGTGGATTTCTAAACCCTTGTTAAGTGTATGGAATTTCGTGTATTTCCTTGTAATATGTGTTTGGGGGTAATGAGATTTGGTGATGGGTTGACTTGTCCATATCAATTAATTTTAATGATGAAAAACGGATAATAAAAGGCAATATAATTAATTTTGGCGTGTGATGTGTTGAGAATGGTTTGAAAGGCTTATTGACTCATTGTTGATGTTGTGTCACGATTGTGTTGTTGTGAATTGTGCATTAATATGAAAATGATCATCTCCAAATTATTTGTGTGAACGTGTCATTTGCATTGTTCTGTGACATGATTGTGACGAGTGTTATGTGAATTGAGAAAGAGTAAGAAATTAATGAGGATGTATCATTTTGAGGGACGTGTCGCGCGCCGCAACAGATACTATATTTCGAGGGATATATCGCATGCCGCGATTGATACCGTATATTGAGGGACGTATCGCGCACCGTGATGGATATTATTTTTGAGGGACGTGTCGCACGCGGCGACGGATGCATGGACAGATATGTCTCTCATGGGTCCATGACTGAGAGACACCGGGTGTGTATCACTAGGTCAGATATGCATCACTATACTTAACATTGCATTCCATTGCACTGCACATCATTATCATTAGTGAACTTGATATTGTGTTTTGTTGATCTTGTGAGTGCCTTTCAGTGGAAGATGTGATTGATGAATAGTGAGTTTGTTGTTGAGGAATATATAATTGTTAAATCATTGTTGTTGAGTTGTGTGTTATGTAAATTGTGAACTGTTAGGTTGGGTTGGTCGTATGCAGGTTGTAGTTGTGGAAGTTCAGTTAGGATGTAAGGAGTATATAACACCCCGAAAAATTTTTGAGCTAAGACTTGAACCATCCTTCGTAGTGAGTAAGTCTTTGCCAAGGAATTTAAAATTTCTTAAGTATTAAGATCAATAGATATAGCACCTTGAGTTCCAAAAAAAGCTAAATTGGAAATAGGAAAATCTGAAATTTGGAGAGTTAAGTTAAGTATGAGTTTGTGTCAACTTCAAACGACCATAACTCCTAGTACATGATGAGTTAGGTGTGCTACCAAGTTTGACTTATCTTTCCAACGCCACCAAGTTTGCTAAGTTTCGAGTTTGGATGACTAAGATATGGCCTTTTGAAGTTAGGTTGTCTAGTTAAGGAAAGTTAGCCGGAAATAGTGAGGGGAATTTTGGTCTTTTTCTTATCCAATTAGATGTAATTCGTTTTTAGTAATGTTTTAAGGGTCTAATACTATTAAGTTCAGTTTTATAATCCTAATATACGCCTAGGGTTTTACTTGAGAGCTCAACAAGAGAAAAGAAGAGAAAAAAGAAGAAAAGAGGAAAGGATGAAGGCGTTCGTCGACGTTCTTGAGTTTAGTTGCAGATTTTCGCCATGGTTTTAATCCCTAAGAGGTATGTAAGCTTCCATAGTGTTGGGTTAGTTCACCCACACACCAATCATGTTATTTTCAGCGAAATTTCATTCTTGAAGTTGAAAGATTAGAGTTCTTGATGAGTTCTTGATAGGTGTTCTTGAAGTTCATTCTATATCTTGTTGTGTTGGGGTTTTGATGATTTCTTGAGATGAAATGAGTAACTTGAGTGTTGTTTTCGGTAGATTAAAGTGTTATTAAGTTAAGTTAGGAAACTTGCTGGATTTTCTGGGTTGGGGCACCAGAGCGCCCCAAACCCTCCTCTAAACTTTAGGGGATGGCGCTCCGCGCCACCTATAGCTCCAAGGTCGCCTGCCCTATCCAGTTTGTCATCGGTTGCTCCGTTTGAGTTTGTTTAAAAGTGTAACTTAACTCCCTTTCGATTCTAACTATTCTAAGCTACTTCTAAACACCTAAAATCTTTCCTAACATGATCATAACTCTGAATTAATAATTCAAATTCAAGGTAGAGTTGAGAGTTAACTTTGGAGAATTCATTTGAACATTCTAAAAAAAAAAACTTTGGATCATTTTGTGGAGTATTCTACAACTTTTAATAACATGTTTCAAGACTCGAGCAAGTGAGCATGAGAGTGAGGATAATGTATTCATGATCTTACACTATCAAATAGATCTTTCATATCATGAACCATAACTCTTGAATTCATAATTCACATTCAAGAGAGAGTTAAGAGTAGAGTTCAAGAAAGCTTTTGAGTTCATCAATTGTGAATCATTTGAGGTAAACTATCGATTTGAACTAAGATTTGAGTAAGTAAGTATGAGAATGAGAAGATTCGTATACATGAGTTCCTTATTGATATTTTGACCTTTGAGTCGAATTGTTCATGCCCATAATTTTCGCATGAATTATATAAATTGAGTATCATTGAAAGGAGTAGTATCTCCAAATTCTAAGTCTTGAGTATTGAGTTCTTATTACTTTTGAGATTATATTTCTTATCATGGGACTATTACATGTTACCCATGAAGTCCTGGAGTTGAGTAGTTCATGCTCATAATTCCGCATGAACCCTATAAGTTTAACAATCTTTAGATAAGGACTGTCTTTCCTTGAGTTGAGTAGTTAATGCTCATAATTCCGCATGAACCCTCTAAGTTAAATATCATAAATCATCCATAAATATGAGATCACGAACCTTGAATCCATAATTCAATTCAAAGAAAGTTAAGATCAAAGTCAAGAGAAGTTAAGAGTCAAGTCTAGAAGTTAAGAGCAAGTCAAGTTATTACACCTCGAAAATCCAAGGACCTAGGCTAGAGTCTCACCTAGTGTATAAGGCTTTAAAACAGTGTTCCCAGACATAAATGAAGGTAATAAACTTGATTTAGAAGTATTAGAGCCAAAACGTCAAGGGACGATCATGACATTCGAAAACTAGCGAAATTGAACTAGTAGACGTCCTCATGTCTTGTGAAGGTTTAGAAGTGTCGTATGAAGTCTAAAACTTGAAAAAAATACTTTAAATAGGTAAAATAATGTTTATAGGGGCAAATCTTCCGGTAACAACCCCCCAAGGGGTCCTTGAAGAGGGTCCAAACATTGGCAAGGAGGCTGCAAAAACAGCCTACAGAACAGCCCCTATTTGAGGTGTCTGCGCGTCGCGCAGCCAGCACTCAAATTGAAAAAAAATTCCTCGTGATGCGGGGCTGTGACAAACCTCTCTGCCTCAAATCGGATTCCAGAAAAAAGATTTGGAGGTGCCCCCGCGACACGCAGTCATGTCCCAAATTTGATTGCGTCGTTTTTAAGTCAAGTTGACTTCACAAAAAGACCCAATAAAGTGAGTGGTCTTTTGGGTAATTTAAGAGATGGATATATATTGATTTTAGGTAATTTTTAAGTCATTATTACCCACCCAAATCAAATCTCCAATTGAAATCAAAATCACTCTCACTTCTCTCTAGTTTCTCTCACTACTCCATAGATCCCCATTGAAGAACAAGACCAATCTTTCTCTAGGGCTTCAAGATCAAGACTTTCCTTCACCATTCTTCAAGTATTACCAAGGTATAGAGGCTATTCACTCTTGGTACTCCTTTCCCCACGAGGTTCTTCAAAATTTAGACTTTAATGTTCATCAAAAAACCTTGTTTTCATTCAATTTCGTGGGTCTAATTTCTAGATGGAATTGTGTAGTCTTAGTTCGATTATTATTGATGATTTATGTGTGTTTATGTTTGGATTTATTTATCCCCTAAAGCCTTTATCTAAATCACTACAAATACCCAGAATCCTCTTCTTTTCCTAACTCTAACATGTGATATAGGTTGGTTTATAATTGAGGGAGATATAATTGAATGTATTCTTGTATGGCTTACTATTATATGATGATGGTGAGTGAATTGTTGGTTAAAGATCATTTAATTGAGGGTAAGATCTTGGATGAGATTCTTGGAATCCAATGGTAAGACTTTCAAGATTATGAATACTTTATTTCAATCATGTTGGTCTATTCTTGATGTTGTTGTTCAATTGAAGTATGAATATGTGAGTATGATAGGAATATGATGAGATTATGAATATGATAACATGTTATGAATGTGATGAATTGTGAGAAGATTATAGGTGTGTTATCATGAGGGATTGAAGGTGATTCCTATATGCATCTTATTACCATGATTATGATGCAATATACTCACTTAATGTTAGGTTGTGATGAGAGCAATTTCTCATCCTAGAACTTAGGAGCTATGATCATGTTATACAAGGGGTTAGTCTCCTAAGACCTATGATATAAACTAATGTTAAGAAAGACTCTAAGATACATTAAAAAGAGAATATGTAGCTTAGCATCGAGTGAACTTGACAATGAGAGGTGTCCCTTCCAATGAGGAAGGTAGGTTCACCAAGTTTCTCATTAGATGGAAACTACAATGCAAATTAGCATAAAGAGAGTTTCTAGAAACAATCTCCTAGTTCCTTAACTATGTGCCCCATATGAAAAATAGCTAATAGATCCACGTAGACGCTATTATGATGTATATGTCCTACCTTGGCAAGTAGGATGCCCTCCTTTCGGTGTGAGGGGTTGAAACCGGATTCCATGTTTACATCACATGGTCTATTGATGGTTATGACAAAGTTTTACAAAAGTAAAATGAATGAATGAAAGTAAAAAGATATATACCGACTAGGATGACTTGAGAGGCGCACTAGTGTAGGTAAGGGGATGGGACTTTACCTATATATTGCACATGTGGACCTTGAAAGGATTCTTAGGATGGTTTTCTTTATACATATATGTTATGAATGAAATGCATAATGTTGATTCTATATAATGTCGGTCTCATATGATGTTGAATTCACTTGATATACATGTTGTTGGTCTAGATTTCCATGTATGAGATTGAATACACTTATCATGATGGTATATGATGTAAAGGAAATGCTTATGGTCTCCTTACTAGTTGACTTAGTTTATGTGGGGTTATGGGCCTTCACATAGACATTGCACTAGTTGACTTGAATTGGATTATAGCTAAGGTTTTTTAATGTCTTGATGAAATGTTGCTTATGGCTTTACTATGATGTTGCTCATTGACATGTAAATGAAAATGTCTTATTGTTGCTATGTTGTGAAATTGGCTATATTATTGGAATGTGCATAAAGGCTTTCAATTTAACTTAGCATGTTTTTTAACCATATGTCCATTTTAGCATGTTTCCAAATTTTTTACTTGCATATGTCTTCATACTTAGTACATGTGGTTTGTACTAACTGATATTCTCTTCTATTTCTACAATAATGTAGGTTCAGGCCATTGAAGAGTTTCAAGGACAAATTTCAAGAAGCTTGGATAGATTTCCAAGTTGGTGAGTCCTCAAGTCCAAGGACGAAGCCTATCATTCTAGTTCATACTATTAGATTAGTCTGAATACATTGTTCATTTCATATATTGTAAAAACTATGTTGTATTCTCTTATGAGACTTATTGTAATATTGTAAGGTCTATGTCCCAAATCTTGTACTCCTATGATAGATGGTTTGTGTGAGACGATGTAGTCTATTTCGATAAATGAGAAGTCTATGTAAACTTCATATGTAAAGTTTTTAATTTTCCGTATTTTTATTGACCTATGAAATGCGATGATGTATGCTAAGGTCTTGTTTTAGGAGCTGGTTACGATTAGGGGGTGCTCCCCGATCGTGACACAAGGGAAGTTACCAAAGTTTTCAAGGGTCTTTTACAAACGTTTTAACTTTGTTTTAAGACTAAAAGTTTCAAGTTAAGCTAAGAGTAAAAAGTTGAGTTCACTTCTCAAAAAGCTATAGGGAACTAAGTATTCCCAAAGAGTTTATAAATGTTTTCGCATTTAGGATGAGAGGAAACAGAGATTTCCAAAAGAGATTTGAGCAACAAAAGGGAACATTGATTCTAAGAGAGATTTTAAGCTAAGTGTTGAGTAATTATCTCAACCCAAAGATAGAAGTTGTTTTAAAAGCATATGAGCGAAGTATATTTTTGGGAGTAGTACTGAGCATCGATATGGGGATGCGAGTTCATATTAACTCAAGTCTCCATAAACCATATAGTCATCATGGGTATCAAAGGATTATATATTTAGATGATCACTTAAGTTAAGTTAGTGGATCCACTAAGTTAAGCGTTCTATATAACGACAAAGTATAGGACAGTTCTAGCATTGTAGGCAAGACGTTGTATCACCACTTAGGCTCATAGTGGTGGTTGTCGGTTAGAAAATCTCCTACAGAAACTATATTACTTTTATTATAAAAGAAAAGTTGAGTTTATTATTGCATTTTCTTTAACGAACTAAGTTGTTTTTACTGCTTTATAAAAGCTTTCCATATATTGCATGTGTATCGTTGCTTTATATTGATTTGAGTATCTAGAGTCGAGTCTCATATCTTTGAGTTGAGTATCTAATCTCTGAGTTGAGTATCAAATCCTTGAGTAATTCTAAGTTGAGTTAGTTGAGTACTTTTGAGTATTACTTGCGTTGAGTAAGTTTGAAATAGAGGTAAGTATGTTTCCATTTTTATCAAGTTCAAGCTTATGTTATGCTTTAGAATTCCCCTTACATGCTCGTACATTCCACGTACTGAGCCATTTGGCCTGCATCATCTCATAATGCAGACACAAGTATTCAGGATCATCAACAAGAGCTTTGTTGATACATCTTAGAGTTCGAGTTTGCTATGGTAAGCCTCCTCGCTTCCGGAGGATTTCATTTACTTTTAAATTTAGTTAGGATGTCGTGGGTCTTGTTCCGACTTCCATATTTATCAGTTAGAGGCTTCATAGGTAGTCAGTATTGTTGAGAAGTCTATATCATTTATTTTATTGAATGTTGTAAAGAATTAAGTTGCCTAATATGGGGCAAGTTGAATATATTTTATTATTCAGAGTTTTCTTTTGACTTAAAGTTTGTATTTAAGTTTTATGAAGCTTTGGAATGCTTAAGTTAGTCTTCTGTTTGTAGTCAACCAGGATGAGGGTTCGCTTGGGGACCAACAATGGTTCTTGAGTGCCGGCCACGCCCATCGTGTAGACTCAGGTCGTGAAAAACTTAGTAGCAGAGCACAGAGTTCAAGTGTCCTAGGGTGTCTATTAAACTGTGTCAAGTAGGATCTTTTTTATGGTTGTGAGGAACCCACTTTTATAAACGAAGTACTACATACATTTAAGAAAAAAAATCCCTTTTTTCATATTATTAATCGTGCAATAGAGCCAAGTCATAGAGATTTATCCATACTTGTGCGCTTATCATAATCATTCGACTACCTTGAAAAGTAAGGTTTAAAGATACTTATGGATGAGTTATTCTTAGCAAGAGTCTTGAGAAAGTCATGAGACTCTAGAGGGGCTTGAGAGAATCCCAAGAGTAAGTTAAGCATTTAGTTTCAGAGTAATGCCTTCATATGAATCGTGCATTTGAGCTAAAAGTGAGTTGTACTCTCTTGTCTAAGCCATGTTTCATCTGAGATCCTTATGAGAAAGTATGTCTAGAGCTTGGGTATTATTTTCATCCCAAAATGATAGTATGAATGACGAGATCAAGAGCAGCACTAGTGAAAGTGCCCATAGTTAGAGAAAATTATGTAGAGGTTTAGTAATCTAAGTAAGGGAGATGGTGTTCGACGAGCTATATTACTATAGTCATGCACCCAGTAAGTTAATGATGAGGAGTTTTCCCTTGCGGGTAGAGTAAAAGTTTCCAGTCAAGATGAGATAGAGCATATGGTTGTTAACCATAATAGAATTGATGTTGATGTTCCATCGTATTAGAGGAGACTAAATTCATGTGTTGAATAATATAGCAAAGTAATCATAAAGTGATAGATCTAAGATAGGCTTATGATTTGTTTGAGAGGGTCATGATGTTCATATGGCTATAGAGTTAATCAAGTAATGAGGTATAGTATAGTAGGTGAGAAATCATATTGATATTCGGGTTTAGTAATAAACATTAAGCTTGAATTTGAGATACGTTTCATGATCAAAAGAATGGCAACATAAGGTGATGATGTTAGTCTTGAGATTTGATCTAAAAGACTTGACATAGAGTAGTTGTGGGATCGATGTGATTAGTTGCAATAGATATGAGTAGTACAAGTGAGAGACCCTAACATTTAGATAAGGGCAGTGAAGTGTGGCTAAGTCACAAGAGTAAGAAGAGCATTAAAGGGTGTGTTGAGATGATATGTTACCAAATGAAGTTCTAGTTAAGTTATAATCTTCCATGTGTGCCTAGATAGCATAATTAATGTGGAATAGGTCCATAGCATTCAAGTGTCAGCTTTAGACCTAAGAGGGAGATGATAAGATGATAAATCAGGTCAAGTGTTTGAGAGTAAGATAGTAATGAGTTCCAATGAGCTTGAGGGATATTTGTTTAGAGTTTCTTTCAGTAATGGAGTTCTTAGAGTACTAAGCTTGAATGTTGTGTTGTTAAACATTAGGTGTTTCTTGATATGAGCCAAGTGTGGTAAAAAAGAGTAATAGTCTTGGGTTGAGATTCCCTACAAAGAGGTATAGAACTTGACCTAAGGATTTGGGTTAAACTTGAATATATTGAAAGTGTACCATTAGAATTAGATCTTTGTGAGAGTAACCTCATTACATATCTACTCCAATCGTCATTCGAGGATGAATGATCCCAAGGGGGAGATACTGTAACACTCTAAAAAAAATCGAACTACGACACGAACCATCCTTCGTAGTGAGTAAGCTTTTGCCAAGGAATTTAAAATTTCTTTAGTATTAAGTCCAGGTAACAAGATGTAGCACCTTAATATCTAAAAATAATTGAATTGGAAATAACAAAAATCTGAAATTTGGAGAGTTAAGATAAATATAAGTTTTGAGTCAACTTCAAATGACCATAACTCCTAGTACAAGATTATTTAGGTGTGTTACAAGATATCTTAGGAAAGATAATTCAATAATCTTTCCAATGCCACAGAGTTTTCTAAGTTTCGAGTTAGGATGATTGAGATATAGCCTTTTGAAGTTAGGTTATCCGGTTAAGGAAAGTTAACCGAAAATAGTGAAGGGTATTTTGATCTTTTCCTTACCCAATCAGATTTAATTCATTTTTAGTAATATTTTAGGGGTGTAATACTATTAGTTTAGATTTATGATCTTAATATACGCCTAGGGTTTTAGTTGAGAGTTCAAGAAGAGAAAAGAAGAGAAAACAGGAGAAAAGAGGAAAGAATCAAAACGTTCATTCAAGAAATTCAAGATTTCGCCAAGAACCTAATTCTTTGAGGTATGTAAGCTTCCATAGTGTTGGGTAAGTTAACCCACACACCAAACATGTTATTTTCAGCGTAATTTCGTTTTTGAAATTTGAGGATTTAAGTTCTTGATTAGTTCTTGCTAAGTGTTCTTCAAGTTTCCTTAAGTTTTGAGGTAAGATTCTACTTGGGTCAACTTTAAATGACCATATCTCTTAGAATTTAAGAGCTACGAGATCCATAATCTATCCAATTAAAGATAATTGAATATACTTTCCAATGCCACCAATTTCGTGTCAATCCAATTTCTGAGTAAAGAGTTATGACGATTTTAGTAACCTATACAGTGCTGTTACGAATTAGCCGATGGGAAAATATTAAAAATAGTTGTTTTTGTCTTTTTACCTCCAAGAAAATTATAAACGAATTTCTTGACTAATAAAAGGCTAAAAACAATCAGATTTTCATGTTCACTAATGAAAATCATAATCCTTGGTTATAGAGATTTCAAGAAACTAATTCAAGAATCTCAAGAAAGGTTTTGTTGATTGTTTACCTTCAAGCTGGGGTTTCAAGACTTATAATCAAGTTCTTCTTCAAAATTCTTCAAGAATATTGTTCTTTTAAGGTATGTAAGTCTATCATAGTGTTGGACTAGTTCATCCTCACGCCCTACATCTACTTTCAGATCAGTAAAAGAATAATCTATGATTCTACCCCTAGATTTGAGTATTGTTGAGATAAGTTGAATTGAGTACTTGAGTTCATGTTTCTTTTAAAAGTTATATTCCTAATTATCAAATTGCTATATTGTTGTTGAGATCCTTCATATTATAAATCATAACTCTTGAATTCATAATTCACATTTAAGAAAGAGTTAAGAGTAGAGTTGAAGAAAGTCTTTGAGTTCAATTGTGAATCTATTGAGATCAACTATCAATTTGAACTAAGTTTTGAGGAAGTAAGTCAGAGAATAAGAAGAGTTGTATACATGAGTTCCATGTAGTTATGTACACCTTCGAGTCGAGTTGTTTCATGCCCATAATTCAGCATGAACTTCATAAGTTGAGCATTTTTCAGAGAAGTGGAATCTTCAAGTTCTAAGACCTTAAGTGTCGAGTTCCTAATCCCTCTTTGAGATTCATTTCTAATCATGTGACTATTACATATTACCAATTACGTCCTTGAGTTTAGTAGTTCATGCCCATAATTCCGTATGAACCCTATGAGTCAACCTTGAGTCCTTGAGTTAAGTAGTTCATGCCCATAATTCTACATGAACCCTATGAGTTGAGCTTGAGTCCTTGAGTTAAGTAGCCCATAATTCCGCATGAACCCTCCGAGACGAGCATTCTTGAGATGATTAGTATCATTGACTCCTTGAGTTCTGGAGTTGTTGAGTTCTATGTATGGTTGTTGAAAACCTTCAATTCAGTCGTTCATGTCCATAATTCAGTATGAATCCTATTTTAAGAAGACTTTTTACAAATTGTTTAAAACTTGTTTTAAAGACTTAAGCACTGAGTTGAGAAAGAGTAAAGTTGAAGTTCTGTTCTTGAAAGAAGTATATGGGGACTAAGTATTCCTAAATAGATTTAAAATGTTTTCACATTTAAATAAGAATGAAAACTGAGATTTCCAAAGAGCTTTCAGGCTAGTTTTCAGAAATGAGTAATCACTTTCAAAATAAAGCAAGAGAGGAAACTGAGATTTCCAAGATAGCCTTTGAGCAATGTTTTTTAGCACTAATCTCAAATCACATAAGAAGTTGTTTTTTAAACATATGAGCTAAGTATATTTTTGGGAGTAGTATTGAGTACCGATATAGGGATGCGAGTTCATATTAACTCAAGTCTCTATAAATCATGTAGCCATCATGGATAGAGAAGGGTCATAATTTTTAGATAAACTCTTTTCACAATAGACTAGTGGATCCACTTAGTAGTTCAGGTCCTATACGCCAGCAATTTGTAGGATGACCGAGCAGCGTGGGCCTAATAACATTGTACCATCACTATAGATAAGTGATGGTTGTCAGTTCGAGAAACTCCCACAACAGTAATTGTATGGTTCCTCAAGGGGTTCTGCTTAGTGGCAATGGGGGTATGGGTCTTCATTCATGCATTTCACATGTAGACTTTGAGTGGGAGCATGGTATGTTTTTTTATGATACTATGATTATGAGTTGACATCATGTTTCAAAAAGTTTTGTTTTTTCTTTATACTGCACTTGTTTTAAATTGCTTTATAATGAAATGAGCTCAGTTAAGTATTCATGAGTAGAGTAAACAGAGTTGAGTATTTCAAGTCAAGCCTCACATCTTTGAAGTTGAGTATCTAATCTTTGAGTCGAGTATTATATCTTTGAAGTAAAATATCATATCTCTGAGTTGAGTATCTTATTCTTGAGCACTTCTGAGTTGAGTAAGTTTGAGTATCTTTGAGTAACCTTGAGTATTCTTGAGGTTAGTGAGTTGAGAAAGGTAAGCATATTTCCTTTTATCAAGATTTAAGTCTATGTTATGCTTTAGAATTCCCCTTACATGCTCGTATATTCCACGTACTGAGTCATTTGTCCTGCATCTTCTTATGATGCACACACAGGTATTCATGATCATCAACAGGAGCTTCGTTAATACATCCGAGAGTTCGAGTTAGCTATGATGAGACTCCTTTCTTCTAGAGGATTTCATTTACTTTTCAAGTTTCATCAGGATGTCGTGGGTCTTGTCCCGACTTCCATGTTTATCAGTTAGAGGCTTTATAGATAGTCAGTATAGTTGAGCAGTATGTATCATTTATTTTATTAAATGTTTTAAAGACTAAGTTGTATTTTTATGGCGAGTTGAATAATTTATTTGTATTCATAGTTTCCATTTGAGTAAATCTTTGTATTTTAGTTTCTTGAGTTTTTATTCAGTTTTTAAGCTTTGTATGCTTAAGCTAATCTTCCACTTGTAGTCAGCCAGGATGAGGGTTCGCTCCGGAACCAGCAATGGTTCTCGAGTATCAGCCACGTCCAGGGTGTAGGCACGGATCATGACAGAAGGCTTGACAAAGTGTGCTCACGAACAAGATGTTAAACTTCCAAGCTAACAAATAAAATGGATAAATGATCGAAAGAAGATAGAGTCAAGAATTTTTTAAGCTTCTTAAAATTCAAGACGACACATAGTCTTACATAAAGCAAACAAAAATAAAAGATATTCATCTCTCCGCTGGAGGTTTGATTCCCATTGATCAGCTGAAAGACTATTATAGAGGCTATCAAAGACAAGTCTGATTCCCCGTCCAAATTTTCTTCTACATATACAAAGCCATATACACAAAGAATTGATAACTTAAAAATGTTTGAGGGTTATCAACCTCCTAAGCTTCAACAATCTGATGGCAAAGGAAATCCCAAAAAACATATAGCTCACTTTATCGATACTTGCAATGAAGTTGGGACCTATGGTGATTATCTCGTTAAAGAGTTCGTTCGATCTCTCAAAGAAAATGCCTTTGATTGGTACACAAATCTCAAACCAAATTCTATAGATTGTTGGGAGAAGTTAGAGCAAGTGTTCCTCAATCATTTCTATGGCACAAGACGCGTCATTAGTATGATTGAACTTACAAAGGCTCTTCAAGGTGAAGATGGGATAGTTGTTGACTTTATCAATTGTTGAAGAAGTTTGAGCCTCAACTGCAAGGATCGCCTTAGTGAAACTTCTAGCATGAAAATGTGCAACAAAGGCATGAATTTGGGTATTCACTACATCTTGCAAGGATTAAAGCCCAATACATTCGAAGATTTGGCAACTCGTGCACATGACATGGAATCAATCTTGACTTTAAGAGAAGATCAAAGATCTCCTTTCTATGAACCTCATGAAGATGAAGATATAGAAGAGCTTCAAAGTGGGACCAAATATGTCCTTCCTCTCTTCTCTCATAAATAAAATTTTAAAATCTGAAGCTGCAAAGGTGGAAGAATGAGTACTTTAATCCTCGTCTTTGAGTTTTCATCAAGTCTACACTCCGACAAGCCTTGAAACATGGGGCATTTGTAGACATTGAAATTTTGTTGGACTCTACAAGATGTGTTCAATTCGAGTTGGGACTCTACAAATTGTGTTCAACTCAAATTAGGATTCTTGGAGATTACTCAACCATAAATCCTCGTTTAGGCCTATAAAAGGATACTTAATTCTCTCAGGAGGCATCTCGAAAATTCCATAAAGAGATCTAGATCTCGGATATTTTACAAATTGATGGAATATTCATATAGAGAGGTCAAATCTAAGTCATCTTGGTTTGAGAAAATACGCCACTAACGGCCCTCAAATGATGTGGATCAAGTCCAAATCATCCTACTTTGAGAAATACGCCACTAACGGTCCTCAAATTATGTGGATCAAGTCTAAATCATCCTTGTTCGAGAAATACGCCATTAACGGCCATCGAATCATGGATAAATTTTATGAGAGGAGAATCAAGGGAGGAACATAATTGTACCTGCAATCTTGATGAATAAAATTATGTTTATTCATATTTTATTTGTGATTGTAATTTATATTCTTTCACTTTAAAATTTGTTGCAAACACACCGAATTCAAAAATGTTTGATATAAATTTTAAAGTTGAAATTTTTAAAAAAAATTGATTTTCCGAAGTTGTGTTTAGACATACATTTAGCTTACTTTTTTTAAAAGTTTTGCGAGTGAAATGTCCAGAAAAACTAGGTTAGTTGAAAAAAAATTAATTATCCTACCAAATTAGTCAAATAATTATTTAAAGATTGGACATAGAGTCGTCAATATGGGCTCCGTTGGGCCGTTCTGGCCTAACTCCGGATTTAATAGAGCTGAGCTACGATTTTTTAAGCCCATTTAATTAAGAAAAAGGTTTTTTAACCAGGCCTAAATAAGCCTGCCGATTTGTGGGGGCTGAGAAATATCGGTAGGGCCGGCACGTGGGCCAATTAAAATTAATTAAAAAATATAATATAATATTAAATTTAAAATTAAAGCGTCCAAACTCAAAACAATCAGGTTAATATTTATATTTAGATATTTATACTTTTACTTGAAAAAAACTTAATACATATTATAAAGATAATTTTATTTGTGAATTTGATTAATGAGTAGTAACAACAAGTGAAAATTACATAAATATACTACAAATAAAAACTATTTACCATTTATAGCAATAGCAATTTTTTCACTTTATCAATTTTAGTACATTAATACACTATTAATTCATATTACAAAAAATAATCTATTATTCACATATAATACAAGTTTTATTGATGAATAATACATTTATCACACATTTTAATACATTTATAATACAATGTGTCAACTTCTTACCAAACAAGCATAATGTATTATTTTTTTTTAATATATATATATATATATATATATATATATATATATATATATATATTGCATACTTAATTCACTTTTGATACATAATACAGATTTAACATAGTATTGCTATAAATGGTAATAAATAAAAAATATCACTAAAATTTGTATTATTTATTAAAAGGCATTCATCCAAGTAATTTTTTCTAACATTAACATCATGTAATATTGTTTTGTCGATATTTATGATAATATTTTTAAATTATAATTTATAATTTAATTTAATATATATATATATATATATATATATATATAATTTTTAAAAAAAGTGAGCTTACCCGGCAAGCCTATAGCCCGCGTACTTGTGAGTTGGGTCGACAATTTTCTGGCTCACACCAAAAATGGGCTAGCCCGGCCTGACCCGTAAAATGTCAAAGTATGGATGGACAGATGGGGTGCGTCAGCCCACATTGACATCCCTAATTGGTCAAATACAAGTTTAAATATAATTCCTAATTAGATATGATCAAACAAACATTTATAGAAAAATTATCATAAAATTGGTCAAATAAAAGTTTAAATATAATTCCTTATAAGATATGGTCAAACAAACATTTATAGAAAAATTATCATTCTCATAATCTTTAAGCAAAAGCTAGTGCAATAAATAATTGAGTTCTTGACATATTTGCTATAAATTTGTCATACACCAAGCTCAATATTCTCCATTCTAGTTGATTGGTTCCTTTGTTAATTTAAAAAACAATGATATCTAGGTATAATATTGTTGGTGTATTTTTCCTTGTTTTGGTCTCAATATTTGTTAATATTGAAGGTCGTAGTATCTCTCAATTCTTAACCCAAAAGACAAAAGGAACCAAATGGGCAGTCCTAATTGCTGGCTCCGCTGGCTGGACTAATTATAGGCATCAGGTTATCATCCTAAATTATTTCTTTTTATATAATATATATCGCCTAACATTTTTTTATTATTCAATTCCTTGTAAACGTTAATTCATAGTCTTGACGATGGATAAATGACATTGTTGGTTTGATTGGCTTACGACGATGTGAATGTTTGACTATTTATTTGTGGTGACTGGAGTGGTTTGATAATATCTTCATCAACATCTATCAACTTGTTGTATTTTGTGGATCATGTAGTTATTATTGATTGTTTAAGGGTTAGACAGGTCTTGAGATAATTGAATTAAATTGTCCTACAACTACTACTTAAAGATGATTCACATTGAACCAAAAAAAAAGAAAATCAAGAATTCCACAAAAATTTGAAGTTTGAAAAATCCGACTATAAGTGATTTGATTTGATTTTTTATAAATATAAAAATCTGACATTTTGATTTGACTTGAAATTTTAAACTCTTTTGGCATTAGAAAGATATCAAACTACTACTAACTTAAAGTCTTAAATTCCGTTATTTTCCAACATTTTGTATTTAATAGACATATATTAAATGAAGTCAGAGAAACTAATAAAGTCCAAGCATGTGTTAAGTACCTAGAATTTCTCATCCCCCACCCCCCAAACAAAAAAAAAACAAGAAATGTGTTAATCAAAGTAAAAAAGGAGAAATAAGAACTATGTACCCACTTTGTTTCAATTTAACTCATTTTTTTAATCCGTTGAAAAAAAAGTTACCTTTCTACAAACGAAAATAATTTAATTTAAAAAATACACTTTGAATTTATTGTTAATAATGATTTATAGCCATAGTCTACAAATTTTAATAATGTTGTTTTCTGTTTTAACTTTGTGTTAATATAAATAGCAGGCGGCATATAAAAATAAATTGAATGTAATATATGATTTCAGGCTGATGTGTGTCACGCTTATCAATTACTGAAGACTGGTGGTCTTAAAGATGAGAACATCATTGTATTCATGTACGATGATATTGCTAACAACACAGAAAACCCTAGACCTGGTGTCATCATCAATAACCCACATGGCCATGATGTTTACAAAGGTGTCCATAAGGTTTGTTATTTTTTAGTACAATTTCTTGCAAATTTTTCAAGATTATTAGAGTTTTTGTTAGCTTATGAGGGATTTTGTTTTTGTTGAGGCAGGATTATGTAGGTGATGATGTTAATGCTAAAAACTTTTTCAATGTC
Organism: Solanum sitiens; assembly: GCA_016801875.1. Lineage (NCBI taxonomy): Eukaryota > Viridiplantae > Streptophyta > Magnoliopsida > Solanales > Solanaceae > Solanum > Solanum sitiens. Next base: position 1,215,683 of record JABWTJ010000023.1, on the reverse strand, counting down.
ATCCTTGCCAACAAAAGTGGTGTTGTTGGAGGAAGTGGTAAAGTTTTAAAGAGTGGTCCAAATGACCATATCTTCATATACTACGTTGATCATGGTGGCCCTGGATTTATTTGTAAGTATCTTCCTTGCATTAATTTTGGTTACTCAACCAATACAACCTTCTGTCCCAATTTAAGTATCTTACTTTAGTTTTTGGTCTGTCAAGTTTCTTTTTATATTTAGTAAGTTTTTCAATTTTGATATTCCATATGCAATTTTTAACATCACGAGATTAAAAAGTCTTAAATTTCGTGACACTTAAATAGAAGCTTGCAATTTGTGATAATTTGAAACTGATAAGGATATGCATAATCGTTTTCTTGTTTTTACTATTATCAGCAATGCCAAGTGGAGAATTGATTTACGCAGATGAACTATTTAACGTGTTGAAAAAGAAGCATGCTTCTGAGACATATGACAGACTGGTAACTTGCTTGCTTTAGTTTTTTCAAGCTTTCTTTCCCTTTGCGCGAATGTTGATCTTAAAGTCTGTATTTTATGTTGGATGATGTTCAGGTGATTTACGTAGAAGCATGTGAGTCTGGAAGCATGTTTGATGGTATTCTCCCCAAAGGACTTAATATCTATGCCATGACTGCATCTAAACCTGATGAAGACAGTTTTGGCACATACTGTGGCGATGGTACTCCTCATAGTCCCTGCTTTGGTCAGTGTTCTCCTCCCGAGTTTAAGGGTATTTGCTTGGGAGACTTGTACAGTGTTGCCTGGATGGAAGATAGGTATAAACAGTTTTTATAAACTTTGTTCTCGTAGTCCACATTGTTAGAAAGGAGTACAGATTCTTGTATTTTGTTTCTATAATTTACACTTGGAAATGACGTGTTATGTCAAACTAATTATTGTTTGCACCTATGAACAGTGATGTACAAGATCGAAAAACTAACACCTTGCATGGGCAGTATAGTCGAGTAAGAGTTTATACTGTTATGCTTTAAGCAATTTGTTTGGGCAATACCTATGCTTTCTTTTCTTCAATTTTAGTGGAAGATTTATGATTTCATTTTGTCGCTTAGGTTGCAAAAAGAACTGCTGCCAACTTAACATATCGTAACTATGGCTCCCATGTCCAAGAATATGGTGATTTAGTGGTGAGTTTTGATCCTCTTGCCACGTATATGGGTGAAACTTCCAAAAATCAGTCATGACTCTCTGGATGCAAAGTCATTCTTGACATCATCATCAAGGAATGTGGATCAGCGCAGTACTGAACTTTTCTATTTGTTCACCAAAGTATGTTCTCTACCTCTTTTTGATGGAGAATTCATCTTCCTACACATGATTTCAGTTATGTTCATTCTTTATGTTTGCAGCACCAAAATGCTCCTGAAGGCTCCGATGAGAAATATGAAACTCGTGTGAAACTAAATGAAGTTATGTCACAGAGAAGTCAAGTTGACAACAATGTAAAACATCTAGGGGAAGCTTCTTTTTGGTGTTGAAAAAGGTAATGAGGTACTACATACTGTTCGACCTGCTGGACAACCACTTGTTGACAACTAGGACTGCCTCAAGTCCTATGTAAGTATTTAACTTGGCAAAAAAGACAATATTTTTTGTGGTATTTCAGTTCATTTTTTTGGTGTTTTTGTTCTTTTGATGAGAATATGACTACTCAATTCCTTATAATAGGTGAAGATATTTGAGGCACATTGTGGAAGATTAACAGCTTATGGAAGGAAACATGTACGTGGCATCGCCAACATCTGCAATGCTGGGATTACGAGTGAGAAGATGGCTGCTATGTCTGCACAAGCATGTTCAACTTAGTAGAGAATACTTTTGGCAGTTGGCAAATACTATGTTTTGCCAGTTGTGTTATAGCTGCAAAATTTCCTCTTTTAGTTGACAGCTACATTCAAAAAAAGGCTGTTTAGAAGCAGATCTTTCCCCAGTATTCATGTACTAAAGCTTTAATTTCTCAATAATAATGCCTTCTTAACTTTTTTATGCATTTACTAAGTTCTGTTCAGTTTCATCCAAGCTCGATTTTGTCTAACAATTGGAATATGATGAAGCTTTTAGCAGCTACTACATGCATAAGTAGATCCCACCAACTCATTAAGCATGTAGAACATATAGATGCAAAAAGAAGAAGTATGGGGAGAATTGGACAAACATATAGATGAAAGAAAGTTTGTTCAGGTAGAACTTTTTGCATAGTAAAGAGTTATTTTCAATGATCACCAACTATAACAATATTTACAATAAGAAATGTTCATCTAGTACATTTCCACTCAATATTGATGTGCTTCTAAACTGTATTTACAAGGAAGCAATTACACTAGCAAACAATTTTACAATCACCATATCAATCTTCTTATTGATAATTAGGAATAATTTTGCTAGCATCTAGGTGTGCATGTTTCGCATTACATGCCAATCATGCACTAAAACCCCTGTGGAGGGAACTCCAAGTATTGGATGGAACACTGGGACAAGCTTGTGCTGATGCTTCCACCATCTGCTCCATTTTAATTCCAGCGTTGCATATGTTAGCAACAGAGCGCATATGTTTCATTCCATACTGAGATAACGATCCACAATGTGTTTCAAATGTTCTTACCTGTACAACACAGGAATTACCAATGAATATAAACGCCATGAAACCATTCAAACTAACAAATATCCAATACCAATGTTCTGTGCCTCATACCCCATACAAGCTATACGAGAGTAAGCTTTTTTCCTACCCACCAAAAAATTCGAAAGATATTGATGAAAATGGGGTTGGTGTACTTACATAAGATTTAAGGCAGTCCCAATTGTCAACAAGCGGCTGACCAGCAGGGCGGACACTAGTCAGCACCTCTGGACCTTTTTTAATTCCAAACAGAAGCTTACCGACAAGGGCTATGCTGTTGTCTAAGTGCATTCTATGTGATATTGCTTCATTTAATCGTTTCTGAGCCTCAGTTTTGCTAACAGAGCCTTCAGGAGCCTTGTGGAACTGCCAGTTTAGACAAACAGAACATAAATCAGAAAGATATCACATGGTGAAGAACATCAGATACAAAATCTCACTCAATATACATCCCTCAAATTCAGTTATCAACTAAATTACTCATTGGCACCTAATGGTGCAAACGTATATTACTTCTTTCGTCATTGGGATACTTACTAACTTGTATCCCAAATGTGCTTCATAAATCAAAACTTTTATTTCCTGCCGTTTATATGTTTAGGTAAATTACTTCTTTCGTCCTTGGATACTAACTTGTATCATAAAAACACATATAAACTTGGAGCATACCTTGTACCAGAAATGCACAAGATCTGCATCACGCTGGTTGACAGCCTTTGTTACTCGCAAGGAATTGTCATCCATAAAAGTAGAATTATCATTTGCAGGATCGGTACCCATATATAAGAATAAAGCATCCTTGCTGAGATGTACATCACCATATTGCATGACATGCGAACCATAGGCAGGATTCCCACTGGCAGTTCTCTCTTTGACCTGCATAACCAGGAATTAGAGCTGATGCCTTGTACACAATTCTCAAATGGCATCATAAAAAAGAAGTGCATTTCAGAAATAATGCACATCGACTATTCGCAGTAATAGCTACATAAATATAAAATGGCATTTTTACTTCCTCCCTTTACCCCTTCTCCCACTTTGCACAACTGAGAGATATTGGCGTCGCTTTCTAAGTTCTTTTTATTAGTATTACATTTTACTTTTCTACTGAGCTATCAATTCTATTATAGACTATCCCAATTCTTCACATCCATAAGCTCTTACCAGGTGATATTGCTGCTTCAAACTTTCAGTCCGCAGGTTGTGTCTTTCACTGCTCAGATACAAAAAACAGAGTCAACAAAAATTAAGCTGTTGAAATCCATAAAATAATTTCACAAGCAGATTTCTAGTAATGATAACTATGCCTGAATCTCAACTGGTAAGGTCGCTAAGTGGCATATTTAATAATTGCATTATGAAAAAAGTTGAACGTAAAGGAATAACAAATGGAAGGAAATCCTCATATAACAAGCCCCAGCTCGCATTGGCAACTCACAAACTCTCAAGCATTAACTTGTGAGTTATATGATCTCTGGTGTAGAATCACAGAATGTATTCAATTCCTATGGCAAAGATACTTATAGGTCTCGATAAACTAAAGTTTTTCAAACATAGTTGTCTGCTGATACAGACGTTGTTTAAACATTGAGAATATCTTCAATTTCGATTGCCATGATATTTATAAGACTGGCAAACTTATGATTCCAAACATAGACAACCAAGAAGCCAACACATTAGACAAACATCATAGTCAAAATTCATCGTGAACTCATATTTCTTATAGTTTTTCACATGGAATTTATGTAACACAGAAAAACCGCATGTACCTGTCCTCCATCCAGGAAATACTATACAAGTCACCCAGGCAGGTGTCATATTCGATAGGAGGACTAGGGTACTCCCCTGGGCAATAGGTTCCCCAGCTGCTCTCATCAGCATTTGATGCTGTTGTGGCATAGATGTTTAAACCTTCAGGAAGAAGACCCTCAAACATACTTCCAGACTCACAAGCTTCAAGGTAAAATACCTGTAAATAGAGAACAATAAATAACTCATAGAATGGAAAAGGACTCAAACAACCTATAGCAGCACAAGTCTGCAGGAAATATTAAAGCTCAGCTCACCAAGCTTTTATATTTTCCCGAAGCATGCTTCATCTTCAGAGCATCAATCAGATCATTTGCATAGAGGTAAGGATTGGTAGGCATTCCTAGAAGACATGACACTATCATTAGTATATGAAGTGAAGGAACTACAAATAATTCTCCATGCAATTTAAAAAGACCAATCAAATGCAAAATATAATTGACACAGCAATCCTTCAACACTTTGATCCAACAAAACATGTCCTGTCTCATTATATTCATCCCCAGAATAACCAACTCACCCATGATCCATACAAATGATAGAACTTCACATACAACAGTGATTGCTCAAAACTTGAAAGATCAAAAGTGAAGATGGTTCATAAGAGACATAATAAAACCATAAAAATGAGACAGATTCTGAATTAACTTAGCTAGTGATTTCTTGTTGAGCATAGCATCCTATATCATATTCAAAAAATTCAAACATGTTATTGTTAATTAGGATGGCATATTAACCTTGGGAATATAGTTTAACAATTAAAATGAATAGGTTCCGCTCGAGGAAGGTATATGCTTGTAGATAGTAATTGTGAATCCTAGAAAAATAATATGTCTATGATAAAATCAAGAAACTACTAATTGCCCTATTGACACAATTAGTAAGTCGAGTGCCCTTTTTTTTCAATACCAATAGGAGTTCCCCAAACATTTACTGTGCAAACAGAATTTTGAAGAACTGTTGCTATTCAACAGATAACAGTAAGATGCACAACCAATTTACGTCCTGTTTGTCTAAAAGAACAAGAATCAGTAAACATCATTTGTCTAGCAATATAAAAACATCATTACTAGATATGGGCATAGAGGAAACATGAACAGGAAAGGATCAAGTATAAAGAAGCTACTCACCAAGCACTCCAGCACCTCCATGATCACTATAAAAGATGAAGATATGATCATTTGGACCACTATCTACAACCTTTCCACTGCCTCCGGTAAGTGCAGTTTTGTTCCCAAGGAGAGCAGCAAGAAAGTTGTCAACAGTAACATCATCCCCCGTGTAATCCTGCCTCAAGAGACAATATCAGAAACAATTATTACTAGGTAAATGTAAAATAGTAACATCGTCCACCGTGTAATCCTGCCTTGAGAGACAATATCAGAAACAGTTATTACTAGGTAAATGTAGAATTTACGGAAATAAACTTACCTTAGGTACTCCTTTGTAAACATCCTCACCATGAGGGCTATTAATGATAACCCCTTGCCTTGGGTTCTCTTCATTGTTTGCAATGTCATCGTACATGAACACAACAATGTTCTCATCTTTGAGACCACCCTTCTTCAACAGTTGATATGCATGGCATATATCAGCCTGAGTCAAGGATAGCAGGACATATTAACAATCTATAAGTAACCATGTGGCTTCCCATAATCAAGAGAAAAAAAATTTCCTAGACAATTTCAAATTCAATTTATCAAAACAACGAAAAGGAATGGTCCATACATATGTAACCAACTAGTTAGAATTAACACTTAGTCGGTCTTGATATGTTAACATAATGTCCAGTATTTGCAGGAGTACTTTAGTACGGTTAGATATTAGTATGTGCGCGCACATCTAACATATATATTAGCAAGGTCATACAAGTAAAAGACCTTGCAACTCAGAAACAAGAAAAGGACCCCTAAGTTACACCACAGAATAGTATTACATCAACTAACACCAGTGGCAGGATACCCCACACCAGCTTTCTTGAAACTGGTCCTTACTAAAATGAGTATATCAGACAAATATACTAATGGATGATATACACTGTCATGGTTAGCTCCACAATTAACATCCCCCACTAACATGTTATAATTAACCCAAATAAGGAAAAGGTTACACACGTTTAAGCTCTATCAAGTACCATACAGTTAAGTCACAATCTTTATACCCTCCAAAGTCCAGAAACAACAAATTTTACTCTAGCGTAATTTTTCAAAAGGGATTCAATTAAACTCACAAAAGATAGTTAAGTCCCTCTTGTTTTATACTTCCTCTGTTTAAAAAAGAATGAACTCCTTTTTTTTTTTTAAGTCTGTTTCAAAAAGAATGACCTATTTATTTTTTTTTGCAACAACTTTTCATGTGACATGTTTAAAGCTTTTTTTTTAATAATTTTTTACATGGCATGTTCAAGGCCACAAGATTAAAAAGCAATTTTATACATTTGACATAACTTTAATTTAATACTACAAGATCAAAAATCATTTTTTATTTTATTAAACTCCGTATCAAATTAAATTAGATTATTCTTTCTGAAATAAAATAATAAACTTTTCTTGATAGGTTTGACAAATCCATATCAAATAGTGCTATTCTTCCTTAAACAGAGGTCAGTGGATATTCAGACTACTCAAATTTCAATTTTATTTCCAAAAAAAAAAATCCATATCAAATGACAAGATATGGTGACATATTTAAATATATATTATATAGTTTCTTATTAGCCCACAAAAGCATATATACTAAAGTCAATGGAAGCCGTAATAAACTATACAGTAGCTCTGTCCCCACTAATTTGACACTTGAACCACTCACCATAAGGTAAACAAAACATTAAACATATTATATTCAATCAATTTAATTATCCTCTATCAACCATCACAAACCAAAAAAAAGCTTCAAAAGTAAAATATTTAAAGTAAAAAAAAAACAATAGCAAATAAATTGTATAATCACCTGGTGACGGTAATTCCAATAACCGTTCGATCCGGCAAGCAAAATAGCCCATCTAGTACCGACGGAGTCGCTCTCATCGGCATCGAAGAATCTAGAACCTTCCGACGGAAGTTTCAAAAAATTACGGCTCTCGGAAACGGAGACGTTTAACGCGAGCGCAATCAGGAATAAAACTCCGGCGACGGAACGATTCATTATCCGAGCTCCGATAATACAATTAAAATTAAAAATAGAAATAAAGTAAGTGTGTTCTTATTATAGAAAAGGCTCTGTAATGAATATGTAAACATTTATAGAGTGAAAAGAATATTCATGTGATATACGTGGACGGCTAAGATTCAATATTTTACTTTATATTAATGAGATGATAGTGTAGTTGATGAGTCCCACTAAGTGAACCAATGTATGATTTTTTTAATTTTTGAAGCTTCTTACGTAACTGCTGATACAGCCTCTCCTTTGCTATTCCTCCGTTAATTACTATTTCGTCTCAATTTATAAATAGCATATTTTTATATTAAATAAAATTTAATTTTAAAATATTTATTTTATTCTTAATTAAATAATTTATATTCAATAAATTTTGATTATTTATTTCTAATTATGAATTTAAAAAACTTTATTTTTTTAAATCACATATCGAATTAAATTAACTCACATAAAATGAGACAGAGAGTAGTACTTAATTTCCTAAAGTCTTTTTCATTGTTAGAATCTGGACGGTTTTGGGGATATAGTTTTTTTTTAGTGATTTGAATTTACAATCATAAGATTAAAAATGTTTTTAGTATCTGATTATAATTGGTTCCCCTTTTTTGCACAATAGCAGTTAAGTCGTACTAGATAAAGTTGAATAATTATTGAAAATTACTAAAATTATCTCAATATTTTTTTAACAATCTTAATAAATATGCAAAAATTAATAGCAAAAGTATAATATATTATTGGAAAGCTATTTTATAAAAAACAAATACAATATTTGTTGATCCAAGTTAAGTTCAATAAAAAAAAAATTTAACATGGATAGTAGCATACTACAGTACTTTTTAATAAATTAAACATCGTTAATATCATTAGTAATTATATCATCATGTTTATAATTCGTAAATATTTTATTATTTCATTGGTGTTATGGTAAAAAATATAGTCACCCAATTCGTAGGAGCTGATAAAATATAGAAAACTTCTGCAAAGAGACATATACGTTATTTTCGTACATTTCAATCATTATTGTAGTAGGGTATCAATTATATGAATAATAATTTAAAAAATTATCAAGAATCTTCACAAATAGTATAAATTATGTAGGGTATCAATTATATGACTAATAATTTAAAAAAATATCAAGAATCTTCACAAATAGTAAAAATTTGTCTTTTGTGCAATCCTCATCCAATCTAGCATTTAATATCTATATTATTTTGGTTATGTTTTCGCTTTTGTATGAAAAGAGACTTTCGTCAAAGAAATTGATCTATAAAATTACTTCACAGGCTAAAAATAGATGTGAGCTAAAATTGCAAAAATAACAATAATAATTTGGAAAAGAAGCTAAAAAAAAAAAAATATGTATAGTTTTAATAAAACTCATATGTCATAAAAACAGACTATAAAAAAGATCCTTAGTGACTTAATTAATTGATTGGGTGGTCTATCATTTTTATTTTGCTGGTAAGATTCGTTTTTTTTTTAATTCTCTCATACATTTTTCCTTTTTCTATTCCTATAAATATTTCTTTTTTAAAATTAATGACAATAAAAAAAGTGACGTGTACAATCAATTTTGTCGGCAAGTAAGATCTACATACAATAGTATAAAGCAATTGATAAAGCAATATTTCTTCAGCTTTAAAAAGATTTTTAAATTTTATATTTTAAATTAAAATTATGTTAAATATGTTAAAATATCTTTAATTTTATGATATTAAATATATCAAATGAAAATTAAAAATTAAAATATTACAAAAAAAAAATAAGAGTCATTTTTTGAAACAGAATGAAACAAGGACTTTTTTTAAAAATTGCTTATAGAATTCACATATTCTGGTTTTTACATTTTTATATTTAGCGGCCAGTGTACTCTTGGGCCAGATGCCTAGATTTAACCTTTTATTTAAGCATATCTTCTCTATTCTAGTGAAAAATCAAGGATTAAGCAACAATAACCAATAAAATTATGTTTATATTATATTTATTATATATGCGTCATTTCTGTTGATATCATAAATTTTAAAGTTATGTAACTAAGTCAAAAAGAGGAATTAAAAAAAAGGTGATATTATACTGTAACTGAATAAATATTCATTTTTTCCTTTTTACCTCTTTCATACCTTCCTTCCAAACCAAGTTTTTATTCTTTCCCTTTTTCTACCCCAAAGAAAAAGATACCTAAGATGATTATAAATTGAAAATAAATATAATAAGTAGGTATAATAGTAGAAAGATAAAAACAATGAAAGTGAAGGATCAAAGCAAAGACAAGCCAATATATTCACTTTGTCGTGAATAAGAGCGAAGCTAGAAATGCATATATGAATTCAATCAATTTAAACAGTATATTTGTATTAAGAAATTCATTAAACAGGTATAAATATTAAGTTTAATAATTAGTTAACTGACACTTAAATTGACATTTTTAAATTCGAAAAGCATATAATACAAAATTCAATTTCGCCTTTATTATGAATTTATGTCATTTTCTTCATTTCTTTTACTTTATTCACATGAAGCAATAATCACATAGCGTGATATGTTTGAGGGTAAAGATACCATTTCACGGCGTAAATAGCGTTTCAAAGCAAATACGAGTTTTAAAACGGGAAATTACGCGGTTAAGCAAATTTATACTATTTAATTACTCATCATAGCTATAGTTTGCTATAATTATCATTCACAACTAACATTATATATTAATTACATGAGCTCACTTCGAGTTTGTATAATTAGTCACATTTGTATATGTATAATTCGCCAAAATATACGAATACATATGTATAATATACAATTATCTAATCGATATACATATACAATTCATCACTCTCTCACTCTTGCCCTCTCTCGCTCGCCTCTCTCCTCCCTCTCCCAATCTCGACGTCTTTCTCCTCTCTCTCCTAATCTCGCTTGCCATATATACAAATGCATATGTATTATATACAATTCATCTAGCCGATATACATATAAAATTCACATCTCTGTCACACTCTGCCCTCTCTCGCTCGCCTCTCTCCTCCTTCTCCCAATCTCACTTGTCATATATACAAATACATATGTATAACATACAATTATCTAACCGATATAAATATATAATTCACTTGTTATATTCTATGTGTTTTGATGATCCTCACAAATGCGGGGACCTGGTCCCTGGTAGAGTGCTCTCGTCCAGATACAAATGGGGTACAACTGTAAAAGCTGTCATGTCAGGTGGTAGATGAAAAGTGCAGTGTCCTACACCAATAAGAAGAGCAGACGAGATTGTATGTTTCAGTATCTCACAAATGCAGGGACCTGGTCCCAAGCAGAGTTTCCTCCATCAGATACATAATGGGTTACAGCTGTAAAGCTGTCACGTCGGAGGTTGGTGAGGCGTCAGCGTACTACACCAATCAGAATGGAGGAGGGTGTTTGTCCAACGGATAATAACTCTTTATGTTTGATATTTTTAGCATGACAAACACCATATTATATTCATTCATCCAAAGAAGGAAGTCAGCCAACAAGCCTTTTCAAGATCTCATAAAGATCTTTGCATGGGACCTGGTCCCCGCAAGACTGCGACGTGAAAAGGTGAAAAGACAGCTGTCAGAAAAGCTATCACCTATGATGCGGTAGGTGCACAACTTTTCCAACAGCAGGTCTTCAGCCAATGGGATGGCTTCAACGAATTTATGGGGAATTATATTATCTCTTTCCAACAAACACAAATTCAAGATTTGACAAACAAAAACCAAAAAGAGCTTAAAAAGGAGAAGGTTATCTTCAAGGAAGAACTGACGCACAAGAATACATACAGCAAGGACCTGATCAAGAGAAGAAGTGCTTTCCGTACCTGCTGTTGTTCTTGAATGTTTGTATTGAGCTTAACTTGTAGGATTCGTTTCATTGATTGTTAGAAACATTTCAAACCTGGTTTGAGTCTTGTAAGAACATAGTTAGGAGTAACTTTGTGTCTTATTGTAAAAGTCTATATTAATCAGTTGGGTTAGTATAGTGGGCGGTGTGGTATCCGCTTAGTTGAAGTCTAAGTTATCTAGGGGTGATAGCTCAATGGGCAGTGTTGTATCTGTTCTGGATCATCTAAGTAATAGGTGGTATTTCTTAGTGTGGAGATTAGCAGGCTAATCTCGTGTTACAATCGTCTTTTACTTTTGCTTGTTGAAGATTAGTGAAAGCGGTTTGAAAAGTCCTGTTGAGAACAGGTAGTGGTTTTCCTCCCTTAGCAAGGAGCTTTCCACGTAAAGTTGCTTGTCAATATTTACTTTCAGCACTTGTTTTTACTGTCTGTTATTGTAACTGTACTAAGGACCTGGTTCCATCGAAACAGGTGGACGCAACTTTTAGTTACTGTTCTTGCTGAGTCAAGGAACATGGTCCTTGACTGATTGGTGGGTGCATACATTCCAACATGACTTCTCTCCCACTCTTTGCTCCCTCTCTCTCTCCTCTCTCCTCTCTCCTTCAATATAGCTCGCCTCTCTCCTCCCTATAACATGTAGCTATGAATTGTAATTATTAAATTATAACTATGAAAGTAATTAGACTATTTTTGAGTGGATATATGTGAAAGTACCCTTTTAAAATTTATATGTTTTGAGTTTACTCATTAAAAGCACCTGATATTCATTAAAGATGTATTTGGTTTTAAAAAATATTTTTCATAGAAAATAATGAGCTTTTTATTTTTTAATTTTTGATAATCAAGCAAAGCAAAAATAGTTAATTCAAAAGTATTTATTCCTAATCTAGCAAAATATTATGGACTGGGGTTGGAGTGTTGGGCAACGGGAAAGAGATAATAAACTTTAAATGTCATTTATGTAAAAAAATTTATTAATATCAGTCATTATTTAAATCAATTCACTAAAATAATAGTTTTAGAGTAAACATATTTGACAATAATAATTTATCTATTGTTTTTATTCCAAGAAAATCTATGGCATAAAATAATATGACGGAGTACACATACTTAAAATGTTACTATTAAGTACGTGATATTGATTCAAATAGTTAGAAATGTGTTTTAATGCTAAAACATTACTGACAATAACATTACTAAGTGGTAAGAATTAAAAAAAAAATAGTTTGATTTTTTCTTGTTTCTCGTTTTTTGATTTCAAATTAAATTTGAAATATTGTGATTTGGATAAAAATAATATTTCATTTGCAGTTTCTTTTTATATGACTTTGTTATATAAAACTAACTCAATGATTGATGTTGTAGCAAGATTAACTAGCTCAGAGTAAATATCATTGGTTTAAAGTTAACACGTTTAATTCGAAAAAATAAACGTAACACATATATATCTTGTTTGTTTGGTTGAAAAACAATTAAATTTATTATGAATTTGATAAACTAGTTAGTATACTAGCACTACAAGATTGAATTTCGTATTGACACGAAATAAATTATACAGCATTGGTACACACAATTTTAATTTCTCTCATTATAAATTTTCCATTTCAAATCAATATTGTTGAGGTCACTAATAGTAAATAATTACATACAACTTAGTTCACTATATAACATATATATTTTCTTAATTGATGACCTAAATTCATGTAATGGTTGATGGTAGTAGCTTGTTTTTGAGAAAAAGATTAGTCTTGTAACATACTTACAAAGTGGATAAATATTCAAGTGGAGATAAGATTGTCAAAATTAAGTGGCATATAATTGCAACAAGATATTAAATATAATATTGTTGTACTTGTCATATATTTGAAGAAGGTTATTGGGTTGCAACTTGATTTTCCTTTCGTAAGATAATGACTGGAAACTGCTCCAATGATACCAAATCAAAAGAATCTAAAAATGTCATGTCTACACTGTGTGTTTTCGTGTTAGAATCAACTTTGTGAGCATTATATAGTATGTCCATTGGAATCTTCAAGTGATAGAGAAATACCATCATGATTAGTTCGTTTGATTAAAAAGAATGTTATTTTGAAATAAGTTATTCTATCAGATATATAAAATAATTTATTTCAATCAAATACAAAATAAAATAATTTTATATTTTATTTTAAAAGTTATTATATCTTATACGTTACAAAATTATTAGTTTGCCGAAGGAATTATTGCTTAGATGGAATTCAGTTATTTTACTAAAAATAATATATTAAATGATCCTAAGGGATAAGGTTACACAGAATGTGTGGCTATCTGTCGGTATTTATATTCAACTATTCATCATTAAAACACCTCTCATATACGTATGGTGTTTTGCAAAAGCTTGTTTCAATTTATGCAAATTAAATTTTGTAATTCTCCACTTTTATTTTATTTATAGAGATAGAGAAAAAGATTGGTGTAAAATTAAAAATATCGTGGGGCTTAAGCTGTAATTTTGAGGGACAACTATTTACAAGTGTTATTTAAAGTAAAATCACATTATTATTTTTATCTTTCATTTCTAGCTTTCCCTTAATATTAGTAATATCTTATTAACTCTTTGATTAAATTTAAATTTACATCGAAAACTTTCACTCTCTTTATTTCATATTTCTTGGGCCGATCCATGTTAAAATGAAAAAATTGTATATAATAGCAAATTATTAATTCTAATTAAATGTTATAAGTTATAACCATAATTTGATTTAATTGTACCCCATAACAAACTGTTATTGTTACTATTTCACCTCTCTCCTAGTGAATCTCGCTTGCCACTTTTATTCTCTCCCTCATCTCTCTCAGCTTTTATACAACGCAAATGTATAAAATGTGTTTGTATTTGTATAAAGCGAGAGAAAACGGTATATATACATATATTTTCGTTCCCCTCTCTCCCCTCTCCCAGATCTCACTCGCCACTCTCCCAGATTTCACTCGTCTCTCTCGCTTATACAAACATAAAAGAAATGTAGAATTGCATTTCTGTTTGTATAAAACGAGAGAAAATTATATAAACACATGCAAATACATATATCTTCGTCATATACACTTATAATTATACAATATAAATATTCTTCTACCCAATTTTCTTTTGTCTTTTCTATCTTTCTCGTTTTATATAAATACAAATTATACGATTGATCTTTTGTATATGTATATAGAAACAGAAATAATATATATACAACTGCTTTCTTTTGTATATGTATATCGAAATATACGTATTTTATGTTTGATGGAGCACAATTATTCAAATTATAGTTATATAATACAAATATAATTTTTGTGTTTGTTATATATGAGAGTTGCTCAACTAAAATTAGTTGCTTCAATTTACTTGTCCAACTTATGAAATTAAGATGATTCTATTATATTTTTCTCTTTCTGTAGTATTCAATATATATTATTTTCATTTTTTAAAATAAAAATCATAAAAGTTTGGTTTCTCAATATACCGATATTTGAGACACCGAATTAGAAAACCAAACTAATTTTAAAAAGAAAATACCTAACACTTAATTCTCTATTTTGCTCTCTAAAAAGAATTTTTTTGTTTCCTTAATATTATATATTATTTCTATTTCATTCTTATTTCTTATTTCATATAGATCATTTATTTCTTTTTCCCAATGATTACTTTAAATAATTCTCATATGTGATAAAAAATTTATTTTTGCAAACTTTATTTAATATAAATTATATTTTATTCTAAATTTTTAAATATCATAAATTGCACAAAAATATTATAAAATACATAAATTAATGAACAAATTCGAATAAAGATAAAATACGATTACATAAACATTACATAAACACTCAATTTTTGAGATTATTACGCTGCTTCCATAAATGCTCTATTAATGCATTACAGAGTTCAAAATGAGCATTTTTGTCCTTAATTTTATTATGTATAGCTAAAAATTGTTCAAATCGAATATTTTTATCTACCACCTTTTTTTTTTGTTGCAGTTGGAGCCTCTACGACATCTTGAATCGGTGCATTAAGATCACGTCCTCAATTATCACGTTGTGTAGTATAATACATGTAGCACTTTCTTTCTACAAAAATGTGAGATCTTGCAATAATTGCAAAATTCCGAATACACGTTCCACATCTTTTCGACATGATTCTTGTTTCATTACGAATTAATTATTATGTTATGTATTGTATTTTATCTTGTATTTAAATTATTATGTTATGTATTGTATTTTATCTTGTATTTAAATTATTATGTTATGTATTATATTGTCATTTGAATTTAAATTTAAATTTTTATCTTACCATTTTAATTTTGTGTATTCTTTATAAGGAAAATTACTAATAAAATAAAATTTTATTATTACCGAAAATTATTAAAAATATATTAATTGAAATTAAAGTAGTATATATTAGATAATATATTTATTAAAATAGTATATTACATTTAAAAAGAATCATGAATATATATTAGATATTTAATTAATAAAATTATATGTAAAATAATATGTTAATTGAAAAGTAATAAAAATAATAATAAAATATTGAAAAGTAAAATAGAGAGTGTGAATAGTAGTTCTCCACTACTATTCACCTCTTTATAAATAGAGTATAGAGATCAATATGAAGAGGGATTGGAGAGGACATTCTCTATTTTATTCTCCAAATATAAAAAATAGAGAGTAAAATAGAGATGGATTAGAGATGGTCCAAAGAGAGTATGACATGTTTTTATCTGTGCTTAGAGTAATTGTCTGTATATATATATGAACAAAAAATGTAATTACAAAGTAAAATCTCATACGTTTAGCCAATCTCAAACCTATCTTTTTCAAAAGTTACACTCAAACGCAAGAAATCAAGTGTGGTTGCTTTACTAATCAAGCAAAAGAGCTACTCCCTTTTAATTTAAGTAATGTAGGATAATCAGATAAAAATATTAAAAAGAATTATAGAATTTGTATTTATAAACATATATATTATAATGTGTAACTATAAATATCAGTATTTATTTTACAATAATAGATTGTATATATGCATAAATAATCTAACATGAAATTTTATCAATCAATTACTCTGGTACGTGTAAGGGACAAAGCTACGTGAGGATCAGATAATTCACCTAAATCCTTTTTATCAAAAAAAATATATTTTATGTATAAGATCAAATTTTGATTTTATAAGAAGCATAGCTTGATGATTTAGGGATTCAAAGGAACTTGTTTTAATACTTTATATTAATTATTAATTTATTAAACCACATTATTTGTGGCCAAACGTGGGTCATAACTTGATTAAGAGTAAAAATTACCTTTTTTAATTGTCACTCTTGAGTACATGCCATGGGGTGATGGGAGGGTTGATTGTGTGTTTTGAGTAAACTTGTAAACTAATCAAACTATATTATAAGCAAATTTAAACTTATTTACGACATTTGGTAAACTTTACATTATTTATAAGTCATTATCAATTAAAAGTCATAAGTTGATCTCCTCTAAGGCTCTAACGTATGATATCATTTAATGCAAGCTTGCAACTAAAATTAGTTGATCATATTCTTGGATCTTATCCTACTTAATCTATTATATATATAATTAGAAACACTTGGGAAAAAGACTAATTCTTAATATGTGTTTATGATTTCCTTTTTTTTTAATGCTTGAAAACTAATTGAGAGTGATGCTCATCGTATTCATCATAAAAAATTTAAACATTATTAAGTGAAAGTGAAAAATCTAAAAGCTCTATTGTTAGGGTTTTCCAAAAGCTTGAAAAGTCACAAGTGAATTTTGTGATTTATTGATTATTTTTTTTTTGGATAAATTAATTATTGGGGTTTCATTTGGAATTTGAGGCAACATTTGGAAACTTTTGAAGACGCTTTGAGCTAATTGGTGATATTTTTTTTTATCAATATTGGGCTTAATTTTTTAGAAGACGAAAGTGAAGAGTAAACTGGAAGCCATTCAATGGAGAGAAGAAGAAATTATTTCAGTATACTACAATGAATGATTAGCTTTACAGATTGTACATACAAACATATTTATAGTGTGACTCTCACTAACTACTCGAGTTAATTCTAACTTAACTATAGTTAATTCATAACAACTTTTTAACTAACTTTGTGAAATCACTATTTATCTTGTAACTAACTTTTAATAACCACTACTATATTCAACACCCCTCCTCAAGCTAAAGGCTGAAATATGTCTTTTAAGCCTAGCTTGGCCATTAAGTATTCATGCGAAGCTTTCCATAAGCCTTTTGTCAATAAGTCTGCTAGTTGATCTTTGGTAGACACATGACGAGTCTTGATCATGCCTTGATGTAATTTTTCTCTCACAAAATAGCAGTCAATATCAAAGTGCTTAGTTCTTTCATGAAAAATAGGATTGACTGCAATGTGTATAGCAGCCTTGCTATCACAGAACAAATCCACTGTCTGCTTAATATTGATTCCCAACTCCTTGCCAATAAGTGAAGTTATTTCTGCCACAGTAGAAGTCATACTCCTGAACTCAGCTTTAGCTGAACTTCTAGCAACTGTGTCCTGTTTTTTAGATTTCTAGGTAGGGGTGGGCGTAAATACCGAAACACCGAAAAGTCGAACCGAACCAAAAAATTTCAGTTCTTCGGTTTCGGTTCTTCGGTGTTTCGGTTCGGTGTCGGTTTTCTTTTTTTGGAACTTCAGTTCTTCAGTTCGGAGTTCGGTGCAAGGGTCCCGAAACTACGGTGCATCAAAAAACTGAAGTTTTATTTACTAAATTTAAAAATATTTAAATTATATTGTTTAATTAATAATAGTTATACACTTTTGAATTTTGACTCAAAATATTTACATGACCCATTTAAATTTTCAATTTTTAAATGTCAACAAATAATAATGTCAATAAAGTGTTGAACTATTGTTGTTTATGTAGAATTGTACATTATGAGTCCTTATAGCTTGGTTGTTCGAAAGTTCATCGTGACATCGTGCTTGTAGGCTGCTTGCTCTCTTCTTTATTCATTCAGCATGCCGGTATGGGAGAAAGCCTAGCTTTAGCAAAATCACAACTATATATGCTAAGAAACAAAAACAGATCCTTTGGCATCTTTGCTAAAACATCATCTATGCCCTCTTTAATTTTATGAAATACATGATGAACTTCTTAACACTTTATCATATTCCCTTTTTATTTTTACACACCGAAAAACCGATCTAAAAACACCAAACTAAACCGAACCGATTAGAAAAAACCGAACCGAGCCAATCTAGTTTGATATAAACTATAGTGCACACTTTTCTAAAATCGAATACCGAAGAACCGAACCGAAATTTGATTAAACCAAATCGAAGAATCGAACGCCCACCCCTATTTCTAGGTGATGAGTGCCTCTCCAAACTTCACCAAATAGCCTGTGACAGACCTTCTTGTTTGTACACAAGTTTCCCAATCAAAATCACAGTAAGTAGTTAAAGTTCCTGTGCTTTGAGCAGGCATAAACAATCCTAAGCCTGGAGCTGACTTGATGTACCTGACTACTCTTAGAGCAGCCTCCATGTGAGATTGCTTAGGAGCATGCATAAACTGACTAAGTGTTTGTACATTAACCGAAATATCCACTCTAGTCATAGTTAAGTATAGCAGTCTCCCCACTAATCTTTGATATCTCCCCACATCTTCTAAAGGTTTGTCTTGTACTGTAGTTTCTGATTTCTGTTTATGTGAGTCAAACTCAATAGATGTTAGTTTCACATTAGGATCCAGTGGTGTGTAGAGTGGCTTGGCTCCACTTAACCCCATTTCAGAAATTAGTTCTAAGGCATACTTGCATTGACTCATTACATACCCCTCCTCAGACCTAGCAAATTCAATCCCAAGAAAGAACTTTAATTCTCCCAAATCCTTCATCTTGAATTTGAGTTTCAAGTCATTTCTGGTCTGAGCTATTAAATTCTTGCAACTACCAGTTATCAAAAGATCATCAACATATACTAGAACCACTATCAATTCCTTATCTATATACCTGATGAAAAGGGAATGATCATAATGACTTTGAACAAAGCCTAACTGAACCAAAGTTGCTGTTAATTTAAGATTTCACTGTCTAGGTGCTTGCTTCAATCCATATAATGATTTATGAAGCTTGCAGACTTTACTAGACCCCTCATGTCTGCCAAAACCATGAGGAATAACCATATACACTTCCTCAGGCAAATCCCCATGCAAAAATGCATTATGAACATCCATTTGAAAAATAGGTCAATGCTTAGCAGCAGCAATTGCCACAACTGATCTTACTGTAACCATTTTAGCCACAGGAGAGAATGTCTCAGAGTAATCTAAAACTTCTTTTTGACTGAAACCCTTGGCCACTAGCCTAGCTTTATATCTCTCAACAGCTCCATAAGCTAAATATTTAACTTTAAACACCCATTTGCAGCCAATGAATGTTTACCAGAAGGAAGATCAACAATGCTCCAAGTCTGATTATCCTCAAGTGCTGAAATTTCAGACTTCATGGCCTCCACCCATAGTGGATCACCAGCAGCCTCAGCAAAAGAAACAGGCTCAACAATGCTGGATTAAGCAGCCAATGCTTGACCATAAGACTTGGAAAGCTTGTCATAAGAGACATGATTAGACATAGGATACAAACACCCAGACTTAGACTGAGTAGTATGGAAATCTTGCAACCATATGGGTGGTCTGTTGGTCCTGGAGGATCTCCTAAGAGTAGGAGTCTGAGAAGTAGTATTAGAAGAAGCAGACTCCATAATGGGCATGTGAGGCAAAACATGATCAGAATCACTAGTAGATGAATCCATAGACACCACAAGAGGGGGAGAAGTATCAC
Organism: Solanum sitiens; assembly: GCA_016801875.1. Taxonomy (NCBI): domain Eukaryota; kingdom Viridiplantae; phylum Streptophyta; class Magnoliopsida; order Solanales; family Solanaceae; genus Solanum; species Solanum sitiens. The sequence continues at coordinate 1,195,358 of JABWTJ010000023.1, read as the reverse complement.
ACACCTCTGATAAATGAAGAACTGGAAAAATAGATGACACATTATGATCCATATGCTGAAAAGGAAAAATATGATCATGAAACACAACATCCCTGCTAACCATAAACTCCTTAGTGTGCAGAGAAAACAACGTGTACCCCTTCTGAAGAGAATCATAACCAATAAAGACAGATGGAATTACTCTGGAAGCAAATTTATCCACTTTTTAAACTTCCGTTGCAAAAGCCAAACAACCAAATACCTTCAAATGATGAAGAGATGGACTAGTATGAAATAAGACACCAAAAGGAGTTTTGCCCTTAAATATAATAAATGGAAGTCTGTTAATAAGATACACACTAGTAAGCACACATTCACCCCAGAACTTAAGTAGAAGGTTATCTTGAAACCTTAATGCTCTAACTGTATCCAATATATGTCTGTGCTTTCTTTCAACTACTCCATTTTGCTGTAGAATATAAACACAGGAACTCCTATGAAGAATCCCTAAGGATTGAAGCAGTTCTAGTCATTTGTGAATTAAAAAACTCACAATCATTGCCTGTTCGCAATATCTTCACAGTTGCAGAGAACATATTCTTTATCATAGTAAAGAAATTTCTAAAAGCCACAATAACATCAGACTTGGAAGTAATTAGCATCAGCCAAGTACATCTAGAGAAATCATCAACAATGGTTAAAAAATATCTCTTCCCATCATGAGTAGGAACTCTATAGAGACCCCATACATCAGCATGCAGAGTATGAAAACAAGTAGAAGTTGTAGTAGTACTTAATGAAAAAGGAAGTCTTGATTGTTTAGCCAAAGGACACACAGTACAAGGAACTGTAAAAGTAGTAGATACATTGTTGAAACAACCAAATTTTATAAGAGTATGAAATGATACATGGCCAAGCCTTCTATGCCATAGAGATAAGTTGTTACTATCTGTATTAATGAAAGAAGCAGACTTAGAAATAGATACCACATTTGCGGTAGAAGAGGATAGTAAGGTTCCTTGTGACTTCAACTGATGATCAACTGGAAGAACATACATGTCATTCTCCAACTTGCCAATCCCTCTCACCTTTCCACTGGAGAGGTCCTGGAATAAGCAAAAATTAGAATAAAAGAAGACAACACAATTCAACTCCCTAGTGAGCTTAGGGACAGATAACAAATTGTACTTAAACTCTGGAATATGTAGAACATTATGAATGTCGGTCCCCTTAAGAACCTGATACGAGCCAATATTGGTAACATTAGCTAGTTTACCAGTTGGCAAATAAACATTTCCTACTTGACCACTAGGTAGTGACTTGTATGTGGTAAGCAATTTGGAATCATTAACCATATGCCTAGAAGCTCCGGAATCTATAATCCATTTAGGCATACCTGTGACATGCATATTGGAGTCATTTTTAGACCTGCCATGCTTCTGATCAGAGAATTGATACTGCTGCATATAATGAAGGGGAGGAAACCACTGTGGAGATGGATAGTAATATTTCTGCACATTAGACATAAGTGCATGAGTAGGATAAGAGTTACCACCACCTGATAATAGAGAACTAGACTGAGGCTGAGATCTTCCTGTTGAATTGCTAGAAGAAACTCCCTGACCCTCAAACATTGATCGAGATGAAGAACTTGAACCCTCAGCCATTGATCCCTGTGAACCATCTAAATGACCATTTGTACTATGAGGAGAAGATCCTGTCACAAAATTAGCAGCAGTGACAGGTCCTGGACTAGTTCTTCTCTTACCTTTCCAATTAGTTGGATAACCATGAAGTCGAAAAGAATTAGCTCTTGTATGACCTTTCCAATTGCAGTAATCACAAAACAAATTGCTATTAGATTTTCTCTGAGTTCTGAAGTTAGATCCTGAATTAGAAGAAGAACTTGAACTAGAATAAGCAGGATTTTTTCCAGAGCTAAAAAATGCCATCAAATCTGATAGTTGTCCAGAACTTGCAGTCTCAGTACTAACAATATTGGCCTTTCCAAGAGCTCTTTGACACTCTTCAGCCATTACCAAGGAATAAGCCTTATTCATACTTGGACAAGGATCCATCATCATTAACTGACTTCTACATTGATTATAGGTTTCATTTAACCCAAGCAGAAACTGCATTAACCTTTGATACTCAAAATGAACAGAATAAGTTTTAGAAACCTCACAAGCACAACTAGGACATGGCATAAGAGAATCAAATTCCATCCATAATTCCTTCAGCTTAGAAAAATAGCGAGCTATTGATGAAACTCCTTGAGTTAATGTGGCAATTTCCTTATGAAGAAAAAAAATTGTAGATCCATCAACTTTATCAAATCTCTCTTTAAGATCATTCCACACTTGATGAGCACTACTGGCATAAACTATACCACTAAGTAACTCCCTACTAACAACAGAGATCATAATCCAAGAGAGAACTATGGCATTACACTTCTCCCAGAGATCATGCAGAGGAGCTGGAAACAAACTTTTAGGATACCTTCCATCAACAAATCCTAATTTTCCTTTGCTTAATAAACCTATCTTCATAGATCTACTCCACATTGAATAATTTTCAGAACCAGTAAGTTGAATAGAAACTAGCGTGCTACCTGGAGTATCACATGCTTGAAGATACAGATGATGATTTGCATCAATCATTAGTGATCCTCTTTGCACTGAACTAGTAGGTATTTCTGAATTCAATTTCAGACTCCATGAATGAACAACTGAGAAATCACACAAGATCTGAATGATCTGAACCACTTCTATGGACAATGCAACTAATCTTTAGCTGCACTGAAAAGCAGTAAGATCTTCAATAGAACTCCTTGAGCTCTGATACCATGAAGAGTAAACTGGAAGCCATTCAATAGAGAGAAGAAGAAGAAATTTCAATATACTACAATGAATGATTAGCTTTACAGATTGTACATACAAACATATTTATAGTGTGACTCTCACTAACTACTCTAGTTAATTCTAACCTAACTTTAGTTAATTCATAACAACTTTCTAACTAACTTTGTGACATCACTATTTATCTTGTAACTAACTTTTAATTATTCAACAGAAAGTTCATATATAAGTTGTATAATAATGTAAAAATATGTATAATTAAATATTTATTTTACACTATTATATATTTTTATAAAAATTGGCTACACCATATATAATATAAGATTATATCATATTGTATACCAAATATATGAACACTCACATTGATTTATTTTTTAAATGCAGGAGTAAACTGGAATATGATACATAAATGTAATATTTTGTGTTTGGTCCTATACTATTATGAAAAAATCCTAATACTTTTAAATTAATTATTTTTGTAAATACTTTAGGGACATACTGATCATTTGGCAAAAAATTAATCATCTACCTTTGTTAACAAAACACATCGAAAGATTTTTACTACCAATTTTAATATATTTAATCAAATACATAATTATTTATTTATAAAATTAATTTAAACATGAATAAATATTATTTATGAGATATTTTGAATAGATTGTAATTTTGGTGTTGTCGAGTTCCTTGGGAATCTCTTGATGGAAGTGGACAAGTTGGAAGAAAGTGAAGTAGTTATCACTACTTTTATGTCTCCTTATCAATTACTACAATTATTGGAAATATCCTATTTTGTTTACAAAGTCTTAGATAATGGATCCATTTGATCATAAAAAAAATTAAATTATTTTTTTAACATTTTATTTGAAGAACACAAAGTTGTATTGAATAATGGAAAACACTCAAAACCTTTTTTTTACTTTCACTATTAATATTTTAACAAATTTTAGCCACATTTTTATTTTTTTATAAAAATCCTATTCAAATTATATTTGATATATATTTTTTAGAAAAAATGTAATTAAACAATTAATTATTATTTGTAAGATTATAATCAAGCATAAGGTAAGGTGCAATCAGAGGGGGATCTAGGATTTGAAGGTCGGGGGTGCCACAACATTCAAGTAAGATAAAAGGACTGGTTGCTTTAATTTTGGGTAACAATTCAGGTTATTAATTTTATTTTATTTTATAAACAAATCGATCCAATGTGTCTATAGTAATATTTTCTTTTAGATATTATGTGATCAGAGATAACTAAACAATTCAAATTTTATTTTCTTTTTGAAATTAAATGTCTTATTCGCTGAAACTTTGAGAAAAAAAAGTCACGTTAAAATTTGAGCTCGTATAAACCATCTAATAATATTAACAGAATATATTCATCTTCCATTGACTTTATGTGTTGTTGGAGATATATAGTTGGGAAATAATAAAAATTGTAATTTCAGCCTATTCATCTTACTTAGCAAAAATGTCGTTGAAGATCGAAAGAACCTTTAATTTAAAAAAAAACATTTTTGAAAGTTATGTTTTTTCTAAAAACTATTATTTAAATATATTCTTAATAATATTCATTTGACGCTCATAATTCAGTACTCACTAATTGATAAAACAAAATAAACACGTTACACTCAAATCAATAGATTAATAAATAGTGCGAGAGAAGTAAAAAAAATAAAAATTAATTGTGAAAAAGGGTCAATTTGAATTAATAAATAATAGTAAATAAATAAGAATGAATGGAGAAAAAGAAAAGAAAAAGAAAAAAAGGAGCAAGCAAAAAAAATTAAATGTTGTTGTTGAGGTTCGAACCCGGGTTGACAAGGTGGCAGACACTCTCCTTTGCGAATTGGGTTATTCCATTGTATTGTCATTGGGTGACAAAGGTAATATATATTTCATTATTTTACATATATACATGTGTATACAACGTTTTTTCGAAAACACTGGGTGCCGTGGCACCCCACCCATACACCTAAATCCGCCCCTAGGTGCAATGGTGTAAATTATTTGCGGATGACACAGTGTTGATTGATGAGACTCAACGAAGTTAACACTAAGTTAGCGCTGTAGATACAAAATGTGGAATCTAAAGGATTATAAGGTTGAACAAGATCATGACTGGATATTTAGAGTGTAAGTTGTGTATGTAACACATGAGACTGATATGGAAATGAGGTTTGATATAAATGTCATCTAAAAGAGAGGTCAAAATGAACAAACAAATCTGTGGGCGAATTACAATTATTTATTTTAATTAACTTCGTACGTGAAGTTATATCTCTTTTTCAACAATAATTATGTGTTATTCACTTAAAAATTTCTCATTCGTCTTTCTTTTTCTACTTTAATTATATTATTATTTTTGAGATTTGATAGTCATGCATGTCTCAATAATCTGAAAGGTTTTTTTATTAAATTAAACTTAGTATTTATAAATAAAAAGAATATTGTAAAATAAAAAATATCAAGAACTTCAAGAACATGCAATTGTAAATTTTTGTGTTATGCGTAATCAAAGGTAAAAAATCTAAGTTGTTCACTTTAAATTATCTGGATATTCACTCGTTTCCTTAATTGTCATTTCATAAGAGAAATTGTTGTCCCCGTCGATCTCATTAGTTTTTTTATTACTGATATAAAAAAAATTATGAAAAGAATTCTCAACTTTTTTTATACTTTTATTGTTGAAGAAGATCATAATTTTATGTATCAAAAAGACTTCACAATGCACTTAAAATCGAGACATGACATGATATAACTTCACGTGAAAAATTAATAAAAAGAATTGTTGTTTGCACATAAATGGGTGAACTACATTTAAAATTTATGTGATATTTTCTTTTTGTGTTTTCGTGTGACTGGTAGAGTTAAATTTATGCACGAATCAACAAAGAGTATATTTTGATCTCTATTATTGAAGAGGATTGAAAATAATCCGTTTTCGCATATTTCATTTAGTACATCTTAACTATAGGATGTCCCTATTGAACACCTCAATGGTTCAAAAGTCATGCCTATTGAAAACAAAATGCTGACATGTCAAAAAACGTGTGACTTACTCTCTTTAAACGCGTCAAGGTACCAAAATAATTTTTTTCTCTCTAACCTTTTCACCTAAATTAATATTTTTTTAAAAAGGAAATAATTAACAAAAATAAAAAAGAAAGAAAGAGTCGTCTACTTCCCTGCATCCCAATATTCCCTTACCTGCAACTATGCTCGATTTCTCATCCACTATTTTCATCAATTTTGTTACGCACATGCATAACCCACCCCATTCCCTGCACCTCTCTCTTTCTCTCACACTTTACGGTTCTTCTCTTATTTTTTTTCTTTTTTCTTGTGTAGATCTACGCCCTCAAATATTGATCCGGCGAATCATTTGTTACCAGAAAATGTTATAATCATAATCATTTCACGACCAAAGCCACGAAGGTGATGCACTGCTTATGATCGAAAGAGATAAAATTAAATGAAGGAGAAGAAAGAGGTAATGCGATGATTTGTTGGCGTCGTAATTGTCGTCGGCGCCGGTGAAGAGGAAATGGGTCATGCGGGGTTAAATAAAAATAATCAAAACAAAATAAGTTTTTATATTGATAAAATTATTTTTGAATTATTTTAATAGAGATTTTAAAAAAAGTGAACTCAATCCACGTGTCATCATTTCATTGGTGGGTAGTTTTTTTAGAAAATTCTTTTTAATTTGTTTAGTTAGTAAATAGACCAAAATGGTTAGAATATCATTGCTTAAATAAATTTTTGGATTCAAATGCCACATGTGTCACGCACCGAACATACATTCTGGACGTGGACGGCACCCAATGACCATTGTTGGTCTTGAGCGAACCCTTGTCCTGTCTTACTTAACTCATAAGAAGACTTAACTTAACTCAATTATAAAAGTAAGGAACATTCTCAAGAGAAATACTTAAAATGTAATGGTCTGTCCAAAGTGGCACTTAAGTCTTATCGTTTACCAATGAAATGAAAAGATTCAGAACTAACACTATCTGTCTATGAAGCCTCTAAGACTACTAAGAGAATGTTGAGACAAATCCCACAACATTCTATAATGAAAAGATTGAAAGTGATAAAGGAGTCCTTCGGATGCAATGAGGCTCACACTTGACTCTGAATGCTCAAACTAGATCAATGAGTCGCTGGATGTTGATCTTGATTACCTGCATCTGCATCATAAGACGATGCAAGCCAACTGACATCAGTACATTGAATGTACGAGCCTGCGAGTTGAAATTCTAAACAACAACTTAAAGCTTGAAAGGATTAATGAGAACTTACCTTGCCTCTGTCCAACTCATGAAATACTAAACTCAATATAAAGCAGTGTAAACAACTTAGTTCGTTAAAGAAATGCAATAACAAACTCAACTAATTTACTTATATATATATATATGAAAGTAATATAGTTTATGTGGGAGATTCTCTAACCGATAACCATCACTATGAGCCTAAGCGATGGTACAACGTCTTACCTCACGTTGCAAGAGGACCGTCATATACCTTGCCATCAGTATAGAACCTGAACGACTAAATGGATCCACTAGTCTATGCTAAAAAACACTAAGAAATCATCTAAAATGTATGACCCTTCCTCTGTCCATGTTGGCTACATGGTTTATGGGAGCTTGAGTTAATATGAACTCGCGTCCCTATAACGGTGCTCAAACTTGGCTCATATGTTTTAAGAACAACTTCTTCTCTGGTTTGAGATAATTTGCTCAAACTTAGCTTTTAAAAAGCTTTCTTGGAAATAATGGTTTCCTCTTTTACTAAAACTAGCCAAAGACTCTGTTGGAAGTCTATCTTCCTTTCTTGCTCAAAATGTGAAATCATTTGTTACTCTTTGGAAATAGTTAGTTCCCTTATAACTTTTGAGAAATGAACTCAACTCTTTACTCTTTGCATATCTTGCAACTTAACTCTTAGGAAATACTTAGTTCCGTTATAACTTTTGAGTATTTACTTAATTTTTTCTTAAAGAAATTAAGAAAATTTAATTTAACTTTTAAAAAATAAACCTTTAAAAATTTAGGCAAAATAGGGGAGAGGTTCTTAGTTCTACTTTAAGAAGGTATTATCACTTAAAGTTGTCACTGATACGCGATTATCCGACGATTTGATTAAAAATATTTGAGTAACCTTTTTGGGAAATTAAGTAAATAAAAACATTTGAGTCTTTTGAAAAAGAAACTTAATTTAAAACATTTAAAGTAATTTGAAAGTTTATGAAATTTTAGCCAAAATGACTAAGAGTGTTTGATATTGTTGTGGGAGATCAAAAGTGTTTTTTCATATAAAAAAAGAACATTTTTAAAAAAAAGTACGTGTTTGACAAATTTTTAAAACTGATTTGAAATATAAAAAGAATCAAAAAATTATTTTCTTGAAAACTAAAATATCTCTTACATATATAAATACATACCAATATATTCCTTGTTAAGTAAATTAACATATCTCATAAGTTTGATTAAATTTCATTCAAGATTTTTTTTATTTGTATACAATAAGTATTTTTTTAAGGGAAATTTTTTAAAATGTCATTATTTTAGTATTTAATAGGGTATAGTGTCAACATTTTCAATATTTAGTGATAATGTCAAAATTTTACCTTATTATGTATTTTAATTATATTTTAATTATTTTGTTTAATTAAAAAGAATACATAATTTATATAACAAACTGGAGTTATTTAGGGGAGAGAAAAATAAAAAGTAACAGATGCTTAAAACTCTCAACATCAGAATACAAAATAAATTTATGGATATATACTGACATTTTACAGAATATAATATACAATTCCAAATCTATGGATACAAAAATACAATAAAACTATGAAATACAAAAATACATACTGACTAAAACATCAACAAAATTCAATATACACTTCCAAATCTATGAATACAAAAAACATTAAAACTATAAAATACAAAAATAAATAATAACTACAACAGAATGAAAATTCCATATACACTTACAAATCTATTCGATAATAGTAAATACACAATCAAACTTATAAAATGTGTTACATTGACATAACTTACACACAAAAAAAAAAAATAGAACACAAAATACAATAAACATATTAAATACAAAAATACATGCTAACTATAACAGTGAATACAAAAAACATTAAAACTATTTAAATACAAAAATAAATAATAACTATAACAGGATGAAAATTCCATATACACTTACAAATGTATTCGGTAATAGTAAATACACAATCAAACTCATAAAATGTATTACATTGACAACTAACACAAAAAAAAAACAGAACACAAAATACAATAAATATATGACATTTTAAAAAATTTCCCAAAATAAAAATACATAGTAACTATAACAGACTAAAAATTCCATATACACTTCCAAACGCATTGTAACATGTATTTTTTTGAATCTTAAAAATTACTAAACAAATTTAACTAAACATGCAATACACAGCACATGAAAAAAAAATACCTCTTCTCCAAAAAATTGGTCTTCTTCAACTTCATGGTTATGAATTTGTGTGGGATTTTGCACATCGACGGATTCAGGCATTTTTCCCCGTCGTATATCCTCCTTAGATTTAGAAGCGAAACCTACATTATTGTTTATTTCTTGAGTGAAAATAAATTAAACGATGAGAACACGGAAGAACTTTGATTATTTTGTCCAATACCTCTAGTAACTCTCTTGAAAGCGTCCATTGAAGAGAGAATTTTGTATTATGAAACCCTAAAAAATGTTTTAAGAACAACAACAAAACAAAAAAAATAAAAACAAAACACTAAAATCAGTAAGTAAATCAATAAGGAATATGAAGAACATAATACCCAAATCAATGTGAATCTTCAAATCAAACCTTCAAACGAAATTAATTGAGAATGATAGAAAATAGGAAAATTCAGGAATCTGTGGAATTGATTTGGAAGAATGTTAGAGAGAGAAAATGAAAAAAAGCGTAAGAAAAGAGAGAATAAATCTGGGGAGTTGATTATGAATAAAGATAGAGAGAGAAATTGATAAGCTTAAGAAAAGAGAGAGAAAATTTAAAATATCATTAATATCTATCCAATTACATAAAAATAGGAAAATATGTAATCTAAATAATGAGAGAGAAAATATTGATAATATCAGAATAATTATTTACTTTTAAAATAATGACATTTTTGACATGTTTACCAATATTATTAAATATTATCACTAAATAAGTTGGTTTTTTTGACTAGTTAACTAAATTTTCCTTTTTTTAATAATTTATGTTTTTATATTATTATTCATATTTATATTTTACATACTATTAATTAGAAATAAAGGCGATAAATATTTTTGCAGAATTAGAAAAAAGTGAGAAAAGCAACGACTAAAGATTTCAGTCCTCCTAAAATAGACAACAGGTAAAAAAAATCATTTTCTTAATATACATATATTTCTTTTTTTATATAAAATATTAAACTATACAATGTTATAACAAAAAAGGGATGATAATTAAAGATTGATCCAGAAAATAGGTAATAAATATTAAAAATTAAAAAAATCCTCTTTTCAATATTTATCTATATATCAGATTTGATCAACTCTGGAGTTTGCTGATTGTGAAAGCAGTTGCATAGTTATTAGTTGTTGGAATTGGATCGGTGATTATTGCTGAATTGCTAGGCACAGCAGAATTGCTAATATTAAGAACCAAAAACATAAAAAAAATTCATAATGAAAAAAATTATATATCAAAATGCAAATGTGATACTCTACCATATGTAGTCGCAAGCACTAAAAATTGCTTTCACATTTTGAATTTACGATCGATAAATCACACGAAGATAACTTTATTATTGCAGGCTCTTCTTGTATAATGACATATGATCAAATAAATCTCTCTATATATATAAAAGGAGAAACACAGAAAAGACGATGTGGTACCTCTCTATAACCTCCATTCATATTTATTTTTTTCCCTCACTTTTTAGGCATTTTTGCCCATATAAATACAATAATTTATTTAGTAAGAAAACAAACAATTAAATAATTTACTCACTAAGAAAACAATTAAATAAGCCCACGTACTTTTTCACCTTTAAAAGTTGTAGCTGCACAAATTTACAATCATGAATAAACTACCTTATTAGACATACATCACTATTATATTTCCTAATATTATCTTTACTATCAAACAATTACATATATTACTAATTTAAGTATTTTATACCATATATTAATATATTATTTGAAGATACAATTAGATACCACATTTCTTAAAATTAAGATTGATTAATTATCTGCTTAATTAACTCTTTCACTTCAAATCAACCAGTATCTCTTAATTCACCTCCCATATTTATCACTCAATGATGTATTCCCTTTCTAATTCAAGAATTTCAACGTACAATTTCATTCCAACCATAGATATTCTACTCTCTTCTTCTCAAGATATCATCACCATTGCCGATAAATTATCATGAACTTAAATATTATTTTGTATTCTTCCTTTATAATGAGATCAAATCAAAGTAACTGTTACAGAAAAAACTTTCAATTCAGAGCGGATCTTGATTGTTTGTATCTGGAAGAAATGGATCTCAGATTTGATTATGTTATCCACAATGTAAAAGAATCAAAGAGAGTATTGTAGAGAGTTTTTGTTTGCTGGTGTTCTTCTAAAGGCTTTCTTTGGTTACTGTCATGGACGTGGTAGTACCAATATTGCTTTTAATAAGTAGTAATCTTAATTAAGATTCGAGTTGTAGTTTTAGTAATGAGATATATGAACATGTTTATGTATCCACCATTAAATTTTGGATACATGATTTAAACAACATGATGATATAATGATACAACAGATACTCTACAATCATGATTTGTCCTAAATTCATATGTTTCAGCTACATTTCATATTTAGATACACATAATTAAATGTATAAACTTATTATGTATTTGAGATACATGTTTTTGGATATAACGTATGAATGTATATACACATAATTAGATGTATATGTTTACTATGTATTCGAGATACATATTTTTGGATACAACATATGCAATTGATACCTGATACATCAAATCAATACTAGATACATATAAAGATACATGAAATTAATATTAGACATATATAAATAGATACATAAAATTAATGCTAGGTATGTATAACAAATACATGAAATTAATATTAAATATATGTAAATAGATACATTAAATTAATACTAGATACATATAATAAATATATAAAATTAATGCTAGATAAATCTATGATACATATGAATATACTTGTAAGATACTCATGTATCTAAGTGATTAATTTATTGGATACATCATATATTGATAATAGATATATCAAATTAATGAATTATTATTTTAAGAGTAATAATTTGAATTAATCAAATTACATTACCAAGATATACATGCTTTTATCTTATATTAATAATATTAATGAATTCACTATTTCAAAGAATAATAAAATAAAATTAATTATCTATGTATTTTGAAAATCTCCATTTATTCCTCTAATTAAGGAAATCAATTACAATCAATTAATTTATTTTATATCTCAATTTTAAATTCGTTAGATACATGTATCTTATAAATTCTGAATCATGTATCCTAACCATGAAATATGGTAAAGAAAATGATGTGTGAAGCTATTTTAAGCTAGTGATTTATGTGATTAGCCCTTTAATCATATACATTTAAGTTGTAATTGTATGTATTTATGAGTCAAAGAAATCTAAAAGAGAATCAACAATTAAAGAATTCACTCCCCAAAGTGCATTTCTTTAATGCTCTTAATCATGATGAAAACTTCAAAAGCCTCTAATCAACTAATCAGAAGAAGAAACGTTTTCTAAAATATATGCAACAAAAAAATGTTTCTTAAATGTAACCGTTTTTATCTCTACATATATATATATATATATATGTAAACCAAAATTCACTTCAATCCATCATGTGATAAATCCCTTTGGTGTCAGGTTAATCCCTTTGAAGTTTTTTATTTTTATTTTATTTTTATTTATATAATATTATATAATTACTTGTGATATATGTTTGTGTTTTTGTTTGGTGACTAATCTCATTGAATTCTTTATTTATATTTTATTTTATTTTGTTTACAAATATTTGTATAATATTATATTGCTACTTGTGATATATGTTTGTGTTGTTTTGCAAATTGAAAACAAATGACTATAAAATGGAATTATAGAAGGACATAATTTTATCTTATTTTGTTTGATAAGTTATTTATTATTTTTAGTTGATTGATATGATTTTTTTTATGTTACAATAACATTATTACTCTCATCTTCTTCTAAATGTTTATGAACTTTCTCGGGGAAAAAAGGTACTATCGTATTCTTGGTGTTAATTATTTACTATATTTATTATTATAATGTGTTTTCTCACTTCTTTATCTTGTATTATTCTAGATAATATAAACACATTTTTGTTGCTTACATGTTGACTGCTAAAATTAAAAATATATCAACAATAGTAATAAGATGTTATTTTATTATAAGCTCTACCTATTAAATCAATGTATTTTCAGTTAAAAGGAATGCATAAATTATAAATTCTTAAGTCGACCAAAAGAAATTGAAGCTTGAGAATTTCAATTGTATTTTGAATTGTCTCCTTGTACTTTTAATGAGTATTGAACTTGTAGATTTTTTTAAAATAAAAATGAGTAATAATTTTATATTTTATGAATTGTTAATATAACTTTAATATTCTTTAGGACTCAATTATTATTTTTTTAGTAATCGTTGATGAACACTTCTAAAGTTCTTTTTTTAAAATAAATAAATACATAAAGTGTATTTCTTGGAAGTTGGGGAAAAAGTTAGAATATACGTAATTAATTTTAATAAATAGATAGGAAAGAAATGTTTTGTATGACACTACCAAAGTCATGGTACTGAAGTTATCAATCCTTAGAAAAAATCAATCACTTAGAAAGTGGTTGGAGGAAATCTTTTAAAGTTATATAATTCTTTCGGTATTATTATATTCTCTTAGTATTGATTTATAATTACACTTGTATACAAGAAAAAAATTAAAAATACCCCAAAATTCTTTACTTCTTTGAATTATTTCTTTGGTATGACCAATCAGACAAAGATGTAAAAGGTCATCTTCTCAAGAAATTGAAAATCTATGTCCTATGATGTTCAATGACCTGTGTGATTAATTAACGAAGTAAAATTAAGTTTAAATTTGTATTCATCTCAATATAAATACATTATGTTCTTATTTTGAAGTATATATTTTTCTTTCAAGATTCAACTAGAAAATATAAATTACTGCAATTTATATAGATTATTATTATATTCGAGTATTTCTATATGATTAAAAAATTTAAATTTAAAGAAAAATAAAAAGAAAATGAATATCAATAATGCATAGTTTTTTTTATTGGTTAAAAGAGGAGATAGTATATCATAATATTATACATCAATATAAATATTATGCATAGCTTAAAGCTTAAGAAATAATGCGTTCAAAATTCAAGGCTAAAAAAACTTTTAATTGTCTGGATATTTGAGAATTAAAGAAACATTAAGAAAATTTGATAAGATTTTTATAATCGCGCAAAACGCAAATTAATTCACTAGTTAAATAATAACTTGAAATTATTGAATTTAATCAGTCAACTATGATATATCTCTATTGAGATACTTAAATTGAATTGGTAAATGACTTAATATAAAGTCCGATTAATATTTTTTTTCAATAACTGACTAATTTTACAATCAAAGTAAACATTTACAACACATACAACTTAAATGGAGTATTGAAATTTGTCAGTGATTAATTTATAATTAGTTATCAAAATATGGAGTATTTAAATGGGATTAATATAAATCCAACCTTGTGTTCATTGTCTCACCTCCTTTTTCCTTTCTTAATCTAAAAGTTCATGTTCATACTATCCTCCGTTAAATATAATTTGATGACAGACACAATTAGTTGCTCATAAATTTGTATTTATTTATCAAAGTAAGGACTTGCTTTGGTCTTAAGAATTGTACACAATTTTCTTGCACGAACACTCTAGCAATTCTCTCTTATCTCATTCATTTGTCGTTTGCTCTCTTGGTTTCTTTTCACTTGCTTGCTTACATGGTTGATTACAACTCAAATAAATCATTTCTACTCTATTCTAGTATGTTCTTCCAAGTCTTGAATTTTAGAACTACCGTTCTAGAATATTTCTAGACTTTTCTCTCTAGAACACTCATTCTAAAGATATTTCTTTAATTTTCTACAACTCCAAAATATTTTAAACTTTTCTTGAAGTATTTAGATATTAATTAAGTCAGTGCTAAACTTTTAAGTTTTAACATCTTTATGTCAGGAAAACAATATATGCATGTCAAAATGTTCCTCCATTTTGTGTGTTCTTGCACCTCAATTTATTTCAATTTGGCTATAAAGTGGCATTCTACTCATTAAAATTCGTCAACTAACACCAATACTAAAATTCATCTTTCTAATAATACTATCACCAATACCATATAAAACTTTTCTTGTAATTATCTTAATCCTGACATGAAAGAGTTTGTCAAAATATTCCTCCATTTTTTGTAATCTTGGACCCTCAATTTATATTAGTTTGGCTATAGAATGACATTCTACTCATTACTAAAATTCATCAATTAACACAAATACTAAAACTAATCTTTTTAATATTATCACCAATACCATGTCAGACTATGTTTATAATAAAATTGATGTAAAAGAGTTTGTTTATGGTGATACGCTTTAAAATAAGGTGGACGGAAGGAGATTCAACCGGACCCCCTCGATTAAAAAATTATATGGTATATATAAGGTGAAAATTATTATTTATCAGTATAAGTATTAACATGAACCCCTCAACTCAGCTGTGACGCGTAGCCCAGTGGTCTAGGGGTTCAAAATCACTCCAGGTTCCAAGTTCGATTTATATCCATACTAAAATCACTAAACCTTATACGAAATTGTGTTGAAGTTTGCTGACATATTTTGAATTTCAAGATTTAAAGAATTCTATCTTTGATCATAATTTTTTCATATATTTTTAAATATTTTAATATTTTTATTATTATTTTGACTTATAGTACTTTTTACGTAGCTTATGAATACATAATTTTATTTTTTTTAAAAATAAAATTTCATGCGTAAATATTCGATCAAACTTAAACTATTTGACTCTCAAAAAATGAAAAGTGTTACATAAATTGAGACAGAAAAGGAGTATCTATTAATATAACAGTATCTATTAATATAACATTTGATTTTTTTCCATAAATAATATTTATATAAATTTTGTAGAAAATTCTATATCATTTTAAGGATATAATATAGAATAAGAATAGGCTCCTAGTAATAAATATATTTAAAATGTTAAAACAAAATTAATAGGGGATTGGCCAAATTTATATAATTTGTTATTATGAGGAGTAGCTTTTATTAAAAAAAAAAAGATCTTGTAGATTAACATTCCATGTTTGAATAATAAATTCAATTTTTTTCTCGTCAATAGTAGAGATCAAATTTGTGCTTGGCCAAAAATTTCAAAAGCGGTTTGGAGAAAGTTATGCTTTCACCTTTTGAAAAGAAGTTTTGACTCAACTTAAAAATAACTATTGTATTTATTTTCCTAACAGTACAATAGATTTTAAAAAGGCTCGATGAAGCAAGACATAAGTAAGAAGAAATGTTAAATGGAACATGACAAAACGAGTTAAAATGATCATGTCTTTCATCACTAAGCTCCCTTTAATCAACCTTTTCGCGAATTTACTTTTTATATTCGAACCCCCTGAATGAAAATTCTTTGTCAGTCACTGATTGTGTAGCTCATAACCTATCAAATTAAATGTGTTTGACTTCTCTTTTCAATGCCACCAAGTTTGTATCATTTTGAGTTTGGAGTAATAAGTTATACCCGCTTTACTAGACAATGTCTTGTCACGCGTCGACCGAGGCAATTTTCGTGTGGGCGAGCGCCGAGGCAGCGGCCACTGCCTTCCTGCGCATTTTCCATGTGGGCGCCCGGGTGTCCGAGTCTATTAAAAACCCCAAATACGTAGTTCACCTCCCTAGCTAGTTCATAAATTTACCCTACAAAGAGAAATTTCAAGAAACAAACTTCCTCAAAAGTTCATCCATCGTCCAAGGTAATATTTTACCATAGATATTCATAATTTCTTCATCTTAATATGAATTAATTATTATCGCCTACTCATAAAATTCATAGATTTTCAAGTAAGCTCCCATCAAGAACTCATCTCTAAGGTTCAAGAAACAATGTTTTGTCATCTTTTCATACAAAGATCTCATCTTTCTACAAAATTTGGAGCGTATAAGGTATGTAAGATCATTCATAGTGTTGGATTAGTTCGTCCTCATGTCCTACATCTCAATTCAATCCGTAGCAAGTTGAATCTAGTGTTCAACCCTCAGTTTTATGAAATTATTGTTATGAATTAATTATATTCTTGTTCTGAATTCTAAATTCTTATATTATGAGATTGCAATATTATGTGCATTGATATCCTTGAGTTGTTATTGTTAGAAAATATCATACACAGCGGAAGCATTTCAGATTCATACATCTTGCATGAATATAGACAACACTCACAAATACATATCACATACAAAGTATGCTGAAAATAAATGACAAATTGATCTATTTAATGTAACACTTTATTGAATTGAATAAATAAATAAATAATTGTTCAATAATAATACTACATCAAAATGCATGGTTAATAAGTATATCCTAACAGTTATTTATGCTTATATTTCACATGAACCCTAGTTATGAGATTCTTAAAGGAACAAAACTGCCCTTCATTTATAGTTTGACTCAAAAATGCCCTTATCGTCAATATTTTGGCTAAAAAATGCTCTTGTAGTCAATACTTTGATCCATAAATGCCCTGTAGTTACAAAATGGGTCAAAAATGCCCTTTTTCCGGATAAATATATTATTTATTCTTTTTAAACATATCTTCTTCCTAATTAAAATATTATTAAGGAAAACTATTGTTGTTTTCTTTCTTCTAAAATCACTTTACCAATAAAAATGTAGGAAATATTATTTTCTTTTTAATCTCATTTTATCAATTAGGAAAAAATGACAAATATACCCCCGAACTATCGTAAATGGTATGCAGATACCCTCTGTCATACTTTAGAGAGATTGGTGCCCCTGCCATCCAAAAAGTAGAGCATATATGTTCTTTATACTAATGACATACACGTGTCATAATCTTAACCACCGACCCAACATTTGATCGATGGATAAAATTGTGCCACTGTCCTTATTTAGTCTTCCGTTAGAGTGAAAGACATATAAACTCTAGTTTTTTGGACGGCTGGGACACCAATTTACCAAAAATATGATGGAGGGTATCTGCATACCATTTACAATAGTTTGGGGGGGGGTATATTTGTCCTTTTTCCCTATCATTTAAAATAGAATAATTTCATGTACCTTTTCGAAGATAATATATGTCATATATTAAAATGTGTTGACCAAACTAAGCCATTATATAAATCAATTCACCAAAATAATATGTTTTTTTCTAATATTTTACAAAACTAGTATAAACGTATTTCACAGTAACGTTTTAGGGTATATTTTATTGTTTAAAAGTTGACGACGTTAGATTGATATACGTTACTCACAGTAACGTTGTACTCCTAAAACGTTACTCACAGTAACGTTTTAGGAGTAAAACGTTACTCAAAATAATGTTTTAGGAGTAAACCGTTACTTACAGTAATGTATATCAACCTAACACTTTTCGTTTTTAAAAAACGAAATATACCCTAAAACGTTACTGTGAAATACGTTTATACTAGTTTTGTAAAATTTTAGAAAAATGTATTATTTTGATAAATTGCTTTATAGAATGGCTTAGTTTGGTCTAAAATTCTAAATTCATAGTATATCTATCATTAATTCATATTTATATAATAGTAAAAAATATTGATAATAAAATAAAAAATATTTTCAGTTTTTTTTTCCTGAAATTAAGTAAGATAAACATTTGCTATTTTTAAAAAAAATATTAATTGAAAAAAAAATGTGTGAAGAAGAAAATAATAATATATTTTTTTTGGAAATTGAACTTTTTTGACCTATTAAATAGCAATAAAAGCATTTTTGGACCAAAGTATTGATGGCAAGAGCATTTTTGGACAAAACTACAAACGAGGGACATTTTTGTTCATTTCACATAGTTTAAGGGCATTTTTGAATCAAAGTATTGATGGTAAGAACATTTTTGAGCCAAACTATAAACGAAGGGTATTTTTGTTCCTTTCACATAGTTTAAGGGCATTTTTGATCCTTTTTCTTGTTTTTATATGTACATTTCAATTTGGTATTTACTATTATTGCATTCCTACAGTAAAAACTTAAATGATTTTCATTATGATTTATACTATACTTCAGTTGGATTATTTTAAGTTTTTTCAGTTCAGTTATTTGTGTTATTCAGACCTATTACATACTCGTACATTCAAAGTAATGATATCATTCGATTTGCAGCGTTTCATGGTGCAGATTCAGATACCTTGGATCATCAACAGGAGATCCGTTGAGATCATATCATTTGCTTATCAACTTTTGGTGAGGCCTCCCTGCTTTTAGAGGACTCTAATTTTATGATTTGTTAGTAGTAATGCTTTGAGGGGTGGTGGATTATTTCCCGACACCTATCTCTATACAGTAGCTTCACAGATAGACAATCTATGTCAGTCTTGCAGTATTCAATTTTAGATATTTTATTTAAGATTTTTTGTTTGATACTCGATATTTTTAGATAATTTTTAAGATTTAATAAGTTGTTTTTAAATAATTCTTCAATTTTGATGTTTGTGTATGCTTGATTTAGTTTTTCGCTTGTAGTCAATCAAGATGACAATTTACTTGGAGACCAACAATAATTATCAAGTGTCGATTACGTCCATGGTGTAGATTTGAATCGTGACAAAAGAAGATGATTTATTTTTATTTTTTTTTGGGGGGGGGAAGGAGAAAGACAAGGAGGAAGATCTCAAGTGTCGATTACATCCATGGTATAGATTCAAATTGTGACAAAAGAAGATGATTGGGTATCTAGCATTTTATTGCAATGCTTCTCATTCCTCTATCACCCTTACTTTTCATTTCTAATACATTTTTATCTTAGTTTTCATTTCAGTTAATTTTATTTCTAGTACATTTTTATCTTAGTTTTTGTTGTAGTTAATTTTATTTTTCTCTCATTCCCTTTATGTTTTCCCTTCTAGTTAATTTTATTTTTCTGAAAGAAATTTTATTTTGGAATGATTGATGAATTTATTAAGTGAACTCACTTTTGTTTTCTTCTATTTTGGTTAATTTTGTTTTCTCTTTTATTTTATTTTAGAGTTCCTGATGAATTTATTACATTTGTATAAGTGGTTTACTAGATAGAATATAACTAAGAAGTCACTCTTTAATCACTTTTTAAATTCAAATCCGTATAATTCATTACTTAGTTATCATTCTAGTGTTGTAAAACTAAAGCAAACTAAATATATAGATAAAGAAAAGAAGAATATAAGACAAGAGATATAGAAGATGAAAACAATAGAAATAGGGAGACAAGAAGATGAGAGCTTTTCTTATTCAAGTATTTACCAAACCTTCAAGTGTATACAATATGAATCGTTATGCCTCTATTTATAGTGTAGCATAGAGGTATACAAAAGGTTAGTCATAATCATGACATTAACATGAATATAATGGAAAGGTTATGAAAGTGAAAGGTTACAAGAATAATGGTTATAAAGGTGGAGGTTATGGAGGTTATGATCATCTTCATAATGAGGAAAATAGTGGAGATAATGGGTGAGTAACTTCTTGGTGTAGTGGACATCCACATTATATTGTTTTATAACACTCCCCCTTGGATGTCCATAGATAATATGCCTCGTTAAAATCTTACTAGGAAAAAACCCTGTGGGGAAAAATCCTAGTGAAGGAAAAAGAGTACACATATCTTCTAATACGCTTTGAATGTTGCCTCGTTAAAAACCTTACCAGAAAAACCCAATTGAGACAAAACCATGGTTAAGGAAAAGAGTACAACACGTATTTTTCTCCCCCTGATAAAAACTTCACTTGATATCTTGAAAACAATGCATTCCAATCTTGTATCACAACTTCTCAAATATTGATGTTGACAATCTTTAGTGAATAAGTTTACAAGATTATCACTTGAATGGATCTTTGTACGTCTATCTCATCATTTTGTTGAAGATCATGTGTGAAAAAGACTTTTGGTTAAATATGTTGTGTCTGATCTTCTTTAATTATATCCTCCATCCAGTTGAGCTATATATCATTTTCGTATATTGTGGCTAAAATATCATTTGTCAAAGGAAAATCACATATTTTCTGAATATGATAGATTATGATTCCAACCAAACACACCCCTGACTTACTTCATTGATCAATATGATTTGAAGAAGTGGTTACCAATGTTTGTTGAATGTCAATATATTGTTGTGACTCCATATGTAAGCAAATAGTTCATTTGCGAACGAGCTTTATGTAGATCAAATAAATATTTTGCATCTATATAATCAAATCATTTCTGACTCATGAGAGATTGATCAATTTCATTGAAGCTCGTCTTTTCTTCTCAAAGAAAGTCACACATCTTCTAGCATTTGCATAACCAGCAATCTGTAAGTGCACCAATTGCAATAATACATAATATTTTAAATTTAAATCATTTTCATGAGGTTGAAGAAATCCTTTATTTGTGTTAAGCAAGCTCAAAATCATTGAGTACTCAATAGAATTGCTTTAAGACCTTTTAAATCCTTCTAGGATTTTCATATAACCTTCATCGTCTAGTTAGACGTAATAATCAATCATTTTGTATATTCAAGTATCTCATCTATTGCCAGACTGAAACAAGTCTATTGCATCCACCACTAGAGAATATATCTCCATTTAATAATGTCAGGATTTTTGCAAAAACTCTCCATGCCACGAGGCACAAACCGTACTTCATATCTTACGGTTATACTTTCGCATAATGATTCATTTGTACCCCACTGACATATATTTTAATCTATGAACTATAAGTTCAAAAACATTACTTTTCTAAGTGAAATAAAATATACTTGAATAGTGCATTTTATTTGGCTAATCATTTATCTGTCCACACTATATGACAGATTCAAATTTAAAATCCTCGTAACCATTTATAGCATTAAGTGCTACTTCATATCAAATATACAGTCGACGGTCATTTTGATATCGATTCCAATACGACATAACTTATCGAGATCTCTTCATTTTTCATCATTTTCAGGTACCTGAACCTTTGCCAAGGTTTTATGAAGTGTTATGTCATAGTGTTCTTTCAAAGCTCTTGCCTCGTTATCAGGACCATTTTGATAATTACTCCTCTCCTTTCTCAAGGAGCTTTATGATTGGAATTGATTGGTCTATCACGCTTCTGGCGTACCATAGACTTTGTCCTCCAAACACTATTTATTCAAGCATTTGCAGCTTAATCAAAATATTAGGTCAGCAAATACATCTGGCAAATTATTTGCAACATTTTGCATATGAATTATCTCTTGAACTTCAAGTTCCTTTTTTTTTAACGAGGATCGAGGATCTAGATAATTCACCCCATACAAAAATCTCAGCTGCTAAACATATCTCCCCCTAATGTTATGACTTCTAACATTTACCCCCAACCTCATTTGGGGATCCATCTTTGTGCGTGGTGGAGTAATAAAATCATATATGCACACATCACATTTTTAGATCGAAATTATTTGGTTACTGACCATGAACCAATTGTGATGGGAGAACCTTATTGGCTTGATGCATACATTTTAAATAAACTCATCTCATACCAAATTTTATTTGAGAGATTTGTTCTCATAATCAATGGTCTAACTATAATTGGAGGCAAACGATTTCTGCTAAATCAACCAGCATTATCAACATGACTTTATAGTTTGAAACTGTGCTCTTAATTTAATAATTCGAGCAAACAACCTTACAGAAACCAATTTGTAAGTTGACACAAATGCACATGTGACCATACCATAGATGCATCTATTAAATCATAATAGTAAACGGTCCACATGGCAGGTGAACGGGTCTATATTCACCTTTTTATATGTTCCAAATAATTTTAGGAAATACAATCCAAATCTTAGCTGATACAATGATCATTTTATCACGAGAACAAACTACAAAAGAGAATTCTTGAAGAATCTTTTATTTCTTAAACATATAGCCATGTGAATTCTCAATTTATTTTGCATCACATATGAATCGAAATGGCCAATCGATTATGCCAACTGATATTTATTCTAGTAAACTTCTAGTTTACTTTTGCATGTGAATCCATCATCATGCACATGTTTGTCTGCAACAAACAAGAGGAAAAAAATTGGTGATCTTATACATAAATATTTATAACCCACTTTTGGTGTAATAATTTGAAGATATTAAATCTTCCCATAATTTATAATCTCAATATATTATTTTTTCTTTTCAATTCTTCCGAAACTTAAAAAGTTTCTTTTGAGAATCACTACAACCTCAATATTATGAACAATTACATTCCTTCGGATTTGTGTACTACCACAAACTTCACAACGCCATTCTTATGGTGACCATCTCCTTCAAGGAGAATAATATTATTATTGTCATGGTTAAAATTATCACATGCAAGACTTATTTCTTGACAACCAATGACAAATTTGTTTGGTCATAACCACAACCTTTATAAAAGAACTATTTCTTTCTTTTGTCTTTCAATAGTTCATAATTTAACATATCACAATATTTGTGTAGTACAAAATGATCATTTATGTCAAAATATTTCTTTTCAATATCTCAAACCTCCCGTAAAGGCGAGATATGATATTTATCCCACAATTCATGGATATGTTCTTATCCATAAGAACACAAGTCACATTTTCTTCAAGAAATGGACCATAACCATTTGAACATGCCTTATAAGTTTTTATTAGAAACTCATTGTCATACTTTCACTTTTATCAAATTTATGAGACTCACCTCAACATCACTTTAAGAGATCAAATGTACCAAATGTACTATAATTTTGTATTCTTTTATTTTGATGGAGGATTTAAAAAATATTCAAATTGGGTTGCACCAACTCAATATGACCAATAACTTTTCATACCACTTTGATGACAAAAACCTACCTTCACACTTGAAGGACCATCTTAAGAACCCAAAATGTTCTTTCTTTTAATAACCACCATTGTTTATTAACATTTTACCACACTTATATTCATACATTTAACCACTTGTCATTTTCAGACATATTATGTCTTGCTACCACATTCACATAAAAGAATGGAGCAAATCAATGGACAAATTTTATGACTTTTGTCAAGAGCATATCAATTTGCTCATCGTCTTTATATAATGTTGGGACTTGAACCCAACGTCTTACCCATAAGAAGACATTTTACGTTATTATTTATTGGGACCCAACCCAACATTTTATTATCATGATGCATCGGGACTCTCACCCGATGTATTGCCCTCTTGGTGCGATAGGACTTGAATCCTTCGTCTTACCCTCAATCAATGACATGATAAACCAAATATAACAGGATTCCCTATTGAACCTTAAAAAAAAAATATTGTCCCTTTGTGGTTAACATGCACAAATAAATATAGAACAAAAGGAACACATTAAAAATATTCTCAACAAAGTATGTATCAATATCTTAAACTTGTCAAAACCAAGAGTTAAATATAGCATTATATTATATTATGTTTGGTGCATAATTATTAAGGTAGTGAATTACCGTTATAAATCAAAGAATCAATTGCACACTAAGAAAATAATAACTCCAATTACACTAAATTAAAACTGCTCACAACCACCATTTTTTTTTAAAATTTCTATGTGAATCCAAAATATTTCACACGCAAAATAAAATAATTTAAAAGCTTATGTAATAATCAAAACAGTGAGTATAATCATAAATAACCCCATGCCGAAGAAAGTAGCCCTTTCCAAATTTCGGCTAGGGCATTTCTTTCCTCAGCGATTCGATTGAGTTGCTTTTCCGTAATACGTAAAAGCTTCTCGTCTGTGGTGCCAGTCCAACAATCTGGTGGTCCAGCAGCCTCGGCTCGCCTTGCGCTACTTTCAGAAAAAAAAATATAAAACAAGTTTCACAAACAAAAGAAAGTATATATATAGTCATAGATGAAAAAAAATGCACATTAACAATAATATGGATCATTTATCTTGTTCACAAGTAAAATATAAAATATATTCCAGAATAAGTTACCTTGTTTCCGAGAGAAAATAAACACAATTATTTTACCTTCTTTTGTTTACTTTGCTTCAATCTTTCATTGGTAGCACGTTAGTGCTGATAACGTGTTGTAAAACTAAAGCAAACTAACAATATAAAGATAAAGAAAAGAAGAATATAAGACAAGAGATTAGAAGATGAAAACAATAGAAATAGGGAGACAAGAAGATGAGAGCTTTTCTTATTCAAGTATTTATCAAACCTTCAAGTGTATACAATATGAACCCTTATGCCTCTATTTATAGTGTAGCATAGAGGCATACAAAAGGTTAGTCATAAACATGACATTAACATGAATATAATGGAGAGGTTATGAAAGTGAAAGGTTACAAGAATAATGGTCATAAAGGTGGAGGTTATGGAGGTTATGATCATCTTCATAATGAGGAAAATAGTGGAGATAATGGGTGAGTAACTTCTTGGTGTAGTAGATATCCACATTATATTGTTTTATAACAGTGTAATGATTGTAACAGTAAAAAATTATGGCTTGTGAGTTGTGAGGGCAACAAACAACAGTAAATGAGAAAACAAATAGTCATTTTGTTTCAAAATAGTCCCTGTTTACCCATTAGACAACATAAAATGACAACCTTAAATATAAAATTTGAAATGTTTTTCACATTCAGTTGATGGTAAAATTTGCTCCTCCGACATTAGGTATTTTTCTTTTGGCGTTTAATTATGGAGGTGATCATATCACTATAAATGATATTTTATGTGCTAATTGCAATCAATGTTTCAAATTTTGAATCTTTGATTTATTATAATTAATCATGTACATATGCCAAAGTTGTTGGTTATTTTTAGTATGTGTTGTGAGAACCTCCACTCTTTTCATAAGTTCAAGCTCGTAAGTAAAATAGATATGATGAAAAAGAAATTTGATTAGTTTGTTTTGTCTACCAAAGCCAAAATAAATGTCTGATCAAATAAATAATAATATCTGATAAAATAAAGAGTAATCTATATAAATCTCATAATGTTAAGAGCTAATTATAGAATTTTCCTACTCTTTTTCAAATTATAAAGTTCCTTAAAATTTATGAATTTCACAAACATCAATCAAATTTCCGGATACAACCGCAAACATCGGATATATAGAGCAGGGATGTATCTATTAAGAGGGGAGGGATGCAACAGAGAGAGGATAGCGATGTATTAGAGATAGGATATGACGTCTGCATACATATGGGAGGAATGTATCCCAGAGAGGTATATGAATATATTAGTGAGAGGGAAATGATGTATTTGAGAGGAGATTTTTAATTTTTTTAAATGGTTGTTTTTTAAAAAAATTATGATAAAATAAGATGTATATTTTGATAATTTTTCCTAAAATGAATAGGGTACGTTTTTTAATAATAATAAAACCACACATAGCTAGAATAGTAGTTAAATAACATTTGCATTTTCTTTTCTCCTCAATTTTCTTTAAAATTTTCCGATCAAAACTCTCTTTTTCATTTCCAGAATATATATATAATTAAAATATTAAAATATATATATATATATATATATAAAAAAAATTCTATATGTTATCAATCGTAATAATTATGTTATATTATAAGTTTATAGGATGTAATATAATATCTTAAACATATATGGAGGTTAATTTTTCAAAAAAAAAAAAAAACTTTCAAAAAATAGTAGGCAAAAGAAAGGTTTTTAAAAAACACCCAAACAAAATATAGAAAAGTCCCAAAAAATAGGGAAAAGTTGTATTAACATTTGAGTTCCTAATTAAGTTTATGGGATAGTGACATATAAGTCAAAAACGGATAGAAAATCATTTATAAAATAAGTTTGGAGGTAATAAAATATTAGTATAATATAAGTGTGTCTCTGGGATTCCGTGAATTGGTTGGATGTACTTATGCATTTTTCCACATTTATTTGAATAATGCAATTTCTAATAATTAAAGAGTTGGAATGAGGTTAGGGTTACACGTTTTCCTTGGCTAAGCAGGATCGAATGTAGAATAGAAGGTTAATAAATACCCATCCTCTTGAGCATACTGTTATGGATGTTGATCAAGTTTACGGAATTGAAGTGTTTTCCCAGACCCAAATTCTTGAATCTACTGAAAGAACACACAATTTTTAATCACTACTCTGAACAGGGACAAGTGCGAACTATATACTAGTAAAAAGGCCCCTGGGATAGTGAAACCTACACCCAAACGCAAATCAATTTTTGATGCCAACAAGAAACACAATGGAAACATCAAAATATCGTGATACTACTTGTACAACATCGATGATGGTAGAGGTAAGTCGTCATCGAGAATGACAAAGACTGAATGACAGTTATAAGAATATTATCTAGTATCTAAATATTTGGGGAAGGTCTATTAAAAGGGATTAGTCAATTAGGTAGGACTCCTTCAAGTCTTAAAAATTGGGTAGAAGTGACAAATACTATATATTAGGTTAAAAGATACTTTCACAATAGTTCCAAACTTTTAAATTTTACACTTTAGTTCAATAACTGTCGCAGTTGTCGAAATGGAATCGAAACGGGTCCGAACGGATTGGAATGAAACGGAATGGATAAACGGGACGACACATCTAGCTATTTCAGAAAATGATTAATTTATTTTTTTACTAATTTTAATTTTTTGAATTACGAAAATATGAATGTTTCTTTTATTTTTCTGAGTTTAAATTAATAGTTTTGAAATTTATAATGTAATTTTACTCAAGTTTAATTAAAGATTTTCTTAAAAAAGTTTTACCTATTAAGTTTAATAAAGTTTTTTTTAATGTTTTTCAGCTTAGTTTTTAAGATTTTAATCTTTTGATATTTATAAGTTATTACTTATTAATATGTTATAACTTATAATTTATATTTATAACTTGTAATTTGAATAACTAAGTTTATAATTTTAAAAAATTAAATAAAAATAAGGATAAAACAATGACACAAATAAAAAAATATCAATCCAATTTATTTAAAAAGTTGCCACCGGGGCAGTGGGAAAGAAGACATTCCTTTTTTCTTTTTCTTTTTTTAAATATAAATTATAATATAAAATATAAATTAATTAATAAAAAAAATTAACCAAAATCGGACCAGAGCGGTACCAGAATAAATCGGGATAAACCGGTACTAGTACACTGGTATCAGATCGTGATACTGTTCTGTCTCATATATCGGTTCACGATGTCCCGTTCTATCCCGAAGACTACCGAATCAGAAAGGATCGGAATGGTACCGGTACAATCCGGTCCGGTGCCCAGCCTTAATTTTATGAACTATTATTATACATCATCGTAGTAATAATTGTCTATTTTCAGGCTTATTATTTTGCTAAATAACATTATAAATTATTATTGTTAAATTTTATTATTTCTCTAACAATCTAAGAAACTATGGCAGATAATACTACTCACCACAAGCTTGAACCTCGTTCTAACCCATGCATATTTCTTGGTTACTCGAATAATCAAAGTTCCTACAAATGCTTTGATTCTCACACACAGAAAATTTATATCTTTCGACATTGATTTTATTGAGCGTGTTTTTCCATTTTCAAGTTCCGCCCATGAGCCCATTCCAACAGAAGAAACTTTCAACAATTGATTTCCACGTCTATTGGCCTCCTCAACTTCTTCTTTGGCTACACAACCAGATTCCAGTAAGAGTGTTTTTCCCGATGTGGCACCTCCTGTTAATCTTCCTTTCTCATTGGATACATTGAGAATTACTAAACAAATGTTAGGTATGGGCATAATTCCTGCTGCAGATTTAATTTTTTTTTCTTCACATACTTCTTTAGTTTTACAGTATTCATTACTTGTCCATAACACAAAGCCAAATGTTCCTATGTCATCGTCAAGTAATCAACCATTATCATCTACATCAAATACTGAATCGGATATTAACAGCTCACATGAACTATCCACCACTGAACCAGTTTCTTCACCCATCATTAACTCGTCCTCCATTTTTCAGCGTGAGACCTCTAAGTTTTTAACCTCTTGTTTTCCAACATCCACACCATTATCTCTTTATTCCACCAATAGCACACATCCTATTATTACTAGGCTCAAAAGCAACATTACCAAAAACTTTGTCTTCATGTTGCCAGTACTTCGTCTACCTTAAGTTTCTCTTTGTCAGAATCTACGAGCATCAAAACAGAACCCAAAAGGATTGATCATGCATTAAAAGATCCTATAAGAAAGCAAGCGATAATTAATTAGATTACTGTCTTACACCGTTAAGGTACATGGACGCTTGTGCCACCTCCTTCGGGTAAGAATATTGTGGACTCAAAATGGATTTTTAGAGTAAAGAAAAATGCAGATGGCAGTTTAAATAAATATAAAGAAAGGTTAGTTGCAAAAGGCTTTACGCAGAAACTTGGACTTTATTATATTAAAACTTTTTCTCCAGTTGCAAAACATACTACTGTTCTGATTATTTTATCCATTGATCTGTCTAACAATTGGTGTCTCAGACAATTGAATGTTAATAATATTTTTCTTCATGGTACTTTAACAAGGAAGTTTACATGTCTCACCCTAAGGATTTTGTTGATCCAACTCGGCCTACTTATGTTTGTCGCTTCCAGAAAGCAATTTATGGCTTAAAGCAAGCCCCTCGTGCATGGTATAACGAGTTCACTGGCTATCTATTATCATTGGGATTCAAAGCCTCCATAATAGATCTGTGCCTCTTTATTTTTTCTGGGATAATTATTTTTATCATAGTTATGTGGATGGCCTCATTGTGACCGGTAATAGTGATTCTGCTATTTCATTATTTATTACCATTTACCAAGCTTGGCACTCAGTTTTCGATCAAGGATTTGGGCGATTTTACCTACTTTATTGGAGTACAAGTCATTCTTACATCGAATGGTCGCTTGTTATCTCAACGAAAATATATAAGAATCCAATATTTTGGAGTGCAATGAAGCAACGTTCTGTGGCGCGTTCTTCAACGGAGGTTGAATATCATTCTGTTGCCACAGTAACTGCAGAATTGTGTTGGCTTCGAAATCTGTTTCGAGAACTTTCATTCAGCTTTCTTCGACCTATTGTCATTTATTGTGATAACTTTGGCTCCACTTATTTGGTTGTTAACCCAGTGGTCCACTCCAAAATGAAGCATTTGGAAGTTGATTAACGCTTTGTCCGATCTCTTGTTCGTCAAGGATTTCTTCGTGTTGTGCAGGTCTCTACTACTTTCTTAGAAGAATATCATGACTACTTTCTCTCTATCAAATATAGTAAATTGATTGTATTATATCTTTAAAGATAGTAGGATATTTAATTGATTCTTATGGATTTAGATACTTTTTATATCTTTATTCCTTTCTTGGTCAGCAAGACTGTCATGTATATATGTAGGATAACTTTTATCAATAAGTAAAAGAAGCATTAGCTTTCACTGCAACTGCTTTAGTTGAGAGGGTGAGGAAAATAGAGATTTTGTAACTTTTTTCAAATTGTAGGAAATTTTAGAGAATATGGACAAAAAAAAGTTTGTAATTAGATATTTTTTCCGTTCTTTTAATTTAATGGAGGGTGGGGATATGGTTAAAAATAATTTTCATTCATATATTTTGAATTTTGGATATACACAAAAGAAAAATTGTAGTATACATACATAATGCTTAATTGAATCATATTCTATTGAATTAATTATTTATGAATAAATATTGTCGTTACTTTTCTCATTTTTTTTCCTCTCTTGTTTAATTTGTCATTAGTTTTAAAAAAATTACTCCCCCTATCTCATGTTATGTGGCACCGTTTTCTTTTTAGTCTAGCCTAAAAAGAATGTTAGCATACTATAATTAGAAACAATTTAACTCTAAAATTTCTCTTTTACCCTAGTAAAATGATTCTCATCCACACAAATATCAAAGGATTATTTTAGACACATATTTTTACAGTTTTTCTTTTTTCTTAAACATTGTGTCAAGTTAAAGAGTGTCGCATAAAATGGAACGAAGAGACAAAATTTAAAATGATGGACAAGATCCAAGAAGAATAAAAAATGGAAGAGAGAGAAATTGTGGGGTAGGGGGGGTGAGTGTAGATAGTAGAAATCCATTTGATAACGGACACCATTGATTTCTCACAGCTTTATACTTTTATTTTAATTATTGATTAATTTATAATTAGTTATTAAAATAGGTCGCAGTTAAATTAGATTAGTATATATGCAACATTGTTTCATTGTCTCACCTCTTTCTTCTTTTGTTAGTCTAGAAATCCATGTTCATACTATCTTCTATTGAATATAATTTAATGATGGACATAATTGATTTCTCACAAATTTATATTTTATTATATTAAAGTAAGGATCCGTTTTGATCTTACATTTTTGCACAATATTTTTGCACACACACTCTAGCAATTCTCTCTTATCTTACCCACTTCTTGTTAACTCTTTTGTTTTTCTTACTTGGTTCGTTACAAGTACAATTATATTTCTACTCTATTCTAGAATATTCTTCTAATTATTTAATTTTAGAATTACCTTTTCTAGAATATTACTAGACTTTTCTTTATATAAAAACACTAATTATAAAAATCTTCCTTTAATTCTACACCACTCTGAAATATTCTAGATTTTTCTGAAAGTATCTTAGATATAATTAAGTTGGTGATAAATTCTTAATACTTTTATTCAAAGGACCAAATAAAATCTTTATGTCGATAATCTACTCCATTTTTTGTGATCTTGCACTCTCATTTTGTATCAATTTGGTTGTAAATGACATTTTACTCATCTCTAAAATTCATAAATTAACATCAATATTAAAATTCATTTTTCTAAATGATTTTAATCGTAATGCAAAAAAGTTTGAATATGGTGATGCTCCTAGTTCTAGTTCAAATAAAGAAAATGTTAAACAAAAGGATGATGATTTTATAAACAACAAAGTTGTTGCATATGTCATCATCTTTTTTTCTTTCTAATAAAAGAATAATAATTTTATTAATAATTACTATAATGCTATTGAAGAAGTTATTATAAGGAACTAATACAAAGAGGAAAGGGGTCCAAAAAGAGAAGAATGAAGAAAACAAGTAGAGAGAAGATGGTTTGGACAATGACTGATAAAAAAAAAAAGTCTAATTCAATATTGTATTGTGATGCTTCCGTTCTTTTATTTATACTTAGTTTTATCTTTTATTGCATTTTATCCTTAATTTACCGCTTTAGTTCATTTTATTTTCCTTGGTACATTTTATTTTATAGTTGATAAGTTTAACAAGTAAACGCACTTTTCCTTTCTTCTACT
Organism: Solanum sitiens; assembly: GCA_016801875.1. Classification (NCBI taxonomy): domain Eukaryota; kingdom Viridiplantae; phylum Streptophyta; class Magnoliopsida; order Solanales; family Solanaceae; genus Solanum; species Solanum sitiens. The sequence goes on along the minus strand of JABWTJ010000023.1, from coordinate 1,162,882 downwards.
TTGGTTAATTTTATTTTTTATTTATTTATTTTAGAGTTCCTAACTTCCTATGGATTTGTTACACCTTTTATAAGTGATTTATTCTGAGCACATATCCAACATATTCCTGAATATCTTGATGCAACTAAAAGTTTTTTGGCTAAAATCATTTCTTAATTATGACTCAAATTTAATATACATTCTTATATTATCTAAGTGAGCAAAAAATATCCTTATACTATTCAATAATAACAAGTATCATCCTTCAGTCTATTCTTTTAAGAAACTGATTTAAACCAATAATTATCTTTATTGAATTTGGTGATCATGTCTTAGCCACGACGAAAAGATCAAAGTTACCTAAAAGAATAAGGATATGGATAAAAAATGAATATTTTGTTCTCATATTTTAAATTTTGTGAGTTGTTAGTTTATATGTTTTTGCATCATCAAGAAGTTGATTAGCAACAATACGTTAGTTTTGAAATATTTATATAGTAGATTTCAATGGTTAGAAAGATTGAGTAAAAAAATCATTTTAAAAATATTACGTGCAATTATTTAGAGATTTCTTTAATAAAAAATATGTAGTAAGTATATACTATATGCAATGTAATTCACATTTTGTACATTGTACATGAATACTGGAAATTTAGTGAAATTAAGTAGGTGTTTTGTTGTGAAAATTATATAATAATTATTTTATTTGAATTTTTTGAAGTTAATTTTACTCTTAGCAACTCATACGTTCAAAGCAAGATGTTGGAATTAGATTTGACCATATATTTTTAACAAATAATATTTATAATTGAATATATTTTATCGTAATATGATTTAACCATCAATTTCTAAAAATTAAAAACATCATCCAACTTGACTAGCTTTACCACGTGTACATATATTCATTCGACGTGATACATTTTTTTGGTGGTGGCGTGAATTTCTTAAAGAAAATAGACAGAAGGATGAATCTTACAATTTTTGGGATAGTGCAAGGATGTTTTTTGTTCACTTATATAATACAAGGATGTACATCATGTTTAGTCATACTTTAGGGATATTTTAGCTTAATTTTTCCATACAAATGATGTGGTGTAATAATGCACATATGATTTGGATTCAGTTGCGACAATGTATATATAGACAAGGTGATATGATATCTTTGTTTTATGGCCTTCAATTGTATTTTTCTTTTTTTTCTTTTTCTTTTTTCTTTTTCTTTTTTTCATTTTAAAATTAATTGTGATATTGTAAAAAAAGGTCACTCTTGAATTATTTAAGTACACCTTTTAAATCTCTATCCCTATAATTCATTGCTTAGTTATTATTGTAATGTAATGATTGAAGCAATGAAAAGTTGTGGCTTGTGAGTAAAGGTGTTCACAGTTTGGATAAAAACCGACTCGAATGATTTGATTTAATTCTTTAAAATCGATAGTATTTGATTTGGTTATGGTCTATTCAATAAAAAATCAAAGAAATAACAGAATTGATACATTATATACACATATTTTATTGCTATATACATAATTAAAATATTGTTTTTATGAACAATTTTAAAGATCTTGTGTGTGTTATCATCAAAATTTCTTTATAATTAATTTACTTATTGAAAGCAAAATGTCCAAGGTGAAAACATTTATTTGAAACACATTCAAAACACTTCAATAATTTCAGTCATTCTAACTATTTTTCGTTTTGAATGGCTTGTTGTCACTTTTTTCACATATTGAATGAATTGTTTCTTTTATTTGTGTATGATTAATAATCGAATCTCTGAACCAAGCCAAACTGAAACTGATATCCACCAAACCGATAAATGTATATTATATTTGATTTGATTTGGTTTGGTTTTGATAATTTTAAAACCAATTAAATTAATTTGATTTTAAATTTAATTTTGACCGATAACCGATCCAAACCGACCCGTAAACACCCAACCGAAAATGAGAAAACAAAGTCATTTTTCTTTCAAAATAGTCTCATTAGACAACTTAAAATGTCAATCTTAAATCTTTGAATTACAAGGGCCTTTATTAGGAATGCTTTTCACATTAACTTTATCGTAAAATTTGGCATTTAATTATGCGGGTGATGAATTAATGCTATATTGTAATTTAGATTGAAGAGCATTCCAATATGAAGATTACTAAAATCAGAATTAAAGTTTATATATACTTTATAGGAGTATTCAAATAGTATTAAGTTAGATAACAAAACGACTAAAAGTAGAAGAGCATTCTAACTGGCATGCTATATATAAATATTTTACACTTTTCCCTATTCTGTAAAGTGATCAAAAATCATATCTTCTTCTTTGTATCTTTGGTACATTAGACAAGTTGGGATGAGCATTGAACACTTGAAAGTTGAGTACTGTAGAACTTGCAAATATGAGTAATTTAATTAAGCCAACTACATAGTATTGTGATAGCTGCAGAATTTCTCGTTATTATATATCCAGAAAAGCTTTACACTAAAGCAGATGCAAGGCAAAATTCATGGTACTCCAGATATGACTAAATACGAAAACACTAGGAACAACAAAAGAAGCCCTTCAATATCAGCAAGTACCTTGGAAACCAACAACATTTTGTCTGTGTTTAAATTTCAAGCATTGGCGACCATCCCTTCGTGGAAATCAGTTGGTAAGCTTCCTTCTCCGTCAGTTCCTTCAGAATCTGCTTTTACCTCGGATTTTGGTGACCAACCATACATCTTCCTTCTGGCTTCCCTACGGGCTGCTCTTTCTTCCAACTTCACTTCCTTAAATTGCTCTTCAAGTTTTGTTTCTTCTTCGGGTGTAAAGAAAACTACCTCCATTTTCCCAAGCTCCTCGTACAACTTCTCAATCTTAGCTTTCCAGAACAGGCCTAATTCAGTGTCCATCTCATGGTAAGGTGTCTTCAGCAGGTACTCATCAATACCACCTGCCTTGTCAATACATCGCAAGGCATGAGTTGTAACCTTCACACGAATTTGACGATCTAGGATGTAGCTGAAAAGCCGTTTCTCTTGCACATTAGGCTTCCAAGTCCTCCTAGACCTGTTCAAATAAACAAATCACAATTTATTTTTTGGGGTAAGTAAAGAATGGCAGTTTATTATGATTCACCACATATGACACACTGCAGTTAAAAATATGAACTTACCTTTTCTATCTTTGGGGACCAACGAGTAGCTAGAAACAACTACAATCCACAGGCAGCAGACTACAAATACCAGCATTTGCAAGCCAGCTAAAAGTTTCAAGCAACTACAGGCAATTACATCTGAATTAAGTGAGGAGGGATAGGTAGAAGAAAAGCACTTAGTTGATAATTGATATCTCAAACTCGGCAAAGCCTTCGGCCCTACAAGCATCAAAGAAGAACATTTCCACGAATCTGATTTCTATTGGGAAAGATCTTATTTACCTCTAGAAAGAAATTTGGTGCAGGAAGAAAAGATAAGTATTCTTAAGCTCTGGAGAAAAAGGATGGCAGGCAAGCACTAGCTGATCTTACAAACTCAAGCAAATAGCCATTTGTTGCAGAAGAGGAATTTCTCCATAATCATCAGAATTGTGTCAAAGCACAGGGGAAGGCCATGGACATGAGTTGTTTTCTGAAGGAAATTGCATTAGATCATGATGATATCCCAGTGCAAATTGGAGAATCTCCACATGCACTTAAAACATCAAATGAAGTCAAAGTCATCAGCATATCATCAAGAAAGCCCATCGAAGCATTATGTCGAAGTGGAAGAGATGCCAGAACTGTTTTTAGGGATCATTTTCGTAGATATGAGGAAAATCGGGCTTGTGAATCTTTTTCCCCTTGTGCTGCATCTCCTAAATCAGCTAAGTCACCTTATATCATCTGGACAGACGACGGTATTCTAGATTTTGCATTGATTGGAACGTCGATCCAACCAAAGCATTGATGGACACTTCTTTTAGCTTAAGGATCACTGGCAGCCCTTAGAATATTGTTCAATATATCTGCTGTAGTCATCGGTCAGTCAGCTGTTTGATTGTGCATGTTGTTTAGTTCTGCCTTGCTTCACATTTTATCACTTAGCCCTAACGCTTTTGTATTTTTTTTACAAAAACTGTTAACATCTGAAGGACATTTCCATATGAAACAGAAGAAAAGTCTTTGGTTAAGTAGAAATAAGAAAAATAAAGCTTTGGAGCCTGCTGATTCTAGAGCAGAGTAGCAGGCAACTATAAATACCACATTAATTTGAGAAAATTAACATGATGAACTTGAAAACTGAAGTCCAACAGCTGGCAAAGGTAGAGGAAGTTTCTTGGAGACAAAAATTCAGATGTTTGTGGTTTAAGGAAGGAGGTAGAAACACTATGTTTTTCCAAAGGGTTTCCAAATCCTACAGGAGATATAACTGCATCGAAAGATTGAAGGTTGCAGACACAGTTATTGAGGATAAACAACATATCAAAGAATACTAGCCTTCTATCAGAACTTATACCCTGAGGATGAAAATTGGAGGCCTACAAAAAAAATTTAAGGCCTGGGATGTTTATCAATTGAAAAAGGGAGGTCTGGAAGTTGCTTTCACTAAGGAGGAAGTGAGAGATGCCATTAGCTCATGTGCTCCTGACAAAGTCCAGGTCTTGATGGATTCACAATGGCCTTCTACCAGAAAGCATGGGACACCAGAAAGCATGCCATATTGGCTGCTCCCAATCATTTTCACCATCATGGTCGCATGGTCAAGTCCTTTAATGCATCCTTTATCCTAATTCCAAAAATAAAAGGAGCTACGAAACTTAGAAACTACAAACCCATAAGTCTTTACGCCACCAGAATGCATTCATTAAAGAAAGACCCATACTGATGCTGGCTCATAGCAAATGAAGCTTATGGACTGGAAGATAAAGTCGGGTGGAAATGGGCTCCTACTCAAGTTTGATGTTGAAAGAGCCTCTGACAAAATAAGTTGGCCCTATCCTATTACTATCCCCAGGTAGTTGGGTTTTGGAGAAAAATGGATCAGGAACTACATCACCACTAACTACATCACCACTGTGAATTATTCAATCCTTATTAACAGAGGTCCAGTGGGACTCTCCCCTAGAAGAGGGATCGCAGGGGACCTTCTTTCTCATACTGGCCATGGAAGGTCTTAGTAATGTACTTGAGAAAGCTGAACAATTATAATGGTTTGAAGGATTCACAATATGTACCAGCAGGGGGCATTACTATCTCCATTTTTCATCTCTTGTTTGCTGATGATACACTTATCTTCTGTGGAGCTGAGAAGTCCCAAGTCATTGACCTGAATCTCGCCCTGATGTTTATTGAGGCATGTCTGGCCTACATATAAATATGCTCAAAAGTATCATCTACCCGGTGAATATAATCCCAAATGGAACTGGCTGGCATCATGGGATGTAGTACTGGCAAAATACGAATCTTCTGAGCTTTGGAATTCAGTAGTTGAAAAGTGTAGTGAATGTTAGCAACATGGAAGAAGCAGTACCTATCTTTTAGTGGCAGGCTAACCCTTATTGATAGTGTACTGGATAACATCCCAACTTATTTCATGGCATCGGATCCTATCGCAGCAAAATCCAGGAGCAGCTTGACAGAACAAGAAGGAACTTTCTTTGGGATGGAAATAACATCAAACCACAAGATCCACCTGCTCAAATGGTCTAAAGTCACACTCCCTAGATCACTAGGTGGGCTTGGGGTAAAAGTCTTAGCCTTACATAACATGTGTATGTTAATGAAATGCCTCAGGTGATTCAACCAGGATGACACTGGCTTATGGAGTGCGATAAACACTGCTAAGTTGGGAGAATGAAGCACTGCTGCACCTAACCTGTGGGATCACTCCATAGCACAGGGCTCTGGAAACACATAACACTCTATGGGAAGCTTTCTCCAATAACACTTATTTCTAGGTGGGAGATGGGACCAACATAACATTTTAGACTGACAAATGGCTCACGGACAGTACACTGAAGGAAAGTATTCCCAAATATGTTCCTTGCTGCAGGCAATCCAGACTCTCTTATTTGTAATAATAGAGAAGTCAACACTTGGAACCCCAGTCTTAGGGGGAACCTGAATGGATTGGGAGATAGATGAGCTCATTTGTTTTTAAAAATAAGTTTGAAGATAGATGAGCTCATTGACATGCTGAAAACAATAGAGAGACAAACCCTCGATAAAGGACAAACTGAAGTGGAACAACTCTAAGGAAAGTCTTTACACCGTTATGGTAAGGTATGATGTGCTCAAACAGTATGATAATTGACTTATGGCCATCGAAACTAGTTCCGAAAACAAAAGTTCCACCAAAAGTGCTGGTTGGCTCTAAAGGGCGTTTGCCTCACCCAAGACAACCTAACTAGAAGGAACTTTCAACTAGCAAACAGATGTTTCATGTGCTAGCCAGATGCTGGATCCATCAACCACCTGCTCCTTCACTGTCATGTGGTCACTGACAGCTGGAATCTGTTTCTAAACATTTTTTGGATTGAAATGGAAAGTGCCTTTGTCGGTAAGAGATGCCTATGTGAGCAGGAGCACAACGGAAATTAACAAGTCCATCTGAAACATGGTGCCATTAAGAATTTTCTGGTGTACTAGGATTGAGAGGAAACACAGATGCTTCGATGGTGTATCAACTTCAACAGGATTTTTGAAGGCTAGATGTTTGGTTAGCCTCTTTAGTTGGGCTAACCTTTGCCCTGTTAATAATCTTGATGTTTTTTTGGAATTTTGTCAGCTCATTAGTTTTGTAGTACTTCAACTGTATACACGCTGACAAACATTTGTTTTGTAATCCCTTTGTATTTTCTTGATGCCTTTAATGATATTCTACATCATTGACAAAAAGAACTCTTTCAACATCTTTGTGGTTATCTCATGTCTATATGGAGGAGTTCTTCTGCCCTCACTGTAGAAGCTGGTAAGCTATGGTTGATATGCCTGTCTTATGAGACAACAAAGGAAAAGGAGGGGATTGGGAAGGGTGGGCTGTTAAAATGGCTGGTTAACTACTCTCTTTTGGGTGATTAACTTTTTATCTTCTCATATTGTTCCACGTTGAAACAGGTTGAGGAGTTTCTTCTTTGGATCTTGATGAGCTCAACAGTCTTTCGTAAATTAATTCTGCCACTTGAGCATTAGTCATATGGTTGTGGGAACAATTTATTCTCAGAGGCTTCAAACTTGCATTTCTCCAACTATTCCAAAAAAGGAAATAATAATTAATCTTCTGATCTTTTTACAGGCCTGTGTATGGCTTGATATTCCTTTTCAAATGGCGTCCTGGTGAGAAAAGATGATCGCCTTGTGATCAAGGACCCAAACCCAAACTTATTATTTGCTAGTCAGTTAAATGCCTTAACATGACATATGTGGTTGAACTACTAGGAGTTCCCTAGCACTATGACATAAACAATCTTGATGATGTGAAACAGGTGATAAACAATGTCTTTGCTACCCAAGCAATCCTTTCAATTCTCCTGAGTTCTCATTGTCTCAAGCAGAACAAGACATAAAATCACTTTTGGCTATGAATAAATTTTGTTTGAAGTGGTTTCCACTGTATTCATGGTAAGCAGTTAAAAGATGACTTCCATATTTACACTGTAAAACAGAAGATGCCTTCTGATAACTTCTAGCCCGTTACGAGACTTCACTTTTAGAACTATATTTTACAGAATCACACCCAACTTCCGGTTTACCACAAACTTCCAAAAAAATTGTACATTTTAGATGAAAACTATTCAATCCACTATGTTTGACAGACTAGCATCAAATATAACGCCATTGACAACTATAAAACAAATAACAAATAAAATTCTTTCAATTGGGGGAATGGGAGGATGGAGATATTCCTAAACATACCTAACTAATAATAATATGTGAAGTAAAAAATCGGAAGAGCATCCGAGCAAGGAAATCAAAGAATCTACAGAGCAGAACATATCAAAATCTCACATTTAGTCTAGAAATAGAAAATTGATTATCAAATTGAGAAGAAGAAAAAGAGAAGAAGAAACTCACGTATTTCCACCTTTCTCACTGACCCGATTGCCAAACTGAATGTGGCGGCCAGCAAAGAGGCCACGCTGAGCCCGACCCATGACAACTTTTGCATTTGGTACGCATTTCTCAAGCCGTTCTTTAACTCCAGATGCCAAGTTCTTCTCTCCACCTATATTCTTCACTATCTTTTTCATCATTTCCTTGGATCTGAACGCCATTTCTTCTCCAGAATTTTGATGGAACTTGACGTTTAGGGTTTTAGAGCTGAAACCGGAAGTTCAAAATTAGTACTATATGTTTCTATTTTATTCCTTCACAACAATTTTCCAAATCGCTCTTGGTACAGAAACACAGGTATTTTAAAAAAACAGAATCTTGAAATTGTCACAAATTGAAACAAGTTCTATTCAAAAGCCAAATACCTAAAAATAGTAAAATTGAGGGAAGGAGAAGAAAGGAGTCACCTTTTGTATTCAATTTTGTTCAACACAGAAATCACCTAGCACCGCTTGAAGAACAAAGATTCAACAAAGAAACAAAAAAACAAACCTGCAGCGATTCCTAAGCAGCAGCAGATTGAATGCCACGTATAACTGCAATTGAAAGTACGGAAATATCCCTGCGTGAAGCAGGCATGTTGACGAAGAGCAGCTTGCTCTAGTCCCTTCTATATATTATTAGTAACTGTTTTATTTGCATCTAAGTATTTTATAGTAAACTGAATAGTTTTTTTATAAACTTGTTATAAAGTGGTCATATATTTTATGATTACTATTTAAGTATACATGTTTCGTACTTGTATATCGCGTTAATTAATAATATATATATGCAAAATTTAAAAAAAATTGTGAACATTATATTATTAAGTACAAAAAAGTTTTTAAGAAATAACGTAATTATTTTAATATAGAACCAACTAGTTCCAAACTAATGTCAACAACTAAACCGAAGTCTAGGACAAAACAAACAAATATACTTTGTTACAAACTAATTCCAACAATTAAACCAAATTTAAGCTAGAGTCAACAACACTAGACGGACACAAATCAATCTAACAAGAAAATCAATTTTGTCATCAATAGGAGCTACTAGTGTTGGTAGTTATGCTCAACAAATGCATTATAAAAGCTAAGTGTTCACACTAGATGGATATAAATCGATCTTGCAAGAAAATCAATTATATCATCAATAGGATCAACTAATGTTGGTACTTGTGCTAAACAAACTCATATCATCAAATTAAAGGTAAGTTTCAACACTACGTGTACATAAATTGATCTTGCAAGAAAATCAATTTTGTCATCAATAGGATCAACTAGTGTTATCACTTATGTTACACAAACACATTAACACCAAATTAAATCTAAGTGTCCACACTAGATGGATATAAATCGATCTTGCAAGAAAATCAATTTTATCATCAATAGGATCAACTAGTATTGGTACTTGTGCTAAACAAACTCATATCACCAAATTAAAGGTAAGTTTCAACACTACGTGGACATAAATTGATTTTGCAAGAAAATCAATTTTGTCATCAATAGGATCAAGTAGTGTTATCACTTATGTTACACAAACACATTATCACCAAATTAAAGCTAAGTGTCCACACTAGGTGGACACAATTCGATTTAAAAGAAAATCAATTTTGTCATCAATAGGATCAACTAGTGTTGGTACCTATGTTTAACAAACACATTATTACCAAATTAAAGCTAAGTGTCAAAACTAGGTCGACACAAAATGATCTTGCAAGAAAATCAATTTTGTCATTGATAGGATCAATCAGTGTTGGTACTTATACTAAACAAACTCATTATCACTAAAGCACACTATAAAAAATCAAACAAACTCTAAGCAAAATACAAGTGTATTGAATCGAAAAGATAGTCTAGAATGCAATAATTAAGATTTTGTAAGAAATAATACCTTGACTTTTTTTTAACTAAGGAGATGGAGAGGTTGGCGCCAATGGGCTCGACTTTGTTGGATATTGGAACCTTTAATTGAACTGTATTTCTGCACTTGCAACTTGTTCACTACACATGAAATTAAGCAAGTATAATGTTAAAATTCTAAGTCCAAAACTGAATCTTAAGGAGCCAAAAGCAACAATAAAAGGTGAAATTTTGCATAAAGATTCAAGAACGACAGACAAAAAGAAGACGGTCCATATAGAGAGCACGATGTGCATCCTAAATAAAGTAAACTGTTGGAGACTTTTGACTGTTACGGAAAACACAATACCTAACTCAACGGAAAAAGGACAAAGAATGTATTTATTTATTAGCAAACATATAATAAATGCCAACCTTTGGCATCTCCTTCATTAAATAATCTTCTACCTTAAACGACATCCATTTGTTGTCCATAATTGACCATCATAATTTCTTTTATAGTAGGATATACTATATTTTAAATTTGAATCTACAATTTTTATTTTTTTAATGAAGTAAGTAGATTCATTTAAAGGTATCAAGAGCAAGCTTTACACAGATAGATCAATAAGCTCACAGAAAAAAAGGATTTCTAGTCTCTTTCTAAACTATAGAGCTATCAAAATCCAAGAAGAGTTCTAAATTATTTCCAGTGGTCAATTTGTCATTTGTATAGGTTAGGTTAATCGCCTTCTTGAGGATTTATTTCATGTTTTCAATTGCAATTTATGTTGAAATCTTTTCTTTGAAATATTTTATGTGTTTGTGGGGTGGTAAAAAAACTGCATTTTTAATGAAAAATTCAGATTATGTGAAATTCTATAAAGGGTAAACAAAAAAATTATAACTTGTGAGTTGCTCCATGTGCAATGATGAAATGTTGTACGAAAATGTGTTAGGAGTTGGGTCTTTGATAGTTAAATGCCTTACCCCCGTGATTTTTTTTAAAAAAGTTTTGTGTGTAATCCAGACATAGCTAGCTGAGGATTCTTGCCTATGTTGAGGAAAACTGAATGAGCTATTTATGTTCCATTTTGATGTCGGTTACTTGAAGGAGTAGCGATGAATAGTAAATGTGTGGATCCCGTTATCCACTGAGTTCCGAGTTGTGTGATACTGGCCCTTGGGGATTTCTCCGTTGCTAAAAAATAAGAGTAAATTTCTAATTCTTTTTTTTTTCAGTTTAATTTTTCTAATCATAAGAGATGTATGAAGAAAACATACAAGAAGAATGTGCATTTGCATGGAGCAAGATCATGAATTGTATCGAGAGGATGAAGATAAAAATCTTTTAGAGTAGCAAGATGTCAGCAACTACTTCATCAATCAATGAATTCAGCAATCGTTTCTCAATCTGTATTCCCAGTTCAAATGCTTCAACTTCGAAGTTCATCCATCTTCCAAAACCGCTGCTCATGTACTTGTCAACGAGTTCATCAACCATGCAGTTTCCCATGCCACTCCACCCTGAAATTTCCCTATATACTTCTTCTGCTAGCCTCTTCTTGTTTTTAACCACCAATAGACCTTTTGACCATGAATCATATCCACCCTCCACAAACTGCCTACATCTTAAGTCCAAGCATTCACCCACACAATCAAATACAACCTTTCGTCTTTGTTTTAGCTCGTCATGTCTATGACAATTTATCCTTTCCAGTTGATCAAAAAGGTGTGGATTGATGATCTTCTGACACCTTCCCATTGCGAAATTCATGAACATCGACTCAATATTGTATAGTATGTCCTTCACATATTCCAGCTCCCAATTTGGTGATTTCCCGTCTTCCTCTTTACCAAAAGTTGAAGAGGCAGAGTCTAACAAATCTACCTCAGGTTCCATAGAGTGGAACTTATTCCACGAGCATATGCCAAACACTTCTTTAGCTTGTACCGATGAACTTTGCTTGCAAGCTCCTGTATTGTTACTTTCTGCAGTATCAGACGAATTGCAACTTTCAGTAAGAAAAGATTGCTCAAGAACAGAAATAGGGCTCAGGAACCGACCCAAACACCTTCCTGCATTCAAATTCACTGCTACCGTACCCACTCAGTTCCTCTTCAACCACCTGATGCTTGTGCTGCCCAGTGATTCCCAGAGGACCAGTAGAAGAAAAGTCAGGGTTGCAAGGGCTAACTAAATCATCCACTTCCATGTCATCATGGTTCCTGTTAACATGCAACATGGTGGTCTTTGATAAGCCATTCAGAGATGGTGACAGGTCCTGGAAAATCGATGAAGAACTATTGGATGTTTTCTGGCGTGAAGACTCAACTACAGAAGATAATTCTCTTAACTTTTGATCCAAAAGAGTGCTCAAAGCATCCCCTCCACTCAAGTTATGCCCCAAAGGAGCCTTGAGATTATTCATACAATCTGAGGTGAGCTGCATATTGTTACTTCGAAAGTCTGTGCTAAACTCATGACTTTTCCCTAATACTTCTCTTGGGAGCTCAGCCGTGGGCACCGATCGAGCTACGGGAGCACTGAAAGAGAAAGAAATAATGTCTGTCCCTTTCCCTTTACTGTTCTCACCCCAGCTTATTTCCCTATTCATGAATGTGCCAGACTGAATCAGCTTGCCACTTTTATGAGTAGACATACTTCCAGTAGCCTGATTTTTCTCATACTGGATATCACCATCACTAGGCCGTTTCTTACGTGACACACTTATAGTACAAGAATATGCTTCTTCCTTTTTATTGTCTGCTTCTCTGCTCAACCGTCTGGAGCTGACTTTGGAGTTTTCAGCCATTTTACCTGAACTTCTCTGTCGCACAAAGGAAGAATCACCACTGAGTGTTCGTTTTCCTTGTGAACTGGAAAGAAATTGCTTAGAAGGTGACTTGCCCCTATCTGCTATACTACTTTGTTTCTGATTATTCTGCCGCAGAACACTTGAACTATTATGTACAGATGGTTTCTTGTGTGTGTTCTTTTCTGTACTAGGTTGGCTTGTAAACAACTGGTTTGAGATGCCTTTACTTGGTGGTTCTTTCTGGACAAGTACACTTTTGCTACTGCCTGCATTTAGGCCCTCTCTTTTCTGAACATTCGCTTTTGCTTGCAAGGCTAGTGAAACAGATTTTCCTTTAGTTTTGCCTCCACCAAAAGATTCATCAGAATCTGAGAAATCCTTCTGCCTGGCTATATCTGCCGACCCATTCCAGCTCTTACTCATAGGTTGCCCTTTAAGATACTTCGAAGCATTAGACTCAGCTGGCCTCCGAGAAGCTTCAGCAATCTTGGCTACCTTTTGAGAAGCTTCAGCCCTTCCTATTAAATCTTTATACTTCAAGGGTACTGAAGATCTAATTAGGGGCGATTTTACTTTCGAAGTCGCATGAGGTCCTGCATCAAGTATTCTGGCAGCTGTTTCCATTATGTGAGCTGCATTCTGAGGTGGGATAGAATTGGCTCTTTTGATTGGGGATAGAGCCTTATAATGAGTGGCTGGGATTGATTTAGCCGACTTAGGAGGCAAAATCTCCGTCTGAAACTTCTCGATGGGCCTGCTGATTATCTTCTGTTGCTTTGGCTCGAATGAGCTCCTGCCTAGATCCTCGATCTTCTCATGGAGGTTGCTGGAATAAACTGTTTGAAAATTTTGCTGGTATTCAAGGTTTCTCGAAAGGGAAGGGGCACTTCTTAGAGACTGGGAATCGAAAAATGGAGTAGAGTAAGGCTCTGACAAAGTAGAGGATGGCAAGAAATCCAATCCCATAAGCCTTGCAACGACACCAGCAGGTTTGATTCCATAATATTCCTCATCAGTTACCGATGAGGCACAACTGTAGTCACTGCTTCCTTTGACACTGGACACAGCTGTAGTGTCATCCTCATTGTTCAAATGAACACGAGTCATAGGCAAGTTCCCATCACATCTCTTCTTCTGTTTGGATAGCTCTGGTATGTCAGACTTGCTAGAGAACAATTTCTTCCGTGACTTTGCATTCCAATCAAATAACTGCAGGAAGCCACCAACATAACCTCCACTCTTGGATCCCTGTTTCTCAACAACCATATTCTCCTGCTGATCTCAAACTCTCTTCAAAATTTGTAATCTGAAAAAACAGCTATAACAACAAGCATTGTTTCCAGAACCATAAATAAAAAGTTTAAGCTCCAGGTAACCAATCCTGTCCTTCTCAAATCCCAAGAATAAAATCCAAGATTCTTTAACCCAAGTTAACAAATCCTGTATGTCTGAAAACTACAGACTTTGCTATAAATAAAACTGAAGAGATGAGTGAGTTGTGGGGGAAAGGGGGAAGGGGGAAAAATAGCTTTAAGAAATGAAAGGTGTAATCTTTAATTTGTCTTAAATTTCTAATTCTATACACCTAATCACAACACGTTATCGATAATGTTTACAGTTCAGTGATGTCCTCTTCATGATAGCGATAATTTAGTGTCACGGAATCAGCCTGCGCCAAATGGCTGTAGCAAGGTCAAGTACACTAGCTTCAAAGCATAAGTCTGCTTCAAGATTCCTATTTACTCCTCTTATTTTTTAGCAACGGAGAAATCCCCAAGGGCCAGTATCACACAACTCGGAACTCAGTGGATAACGGGATCCCCACATTTACTATTCATCGCTACTCCTTCAAGTAACCGACATCAAAATGGAACATAAACAGCTCATTCAGTTTTCCTCAACATAGGCAAGAATCCTCAGCTAGCTATGTCTGGATTACACACGACTTTTTTTTAAAAAAAAAAATCACGGGCAAGGCATTTATTATCAAATACCCAACTCCTAACACATTTTCGTACAACAAGTGATTGATTCAAACTATAATCACTCTACAAGGACACATTTCATCATTGCACATGAAATAACTCACAAGTTCTAATTTTTTTGTTTATCCTTTATAGAATTTCACATAATCTGAATTTTTCATTAAAAATGCAGTTTTTTTACCACCCCACAAACACATAAAATATTTCCAAGAAAAGATTTCAACATAAATTGCAATTGAAAACATGAAATAAATCCTCAAGAAGGCGATTAACCTAACCTAACCTAACCTAACCTATACAAATGAAAAATTGAAGGGCGTCAAACAAATATTTGAAAGAAGAGAAGTAGAGAGAGTGAATCACCTCCAAAATCGAAATTGTGATGCCTCCTTCAGCTGTGGACAGAGATAGACATAGGGTTTTGTTGGTGAATTAGTAGTAGATTATATATATTTTTGTATATTAATATAAAAATACATATTTATTTCATCAATAAATAAATTGTAGTACTGAACGCCTTAATGCTTATAATTCAAAACTTCAAGTCTATTTTACTTTTTCTTATTAACTTAAGCTTCCAGCTTTTTTCTATTTTTCAAATTGACTTAAATTTTCAATCTTCAAGACTATTTTTAAGATATTATTTTTAATTTTACCCTTTAAGTTAGTATTAAAATTAGTTATTATAATTAATATTTATGTTATAAATCTATTGAATTGTGTGGATTGTCCTTTAGATGTACTCAAGACTTAATTGTATTCATGTATACATGTTTCCAAGGTGATAAGAATCATTTGGATAACTATATATCTACTAATTAGCATTTATCATGGTGGCCTTTTGAGGTGATATCTCAACTCTATAAATAGAGATATCTTTCACCTTTTATAGAACATACTTGAATAAGAAGAAAAGTCTTCTCCTTCATCTACTTCTCTTGTCTTCTTCTCTTCATGATTATACTGTCATGGGCTTGATTTTATAACACGTTATCAGCACGAGACTCTAGACAATTGAGAGTGAATTTTAGTTTTTCTTTAGCTCATGTTTTGGTTGATCTCGTTATGAGAATCAAAGTATTATATGCATAAAATCAGGTATGTATTTTCTAAAATCTTTTTATGATTTAGAATAGAATAATGTTCAGTCATAACATTGACCAGGAACAAAAGACATATACTACTATTGATTTAAAAAAAATCTTAAATGAAAGAAGGTATAAAGTTTTAATAGCATGAGTTTGAATATTATTTTGATTATTTTGAAAGACTCAAAGGGTGAGTCATGTTGTATTTCGGTCTATAATACTGTTGGTTAAGGATAAGACGGTGGATTCAAGTCTTATCGCACCAAAAGTGTAAGACATTAGGTTAAAGTCCGGATGCACCATAAAAAAAATGTTTGAGGGTAAGACGATAGATTCATATTCTATCGCACCAAAAGGGTAAGACATCAATTTGAGTTTTGATGCACTATGATTGGGTTCAAGTCCCATGGAATTATGGCGTAACACGCCTTATATGGGTAAGATATTGAGTTTGAGCCAATGCACCATAGCAATGATAAAATGATGACTAAGAAAAATAATACATTTTTGATGAAAAGCCTTGAAATTTGTCTCATTGAATTTGCTTCATTCCTCGAAAAGAATGTGGTAGCAGCATATAATAACTTTGAAATCTGATGTTGACTTGCTCCATTCTATCGTATGAATATGATAGCAGTAAATAATTAGTCTGAAAGATGACAAATGATTAACGATATGAAAAAAGGGCATGAAGGGACGGAATTATGATAGTCATCATTGTGGTAATTATAAAAGCTAAGAAAGAGCACTATGGGTTCTCCAAATAGTCCTTCAAAATGTGAAGGCAGTTTTCATCATTAAAATGGTATGAAAGGACATTGGACTTGTGAATGTTGTCGACCCAATAATTTGACAAGTTTATAAATCCTCCATCAAAAGACAAGAAGATAAAGTGATGGTACACTTGATCTTTCAAAGTGATGTTGAGGTGTGTCATGTAAATATGATAAATTTTAAAGGCATGATAAAGTGCTTATTGTTGACACCCAATTTTGACCCTCCCAATATAAATTAATCATATTGAGCTTCCTAAATTCCAAACGATTTAAAATAGTTAGTTTTATAAAATTTCCAGAAAAACATAAATTATATATATATATATATATATATATATATATATAATATTTTTGCAAGTTACAATTTTAAATAGTTTTGTCACATTTTCGTAATTTTTAGATGATATATATGTTTTAAATAATTATGTATATGATTAGTTTATTTTATAAATATTTGAAAATCGTCTCAAAAAAAAATTGTTTTAATTAAATAGTTGGTTAATTAGTCTAGTTATTCAGTGGTATATATAGGTTAACTAGTTTATAATTAAGTCAATTATTTTATTTCGTTAAGATTATGAAGCTCTTTAACTAATTTATATTAATTCATTACCCAAATCCTTAAACTCATTTAAAGGACCAAATTTTGGGCCCTTTTTCAACTTAGCCCAGCATCCTTTTTTTTTGGCTAATTCAAATGACCCAAATTTTGGCCCATTTACCCACATTTCCAGCAGCCCACTTCCATTTCCTTTCAATTCCAAGTCCCCAGCAATTCACCAATTTTTCTTTTTTTTAAAAAAAACAAAAAACAAAGAAGCCCCACCAACACTTTATCTTCCACCAATACAAAATTGACCCATACTGTTCTTCTTCTTCTCCAAAATCCAGAACGAATGAAGCTTAGAAAACCAAAGCAACCCGACCCGCGTCTCCTCTCTCTTTGTTCTCCCGTACCAAGAGTCGTTGTCAAACTTTCCAGGTGTCAAGATCTTACACCTCCTTCGTCCTTGATCTTCGAATCGGACGTCTCCTCTCTAGATTCCGTTGAAAATTGTACGAGTTTGGTACAAATGATAGCTGGCCACCTTATCCTTTTGAGGGGATTTGAATTTCAAATTCGAAATCCCCCCTCTCGATTTCCCCCCTCCAAATTTTTTTTTCTTCTTTTTTTTTTTTTTTTTCCAGCCATAATTTGGCCTATAAATATCTTCCTCTTCTTCATATTGGGGGGAGAGAGAAAAAAAAAAGAAAAAAAGAAGAAGAAGAGAGGTCGGCTTTAGATAAGAAAACATTAGAAAATATTGGGAGAATTATTGTTAAGTAGAGATTTTCTTAAGAACAGATTTTCTTAGAGGTGGAAATTTTGGAGATAAAATATATATATATATATATATATATATATATATATATATATATATTATATATATAAATACCTACTCATACTCATAGCGATTTAAGCAAGCAATTTCTCAATGTTCGTTAGAAACTAGAGTTCTATTTCGAGATCCTTCGTTACGGCTTATGTTTGCGTATTGTGTGGATCAGTTCTTCGCACCTCTGCTCGTTCTTGTCCACAGTCGCTGCCCGGAAAAAGGTAATAGTTCCTTTTTCACTTACGTTAATCGTTATGTTATGTGTTGAACTTATCTCGGTTAGAAAATCCAAATATTGGAATGTGCATTTATTTTTCCTTACACAATGAAGTCATTTAGCTGAATCATGCTTAATATGCTAGTGCACTGGTCTCTCTCTGTTATTTTAATGAAGTTGAAGCATTGTTCCTTTACAACTCTAACATATCAGTGGATTAGGATGTTTAAGTGGTCCATTTTAATAGGCTTATGATGTATTCATGTGTACCTTGTATGTGTATATGTTTATATCATGTGTTATAACTATCATTTTACTTTTCTATAGTATGTAGCTTGAAGAACAGACCCGAGCATGCTTAAAATCATTGATTGTCATATTCTGTTATAAGTTCTTTTTTTTTATGTTATGAGTGTAGTCTTTAAATCAAAGTTTGTAATGTGGGCTCTCCATTTTTCTTATGTGTTCTACTTCCTAGAATGATGGAAATAAATGTTTTATATTTGAAACAAGTTGCTTAGTAGACTAAAGGGTTGGCTTTGTTAATGACAAGTTTTAGTGTTACTTCTTGTTTATATTGAGATCCTTCATTGCTCTTAATGCTATTTAGTTATGCTACTCGATTGTTTAAACCACATCTTTGCTAGACTTTGACAAAATTGAGCCTCGCTAATTTGTTTATTTCGTTTTTGTTGCATGTGATACCACCCGAGTCCTCTTGGACTCCAATCTTCTTCCCTCATATTCCGGATGGGCCATAAAGGCCCCAAATCCCATTTTCCCTTCGAGTCAGCCTCCTCGGCAAGCTGCAAAACTGGTGTGCAGGTCAAAACGCAGCAAAATATGTTGCTGGGAAATAATTTGAAGGTCTCCAAAAGCCTAAGAAGGGGGCTAATATACTGCTGTATACACTGATATATATTCTAAAGTATGATACGCAGGTCCAAAAATCAATACAGGTGCTTGAGAGGCTGAATCGGGGTGTATATGTCAAATACACAGTTCGATATACAATGAAAAGGGTCGAATGCAGCCTCATATATAGTGGTATATGCAACACGTATACACAGTTTTTTTTTTGAAGAAAAAATGAGGCCAAAGCCCAAAGAAATTTGCAGCAGGCCCAATTTTCTTTGGGTCCATTTTAGAATGAGGCAGGCTTCCAGATTCAGTACTTGGGCATGGCCCAAGTTCAAATATCTCTTCTCCCTATTATTAACTATTTGTTATTATCGTTATATTGACTAACATTTTGGTGGAATTTTATTAATTTCCCACGGACAGCCATTTCTTGCTATATTTATATAGTCATAAATATTTATTTTGTCTTTTTAATTATTATTAGTATTATTATTTATTTAGTTTATTTTATCGATTTTTGCCAACACTTAAATTATGCCCCTTAAGAAATTTCCCTTATTTCTTTTCCCCTTAAGATAATATAATTGAGTAAAACAAATAAATAATTTTTGATTAAAAAAAAAAACTGAATTTTCTTTTATTTTAGTTTAAATATTAAAAGATGTTTGAAAGTCATTTTAGTCAAATCGCCGGTCAACCGCGAGTTAGCGGTCATTCCGAGGGCCTAACACCTTCTCGAAATGTACATTGAACTTTGAACCCTTTTCAATTGATTTTTATCTGTTTTAAATCTTTTGAAAAATAAATTGTAAGTTTTCTTGAGTTTTACTAAAAAATCAAGTGGCGACTCTGTTAATTTGGAAAGTTGATTTTTCTTAAATCATAAGATTAATTGATTTTGCGAAACTTAGTCATTTCTTTTTTTTTAACTTTACGTATATCTATTTTTGATAAAACAGAAATGGCGACTCTGCTGGGGATTAATTAAGTTCTAACCAAAAAGATTTGACTATTTTGACTAATTGTTATTATTTGCTTATATGTGATTAATTTGTTTAAATTATATAAATGGCATTGCATTCATGACATCCTCCAATATGTATGTGTAGTATATTAAAGGACGGTTTGCGGAACCGCAGCCGGACTTTTTTATACTCACCTTCTTCCGGAATTAGTGGCAATTTATTGGTTCGTCATGCGTCCAATGGTTGTCGCGAGTTCCAGCCCAAATTGTCCATTTGGGTTCCCAGTCTTTTCAAAAGCCACTCCTAGTCAACTAGCGTAGAGCCAAGCCAAAATCTCAAATTTAGGAGCATTTGAACTAGGACGACCCAACACCCAAGGAGTGTTGGGCCCATTAGAAAGACCACCTTGAGTCCAAAAATGGCTTACAGCCTAAACGGGCGTTCATACTTATGTGTCTAAATTTGAAAGATGTATACGTTGTTTGAAAAATCAGTGTCCCATGGGGTAAATAGTAGATTATAGTTAATTCTAGTCAAAGAAAGAGCTCACAAGTTACTAGTCTAAGACGTGGAACCCGGAGAAGAGAAGAAATGAAGAGGGAAGGACCTTCTATGGAAGCATAGTTCAGAATTGTACCCCTGCGTGGGACTGATTATTTTGTATCCCGTTTTCCCCAATTATGTATCCCCATTTAAGTTTTATTTATAAATTTGTATAAATTTGGGTTTTGGGACAATGGGATATTTCAAATGACATATACATCCTTCAAATCGTTAGGCCTACCCTTGGCATAAAAGGGTCACATATCTGTTTAAAACGCGCAATAACTGTTTATGTGTTATAATTGTTTGTATGATTATGTTGCTTCATTTGGAGATATTCTAGCCTACTCATTCTCGAAAATATTTTCTAGAACTCCTTAAGCATAAATATCCAATCACTATCAAAAGTATGTCCAAATACTCTTCGAGTCTTTAGTCTCCCAATAAATTTGAACTTTATTTTTCATATCAAAAAAAAAAAAGAAAAAAAAAATTCAAGAATGGGTCGAACTACGTAGGACCTGAATTCTCTTTTATGAGATACGTAGGCAGCCTTCCAAGGTTCGGTCCCCATTTTGAGAAAATTTTATCTTTCCCAACCTTTATAAAGAAAGTAGAGTTACATTTCAATAAAAAATCAGAAGTACGACAATTTACTTTGTCCCGACTCAAGTCGACATTTCTGACTCATTAGTCCTAAAATAATATAGACAAATTTCTGTCTATTTAGTCATTTTTCTATATACGTGGGCTAATTTATCTTCAAATGAAGCAACTCTTATGTGTTTACAATAATGTGTGTGATATTTGTACTAACTATCATCGACACAGACTAACACATTTTGTTTTTCTTTGTCAGGTATTTTGAACTGATCTGTGTTGATTAAGCTGGCAGATCATCCTTACTTCACCAGATCGAAAGGGCCTGCAGATTCTTTCCCTAGACAAAGCTCAAACAAAGGAAAGACAACAATGGAAGACAATCACGAAGAGGTGGGTCTCACTGATGTTCTGGTGGCTCAACCCACCATAGCAGACCAGAACGAGTTGATTCTGCAGTTAATGCAACAGATTGCAGAGATGAGGGTAGAGATGCAGAGAAGGCAGGATTTGTCTCTGCCAGGATATAATGTTAATGCTGCAGATGGAAGGCCTCCTATCTACTTCCCTTCCTCTAACATGGATCCAGCTCAAGGCGTGCCGCTCGCTCAGAATTCCCCCGCTATAGACCTAACTACCCAAAATCCGCAATATGCTTCAGCCTCTTACCAAACTCCACCACCTCCTCAGAACCATCATTCTCAAATGCCCTCTCATCCTCAAAATACCCAACCTCAATCCGCTCCACCACCGCAAAACCAAAGTCAAAATCCAAATCAAAACGCTTTTAATCCTCAAACATCCCACCACCACTTAAATCAAAATACTAATCCTCAGACTTATCCACAAAATTACCAAACCACTCAAAACGCTCAAAGTCCTTTCATAGCTCCACCCTTAACCAAAAGAAACACTTTCCAAATCCCCGTCCCTGCTGAGCACGACGTGCACGATTCTAAGTTGGACCACTACGAGGAACAGGAAAGAGAGTGGAGGGTGAAAGAGAAAGCAAAGATGGATATAAAATAGGAGATCAAGAAAGCCATGAAGGAGCTGCAATGCGTCCCTGATGCCGCCGGCCTAAGTTATGAAGATTTATGTATTCATCCAAATCTGGACCTTCCAGAAGGGTTCAAAATCCCAAAATTTAATACTTTTGGAGGAGTGGGCAACCCTATGGCTCATCTGAGAGCCTACTGTGACCAGCTCGTGGGAGTTGGAAGGGACGAAGCTTTATTGATGCGGCTTTTCAGCCGAAGTTTGTGCGGGGAGGCTCTGGAGTGGTTCACCTCCCACGAAACCCGACAATGGCCCAGCTGGAATGCTCTAGCAAAGGACTTCATCGAGCGATTCGCTTATAATGTAGAAATTGTTCCTGATCGTTACTCTTTGGAGAAGATGAAGCAGAAGACTACTGAGAGCTACAGAGAATTTGCCTATAGGTGGAGGAAGGAAGCAACGAGAGTAAGACCGCCCATGTCTGAAAAAAGAAATTGTTGAGGTGTTTGTACGGGTGCAAGAACCTGAGTATTATGACAGAATCATATTGCTCATTGGAGCAAAGTTTGCTGAAATAGTCAAGATCGGTGAGACTATAGAAGACGGTTTGAAAGCAGGGAAGATAGCCCGTGTAGCCGCATCATCCGGATCTTCAGGGTTGTTAAAGAAGAAGAGAGAAAAAATTGCTACAGTTTCATATGAGGGGAAGAAAACCCCCAGAAGCTTGTTATATTCCCGAGGTCGTTCTCGACCTTCCCAAAATTCCTATCAAGCTTGCACTAGTCATCCCAATAATTCTCCAATTTATCAAATTACTACCCCTTCTTATCCGAATATCCAAGCTCCAGTATACCAAAGTTCATCCCCAATTTACCAAAATCTATCTCCTGTTTATCCAAATCATCCTCCACCTTACCAAATGTCATCTCCTTACCAAGGCATTGCTCCCAACTGTGCCAATGTGCAGTCGAGCTACCAAGCACCCCCTCTTACATATCAAGTCCAAGCTCCACCATCTAAAAATCCCCACCCGAATTGCCAAGCTCCATTGCCAAACTACCAAGCCAATTCATATCCCAGAGGTCAAACTCCACGTCCGAACAACCGAGGTTATCAACAGATGCCTCCCCCACAAGGAAGCTATGATCCACCTCGACCCCGATTCGAGAAGAAACCTGCAAGGAATTTCACCGCACTCACGGAAAGTCGAACAAAGTTGTACGAGCGACTAGCTGCGGTCGGATATATCCATCCTGTGGGGCTTAAGCCCGTGGATATCAATTCAAAATTCTATAGGCCAGATCAGAGATGTGCTTATCATTCCAACAACGTTGGGCATGATACTGAGGACTGTATCAACCTCAAGCACAAAATTCAGGATCTAATCGACCAAGAGGTGGTCTCTCTACAACCAGTTGCACCAAATGTCAACACCAACCCTTTGCCAAATCACGGAGGCGGCAATGTGAATATGATAGAGACGGACGACGATTGGTGTGTGACAAAGGTGATAACTCCAATCGTCCTTGACGACATTGGGGAAGGAATCTGCGGCCTTTTCAAGGAGAATGATGTTGTTATCGATAAAGAGGTCGAGCTAGCTGGTATCCGTGATGCTGAACCAGGAGAGATGCTGCAGAATTGGACCTCCACGCCGATCCTGATTCCCCGAACTCCTTGGTAGAAGGGCATCGTTTAATACATATTTAAATCGGTGGTAGTCTGGAAGAGACCCGAAACCCACCATTTTGCATTTTATTAATTGCTAGCGTTTTAAATTTCCCTCGTGATGTTTGAAAAAAGGCAATATGGACTTTTGCCAAAGCCAAAGTTTGCATTATTTCCTATTTTGAATGAAACCCTCTTTTATCTAATTTATTTACTTATTCGCTATATTTTTACTTGTCTAAATTTATCTATTTATGGTTTGAGTAATATAAGTTTTAAACCTGCCAATGTCATGTCATGTCACGAGCTGAATGAACAAATTGAGGCAGGTGACGACGAGGTGGATGATTACGAAGAGGAAAATGAAGTACCTGAATTTGTTGCTGAAGAATTTCTGCAGTTTGAAAATCAGCACAAACCGAATCTTGAGGAAACTGAAACTATAAATTTGGGAGACCAAGAGTGCGTCAAAGAGGCCAAAATCAGCGTTCACTTGAATGAAACTCAGAAAAAAGATCTAATACACTTACTCACCGAATACATTAATGTATTCGTCTGGGAAGTCGGCGACATGCAAGGGTTGAGTACCAATGTTGTGTCTCACAAATTGCCGATTAATCCAGGGTTCAGTCCGGTGAAGTAGAAAACTCGGAAATTCAAGCCCGAGTTGAATCTAAAGATTAAAGAGGAGATTACCAAACAGATTAAGTCTCGATTAGTGGAGGTGACACAATACCCAACTTGGTTGGCAAATGTTGTTTCGGTCACCCCTTATCCGCTTTAAATATTTCTTTGTATTTGAACTACATTCGACCTGAATTCTCAAAAATGAGATACGTAGGCGGCCTATGTCGGCCTCAGTCGGTTTCTTAGTAAATCTATTATTTTTTGATAACCTTTGAGGGGGAACTACGTTTGACCTGATTCCTGCCTCAACGGGATACGTAGGCGCCACAAGGGTTCGGTCATATTTCCCGTAAAATTTCTTTCTTACAGTAAAAACTGGGACAAATTTTTTGAGAGGGTCTCAAAAATTCCTGAGAAGAAGATTTTTCCCCAGCGAGTCAAGGTGGAGATACTTCGAGATTTGCAACTGGGACAGAATATCCGAGAAGATCTCAAAAATTCCATGATTTACTTACCGACAGTCGAAGATAAGCCGATACAGTTAACCGGGACAAAAATTTTGAGGATGGACTCAAAATTTCAATACGGGTTTGTCGACAGTATGGAGAGACTCTGAATACTCCCCATCGAATAATCAAATATATCTCCAAGCATCAGACTCGAAGAAGTTCGCTAAGCCTGACGTGACATGACGCTTGACAGTGACCTTTTTCAAAATATTACTTCCCGAAAATTTATTTTGTTAAAAGTTTTCGTTTATGTTCATTGGTTTTGGCATAAAATATTTTGTCTTATCTATCAAGAGTTGGGAGACCAGGAAGATCAACCGGAGATAGCAGGACAAGGAGCAGATAACTGAAGAAATCGGCACAGATCAGTTCGTTTTAAAACTAATAATTTCTCTATGGATGCAGGTTTATAGCTTTGATTTGATATCAGCAAATTTCTTCGATCGATGAATATGGAGAAGTCAAGGGAGGAGAAAGTTCTCCCAAAATTTATATGAGTTTTCTGTAGACGCAAGAATTGTTTTATACTGCTCATACTGGGGACTTGGGAGTATGAATGATTTATTTCAATCAACTTCCAACAACATGAAGTCTATAAAGAACGTCCAGCTAGATTCAAGGTTGAATCAAGCGTAAATCTCAAGAAAGAGTTCACGGTTTCCGTAAAGGACGCCATTTGCATCATAATGTCAGATATGATATTATACACTGCCCGAAGGGGTCATTTATTTTATTGTCGATCAAGACAATACACAACCCGGAGGGGTCATTTATTTTATTGTCGATCAAGACAATACACTACCCGGAGGGGTCATTTATTTTATTGTCGATCAAGACAATACACTACCCAGAGGGGTCATTTATTTTATTGTCGATCAAGACAATACACTACCCGGAGGGGTCATTTATTTTATTATCAATCAAGACAATACACTGCCCGGAGGGGTCATTTATTTTATTGTCGATCAAGACAATACACTATCCGGAGGGGTCATTTATTTTATTGTCGATCAAGACAAGGCACTACCCGGAGGGGTCATTTATTTTATTGGAGATCAAGACAATACACAACCCGGAGGGGTCATTTATTTTATTGTCGATCAAGACAATACACTACCCAGAGGGGTCATTTATTTTATTGTCGATCAAGACAATACACTACCTAGAGGGGTCATTTATTTTATTGTCGATCAGGACAATACACTATCTAAAAGAATTATTTTATCATTATTTTCAATTGAGACAATATGATTATCCAGAAGATCACTATGTTGCTCGACTAAAGCACTGTCTTCACTTGGTACCAAATATGACATCAAAAGTCAATATTTATGCATCGCGGGAAGATATTCATGCCCCGCAAAAGATCATGCATCGAGAGTCAATATTCATGCATCGCGGAAGATCATGCATCGCGAGTCAATATTCATACATCGCGAAAGATCATGCATCGCGAGTTAATATTTATTTATCACAAGTTAATTGCGAGAAGATATTCATGCCTCGCAGAAAATTATACATCGCAAGAAGATTTCATACCTTGCGGAATTTATGCATCGCGGGAAGATATTCATGCCCCGCAGAAGATCATGCACCGAGAGTCAATATTCATGCATCGCGGAAGATTATGCATCGCTAGTCAATATTCATACATCGCGGAAGATCATGCATCGCGAGTTAATATTTATGCATCACAAGTTAATTGCGAGAAGATATTCATGCCTCGCAGAAAATTATACATCGCAAGAAGATTTCATACCTTGCGGAATTTATGCATCGCGGGAAGATATTCATGCCCCGCAGAAGATCATGCATCGAGAGTCAATATTCATGCATCGCGGAAGATCATGCATCGCGAGTCAATATTCATACATCGCGGAAGATCATGCATCGCGTTATGCATCACAAGTTAATTGCGAGAAGATATTCATGCCTCGCAGAAAATTGTACATCGCAAGAATATTTCATACCTTGCGGAATTTATGCATCGCGGGAAGATATTCATGCCCCGCAGAAGATCATGCATCGAGAGTCAATATTCATGCATCGCGAAAGATCATGCATCGAGAGTCAATATTCATTCATCGCGGAAGATCATGCATCGCGAGTTAATATTTATGCATCACAAGTTAATCGCGAGAAGATATTCATGCCTCGCAGAAGATTATACATCGCGAGAAGATTTCATACCTCGCTAAAATTTATGCATCGCAAGAAGATTTCATACCTTGCGGAATTTATGCATTGCGGAAAGATATTCATGCATCGCGAAAGATCATGCATCGCGAAAGATCATGCATCGCGAGTCAATATTCATGCATCGCGAGTTAATATTTATGCATCACAAGTTAATCGCGAGAAGATATTCATGCCTCGCAGAAAATTATACATCGCGAGAAGATTTTATACCTCGCTGAAATTTATGCATCGCAAAAAGATTTCATACCTTGCGGAATTTATACATTGCGGGAAGATATTCATGCCCCGCAGAAGATCATGCATCGAGAGTCAATATTCATGCATCGCGGAAGATCATGCATCGCGGAAGATCATGCATCGCGAGTTAATATTTATGCATCACAAGTTAATTGCGAGAAGATATTCATGCCTCGCAGAAAATTATACATCGCGAGAAGATTTCATACCTCGCTGAAATTTATGCATCGCAAGAAGATTTCATACCTTGCGAAATTTATGCATTGCGGGAAGATATTCATGCCCCGCAGAAGATCATGCATCGAGAGTCAATATTCATTCATCGCGGAAGATCATGCATCGCGAGTCAATATTCATGCATTGCGGAAGATCATGCATCGCGAGTTAATATTCATACATCGCGAGAAGATATTTATGTCTCACCGAAAATTTATGCATCGCGGGAAGATACCCATGCCCCGCAAGAGATCATGCACTGCCAGAAAGGGAATCGGGCATCTGAAGAAAATATTCACCCATCGGCATCAACTGCATAATTTTATTTTTGATAAAAACAAACATCAAGAAGAACATCAGAGACGACATCAAGATAAATATCAGCACACTGCATCTGTTTTTATTTATTTCAACATCAAATGAAGAATACATTGAAGATTGTATTACATACATAAGACATAAGCTCTATTTGCTTTACGTCAGACCGATCGAGTTGACGTCAAATGTCGAGGAGAACAATTAAGTGTCGACATGGTAAAAGACACTGTCTCCCTTTTTAATTGAGTTTTTATGCTGACGAGTTTTATCTCAATATTTGTTGAGAGCATCCGAAAGGATGAATTCTCCAAAAACAAACCACAGGTGCGGACGACATAAAAAAGGATGCAGCACAACGTGGAACTTTTTCTTAGCAGCGGACTGGGATATAGTCCAAAGAGGAGTGTCAAACTCTTAGGACGCGAGCAGAGGAGCGACTTCCACCACAATCAAACCACACCCCTATCAGAAGGCATGTGAGTTTTTCTTTAGGTTTTGTCAGTTTCGATCTCGCATCCAGAAATTTTGGTCTACCGGAAGCAAGTTTCCAATCTGAGTGACAATACACCAAGAGCTTTGAAAACTATGTCCGTGTAACTTCTTAATTATGGGTGTGAAGTGCACCACATTCATGACTAAGAGGTTGCAAGCCTTTTTTTTTCTTACTCAATTTTATTTGTCACTATTCCAGAACCAAAGGTTATCTAGCATAATAGATTTCCTTTTCAACTGATCAGGTCGAACTACAAACAACCTGATTCCTAAGATTTAAGGATATGTAGGCAGACTCAACGTTGAAAACTCGGCTGTTCTCCAACATTCTATCATAAATCTTACTCTCGAGCATCTTCGTACCTCCATAATTCGGCGTCGAGATGACCTTTGATTTCTTTCAAAGTCGTGCGTGAAATCAAGCGTACTGAACTACAAGTGGCCTGAATTCTCATATAGCCTGAGATATGTAGGAAACTCGTTTCCAGGGTTCGGCCATAATTCCTAAAGTCCGTACCAAAATCCCTTTCCTAAAAATGAATAATGTGGTCGGTTAAAATTGGCTTGGTCAATTTCATTTTCCTCGAATTTCTTGCATCAATCCAAGTAAAATGAGGGACAGTTGTTGACACCCAATTTTGACCCTCCCCAATATAAATTAATCATATTGAGCTTCCTAAATTCCAAACGATTTAAAATAGTTAGTTTTATAAAATTTCAAGAAAAACATAAATTATATATATATATATATATATATATATATATATATATATATATATATAATATTTTTGCAAGTTACAATTTTAAATAGTTTTGTCACATTTTTGTAATTTTTAGATGATATATATGTTTTAAATAATTATGTATATGATTAGTTTATTTTATAAATATTTGAAAATCGTCTCAAAAAAAGAAGAAGATGTTTTAATTAAATAGTTGGTTAATTAGTCTAGTTATTGAGTGGTATATATAGGTTAACTAGTTTATAATTAAGTCAATTATTTTATTTCATTAAGATTATGAAGCTCTTTAATTAATTTATATTAATTCATTACCCAAATCCTTAAACTCATTTAAAGGACCAAATTTTGGGCCCTTTTTCAACTTAGCCCAACATCCTTTTTTTTTTTGCTAATTCAAATGACCCAAATTTTGGCCCATTTACCCACATTTCCAGCAGCCCACTTCCATTTCCTTTCAATTCCAAGTCCCCAGCAATTCACCAATTTTTCTTTTTTTAAAAAAAAACAAAAAACAAAGAAGCCCCACCAACACTTTATCTTCCACCAATACAAAATTGACCCATACTGTTCTTCTTCTTCTCCAAAATCCAGAACGAATGAAGCTTAGAAAACCAAAGCAACCCGACCCGCGTCTCCTCTCTCTTTGTCCTCCCGTACCAAGAGTCGTTGTCAAACTTTCCAGGTGTCAAGATCTTACACCTCCTTCGTCCTTGATCTTCGAATCGGACGTCTCCCCTCTAGATTCCGTTGAAAATTGTACGAGTTTGGTACAAATGATAGCTGGCCACCTTATCCTTTTGAGGGGATTTGAATTTCAAATTCGAAATCCCCCCTCTCGATTTCCCCCCTCCAAATTTTTTTTTCTTCTTTTATTTTTTTTTTTTCCAGCCATAATTTGGCCTATAAATATCTTCCTCTTCTTCATATTGGGGGGAGAGAGAAAAAAAAAAGAAAAAAAGAAGAAGAAGAGAGGTCGGCTTTAGATAAGAAAACATTAGAAAATATTGGGAGAATTATTGTTAAGTAGAGATTTTCTTAAGAACAGATTTTCTTAGAGGTGGAAATTTTGGAGATAAAATATATATATATATATATATATATATATATATATATATATATATATATATATATATATATATATATATATATATATTATATATATATATAAATACCTACTCATACTCATAGCGATTTAAGCAAGCAATTTCTCAATGTTCGTTAGAAGCTAGAGTTCTATTTCGGGATCCTTCGTTACGGCTTATGTTTGCGTATTGTGTGGATCAGTTCTTCGCACCTCTGCTCGTTCTTGTCCACAGTCGCTGCATGGAAAAAGGTAATAGTTCCTTTTTCACTTACGTTAATCGTTATGTTATGTGTTGAACTTATCTCGGTTAGAAAATCCAAATATTGGAATGTGCATTTATTTTTCCTTACACAATGAAGTCATTTAGCTGAATCATGCTTAATATGCTAGTGCACTGGTCTCTCTCTGTTATTTTAATGAAGTTGAAGCATTGTTCCTTTACAACTCTAACATATCAGTGGATTAGGATGTTTAAGTGGTCCATTTTAATAGGCTTATGATGTATTCATGTGTACCTTGTATGTGTATATGTTTATATCATGTGTTATGGCTATCATTTTACTTTTCTAAAGTATGTAGCTTGAAGAACAGACCCGAGCATGCTTAAAATCATTGATTGTCATATTCTGTTATAAGTTCTTTTTTTTTATGTTATGAGTGTAGTCTTTAAATCAAAGTTTGTAATGTGGGCTCTCCATTTTTCTTATGTGTTCTACTTCCTAGAATGATGGAAATAAATGTTTTATATTTGAAACAAGTTGCTTAGTAGACTAAAGGGTTGGCTTTGTTAATGACAAGTTTTAGTGTTACTTCTTGTTTATATTGAGATCCTTCATTGCTCTTAATGCTATTTAGTTATGCTACTCGATTGTTTAAACCACATCTTTGCTAGACTTTGACAAAATTGAGCCTCGCTAATTTGTTTATTTCGTTTTTGTTGCATGTGATACCACCCGAGTCCTCTTGGACTCCAATCTTCTTCCCTCATATTCCGGATGGGCCATAAAGGCCCCAAATCCCATTTTCCCTTCGAGTCAGCCTCCTTGGCAAGCTGCAAAACTGGTGTGCAGGTCAAAACGCAGCAAAATATGTTGCTGGGAAATAATTTGAAGGTCTCCAAAAGCCTAAGAAGGGGGCTAATATACTGCTGTATACACTGATATATATTCTAAAGTATGATACGCAGGTCCAAAAATCAGTACAGGTGCTTGAGAGGCTGAATCGGGGTGTATATGTCAAATACACAGTTCGATATACAATGAAAAGGGCCGAATGCAGCCTCATATATAGTGTTATATGCAACACGTATACACAGTTTTTTTTTGAAGAAAAAATGAGGCCAAAGCCCAAAGAAATTTGCAGCAGGCCCAATTTTCTTTGGGTTCATTTTAGAATGAGGCAGACTTCCAGATTCAGTACTTGGGCATGGCCCAAGTTCAAATATCTCTTCTCCCTATTATTAACTATTTGTTATTATCGTTATATTGACTAACATTTTGGTGAAATTTTATTAATTTCCCACGGACAGCCATTTCTTGCTATATTTATATAGTCATAAATATTTATTTTGTCTTTTTAATTATTATTAGTATTATTATTTATTTAGTTTATTTTATCGATTTTTGCCAACACTTAAATTATGCCCCTTAAGAAATTTCCCTTATTTCTTTTCCCCTTAAGATAATATAATTGAGTAAAACAAATAAATAATTTTTGATTAAAAAAAAAAAACTGAATTTTCTTTTATTTTAGTTTAAATTTTAAAAGATGTTTGAAAGTCATTTTAGTCAAATCGCCGGTCAACCGCGAGTTAGCGGTCATTCCGAGGGCCTAACACCTTCTCGGAATGTACATTGAACTTTGAACCCTTTTCAATTGATTTTTATCTGTTTTAAATCTTTTGAAAAATAAATTGTAAGTTTTCTTGATTTTTACTAAAAAATCAAGTGGCGACTATGTCAATTTGGAAAGTTGATTTTTCTTAAATCATAAGATTAATTGATTTTTCGAAACTTAGTCATTTCTTTTTTTTAACTTTACGTATATCTATTTTTGATAAAACACTTATAATGCAAATTTATGAAACACATATAAATGATTAGTCCATTCCTTGAAGAGAATGTAACTTGTGATGAGTATCATGAATGCTTCACCATTCTATAAGAGAATGGGTCAAAATGTGATAAAATCATTATTGGTTGGATATATGTCACAACTCACCTCTATAGGAGGTTTGAGAAAAATGATATATGTCAAAACTCACCTCTACAGGAGGTTTGAGAGGAAATAAATTTTATTTGACAGAAATGGTTAATGGTATTGTACGTTTATACGTCACTATGGTATGTTTATTGTGAACTACCGAAAGGGCAAAAGAAAGAAATAGTTCTTGCCTATAAGGGTTGTGGTCATTATTGTGTGGCAATACAAATTTGTCATTGGTTGTGTACCTATGGTACAACAAAAGTAAAGCAAGAAACATGTCTTGCTCGTAATGTTTTGACCATGACAATAATAATATAATTTCCTCCTTGAAGGAGATGTTCACCATAGGAATGGTGTAATGCAATATGTGATAGTTAACAAAATTAATAGCAAGCTCTAACGAGTTGTGTTATTACCAGAGGAATAATATTGGGGTTGTAGTAAGTCTCAAAAGAAACTTTTTAAGTTTCAGATGAATTAAAAAGAAATATTGAGACTATAAATTACGAAAGGATTTAATATCTTTAAATTACTACAATCGAAGCGGGTTATAAATATTGATGTAAATGATTACTCATTTTTTCCCTTGTTTCTTGCATACAAACATGGACATGCTGATGAAATCACATGTAAAAGTAAACTGTAAGTGTACTAAAATAAAGATCATTGGCCATTGCGATTAAATGTGATGCAAATATAATTGAGAATTCATGTGGCTTATATGATGAAGAAATAAAAGATTCTTCAAGAATTCTCTTGTGTTGCTTGTTTTCATTGTACCAGCTAAGGTTGGGATTGTAATTCCCTGAAATTTTTGGAACATATAAAAAGGTGAATAGGGGCCCATTCATCTGCCATGTGGATCATTTGCAACTATATGATACACGTATCTATGCAATGATTACATGTGCTTTGTTGTCAACTTACAAATTGGTGTTTGTAAGGTTGTTTGCTCGAATTGTTAAATTTAGAGCATAGTTCCAAATTATGAAATTATATTGATAATACTGGTTGAGTTAGCAGAAATTGTATGCCTCCAATTATAACTAAATCATGGTTATGAGAACAAAACTCCAAATAAGATTTGATATGAGATAATTTTATTTAACATGTAGCAACACATGTATGCATCAAGCCAACAAGGTTTCCCCATCATAATTGGTTCAGGGTCAGGAACCAAATAATTTTCATCTAAAATGTTGAATGTGCGGTTATGATTTTAATTGCTCCACCACGCACGAATATGAATTCCCAAATAAGGTTGGGGTGAATGTTAGATTTTCTAACATTAGGGGGAGAGATGATTGACAGCTGAAAATTATGTGTGAGGTTAATTATGAATTATCTAGATTCTCGTTAAATAAACATGTGAACTTAAAGTTCAAGGGATAATTCATTTGCATAATGTTGCAAATTAATTGCCAGATGAATGTACTGACCCTATGAAATAATTCATCTGCAAATGCTCCAATGTGAAGTCCTTGAAGGACAGAGTCTATGATACGCCGGAAGCGTAATAGACCAATCGGTTCCAAATATAAAATTTCTTGAAGAAGGAGAGGAGCAAATGATCAATATGGTCATAATAATGAGGCAAGTGCTATAAGAGAGCACCACGACATAACAATTCATAAAGCCTTGGAAAAGGTTCAGGTACCTGAAAATAATGAAAAAAGAAGAGATCTCAATAAGTTTTGTCATGTTGGAATCGATATCAAATAATCATCGACGGAATCTTTGATATGAGGTAGCGCTCAATGATATAAATTGTGACGAGGATCTTGAATTCAAATCTGTCATAGAGTGGGACAGATAAATGATTGGCCAAGTAAAATGCATAATTCAAGTATATTTTGTTTCACTTAGAAAAGTGATGTTTTGGACTGGTAGTCCATAAATCAAGGTATAATGTTAGTGGGGTACAAATAAATTATTATGCGATAATATAACCGTAAGATATCAAATACGGTTTGTGCCTTGGGGTATAAAGGTTTGTCGCAAAAATCCTGACATTATTGGAGATGTTTTCTCCTATGGTGGATGCAATGAGGTTTGTTTTGATCTGGCAACATATGAAAAACTTGAATGCATTTAATGAATAATTGTAATGTCTAGCTAGACAATGAAGGTTATATGAAAATCCTTGAAGCAATCGAGGTGTCTAAAGCATATAAAAGTTTGAAGGAAACTTTTTCAACAAAGCTTCAAGAATCCTTATATGGATTGAAATAATCAAGGAAGAAAATGGTACAAAAAGAATGACCCTAATTGTCCTTGAATTTGTATGAAAAGGTCAGGATCTGAATTTGTTATAAATTGTTTGTGTTGATGACTTGAAATTACTAACACTCTTAAAGAGTTTTCAAAAGCTCTTGAGTGTTTGAAATGGTGAAAAGGTCTTGGTAAGACAGAATGTTGTCTTGACCTACAGATTGATAATTTGACGAATGAAATATTTGTCCATCAATCAATATACACAGAAAAGTTTTGATGCAGTTTTATATGGATAAATCACATTTATTGAGTACCCCAATGATTATGATATCGCTTGAAATAATGATGATTCATTTGATCTCAAGAGAAGGATGAAGAGTTTCTTGGTGATGAAACTCCATATCTTAGTGCAATCAGGGTACTAATGCATCTTGCTAACAATACTCGATCAGATATCTGTTTTGCAGTAAATTTACATGCAAAATTCGATTTCTCCCCAACAAAAGGACACTGAAATGGTGTTATGTATATACTTGAATACTTTGAAGGACCATAGACATGAGTTCATTCTACTTCGAAGAATTCAAGTCAGAGCTGATGGTTATGCATATGCAAAATATTTATCTGATTCGCATAAAGCACGGTCTCAAAAACGCTATTTGTTTGCACGTGGAGGACAACAATATCCTGGCGATCAATAAAACAAATGTTGCTATGCAGAAATAAAAGCCCTCCATGAAGCAAGTCGAGAGTGTGTGTGGTTGAGATAAATGACACACCATATTCAGGAAATGTGTGGTTTTTCTTTGAAAAAGAATATACCAACCACAATGTACGAAGATTGGAGACATCATCGTAAGAAATTAAGTGGTGTTTTAATCAGGGGGAGTATAATACGCGTTGCACTCTTTTTTCCTTGACCGAGGTTTTATCCCACTGGGTTTTCCTGGCAAGATTTTTAATGAGGCAACAAATAATGCGTATCAAAAGATATGTGTACTCTTTTTCCTTCACTAGAATTTTTTCCCACAGGGTTTTTCCTAGTAAGGTTTTAACGAGGCACATTATCTATGGACATTCAAGGGGGAGTGTTATAAATCCATTGAATTGTGTGGATTGTCCTTTAGATGTACTCAAGACTTAATTGTATTCATGTATACATGTTTCCAAGGTGATAAGAATCATTTGGATAACTATGTATCTACTAATTGGGCATTTATCATGGTGGCCTTTGGGGGTGATATCTCAACTCTATAAATAGAGATATCTTTCACCTTTTGTAGAACATACTTGAATAAGAAGAAAAATCTTCTCCTTCATCTACTTCTCTTGTCTTCTTCTCTTCATGATTATACTGTCATGAGCTTGATTTTATAATAATTTAGTTATTTTTGACAATAATTAATAAGGATAAAAATAAAAAATTATGTGCAATTGATGTCTTAACATACTTTTCTTAAAGGGTGTGAAACACCTCAAAATTTAAGTAAATTTGTACATTAAAAGGATAGGAGTGATGAAATGTTTTGGTCACTGACTTTTATTTATTTATTCACAATATCGAATTATCATCCGAGCAATTTCCTCTTGTCTCATTTTCGTCATTGTTATTCTACTCAATAAAAGTATTTTTTTAATTTATAATTTCTGTAAATACATTTGAGAACATATGTATCGTATTTATAAAATAAAATTAGTTTCTCGCTTTAACACAAAACATACTTATTTATCAAATAGTTTCTAACACCTAATGCTTATCATTATCAAGTTATCAATAATGTCAATCACCTAATCTTTTAGACTCCTGCCATTTTAGAACAACAATTAATTAATTCCTTCGTCCCAATTTATGTAATGATATTTAATTGTACACAAAGTAGATTTAAAAAGTTATTAAAATTTAATGTTGACTATAAATCATATCTCAAGAACAACATAAGAAATATAAAAATACATTATTTTAAAATATAGAGAGATATTGTTGGGACAAATTAAAATCAAGAATGTGCTAGGTAAAATGAAACAAAAAAGTACAAATCTTGACACTGGAAACATGCATAACTTTTTATTTATAAAAATTAAGTTTTTTTTTCCAAAAAATGATTTTCAATTAATTTTTAATCAGCTAAGTCGATAGAAGAATTGGGGGGGGGGGGGGGGGGGGGGGGAGTGAGCATTCCTACAAAGAAAACATCCTTTTAAGAGTTTTTTTATATTAGAAAGAAGAAAAAAGGTTTGACCAACATGATCACATAAGTACTCAACAGACAAACAAACTGAAGTTCAGACTCTCTTAATACACCAGAAACCTAACATAATACCAACGTAAAGCATAACAAATATGGAAGCAATCTATATAAAGGAGCTAGCTATCAGTTGATCCTTCCAAGTAGCATCCATTAACTCTGAGGTGAGGCATTTGGAACCCCCACCCCCCATTACTAGGTTGAACAGACTGGGATGTTGGATTTGCACCACCATTGCCATCAGTAGAGTACGCTGCCGAAGGCTGCACATAACCGCCAGCATAGCCACTACTGTAAGGTGGTGGCTGCTGCCCATAGCTAGCAGCCCCATACCCAGGGTGAGCTGTTGGAGGGCCATAAGAGAATGGAGGTCGCTGAGTCCCAGATTCACCCAGACCATAACCTGATTGAGCAGTTGCTGCCTGTGGATACCCGGGCTGCACCGGTGGAGGTTGGGCATAGCCACCTTGTGCACTAGGAAATTGCTGAGGCTGACCATAAGCTGGATGACTAGTCGGAGGCTTTTGGGCTTGAGGGGGGCCATAACCTGCTGCTGGCTGGGCACCATAACCTGTTGCTGACTGGGTACCATAACCCTCTTGGGAAGTAGGTGGCATCCCATACCCAGCTTGAGTAGAGCCTTGAGATGGGTAACTAGGAGTAGGGCTGGGCTGCTGGCCAGACTGATAGCCTTGTTGGCCCATTGATGACTGAGCTGGTGCAGGTGCTTGACTGCCATCACCTTGCTTACCATGTGAAGTGTTGTGGCCATCAGAAGTAGGGTTCGGTACATTCCCATAGCTCGGAGTAGCACTATAACCTTGCTGCTGATCATAACCAGTACCCTGATAACCAGATTGAGCAGCAGGTGCATGATATCCACCGTAGCCATCTTGGGAGTAGCTCTGTCCCTGGTTGTAACCTGTGGCTGAAGGCTGATTGTAACCGTAGGCAGTAATATCAGTTGAAGCAGCTGAACCTCCAGGTGTTTGTTGCTGTTGTGGGGGTGCCTGCTGACTATAGTAATCATAACCACCTGCCTAAGACGTTTGTTGATTTGGTGCAGTTGTCTGATCCCAACCAGATGCATATCCACTAGAGGTCTGTTGTGGAGGGTAACCAGGGTAGGCTGATTGAGACGTGTTATATTGGGGAGATGGACCTGGATATGCTCCAGGTTGGAGGTAACTATAACCAGGTTGTTGCATCTGCGCACCAGGAGCCCAGCTTGCAGGAGGTTGAGTTTGATAACCTTGTTGAGGATATCCTCCAGCCATTCCTGGATTTCTAACACGATTCTGCGAGGAATTGTTGTCTAAAATGAACCAAGAACGATTGATCCAGTTGCATATATTAAGACATTTTTAAAGCACAAAATAAGCACATAGAGATAACATAAACCCAGCATAAACCCAGCAGCATTACCACAATATAAGCTCAGCATATCTGAAAAATTACCCAACATGATACAGAAAATACAGATGCATCAAGACAAGTGTAGACGCCTACATACCGTACTGGTTGTGTGGTTCAAACTCCTGCTTTCCCATCTTCATCCTATTTGAAGCGACGAGTACCATAGCAAATAGAGAAGACCATACAAATTCTACATGTATGCAAAATAATTCCCAACACAAAAACACTAACATTGGCCAAAGGAGAAATATAGGCCTTAGTGACCCACCTTGATTAAAATATGAAACGAAGGTAGGTGAGAGCTTTATGCTGTCAGCAGAGAAATTACTCACATATTGAAAGCATCTCACTACAATATCCTGAACTAAATTATACAATCCAGGCTCTCAGTCATCCTAAATAACCACAATTTATCTTAATTAATAAATCCAGAATAAACACAACAGCTCCATGTTATGGGCTCCAAAGATGAACTCTTTATCCTGGTGCTGTCTTCATGAATAATGATGGAGAGTAGAACAAATAGGATAAAAAATATGTTATTATGGGGAAAAACGACATTGGTGAACACCAATAGAAAAGTAATATAGCCAATACGTCTAGCAATTATTTATTTATTTATTTAAAGCTGGTAATGTTGTATTCCCTAGCATTAGAAAGACAACATACCACTTTCTCTTGGTACAAGATATGTCAGTCATAAAGACACTGCAAAGCAGTACCTACCTACTGCAACAACTGGACTAGAACAAGAAAGAACTTAATCTTCAGGGGCATCACTAAGACGTGTAAAAAAATCTCTACCTCTGTGACTAGAATGTTTATAAATATTCTAAGATGCAATGGATAATCAGTTATACGGCACAAAAAATGGATTTCTAATTTTGAAATAAAAGATACCAACAAAGTAATAGCAATTCCATGCAGCATAAACCTAACAACCATCCTAAAAATAAACCTAGTTAATATTGACCAGTGTGAAAAATTAATAATATCTCAATTTTGACTCCAAAGAGAAAGAAATAATCTCACTACAACTTGGTACACTCCCCCGCATCTCTAGAAATGAAGGGTGTCTTTCCCTCCAAAAAGAGACAAGTTGTCAGTAATTAGATTGGAAACCATACCAGAACACTGCTAACCATACCAGATTACTGCTGAGGGAATACCAACACTAAATGATTTCATGTTGGTGTCACCTATTGTCCAATACACACTAGCCTACAACATTTCCACAATATCAATGACTGGATACAAAATTCAACGGATACAGTTTATATCTTATACGGATATTAATAAAGAACTCAAACCAAGAATGATCACAATTCTTATAGATAAGAATGCATCTTAATATTAGAGGAATTTTAGATTGGTTTTAGTTACCTTCTTGAATAGGCTTGTCGCAACCTGCCTCACACAAAATCAAATATCCAGAAGTCCAGTATAATATTGAATAGATCAGTATACAAAATAAAGGGTTTATCTAGATTTTTGTATGATCATCATCACTATAATAACTTAAACGTAACATAGACTTCAGACGAACCCAACCCAGCACCACCTAACCACCTCAATGAACCTGTGAAGAAACTAATCAGAAAACTGACATAAGAAGATGCAATATCATACTGCAGATATGTTTTACAGATTGACCATTTACCTAAAATCAATATGGAGTTGTACTGAAGAGTGGGATACTGCACTCTCCATGACCACTTGAAACTAGAACTGAAGTATATGACTGAAAGGAAGAAGAGAGGACCTAATTACAACTAGGAAAAAAACATGATTCAAATGAATAAGAATACTCCCCTCAAAAGTAAAGCAGAGCAGGTGTTCATCTCCTTCATACATGGATAATTTGAAATGAATTAGAAAGTCTCATGGACTGAAACTGTAAATGAAAAACATGGCTGCTAAATGATATCTGCAAGCTATTGAATTCAGACAAGAATATCCATTCATCACAACCTCAGATACAAGTGATGAACACCCAGTCGAAGTTAGACTTAAAAATGCTCAGCTCATCATCCATGAGCTTTAGCAACATAATATATTATAAAAATTGTGGTTTGAGCAATCCTAATTTAGAATTCAGCTGGGAAATCACTAATGCAAAAAAGTTAGAGAAGGAAAACTAGAACATTCAGATAAATTGCAATTCTACACAAATTTAAATCAAGGTACACAGTAAGAAACAACAAATCCACATCACAAAATACGACATAATCATACATACAACATTAGCACAGCTGAAAGTGATGGATGAAATAGAAAGATGATAGCAGTCAGGGTAACAGATTATGCAACTACAGATACCTCACTAGTAACTTTATACACTAGCTGCTTAGCAGCCTCAATCTGTTCAGTTGACCCATTAATTTGTACTGTCCTTTCTGTTGATGTATCACCTGGAGGCAAGTGTAGAAGAATCACCTGTGACAAGTTGGGAAAGGTAAGACAACTGACTTTGAATCTCAACTAAACTGATATGTGATGCTAAAACCACGCAAATCATTAGAGTCCTTGATAAAAGGGCATCACTACCATTGTTAAAGTTGCAACACTACCTGCAGAAGATTTTATTATTACCTGAATACGCGCTCCAGTCCTTGCTTGCATATTTTTTATGGTTTCACCTCCTTTGCCAATAATAAGACCAACCTAAAAGAATTTCAATAGGTATGAGAGATAAGATAAACAGGAAACAGTGTATTGCATGATTAACCAACTACAACAGTAAAAGTCACCTTGTTGTTGGCGATTTTCATTACAAATTGTTCTGCCCCAGCAACATGTCCAGTTATCCTCCGGGAAACTATGGCTAAACCTCCTGCATCAGCCTATTTGATATATATTGTGCAAGGGTAACACATTTGAAATGGAAGAACAAGTTCAGTTTGGTTTGATTCCAAAGCATTTTAAGGTACAGTTAAGTTCAGGTATAGACAGATAAATAGTACCTCAGAAAGAACATCACTAATTAGTTGTTCAGCCTTAGCAATTTGCTCTGGTGTACCCACGAGTTCAACCCCCCTAGTACGATTTGAATCAGAATTCATGTCTCGAGTAACCTGAATCTTGGCTCCAGACTGTAGTTGAAGATACTTGATTGTCTCCCCGCCCCTGCCTATGATCACTCCAACTCTGGCATTTGGTACCTCAATTTTCTTGCTTGGCCCCGGATAACCATATGAATTTGTCACAGCAGGATTAACAATGGATTTGTCTGCAGTTCAATAAAATACAGAACATGTAATCAGTATGTGGACTCAAGTAAAGTTGGATACAGAGGGAATATAAGAAAATCAAGAGATATAAAGCACAGGAAAAATGACTATATTAAAGCTAAAAAGAAGCAGCAATTTGCTGCTGATATCATCACTATAAGTTCAGAATACAATTATTGACCTGAAATCATTAAAATACAAGTCATAATATTCTCAGGGCAAAAATTCAACAGTCGTAGCAGCCATTCATTTACAATACCATGTAGCTAACTATCAACACAGACCCAAAGTAAATGATGGTGCAGGAAAAGTTGGGAGATTCTCGAAATGACAAAACCTTACAATCTTACAATAAAAGAATGCATAAATGCACAAAAACTACACAACCATTTTCAAGAGTATAATAAAAGAACTATTAATAACAGAAAAGAAACAAAACTGTACACATTTACATTTCCAGGCATGATTTTTTCATCGATTCCACGTAATAATCCAAAATCTACGAAGAAAATAGGCATAGACGCAACAAATACCATCTCAAAAGAAGTAGGAGTTAAAAAGTGAGCAGAAGACCTATTAAAATAGCTATAACCCTACTATTTAATTAACTAAACTCCTTAAACTCCTTATTCACAAAGGAGAACAACTAATCTGGTGAATCATTTAGAAGAAAATAAACAGAATTATCCAATAGAAAACAAGAGTTACAAAAAATAAAACTTACGTTCGACAGAATCAAAACCAGAGCCGTTATCAACTCGAGCTTTTTTGGGCTCCGCGGTGTTCAATAGCCTAGCGGCGATTTCCTGAGCCTTCTGCTTAGCGAGCTGGAAATCATCCATAGGCGGAGGAACGGTGTTATAAGAAGCATCAGGCGATTGGGAAGAAATCGAGGCAGAGAATCCAGTGGGTCTACGGGAAATGGTTTGTTCATCCTCGTACTTCCTCTTGTTGGTTCCAACCTCTGATGCATAATGAACGTTCTCTTCCGCCATTGTTGTTGTGTGGGGAATCTGATGAGAAGTAGAGTATAGAGTTTTGAACCCCTAAAATGAAAGATTGATGAAGGATTAGAGAAAGTTGGGGGAGAAAAGAGCCCCTTTTTATACTTCTTTTAAATCATAATATCTTTTTTAATTTTTTAATCTATATATCAAATTTCCTATAAAAAATATTGATTTTATTTATACTTAAAAAAAAAAAGTAAAGAAATATTAATTGAGATTATGCACGTCGAGAGTGGAACTGGCTGCATACCAACTGAAGGGTGGCGCTAGAATATGGTTTAACTAATGGGAGAAGGGAAGAACTCAGGGTGCATCGAATGTGAGTTGGGGTATGTTTGGGAAGGCCTTCTTGGGCGTTTCTTTTCTCGAAAACTGAGAGAAGCAAAGGTACGAGAATTTCTTATCCTTAAGCTGGAATCTTTGAGTGTACATGAGTATGTTCATCTAACTTTCCCGTTATGCTTCGAAGATGGTTGCAGATATGAGGAGTATGATGAGTCTGTCGTCTGTCAAGTAAGAAAGGTAAGACAACCATGTTAATAGGTGACATGAACATAGCGAGATTGGTGATTCATGTGCATCAAGTTGAGGTTGAGGAGGATAAGTTGAGGGATATAGAAGAGTTCAGGAATAAGAAAGCTAAAACGTCTAGGGGTGTGCAAAAACCAAACTGAAAAATATTCTTGGATTATTGGGATTTTAATAGGTTTATAAAAAAATTTATTGAGTTATTGGTTCGGTATTGATTTTTCCTATTTGGTTATTGGGTAAACCGATAACCCAATAAGACGATAATAATTTATTATTTTACCCTTCCTAATTATTAAATATTAATAATTTAATATATAATTAGACACTATAACTATATGAAATTATTAGTACTATACCAACTTCACACTAGGCTGCTTTACTAGTTTTTACTATT
This sequence comes from Solanum sitiens, assembly GCA_016801875.1. Lineage (NCBI taxonomy): Eukaryota > Viridiplantae > Streptophyta > Magnoliopsida > Solanales > Solanaceae > Solanum > Solanum sitiens. The sequence continues at coordinate 1,119,449 of JABWTJ010000023.1, read as the reverse complement.
TACCTGAAACCTAAAGATTAGTAAGGGTTTCACAATTGTAGCTATTTGATTTTAGTTTTAGTTTTACTCTTGTTGGACTAGCTTATTTTAGTTTTAGTTTGTAATTGTAGGTTGTAATTTTTGCAAGTTTGTAAAGGTCCGTAATTTGATTAACATAAAAAATTATAGTACGAACGCTTTAATGCTTATAATTTAAGTCTATTTTACTTTTCTTATTAACTTAAGCTTCCAGCTTTTTTCTATTTTTCAAAATTTTCAATCGATATTATTTTCAATTTTAGCCTTTTAAGTTAGTTAGTATTATGTCTAAATCTCCCAAATATTAGGTTTCAAAGGAATGACTTGTATCACTGTCGATAAAAGATCATCTTCAATCTCTTAACTTGTGCGGGATAACACATACCAATGAGATACAGATTTTCAAATTTAGATGTTTGGCAAGAACAACTTACGTAGAGGAGGATGAGTTAGGAGCCATATGTTTGCTTCAATAAAACAGCTTTGAGCATGTTGTTTTCATGATTACGGTTTCTTGTTACATAATTAAATCCCTGCAGACAACATTATCATTCTTATATATACCTACAAGGGGTGTGTTGCGATGCAAGGATCACTTCCTTCAACTAAAAATCTCAGATTGAGCTTTTGACATGAATAATCTTTTGGGAGGGAGCATTTTCTGGCATGAATCTGAATTGGCCGGACAATGAATTTCAGTAGTTAACTTTGGTCTAGGAGTTACTTCTCTTTTCGATTCAAGACTTGTGCTCTTTTGAGACTCCAAAAATGGACAATTCTCACCCTACTATTCACTTAATACATTTATCCACATTAAGTAGGTCTCCTTTCCTACAAAATGTTATAATATTGCTTCTTGATCTCTGTACTATTTCTGTAAAGGATCTCTCTCTGTCCTCCCTAAAGTAAGTTCTTCTTAAAAGCCGATACCATCTTTGGCGAAAACAGAAAAACAAATGCTAATAGTGATCCGAAAAGCATTTTCATAAAATATTGCATCGGATCATTGTCAACTTCTTCCTCTGTGCCAGTGGACGTTGACATTGCCATTGTCGAGGGCAATGCTTCAATAACAGCATCTGCCAGATCAGTTATAAAAGAGGAGGTGCAATTCAGAGCAGGAACACGACCCCAATTTTCAATTCCCGATTCAAGAGCTAACTCCTTGTATTCCATATCAATCTCTTCAAGAGTCTCTATATGCTCGCTCACAAAGCTGAAATTCCAATAGCATGGAACATTAGGTGAGATATCAAGAATAAAGTAAGAGATTGTGTTATCGTAAAAAGTAAGCCAACAAACATTCATATGACAAGAGTATCTTAATTGACATTTCAACAACGAAGGCCTAATACTCATGAAGTGGTGGTGATAATTTAAGTTCTTCATTCGGGATCTCTCATACACAGTGAAATAATTCCAATTTGCACTTCATGATGCCCAACTGCACAGGCATTCACAACACACACGAAACCACAAGAGCGTCACTTCCCTTCCAAAATCCCACAACTAAAATGTATCTCAGAGACAGTTGGCTATTGTCGCTTCAAATTCCCACATCAGTTTTATGAATATGCAGGAGAACCATTAGGATAATACATCTAACTCAATAATTACAAGACACTCCAAGTAAGGCAAACATCTCACCCCTCTTTTTTTCTTCTGACTAGTCAAAGAGGTTCTCACGGTTATAGTCAGATTATTAATTTTCCAACCTCTCATGCACAAGAGATTAGCATCCATAAATGACAATCCTCTCTATAAATTCAAGTTATCAATTTGTAGCAATAGGACCCATGAGTCGTGTGGTCTTCTTGTTACCATCTCCAGCAAATCAGGTCTGGCTAGAGAAACCATAGTAGACTTGAAAAAGTTTTCAACAAAATGTGATCATGTTAAACTTGCAAACAGCACATACAAAGTCTAACCCAGGTTGTTAATATAACAAAAATCGCCCAATAAATTGATAGCACCTGAGTTTTGATCCCATGACACCATAACTTATTGAGAAGATAAGTTTCAGGTGCTAGAATGCATACCTTACTGGAACAGCCAACAGAGACTTTACACCTTTCTGTCCAAGCTCAACAAGAACTTCATCAGTGTATGGCTTCAACCATTGTACAGGACCAACTCGGCTCTGGAATGCAAAACGATAATACTGAATTAATTCACCACGAGGAAAAAGTACCTTCATCCCACTATACTTAGTTTTTGGTATATTTCTTGTATACAGGAACTTTCCCACATTAATGAAATTGCTTTTCTTTATTTTACATAGTATAGGGGTAAAATGTGATGAAGGATTATTAACACCGAGCTTGGAGAAGAGTTGGGAAAATCTGAAATATAAAAAAGTCTGAAGTTGGTAGAAAAGAAGTCACATCAAATTTGAAATAATACAAGTAAAATTAACATCAATCTGAACTGTTGAGGGATGAACCTTTGGCATTTTTGGGAAAACGTCATATTTTATGAAACAGACCAATATAGAAGTAAAATGGGTCATATTCTGTCTCAAACCCAACAAACTTCCTCACAAGAAAAGACTTGTTTTAAAAATAGGAGGAAGGAAAAAAAAAGGAGAAAAATATGGAACTGTTCCACTTTGACGTGAACACTGATCAGTAAAAGCACATAGAATTTGGCTAATCTGAACTATGAGTCATTGCAGTGTGGAAAAATACAGTTATTTCCGATATCTAATAAATCACTTAGAGGACACCATTAGGAAGAGCTGAATGTACATGGTATTGCAGAATGTGGAGAACTACAGGTAATACAAAAGGTGATCTGGAGGACTTGAGCTTTAGGACAAACCTGGTAAGCCAAGGTATGATCATTGTTGAATTCTCTAGCTTTCAGCTCTTTCATTATCAAGAAAATGCACTCTTCCATCTGATCTCTATATGGATCACCAGCATTTTCAACATAACTGACTGGCACTCCATGGGCACTAAAAAAAATCATGACCTGAAAATACATCCCTCTTAGAATTGAGTTGGAAACAGTAAAAAATTCCCAGTAATAATAAAGAAAGGTTCATCACCAAACTAAAAGCATAACCATGATGATCAGAAACTAAGGTCACATTAATAAAGAAATAAGATATGCTACCTCCTCAGGCTTAGTGAAATTATGTAACTCCTGCTCAATCAAGTTTGCCATGGACTTGATGTAACCTTGTCGTTGGTACCAGGATTCAATGACAGCAACTGGCAGTCTGGACAGATAAGAGTCTTCTCTGCGAGTACACAAAAAATTAAAGATATTGATTAGAGACAGGAAAATGTATATGCATACACTTCAATTTAAGAACCTGAGACTCCAAAACTGCAGTAACCAAATCAAAAAGAAAAAGAGAGTTACTTGAAAATATTCTGAAGGGCACGGACACTTGAACCAGTTGTAGAGATAGAGTATTGAGGATATAAAGGCAGTACAACAAGCTTTGTAATCCCATCTCTTTTTATCTGCACCACAACAGGGAAACTCAAATTCAGATCAAACTTAAGACCTATGAAATTTCCAGCTCACAGGAGAAGAGTGATTCTTAGGTCCATTCAATCCCAACTATTCATTTGGGTGTCCTTGAAAGGATAATTGCTGGCTGGGATCAAGTAGGTGCAGAAAACATGTTCTACCCAAGAATTTCAACACATAAATCTGTTTAAATAAAAAAAGTATAGGATCTCAAATAAATAGCTGGCAGTTCATCGAAAGAATCAGCATATAACTATTTGACTATATCTATACATAAAAGTAGTGAGGTTGTATTACAAGCTTGCTAAGAAAAGCAGAGCACATTCACAAGACTTCCCTAACCAGAAGCCAAAACTATCTCATCCAGACAAATTAATGAAAAGAAAGCATAATGAATTTTCTTCAGGTAAAATTTCCAAACAATGTAATCAGAACACAACACATAATTTCTAAAACTATCAATTTCGCTTCTTACAAATGAAAAAGGTCATGATTATCTTCAAAATGTGGCCAGGTTTCAACAAAAAGGGTCTATTTACCAATTGAAACATTAGTAAACAATAGTATAGATCACATTTTTTTTGTGGAGGTCTATATATCACTGAAAATCTTAGCAGAATTGATTTAAACAAATGCCAGAATAAAACATTAGCTCCTCATAAATGGAAATTGACAGACAAGTTAGCTTATACTGTGAAACATTCTAGTCGTGGACTGAGATGAACGTTATCCGGATTTGAAAACCAAAAATAAAAAAAAAATAAGAAGCTATATTTTAACATATTGCAAGGGTAAAAAGGGTTTCTTTAGGAGAGTTCCTCAATTTCACTACTTCGATCCAGATTTTGCTTGTAAAAAGCCTTCTATTCCTCCAATTTTAGTTCAATAGTACTAATAGAACATTTTTAGTTGAGTAGTAATTTCTTTTTATCAGTAAAATGATGAGTAGTACTTATCAAACAATTCTTATAGTTGGGTAGTGCCTTACTTTTCAATAAAAGATGCACATACTGATAAAACTGAGAGTTGGCTTGAATGGTTTTGTCATGTCCTAAGTAGACCTTCTGATGCAATGGGTTCGAGGTGTGCAAAAACGTAACGATAATAGAAAGCTGTCTCAAAATACCAATAATCTCCCAGAATCCATGCAACTTAGCGAAAACTAGAGCACAGCGAAAGAAAAGGACCCCTTAGCAGTACCACCCTAGTTGAGATTAAGGCTTAGTCTTTGTCAGGGATTGTATACGTTAATAGAGAATCTAGCAAAATTCACGGCTTAGAGAACCTAATGTATTGAAGATTGGAAATGGAGCTAAATGGGAATGAAATGGGTAGCAATGATTCATATAATCCCCACCAGCTTGGGATTAAGGCTTAGTTCTTGACTTGGCACTTAATTACGTTAGACATGAAGTCCAATCCAGTTCAATTACTGTTGGGATTAACAAAAGATGGAAGATTTTCTGTGGAGGAGGACGAAAGAGGAGAGAGGAGGAAATAACACTAAGAACACAAAAACCTTTGGCTCAGTATCTTCCCTAGAACTATATGAAGGGAGGAGGGAGTAAGAGGCGCCTTTCTTCTTATTTATTTCTTTTCTCCTTTCATGTCTTATTTTTTGGGTGGGGAGACGAAGATTCAAATAAAATAGATATCTCATGATCCATTAAGTAGGAAAATCATCTGTTATAATTGTTGGTAATTTTATCCATTATTATTCATCTGCTAATTCCCCAACAAAAAGTTTTTCTAAAGCTACAAGTAAAAAAGAAGGTTTCTACAATCAAGATCCTAGATAATATTGCTTTAGGGTAAGACAAGGTGTATAATCAAGAAAACTTGAAAGAAAAGGAAAAGGAAAAGACCAGATACTAATTATATATACCTGTGAAACTACAAGAATAGTAGAGATGAGCTAAAGACCATTTTCTATGTAAAGCTCAAAGTCTAAATATGACGATGCAACTCAGAACATAGAACAATTGCAGTGAACATGTAATAAAAGTTATATATACAATAGATATAGAATGAAAAAGCATACGGTATACCATTATTTATACTCATTATATAGTAAAATACAAGCTGGGATTTGTAGCATATCTGCATATGTGCTAGAGAAAACATATTTTATGTCACAAGGTAACAAAATAAGAGAAATTAAGAAACACTGCCAAAGTAGTTGTAACATGTGTGGGATCATATAAGTTCTACCATTTTTTATTCTACCTTACAGAATTACTCTATTTTTTACTGATTCTTTGATTTTGTTTAGTAGAAAGAATTATAATTTGTGCTTTTCTGTGAATTGTGCCCGTGTTCAAGCTCTCAAAACAAATTAGACTTATTTGAAAAGTATAAATGAAACTAGCGTTCAAATAACTTGTTGAGATTATCGTAAGCACATGAGAAAAGACATAGACAAGATCAAAAAAAAGATCAAGACAAGAAAATGTCAACTGGAAGAACCAAGGATGCATTTTAAGCCTACCTGGTGAACAGCTTCCTCGGTGAATGGGTGCCAGTACCTCATCGCAACATAGACATTAGATGGGACTTCCTTTGTTTCTAGAGCCATTTTTAGTGCACTAGCCTGTAATGATGAGCTTAAGAGGGTTAACATGTTGAAAATGACACCAGTATAATGAAAAAAAAAGAATTTGTTAGCACAGAGCACATAAATAAAAAGAGGTTTTCCTGTACCTGCTCATCTGTTATTTTTCGTAAAGGACAACCACCTCCAATTGCAGCATATCCTTCCTTGCTTTTCGGAGCTCGGAGAACAGATATAAGTTGTGCCAATGGGCGCTGGAGAAATCGGAACAATCTGGGTAGACGTATAATGTCCTGCGATGTGAAATTCATACCATTAGCATAAACACAAACAATGAACTAAATTGCTCAAAATCTCCAGCTTAGGAAAAAAAATGAGTTAAGACTGATTGTTAGCATACAGGATCAGCAAATAAGTTGAACAGAAAAGGCTGGACATCATGAAGTGTGTCTGGCCCTCCAAGATTCAAAAGTAGCACTCCAATCTTTTCTTCAGCTGTCTGTGAAGAAGACTCAACGATGCTCCCCGAATACGTAGACAATCCAACAGAGCAGAACGTCTTGCCAACTACATCTCTCTTGTGCACTGGGCGATGTAAAGACAATCCCCCAACTACACTGCTTTTTTTAAGAGTGAGTTCAGAAGATAAAACTGTAATCTCTCGCTCATCAGAATTCATTTCTCGCCCACCATGTGAGGAATGGCAAGCAGGCATTAACCTTGTCCGCGAGCAGCATCTGCCAGGACAAAGATTCACATTCAGTACATCATTTTGGCATTGAAATTAGCATGGAAATGAAAAATCTATGTCTATCTCCTCATTAAAAAGTTTCTTTTCCCCACGAGATCTATCGAGTCATCATACTTGATACACTCCCTTTATTAGATTGTCATTACAAAGTTATAGAGTAACTTTCTAAATTATGTAAGCAAAGCATTTTCCCCATATCATAAGTTGGTATTTGATTATAAAAGAACCAACAACTTCCGCATACCAAATGACCTCATTCACCTACCAAACCCAAAACATCTTAAACCTTTCATCAAGATTCTGACTTTTCAAACAGTTATTCATATAATTGATCAAATCAAACGTTACAACAAAGAAAAAAGGAACTCAATCCTTACAAAAACATATAATTGACAATAACAGAATTTAAGAGCAACCCATATGAAAATAAAGTAAGGAATTTCCAAGAAAATGAAAACCCATAAAAGCTTACATGGAAGAGTTAGAAGTGAAACTGGCAAAACTAGAACTTGGAACCTTAGTCGGTTGAAGAAGTCGAGAGATCGTCCCTGTTTCCATGATCTACTATGTGATGATTTTCTTCTATCAAAACTTTCCAAAAAGAGATCTCAGTCTAGTTTTTTATGGGTCTGAAAGAAAAAAATACTATTAAATGCAGAAAAATGTATAGTTTGTGGAAATTTTTGTGAGAAAAAATTAAAGGGGTTGGCTAAAAAAGTAAAATATTGAGAAGAGTCAAACAAATATAGGGTTTATGAAAGCTAATTGGATGGAGAGAAATGTATAAATTAAAAAAAAAAAGAGGAGAGGAATAACGAAGACGTGTTCATTGCTATTGATGTAGGAAGTCACCTAACACCATTTTTCTTCAAACGAAACCGCCAACTGCGACTTCTTCTCTCTTTTTGGATTTGGAGGCGCTATTAAACATTATTCTCTCCGTTTTATATAAGTTGATTAATTTTTTATCTGACATATTAAAATATCATGAATAAAAGGGAATGCATAACTTCTAATTGAAATTCCAGAAATACACCTAACTAAATCAACATCTTATTACTCTCGTGAACCTTTTTTTCTTTGTAATTTTGTGTCTCTCATCTTTGGATTAAGACTCAAAGACATCCTTGAGTTTTCACATGGGACACTAATAATCCCTCGTGTTTGCAATATTGGTGCAGTTTTGATCCTTCTTCAAAATTTTACCTATTTTTTAACATTTATTTATTCATAATTTATGTATGAAATTTTTAATCGTCATTTTTATATATTTAATAGAAATAATAACTCCACTTAAGAGATTGTGAGAAGAAAAACAATTTTGAATGAGGACAAAAAATGCATCAATATTGCAAACACGAGGACTGTTAGTGCTCCATGTAAAAAACTCAAGGATGACTTGAAGTCTTTAACTCAAAGATGATGGACTATTTTGTACCTTCTCTCTAATTTTATGCACCTTTTGTCTTACGTGGTAGACTTCGTGATTCTACACAATTGAAGTGTGTGGAAGATATTTGGATGCCACGTAAGTCAAAAAGGTGCACAAAATTACAAAAGAATAAGTTCAGGGACAATAGGATTTTAGTTTAGTTAAGGTGTGTCTCTAAAATTTCGATAATAATCTAGGGAGTACTTGTGCATTTTCATCGAATAAGAAAAAATATTTTTAAAAAGTCAATTGTAAATATAATATGAAAAATATAATTAATATTTTCTTAATTTAATAAAGTAAATAATTAATATGAAGGAGTATCTTTATAGTACACTCTTGGCATAAAATTTGGCATTAGCTATGTAGTTTTTGATTACCATTTGGATATTTATGTAAAAATTTAGAATTAAATTGCATTACTTTTGTTTGTCAATTCTATAGTCTCAAATAATATATTGGTAGTCTTGCATTATCTATGTATATTATATTCCCATCTGTCTTAATGTTTGTTGTAAATAGACATAAAAGGTAAATTATCTCTTGATTTTTTAATTAAACAAATATTATTGAACAACTATTTATAGTATAGTGAACAACCATTATTGAATCAGGAGAATATATGATAGGGATACTTGTATCCAAACTTGTGATATTTCCAACAATTGTGCTATTAATGTAGTTGTCATTTTTGAAATAGATTTAAAATTTGAAAGTTTCGAGTGTTATATTAATAAAAGTGTAAAAGATGAAAATACACTAAAGACTGAATGTTATGGATCCGTACAAGAGTTAATTAAAAAATTATTAGAATTGTTCAACGCTAGCTACACTATTTATCTGAAATAATAAATTAAGATAAATAGAGATAGAGAAAATTTGATTCTTTCGGAATGGCAAGTAAATCACCAAGCTTTGTAAAAGTATATATTGCCTTTGATTGAGATTAATAGGCTTGCTAATGCTATTATTTGCATCACGTGTATACTCAATAGGTGCTATAAGTCGGTCGAACAAAAAATTAATAATATTATGATGACAAAAAATATGAAACAAACCTCATTATATCAATATCTCAAAATTTTACTAACTCTGAAAAAATGAAAAGAATAAAACTATCGGAATCAATAGATATGTATTTACAACAAACATTAAGACAGATGGGAAAATACAAAGCAATGCAATATGATACTTCCGACGTTCCTTTTTAATTGTTATGATAAAATGTAGCACAATCCTTAAGAAAAAAAAATAATAAGGAGAATTATTTGACCAATGTTAATACATCTCTTATTAATTCTTTAATTTTTATCTATATATATGTCTCTTAACTCTAAAATAATTAATATTAATGGTAAAAAAAATTAAAAAAAGTTAATTCACTAATTGTATAAATTGACAACTAGAGCACTTTGAACAAACATTTTTGGTATACATAACAACCAAAAAGAAATATATAGCTAGCATTTGGCCATAAATTTTTAAATAATCTTGGCAAATATTATTTGGGTGAAAATTTGGATGAAATTTCACCATGTGTTTGGCCATAGTATTTGAAAAATATATTTCACTTTTTTAGAAAAATATGAGTGATACCCATAAGTTTTAAAAACTATCAAAACTAACCATAAGTTTGTATTACAAGTCAATTGGATCTTCGTTACAACAATAACAAATGATGTTCATGACACTAGAGCAATGTGGTAATTTGGAGTGAGTGCAACAAGTATCATTCCATACATCGTAAAGTAGACAAAGCACATGGCTTTTTTTTATCCTTATTCGATTGTTCATCATTTTCATCAATAACCATATCATCATTTAACATTCGCTGAATATTTCATCACTACTTTGGTGTTAACGTAAAAATTAATGTAATATAACGCAAACAATAACTATAAAGGTGTTTTTGTAAAAGATAAAAGTTTGAAGTAAAATTTCAATTTATAAAAGATCCCAAATAATGAGATTTGGGCCAAATACTTGAAAAGCTAGTATTTAGGAATTTGGGATATTTGCCAAAAATATTTATCAAATAATAACAAAATGTATGAACAAACATTATTTACCAAGTTTTTTCTCAAATATTATTTGAAAAATTTATGGCCAAACGGGCACATAATGTCAAGGTCTAATTGTGTGACCGCACATTAATAATTATATAAAAAAAGTGGTCACTGCTACCACTAATTTATTAGTTGCTTGTGCTAAATTAGGTACTAAATTGATAATTAGGTTAAAAGAGTACAATGGTCACTCTCATTGATTTTTTCTTTAAATTATTTTGAACTCAATTCATAAAAGTCTGAATAAATTAGGCCAATCATTTATTTCAGGGATTAATTTGAAATTAACTCAACTTTTTTTAAAAAAAAACAAGTATCATAACGAACAAATATTAATCAATAATTTATAAAAAAAAAAAAAAAAAATCTAGTAAGATCATTTGACACTATTTTTATTTTTTATTATTTAAAGTATGTATGAGTTTCATCATACACAATGAAACACATGCTTAAAATGACTAAGATTTTATTTGTGTAAATGCATAAGCAAAGTTCCCTAACATTTGGATATTTGTGGAGAATGGAAAAAATAGAAATATACAACCTGCAGGAACTATAACTATAAAATGCAATTATTGTTATAAAATAAAGACTAAATGCTAAAATTAAACTTAATAGCAACTAAGGAGAGAAGAAAGTATTAGAGAGATAAAATAGGAAACTTGAATCTTCCTTATTTTGGTGTATTTTCCATAGAGATTACAATGCCTTTTATAGGCATAAGAGGGGTATAATGGACATTCACAAATTGTTATTATTTACAACACTCCCCCTTGAATGTTCATTTAAAATAAATTCTTAGTAAAGTAACAAATGTAAATAGTTGATCCTAATACGCATTACTTGCTGCCTCATTAAAAACCTTATCAGGAAAACCAGTGGGATAAAACCTTGATTAAGGAAAAAAAAGTACAGCGCGTATTTTACTCCCCCTGATGAAAACCATGATTTAGCTGCCCAAGTTTTCTCATTCCAATCTTGTATACTATCTTCTCGAAAGTTGCGGTTGGCAAAGACTTGGTGAATAAATCAGCCACATTATCACTCGAACGAATTTGATGTACGTTGATATCACCATTCTTCTGGAGCTCATGTGTGTAGAAAAACTTTGGTGAAATGTGTTTCGTTCTATCGCCTTTTATGAATCCTCCCCTGAGTTGTGCTATGCATGCTGCATTATCTTCATATAAGGTTGTGGGTACTTTGTCGCATTTCAAACCACATTTTTCTCGAATAAGGTGTATAATGGACCTTAACCACACACATTCTCGGCTTGCCTCATGAATAGCTATTATCTCAGCATGATTTGATGAAGTGGCCACGATGGACTGTTTCGTAGATCTCCAAGATATAGCAGTACCCCCACATGTGAATACATAACCTGTTTGATATCTAGCTTTGTGTGGGTCAGATAAATATCCTGCATCAGCATAGCCAACAAGATTTGGACTACAATCGTCAGAGTAGAATAAACCATATCAATAGTCCCTTTTAAATACCGCAATATGTGTTTGATTCCATTCCAATGTCTCTTAGTAGGAGCAGAACTATATCTTGCCAACAAATTAACCGAAAAGGTTATATCAGGCCTTGTAGTGTTAGCAAGGTACATTAGTGCACCAATTGCACTGAGATATGGTACTTCAGGACCGAGAATTTTCTCATCCTTTTCTTGAGGTCGAAATGGATCTTTATTTACATCAAGTGATCGGACAACCATTGGAGTACTTAATGGATGTGCTTCATCCATATAAAATCTTTTCAACACCCTTTTTGTGTATGCAGATTGATGAACAAAAATACCGTTTGTCAAATGCTCTATTTGCAAACCAAGACACAATTTTGTCTTTCCGAGATCTTTCATCTCAAATTCATTCTTTAAATAATCGATTGCCCTGTGAAGTTCCATTGGAGTTCCAATAAGGTTTATGTCATCGACATAAATAGTAAGTATAACAAACCCTGATATTGTTTTCTTTATAAACACACATGGGCAAATCGCATCATTTATATAACCTTCCTTAGATAAATACTCACTAAGACGGTTATACCACATTCGTCCAGATTGCTTCAATCCATACAATGATCTTTGCAATCTAATTGAGTACATTTCCCGAGGCTTTGAACTGTATGCTTTGGGCATTTTGAATCCTTCAGGAATTTTCATGTATATCTCATTATCGAGTGATCCATAAAGGTAGGCTGTAACCACATCCATCAAATACATTTCAAGTTTCTCATGGATCGTCAAACTAATGAGATAACGCAATGTTATTGCATCCATAACGGGTGAGTATGTCTCTTCATAATCGACGCCGGGCCTTTGAGAAAATCCTTGTGCAACAAGACGTGCTTTGTACCTTTGTATTTCATTTTTCTCATTTCTTTTCCGAATAAAAACCCATTTATAGCCAACAGGTTTAACACCATTAGGTGTTTGTACTATAGACCCCAAAACTTCGCGCTTGACAAGTGAATCCGATTCTGATTGAATTGCTTCTTGCCATTTTTGCCAGTCATTTCTCTGTCGACATTCTTCAACAGATTGAGGTTCAAGATCCTCACAATTTTGCATAATTTTTGATGCAACATTGTATGCAAAAACATAATCCACCGCTATTTCTGAGCGATTTAGATTTATTTCATGATCACTTGATTTTATGTATAGTTCATTGTTTCCTTGAGTCTCAAGCTCACTGATTCCTCCAAGGATATCAGAATTACTCACATCTTGACTTTCTATGTGAGGTTTTTTCATAGTGTCATTTTGATCTTTTAATTTTCTTTTTCTAGGATTTTGATCCTTTGATCCTAATGGTCTACCACGCTTCAGGCGTGCTTTTGACTCATTAGCTATGACACTAGTTGATGGTCCTACGGGGACATCAATTCGAATTGGGACATTCTTTGCAGGAAAATGTGATTTAGTAATCCTTTTCAAATCTGTAAATGCATCTGGCATTTGATTTGCGATTTTCTGCAAATGAATGATCTTTTGTACTTCTAGCTCACAAATGGAAGTACGAGGATCAAGATGAGACAATGATGGATTTTTCCACAAAATTTCTCTTTTAATTTCACTATTTTCTCCCCCTAATTTTGGAAAAAGTGTCTCATCAAACCGACAATCAGCGAATCGAGCTGTGAACATATCTCCAGTTAATGGCTCAAGGTAGCGAATAATAGAGGGCGATTCAAACCCAATGTATATTCCTAACCTTCTTTAGGGACCCATCTTAGTGCGCTGTGGTGGTGCTACCGGCACATAAACAGCGCATTCAAAAATTCTCAGATGAGATATATTGGGTTGTTGACCCAAAGCCAATTGTAATGGAGAAAAATTATGATAATTTGTTGGCCTGAGACGAATAAGTGCTGCAGCATGCAAAATTGCATGACCCGACACAGAAGTGGGCAACTTAGTTTTCATAAGTAACGGTCTTGCAATCAACTGCAGTCGTTTAATTAATGACTCAGCCAGACCATTTTGAGTGTGAACATGAGCTATAGGATGTTCAACTCTTATCCCAATCGATAGACAATAATCATTGAATATTTGGGATGAAAACTCTGCAGCGTTATCAAGGCGAATAGACTTAATCTGATTATCAGGAAACTGTGCCCGTAATCGTATTATTTGTGTCAACAATTTTGTAAATGCCAAATTGCGAGATGACAATAGGCATACGTGAGACCATTTAGAGGAAGCATCTATCAAGATCATAAAATATCTAAATGGCCCACTCGGTGGGTGAATTGGCCCACAAATGTCCCCATGTATACGTTCCAAAAACACAGGGGACTCAATTTTGACCTTTGTTGGTGATGGTCTCACAATTAACTTGCCTTGATAACACGCATCACAAGAAAATTCACCATTTAAAAGAATTTTCAACTTCTTTAATGGATGCCCATTTGAATTTTCTATAATTCGTCTCATCATTATAGATCCTGGATGTCCCAGACGATCATGCCAAAGTACGAAAGTATTGGAATCAGTAAACCCCCGGTTTACTATAGAATGTGCCTCAATTGCACTAATTTTTGTCCAATACAATCCAGAAGATAAGGCCGTGAATTTTTCTACAACATATGTCTGCCCGGAGACATTTTTGGTTATACCAAGATATTCAAGATTCATTTCATCAATTGTCTTGATATGATAACCATTTTCACGGATATCTTTGAAACTCAATAAGTTTCTCCGAGATTGAGGAGAAAACATGGCATTATTTATTATGAGTTTAGTTCCCTTGGGCAAAATTATAATGGCTCTTCCGGAGCCCTTAATCAAATTAGTACTACCAGATATCGTAGTAACATTCATATTGCCCATACTCAAATGAGAAAAATATTTCTCATTTTTAAATATCGTGTGTGTTGTACCAGAATCAATCAAGCAAATGTCTTCATAATTTAATAATTTGCTTGGAGAATTATCCATATCTTCAAAAGTAATGAAATAAATTTATATTAACTGATTAATTATCTTTTGTTAAATATTTAAGAAATAATGTAAATGTTAAAATGATATTTGAATCATTAATAATGCATAAGATTTTTATCACTCAAATCTTTAACACTAAATTTCATTTAGTTTAGTATATTTAAAATAAGTATTAATATAATTTATTATCTTGAAATGACATTTGAGTGACAAAAAGGAAAGGTGTTTTCCACTAACCAATTTAGGTAGTGGTCTTACTTATACATTTTTCTTTTATGGCCACAAAAGTTAAAGGAAAGAATAATTTTAATATTTTTCAATTCCTTTTCAAATCATAACATTCCAACTCACTTTCCATTAGTGTTTCTAAAATATGGACTCAATTATGATCAATACAAAACAACAAATATTAATAACATTAGTAAATTTCAACAATTATTATTCTTCCATATTCACAGAACCGTCACTAATTAAGTGATCTATTTTTCCTTCAGGGTGTGTGAAGAAATCCGCCACATCCAAGTGTGTGATGTCAATATGATCAGTGATAAATTTAGTTTCGGGATTTTTATCCTTTCTTTTTAGTGATGCTTGATAAAGCTCAACCAAGTGTATAGGAGTACGGCAATCACGTGCATAATGACCCTTTCCACCACATCGAAAACAATTTATTTTAATTGTTTCACGTTTCTCATCTTTTCCTTTTCCCCTTTGATGACTATTTTTTTTTGGTGAATGATTAACACCGGGAAAAGGATTTCGCTCTTGGTCGTAATTACGACCACGTCCACGTCCACGGCCTCTTCCACGCCTAGCGTGGTGGGCGTACACCTCATTCACTTCAGGAAGTGGTGTAGATCCAGTGGGACGATTCTCCTGATTTTTCATTAACAAATCATTATTTTGTTCAGCCACGAGAAGATGAGAAATCAGTTCAGAATACTTCTTGAAACCCTATTCTCGATATTGTTGCTGTAAAAGCACATTCGAGGCATGAAATGTGGAGAACGTTTTTTCTAGCATATCAACAGCATTAACTGTATCTCCACATAGTTTCAATTGAGAAGTAATTCTGAACATGGCAGAATTGTACTCATGAATAGACTTAAAGTCTTGTAGTGTTAAATTCATCTAATCATATCGTGCCTTTGGATGAATGACCATCTTCAAATGGTCATACCTTTCTTTTAGGTTATTCCACAGAACGAGTGAATCTTTGACTGTGAGATATTCAATTTTTAAAATTTCGTCAATATGATGACGTAAGAATATCATTGCTTTAGCACAGTCTTGTTTTGATGCTTTATTTTCAATTTTAGTGGTGTCTCCAAGACCCATAGCATCCAAATGGATTTCAGCATCCAATACCCATGAAAGGTAGTTCTTGCCCGAACTTTGAAGGGCAACGAACTCAAGTTTAGTAAGATTAGCCATAATAAAAAGAAGAAAAATAATAATACCTTAGCCTTCAAATTTAGTCTTCAAACTTTGATATGACAGAGTCTCGTGCTGATAACGTGTTATAAAATAAAGACTAAGTATTGAAATTAAACTTAATAGCAACTAAGGAGAGAAGAATGTATTAGAGAGATAAAATAGGAAACTTGAATCTTCCTTATTTTGGTGTATTTATAGAGATTACAATGCCTTTTATAGACATAAGAGGGGTATAATGGACATTCACAAATTGTTATTATTTATAACAATTATCAAATTATAGCTATGTAGCCTCACTATGTGTTTATGTTTGTTATTTCTGAAATTTTCTCTGTACTTAAATGGGACACCTCATGACATTTACGGTGAAATCACATAGGTAGGATTGTAGATATTCAAATTCCAACAAATTGACAGAACTTGACTACAATTTCCATGATATAGTTTCCAAATTGATTCAATTATTTTTGCAACAGCCATGGATTATGAATCTGCTACATTTCCCAGGAGAAGAAACATAGATGATCTTCAGGTATTCTAAACAACACATTGCAAAATTCGGTAGTAGCTTGTATGTAATTTATCATTCATCAGGCACTTTGGCCTTCATTTCATAAACCAGGCAAAGGGTACTGGGACGTCAAAGCTTCGACTCGTTTTTGCAAGTCCAACACCTTATCTATCAAATTAAAATCTGGGGATGTAACAACCTTCATGAAATCTTGGAGTTTGGTAGTAGAGACGGACTTTTTGGCTTCAAGGGTAATTTGCACACCCTCGTGAATGAAATCTGCAACTGCTACAAATTCCTTCTCTGTAAAACCTCGAGTGGTCATGGCTGGTGAGCCTATGCGGATGCCACCCGGTACTAGTGCACTTTTATCACCTACAATTTTGATTTTGACGGTGTAAATGAAAAAAGAACTTTAAGGAAAATGACGAACTGCGTTAAAGCTTCACTCACCAGGCACTGAATTCTTATTGAGAGTGATTGATGCCATGTCGAGTATTTTCTCCACTCTAGCACCATCAATTCCCTAATTGACAAATGAACACGGTTAACCTATGCTGGTTTATCAGAGAAGACTGACTGGATCATCGTGCTTACAGCCAGCACATTACACAGATTAATTCAAGACATCTTTTATTTCTTTTGAAAATTTACTTTAAACAAACCAGTATATAGATTGTTGTTGTTGTTAATATAATTTGTTTTTGATTACCTACAAAATATAAGTCCATCCTACACAATAGAAGGGAAACAAAAGGCATAATTGTGAAAACTCACCATGGGCCTCAAATCCACAAGAACCAAATGATTGTCACTCCCTCCTGAGACCAGCTTGCAGCCTAATTCCATTAATCGGCTTGCAAGAGCTCTACAGTTGGCAACCACCTACAAGATAAATATTAAATGAAGTCAAATTTCAAGAGATGGAGCCCATGTTGGGGTAAAGAAGCCAAAATTCTTACCTGGTTCTGATAAACCTTAAATTCAGGTGATTTGGCATGCTTCAAGCAAACAGCTAGTCCTCCAATTGTGTGATTATGAGGACCACCCTTCAAAGAAAAACAATAATATTGATAACTCAATTCACGGAATCTAGATTATATTACAGAGTCCAAACGTGAACATTGTTCTTTCTTTGGTAAGATACTAGCAATCAAGTAAGACATTTCATAAAACAAAAGGAGCAAAATGGATAGTCAAAAGGAAAATGAACTGACCTGCAAACCAGGAAAAACAGCATTGTTTATGGCGGATTCTAGATCCATTCCCAGAACTGGATCTTTTTTGAAGAAGATCATTCCACCTCTAGGACCTCTAAGAGACTGAACAGACAAGTCGAAGTTAGGCCATAGTTAATCAGATATAACATAATATAAATCGGTAACTACTAAAATATTTGAGTTTAAAGATGGAGTTAGTAGCCTTCCAAAAGTTCCTCCATCTTCTGTATATGCTTAAATCCAGCCTACTCTCTTATATCTTACTTTGAAGAATTGCTAAGGAAAATGAGACTTGATCATGTTTGGAAACCTAACAGCAGAAGCGCATCGGAGAGAGAGAGAAGTGCAACGAAAATATAACATGTATAACAATTTAGCTTTCTATTAAGGAGCGGGGAAGGGAGGGATATGCTGAGAACAAAACTATCAACTTGGCAAGAAATTACAGTACCTTGTGAGTAGTAGTAGTAACAATGTCACAGTATTCAAATGGATTAGCAAGTATAGAGGCAGCTACAAGCCCACTGATATGAGCCATATCCATCATTAGGAAAGCTCCAACAGCATCCGCTATCTATCAGGATATACCAGAAACATAATATTAGATCCCAAACACAGAAAACAACAAGAAAATGTTAACATAGAGATCCAATTATTATATAATTGTACCTTTCTCAAACGAGGATAATCAAAATCACGCGGATATGCACTAGCACCAGCAATAATAAGCTTTGGGCGAAAAAGATTCGCTGTTTTCTCAAGCATTTCATAATCGAGAATACCTGTGTAGAATTAAAACAGACTTCCAATCAGCTGAACAGTCCAAATGCAACATGTTAAAGTGGCCCGCTGTTGTTACCTGTAGATTCATCAAGTCAATAAGGCATGGATTCGAAGTAAATCGAGGTGCCTGAAACTCGTCTTTTTGGAGTCATAAATCCATGGGACAAGTGGCCACTATGAGGTAAGTCCAATCCCTAAGGTACAAATCACACATTATAAATGTCAGTCCATGCAACTACTAAAAGACCAATAATAAGAAAACTGCTTACTATTTATAACTAACCATAATCCGGTCATGTGGATTAAGAACCGCTGTGTAAACTGCAAAATTTGCTGGAGAGCCAGATAATGGTTGAACATTCACACCCCATTGTTTTCCATCTAAGCCAAAGGCAGCCAATGCTCTTTCTTGACAGAGAGTTTACAACTCATTGATGTATTCATTCCCATCATAATATCTGATACAATAAAGAACTAGAAAATTGACATTAACAAGCTATTTAAGAGAAGACACATTTTCTGTAGGGAGGAAAAATCTATGATCAATATCTTCACCTTTTGCCTGGTAGCCCTTCAGAATATTTGTTGGTAAGGCAAGAACCAACTGCTTCCATCACTGCCCGAGATGTGAAATTCTCAGAAGCAATAAGTTCTAAGCTCCTAAACTGACGTTGCTTCTCTTTGTCAATAATACCACGAACATCAGGATCAGCTTCGTGCAACCCATAGTCTTCAAAGTTGCTCCCAGCACCTAGAGAATGCAGCGGACACCAATGGCTAAATGAAGAAAGTCTAAAAAGTAAATATCATCATCATACACGTTCATGAGGGATATGTAAACAACAGAAATGGATTTAGTCCAAGTTAGTTTTTACATTCCTTGTCCACCAGAATTGAATTTCGTACCCATTAGTTTTTACATCCCCGCGGGGAAATGAAAAACAAACTAAAATGCTCAATGAAAATCAGTTCTGACATCAATTATATTCTCTGCATTGGTTTCCAAGGACCTGATATAACAAGATGGGTGACTCTTCATATCTGTTGTTGGTAAGCAAGAAACAACACTTCCAAGCCCTACATTTCAGAAAACTGAGGTCCTCCAAATAACACATTCCAGCTTTACATGAGCTAACGAGTTCATCCCATAAGGCAATTGGTGTACCGAATTGGATATCAAAATAACGTTCAAGACTATCCAGTCGTACTTCATCAAATCAACAACATTTCATATCAATATCAGGAGTATAGAATAACCATTAGCATTAAGATAGTAGTAATTTACTATTTTACCCCTATATAAATGTTGAATTAAATATTAGTGACTTACTGGTTAGTGTCTTTGCCCTATAGCTTTCAATTCTCTGTTCACATTGACTTTGAGATCAAAATTTCACGTTATACAAAATGTCAAAACCTATTGTTTCTATTTCATGAGAATAAGAATACTTCTTTTCAGGTAAGTTATTACTATTTCTATTTTATGAGCATTCTCTAAAGTTACATTATAGTGCGGAGTTATAAGTATTTTCTTATTGGTTAAATTGAAAACCAAACAATTAAGAATCAAAAACTGATAAACATAATCAAGCTAATTCTCTTAGTGTATTTGGAACCAAAAACCGACAATACATAAAACCAAACCAAACCAACCAATGCTAACTCTTCATAAAAAGCATACTCAAGGGTCCATCAAACACCATTTGTACTAAAGGAGAATCTGACCAAACCGAAAAAAAACTCCTCCCCCCCAATAAACCCAATAAAAAACAGATATTTATACATACAAAATAGTTCTAAAGAACATTTTTCATATTCATATACTATATAGAACAAAATACAAATTACCTTCAGGAGCAGAAGAAGTATGCCTTTCTGTTATCAAGCTCCATTCAGTTGGAGTTGCTCTACAGGGCTTGACAGAGCATAACTTTACCCGACTCGAATTTACATTAATAACAGCAACCCCTTTTGAAGGAAAAGCCGACCCTTTAACCCAAAGAGACTGCTGAAGAGAACTCATAACTGCAGTTCCACAACAAACTTCCATGATGCAATTAATTAACAGCAACCCCTTCACTTCAAAATTCAGTTATTCTGCAAATAGAAAAACAAAGAAAAAGATTGTAACTTTTGGGAACAGGGGATTCAAATGAAGATGATATGCAACAAGTATAAATCGTTTAACATTATTGAAATTTCCCTTTGTGTTGAGTTTTGTGTTTGAAGAAGTGTGGGAATATATATGAAGAACACAAGGTGAGGAAAAAGAACCCTAGCTTGGAAATTCGCGTGCCGCTCATGCACTAATATCTCGAATATATTTCATTCAATCGTATATTTTATTTTATTTTAATACCTTTTTGTATATATTATATTAAAATTATAAAATTAAAATACATTTTTTATGACAAAGAAAATTCATAATTATTATTCTCTGAGTGTGCACAAGGTAAAAGCTCAACTCCTATGCAACAGCATTCACAAACCACACAAGAGAAGTGACTCGCGTTAGGCAAGCTCGATGCGATAAGCTCGATCCAGAAAGTAAGGAATTTTGAACTTGACCTCCAACATGAAGAAACTGAAACACATTTAATACCTTCTATGTATCTTTAAAATTGCAAAAAATATATATCAAATTAAAATCAAATAAATAAATTAAAATGAAAGAAAACATTCACAAAAGACCATATACATTCGCAAACTCTTAAACTATGCATTAAATTTAATTTGGATATTGAGAATATCGTATGTATTTAGGGTTTGTTGGCTTAACTTAGAAATAACTTTTTAGAAATTTAAATTTCAATAACTTTTACGTTAAAAAAAGGAAAAACAGGGGTACTTATTATTTTAGCTTTTAACTTTTTAGAGTCATTGTTAAACTATTCAAACACTCTTTAAAGATTAAAAACTCCTTATAAGTTGATAAATACTTTCTTATACGTATTTAAGTTAATTATAAAAAAAATATTCTTCAGTCTACTGAGATTAATATCAGCACATGGACAAAAATTGTCCTTTTAAGTATGTTCTTAGCTGTTCTGATCCTCTAAGTGGTCAAAAATTACATCTCCAAAGATATTTATCAAACTCTATATATTAGGTTTAACAGAAGCTATGGAAAAAGAGACTTGCATTGAAATAAAAAATCAATATTGTTTCTCAACAACAAAAAATTGCAAAGAGATTATTACAAAAATCAATGTTATTTTCTAATGAATGTCGCCAGAGCAACATTATATTAGAGGAAGAGACGAAGAAGACTAAGGCGCTAAAATAAAATTGGCACCTAATTCAAATGACTTGAAACTTATGGGCCGGGTCACATATAATTAGCTTTTGAATCAACTATTGGGTTGATATATATTTGACAGATGTCCATTACCCTTGTACGTACATATTATTTGCTTCACTTTTATCCTTATCCGTAGAGAATATTAGAAAGTTCTAGAATATGATTAGTCGTACATAATTTTGTTAGAGGCGTCAGAGTTGGTTAAGATATTTTTATTTCATGGAATATACTTGTATAAATAACAGAGCTGGGATGTAAAGAAATATACATTGGAAATGAAAGGAAATTCCATTTTGGAAATCTAGAGTTCTTCATTTTATCTTCTGTTATGGTATTGGTATCAGAGCAATAGCTTTAGAACGATCATTTTTTTCATCGCTTGTTTTCATCATCCCATTGATCTTTTCGTTCCTATGCTTCTTCATATTTCTTCTTTTATCTTCATATTTTTTTTCTTGATCTTCTCCTTTGAAAAATGGGAGATGCCATGTTAGTTATTGAGAAAGACTCATCTGGAGTCATCATTGGTTCTGAAAAGTTAGATATTCAAATTCTTCTTCCTTAACTCAGCAGATTCACCTAGCATGAATCTCATTAATATGAGTTTTGATGGAACCAACTATGAAAACTGGAGAAGAGGAGTTCTCATATCACTTTCAGCTAAAAAACAAGCTTGTTTTTATCAACGAAAAGTATCCTAAATGGGTAAGATGCAATGACATGGTCATAGTTTGGCTACTCAACTCCTTTAGTAAGGATATTGCAGAGAGAGCTCTACTCACAAACTGCAGAAGAACTATGGAAGGAGCTAGAGCAGAGGTATGGTCAATGTGATGGAACCAAGATGTTCTAGTTGCAAAGGGATCTCAGTAGCATTTCCGAGAGAACTTCTGATATTTCTGGGTATTTCACAAGGTTGAAAAGAATTTGGTACCAAATGAAAGAGTTGAACACTTTTATGAACTGTAGTTGTGATTGCAGTTATGGTGCTAATGAGCGCAACTTCAAAATGAATGAAGATGAGCAGCTCATGCAGTTTCTAATGGGTTTCAACGAGGTCTATTCAAGTATACGAGGCAACATCTTGATGATGAAGCCTTTGCCAACCACTGCACAGGCTTATTCACTCATCCTTTATGAGGAAAGGCTGAGAAAGGTACACTCTGTGCTTCAGGTAACTCCTGACTCTACTGCTTTTAATACTGCAGCAACAAGGACATCTACACAAAAGACATGTAGTGATCAGTCTAGAAGAGATTATGTGAACAATGGCAATTTTTGTAGCTATTGTAAGAAATCGAGGCATGAGAAGGATAAATGTTTTAAATTACATGGATCTTCTACAAATTTTAAGTTCACTAAACCTGGGAGAATTTTTGGATATAGACCAACAAATTGTGTAGCAACAGAGGATGGAAATGCTTTAGGATCTTCCTCTAGTTCAGGTTCTTCTTCTCAGGGATTCACCAAGGAACAATGTGATCAACTAATTCAAATGCTACAAACAATGCAGTCTGGAAACTCAATTGCTCCAGGTTTTGAAGTCAATGCAATTGCTAATTTTGCTCGTATTAGTGCTGCTATGCAAGTCTGTACCTCATGTTCTAACTCTTCTATCTCTAACCCTTGTGAAATTTGTCTGATGGCAAGACAAACAAAATTACCTTTTTCTATTAGCAACATTTTCTCAAAGCATTGTTTTGAACTACAACATATTGGCATTTGGGGACCTTATAAGACACCTACGTATAAAGGGGAAAAATATTTTCTTTCCATTGTGGATGATTTTTCTAGAGGGATTTGGACATATCTTTTATCCACAAAATCAAATGCATTCTCTGTTTTGAAATTTTTTCTAGCCTTTGTGGAGACACAATTCTCCACTAAATTCAAAATCATTCGGTCTGATAATGCTTATGAGTTGGGTAAGAAACTATGCAATCTGAATATTTTTTTATCAAAAGGGATTATCCACCAAACCTCTTGTGTAGCTACACCATAACAAACTGGGGTGGTGGAACGCAAACACAAACATCTCTTGGAAACATGTCGAGCCTTATTCTACCAATCTCACATTCCTAAGAAATTTTTGGGGGAATGTCTTACTGCTACGTATCTAATTAATCTTTTCCCCTCTAAAGTTTTACATGGTCATTCATCTTATCAGGTTTTATATGACAAATCTCCAGCCTATTCTCATCTTAAGTCCTTTGGTTGCCTTTATTTTGTGTCCACTCTAGCGAGATCTAGGGATAAATTGTCTCCTCGAGCTCTTCCAGGGTTTTTTCTAGGTTACCCTTTTGGGCATAAAGGGTACAAAATTCTGCTTTTGCAGACCAACAAAGTCTCTGTCTCTCGAAATGTGAATTTTTGTGAAACAATCTTTCCTTTTACTTATGTTATTCCTATGTGAAGACTCTTTCCAACATCTTTTCCTCCTACCGAAGATGTAGAGTCAATTCCTATTTACTCCCGGACTACTGAGTTTTCCAGTCCACCTTTATCACCTCCCAGTTCATCTCCTCCAAATGATTCTATTCATCTTTCATCTCCTTTCTAGCCTAGTCAGTCATCTCCTTCTTCATCCATTTCTTCTCCATCTTAATCTACTTCATTTCCCATCCAGGAAACTACATCACCAAGAGTTGTGTTATCTCCAACAAATGAATTGAGAAGGTCTTCATGCATACACACTACATCATCTTATCTTTCTGATTATGTTTGTAACAATGCATTTTCAGTGATTTCTCGTAATCCGCCTTTATTTCCTTTTCATTCATTTTCTTTCACCTCTCTTTCTTTACACAACCAGCACATAGTTAGCTCTATTTGTCAAATTATAGAACCAACATCTTATCGGCAAGCAGCACTTCACCCTGGTTGACAAATTGTAATGTCTAAAGAAATTGAGGCACTTGAGACTAATCGCACTTGGGATGTAGTACTTTCATGTTGGCAAAATGGCATTGTCGTGCAAATGGGTTTATAAAGTAAAGCTGAAATCAAATGGATTATTAGAACGCTTGAAGGCATGTTTGGTTATACGAGGGGATAAACAACGGGAAGACATTGACTATACCGAAACGTTCTCATGCCTTCTTAGCATTGCTGTAAAAAGGAACTGATCTTTATATCAACTGGACGTTAACAACGCTTTTCTTCACGATGGTCTAAGTGAAGAAGTCTTTATGTAGTTTTCTCCTGGTCTTGATCCTCCTTCATCCTCTCATGTTTGTCGGCTTCACAAATCTCTTTATGGACTAAAGCAGGCTTCTCGTCAATGGTATGATCGTCTTTCTTCTGCATTGGGTACACGAAGCTTTATTTGCTCTCTCAATGACTACTCTCTCTTTGTTAAAACTTCTGGCAACTTGATTACTATCCTAGTTGTATATGTTAACGACATCCTGTTAATAGGAAATAACATGGATGATATTACTGAATTGAAATTATTTCTTGATTCTGAATTTCGAATCAAAGACTTGGGCATAGCTAATTATTTTTTGGGTATGGAGATTTTAACAGAACCTGGAGGGTTACTTGTGATGCAACGCAAGTTTGCACTTGATTTACTATCTGAGTATCCTGATATCGAGCCTCATCGTGTTTCAACCCCTTTGGATCCCTCCATTAAACTACCTTTGATTTCTAGTGAGTCTCTGCCAGATCTAACAGTTTATCGGCGTCTTATAGAAAAAGTCACATACAAGACCCGATTTGGCTTATGTTGTTCAACATCTTAGTTAATATATGCAATCATCCTGCTCTGGCCATTTTGAGGCAGCCTTGCATACACTCCGCTATATTCAAAATGATCCTTGTTTTAGGCTTTTCCTTTCATCTGATTCGTCTTTTCATCTCATCGCCTATTGCGATGCCAATTGGGCGGCTTGTTCAGATAGCCAAAGATCTATTAGTGGTTTTTTTCTTACACTTGGTGGCTACCCTATCTCATGGAAATCAAAGAAACAAGCTGTTATTTCTTTATCATCGGTGGAGGCAGAATAACATTCAATGCGAAGACTTGTTGTTGAAATTGCTTGGCTTGTCAGGCTTCTCTCTAATTTCTCTGTCTTTCCATCTCTTCCAGTTTCTCTTCACTGTTATAGTCAGGCAGCCATTCACATAGCTAAAAATCCTATCTTTCATGAATGAATGAAGCATATTGATATCGATTGTCATTTTGTTCGTGAAAAGCTTCTTGATGGTCTCATTTCTCTGTCTTTTGTGCCATCCTCTTCCCAAATTGTTGATGTCTTCACAAAGGCTTTAGCAGGACCTCTTCATCATCATTTTTTGTCCAAGTTGGGCGTCCAGTCACCAGTCTCCCAATTGCGGGGGGAGGGGGGGTCGCCGGAGCAACATTATTATTAGAGGAAGAGACGAAGAAGACTAAGGCGCTAAAATAAAATTGGAACCTAATTCAAATGACTTGAAACTTATGGGCCGGGTCACATATAATAAGCTTTTAGATCAGCTATTGAGTTGATCTATATTTGACAGATGTCCATTATCCTTGTACATACATATTATTTACTTCACTTTTATCCTTATCCGTAGGGAATATTAGAAGGTTCTAGAATAGAATTAGTTGTACATAATTTTTTTAGAGGCGTCAGAGTTGATTAGGATATTTTTCAGAGTCGGTTAGGATATTTTTATTTCATGGAATATACTTGTATAAATAACAGAGTTGGGATGTACAGAAATACGCATTGGAATGAAAGGAAATTTCATTTTGGAAATGTAGAGTTCTTCATTTTACCTTCTGTTAATGAAAAACTGATAGCTTTTGTCGATTTCAAAGTGAGGAGGCTGCACCTACTTAAAGAGAGGGAGATATTTATGCCTCAACTTAAAGATTATTTATTCATTTTGTCATATTAGTTTTTAACTGTAATTTATTGTATTTGTGGTCCCCTCAATTTTAAGGAGAATCATGTTTAAAGTGTGAATATCAAGATAAGGATCTCTACATAATTTTGCTAAAACGTTGATCTCTTCAAGAGGTGGAAGAGAAGAGGTGTACAGGTAAAGTATTTTTCTACTTGCTCAATTCAAGCGGAGAAAAGGTAAAGAAAATTTACCTATTATTTTCATGAAAAAAATGATACTACCTTTCATGAAAAAAATGATGTTTAAAATTTTGAAATAGTGGGGGTTTATGAAATGAGAGGAAAAAAAATCATTGTGAAATTATAATTTTTACATCTAAATGCTATAAAAAGAGTATTATAAGTGCATATAGTTATTGTGGAAATAGATAACATGTTATTGTTTGACTATAATGTGATGACTTTTGGCTCTAACATGAGAGTTATAAGTAAATTATGAAAATCATGTTGAGTAGCTATTTAACATGAAATGTTTTGGTGAGATAAATTTCATTTTTGAATGAAAAATACCCTAAAATATGTGATGGGATTTTCCTTGTCAAGACACATAATATTAAAAATTTTGTGAAGTACATTTTTATTGGTTGTGTAAGTCTTGCAACTCCTTTTGATTCAATCGTGTGATAAAGTTGTGATAAATAATAATAATTAAGAAAAAGAGTTTGCTAGCCTAATAAAAATATAAGCGATGTGACTAACAACTTGACTTGATATTGTGTTTGCAACAAAAGTCCTTTAAGGTACAAGCAAACTAAAGGAAAAAATTTGGTGTTATTTGCTAGGCAAATTAATTTTGCTAACTCTATTATAAAGGTTGAGACAAAATTAGACTTCAACTAGTGAAAAAGTGAATTGAAACACTTTATTTTGAGAATGTTGTAAAATGGTTGTCCACGCGATATAGTTTTTTCCAAGTAAATTTTTTGGCCAAGTAATTTTGTGGCCAAGTAAATTTCGTGGTCAAGTAACTTTGTCCGTAACTTTGTGTCCAAGTAATTTCGTGCCAAAGTTTTATAGCCTATATATATACATCTCCTCTTATAATATGAAATGTGAACAAGAAGTAAAAACATTCAATAATAAAGGAAAGTTACTACTATTATTACTTTGTCTCTCTATCTCTACTCTTCATCATTATAATTTATTAATCTTCATTTTATAACATGTTATCAGCACGAGTCTCTGACATATCTAAAAAATATAAACGAGTATGTATTTTACCAATCATTTAATTATGAGCAAATTTTATGTCACAATATCACTTTTTTGTGTCTTCTTTTTAAATCTAACATTTATTTGATAACAAGAGTTCTTAAAAAGTTGTTTGGAGCTCATTAGTATTATGCAAAAGATATTTATGTTTACATTATTGTCGTAGTAATTGTTATAGCTTAGTGTTTTTCAGTGAATTTTAGTATATATATATATATATATATATATATAAAATTAACTGAACTAAGCTTTTTAGTTAGTAATATCTATGTATATTCACTTTCAAATTTATGATTTTCTTTCACTCTTTTTAAAAGTACATTCATCATTATGCTTTATTTTGGCTCAACTAAATAATAATAAAATTATCTTATCATTTGAGCTTTGAGTCTTCACTTTATTAATCTACAAAAAGATAAAGTGAGATTATTGACATGTTATGTCCAAATAAACGAATATATATGCATTGTCAAATAAAATAGTCATCTACACATGTTTACAATTTCATTTCTAGCGTGAAGACATCGTTTCACTGATTCGAAAATAGTTAACACCTCAAAAGGATTTCATTTCATTGTCACTATGTTTAAGAATGATTAGCATATTGAGTTTTCTTTCCTCTAGAAATATGCATTTGAATGGTTTTCTAATCTTGAAAAGTTAGAAGGATTCTGTAATTATAAATTATTATGTCAATTTTTAAGTAATAACCTTTGCAATTCTAAATGGGTTGAATACATATTGACTCATGAAATAAGATGAAATATATATATGATGGGCCAAATAATTATCCTTATAAGTTAAATTTAATTTGAGATATTATTTTATTTATTGTGATTATTAGTGTTTTTTTTAGTTGCTTTATCTATGAATTACAATTGAAGAAAGAAATTTCTATTAACTAGCAACAAATGAAGTCAATGTTGAACATTAATTTGGTTATCTTTCAATAAGTGAATTATTAATATAACTTTTTAGTTGAAAATAACATTCAAGTCACCTATGAGGATCAACTTTGTTTATGTAATAATAATTTGTTTATGATCTTTTGAAGTGTTACTTTGACTGAATTTAATTGTAGTATTAATAACAAAGTGACAAAGGCTCAAGGGAGAATTTTATTTTGGACTATATAATGTCATTGATTGAGGGTAAGACGGTGGATTCACGTTTTATCACATCAAAAGGGTAAGACATTGAATAATGTCTGGATGCACCATGATGATAAGATTTTGGGTTCAAATTTCATATTATTTTGGTCCAACACACCTTTATATCGATAAGTCAGTGATTTAAAGTACATGTGCAATATATTGATGATATAATTATGATTGAGCAAACTAATATGCTTCTGAAAAAAATGTGAAGCTCGTCCCATTGAATATGCTTCATTCGTTGAAGTGAATGTGATATCAATGCATTAAGATTCCGAAAGATGACAAGTTATTTTATGATTAAACATATGAATATGGATGTATAAGGGATAAAATTATAATAGTCATCATTGTGAAAGAAAGAACATTATGCGTCTCAAAATTGTCCTTCAAAGAGTGAAGGTATTTTTTGTCATCAAATTTGATATAAAACGTATTGGACACGCAATTACTATACGTGCAAACTAATTTGATTTTATAAATCCTCCATTTTGATGAAAAAAATGATGATACGCTTGTCTTTCAAAATTGATGTTGAGGTATGTCGTATGAATATGATAAACTTCAAACCATGTCATCTAATGAAAGGAATAATTGTGAAGCATGAATATATGATTAGTCAATTCCTTGAAGAGAATGTGACTTGTGATAAGTATCATGAAAAGTGGATCATTCTTGAAAATGAATACGTTAGGAGAAGATGAAAATTATAAATAAGGACATACTCTAATAAATACCACATCTCACCCTTATGGGAGGTTAGAGAGAAATAAACAAAAATTATTTAATATAAAAGATCATTAGTCAAGTACTTTTAGTACGTCACAAATATTATGACATGTTTTATTGTGAACTATACCCAAAGAGCAAAAGAAGAAATATTTTTTTGCCACAATTTTTTTTGTCATTGATTATGTATCCTTGTATGTCAAAAATATTTTATCAGATATTAAATAAAAAGAAGGAGATACTAATGGCAAAAGTAAATCAAGAAACAAGTTTTACTTGTAATTATTTTGACCATGACAATAATGGTATTCTTCTTGAAAGAGATGAATATCACAAAAATAATGTTATGAAATATGTGATAATATTCAATGTTAATTATGAGTTTTGGTGAGCTATCTGAGACATCCCGCCACAATGCCAGCCTGATTTTGCGTCCGGATGAGGGCGGAAGGGTCTAGGGGTTTGCGGAGAACTCTAGAACCTTCTAGATTTAGGGAGAAGACTAGAGAATTCCTTAGAATTCTCTAGAACAATATAGCCGTTGGAAGCATATTCTAGAGAGTGGCGGAATTCTCTAGAATATTCTAGCCGTTGGAAGCATATTCTAGAGAGGCCCTGAACTGAAGAGCCTTAGTGCTGTCCTACGAGAGCGGAAGGCGAAGGAAGCACATGAGCAAGGTCAAGTCGAGGAGACTAAGCAGTTGGGCTTGATAGGCCTATGCGGAGCTATAACCAGGCAACCACAGAAGCCGCCGAGGCATGCGGAGCCGAGGCATGCAGAACCAAGGCATGCAGAGCTGAAGGCATGCGGGGCGCAGTACGTCGACATCACGATCAATTGAGGACATGCTCGTGCGATGGTCGACACAGGTGCAGAGGTCAATATAATGACCAAGACGGCAGCAACGAGGTTGGGGTTGCGTTATAGTCCAAGCAACGCCCAACTCAAGACGGTCAATGCACCACCGACTCCCGTGTGTGGAGAAGCACAGGAAGTAAGCATCACGTTAGGCAAGTGACAGGGAAAGACCGACTTCATTGTCGCTCCCGTGGATCTCTTTGATATAATTCTTGGGCAAGAGTTCTTCCAGCAGTGCCACGCTGTGATCGATCCTTTCCTCCAGCGACTCGTGGTCTTGGAGCAAGGAGAAACATGTATGGTTCCCATGATTAAGGCACCAAATATTGAGGGACAGGTCCAACTGACGGCCATGCAGCTCGAGAGGGTGGACAAGAGAAAGGGGATGACATCCGCAGCTACCATTGGTGGTTCGAGAGAAGACAATGGTGCTAAGAAGTCCTTGCCATCGTGCACGAAGAAGGTTCCACGAGGGAACAATGTCGTGATGCCGAAGGAGCCGCCGAGGCGCTTGCCTCCTAGGAAGGAGAAAGTTCATAGATCGAGCAACAGCTGAGGGAGCTGCTCAAGGGTATTGACCGAGTATGTAGATTGTTAATCGCACGACAAGACTCGGATACCGAAGGAGTAATGATGCGTCGCGGTCGTCGCATCAATAGGTGGGGGAGAGTGAGATGTCCCGCCACAATGCCAGCCTGATTTTGCGTCCGGATGAGGGCGGAAGGGTCTAGAGGTTTGCGGAGAACTCTAGAACCTTCTAGATTTCGGGAGAAGACTAGAGAATTCCTTAGAATTCTCTAGAACAATATAGCCGTTGGAAGCATATTCTAGAGAGTGGCGGAATTCTCTAGAATATGGACTAGAGTGTAAATAATTAGGGACTTGTAGAGTTATTTTTATTTACACTTAGGCCCTTAGGAAGTAGTATAAATAGAAGGGCCTCTCATTTGTAAATTCATCAACCAACCAAAGAAGCAATAAAGAATTCTTCCAAAATCTCTCTCTCTAAGTCTTCCTTTTCATTCTCTTAGCGATCTTAGTGTGAAAGGCTTACTTGAGCTTACAAGATCGTGAAAGATTCGTGAGTAAGTTGTCAAGTGCCTCATGGAGTCTTAGCAAATACTCTAAGTCCGTGACAAAGTGGTATCAGAGCAGGCTAAGAAAATGGCTACCGAAGGAGACATGAACGCTGCTAGCATCACCAACGTCCGTCAGGAAGGTAGTAAGAAGAACCGAAAGGGGAAGAGACAGCAGAAGGGAAATGAAGAGATGCTGCCAGAGCCAAGCGAGGCGCTGACATCTCATCCACCTTCGACCGCCGGAGCCAGTGACGATGAATTGGGTGAGGAGCCCATAGACATCACTGCCGGAGAAGAATGGGTCGTAAGGGTGGAAACGGCGAGGCAGGCCGTAAAGATCTTAGGCCGGCGCATGAACGTGGCAGATGGCAAATTCAAGACCCTTGAAGACTTCACCCTCGAAGAGACCGAATCCATCCGTAAGGAGTTGAAAGGGCGACAGCGGGCTGAGTTTGAGATGAAGGAGGTCATCGCTTCCTTGGAGTGTCGGCTCATGGAGGCGTTGAGCGCGATTGAGACCATGAAGGCCGAGATAGAAGCACTCAAGGAAGGTGCGAGGGTAAGCGGATCATCGTCGTTCGACCGGAAAAGGAGGCCAGCGTCGAGGCTCCCAAGCCACCTATGTTCAAAGGCGTCCGTGACGCGCATGAGGTGGAGAACTTTCTGTGGCATTTGGAGAATTATTTCAAGTGCAACAGATTGAGGAACGACGAGAGTAAGATAAACAGCGCTGTGTTGTATATTACTGAGATGGCCATGCTATGGTGGAGGCGTAAAGAGTCCAACATCAGGAAGGGGACGTGTACCATCAACACGTGGGGAGCAATTCCGCGAAGAGTTCAAGAGGGCGTTCTTCCCCAACAACGTCATCTATGAGGCAAAGCGAAAGTTTAGGGAGTTGAAGCATACGGGTAGCATACGTGCGTATGTGCGGGAGTTTACCACCCTCACGCTTCAGATTCCCAACCTCACGGATGAAGATATGTTGTTCCACTTCATGGATGGGCTACAGAATTGGGCCAGGACGGAGTTGGAACGCCGACACGTCAGGACTATAGATGACTCCATCACGCAGGCCGAAGCTTTGATAGACTTCAGGCAGGAGAAGCCTTATAGTGCCGGAGAGGACGACGTAAGAGGTAGTCATGATAATGGTGGGGGAGATCGTGGCGAATGCGAGGAGCAACGGCCTCAGAGACATAATACCTATAGGTCCGACGGCAAGAAGTCTGGAGGCCATGGCAACACGGAGAGAAAGACAGAGGTTGCCAAAAGAGGTGGTTGCTACATATGCGGTGGGCCGCACGGCTATGCAAGGTGCCCTGAACTGAAGAGCCTTAGTGCTGTCCTACGAGAGCGGAAGGCGAAGGAAGCACATGAGCAAGGTCAAGTCGAGGAGACTAAGCAGTTGGGCTTGATAGGCCTATGCGGAGCTATAACCAGGCAACCACAGAAGTCGCCGAGGCATGCGGAGCCGAGGCATGCAGAACCAAGGCATGCAGAGTTGAAGGCATGCGGGGCGCAGTACGTCGACATCACGATCAATTGAGGACATGCTCGTGCGATGGTCGACACAGGTGCAGAGGTCAATATAATGACCAAGACGGCAGCAACGAGGTTGGGGTTGCGTTATAGTCCAAGCAACGCCCAACTCAAGACGGTCAATGCACCACCGACTCCCGTGTGTGGAGAAGCACAGGAAGTAAGCATCACGTTAGGCAAGTGGCAGGGAAAGACCGACTTCATTGTCGCTCCCGTGGATCTCTTTGATATAATTCTTGGGCAAGAGTTCTTCCAGCAGTGCCATGCTGTGATCGATCCTTTCCTCCAGCGACTCGTGGTCTTGGAGCAAGGAGAAACATGTATGGTTCCCATGATTAAGGCACCAAATATTGAGGGACAGGTCCAACTGACGGCCATGCAGCTCGAGAGGGTCGACAAGAGAAAGGGGATGACATCCGCAGCTACCATTGCAGGTTCGAGAGAAGACAATGGTGCTAAGAAGTCCTTGCCATCGTGCACGAAGAAGGTTCCACGAGGGAACAATGTCGTGATGCCGAAGGAGCCGCCGAGGCGCTTGCCTCCTAGGAAGGAGAAAGTTCATAGATCGAGCAACAGCTGAGGGAGCTGCTCAAGGGTATTGACCGAGTACGTAGATTGTTAATCGCACGACAAGACTCGGATGCCGAAGGAGTAACGATGCGTCGCGGTCATCGCATCAATAGGTGGGGGAGAGTGAGATGTCCCGCCACAATTCCAGCCTGATTTTGCGTCCGGATGAGGGCAGAAGGGTCTAGAGGTTTGCGGAGAACTCTAGAACCTTCTAGATTTCGGGAGAAGACTAGAGAATTCCTTAGAATTCTCTAGAACAATATAGCCGTTGGAAGCATATTCTAGAGAGTGGCGGAATTCTCTAGAATATGGACTAGAGTGTAAATAATTAGGGACTTGTAGAGTTATTTTTATTTACACTTAGGCCCTTAGGAAGTAGTATAAATAGAAGGGCCTCTCATTTGTAAATCCATCAACCAACCAAAGAAGCAATAAAGAATTCTTCCAAAATCTCTCTCTCTAAGTCTTCCTTTTCATTCTCTTAGCGATCTTAGTGTGAAAGGCTTACTTGAGCTTACAAGATCGTGAAAGATTCGTGAGTAAGTTGTCAAGTGCCGCACGGAGTCTTAGCAAATACTCTAAGTCCGTGACATATCGCTCTACTACCCAGAAAAATAAAATTGCTCGTAAATCTCGAAAGAAACTTTTAAGTTTCAAAGAAATAGTAAAAAAATAATAATAATATTGAGACTATACATATGAAAAGACTTAAGACATATAACTACAATCAAAGTAGATTATAAATATTTATGTGAAAGATTATATATCTCCATGTTTTTTGTGGTAACTAAATATGAACGTAATTATCGAATGACACGCACCATAAATTAGAAATTTATTGAAGTAAATATTAATTGGCATGACCGATTAACAATCATTTCATTCCAAATATGACACGAAAATAAATGAAAATTCATGTGTATATATAGATTGAAGAAATAATAATTTTTTCAAGAATTCTCTTTTTTGTTTGTTCTCATGATAAAATTATCATTGCACCATCTAAGATTGATGATATTATATTTTCTTAAATTCTGAGATGTATAAAAAGGTGAATATTGGTCCATTCACCTGCCATGTGTACCATTTACTATTAGTATATAATGCATTTATTTTATGATCACATGTGATTTATTATCAACTTGCAATTTAATTTTTGCAAAGATTGTTTGCTCAAAGTGATAAGTCAAGAGCACATTTCAAATTATAAAATTATATTGATGATGTTGATTTATATACAAGTGATTTAAGCAAAAATTATATATCTCCAATTATAACTAAACGTTGGTTATGAGAACAAAACTTTTTTAAAAAATTTGATACGAAACGTTTTATCTAAAGTGTAGCAACACTTGTACGTATCAAGCCAACAAGGTTTCCCTATCATAATTGGTCAGGATCAGGAACCAAATAATTCTCATCTACAAATTTAAATGTACAACATAATATTCAATTGCTCCATCACACACAATGCACAAATATGCGTTCCCAAATAAAGTTGGGTAAATATTAGATTCTCTAACATTAAGGGGAGATGATGAGAAACTGAAAAATAAGTTATACATAATGAAATATTTTGTATGATCCTCGATGAAAATATAATTTAAGTCAATTGCCAAATATTTTCACTGACCATATGTTATGATCCAGTTATAAATGTTTCAATGAAAGGTTCTTGTAGGACATAATTTACGGCATGTCGAAAGCGTGATAGACAAATCGATTCAAAAAATAAAACTTTTTAAAAAAGAAGAGAAACAAATTATTAAGATGATCATAATAACGAGGCAAGTGCTTTAGAAATAGCACTATGACATAACACTTTATAAAACTTGACAAAGGTTCAGGTATCTCAAAATCAAAAGAACACGGCAAGTCATGCCACATTAGAATCGATATAAAATAAAATGTTGACGATATCTTTGATATAATATAGCACTCAAAATTATAAATGGTGACGAGGATCTTGATATTAAATCTGTTGAAAATTGTCAGATAAATGGTTGGCCACCGAAATACAATTCAAATATATTTTACTTCATTTTGAAAAGTGATGTTTTGAACTATGTCCATATGCTAAAATGTAATGTTAGTGGGGTACAAATAAATTATTGTGTGATAATTAAAATCATAAAATATAAAGTATGACTTGTGTATTAGAAAATAAAGACTTTTCGCAAAAGTCCTGAGATTATTATATGGAGATGTATTTTTTGAAGATGGATGCAATGAGGTTTCTATCAGTCTGACAATATATGAAAATTTTGAATACGCATGATGAATGATTATCATATTTAGCTAGAATGCAAATATTATATGAAAATTTCTGAAGGACTCAAAAGGTTGTAAATCGATTCCATCGAATAATACCCAATGATTATAAGATCGCTTAACATAAAGATCAATTTCGACCTCATTAAAATGGTTAGAAAATATCATGTCATAATGCAATAAGTGCATTTATGTATCCTGCTATTATTATTTATGGTAATAATTTTATTAATATGCATATTGCAAAATATAACATCACTCTTATTAGTGGAAAAATTAGAGTGGATCAAATATCAAGATAAATTATTAGATCAAATGTGTCAAAAATTATTGATCGTAAAATTGTAGGAGATTATAAAGTTTGACCTGAAGAAAGTTATTTACTTTCATGTCGGAATACTATCATATCAAATCATTCCACAAGACAGTCAATTTAATTGTAATACAAGTGAAAGTATCTTTCAGTGCTTGGTTGTTGCTACTAAAAATTCAAATGAGAAATTTGTACAGTCACAAATTGAGTAATTGTTAAAATATATTTGAATGAGATCTATAAACATGTCCAGAATATGTGCGATCTTTTTTCGAAAAGAGAAATGTCAATAACATTATAAGAAGACAATGTTGCATGTGCTCAACTAAAAGGAAAACACATCAAAGGAGGCTAAACAAAATATATTTCTTAGTCATGATCTTCAAAACAAGGATGAAATAAATGTTCAATAATTCGTAATCACCGAGACATTGCAAACTTCAACCTTTGAGAAGCGGAGTAACAAGATCGAGATATGTCATCTTCAAGATATTAGGTAATGTTTTCTTCAGGGGAGTAAATACACGATGCACTCTTTTTTTCTTAACCACGTTTTATCCCACTGAATTTTCTGGCAAAGGTTTTTAATGAGGTAGCAAACAATGCGTATTACTGAACTTTTTCTTTCACTAAATTTATTTTTACATGGACATCCAAGAGGGAGTGTTGTAAAATAGATGTCCACACGATATACTTTGTGTCCAAGTAAACTTCTTGGCCAAGTAACTTTGTGGCCAAGTAAACTTCGTGGCGAAGTTACTTTGTGACCAAGTAACTTTGTGCCCAAGTTTTATAGCCTATATATATACATCTCCTCTTGTAATATGAAATCGGAACAAGAAGCAAAAACATTCAATAATAAAGGAAAGTTGCTGCTACTGTTACTTTGTCTCTCTCTATCTTTACTCTTCTTAATATCAATTTATCATCTTCATTTTATAACAGAGAAAATAATTTTCTAATTTTGATTAATTGATAGAACAAATATAATGGTTGAATACAAAATTGTTATTATAACGATAAATTCAGACTCATTAGAAGAAAACACAATATTGTGAGATCATATTGATCATTGGTATACCATCAATATTAGTTTTGTTAAAATTATTTGTAATAATCTTGCAGATTTATGAACTAAGGTCTTTGCAAGAAAAAGAGTCTGAAGCACATCGAGGGAATCAATTTGAAACTAAAAAAAATCTAATTCATATATGAGGAAATCCAACCTGGAAACTAGAGATCTTATAACCAAGTTCAATGGGAAAAACAAATCATATGTTGATTTGTTGTAAAATGCGCTATTATAAATTTTATTCAATCCCCATGATGTGAGTGCATTTATCCTATAATGATTTGTGGAGGTTGAGTCTTGAAATCTTAATGAAATTTTTTATCTCGTATGAGTGAGGTGTCAAATTATAGGAGCACCTTTGACAGATTTCACTTATGTGAGTGTGAAAGTAGGTCGCTTTCCATGAGAATTAACTTGTTCTTAAAAAAACTCATGAAAATCGGGATAGCACAAGAACGTAATGTGTTGGTTATTAAAATTTATGTCAACACCTTGATTATTGTGTGTAAGCAGTGATACTTTATTTTCATCAAGCAGTCATAATTCAAGTCTGAGACCACTACTGATCCTGGAGTAAAGGTTATTGTTTTACTAAGTGAAGCTTCAATGCAGAACACATCTTCATTATGCATAATATTCTACCTTCAACTAAATTGTGGAACTCTCTTATTTTAATAATAAAATGAGTGGAGGAATGTTGGTGTATATGCATTTTATTATTAAAATAAAATATTAAGTGCATATTTTAGTGGGTATAAATTGTGGTAGAAGATGACTATTGGTTGATGTAACTTATATGACCATTAGTTCTTATAACTCTCATGGTCATTAGTGCCTTGTAACTCATATGACCATTAGTTTTTGTAGAACTCATGATCATTAATTTCTTGTAACCTATATGACCATTAGTTCTTGTAACTCATATAACATCTATTCCATTTATCCACCCTCATTATTATCCCTTATTCTACCTATTGGTTATATGGAAGACTTTTTCGCCTATAAATAGTGGTGTTTTTTCCTTTGTGAAGTACAATAAAACTTTTATAAATTAATATAGGTGAAATCATGCAATTTTATTATTTTATAGAGATATGTTTAATTAATAAATTAATATTTATTAATTTAAAAATGATTTAAAATTTAATGAAGGTTAAATTTTGTTATATCAAAATCATTGTATCTTACTTATTTATGTATCATATTTATTGATTTCACATAAAGAAAACTATTATACATAAAGTACAATGAATACATCAAAATTATTATATCGTACTAATTTATGTATCGTATTTATTGAATTATCACTATCATTCAAATTAAAGAGCATGAATGTGAAGTGTATTTTTTGATGAATTTATTTGTTGGCTTGACCACAAAAGGCACGGTAGACGAGTTTTGCTTATGATAGAAAATTGTCTAGCCCATAATAGAAATATTGTAGGACTACAAAATATTGAACTGCTTTTCTTGCCACCCAACATGACATCCAAAATTCAACCTTGTGATGTTGGATAATAAGAGCTTTCAAGATTTACTATCGTAACAGATTTTATCGTGAAATATTAGAAGGTTATGAAGTTGAAAAAATTGATCCAACAAAGATTAATGTTATGGGTGTTATCAATTTTGCAATCCTTGCTTGAACAACAAATGTTCAGCAAGAGACAATAACATATTGTTTTTGAAACTATAAAATGCATTCGGGGAATGCAATCTCAGACAATTTGAATGAACCCACTTGTAAAAACGTCATTCATGAACTTGAGGTCATGATTAATGATCTTGGTTACCATAATAAAATGGGTGTTAATGTTGGATGATCCTGATGAAAGTGTTAAATGTTTAGAGGTCAACAATTTAGAAGAAATTGTGGATATCATCAGAAAAAGCAATGTTGAAGTTGAAGATGATACTATACCTTTGGAACCAACTACGTATAAGGAAGCACTTATCTCATCTAGAACTCGTCACAATTTTATATTGCAGTCGAAAAGACAACATCAGAGCTCTTGCATACAATAAGAAAAGTTAGAAATGACCTTCAACTAGATTTAAATTTTAAGAAAAAACAGAATACAATAGAATCATATTTCACTAAATTATCTTAAATATATTTGTACTTGTATAGAATTATTAATTTATGATATTAATGGGATCATACATTTATATAGGGTCTTCTGAAAATATATTATCTTATCGAATTAGTGATTTTTTACATCGGCCCAAGTCGGGATCGAAGAAAAATATTATTTTAGAGAGATTATTAATTTACCGAGTACTAATTTATAGAGATTTTACTGTATCGCAAAAAATTGAGAAGTGTGAAATAATATTATAACGTGTAGTAGTGAAAGAGAGAGTTGAAACATAGAAAAATATTATAAGTCTTCAACTAAATTCACTATATACAAGAGAGTATTTATATGTTGAAGGAAGGTGTTCTTATGTAGAGCTTTGGGCTCTTCAACTAATCTGGTGTTGTTTGAGTTATACGACGTTGTTGGGCTATTTTATCTCGGATGGGACAATTCAAGAGTATTATATTGTTAGATCGGTGTAGATTATGCCGCAGTGGGCTTGAATCTCCTTAAAGAGAGTGAAATATTTGTGCCTCAACCTAAAGATTATTTATTCATTTTTGTCATATTATTTTTCAACTGTAATTTATTGTATTTGTGGTATATTACGCAATAAAAAGTAAGAACATAAAAATGAGAGTATTTAATTTTATATCATTTTCTAATAAATAATAAGATTTGTATATCATATCTAGACGATGTATTCCCTCAATTTGAACCAATGGACTCTGGCAATTTGATGTCCGTCAATTTTATTCCTCATTATTTGGCCTTTTTCAGTGTTATGTGCCTTTTAATGAGAGTCCACCCTAATTTTCTTCTCATTTTTTTAAATCTAAACATACATAGTCCGATAAATATTCTATTGGAGATAAAAAATGTTAATCGTTTACAAACTTAAATGATCAAGACTATCAAGTGCAGTGTTAACTCAATCGATTATTTTAAAGGGAAAATTACATAGCTAAGCAAACTTATACTACTTAACTATCTAACATAGCTAATGTTTGTTTATATTACCACTCGCAGCCATCTAATTTCGGTAATTACTTTTTTAGTTCTCCTTATTTGTATAGCCGCGTATAACATTCTTTTCCTTATATACAAATGGGTCTATTCTCTCTCTTCAGTAACTTTCCCTTATTTTCTTCTTTTTTTACTCAATCAAAACTAAATTCAATCGTGATTCCAGATTTATAGGCAATTGGTTTACAGTTAAATTCTTTTTATATTTTTTTTTTATTTCATCATTTTTATATTTGTATTTGTATATCACTGAAATTTCTTTTGATTTAAGATTTTAAAATTTGTGTATCTAAAGATGAAGAAGGTGAACAGTTGAGGTAATTTGTATAAAATTATTTGTGTAAATTTTTGAAGTTCGAATCTACAATATATTGTATATTTTCATACAAATTCATTTTGTATATAAGAATTCAATTGTATATTTATGAAGTAAAAGGAAATCTCATTTTAGTTTTTTAAATAAATTATATGTTACTATATTTCTTTGTATTTGGATTTGGTTTGGGTAATCTGTACCTTAGTACGTTGTATAATAATATAATTGTATAATTGTTTTTCAAATTGTGTAATATTATTTGTATAAACCTTTAAAGCTCGAATTTACTATTGTATATTTTGTTGTTTTTACATCTACTCTTGAGGTTTGTTGTTCGTATAAATTTATATATTTGTAAATGCATTTTCTCTTAAAGGTATTCCTTCGACAACGTAGTCAATGTAACAGTTCGCATCATCCCATTTTTCGGAATGTATTACCAAAATACAGATGTAAGACATTCCTGTATAGACAGAAATAACTCATGTATACATATACAAACATGAATTTAAAAATATACAAACACATCAAACAGATAATTTTACGACAAAATAAATAATGTAAAATTATACTTATACAAAATATACAAGTCAATAATCAATTATGCAAGTCCACAAACAAAATTTATGTCAATTATACAACTATAAAAGTAATTAGTTAACTTATACAAATAACTTTTTCACATAATTTACCCCCCAACAATCAATTATACAGATACAAACACTAATCCCATCAGATACAAACACTAATCCCATCAAGTCTTATTATACACATACAAACACTAACTTATACGATTCTACAAATAATGTAAGATTATACATATACAATACATACAAGTCTATAAACAATCATTGATGAATA
The DNA here is from genome assembly GCA_016801875.1 of Solanum sitiens. Classification (NCBI taxonomy): domain Eukaryota; kingdom Viridiplantae; phylum Streptophyta; class Magnoliopsida; order Solanales; family Solanaceae; genus Solanum; species Solanum sitiens. The sequence goes on along the minus strand of JABWTJ010000023.1, from coordinate 1,077,469 downwards.
TATTTATACAATTACGGACGAATTCAATTGTATAATCTACTATACATTTACGTGCTCAAATTGCAGATATCAAGTCGTCTCTCTCGATCAATTCACATACAATTGAAAACAATTTTTTCAATCAAAATCTAATTATCAATCGAGTAATTATACAATCATGGATAAAAATTAGTTAATTCTCGATCTATTAGAATACAATTGCAAACACCTGTTAGAATGAAACTCCAATTATTAATGTGGAATTTATACAATTACATATACAAATCAGTTCTACTGTTTTATTTTTTCAAGTTCCTTATCTACATGAACGGAAATAAAAAAATACGAATCAATGCAAAAAAAATAAGTTATCGCCAAGATTGGATCAGATGTACAAAGATGAAATCAATTGGGTTGTATGTAGGAGATATAACTTGTAGAAAAATCTAACGAGCTAACGTTCCGTGAAGTACGAATTTTATACCGTTTTCTAGCCGAGATTGCCACTATTAGATTTCAAAAAATTGAATTCAATTTTGTATAAAATTTTGAAGAAAAAAAAATTATACAGCTAAATATCGAGCACCACTGTAGGAACTTAAGAATATAGCTACGGTCAGTAATTATGAAAACTTTAGCTAAGGAGAATAATTAATTTAATAATGGTAGCTATATGTGAAAGTTTTCCTATTTTAAACCTACACTCAAATATAAGAGACCATTTTTGTCCATTTAAAGAAAAAAAAAAACTGTTGAAGTGCATACTACTCATGAAACATAAAAAACCAAATTTGTCATTCCAAATTCCCAACTTTCTTTTTATCTTTAATTCCTTACTTCATTGGTTGGTCATCCCAATTATTTTTCACCATTTGATTGAGCACATCTTTATTTAATTTTTATAAAAACAAAGTTGAATGAAGACTTTTGACACACATCTTTAAACACTTTAACATGATAAATATACCCTCCTAATGAAACGTATTAAAAATGATTCACAAATGCATCAACATTTTGATCTAAAAATACCGTCAATATATCCCTAAACTAACATGCATCACCTCAATTTTTGGGTACAACATCATCAAGTATTTGCAACAAATATCAACCACACCCTCTCAAAAACTACCAACAAGTTTCAGACTTCAAATAAATCTTTAATGATGACTCTTCAATTATTCAAATCTAGTATGAGAGGTGGGGATAATGCTCCAAAACAAATCAATGGGTATTCACCAAGAATACACTTCTAATTTGATACAAAAATATAGTAAAATCAATTAATGATAGAAAAACATAGGAGAAACTGCAGCGGGGAGGGAGGAGAAAACACACACACACACACACACATATATATATATATATATATATATGTAGAGAGAGAGAGAGAGAGAGAGAGAGAGAGAGAGGCAACTGAGGAAGTTAATTAAGCTTTCAGTAAATTATCTAGTAATTCCTCGGTATATCTGGGGGGAGGGGGAACAGGGGTCTGGGGAAGTTAATGAAACTTTCAGTAAATTTTCTAATAATTCCTGGGTATTTTTTGAGTATATATAAGCTCCACCACAGTGTACATCATAGAGAAAGCACTCCACTCATAAGAGCTGCATATACCACAGCTTATTCCACATGTGAAAAGCCTCCGCCAGTCTCAGCCCGAGTCCTGCATACATAGATGCCATCATTTAGTTGACTCATGGATAACAGGTAAATGCAGAAGAGAGCTAACACCAAATTACAGGAATTCAACAGGGGGCAGGAAAGGGGTCATAAGGGAGATGCCAGGAGTAGATTGCACCAGAAAAGAAAGAAGGCTGCAGCTTGATTTACATTTATATATGGGGATGAATGGATAATAGAAGGTGAGTAGATTGTGCCAAACAACATATAACTTGCTCATAAGAAAAAGATCATAGAAACATGGTCACGAACATTTTTATGTCACAATAAATGCAGAGCTTGCTCAGGTTAAAGGTACAGAAAATCATTCCAGGAAATGTGTGGCATTAATTATGAGAGCATTGTGCTGACATTCTCATCAAGCCTGGCTTCGGGCAAAAAGGTCTTGGTTTTTGCCTTCTTTCTGTCAACCTCTCCACCTCACTCATGTTAGAACTTCCATCAAAGTTACAAAAGCAGAAACAGAACCACCTTGTGGGGTTATCATGGAAAAATCGAAAAGATCTGGCATAGCCTATCTTTCCTTGCAGGGTTGACACCACACATTTGAACAGGCAACTGTTAGGTCAGTGTCCCAAGACCATCTGCTTAAGCTACTAGCTGCTATGAACAGGATTGGTTGAAATTTTCTAGTAGTCTATTAAGGATTTTGGAATGTTCTTTAAGATGAAAATAAATGAATGCAAAGGGATTTATGTTCAATCGAACTGATCCCTTATTAAATGAAGAAGGTATGAGACTCGAGAGAATGATTGCAGACGAAGAGAAATAGAACTGTCAATAGATTGTATTTGTACTCACACTCTTCCTTGTCACAAGATAAGTAGATATCTACAGCTTATATTTCTTTCACAAGTTTGGGCAATATAAAATGGATACATTGCTGCTTTAGTTGGGAATTACCATTTCCTAATTAAATTACACAGATGATTGAACAAATAAAAGTTGATCTTACGTGGTAAGCTCCATCTTTGTTCTGCCTCCACCAGATGCACACTTTAATGTTTCCTCACACAAATCTGGACATGTCCCTTTTTTTGTTTTTGTGAAGATTATAATTTATTGACGTGAAGGAGAAAACCCTGGCACATAAGATGCATATGGAAAATAGAGAGTTCTTCATAAAATCAAATTTTCTTTGATTATCTTATATGCTCCAACAATATATGAAGAAAGCTCTACTAGTACATATACAAGTGATTTCAACTCTTCTACACACTTCTTTTTAGATATGAAAGTTTGGGGGCGGGGGGTGGGGGGTGGGGGGGAGATGAGGATAAGGAAGGGTGGTCCATTACCGAGAATCAATTCAGATTCATGCCAGAGCGATCAACTACATAAGTCATTCATATCGTAAGACATGCTGAGGAAAAGGGGCTTACATATGGTGTTCATTAATTTAGAAAAAGCATGAGATAAAGTCCCTAGGGGGGTTTTCTATAGAGATGTTTGGAGGCTGGAGGTGTACCTGTATCATACAATAGGGCGATTAAGGACAAGTACGATGGAGCCAAGAGTCGGGGAAGACAGTAGGAGGAGACTCAAAACAGTTCCAAGTCGTGATGCGGTATCACTAGAAATCAACTCTTAGTCCGTTTTTATTCGCCTTGGTGATGGATGAACTAACGCGACATATCCAAGGAGAGGTGCCACGATGTATATATTTGCAGGTGACATAGTATTAATTCATGAGACATGCAACAGAGTTAATGATAAGCTGGATAATTGGAGATAGACTCTGGAATCTAAAGGGCTCATGTTGATAGGACTAGGACACAATACTTGAAGTGCAAGTACAATGACGTGACTTACGAGGCAGATGTGGACGTGAAGATCAATACAGAAGTCATCTCTAAGAGAAAAGGTTTTAGGTATCTTGGGTCAATAATCCAAGGAAATGGGGAGATTGACAATGTTGCACATCGTATTGGAGCTTGGTAGATGAAAAGAGGCTCGCATTCGATGTATTGTGTGATAAGATTGTACCACCAAGACTTAAAAGGTAAGTTCTACAAAGTGCTTGGACCAGCTATGTTGTACGGGGAAAGTGTTGGCCGAACAAAAACTCACACGTCTAGAAGATGAAAGTAGCGGAAATGAGGATGTTGAGATAAATGTGTGGGCATACTAGGAGATATAGGATTAGAAATGAAGAAATTCGGGACAAAGTGGAAGTGACTTCCATGGAAGACAAGATGATGAAAGCAACGTTGAGATGGTGCGAACATGTGAAGAGGATATGCATAGAGGCCCCACTGAGGAGGTGTGAGAGGTTGATCGTTGAAGGAAGATAGAAGTGGGTTGAAGAAGTATTGAGGAGAGGTGATTAAACAAGATATGGCACAAGTACAACTTATTGAAAACATTCATAGACAAAAGGATATGAAGGTCAAGATTCGGGATAGAAAGTTAGTAGGTAGTCAAACACTGTCTAATTTTTCTTATCAATATTGTTATTATTACTCTCCTATAATCTTATTCTTCGATTTTTATTATTACTAGTTGCTTCCTTTGCTGGTTGTCATATTAGTTGTTTCTATTGTCTTTTCTGACGCTGTTACCATGTTCATGATATTTTTTCCCTTTTTTGTTTTCTAGAAGTAATGTAAATGTACATGTGGAGAAGTTTAAGGCTGGGCTATGCAAGTCAATTAAAAAAAGCACAGTGCACCAGGCTAGTACACTTTCTGTTGTACAACTTAAGCATTATCCACAGCCAGCAAAATATGTAACCACCTCATGCATTTAGGATTGAGAACACTAATACCTCATGCATTTAGGATTGAGAACACTAATACCCCCTCCACCAACTTATTTAATGTTATTTCTATTTTTGGGGGATATCTCAAAATATTTGACAGTAGAATTATTCCAAGTATTTCAGCTGGAACAGCTATGTATCTGTGGTATTCTTAGTTCCTTAACAGTTGGAACAGCTATGTATCCGTGGTAAAAGTTGGAATAGCTATGTATCTATGGTACTCTAAGATCCTAAAAAGTTCCTCTTAATGGCAATAGGGGTGCGCGATTCAGCAGGTGCAATCGACAATGTCCCTACTCTGTTCTCCTTTACTTTAAGGGAGCACTAAAATGCAACTTCAATCGGATGCGGGTATCAAATCCTGCCGTTGAGATGTCCATCAACTAATAAAATTATTTTGAACAACCTTTTTGATAAGTAAAGTAATTCTGTTGAAATTATTTGAGCTATCTTTTACGAGTTTCAAGAACTAAAATTCATTTGATAAATAATAGTTTAAATTTGATGTGATAGTTTCTCCAGCCCTTTTCAACAATTACTATAGTGTCTTCTTCTAGACTTCTTCCACTACTTTATATAATAAACAAATCAAACAAACATTTCAACGTCCATGCTATCAAAGAATGGGATCGAGGGAGTTCTAGACTGATACTCAATATGCAGTGATCTGACATCGGGGATTGCCTGAGTAAATTTCATACTGATACTCAATATGCAGCAATCTAACACGATTCAGATTCTCTCTAAAATTGGACACGATGACTACCTGAAGGAACTTTCTCTTAATAATCAAGATGCAACTTAACAATTCACATCCTACCAGTGAGTGAAGCCATTACAAGAAATCCAAAAAATAACTAATGTTGAATTTGCATTCAATTGAACTGCCAAAGTAGGAATTAACGTACAGAAACTACACACACAATATCTTTATAAATGGGAAGACAGTAACTCACTTGTGATCAGAGGGGTTAGGCATAATCTCATAAACAATATTTGCAACAACGTCCCTCTTCATCTGTACACAATTATTTTGGAAGGAAATCAAGATAAATATCTGAAGCAATTTACCATGGAATTCAAACATATTTCACTAAAAATACCTGTGTGGCTTCTCCTTTCAAGCCAATATACTGTATTCGTGTTGTATCAGCACCAAAATTATCAGGGAAATGCAAAGTGATATTGCCCACACTTTGAAACCTAGAATACCTGAATGGATATTAACAGACAGCATGAGACAACCAAAATAATCAGCCAGAATATAAACAACCTTCTATAACAGTACTCTGAACGATTTTGCTCAATATAAGAAATATTATACTAAAATGATTGTACTTGTGAAATATAAATGACCATGTGTGCACATGCATGCATTGGAACAATTCCGAAATTGCAAATACAAAATTGACATAGAGACTATGCAGCAGCAATTTTATGGATAAAGGAGCAAAGTACCTCGTCTGGTACTCTAAAACTCCTTGCAAATTCTCAGCTAAATCCCATTCCTTACAAGTAAAATGAATATCAGAAAAAGTGGATGGTGGAGGAGGAGAGTTATGTTCAAGGCCTCAAAACTTACAAAAGCTAACTTAAAGAAGATACCTGAACAAGACTTAACAAAAAGAACAAAAGATATATATATATATGTGTGTGTGTGTGTGTGTGTGTGTGTGTATACACATAAAAAAAAACTATCCAAGTACCTGAATCGCTTGCATAGATTGAGCATCTGAAAAATCAATGCCATCTCGATTTACGAATCTGGATGAATTGCAAAAGCGTGTTAAGAGGAGATGAAGATAGAACTTCTAGCATGCATGCGTATTGAAAGAAGTATATATGCCTGGGATTTCAAGAAATTTGTTGCAAGTGCAAGCAGCCTAAACGCGCTAGCCAAAAGAAAGGGAACATATACAAGATTCTCTCCAGCTACAACCTACTGCTCAACAACTTTACCAGCAACTTATGGACTGTATAATGCAAGAAGAGTTAATAGTATACTCACGCCCTCATCTTAGATGGACTTGTTCCATCAGCACCACCAACAATTGCTATGCTCTTGATTTTAACATCTGATGTGAACCTATCATGATCAAAATTAGCCAACTATGAATGTAAGATGATAGTAACATGGAGGTGCTGGATGATTAAGAAATGACAATCAACATTTACAGACACACTTTTCCATTCTCAAAACACTTTAAAGATAAACCAGTTCCCCCATTTCGGCAACATGATCACACGATTTGATATTACCTTTTTTTAGACAAGTGATGACGAATTTTATTATAAGGATATCAAGCACTAAGCTAGTGCTACAAAATATAGTTACATATTGTGCAGCTCCTCAATTCTTATCTAACATAGCATTGAAGTCTTCTCCAAAAGCTAGGTTGCACCAATAAGCTAGCAAAGGAAAAGCTCCAGATTTAAGGCTAAGAATTGTGGCCTTAAAAAATTCTATTGTTCCTTGATGTCCAAGCAGAAAAATGCTGTAGAGAACAATTTAAATATCCTATTGACTGAGCCAAGTTAACTTACGGATAAATTTCTTTTATTCTAATAGAAAAGAGAGCTAATGCCGGAATAATAAGCAATAAGAGTCAGTAACTTTCATGCTACATGTTATGCAAAGCAATCTAGCCCTATACAGTCTTTTAAATTGAAAGAAGAGGAGAGGAAAGGGGTACATTAATTTTTCTCAGTTGATTTTTGGGAGCAGATAAGCTGGCAGAAAGAGAGCAATGAGATAAGGCAGAAGGATGAAAGGGGTATGCTAACTTTTCTCAATTAATTTTTGCAAGGAGATACAGGCAGAAAGAGAGAACTGGAGATAAATGCTGGTGAACAAAGTGCTATGTTTCGTTTTCCAAGTCTACATGTGGGTGAAGACGGAGAAAACGGAGGTACTCAAGACAATGTTTTATAATGCCATATAAAACCTTCAAATTATTATCAGGAGAAATACTTCATCAAGGGAACTGGTGTCAAATGACATTCATTCCTTTCTTTTCATTCACCAATCAATCCAAAAGGAAAAAATTGTTACTCCTCTCCCTCCTCACCCCTTTTTCCATTTACTCTCATTGTTAATAATAGAATTAGAACCAACCTTATAAAGAACCATCCTCTTAATATCAACTATATTTTGCTTTTGGCTTCTTGTTCATCATTCAGAACTTCTAGACTTCGTATCAATTATCCCTCTCTAAAAGATTTTTTCCTTCATTTTCCTCAAAGAAACAAGTGCTACAGCATGAATCAAAGTAAAACCCTTTCTTACAGCACTCGTACTTTATCAATTTGGAGTATTTTTTTTTTATTTTGTACGAGAACAGTCGATTCCAAACAAAGGACAGGAAAACACCTTAGGGTGAAAGGATTGGAACAAACAACATCACACGATGTTCAACAAGAAAGAAAAACTTGTAATTAGGGAAACAATTAAAATATGAAAAGCATCCAGAAAGTTTAGTACTTTAGTTTTCTATTCAAATTACACAGAAATTGTACTATCAGGTACTGAAAATTTGCTGGGACAACAGCCCTTTTTGAAGGTGACCGAGAGACATGGAGGAAAAGGGATGTCAAAATGCAGGGTGAAAGGAATGCAGCCCAACAGAAACAACAGATTGTTGTGCAAAAGCTGAACGAATAACAAAGTTGACACTTACGGAATGAAAACAATCAGTTCAGGATCACCTTCATTGCTTTCCAAGTGGCCCTGTACCAAAGAATAAATCAAAGTATAGAGACATCCAAAGAGAAAGAGAAAAGGATAACATTTTGAAAAATAATGGCAAGTTCATATATATATATGAAACACACATATACAACTGTGTATCAAAAAAGAGTTCATTTTTTAACCACTATGGTTAGCACTATGTCACCTTTGTTTAACCAATTTGATGAAAGACGATTGTTAGTTGCTACTATCAGAAAGAATATCAGTAGCCATGGGGTATTCCTTGGTTTATAACCTTCCTCGGTGATCTCATGTTAGCAAGTTGAATGTTTAGCGAAATAGTCAATGATCTCACTTTTTTTATGACTGTGGTGTTTGGTTTTGATGCGACAATAAGATGTAATTTGTAAGAAGTGATTGTGTTGGTAGGTTAATTTGTCACATTTTACTTATGAAAGACAGAGATTGGTATTAGTCTGGATACAGCGCATCATTCTTTAGATCTAATTAGTATTTTTTACCAACTCAAAAGTGTCCTTGCTCCAAAGAGAGTAGAAGATTTAATGATATATAAAGATCCAGAAATAATAAAGCACACCAGCAAGCAGCAAAACTCTGTCCATCGTACAAACCTATTAAGCTTACCCGAGAAGGGAGAAAACTTTTCTACCATTTGGTTAAAGTGTCTCACAGGTACTAAAAGAAACCAATTTCAAAATCTACTTTTGGATATTGGGAGAGGTTATATAGAAAGAGTTCTATTTTTGAGGAAGAATAATGTTGCAAATTTGAACACATATGACTTTATACATCTTTTTATTTATTAGCAGACAACTTCTCTTCCAGCCCAGGTAGACTTCTCCATCTTGTTGATATAACCTTATGTTCTTAACCAGAGTACGAAGACATGAAAGAAAGTAAAGGAACATAGAACTAACAGAAAGTGGAGGCCTTGAATATGTAAAAAAAGAAGAAGAAGAAAATCAAGAAGGATGACAATTTAAAACTACCTGAGACTATGAGACTTTTAATTACACTAACATCTAGTTGATGTTAAAAGCTAAGTTGCTCGGACTCTCCAAAAATGTTGCCCCACCCTTGTCAGATCCTCCAAAAATGCACTACTTTTAAAGGATTCGAAATGCACCCGATGACAGTTTTGAAGGTTAAAAGTAATATGGTGAAGAAAGATTTTCAATGTCAAGCAAACACTGTCAGCTAGATGCACTTACACATTGTTTTTATCACAAAAGCATCACATTATGAAAGGAATTTCTCCTTAAATCAAATAAGTCTTTCAGATAAAGGTCAATCTAGAAAGCAAAGTCCAAGGTACATGTGTTAAGGCATATCATCACATAAGCTAATAATACCTTGCAGAAAAAAGACCTTTTTTCCCCCTATCTAATAGTAGGTTTAAAGGATATATTTAATTCCAACAAACACCAATTAAAACATCACTGTTCATTTCAACTGGATCACTATGATAAGAAGACTATTGAAACTATTTATCTTGGAAATTATATCTGAAAAAATTAATCCAATATATTTCCTGCACAGACCGAGTCATCACTACAGAGTACAGACTACACGATAACAAAGTAGAAGGCCAAGAATGATGATTTTTCTAGATCCAGTCATTTTTTTACTGAAATTACCTCAGAAGAATTCAAACGCTGCTCCCATGGTTTAAAAACTGATTTGACACTTCCCGTGACAGCCTCATTCAAAGCAGACACCTTTTGGCAACACAAAAGGAAGTGTAAGGAAGTTGAAGAAGCTAAGAAATCTATGCATAAGGTAATGTGAGAGTGTGAAATTCAAGAAGCACAAGTCTGAAGTTTAAATCCTATTTCTAACAAGGCAACCATAAATGACAATGACACTGCCATTTTGATTTGAAATTTGTTCCATTTTGACAACTTCCTTGCAACTTTCTCGGCCCTTAGAATTATACATTTATAAAATAGATGATCAATTTACCATGGCCAACAAAAGAAATCCAACACACCAAATTTCTTGTTACAGGTATATAGTGACACTATCTTTAGAACCACTCAAGACTCATTAAATAGAAGTTGTGTACTCCACTAAGTTTTCTATCCCCACTCACTCCGAAACTTCAATTTTGTATACATATAGAGCTTAACTAAAAAACAAAAGGCACAAAATAACTCTAAATTGAGCTGCTCCATTACTACACGGGCTAGTTGCACTTGCACCTAAAGGTTCCAACTTTAGATCATAATAGAAATACTAAAACAAGGGTTGTTCATTACAATACTAATACTAAAAACCTCACCATTCCCCCAATTCCAACTAACTAAAACCCTATATGGGTACTGACACTACAATCCAGCAGAACAAAAAACTAGTAGCTTTAATGTGCTGTATGAAATAATCGGATTGCAGTTCAATCAAGAATTAAAAAACCAACAACCCATTAAATCCCAAGTCGCCAAAAATAGTTGCGTCGAAGTGGGTTTATCCAGTATTAAGAATAAATATTAAAAATACATGGGGAATCTGAAGGGTAATAAACAAGAAAACACACAAAAAAACAGCAAAAAAAAAAAGTTATCACCTTTGGAAGGTCGATATGCTTGAAGAGAGACCAATCAGAGGAACAGTTATGGTCGGCGCAATCGTGATCGTGCAGGCAAGCCATCCTTTGAGCAACTGATTTTCTCTGAATTCCAAATTAAAGCAAACGCTACAAAGTAGGAATATAACTTCCTTTTCTTGATGGCTATCCTAAAATTGTCAGCAGTAGGGGTCTAAAATTGTCAGCTGTAGGGGTGTACAAACAGAATTATTAAGTTAAATTGAATAGATAAATCAAATCAAATAAAATCAAAAAGAAAAATAGATTTATGGTTTGATTTAATTGATTTGGTCATTAAAAAAAACAATCACTCTTAATTTGATTTGGTATTAAAAGAAAAAGAATTAAATTGAACTCAAATCAAATCGACACACACATATATATATAATTTATTTTATTTATAAATAAAAAATATTATTTACATATAATCTACTTTGGCGGCGATATATTTTTAGTTAGTTTATAATTTTCAATTTTATATATTTTATTTCAAATTTGAATTTGTAAAATTTTATATATATACATATATAAAATTTATTTTATTTATAGATAAAAAATATTATTTATAATGTACTTTGCTAATATATATATATATATATATATATATATAATTTATTTTATTTATAGATAAAATTATTTACATATAATCTGCTTTATTGATATATTTTTAGTTAGTTTATAGTTTTCAATTTTTTTTATATATACATACATATCATTTTATTTATAATTAAAATATATTATTTATAATCTACTTTGTTAATATATTTTAAGTTAGTTTATAGTTTACAATGTTTATGTATTTTATTTCAAATTTGGACTTGTAAAAATTATAAATGTTTTATTTTGTGTTAAGATCCGAAGTTATAATTATATTGTTATCGTTTTTTAAATTCTAAGTTAACAGTTTACTTTGTTAATATTTTTTGTATTCAGTTTGCATCTAGCCTTTAATCTTATTAGTTTAGCATAATGAGCGTTGATATTTCAAAAAAAAATTGTAAGTTTGACAGCCTTTTCAAAAATTTCTATTCACTTAAAAAAATTTAAGTTTAGTTTATCACACACGTAAGTGAAAAACTTTATCGCTTTTTCAAATGCGGTATAGTTGTAAAAAAACGAAAAAATGAAAGAACCGACTAAGACTGAAATAAAAAAAACCCGACTTTATATGATTTGATTTGATCTTTAGATTTTATAAACCGACATAATTGATTTAGATTTTTTTAAATAAAAAATCAAATCGAACCGACCTATGTACACCTCTAGTCAGCAGTATTATATTTTCTACCATTCTTTTATTTACTATTTTCTATACTTGACAAGTCATCTAATACTTGAAATTGGTGTAATAAGTAGGGTACTAATTATCAACCTAATATTTACACTGACATGTTTGGATCAAAGGCAGAACTTGAATCTCTTTGCTTTAAGATTAGGAAAAATTACTTATATACACACCTTTATTTTTCATAATTTTCATTATTTTCTATCATTTTAAAATATTCTAAAATTCCTTATTTTTTCTCAATTTATACATTACTCCTAACACAACAACCCACGTTGCCTTCCCTATTTTTGTTCCTTAAATCTCTCCCTTATTTCACTTCTATAATCTGATCAGTTACATCCTTGATCCCAATTTGAATTTCAAGAGGTTTATTTACTCTAGTTACACTTAATTTCAAATCAAGTTTTCATCTTCTCCATTCTACTGTTCTTTTTTTTTTTTGAAGCTTCATCTTCTTTATCTACATTGGTTGAATTAAATTCATCTGAGATTAACAATTCTAGTGCTTATGAGAACCGCGTCATTTCTAATTAATTTCTCTGTCATTACTGACTACAATTCCTAATATTAGTCTTATTTTTCTGTCAAGGTGAATTTTTCTGATTTGTTTTTGATGTGGGTGTACTTGAATGTTCTCCAATGTACAAGAGCGACAGAAAAGACTGATCATCAATCCAAGATAAACAATATTAGTTCATCAAGTTGTAATGAGTATTAGATATAAATTTTTGATAGATGTGTGATATTTTCTTTATTAGTTGTTTAAAAAATCTGATATATTAATGACAAGGTATTGTTCTCGTATGATCATGTATCATAAGTTAAAGTATTATCTAGATACATAAAATTCTAATTTTATTCTCGTTTTGAATAAATTTTATGGATGTATGAAGTTATAAAGTTCACATTATAGAATAGGTTATAATTTGTAGAATCTTATATCATATAATATAATTAAACCTGATACATAATAATGAGTATGTGAAGTTTAATTAGTATCATATATAAGTTTTTGATATATTTGCACTTTATCAAGTTGAAGTGAATCTATATCAGATACACAATTAAAATGTTGTATATTTGTTATATGTATCATTTTGTATCAGATTCAAATAAATGTCAATTTATTACAAATCAAATCCTGAATTTAGTACATTAATTGATATTTATGTTCAATGTATCAAAGACTAAAGTTCAAATTATAATATAGGCGAAAACTGCATAACAATGTGTCATAGTCTAAAATAGTTGAACACATGATACGTAAATATCATATTATGAATATATGATGTTACATTTTGTAGCAGATTCAAATATCTTTTAGATTGAATACAACATCATTTGTTATTAAGTATCAATTACTATTTATTATCATTAAGTATCAACTAAGACCTAAGAGTCAATTCACAACACTAGTTTAAGACGATTTGGTTAATGTTGAATAGAAATTATCTATGAGTTTTTAGACACTTTTTTTAATAATGTTATTGTTTTTGAGATACATTAACTCTAATTTTAAATTTTTTTGTTTTTATTGTTTTAAGATACGTGTACTCGTGTTTTAGAGTGTTTCTCTAAAAAATTATTTATTTTGACTTTAACTTTCATTATTGTTAGTTGTTATTTAAGTATGAATATTCGAATAAAATTAAGTATCAGATTCATAAATGCATATAAATACACAATATTATTTCTTCTAATTAGTTTTAGTTAATTACTGATACATTTTAATACCTAACTAATGCAATGTAATTTATAACTTGATTGCTGATTCAATTATGTATTTACTTGATAGTTCTAGTTAGTTGCGTATTGATTTATGATGATACATTGGTTAATTAATTGTAGTTACTTTCTGATTCATTCATGTATCTATTGATAGATTAATTCTTACTTATTGTGGTACATTTAAAGATACACTTTATTTAATTTTATATACTACTTTTGCACAATCCTATTGTATAGGATACACCATTTTCAATTAGAACATGATACAGTATATAAAAATATATTTAAACGATATTAAGTGGTACCATCTCCACAAACACAATCTCTGGTACATTATTATCAAAATAGCTAATGATACATTATTTCAAATAGAAGTATATATGAAACACAATTTGTTATAAAAATAAACACAAAGTTCAAAATATTAACATTTCAATTTATTGTATCAGAATTTCACCAGCTGATAGTTAATTGTAATGTTCTATCAAGGTAAAAATGAAAAAAAAAATTAAAAATCTATAATCTCAAAATAATGTATCAAAAACAAATCAGTATTCTAAAAGAGAGTTGTCAATATTCTTTCGGAAAAAAGTACAAGTTCTTCAATTGTGACCTTCTTGTCCACGACTTCCGTCATCTGCGCACACTTGAAAGTTAGAGAGACATCACATATCAATCAACTTAATTTAAGATACACAAATAGTCTAATGAAAACTAACTCCAGATACATGATAGTTTATATATTGATACTTACCTTCATATATTTATAAAGAAATTTATATATTGATTCATAAAAATAAATAGATTTTATATGTCTCTAATACGTTATAGTAACAACACACTGACTCACGTCTAGAAAATTTATTACATACACATTAAACTAGAATTGAATCAAGTTGAAATCAGTAATGTATCACGATTTATATATGCTTATACAAATTCAAAAATCAAGAAAGAAATGCACATATGTGATACTTTATATTAACAACACACATCAACTCGCAGATCTTCAAACCCACACATATACGTCAAAACTTTAATGTATCAAATTCTAGCCAGTAATGTAGCATTACTAATCGGTCAATATACAAATTCATAAATAAAAAAATAATGATTAAAGCATACGAATATGTGTTGGATACTTTTTGCTATCAATCTTTTAACTCGAAAATCGAAGTTACGGAAAATAAGCATAACTAATTTTTGCCCAAGTTAATTATAAAATAACAACTTTCAGTTGCCTTCATATTTGAGATCTGTCATCACACTGGCAAGCGACCATCAACACAAAAATAAAGATACCAAGAAAGTTGTCAAAGAAATTCAGACCTGATTGTCAATGATAGTGAGATTTATGTAGAATTCGAAGAACCCAAAAGCTGCGGTCTTCAATTTTTCTCCCTTCGAGGGTGTAAATCAAAGTCAAAATATTCATCGTGTATCTTATCAAATTTTCAACAAAAGTTTTAAATTCTACTTGAAAATTTCTTTGTTGAAATAGGGGCAAAGCTGAAATGGGATTTTGGATTTTGAATAGATTTGTTATTTTAGGATTAAGTTTCTCTGATTGACATATTAAAGAGGAATTGAATACCATAAATTATGGGATTTTAATATGATTTTTTGATTTATTTTCCTTTTTAAGCGCAATAACCATATTTATAATGTATCACAATTAATGTATCTGGACATCCAATTATGTATCCGGATGACTTATATTTTAAGGAATTTTTGTAAAATAGAAAAAAGTAGGGATAGGATGTAATTTAAATTTTATACTATGGGATTCATGTAAGTTATACAAAAAATTACACGGTATATAAGGTAAAATGTTTTATTTCTATATATATATATATATATATATATATATATATACTACACTAACCTGTAATTATATTGTCTAGTAATTATACTGTGTAGTAATTACACATGTTTTGTTTGGATGCGCAATTGCAATCATAAAAATTATATTAAATTTTAAAAATAAAAAATTAATTATTTGAAATTTATACTACACAAATAAGAAATTTTATAAATGATATAAATTAAATACTATATATATATATATATATATATATATATATATATATTATTTAATAAACATATATTCTTTAACTAATATTATGAAAATATAATTAATTTATAGCTTTTCAAATTAATATATTTCAACTGAATTGACCATAAAAACTAATCGTATGAAGTTTCCACGAATATTGTGAAATGCATGTTTGATAAAAAGATAAAAATATAAGTAAAATGTCATAAGTTATTAAATGTTTGACAAAAAGATTATCTATCAAGTCTAATTAAAAAATGACATGCTATGTGAATTCAATATTACTAAAACAAATAAAATTGAAAATATAAAATAAGTTATAAATTCAAAACAAAAAATTTAACATAATACTTTTATAGCAAATTTCAAAATAGCATACATAAATATGATTTATTTTTATTTCTTTTTAAAAAAAACATAAGTCTATAATATTACTTGACAATAAATTCTATTTTAATTTAACAAATAAAATACTAATAAAATTATGCTAATGAGAAAATAAGCATGACATAAAGAAATAGATAATACGAAAAAAATGCATAGAATCACGTAAAGTAAGGTTAAGAACAAGAAGAAAATGAAATATAATAATAAAAAATAAAAATAAACTTTTAGAATAATAATAAAAAGAACTTAAAATAATAGAGGTAAAAAAATAAAACAAAAAATAGAAGTAAAAAGTAATCAAACTGGTAATTACACCATGTAATTATCAGCTGGCTCTGAATTATAGAGTGTAATTACCTTCTGCCAATTATATCAACTACATGTTGATCAAGTAATTACCTGTCCAACCAAACAAGAGAGACAATATAATTACACCAAATTCAATAGGGTGTCCTTCCAAACAGACCTTAAGTGTCCAATATTTGAAAAATACTTATAACATGTAGCAAAATAATTCTTCTTTAACTATATATAGCAATTTAATTAAATTAAATAAAGCGTATTCTTGTTCTTTTTATTTAAATTTCTCATCCACAATTTTCTCTCTCAACGTTTCTCTCAAAATTCGTTGGTATTGCCTCTAAGTCTTCTTATATGTGATTTTCTTTACAATCAGGGGCAATATTTACTTTCCTAGCTTCTTAACCACAGCTTTCTACAACATTAATACACTAATTTTTTTGAA
This sequence comes from Solanum sitiens, assembly GCA_016801875.1. Taxonomy (NCBI): domain Eukaryota; kingdom Viridiplantae; phylum Streptophyta; class Magnoliopsida; order Solanales; family Solanaceae; genus Solanum; species Solanum sitiens. The sequence goes on along the minus strand of JABWTJ010000023.1, from coordinate 1,060,552 downwards.
ATTTAGTGATGTGTATTTTCAGTAATTGTCAAATTATTAAGTATATGTGAGTGCAAATTCGAAGCAATCAGTGAACTGTGATTTTTGAGTAAGAAAAATTCTAAGTTAAGACCCGAATTATTTTTTATTTACATGTAAGATCGTAGCAGGTGATTCTTAAATTGACCATATGTGTAAAAGTAAATTCTTTAGTGTGCGAATGATTTTAGATATTAATTAAGGTCACTAGAAACTCCTAGCACAAAGTTGAGTTGAAAATTTCCATACCGATTAAGTTTTAATTTAAGCTTATCTTTGGATCAACATCAAATGAACATATCTTTTGGAATATAAAGAGTTGCATGTCTCATAACCTATCAAATTAAGGTATTGAATCTTTTTTCAATGCCACCAATTTTGCGTCAATCCAAAGTCTTGATTATAAAAAGTTATGACCATTTTAGTAACTAGATACAATGCAGTGATGAATTAGCCGATGGAAAAACATTAAAAATGGTCTTTTTACCTTTAAGAAACCCCTATACGAATTTTTTTGGCTAATTAAAGACCCAAAACAATCAGATTTTCATCTCTTAATTCATCATTCTCTTCTCTCTCAAACCTTAAGGAAAAATCAAAGTAAAAGACTTCATTCAAGATTCTTCTTCAAGGTAAATCTTTCTCTAAAAAAATCATTCTTTCCAACTCAAATTGTTCCATACAATTATGAATCACTAATGAAAATCATAATTCTTGGTCATATAGATTTCAAGAAACTAATTTAGTAATCTCAAGAAAGATTTTCTTGATTGTTTACCTTCAAGATAGATTTTCAAGGCTTTTAATCAACCTCTTCTTCAAGATTCTTCAAGAACCTTATTCTTTCATGTATGTAAGTGTATCATAGTGTTGGACTAGTCCATCCGCACGCCCCACATCTACTTTCAAATCAGTAAAAGAGTAATCTAGGATTCTATCGCTAGATTTGAGTATTCTTGAGATAAGTTGATTTTGAGTTTTTAAGTTCCTGTTTCTTTTTGAAATTCTATTCATAATAATAGAATTGATATATGTTATGCATTGAGATTCTTGAGTTGATTCGTTTATGTCTATATTTCAACATGAAACCTATGAATTAAGTATTTTTTAGATGAGTAGTATCGTTGTGTTCTGATTACTTAGTTTTTATATTACTATTAAGATCCCTGAGTTGAGTCGTTCATGTCTATAATTTCACATGCATGAACCCTATAATTTGAGTTATAAATTTTAAAAAGTTTTTTAAAATCAACACTTGAGTTCTTAGACTAAGTTTTGAAAAAGTAAAAAGGAGTTTTGAGAAAGGAGTTTCTAAAACATGATTAGTATGACAATCGAGTATGTCATCAATATAAGAGCAGTATGATATCTAAATATATACCATCAATGTTTATGCAGTATGACTTTACGAGTCATCAATGATCATATTAGGGATACACAATTCCCTTATATTGAGTAAGAATATAAGGGAATTGTGTATTCCTAGAGGCATCTATTTTTACATTAATAAAAGATAAATTGAGATTTTTAAATGAGTTATGAGTTCAAAAGATATTTTAAAAGCAGTTACCTCTTTTAAGAGGGTAGTATGACCAATTATCTCAAACCAGAGGAGGAGTTATGTTTTTAAACATATGAGCATGAGTATATATTAGTGGGAATAGTATTAAGCACCGATATGGGAACAAGTTCAGACAACTTAAAGTCCTCATAAACCATGTACGTCAACATGGAAAGGCTCATAAAATCTAGATGACTCCTTATTGCTTATTAAGCATATCTTTGTGGATCCAGTTAGTTGATGTGTTCTATATCCCGACAAGGTATAAGACAGTTCTGGTAGTGTTGACGCGCAATTTTGGACCTCCACAGTATAAATTAATCATCGAGTTTCTTAAATTCCAAATGAGTTGGCTTCATAAAATTCAAAATATTTTTCAAGTCTTTTTAGAGTAGCTTTAGTCGCTTTTTATAATTTTTAAGAGATATATATTTTAAATATGTTTTTATATAATTAGTTTATTTTATAAATATACGAAAAATCATCTAAAAAAGATTTTAATTTTACTTAACACTTTATTAAATTAATTTTGTTTAAATTTTAAGAAGTTCGCTAATAATTAACGTCAATTCTTTCTTTATTTAAATTTTAGTCGAATTTGCTGATCAAACTCAATTTATTTACGTTCTAAATTCATTTGGCTATAATTACAATCTAATTGCTAATTTATCAATTCAAGATCTGGCCATTTTAATCCTACCCTTAAATCCATTCTCAAACCAATCCAGACCCAATTACAATCCTTCCCAGCCGAATTTTGACCCAGCCCACGCCTATTCCCTTCTAAAACCCGACCCATCCCTTTTCTTCTTCACAGAAAAAGACCCAACAAACAGTAGCTGGACGACCCGTATTCACGTTCTTCCTTTTCACGCGCGAAGAACCCAGAATCGATCGAGCTCACTCGCGAATAACCCAGAATCGTGAGGCTCAACTCGACTGTGTTTTTTCTTCCTCTCTCCCCTATCCTCCGTACGTGAGCAGTGCTAGGTGGAACAATCTCCTTCCTCGACCATCCTCGCTCCGAAATCGGACATCTCCCTTTAGTTTTCAGTTGAAGGTTGTGCAAATGTAGAAGGGACAACTCCTCAACCTTATTTCAAAAGGGAATTTGAATTTCAAATTCAAATTAGCCCTAAGTTTTCAACCCGATTTCCCTTCCTTTTTGCCCTAATTTTCATCTATAAAAAACTCGTTCTTCTTCTTTTTTGAGGTTGGTCTGAGGTTCTTCATAGCTAGTTAATATGGATTCCGTATGTTGTTTGTCTGCTGCTCAATGTCTTAGGTCGCCTACCGCGATCGTTATTTCGTATTTCATTCTAAAATATTGAAAAAAATCTGATTTAGCCATTTAAGAGAAATGACTATAGATTTTGATGAAATACGATAATCCTCTTAAGAGTTTCCTAGCCGTTAATATTTGGTTACTTTTCATTTCTGGAATTGAGATTGATCATTTGTACCTTATTCTTTCTTCAAGTATCAACTCTTTGTCGTTTATCCTTGATAATGGTCCTTTTCGTTTTTTTAGTTATCTGGAAGCATGAGGGATTTATATAAATTAGTGAAATTTGGTTGTATATATGTTTCGTTGACGGCCATAATATTAATTTGTTGTGTGAAATGATCGACTAATTACTTCTTTAAGTTGTGATGCTCCTTGTAATGTTGGTTAATATTTGTTGTTGTGGATTGTTTTTAATGTCAAGACAGTAGCTTAGATAGTCTTTATCATTATTAACGTGACTTGAGTATTTAGTGTTTTTGGAATTTGTATCCCGCTATTTGGATTCATTTTGTTTGAGTTCGATCAAATTATTTGCTTTATATTGGTGTAGGGACTGCTATGATTTGCTTTAAATATGTTGTTGCTTTATTATTCTCGGATAAAATTCTTACTATCATTTTATTGCATGTGAAATTTGTCCGAATTTACCATGAACTCCTATTCTTTCTCTCGAATTTTCGAGAGAGACATAAAGGCTCAAGTCTTTTCCTTTTAAGTCGACCAACAAGTGAAACCGAATAATAAGTCAATGAATTTGGCATACAAGTGTTGGGAGTAGATATACGAGATTGTATACACTAGTATATATCTAGTGTATATGAAAGAGCGAAAAGGTATCCAAAAGCCCACCATTTGTTTTAAGGTTTTTTTTGTTACTTTTGGGCCCAAGCCCCTTGCATTTTAATTAGGAAAAATTAGTAAATTAGTCAAATAACTTAACTTAATTAGTAAAAATTTTCATACTTTATAAATATTAGTAAAAATGTCAAAAATGTCATTATTTTAGAAAGAATTGTGTATTCTAATTTACTTTCTATTTTATCATATTTTAATTATAAATTTTCCAATTAATCCTCTTTCATATATTTTTCTAAAAAATGAAATATTTTCTCTCTCTCTCATATTTTCATCTTCCAATTCTTCTCCATTTCAAAATTTGCCTCTCTTCTTCTTCTTTTTTTTCCAGAAAAATATATTTATAAAGATATTCACACAATTTGTTTTATTAAAATATGAGTCTTTATCCGTTTTTCAATATTTGTTTTATGATTTTATTTTTGTATAAATCGTTCAAAATTGTTGTTTGTAGTTGAAATCACTTTTTGGGTTTGATAAACTCTAAATCACTCTCCAATAGCAGAATCTAAGAGAATTACTAGAGGTATTCAACTTAATCAACAATGTTCTATTTTTCAAATATCACAATTGAAACTTAGAACAAATGACGATAATTTTGTATTTTAATTTATTTATTTTGTATTTCAATATCACTTTGTATACAAATAAGTTCTATTTTTTTTTAATTTTGTATTCATCATAATGTATACCAACAACGTCACATTTGTATTTCAACTGAAGTGAGTATTTATTGTGCTCATTTTGTATTTCAATCTTAATTTTCAATGACAACAAGTTTGTATTTCTTTTTCATTATGTTTTCATCATAATTGTATACCAACAACTTTTATATTTTATGTGTTCACTTTACAATTCAAATTAAAATTGAATATCAAATTGTGATGAGTATTTTACTGTGATCATTTTGTATTTAACTCTCACATTGTATTAAAAAAAGATTGTATTTTTTTGTGTTCATTATAATGATATACCAACAAAGTCAATTTTGTATTTCAACTGATGTGAGTATTTATTGTGCTCATTTCGTATTTTAGTCTCAATTTCAATGACAACAAGTTTGTATTTCTTTTTATTATGTTTTCATCATAATTGTATATCAACAATTTTTGTATTTTATGTGCTCACTTTACCATTTAAATTAAAATTGATATTTTACTTGCATAGTGAAACTAAAATTGTATCCTAGTGATCAAAATTGTATTACATAACTGTTAAATATATTTTTCTTTTATTTATATTACAAAAAAATTATGAATTGTATTCCAGTATAATCTAGTCATAACATATGAATACGATTAAAGAAAGATACTTGATTCTAGAAAAAGAATAGCATACATAATATAAATACTACAATCTGTTGAGGTTGATACAATATTCTAAAATATACAAATTTAAAAACCGCGATTTAATCAAATTCATTTCAACATAAATTGAGTATTATCAATGAAAATTTAAAAATCGATACTAGAAATTTGATGAACAAGTGGGATGAGTTCTTTGTGTTTATTTTTTTGAATTTGTGTTTACTTTTGATTTTTGTAACTGATGAGACTTTTAAGCAATTTGTTCCTATTTTAAAAAATTATCTCCCTAAATTTCTCCTTTTTTGTTAGTTAACAATTATATTCTTTAAATAAAATTTAAACAAGATACATAATAAACTAAAAATTTGACATTTTTACTAAATATTAAAAGTGTTGACAATGGATCCTATTAAATGTTAAAATATTGATACTTTGAAAAATTTTCCTTTTAATTATTATTATTTGATAGTTGTTAAGACAGGTTTAAAAGTTTAAGAATCTCACTTTTATTAGTCTAGGACAAGTGTAAAGTGAGTCTTAATAGGTCCAAGTATCGGCCCAGACGGACAGAAACTGGACTTGGGTCCACATCTTTTCTCTTTTGTTATTTAATTAATTTTGCATGTTAGTGTGTTTATTTAATTTCAAGGTTTTTCCCTAAACCAATTTCCTAAAAGATAGTCATTTTGAGATTTTCTAAAGACAAAAATAATTTTTACTTATTTTATTACTTGAATAAATATTTTGCTTAAGTAATTCTTTATATCATTTTCCTTTCACCCAAAAATATAATTTTTAGTCGTAAAATTTGTTTATCTCCTAAACTTGTTTAAGCATGCCTCTTTTAAAATAATTAGCCAAACAAATTAATTATCGGATAACCACATTAGTGGATATTTTAGGTGTCTTTAAAACCTTCCTAATATATTAAATAAGAACCTAGAATACCATTTTAAAATTTTCAATTAATTTGTTGTTTAAGTCTTTTGAAAATAATGGTTTCTTTTTCTTAAAAAATTGTCGACTCTACACCAGTCAAATAATTATTTTTAAAAATAAAACATGTAGCGTGGACGAGACAATGTTCATCATGTAGCTCATAATAATGGTTATCGGTTAAAGAATTTTCCAAATAAAGTTAAAAGTGTATCTTTATTATATCACTTATTACGTTGAGTTTTAGAAATGAGCAAGTATTTTTGTAAAGTTTTAAATGATTTCATTCCTTTAATCTTTTTACATTCAGTTGAATTATGTTTTATCTATTGCAATTCTTTCATTCAGTTATTTGTTATTCACCTATATTACATACTCGTACATTCAATGTACTGATATCATTCGACATGCATCTTTTAATGATGCAAATACAAGTTCCTAGGATCTTCAACAAGAATTTGTTGAGATCACTTCATCCGCTCGTCGACTTTCGAGTGAGGTCTTCTTGCTATCGGAGGACTGCATGTTTATGAGTTGTTAGTAGTAGCTCTTTTGAGGAGTCGTGAGTCTTGTCCCAACACTCTTCTTTGTATATTATAGAAGCTTCATAGATGGTCAATTTAAAATTTATGTTTCATACTCAATTTTAAAAAGTAAATGATTGTAAGCTAATAATTATAATAATTCTATTCTTATATGTAAAGGTGTACAATCAAACCATTAAGTCAAACCGAAAATAAAATCGACTTGTGGTTTGATTTGATTGTTTTGACGGTTGAAAAAAAAAACCCGACTAGTCTTGGTGTTGTTTGGTATTAGAAGAAAAAAATCAAACCGAACTCAAATCACACACACAGATATATGATTCATTTTAGTGAAAATTACACAAGTGAAGCTCTTTTATTTAATAATTACCATTTTAAATATACTTTTAATTTATTACCATTTTTGTCAACTTTTAGCAATACTTACTTAAAATAATTTTAAAACAACTTTAATACATGTTTAATACAACACTAATTCATAATGCAAGCTTCAGTTTAAAAATTTTCTTAAAACTTACATATGTCATACAAATGAATTATAACTATTATTAATACACATTTAATACTTTTTTTCTCACCATTTATAATATTTATATAATATAAATGAATTATATATAGCATTTTAACACACATTGTGTAATGATATAAACAAAAATTTCATAACATCCATACATAATACTAGACATGCGTTAATACTTAATTAGAAGACAAAAAAATGATCTGAATTTTTATACTAAACTAATCAACTTCTAAAACAAAATGCTAAAAAAGATTTATTTCTTATTCTATATTCTTTATCATAAGGCCTAACATTTTTGCAAGTCTTCATGTTGTGATCTTGTTATCCATAGTTTATGTTGAGCGGATTTTTTTTAAAAAATAATTATTTAATTTAAATATACTCTCTAATCCGCAAATTACATAAAACTTGTATTAATAATTAATTAAACAAGTAATCTAATCGTAAGAAATGAAGAGACATAACAAACGGTCAAATGAATTAAATTTAAACTAAAATGTATTACACTCATCTTAAAGTTGAATTAGAAGTGAATTAAACATGAATTCAAAATGAAGCAAACGAAAGAGCACTATGTGATTTGTAAACTGAATAAAACTTACATCAATAATAAATTAAACAAGTAATTCAATCATAACAAATCAATCAATAAACAGCAAAATGAATTAATTTGTATTAAAAGTGCATTACACAAATATTAAAGTTGAATTACAAGAGAGAATTATGCATGGATAAAAAAATGTAACTAATGAAACACCAAACAATGATCTATAGAGTGAATTAAGTTTATATCAATAATGAATTAAACAAGTAATCTAATAGTAACAAATAATAAATTACAAGAAGTATTAAATTTGCGTTAAAATTGTATTACACAATATTAAAGTTGAATTAGAAGAGAAATTAACAATGAAAAACGTAACTAACGAAAGACAAGACAATAATTAATAGACTGAATTAAACTTGTATTATTCATGAATAAATTATGTATTATAAGTGTCTTATAAATTATTTTGGTTTGTATCTCTAAGAAAATGAGTGATGTTTGCAATATGTATTGTATCTATGTTATAAATGTATTACAAGTGTTTTCTTAAATTATTTTGGTTGATATCACTATAAAAAAAAAAGTGAAGTTTGTAATACAACTTTAATACAATTGCGATATAGTTCCACAAACTTCACTTTTTTCGAGTTTCAATCTAATTTTTTCCCAAAATCAATTATAAACTTAATCAAACTCTCTTAAAATTGAGATATAAACTTCAAACGATATTTTTAATTATTTGTAGGAATTACCTGTCCAAATTAATCACAATTCCATAAAATTCAAAATTTGAAGCTTTATAATGACCATCAATGGTGAACTCTTGTTTCTGTAATATTAGAGATCTGAAATTTCTGCTTAAAAACATGATTTCATACAAATTTCTGGTCTTTTTATTCCTCTTTTCATCTTGTTTTTGGATAAAAATAGTGACATATGGACAAAAACTGATTGAGGATGGTTTTTTAGATGAAAAACTCAAAGAAGAAGAAGAAAAAAAAAGGAAGAAGATAAAAAACGCAAAAGAAAGAGACGAAGAAGTAGAAGAGTAAAAAAAAGAAAGGGAAAAGAAGCATAGGAGTAAAAAGACAGAAAGAGACGAAGAAGCAGAACAATGAAAATAAGAAAAGGAAAAAGGGTTGTGAAAAGAGGCGCTGTATAATTTTCTTAATTATAAAAAAATGTTATATTTAGTTTAAAAAATTATGTTGACATAAATGGTAAATATTTTTATGATATAGCATATTTATGTGATTTACCCTTTTATAATATGTGTAACTATAAATATCAGTATTGATTTTAAAATAATAGATTGTATATATGCATAAATAATCTAACATGAAATTTTATCAATCAATTACTCTGGTACGTGTAAGGGACAAAGCTACGTGAGGATCAAATGGTTCACCTAAATCCTTTTTATCGAAAAATTATATTATAAATATAAGATCAAATTTTGATTTTATAAGAATCATAGCTTGATGATTTAGGGGTTCAAAGGAAGTTGTTTTAATACTTTATATTATTTATTTATTTATTTATTAATTAAACCACATAATTTGTGGCCAAACGTGGGTCATAACTTGCTTAAGAGAATTACCTTTTTTTAATTGTCACTCTTGAGTACATGCCATGGGGTGATGGGAGGGTTGATTGTGTGTTTTGAGTAAACTTGTAAACTAATCAAACTATATTATAAGTAAATTTAAACTTATTTACGACATTTGATAAACTTTACATTATTTATAAGTCATTATCAATTAAAAGTTATAAGTTGATCACCTCTAAAGCTCTAATGTATGATATCATTTAATGCAAGCTTATAACTAAAATTAGTTGATCATATTCTTGGATCTTATCCTACTTAATGTATTTTATATATAATTAGAAACACTTGGGAAAAAGACTAATTCTTAATATGTGTTTATGATTTCTTTTTTTTTAATGATTGAAACTAATTGAGAGTGATGCTCATCGTATTCATCATAAAACATTTAAACATTATTAGGTGAAAGTGAAAAATCTAAAAGCTCCTATTATTGGGGTTTCCAAAAGCTTGAAAAGTCACAAGTGAATTTTGTGATTTATTGGGGTTTCATTTGGAATTTGTAGGCAACATTTGGAAACTTTTGAAGAAGCTTTGAGCTAATTGGTAATATTTTTTTGGGAAAATTACGCGGATAAGTAAACTTATACTATTTAATTATTCATCATAGCTATAGTTTGCTATAATTATCACTCGCGACTAACATTATACATTAATTACGTGAGCTGACTTCGAGTTTGTATAATTAGTCATGTTTGTATATGTATAATTCGCTAGGATATACAAATAAATATGTATAATATACAATTTTTTTAGCCTATATACATATACAATTCACCTCTCTCCCACTCTCTGCCCTCTCTCGTTCGCCTCTCTCCTCCATCTCTCAATCTCCCTCGCCTCTCTCCTCCCTCTCCCAATCTCGCTGTCATTTATACAAATATATATATATGTATAATATACAGTTTTATATAATTATATACACATACAATTTACCTCTCTCCCACTCTCTTCCATCTCTCGCTCTCCTCTCTCCTGCCTCTCTCGATCTCGCTCGCCTCTCTCCTCTCTCTCCCAGTCTCGCTCGCCTCTCTCCTCCCTCTCCCAATCTCTCTTGCCATATATACAATTACATATGTATAATATACAATTATCTAACCAATATACATATACATTCACCTTTCTCCCACTCTTTTCGCCCTCTCTCTCGCCTCTCTCCTACCTCTCCCAGTCTCGCTCGCCTCTCTCCTCTATATAACATGTAGCTACAAATTGTAATTATCAAACTATAGCTATGGAGAGTAATTAATTACTTTTAAGTGGCTATAACTTTAATATTCTTTAGGACTCAATTATTATTTTTGTAGTAACCGTTGTTGATGAACACTTCTAAAGTTCTTCTTTTTTTTTTAAAAATAAATAAATACATAAAGTTTATTTCTTGGAAGTTGGAGAAAAAGTTAGAATATGCGTAATTAATTTTAATAAATAGATGGGAAAGAAATGTTTTCTATGACACTACCAAAATCATAGTAATGAAGTCATCAATTCTTAGAAAAAATCAATCACTTAGAAAGTGATTGGAGGAAATCTTTTAAAGTTATATAATTCTTTTGGTGTTATTATATTCTCTAAATACCCCAAAATCCTTTACTTCCTCGAATTTTTCTTTAGTATGACCAAAGATGTAAAAAATCATCTTCTCAAGAAATTGAAAATCTATGTCCTATGATGTTCAATGATCCTGTGTGATTAATTAACGAAGTAAAATTAAGTTTAAATTTATATTCATCTCAATATAAATACATTATGTTCTTATTTTGAAGTTCATCTTTTTCTTTCGAGATTCAACTAGATAATATAAATTACTGCAATTTATATAGATTATTATTATATAATTCGAGTATTTCTATATGATTAAAAATTTTAAAATTAAAGAAAAAGAAAAAGAAAATAAATAGCAATAATGCATAGTTTTTTTTATTGGTTAAAAGAGGAGATAGTATATCATAATATCATACATCAATATAAATATTATGCATAGCTTGAAGCTTAAGAAATAATGTGTTCAAAATTCAAGGCTAAAAAACCTTTTAATTATCTGGATATTTGAGAATTAAGGAAATATTAAGAAAATTCGATAAGATTTTATAATTGCGCAAAGCGCAAACTAATTCACTAGTTAAATAATAAGTTGAAACTATTGAATTCAATCAGTCAACTATGATATATCTCTATTGAGATACTTAAATTGAATTGGTAAATTACTTGAAACAAAGTCCGATTAATATTTTTTTTAATTACTAACTAATTTTACAATCAAAGTAAACATTTACAACACATACAACTTAAATGGAGTATTGAAATTTGTCAGTGATTAATTTATAATTAGTTATCAAAATATGGAGTATTTAAATGGGATTAATATAAATCCAACCTTGTGTTCATTGTCTCACCTCCTTTTTCCTTTCTTAATCTAGAAGTTCATGTTCATACTATCCTCCTAAATATAATTTGATGACAGACACAATTAGTTGCTCATAAATTTTTATTTATTTATCAAAGTAAGGACTTGCTTTGGTCTTAAGAATTGTACACAATTTTTTTGCACACACACTCTAGCAATTCTCTCTTATCTCATTCATTTGTCGTTTGCTCTCTTTGTTTCTTTTCACTTGCTTGCTTACTTGGTTGGTTACAACTCAAATAAATCATTTCTACTCTATTCTAGTATGTTCTTCCAAGTCTTGAATTTTAGAACTACCCTTTTAGAATATTTCTAGACTTTTAACACTCATTCTAAAAATGTTTCTTTAATTTTCTACAACTCCAAAATATTTTAAATTTTTCTTGAAGTATTTTAGATATTAATTAAGTCAGTGCTAAACTTTTAAGTTTTAACATCTTTATGTCAGAAAAACAATATATGCATGTCAAAATGTTCCTCCATTTTGTGTGTTCTTGCACCTCAATTTATTTCAATTTGGCTATAAAGTGACATTCTACTCATTAAAATTCGTCAACTAACACTAATACTAAAATTCATCTTTCTAATAATACTATCACCAATACCATATAAGATTTTTCTTGTAATTATCTTGATCCTGACCTAAAAGAGTGTGTCAAAATGTTCCTCCATTTTTTGTAATCTTGGACCCTCAATTTATATTAGTTTGGCTATAGAATGAAATCAGGGGCGGACCCAGTAAGCCAGACGCGGGTGCTTGAGCACCCATTGATTTTCGAAATTTTTTGTATATATATAGAAAATATGATACATACGTTATTATAATTTAAATGAGCATCTATAGAACAAAAGCAGTTGTGGGTGAGCTGGTCTAAACCCTGCATTAAGAGGCGCACGAAGCCATTGGTGAGGGTTCAAATCTCGTCAGCAGCATTCCTTTTCTAATTAAGGGCTTATTTAACTCTTCTTTTTTTAAAAAAAAAAATTCCAACGAATTTTACGACTTTTTTTTTATTTTTATTTTTCCTTTTTCTAATTAAGGGCTTATTTAACTCCCAATTTTGTACTTGTTTTGACTTTTTCCTGTTCTTAATTAGGTAGCATAATTTTTCTTTCTTTTTTATTTTTAACTTTTTCTATGCTTTAAAACCTTTTGCACTGCTCACTTTTATGGGATTATTTCTTTTAGCAAACTACGAAGTCATTCATTCTTCTTCTTCTTGTTTCAAATTTACGACTTTTTTTTTATTTTTATTTTTCCTTTTTCTAATTAAGGGCTTATTTAACTCCCAATTTTGTAATTGTTTTGACTTTTTCCTGTTCTTAATTAGGTAGCATAATTTTTCTTTCTTTTTTATTTTTAACTTTTTCTATGCTTTAAAACCTTTTGCACTGCTCACTTTTATGGGATTATTTCTTTTAGCAAACTACGAAGTCATTCATTCTTCTTCTTCTTGTTTCAAAGAGAAAACCGTCAGTGCAACTGCCCAACAACAAACGTCAACCTATTTTCTTTTCAAAATCAAAATACAAAAGTAAGGTAATAAAATTTGATGTTTGATAAAAGTTAGTTAATGAAAAAAAAGAGTTTGGGAAATTAGGTTTTGAGATTTATATGAATGAGTTTGACAGTAACAAGCTTCGGGATCTCAGTTTTCAGCTTGATAGCTTTATAGTTTATGCTCGTGGTTCTGACGAGAGGTTCTTCAACTTGAAGGGAATTAGTGATCTTGCTAAAGTATTGATCAAGTCAGATCTACATCAAACTTGGCCACTTGTTTAGTTGCTTATCAAGTTGACTCTCATTCTTTCCGTTGCTACTGCTTCTGTGGAACGAGCTTTCTCATCCATGAAGTACATTAAAAATGAACTTCGTAATAGTATTGGTGATGAATTTTTGAATGGTTGTTTAGTTTGCTATGTAGAGCGTAAGATATTCGCAAATGTAAGTAATGATGCAATTATTTATCGTTTTCAACATATGAAAAGTCGTCGAGCACAATTATGACTTGACCAATTAGTAGTAGGTCATTGTGACTTGTAAGTAGAGGTTATTTTTTTATAATGATAATATTGATCGTTGTTTTATTTGTTTTACTTTTTTTATTAATGAGTTTGAGTTAGTATACATTTACTTTTTTTATTAAAGAGTTTGAGTTAGTATACATTTACCGTTTGTGATTGCTAACAAGTTTATGTTAAAGGAAGTGAGCACCCACAACCTTTAAATCCTGGATCCGCCACTGAATGACATTCTACTCATTACTAAAATTCATCAACTAACACAAATACTAACTAATCTTTTTAATATTATCACCAATACCATGTCAGACTATGTTTATAATAAAATTGATGTAAAAGAGTTTATTTATGGTGATACGCTTAAAAATAAGGTGGACGGAAGGAGGTTCAACCGGACCCACTCGATTAAAAAATTATACCGTATATATAAGGTGAAAATTATTATTTATCAGTATAAGTATTAACATGAACCCCTCAACTCAGCTGTGACGCGTAGCCCAGTGGTCTAGGGGTTCAAAATCACTCCCAGGTTCCAAGTTCGATTTATATCCATACTAAAATCACTAAACCTTATACGAAATTGTGTTTGAAGTTTGCTGACATATTTTAAATTTCAAGATTTAAAGAATTCTATCTTTGATCGTAATTTTTTCATATATCTTTTAAATATTTTAATATTTTTATTATTATTTTGACTTATACTACTTTTTATGTAGCTTATGAATATATAATTATATTTTTAAAAAAAATAAAATTTCATGCGTAAATATTCGATCAAACTTAAACTATTTGACTCTCAAAAAATGAAAAGTGTTACATAAATTGAGACAGAAGGAGTATCTATTAATATAACATTTGATTTTTTTCCATAAATAATATTTATATAAATTTTGTAGAAAATTCTATATCATTTTACGAAGGATATAATATAGAATAAGAATAGGCTCCTAGTAATAAATATATTTAAAATGTTAAACAACAAAATTAATAGGGGATTGGCCAAATTTATATAATTTGTTATTATAAGGAGTAGCTTTTATTAAAAAAAAAAAGATTTTGTAGATTAACATTCCATGTTTGAATAATAAATTCAATATTTTTCTCGTCAATAGTAGAGATCAAATTTGTGCTTGGCCAAAAATTTCAAAAGTGGTTTGGAGAAAGTTATGTTTTCACCTTTTGAAAAGAAGTTTTGACTCAACTCAAAAATAACTATTGTATTTATTTTCCTAAAAGTACAATAGATTTTAAAAAGGCTCGATGAAGCAAGACATAAGTAAGAAGAAATGTTAAATGGAACATGACAAAACGAGTTAAAATGATCGTGTCTTTCATCACTAAGCTCCTTTTAATCAACCTTTTCGCGAATTTACTTTTTATAGTCGAACCCCCTGAATGAAAATCCTGCGTCAGCCACTGATTGTGTAGCTCATAACCTATCAAATTAAATGTGTTTGACTCCTCTTTTCAATGCCACTAAGTTTGTATCATTTCGAGTTTGGAGTAATAAGTTATACTCGCTTTACTAGACAATGTCTTGTCACGTGTCGACCGAGGAAATTTTCGTGTGGGCGCGCGCAGAGGCAGCGGCCACTGCCTTCCTGCGCATTTTCCATGTGGGCGTCCGGGTGTCCGAGTCTTTTAAAAACCCCAAATACGTAGTTCACCTCCCTAGCTAGTTCATAAATTTACCCTACAAAGAGAAATTTCAAGAAACAAACTTCCTCAAAGGTTCATCCATAATATTTTACCATAGATATTCATAATTTCTTCATCTTAAGATGAATTAATTATTATCGCCTACTCATAAAATTCATAGATTGTCAAGTAAGCTCCCATCAAGAACTCATCTCTAAGGTTCAAGAAACAATGTTTTGTCATCTTTTCATACAAATATCTCATCTTTCTACAAAATTTGGAGTGTATAAGGTATGTAAGATCATTCATAGTGTTGGATTAGTTCGTCCTCATGTCCTACATCTCAATTCAATACGTAGCAAGTTGAATCTAGTGTTCAACCGTCAGTTTTATGAAATTATTGTTATGAATTAACTATATTCTTATTCTGAATTCTAAATTCTTATATTATGAGATTGCAATATTATGTGCATTGATATTCTTGAGTTGTTATTGTTAGAAATATCATACATAACGGAGGAAGCATTTCAGTTTCATACATCTTGCATGAATATAGACAACACTCACAATTACATATCACATACAAAGTATGCTGAAAATAAATGGCAAATTGATCTATTTAATGTAACACTTTATTGAATTGAATATATAAAAAAACAATTGTTCAATAGTAATACTACATCAAAATGCATGGTTAATAAGTATATCCTAACAGTTATTTATGCTTATATTTCACATGAACCCTAGTTAATGAGATTCTTAAAGGAACAAAAATACCCTTCATTTATAGTTTGACTCAAAAATGTCCTTACCGTCAACACTTTGGCTCAAAAATGCTCTTGCAGTCAATACTTTGGTCCATAAATGCCCCTTTAGTTACAAAATGGGTCAAAAATTCCCTTTTTCCGGATAAATATATCATTTATTCTTTTTAAACATATCTTCTTCCTAATTAAAATATTATTAAGGAATACTATTGTTGTTTTCTTTCTTGTAAAATCACTTTACCAATAAAAGTGTAGGAAATATTATTTTCTTTTTAATCTCATTTTATCAATTATGAAGAAATGACAAATATACCCCCAAACTATCGTAAATGGTATGCAGATACCCTCTGTCATACTTTAGGGACATTAGTGCCCCTGTCATTAAAAAACTAGAGCATATATGTCCTTTATACTAATGACATCCACGTGTCATAATCTTATCCACCGACCCGACATTTGATCGATGGATAAGATTGTGCCACGTGTCCTTATTTAGTCTTCCGTTAGAGTGAAAGACATATAAACTCTAGTTTTTTGAACGGCAGGGACACCAATTTACCAAAAATATGATGGAGGGTATCTGCATACCATTTACAATAGTTTGGGGGTATATTTGTCCTTTTTCCCTGTCATTTAAAATAGAATTATTTCATGTACCTTTTCGATAGATAATATATGTCATATATTAAGATGTTTTGACCAAACTAAGCCATATATAAAGCAATTCACCAAAATAATACATTTTTTCTAAAATTTTACAAAACTAGTATAAACGTATTTCACAGTAACGTTTTAGGGTATATTTTATTGTTTAAAAGTTGACGACGTTAGATTGATATACGTTACTCACAGTAACGTTGTACTCCTAAAATGTTACTCACAGTAACGTTTTTGGAGTAAAACGTTACTCAAAATAATGTTTTAGGAGTAAAACGTTACTTACAGTAATGTATATCAACCTAACACTGTTCGTTTTTAAAAAATGAAATATACCCTAAAACGTTACTGTGAAATACGTTTATACTAGTTTTATAAAATTTTAGAAAAATGTATTATTTTGGTAAATTGCTTTATAGAATGACTTAGTTTGGTCTAAAATTCTAAATTCATAGTATATCTATCATTAATTTATATTTATATAATAGTAAAAAATATTGATGATAAAATAAAAAATATTTTCAGTTTTTTTTTCCTGAAATTAAGTAAGATAAACATTTGCTATTTTTTTAAAAAAATATTAATTGAAAAAAAATGTGTGAAGAAGAAAACAATAATATATTTTTTTGGAAATTGAACTTTTTTGACCTATTAAATAGCAATAAAAGCATTTTTGGACCAAAGTATTGATGGCAAGAGCATTTTTGGACAAAACTACAAACGAGGGACATTTTTGTTCATTTCACATAGTTTAAGGGCATTTTTGAATCAAAGTATTGATGGTAAGAACATTTTTGAGCCAAACTATAAACTAAGGGTATTTTTGTTCCTTTCACATAGTTTAAGGGCATTTTTGACCCTCTTTCCTTGTTTTTATATGTACATTTCAGTTTGGTATTTACTATTATTGCATTCCTACAGTAAAAGCTTAAATGATTTTCATTATGATTTATACTATACTTCAGTTGGGTTATTTTAAGTTTTTTTTTCAGTTCAGTTATTTGTGTTATTCAGACCTATTACATACTCGTACATTCAAAGTAATGATGTCATTCGATTTGCATCGTTTCATGGTGCAGATTCAGGTACCTCGAATCATCAACATGAGATCCGTTGAGATCATATAATTTGCTTATCAGCTTTTGGTGAGGCCTCCCTGCTTTTAGAGGACTCTAATTTTATGAATTGTTAGTAGTAATGCTTTGAGGGGTGGTGGATTATTTCCCGACACCTATCTCTATACAGTAGCTTCACAGATAGACAATCTATGTCAGTCTTGCAGTATTCAGTTTTAGATATTTTATTTAAAATTTTATGTTTGATACTCGGTATTTTTAGATAATTTTAAGATTTAATAAGTTGTTTTTAAATAATTCTTCAATTTTGATGTTTGTGTATGCTTGATTTAGTTTTCCGCTTGTAATCAACCAAGATGACAATTTACTTGGAGACCAACAATAATTCTCAAATGTCGATTACGTCCATGGTGTAGATTTGAATCGTGACAAAAGAAGATGATTTTGGGAGGGGGGGGGGGGGGGGGGAGGAGAAAGACAAGGAAGAGGAAAACAAGGAGGAAGATCTCAAGTGTCGATTACGTCCATGGTGTAGATTCGAATTGTGACAAAAGAAGATGATTGGGTATCTAGCATTTTATTGCAATGCTTCTCATTCCTCTATCATCCTTACTTTTCTCTTCTAATACATTTTTATCTTAGTTTTCATTCCAGTTAATTTTATTTCTAGTACATTTTTATCTTAGTTTTCATTGTAGTTAATTTTATTTTTCTCTCATTCCCTTTATGTTTTCCCTTCTAGTTAATTTTATTTTTCTGGAAGAAATTTTATTTTGGAATGATTGATGAATTTATTAAGTGAACTCACTTTTGTTTTCTTCTATTTTGGTTAATTTTGTTTTCTCTTTTATTTTATTTTAGAGTTCCTGATGAATTTATTACATTTGTATAAGTGGTTTACTAGATAGAATATAACTAAGAAGTCACTCTTTAATCACTTTTTAAATTCAAATCCGTATAATTCATTACTTAGTTATTATTCTAGTGTAATGATTGTAACAATAAAAAATTATGGCTTGTGAGTTGTGAGGGCAACAAACAAGTAAATGAGAAAACAAATAGTCATTTTGTTTCAAAATAGTCCCTGTTTACCCATTAGACAACATAAAATGACAAACTTAAATATAAAATTTGAAATGTTTTTCACATTCACTTGATGGTAAAATTTGCTCCTCCGACATTAGGTATTTTTCTTTTGGCGTTTAATTATGGAGGTGATCATATAACTATAAATGATATTTTATGTGCTAATTGCAATCAATGTTTCAAATTTTGAATCTTTGATTTATTATAATTAATCAAGTACATATGCCAAAGTTGTTGGTTATTTTTTGTATGTGTTGTGAGAACCTCCACTCTTTTCATAAGTTCAAGCTCGTAAGTAAAATAGATATGATGAAAAAGAAATTTGATTAGTTTGTTTTGTCTACCAAAGCCAAAATAAATATCTGATCAAATAAATAATAATATCTGATAAAATAAAGCGTAATCTATATAAATCTCATAATGTTAAGAGCTAATTATAGAATTTTTCTATTCTTTTTCAAATTACAAAGTTCCTTAAAATTTATGAATTTCACAAACATCAATCAAATTTCCGGATACAACCGCAAACATCGGATATATAGAGCAGGATGTATCTATTAAGAGGGGAGGGATGCAACAGAGAGAGGATAGAGATGTATTAGAGATAGGATATGACGTCTGCATACATATGGGAGGAATGTATCCCACAGAGGTATATGAATATATTAGTGAGAGGGAAATGATGTATTTGAGAGGAGATTTTTAATTTTTTTAAATGGTAGTTTCTTTAAAAAAATTATGATAAAATAAGATGTATATTTTGATAATTTTTCCTAAAATAAATAGGGTACGTTTTTTAATAATAATAAAACCACACATAGCTAGAATAGTAGTTAAATAACATTTGCATTTTCTTTTCTCCTCATTTTTCTTTAAAATTTTCCGATCAAAACTCTTTTTCTTTTCCAGAATATATATATATATATATGTTTAATTTAAACAGGGTAGAGGAAAATTGAATGCTGTTTTTAAGCAGTAAAAACTATATAGTTTTTTAAAATTGATAAAGCATTTTTATACTCAAAATATTCTTGTATTCTATACAATTTCATTTCATGTATAGAAATTATTAATGCATCATATTGATGACCAGTATGCCTATATACTTGTTCCATTTCGAAAATTGCTTTATCCATATGAAATAAAGCCCTTTTATGCTTCCAAGCTCTTTTTCTTATGCTATGCAATGATTTTTGTAAAATTTTTATTTTTATGCTAATATATGCATGTATTATGCAAACAGCATGATATGCTAATAGATATTAACATGAGATATTCAATTATTTATTGATTCCCTATAGGTACTAAGTAATTTTTCTTAATGTTTAAGCTAAGTATAAGTATAAGTACATATAGTATATTTGTAAAATTAATAACATGTAATAAAAAGTTTGCGTGTATACCTTTCTTCTCTTTTGTCGATGAACAGTCTTTATCACTACCGCAGTAGTTCTCCCTTTAGGCCATGAACTTTAGGCCATGAACAGTGTTTCACCCTAAAGACCTCATTCTTTGGCTACTCTGTTACTGTTCCTCCCTGAGGCTGAAGATCGCAACCTTCACTTACGACTATTAATGGAGTTTTAAGAAGAAGGATATAAAAACCAACTGTTTATTTCATATCTTTAATTTTACATACACACTATAATATACTTATATAATACTCACAACATTATTGAAATTACTTTTCCCTGGCGGGAGAAGTTACTACTCACTAAGACTCATACTTCTCAAAGGTACCTAGCATTTTTCTAAGATGTGTTTTTTCTCGGAAAATGTAGTCTGCCTTCTTCGTATGAATTTCCTCTCCTTTTATAGATATAAGGAGGCACTTATTACAAAAGAAAATTATTTCAGGGACCTCCCTAAAATATTTCATACTTATCTTTAAGTCCTTTGCTTTTTGGATTAAAGATTCCTTCTTGATAAAATAATGGACGCTCCATTGTCTTCTTTTGAATAATTGGCCGACATGATATGACCCTTCTTTTGCGAGAAATGTAAGTGCTTACGTCATCTTCTTTGTCTTCATCTTTATGCTACATCAGGCATGATTATGATCTAGCATTTTGCATGCTAATCTCCATGTTTCTTATGTGGCTCCTAACCTGTGAAGTTCTATGTCCAGTATTCTTTCTTTAAGTTCTTTGGACTTAGTTTTACCTTTAGTAATCAAGACCCAATCACTATCTTGATCGATGACTCTACAATCTTCTTTGTAAAATCTGTTTAGAATCGCATATAAGGCTTTTATTCCTAATGCTCTTCTAGTTTGAATCCATTTTTTATTAAGGTGAGGAAGTTTTTTATCAACTCCGGTGGCCTTAACATTGAATTCCTTAATTTTTTCAATTGAAATGTAGTTGAGTGTAAGATAATATGCTTGCAAATCCTGACATTCCATTGATATGCTATAGAACCTGCAGTAAACTCCATTGCCCTGAGCAAAATTTGTAATTGCCTCGAACAATTTTGAAGGTAGTTGGGACAGTTCTTTTAGATCCGGTTTTGTATAGACATGATCTAAATACCCAAACTCGAATAATTGAGTTGTAAAACTCGGTATTCCGTTAGGAAATATTGATATTCTAGGAAACAAACTTGTTGTTCCCAAAATACCGTAAGTGTCTCCACTTTCTTCTGGGAGATTATAGATGTATCTGGTAAAAGCAAGATACTCTTCTTCCTTCGGGTGTTGCTTTCCAACCTGAAAAGAAGAAAATACTTTTGCTCCTGACGAAACTTGGTTAATTTTAATTTCTGGTTTCCCAGATATAATTTTTTCAGCCTTGGCTGAAGATGAGCATGTTGCTTCATTTGCTCGGCTTTTTTCTTCATCTTTTGATGCAGAAATTGGCATATCCATGCTTACCATCGAGATGTTTTTGACACTAGGTGCTAGTGGGACATCTCCTGCCACTTTTATGGGATTAATATTCCCTTTCAAATTTGAATTCTGTGAAGGACGTGTGTCCAGATATTCACATAGGATTAAGAATTCTCTCATGTTTTCAGCTTGAGTAGTACTAAGCTGATTTAATTCAGATTGTAACATCCGAGATTGTTCAGACAACTTTGATTCGTCTCTTATTTTGAAAAGCTTTTGACTTTTTTCATCAATGGACTCATCCACTGTCTTCATTTTTTCATATATCTTGTTTACTAGGATCTTTGTCTGAATGTCCATATTGGACGTTTCTGGAGATGAAATCTGCAAGAAAATTATCGTTTCCTTTAATGTATTCTATTGAAAATGTATAAAACGATAATAACACCTGCCATCTGTGCAACCTTCTGTATTGCGGTTCGGAAGGTAGCTTATTATATATTTGCCCTGCAACTTGCGTATTATCAGTTCTAATAACAAATTGTTTTGGTAAAAAAAAAGCAGAAAATTTTCTGATTCCTCTAACAATTGCTAATAATTCCTTTTCATTAGTGGAATATCTTGTTTCTGCATCATTAAAAGTACCACTTGTGTACCTGCAAATTTCATTTAAATCGGTTTGCAATAATGCTCCCCAATGATAATCAGATGCATCAGTTTGTAAAACTAGATTATCATTATCTTCTGGTAATCTGAGTTTTTGTAACTTAGCACATTCCACTTTTAGACTTTTGATACACTTTGTGTGTTCTTCTGTCCATCCTAGTCTATTGGATTTTCTTATTAATTTTTGTAGAATATTTCGTTTGTTTGCTAAATCTTGAATAAATTCTCCTGCATAATTCAAGCATCCTAGAAATCTTTGAATTTCTTGTTTTGTAGCCAATTTGTTAGGAAATTCTATTATTTTTTTAGCAATATGAGATTGGAGTTCAATTTCATTTTTTGAAATAATCATTCCTAAGAATTCTATTTCATTTTTATTTATGTCAGCTTTTTTCTGACTTAAAATAATTCCATTTTTTAAAAAGATTTCTGAAAATTCCTTCAGATGTTTTAAATGTTCTTCATATGTCTTTGAACATATTAGGATGTCATCTATATAGACTATTAAAAAAAAATTTCCGAGAATATTTTATTCATTTTTCTTTGAAAAATTTGTGGTGCATTTTTTAGACCAAAAGGCATTACTAACCACTCATAATGTCCATTAGGAGTACTAAAAACAGTTAACTGTACTGATTTTTCTGTCAATTTTATTTGCCAAAATCCACTTTTACAGTCGAATTTTGAAAAATAAGTTTTTCCTTTTGCAAAATTAATCAGATTATTTTTATTTGGGATAAAATATCCATCAAATATGCAGTTTTTATTTAGCTCTTTATAGTTTATTACCATGCGAGCTTTTCCTCTTTTGATTTCAGCATTATTTCTTACCATAAATGCTGGGCTACTATGAGGACTTTTACTCATTCTTATTAGTTTTAGATTGAGTAATTCTTTAATTTGAGTTTTAAATTCTATTTTGTCTTCTTCATTGTAGAGCATGGGTCTTACTCTAATGATTATACTAGGATCTTTTAGAGTCAAAGTTGCCCTTTCATGGTATTGTTCCCATTTTTCTAATGGATTTTCTTCATATGACTTCTGTAAATTTTCTTTAATCTTTTGTAGATTAAGACATTTACAAGTGATTTTTCATAGATTTTCTAAATATTTTCGTTTAAAATTTCCATTATCTTTTTCAAGATTATACGGATTTTGTATTCTTGGGATTTTGATGTAATGTCCCCAAGGAGTTTTTAGATTTATCATATATAAGGTTTGTTGATAATTTTGAAATTGTTGTGTAAAATCATTTCCTAATAATAAATCTGTTTCCAGTTTATCATAAGCAAATAATTTATTTATAGAAACAATTTTTGATCCTAAAATTATTTCTACCTTTTCTTTAGATTTTGAAAGTTTTTCTTTATCTCCTGTGATTCCTATCATAGAGATATTAGATTTATTTATGTCCCAATCTTTTATTAAAAAAGATTTTGCTAGACTTGCTTCAGATCCATTGTCTATTTGACAACAAGTTGTTAATTTGGTATCATAGAAAATTATTTCTATGAAAACTGATACTTTGAAAATTGTTTCTTTTGGCATTTATATTTTTTGTATGAAACAAGTTTCACCATTATATATCATTTCTATTCCATTTTTTCCTATGCTATAATCTTCTAATTTGTTTAGGAATAAATTTCCTAAAATTAATTCTTGATCACTTTCGTGATTTGTAATGTAACAGGGAACTGTTATTCTTATTGTATCAAATTGTATAGGTAAATTTACCATGTTTTTACAAATAAAGTTATTTCCTTCGAAAGTTTTGTAGGTATAATGCTCTCCTTCGTAAATTGGTATTCCATCTATTAGGATACCTTTTACATGATTAGCAGTTGCTCCTGTTTGTATTAAGATCTCTTGATTCTTCCATTCTGTTCCATTGAATATTCTTCCTTTTATTTTTGTAATATTTGTAGCTTCAATATTTAAATAATATCTATTAGATATACTTTTTCTAATAGAATTTTTTCCATATTCTATTGAAAGCCTAGGGTTACTAGTACTTCCTATTTCTTTCGTTTTTCCAAATCGAATTTCATATTCATCTGGAATTTGGGCCTGTTGAATTTCTGCTTTAACTATTCTTGCAATTCCTGCACATTCTTGATCTATTTCAATCATTCCTTTATTTTTATACACCTTGCCATAATTTGAATTTGTAACTGTGTATAATGCTTGGTAATATATACTCATTATATGTTTACCTGGTTTAAATAGATCATTTCTTTTGATCTGAAAATGTAAACTCAATGCATCATTAAAATCAGCATCTTTGAGTGATATACAATATTTTGGATAGTATATAAATAGGAGTTTTGTATAGGCTAGATTTCCTTCTACTATACCAAGATTTCCTTCTCTTGCATTTATGAATCTTTCATCTGATAAATTTATCACTATTGGACAATTTATTCCTTCTTTAAAAGTTGACTTAACTAATATTTGAATTCCACCTAGATGAACATAATTCATTTTCTTTCTTTTTCTTTCAGGAATTTTCCTTAGAATTTGATCTATCATTGGTTTTGTTAACAGGTTTAGTTTATGCTTTCCTGTCGTTTGGGTAATTTCTATTACCTTTTCAATTTCTTGATATTCATGATAAGAAATTTTATCTCTTGCAAACACTCTTTGCATTCTGCTTAGTAGATTATCTTCTACTTTAAGATTTAGTTTTAATCCTTGGATTTTCTAAAAGTTTCTCCATCAAAGGTTGCTTTTAAAGCATAACCATGATGATCTTCTTCTGTTTCTAACATTTGTACAAAATTTTCTTTTTCTTGTATTTCTTTATTCATTTAGTCAGATTCTTCTGAACTGGTTGAACATTCTTCATAAATCTCTTCAAAGAAATCATTACTTTCATAGATTTTATTGATTCGAGATCTGAATCAATTTCTATTCTATCTATCTTTGAGATTTTTACTCTTTTCTTGTTACATTCGTAACTTTTATGACCTTCTTCTCCACAATTGTAGCATTTGCATTTATCTTTTGTTTTTGAAAATTCTCTTTTCTTTTTATAATATTTTTTCTTTGGTATATATTTCTGTTTAGAGAAATTTTTCTTTTTAATAACCCTTTTTTGAGTTGTTTTCTTTTTTAGTAAGGTCTATCATCACATCCCCATTGGGTAGATGCGTTGGTATCTTTACAATAAATTTGTGTATTTATTCTTTTAGCTTTTCTTTGTATGTTATGTGACATACAAAGTTGACCAAGTCTATTTCTTAGAAAATTTATCCTTTGTCCAAGAGTATCTCCCTTTTTATTTTCTTTTTCATATTCTTCTCTAAAGTATTTAGCCCAGAAGCCTGGTAATTTTTGATAGTATTTGTCTAGATAAGGCATCATTTCCTTACCGCTATCAAATATTTTATAATAATATTCTTCGAATTCACAAGTGTATTCTTGAATATAACTCATTTTATAAATTTGTAATTTTTCTAATTTCTCTTTAGCAATAGTCCTTATCATTTATTTATTTTCTTTTATATTTACTTGTCCTCCAAAGAATTCATTTGCAATATATTGCTTTAGATTTGTTATAACTTCTTGTATAGAATTTTTTAATCCTTCTAAGGTATCATTTTTGATTATATTTTCTGCATCTTCAGATAATCCTGAAAACCAGTCATTTACTTTTCCAATAAAAGTGTTTATCATAATGATATATTTTTCTTCCTCTGTATAATTTCCTTTTCCTAATAGGAAGTATAGAAGCATATTTTGAGACCAAAGGTCTAAGCTATCTTCTGGATCTCTTTTGCATTCAAGATCAAGAAATTGAACTCCGATATCCCCTGTTGGGAGTCTATTCGGCATAAATCTTGACTTATCACTATTATGATAGTTTTTTGTAAAATCATTATTCCTTTTTGCTTTATTTGCAAAAATTTTATCATCATTTCTGGCTCTTGCCATTCTTCTTTCGTTGATGTTGATGCTTCAAATTTACCTTGGGGTCCTCCTGTTTCCCCCTTATTCATGAATACATTTAATTCTTCTGAAAGACTTAGATCTTCCATTGAATAAACCAGCTCATCAAGTTCATTCATTATTAACTTCTTCTTTTGATTTAGAATTAATTTCCACAATAGAATTATCTTTTGGATTTGTTTCTAAATCATTTTCTAATTCATATAAATCTTTTTCTTTTTGCTTTTCAAGAAATGTTTGGATTAAAATTTCATCCATGCTTTCTTTTTGATAAGTGTTTCCACTTGCTGATTTTTTGTTTAATAATTCTTTAATATATTTTTGACTTACTTTTTTGTTAAATTTTTCTGTTTTTTCTATTATATTTGTTATCCTTCCTGGAATATTTTCTTTAATATATTTTATTTCTATTTCTATCATTTTTAACCGTAAGGTTAATTGTTTATTACTCTCTATGAGATCTTTTAGTAATTTAATTTTACAAATATACTATATGTACTTATACTTATACTTAGCTTAAACATTAAGAAAAATTACTTAGTACCTATAGGGAATCAATAAATAATTGAATATCTCATGTTAATATCTATTAACATATCATGTTGTTTGCATAATACATGCATATATTAGCATAAAAATGAAATTTTTACAAAAATCATTGCATAGCATAAGAAAAAGAGCTTGGAAGCATAAAAAGGCTTTATTTCATATGGATAAAACAATTTTCGAAATGGAACAAGTATATAGGCATACTGGTCATCAATATGATGCATTAATAATTTCTATACATGAAATGAAATTGTATAGAATACAAGAATATTTTGAGTATAAAAATGCTTTATCAATTTTAAAAAACTATATAGTTTTTACTGCTTAAAAACATCATTCAATTTTCCTCTACCCTGTTTAAATTAAACAGCTACAAAATAATGCTATCAGAGCCAAGTAACTAAACCAAACTATGGACACAGATTTTACATTTATAAAACCCTTTTGGTATATAGAAATTGATACTCTTGTGTTAATTTTACAAGCAATAAAAGAATTAGATGAAAATTTAAAAAGAAAGATTGTTAAGATAATTACTTTACAAAATAAAAGAGACGAAGAAAGATATAATATTATAAATTATAATTTCTTTGACACCTCTTATTATTATTTTTCAGAATAATGAGCATAAAAGAAATTTCAGAATTACTAAAAGATCTCATAGAGAGTATTTAGCCCAGAAGCCTGCTAATTTTTGATAGTATTTCTCTAGATAAGGCATCATTTCCTTACCGCTATTAAATATTTTATAATAATATTCTTCGAATTCACAAGTGTATTCTTGAATATAACTCATTTTACAAATTTATCAATCGTAATAATTATGTTATATTATAGATTTATAGGATGTAATATAATATCTTAAACATATATGGAGGTTAATTTTTCAAAAAAAAAAAATCTTTCAAAAAATAGTAGGCAAAAGAAAGGTTTTAAAAAAACACCCAACAAAGTATAGAAAAAATCCCAAAAAGTAGGGAAAGGTTGTGTTAACATCTGAGTTCCTAATTAAGTTTATGGGATAGTGACATATAAGCCAAAAACGGATAGAAAATCATTTATAAAATAAGTTTGGAGGTAATAGAATATTAGTATAGTATAAGTGTGTCTCTGGAATTTCGTGAATTGATTGGATGTACTTATGCATTTTTCCACATTTATTTGAATAATGCAATTTCTAATAATTAAAGAGTTGGAATGAGGTTAGGGTTACACGTTTTCCTTGGCTAAGCAGGATCGAATGTAGAATAGAAGGTTAATAAATACCCATCCTCTTGAGCATACTGTTATGGATGTCGATCAAGTTTACGGAATTGAAGTGTTTTCCCAGACCCAAATTTTTGAATCTACTGAAAGAATACACAATTTTTAATCACTGCTCTGAACAGGGACAAGTGCGAACTATATACTAGTAAAAAGGCCCTTGGGATATGGAAACCTACACCCAAACGCAAATCAATTTTTGATGCCAACAAGAAACACAATGGAAACATCAAAATATCGTGATACTACTTGTACAACATCGATGATGGTAGAGGTGAATCGTCATCGAGAATGACAAAGACTGAATGACAGATAAGAGAATATTATCTTGTATCTAAATAATTGGGGAAGGTCTATTAAAAGGGATTAGTCAATTAGCTAGGACTCCTTCAAGTCTTAAAAATTAGATAGAAGTGACAAATAATATATATTTGGTTAAAAGATACTTTCACAATAGTTCCAAACTTTTAAATTTTACACTTTAGTTCAATAACTGTCGCAGTTGTCGAAATGGAATCGAAACGTGTTCGAACGGATTGGAATGAAATGGAATGGATAAACGGGACGACACATCTAGCTATTTCAAAAACAAAAACAAATTTGACAGATTACGACGTACCTGTGGATTAGCGACGGAGGGTCGATGGCTGAACAAAGGTCTCGCCTGTGGTGCAGCGGCGGCTTAACCTCAGCTTAGGGGTTATTTTTAATTTAAGAGGGGCTTGTAACTGAAATGGGGAGAGTGTATTACATTAAAATCGTCTTTTCACCATTTTTCGCAATTATTATATTACTAGTAAAATTATTAGCGGATCAAAAATTTAATATCATGAAATTTATAAAATAATATTTAAAATTCATCCGTCTATAAAAACAAAACACTCTACTTTTTTCATTTCAAATTAATTAAATTGTTAAAATATTTCACACTCTTTGAGAAAAGAAGATTCAAACATAAATTTTTTATTTTTTTTCCATATTCATTATTATCAAATTTATAATTAAATATTAATTAATAACTAATTCCAATAATCTCAATTTTGGTGCACGACAACAAAAAAGTATACATTATATTGCAGGAATCAACGTCAGTAGTTAGGAAACTAAAGACATGATTTCAATTTTCTTCCATGACAGCTTTATCATAAATATTTTTATTGTTAGGTCGAACTCATAAATTGATCTCTAAATTTGTTAGGTTTTTTCCCTCAGGTACCTCAACTATGTCATTTTTCTATTGAATCATTGAACAACCCATAATTTGTTTCTTTTAATCATTGTTGGTTGATTTTGATCGGATTTTTTATTGTAAATGTCTTCAATTGTGTTCGTATTGTAATGATTTTGATTGAAGAAATGAAGAAAAACTGTGTGAATCTCATTTGTTTTCTAATGTGTTCAAATGACTTGAAGTAAAACACAATTATTCTCGAACATTTTCACTATCAATTGGACTAATGAGTTCTGGAACAACATATGTATCCTCTATTAATATCTCTCACAAAATCCGATTCCACGTCAGCCAACGGTGTTTGTTAAAAAGGAACAAATTATGGGTGGTTCAATGATTCAATAGAAAAATAGCATAGTTGAGAAACCTGAAGGGAAAAACTCAACAAGTTTAGGGATCTATTTATGTATTTGGCCTTATTGTTAACTATTTGTTACAAGTAGTTATTATGCTCATATATTTTTAGTTAGTTTATTTATTATGATAGTTTATTTGTTATGCTCATATATATTTCCTCCGTCCAATTTTAATTATTATGATTTTATTTTTTAAAGTTAAATTATAAGAATTTTGATTCACATTTTACGATATATTTTTTATCATATATGCAAAAAAAATTGCATTGATAGTACTTTTCATATAATTTTTTAATATCTAAAATTTAAAAAAAATATCAAATTAATGTAATCTAATTTCAATGTTTAAAAATTAATTATATTAACTTTCAAAAAATGTAATATGAAAAATAAAAGTGGACGGATGGACAAATATGTAAGTTTCCCTTTTATATTTATTTTTTGTATAACTTATTGGTTAGATTGTGTTTTGGTGCATATCAATATATGTAAATTTGACTTTTAGTATTAACGACAAAATCTTATTCACTTCATATATTTTTTTTCTCCTTCATTATTAATGTAATGTTGAATTTTCATGTTTCTCTTTTAGTACATTTTTTATCTTAAAAGAATGAGAAATTTTTTAAAATGTCATTATTTTTGTATTTAATGGGTATAGTGTCAATACTTTCAATATTTAGTGATAATGTTAAAATTTTACCTTATTATGTATTTTAATTATATTTTAATTATTTTGTTTAATTAAAAAGAATACATAATTTATATAACAAACTGGAGCTATTTAGGGGAGAGAAAATTTATAAAAAGTAACAGATGCTTAAAACTCTCAACATCAGTTCATTATTCAATATATGAAATATAATATACAATTTCAAATCTATGGATACAAAAATACAATAAAATTATTAAATACAAAAATACATACTGACTAAAACAGCATCAAAATTCAATATACACTTTCAAATTTATGAATACAAAAAATATTAAAACTATGAAATACAAAAATAAATACTAACTGTGGTAAATAAAAAAAATACAAAATGAATTAAATATATGAAATACAATATACAATTCCAAACCTATGGATAAAAAAATACAATAAAACTATGAAATACAAAAATACATACTGATTAAAACAACAACAAAATTCAATATACACTTCCAAATCTATGAATACAAAAAACATTAAAACTATGAAATACAAAAATAAATAGTAACTATAACAGAATCAAAATGCCATATACACTTACAAATCTATTTGATAATAGTAAATACACAATCAAACTCATAAAATGTGTTACATTGACATAACTAACACACAAAAAAAAAACAGAACACAAAATACAATAAATATATGAAATACAAAAATAAATACTAACTATAGCAGAATAAAAATTCCATATACACTTTCAAACGAATTGTAACATGTATTTTTTTGAATCTTAAAAATTACTAAACAAATTCAACTAAACATGCAAGACACAGAACATGCAAAAAGAAAAAAATACCTCTTTCTCCAATAAATTGGTCTTTTTAAACTTCATGGTTATGAATTTGTGTGGGATTTTGCACATCGACGGATTCCTGCATTTTTCTCCGTAGATTTAGAAGTGGAACCTACATTGTTGTTTATTTCTTGAGTGAAAAAAATATTAAATGATGGAAAATCGGAAGAACTTTGATTATTTTGTCCAATACCTCTAGTAACTCTCTTGAAATCGTCCATTGAAAAGAGAATTTTGTATTATCAAATCCTAAAATATGATTTAAGAACAACAACAAATAAAAAAAAAAAAACAGTAATATCAATAAGCAAATAAATAAGGAATATAAAAAACATAATACCCAAATCAATGTTAATCTTCAAATCCAATCTTGCAATGAAATTAAAGGAAAATAATAGAAAATAATAATAAATTGAATATGAAATATGAGGATTTGATTTGGAACAAATTTAGAGAGAGAAATGGAAAATATGCGTAAGAAATGAGAAAGAAAATTTAAAATGACATTAGTATCTATCCAATTACCCAAATATAGGAAAATGTGTAATTTATGAGAGAGAAAACATGGGTGTAAATAATGAGAGAGAAAATATAATTAATATCAGAATAATTTTTTATTTTTCAAGATAATGACATTTTTGACATGTTTACTAATATTATTAAAGTATGGATATTATCACTAAATAAGTTGTTTTTTTGACTAGTTAGCTAAATTTTTCTAAAAAATTATGTTAATTTTTAAAAGATTTATACTTAATAATATAATATATATCTACACAATAATTTTTTTAATATATATTTATTATTAATTAACGCGCTACATATTTGAAGAATATATAAACAAAATGTCACTTTTACGTTATTTTTTATGTAGCTTATGGGATATGATTTCCTTTTTATATTTGCTAATTAGTTATATGTAATAATATTGATTTGAATTAATCTTTCACTAAATGTACTGGTATATGAAGTAATATAGCACAAAGTTATATATAACTAGAGAACTTATCCGAGCTTCGCGCGGTTGTAGAAAAAGCTTAGATATCGATTACTTTTTTTGTTCATTTTTATTTGCCTACTGTATTAAATAGATGTCAAAACAATACTTGTCCAATTTGTAAATTAATGAATTATTTATTTATTTTTGTCTATTTTACCTTACTATTAGATACTATTCAATATTTAATACAATTTTCAAAGTATTAAATTTAATATATTTAAAATGTAATATAAATTAACCTATTATTTATTGTTTCTTAAGATGTTTGTTTAATAGTGGATAACTACCTTAGAATTTAGCTCATCTTTTTATAATCGCCAAAAACTTGAAATTGTTTAAACTCCCTCTAGCTCTGAAATATGATAATTCCACCCCCGGGAGGTTAACTTCATCAAGTTTTGCCGTGAATTAATTAGTGGTGTTTGTTTAGACACTTTAGAGGGGAAAATGACATTATTTTGATATAATTTGGACATAAAATATTTTGTTAGGAGTTAGCAGACTTCGCCGACGAAGCATAAGTTATTATTTTGAAAAAAAACTCGTATAAAGTACAAAGTAAAAGAAAAATCACAAAAAGAAAATGTAAAAAAGTGCACTATTATTTTTACAATTTTAATCATTAAAAATAGAAGGAAACAATACAAAATCAATGCACAATCTTGCGAGCTCTTGTCGATGTCCACTCCCTCAATTGATCATCATTCAATAATCTTCATCTTATTCAAGTCAAACTAAAGCATGTAAACACCAAAAACATAACTCAAAGAGCTAATAATGTGACCATTTTTACAAATTCTTACAATGTCTTTATCTATAACACTACAATATAAAATATCAAATGATGTCATGTCTATTAATTATTTTAGTGTTTATGATGATAAAAATGTGAGAGTAATGAAAAAATAGATCATTAAATTGCATTAACCGTGATAACAAAAATTCTCATTATTCTATAAAAAAAAATTCTTAACAATACACATTTAATATTACTAAGAGAATTAATTGTGTGAATTTTCAAAAAGAAAATGTAATATAGCATATAAAGTAGGAAAAATTAAAAAAAAATCTGAAAAGAGAAAGATACCGCAAATTCAACTTTTATGAAATTTCTCAACATTATGCTGAATCTCAATAAAATTTAAACATATTCAAAAATAAAAATAATTTAATAGAAAAACATATTAATAATTTCTTCAGAATCGTCAATTATATATGTTTATAAGTACAAATATTTATATCAATACATCTATTTTCAAGTTAATAAAATCATAACATTAAAATTTTCTTTAATACTTATTTGTGAATGAATTAGAAATTATTTAAATGAAACAAAAAGTAAGAGCTTAAAAATAAGTGCATACACCATCTTTCCTGAGATTATGCATTTTGAATTATCAAAATTCTATTTTAGTACCTTTTAAGCATGAAACAACCACTTCATCATCAATATCATAAAATATTGTATTCATTCAATAATTGTAACGTCTATATTCCTTCAACGCCATCCCTCACTCCTCCATTTTCTTTCCTCCCTGTTATTAGATTTTAGATAATATATTAATATTACTTTTAAATAACCTGTATTGCACAAATTCAATATTCGCAAGTGGTGATAAACAAAATTAGTCAAATTATGATACAGTTGAATTAGAAATGAAAAACATAAAATTCAAATTCAAAATTAATGATATTATAATCTATATAAAATTTTAAAAGAAGATAGTTGATCTTACCTTGATGAGAGCAAATTAAACTTATTTACATATATATAGAGAAAAAAATTATAACATACATGAGGAAAGAGAAAAAAAAAGATGAAAATAAAATTTATAAAACATATTATTCACAAACGACAAAGTGGATTGTTGAACTTATATTTAAAATAAAAAGAGAGAATTGTTGAACTTACCAAATTTTAATGGAGATATTACAAAGAGGATGAAAGTGAAATCAATTTGTGCTAGAAGGGATATGACATTTTCAGTTTGTATTTGTAAGTAAAAATTGGCAGATTTTTTCTAATACATTAATACTCATAATGATGGTATTTAATTTATCCAATCAAAAATAAAAAGAGAAGAAAACCAAAGTAACATAAGGAAAATGGAGAGATTCTAAGAAAAATTAATATTATATTAATAAGGAAAGAAACAAATGAGATATATTTCATTTAATTAAAACAGAAAACTTTTGTAACATAAAGAATATAGCGAGATTCTAGAAAATTAATAGTATTTTATTGATAAGGAAAGGAATAAATGAAATAAAACGTTATTAGTTAACATATATGATTAGTAGGAGTGATTTCAATAAATGCTAATAATAATTAATAAGGAAATATATAATTTGTCATGAAGATTTTAGAATAGAAAATAAGCAAAAAAATTTAAAATTCTAACAAAATCTGACCATTGAGGCATGCCACATCATCATTCTTAGATTCAGCTTTATATTATTATATAGATTTGTCGCTAAAAAAATCAAAAGCTTTTGCCTTAATTTATATAAGTTGTCTTATGAGCCTCGCGTCTTTTTGTATTCATTCAACAATTTAATTAATGTATTCAATATAGACAAGTCAATCTTTAAACAAATGACAGATAATCTTTGCTAAAAGTTCAATGATATATTTAAGCCTTTATTTTAAAAAAAATAATTAGTTTCAATTTTGTTAATTAGAATTTTGTCATCTTGCTTAGCCATAGTTGAATTAAGATTTTGTTAAGTTTGACAGTTTTATTCGATTATATATTTTGAATATGCATTTCTTTAATTTCACGGCCCCGACCATCATGATTGGACCCACACTAACTCTTCGGGGTGGGAGAACCACTACAACAACCAAACCAAGCAACTAAATCAAAAACTAAAAAATTTAAGTTACGAAAGCAAGTTAAAATACCTAAAAACTGAAGTTCTCATAAACTTCAAACCAAAGTCTATCAACTTAAAATAAAATGTGGAAGAATTAACTTAGAACCTGAAAGATAATGTACCAAAACTCTAACAAGATCCATAAGTCTAAAAGGAAAATGGGTACAACCCAACCAATATAAGAAGCATCTAAGAACTAGTCTAAGTCTGGAAATGTGGACAGAGACTTAGAGAGAATCCAAGGCAGCTCGAAAGAACTAGCTCACCCTTGAATTCGAACGATCATTGATCTTCTAAACGAGGTCTGCCAATAGCCACTTGAAGATGACATGTACTCAACAAAAATAAGAGCAAGTCCAGTATCGGTACAAAACTACAATGTACTGGTAGGTTCACGCGGCTATCCCACAAACAATGTATCACAATTCTCAAGATACACAATTATGTCAAGTAGTTGGTCCTCTCATGGAACCCAATCCAAACTGAAGATAAAAAAATTTATTTTTTGATACTAAAAAATGTAGCATAAACTTAATAATACTATGGATACTGTGTAACTGATTATAATATAGTATCATACATTTTTTGTTTACTGAAAAAGTACGACATTATAAGTAAATTATTTTGTATCATTTAGTGTAATAATCGTGTAAATATATTATCAGGTATACTATGAACATAGTTTATATGGTAACGTCAGTTTTTTCGTAGATCCTACTTTTACAAAAATAATTTATATGTGCCGTTAATTAAGTTATATAATTGAAGACAAAAAGTTAACAAAATTATAACCTATACTAAATATATTTATATTACTATATTATTCAAACTGTTGAACGATACTAAATATATTGATTACATTAATTTGTGTTAATTGTTAAAGATAAACTAATTTTATTTTTTGATACTAAAATATGTATCATATACTTAATAATTCTATGGATATTTTGTATCTGATTATAATATAGTATCATATCTTGAGATTTACTGAAAAACAACAACATTTTAATTAAATTATTTTGTATCATTCTGTGTAATAATTGTGTAAATAAAGTATGAGGTGTATTGTGAACAAATTTTATATGGTATCATCAGTTATTTTGTAGATCTTACATTTACAAAAATAATTTATAGTTACTGTTAATTAACTTATATAATTGGAGACAAATATTTGACAAAAGAAATTCTTCAAATTAATAACTACTTAGTAAGATTGAACGAAAAAGAGAAGTTGTAATACAAAATATTAATTAACGTAAGTTCAACATAATAGAAACCTAACTAATCAACATCAGCCAATACACCTTCTGCCTGTGTAGTATACCCGCTCTTTAGCCTTGTTGGATCGTCGCTATCACTAACATATCCAGCCTTGACTTTGTCCATACCATATTTCCATAACAGTGTTCCGTATCTGTTGATACCTTATTTTGTATGCAAATTTATACTAAATAACAGCAACACATCAAACTTAAACATCTTTGTATTTCGTGTGCAACATAAAAGGATACACAAATAGAAAATAATTTCATTATTCTTTATATAAAGATACAAATAAGTATATATAACAAACTGATACTTAAATAGTATATATGATACATTAATATATATGTAAAATACCTAAAATTAACACATAAATCAGTTTATCATGCGGGCACATAAATACAAAAAAAATTGATACTTAAAAAAAAATGAATCAGCAGACTAACAAATAAATACGAAATTCCTGATAAAAAATAAACGATACTTAATAGAAACAAATAAATTATCAGGCTAACGAAAAAATACAAAA
Organism: Solanum sitiens; assembly: GCA_016801875.1. NCBI lineage: Eukaryota > Viridiplantae > Streptophyta > Magnoliopsida > Solanales > Solanaceae > Solanum > Solanum sitiens. The sequence continues at coordinate 1,023,699 of JABWTJ010000023.1, read as the reverse complement.
ATCCTGATGCAAAATAATCCATAATTAAAAATTGGAATCATCAGACTAACTGAAAAATATGAAAATCACGATGGATATGGAAATAAATGTACATACCTTTGATAGTGTTGGTCGAACAATCGGAGGTGCCGCCTTTCTACCCCTTTTGTTTGGGGTTTTTGGGTCTTTCGAACTAGATGCATGTTTGCTCTTTGACGAATTTCTCTTGCTAGAACTTGGGTTTGTCATGACTATAGTGTCATGCAACGATGTATAACTCAGATCTACGGAGATTTTGATTCTGAAAAAAAAACTATAGATTTTTAAGAATAACAAAAACAGTGAAAACGCAAAAAAGGAAAAAAATGAAGAAATCGTAATGGGGAAGATGATATACCTATTTTTGGACTCAATTCCGGATGATTAGGGATAAGAATCGTTTGAATTCAAATTTGCTTTGAATTTTTAACTGAAAAAATTAGGGGGAAAGTTTTGGGCGAAAATTTTGGGGAAGGTAAACTTTTGTTTTACTTTTCCAACATGAAAAGTAAGTAAAGTATCATTGGGGGTAAAAAAATGATTTTTGAATTTTAATAAAAGAGTAGGAAAATATTGAGATTAGGTAAAATAAAGTTGTGTAGTTTAGTAATTTTTCCATATAATAATGCACAAACAAGAAGAAAGGGACAGAAAATTAAACTTGGGCCTTTGCCCAAATTCCACTAAGTTGGGCTTTTGGCCCACCTGTCCTAAAGCTAAAATTTTAGGAAATATTAGTAAACTAGTCAAATAACTTAACTTAATTAGTAAAAATCTCCATACTTTATAAATATTAGTAAAAATGTCAAAAATATCATTTATTTTAGAAAGGATTGTGTATTATAATTTACTTCCTATTTTACCTCATTTTAATTTCAAATTTTCCAATTAATCCTCTCTCATAAGTTTTTAAAAAAATGAAATATTTTCTCTCTCATATTTTCATCTTTCAATTCTTCTCCATTTCAAAATTTGTCTCTCTTCTTCTCTTCTTTTTCCAGAAAAATATATTTATAGATATTCACACAATCCCTTTTATTAAAATATGAGTCTTTATTCATTTTTCAATATATGTTTTATGATTTTATTTTTGTATAAATCGTTCAAAATTGTTGTTTGTGATTGAAATCACTTTTGGGTTTGATAAACTCTAGATCACTCTCCAATGGCAGAATCTAAGAGAATTACTGAGGTATTCAACTTAATCAACAATGTTCTATTTTTCAAATATCACAATTGAAACTTAGAACAGAAATGACGATAATTTTGTATTTTGATTTATTTATTTTGTATTTCAATTTTACTTTGTATACAAATAAGTTCTATTTTTTTTATTTTGTATTCATCATAATAGTATTTCAATCTTAATTTTCAATGACAACAAGTTTGTATTTCTTTTTCATTATGTTTTCATCATAATTGAATACCAACAACTTTTATATTTTCTGTATTCACTTTACAATTCAAATTAGAATTGAATATCAAATTGTGGTGAGTATTTTACTGTGATCATTTTGTATTTAACACTCACATTGTATTCAGAAAAGTTTGTATTTTTTTGTGTTCATCATAATGATATACCAACAAAGTCAATTTTGTATTCCAACTGATGTGAGTACTTATTGTGCTCATTTCGTATTTTAGTCTCAATTTCAATGACAACAAGTTTGTATTACTTTTTATTATGTTTTCATCATAATTGTATGTCAACAAATCTTGTATTTTATGTGCTAACTTTACCATTTAAATTAAAATTGGTATTTTACTTGCATAGTGAAACTAAAATTGTATCCTAGTGATCAAAATTATATTACATAACTGCCAAATATATTTTTCTTTTATTTGTAGTACAAAAGAATTACGAATTGTATTCCAATATAATCTAGTCATTACATATGAATACGATTAGGGAAAGATACGTAATTCTAGGAAAAGAATAACATACATAATGAAAATACTACAATCTGTTGAGGTTGATACAATATTTTAAAAAATACAAATTTAAAAAACGCGATTTAATCGAATTTATTTCAACATAAATTGAGTATTATCCATGAAAATTTAAAAATCGATACTAGAAATTTGATGAATAAGTGGGATGAGTTCTTTGTGTTTATTTTTTGAATTTGTGTTTACTTTTAAATTTTTGTAACTGATGAGACTTTTAAGCAATTGTTTCTAATTTTAAAAATTCTCTCCCCTAAATTTCTCCTTTTTGTTAGTTAACAATTATATTCTTTAAATAGAATTTAAACAAGATACATAATAAACTAAAAATTTGACATTTTTACTAAATATTAAAAGTGTTGACAATGAATCCTATTAAATGTTAAAATATTGACATTTTGAAAATTTTGCCAAAATTTTATCCACATAATGGATTTGGGCCCAATTTCACCAAAATGGACCTGAAAATTGTTAAGGCTTTTGGGGCCTATTTGCCTTGGAAAACCAGCGTATACATTTTATGTATATCACTGTATACGGGCTGCATTTCAAGTTTGTTCTCCTGTATTATCCCTGTATATCGACTTTGACTTATATTCTTAATCCACTTCGTGTTCCTGCATTTTTCAAGACCTGTGCTTCATGTATTCCGATTGTATACCAGTGTATACAACTTGTATATCAACCTATTTTGTGACTCCTGGGGGGGCTGGAAAATTAATTTCCAGCAAGTTGTTGCTGCTTTTAACCTGTCCATCTACTTCATAAATTTGCCGAGATGTCTGACTTGATGGAGAAAAATTGAGCCTTCATGGATCATTTAACGGATGCAAGAGGAAACGAGAAAATTCAAGAGACTCGGTCAATACCATAAACATAAGAAAGACAAAATTAGCTAGAGGAAACGACATGAAATGAAGCAAACGAATTAATAAAAGGAAACATATGAGAAGAAATGCAGCGGTTATTCAATACTTACAAAAACCCAAAAGCAAATAAGTCCTAACATATGACATATGTGTGTGCACAGACAACATGACAATCATGGCAAAGCTAACTCCATACATGCAGTAACTTCTAACAATAAAAAGCATGGTGAGCATTATGCTTAAGATAGCAAAGTAAGAGCTTCAAATGATGGAATTCAAATGAAACAGTGAGCAATTTTTCATCCACAAAATGGGACTGTAAAACTTTTATCTCAAAGTACACCTACTTAAAATCCTTTCCCAGATAGCAAGAATGTGATAAAATTCTTATTTATGTACCCTTTCACTCGGACCAAACTAAACCAAAGTGAACACCGAAAGGCCAAATATATATTAATGACACAACTAACGGAAAGCAGATGGAGGAAAACACGCTTATCATAATATTTACAAATAGCGAGCATGAGGACCAATGCATAAACACGATGAAGGACTCAAAAATAAAACCATAGTGAACCTAAACAAGTACTATCAACTCGAGGTGGCAAGATGAAATAGACGAATACACTATACTCAAAGAGCTCTTATGCTAAACCAATACTCTACTGAGTGGGCAGATGTCAAACCATTCCAAATCAAGAATGCAGAAAATAAGCTTAGACAAATACGAAAGAACATGATCGGTCATATGAAGCCACATTCAGGCAAGCAACAAGATCTTTGAATTCACGGCAACACGTTGGACTAAATTGGAGGAGAGAATGAGTCATAAGAACATTCAATCCTCAAGCGCTGAACACATATAATAGTTTTATACTCGAAACATCCGAGCCATATGAATGTGAAGTAAAACTAATCTATGCTCAAGATTGTACGACGGAATAACTTCCTTGACGCTTAAAATACATATAGTCAAAAAATGAGAAAATTGTTTCAGCTAACAGAGAACAGTCTTGAAGCATAATGACTAACAAACGAACAAACCAACCTTAAGGCGAGCAGAATATTTCGATAACTAAACCAAAGGGTAGCTAGGAACATAAAGAAACAGTAAAGGGGATAGAACAACATAGCCGATCTGAATCAAAACAAACTTTTTTGATTTTCGGACTCAAGCTTACTGTCTGAAAACTCGCAAGAAGACGCAAATATCGAATACACACAATATGCTACATTGAAACCGAATAGAGAAGGAAGTGATGATACCTTTCTCGGGGCAGCGGACTGAGACGGGAACAGCTAGAGATGAGGATGATTCCACACCACCAAGCCACGATTCCGATGAACTTTTGTGAACAAAGAAACGAGCGAGAGCCGGAACTCTCACTCTCTGTGATTTTAAGACCTATTCCTCAAGTGTTTATCTATAATAATTGTATAACTAGTGATTTTTACTGTAATTTCCTCTCTAATGGCAACTGACTCTTATATTTTCCAACTCTTTTCCCATTGATTTCAACCTTTTCTCCTATTTTTGGAACCCTTTAACTCTCTTTTTCCCCAACCTCTCACAAAGAAAAAGATGAAGGTATTTATAGAATGGAATTAGGGCAGAAAATGGGGGGGAGGGGGGGGGGACTCGGGATGAATTTTGAGTGAATTCGAAAATCAAAATTTGAATTTCCTGAAAGGAACAGGTTGAGGAGCTGTCCATTCTACCAAATTTTGTACATTTCTCAACGGATTCAAAGAGGGGACCGTCCGATTCGAGCAAAGGATGAGTGAGATGCGGAGATTACTCCACCTGGAAGATTTGAGGAAAGGACGACATGAGAGAGGGACGCGGGGCTGGGTCGGGTTCGATTTGGTTGTCCGATTGGGGCTGGTTCGAGGTTGATGGGTCAAGTTTTCTGGGCTGGATTTCGCGTCTGAAAACAATTACATTTTGGAAAAATTACTAAACTACACAACTTTATTTTACCTAATCCCAATATTTTCCTACTCTTTTATTGAAATTCAAAAATCCCTTTTTTTAACCCCAACGATACTTTACTTACTTTTCACGTTGGAAAAGTAAAACAAAAGTTTACCTTCCCCAAAATTTTCGCCCAAAACTTTTCCCCTAATTTTTTCAGTTAAACATTCAAAGCAAATTTGAAATTCAAACGATTCTTATCCCTAATCATCCGAAATTGAGTCCAAAAACAGGTATATCATCTTCCCCATTACGATTTTTTTATTTTTTTCCTTTTTTGCGTTTTCACTGTTTTTGTTATTCTTAAAAATCTATAGTTTTTTTCCAGAATCGAAATCTCCGTAGATCTGAGTTATACATCGTTGCATGACACTATTGTCATGACAAACCCAAGTTCTTGCAAGAGAAATTCGTCAAAGAGCAAAAATGCATCTAGTTCGAAAGACCCAAAAAAACAAAAGAAAAGGGGTAGAAAGGCGGCACCTCCGATTGTTCGACCAACAATACCAAAGGTATGTACATTTGTTTCCATATCCATCGTGATTTTCATATTTTTTAGTTAGTATGATGATTTCAATTTTTAAGTATCGATTATTTTGTATCAGGATTTTTGTATTTTTTCGTTAGCGTGATAATTTTATTTGTTTCTATTAAGTATCGTTTATTTTTTATCAGGAATTTTATATTTATTTGTTAGTCTGATGATTCATTTTTTTTAAGTATCGATTTTTTTCTGTATTTATGTGCCCTCATGATAAACTGATTTATATGCCCTCATCATATATACTAATTAAGTATCAGTTTGTTATATATATTTATTTGTATCTTTATTTAAAGAATAATGAAATAATTTGCTATTTGTGTGTCTTTTTATGTTGCACACGAAATACAAAGATGTTTAAGTTTGATGTGTTGCTGTTATTTAGTATAAATTTGCATGCAAAATAAGATATCAAATAATACTATTTAAGTATCATATTGTCAAACATGTGTTATTTAGTTTATATTTTTGTGATACTTTTAAGTATCATATTCACATGAATATTAATGTTTCGTAAATATCATTTTAAGTATCAGTTGTTATGTTTATATTACCAATAATCAAATTTGTGTATTTGAGTACCTTTTATGTGTTAACTTTATGGACATGAAAATTAATGTATCTAAGATATATGTTTAACTTTAATGTTTCGTTTGTTATTTAGTATCAAATTGCATGAAGATTACTGTATATAATAGTATCTTAAAGTATCAAGTTAACATGTTTATTTTATTTAGTATCAGTATTCTTATTATTTAGTATCACTTAAAACAGAAACATTATTATATGCAGTCAATAGTTTAGAAACATTTTATATATGTTACAAATTGATAAAAATTTATTTATTTTATTGCAGAATATGATTTATGTAATTAAACATATTCCAACGAATGCTTTAAAGTTTGGTCCAACATACAACACCAATTTTGTTGAACACTTAGTATCATCAATAAAGGATGAAGGTATGATTTATTCAAAAAAATCATTTTTGCCCCATACCTAAATATCCCTAGATGCAACTATCAAGGCCAAATTACTAAGTGTTTATATTTGTTAGAGACTGAGCACGATAATTTAGATGAAGAAATTCACATACGCCATGCCAAAGAGAATGTGTTGAAATTTACTATCCGTGATTTTGCCATTATTACTGGTTTGAATTGTAGAGGTAATGTAAAGGACTTTACATATCCGACTTCAAAAACCAGTAGGTTAGTGGAAAGATATTTTCCTGATACTACTTATAATGTTAATAAACAACGCCTGGTAGACCGTTTTATGGTAGGTGAATGGGACAACAAAGATGATGCCTTTAGATGACTATATTGTATTTTATTCATACATTTGTGTATTCTCAGCTTGGTGATGCACCAATTCCTATTGAAGATTTCTTCATGATGGAAGATGGTAGTTATCAACAGTATCCTTGGGGACAAGTTGCTTTTGAAAAGTTAATGAAATCTTTTCGAAAAAAGTACAAACCCACCAAAAAAATGTATCGATTGAATGGATTTTCATACGCACTTAATGTATGGATTTATGAATGTGCGTCTATGATAAATACCGATATTGCTGTCAAAGAAAGAAACGGTACACCGAGGATGTGCAACTGACAGGTTGTGGGTTTAAAGCCCAAATTTGAGATGTTTATGAAAATCATTTTTACTGAGGTAATAAATTCATTCAATACAACATTCTTAATTCATTTGTTTAAGTATGCGATACACTCTTAATATGGTTATTTTCATTAATTAATTGTTTGTTTGTTTAGATTGAATGTTCTAACATTCAGCCAACTCTGAGGAAATAGCATCACTTGATTTACCGGATCACAATTATGCACCTCCAAATCCACCAGATTCAGCAATTTCAGATAGTGATGATGTGCATCCGGAGGAAGTTCCTGATTTTGAAGACTTCACAATAAAACCTCCAGATATTCTGTTAAGGAGATCATCACGAGGTGCTAATGTAGCAACTACCCCATCACCACGCAAGAGAATAAAGGTTGTACATCCACATAAGTATGATTTGTCAAGACTCTCACAACTACAGAAGCAATCAGATCAGTCATTTCAAAGTCCAGAATCACATAAAAAAAACTGAGAATGTATCTGGTGTTGGTGTTTCTCCTAATACATTCGCTGAAAAAACAAGTTTGGGCATTCCAGAAATTGAAGATTTGAAGACCTTCATGAAGTCTTATGTAAGTAAACAAGTAATTTAAACATTTATATGTTCAATGTTACACTTTATTATATGTTAATTTTGATAATAGGTTGACAAGAAATTTGGAGATCTTGATAATAAAGTTGAAGCTCTTGAGGCGTTAGTAAAGAGTAATCATTCAAAATTGTTGGAAGTTGTTGGTGCGAGAGATAACAAATCTGAGAAGGTGATATTTTGATTTTTTTTAATTCTTTCTGATTTTTTATGTGATATTGAATATTTTAAAAAAAATGAAGGATACGGGAGGAGTTTTATCGCCAAACATGATGGATGATTCTGTGGCGAAAGACAATGTTGGTACACAATTCAATTCTGGTATGTTTGATCAACCAACTATTTCACCTAAGCATATGGATTTTACAACTGTTGATGATGTTGCTGAAACTGCCGAGGAGGTTGGAAAACAAAAGGGTTCTTTTGAAGATGTAACAAAGGTAATTAAGTATCTGATACTTAATTTATTGAATGCAACCTTATTGTTTTTTGCAGTAACACTTTTAATAAAGTATTTTTTCGGATGCTTGATACTTTAATCCATCAATTTATATTTGATAATTGTGTATCCCTGATTGTCTAATTTTTTACAGTAAAATTATACATGATGCTTTAAATCATGAATTTGGTATAAACTTTAATTTATGCATTTGATTACTATATTTTAAGTATCACTGATTGCACAATACACATTAATAGACTAACTTTGATCAACAAATTGTTTCACATAAGCATATGGATTTTGCAGCTGTTGCTGATGTTGCTGAAACTGTCGAGGAGGTTGAAAAACAAAAGGGTTCTTTTGAAGATGTAACAAAGGTAATTAAGTATCTGATATTTAATTTATTGATTGATACCTTATTATTTTTGCAGTAAAAGTTTTAATAAAGTATATTTTCGAATGGTTGATACTTTAACCCATCAATTTATTTTTGATAATTGTGTACCACTAATTGCCTTATTTTTTACAGTAAAATTATATATGATGCTTTTAATAATGAATTTGGTATATACTTTAATACTTCAAATTGATTACTGTATTTTAAGTAACCCATCAAGTAGTTGATCGATTCAGTTTTGCATTATTTAATGCACTTTGACAACAGTTGTTTCTATTTAATTCCAAAAAAATTTAGTATCTTTTATGTTGCATAAGTTATTTAAATTGTATTATTTTTGTTAATTATCTGACATCACACAGGATTCTACCTCATCGGTCTCCTTCTCAACTGAAATCGAAGCAGTGATAGATGCACTTGCACATGGACTACCAAACCGGATAATTAATGTCAAACCATTGGATGTTGTCATTCCTCTCCAGCTTACCTGGAGTGATGATCTGTTATCGGAAAGTCAGCTACCCACCCAGCTTGGTGTCAATGATATTGATACTAAAACTCCGGCTCAGCGTAACAGGGTGACTTCTAAGGTTTTGTAGTCTCCCTATGTGCATTCGTTTGGATCAACTGATAAGGGCAAGGACAAAACAGACGATCATATCCGTCCATTCACTCCATTTGATGATTTCCAAATCACATCTCAACTATCGTCAGGTTTAATGCAAGAGTTTTTAGATTGGATTCAAAAGGGACTCCTCAAAACACATGCCAATAAGTAAGTTTTTGTTAATAAAGTATCTTTATAAAATCAGTTTTTTTTAAAGTGCTTTCATTTTGAATTTAATAATTCTTATAGGAAACCTGATGATGATAAGTATAGAGGCAAATCTGCTAATTTTGGGTTTAAATATATGGATTTTGTTGTCGCATTTCCTATTGACAAGAACTGGTTTTATACCATGTCACATTCAATGAAATACTGGACTGATCAGGTACATTATGCATTTCACTTATTTAAGTAATACAATTAAAATAACTTTTATATTATATAGACATGAACTTACAAATTTATTTTTACTGTTATTCAATCTATCGTTATATTTCAAAGTGTGCAGATTTTATATTGTGTTGTATTTTACATATGTAACAACACATAGATGTAATTATTTACTATCTACGCAAGAAGTCAAAATCAAGAGGCTTGGATCAATACAGATACACTACGGTCAATTGCTTGTTTAAGTCATACATCAACATTGTATACAATAGGTATTATTGTGCTCTCGCGGATGAAACTCTGACTACACAACAACATATTGGTCGTGGTGTTGCTATATCTGGTTATGAAAGGTCTATAAAAGATACCATAAATGGATTTTTGATACCTGCTGCTTTACCTTGGCATCTAGTTGATGAGGTTTATATTCCTGTTAATTGTGGCAAAGATTTTCATTGGGTTTTGGCTGTGGTTGTTTTGAAGAAAAGGTTAATACGAGTGTATAACTCATCTGGTGGGTCAAGGAAAAGAGTGCATTCTGAAGAGATAAATCAGTTGTTTGTAATGCTTCCAAACTATCTACATGATAGCGACTTCTTTGATAAAACGGATAGAATTAATTGGTTATCATTGGAGGCGTACAAAGACAAGGAAACTGGTGAACTGTTGGGTCTACAACATTCTTTTACAGTGGAATATGCTCAAGAGATTATGCAACAACAAAGCGATAGCCTGTTAGTATTGTGAATCAATTTATTTACTTACACATTTAAATCATTTTTAATGTATCTTCATTTTTTTTTGCAGTGATTGTGGAATGTATGTAGCTGCTTATGCAGAATACTTGAGCGACGAAATCAAAATTCTATCTGGTAGTCTTCAGAGTGACTATCTTCGCAACAGATACAGAACACTGTTATGGAAGTATGGTATGGACAAAGTCAAGGGTGGATATCTTAGTGATAGCGACGATCCAACAAGGCCAAAGAGCGGGTATAATACACAGGCAGAAGGTGGATTGGTTGATGTTGATTAGTTAGGTTTCTATTATGTTGAAATTACGTTAATTAATATTTTGTATTACAACTTTTCTTTTTCGTTCAATCTTACTAAGTAGTATTAATTTGAAGAATTTGTTTTGTCAAATATTTGTCTCCAACTAAATAAGTTAATTAACAGTAACTATAAATTATTTTTGTAAAAGTAAGATCTACAAAATAACTGATGATACCATATAAAATTTGTACACAGTACACCTCATACTTTATTTACACAATTATTACACAGAATGATACAAAATAATTTAATTAAAATGACGTTATTTTTCAGTAAATCTCAAGATATGATACTATTTATAATCAGATACAAAATATCCATAGAATTATTAAGTATATGATACATATTTTAGTATCAAAAAATAAAATTAGTCTATCTTTAACAATTAATACAAAATAATGTTATCAATATATTTAGTATCGTTCAGTAGTTTGAATAATATACTAATATATATATATATATATATATATATATATATATATATATATATATATATATATATATATTTAGTATATGTTATATTTTTGTCAACTTTTTGTCTCCAAATATATAACTTAATTAACAGTACATATAAATTATTTTTGTAAAAGTAGGATCTACGAAAAAACTAACGTTACCATATAAACTATGTTCATAGTATACCTGATAATATATTTACACGATTATTACACTAAATGATACAAAATAATTTACTTATAATGTCATAGTTTTTCAGTAAACAAAAAATGTATGATACTATATTATAATCAGTTACACAATATCCATAGAATTATTAAGTATATGATACATTTTTTAGTATCAAAAAATAAATTTGTTTATCTTTAACAATTAATACAAAATTATGTAATAAATATATTTAGTATCGTTCAGCAGGTTGAGTCATACAATAATCTATATATATATAGTATAGTTTATAATTTTGTCAACTTTTTATCTCCGGTTATATAAGTTAATTAACAGTACATATAAATTATTTTTGTAAAAGTAAGATCTACAAAATAAATGATAATACCATGTAAACTTTGTTCAAAGTATACCTGATACTACATTTACACAATTATTATACAAACTGATACAAAATAATTTACTCCAAATGTCGTAGTTTTCCAGTAAATCAAAAGGTATGATACTATATTACAATCAGATACACAAAATCTATAGTATTATTAAGTATATGATACATATTTAATTATCAAAAAATAAATTTGTGTATCTTTAACAATTAATACAAAATTATGTAATGAATATATTTAGTATCGTTCATCATATTGAATCATATACTACTCTGTATATGTTTAGTATCGCTTGTTATTTTGCATTGGATAACAAATTTTGTTATCAGATACATTATATATTTACCATTATATGTAAATGAGATTAAACAAGTTATAAATTTGTCAATTTCTTTACACTTCATATAATACAGTCAAAATTCGATATATTTTGTATCAATATACATTTTGTAGCTTGAAACATTCACATGGTTTTAATCACATCAAATGAAAAAGTTCAAATCTTATTAGCAAATTAATAATATCCAGAAACATTATTACATATCAAGCATAAAACAAGAAAAAAAAATAATCATCAAGAATCTTTTGGAAAGAAGGTACATGTTCTTTTATTGTGACCTTCTTTTCCACAACGTCCACAGCAATTAGTTTTTGTTGTTATCTTTTCATCTATATTTTTCTTTCTCTTTTTTCTTGGTCTCTCAAGCATCTTTTTGTATCTAGGTGGAAAGACGACTTCTTCCAAAACACAGTCCGAAGCTGTCCAGTCACTTTTGTCTGGCATTGGTTCTATTGGAATTGCATAAGTATTTGTTAATGCACCGTGTTTATAATAATCAGAGCAGTAGGGGTGTACATCTGTTATATTTTTCTTCTTCAAGACGGCTATTGCATACGGACAAGGTATCTCGTCATGTTGAAATATTCCACATGAACAGGTTTTTCTCTCAAGACAAATAATGTATCTAATCCCACCTTCATACACTGAAAAAATAAACTCAGAAGATGCAACAACCTGTAATTTTTAAAAAATTAGAGACAGTCAACACGTTTTTTTTTTCATTTTTGTTTAACAATAATATAATAAAGACAATACAAATATGTACCTTCATTTTTGCACTTTTTGATGCGTTTAAAACCAAAATTTCTTCAAATCTCCTCCCCAATGTTTCTTTTGTATAAGAAGCTATTTCTCTATTTTTGCAATTCCAAGAACCAAATAGAATTCTAACTTCTTCCAAAAAGTCTATAATAGGTAGTTGTCGTGCATCAACAAGGCAACCATTAATACATTCAGCTATATTTGAAGTCATCATTCTCCCCCTGTTCATTGTTGCATGAGACCTAGACCACCTATATATCATACCCAGCATCTTGAAGATACTTTTTACTCTTCCATCTATTTTATCCAATTTAGCCATCAATTTTTCAAAATCATCTTTTCTATAAGCCTTTGCCATTGAGTAAAACAGATCGCTTAGAATGGTCCTGCTTCTCCTAAAGTTTGAACACACATTTTTCTAGAGGTGCCATATGCATGCAAAATGAGGAACAGTTGGATAAACAATACTTACACCTTTCTTTATACTTTCGTTTCTATCAGATACAACACACATTTTTTCCCTCTCACCAAATGCATTCTTAAACTGTTGAAAGAACCATGTCCATGAACAATCATTTTTCGTGTCAACAATTCCGTACACTAAAGGCAATATGCAACCTTAATATAGAAACACAAAACAATATAGAATAAATAACGTCTTAATATTAAGAAAATATTAAAATAAATTCATAAACAACATGTCATACCTGCTCCATCGAGTGTACTAGCAGACACAAATGTCCCTCGATAAGCTCCACTAAGATGTGAAGCATCAACAACAACAATTGGCCTACAGAACTCAAATCCTCTCATCATTGGCCTTAATGATATGAAAAGATACATAAATTCGTTGTATTCAGACTTGTGCATCCTTATATCCAACATATATATGTATCTTGGCATGTTTCTGTATCCATCAGCAGGTTTACCCCTTATAAGTTCCAATGCACGCTCTTTTGCGCGCCATGCTTGTTGATAAGAAATCTCAATGCCATACATTTTCCTAATATCCTCAATTATATCGTTCGGAGTATGTTTCCTTTTATTATTCCCTAATTTTGGAGCTGTCACACCACTAACAAACTCAACAGTCGCTTGTACCTTACTTAATACCCTATCCCGGGGCATGTATGTTCACTATTAAAGTTCTCACTATGAATGTCTTTGAATTCTTTCTAACATATGCTTTCAATTTCCAACAACAATCATCTGAATGACAAACTAATACGTAGCTGCAATTACATAACATATATTTGTTATTTGCTAAGGTTGATTGTTTTAATAAATAAATAAAAAAAAACTTAGAATATAATACATTATTTCAATTTCACAATAGAAATAATACTTAATAATAACTGTTTCACATTTTGATACTTTATTCTGTAAAGTAATCACAAAATTAATCTTTATTAGTTTATACATTCATAATGTGAAAAACATCGAGACGAACAATACAAATTGTAAATTAATAATACATACGACTACACGTAACAGGTAATATTAGTGTATCATGCTAAATATATTACATACAAAGTATATAGTATTAAGAATATTAACATATAATTGTATAACATACCTTTTGTTATCAGATCTTTTAACTTTAAAATTGAAGCTATTCTTTATTTTGTAACTTTCCATTACCGCCTTTAGAGTTGACTTATCCTTGTACATTTGATTCTCTTCCACAACTGAATTCTTGGTATCTGATATATACTTTTCAACATCCATTTCCGGTATGTAATATGTATCACCAATCTTTGATTCAACAATATTGAGAGCCTTTGCGTCTTTTTTTTTCACCCTCAACACACACGATGGCACCTGTTGTTGCATCGAAATTCAGTATCTCTTCAACACCTTTATCTGAAGTGTCAATGCATAGAGGATACGTTCCGAATCCAACCTCATATTTCTTAATTTCTATGTACAATTTTAAACCCATATCAGTCTGAATACACAATGGAGACGAATTACCTTCAACAACATATCTAATCTCGATATTTTTTTTCGATTCATCAATGCCCAGCTCAACCGCAATTGCTGAAATAAGATTCATGAACGAAATATTTTCCCCAATCACTATCCCATCACTTTTGTATCGCTCATATATAATAGCACTTTCTCATATTCCAGAATGTCGTAACAAGATCGAAATATTCATTTTTGAATCTTCACAAATTGAGTTCCATATTTTTTTTAAAGAAGCTCGGCTTTTTCTTTTTCCGATGCACAATCTGAAGTTTTCAATATTTGAAATTCAATAATGAGATAAATTAGTACATGATGTTTATGCAGATTAGACGCTTAATTTGTTAAACGTCACCGTGAATTGTGGGATAATTCTTATCCCTTTTATTGTGTCGTAACTGTTAAAAACAAACAAATAAATAAAGTATCCGCCGTTATAGTTTAAGTATCGTTATGTTATTTTAAGTATCCGAATTACTCTAAAAAAAGAGATTTTTGGTAAATATGAAAACAATAGGGATAGAATGTAATTTGTCTTAGAGTATGTGATTTGCCTAATTTTTACATACTTTTTTTTGTATTTTTTCACTCTGCTTGCTGGAAGGAAGAAGAACAGTACGGGTCGGGTCAGCTTGGTGTGTTGGTATTGCTGGAAATATTGAAAAGGGAATGGGCTTCTCAAATTGGAATTGTAATGAGCTGATTTTGGTATTGTTGAAAAATTGGTGGGCTGGAAATTGTATTGTAATGGGCTGCTAAGATTAGTGAAGAAAAAGGCCTAAGGTTTAGTTTCTCTAAATGGGTTTAAGGGATTTGGGCTATGAATTAATATAAATTAATTAAAGAGCTTCATAATCTTAACGAAATAAAATAATCAACTTAATTATAAACTAATTAACCTAATATGTACCATTGAATAAAAATAAAATCTTTTTGAGATAATTTCAAATATTTATAAAATAAACTAATCATATACATAATTATGTAAAACATATATATCATCTAAAAATTACAAAAACGTGACAAAACTATTTAAAACTATAACTTGCAAATTATATATATATATATATATATATATATATATTATTTTATGTTTTTTTCTTGAAATTTTATGAAACTAATTATTTTAAATCGTTTGGAATTTAGGAAGTTCGATATGATTAATTTATATTGGGAAGGGTCAAAATTGGGTGTCAACATAAACTATTAAATGTACTTATATTCTTAATCATGATATAACTATTATGATCTGTATATATTAATTATCTTTTTGATTTATTAAAAGGTGAGATTCTGAGATAGGTCAATATGCATGGTAAGTTGGATGATAATAATATATATTGGTGAAATAATAAGTTAGTTGATGGAATTCATGTCTCGTTATAGAGATTGATTGATATGCCTTTTTGAGAAACTTATAAGTATTCATCGTGTCAAACGTTGCAAGTGGATTTATGAATCCGACACATGAAATAAGTTTAGTGTTCTAAAGAATATTAATCATTAAGTTAAATTCGTCAGTAATTTAATTTATTGATTAGTATCTGAAATCTTAACATAGGGAATTACATAAGTGTTTAATCGGGAATTACGAAATATAAGTAGAGGAGTGCAATTACGAATTTCTAGTGGAATGATTTATAATTTATTATGGTAAGAATAATTCAAATTCATTATTTGGAATTATTTCCATAATATGAAGCCTCAGTAATTAATGTTGCGGTCCCTCCAGTGCTCATATTTAACTAGAACTCAGAATCTCATTTCTAAAGGGAAAAGGGGAGACGGGCGCGAGTTTTCTTATAAAAATAAAACAAGCGTGTAATTTTCTAGTTGCAGAAAAATAACGTATGTTTTGGTTCTCCTCTTTGGAATGTGGAAAAAATCTCTATAATTAGGGATTCTTCTAACCTAGATAGATTGATTAGTTTTCTATTCATACTTGCCCACCCAAGCATTGAGAGAGTTCAGATGTGACTTGGGATCACGGTAGAAGACCATAGCTATCTTGTAGATTCACTTGAAGGTCTGTCTAACTTGGGATTCACTTGAAGGTATCTGTTCACGCTTCAAGAGGTACTTATCGAATTAAATTTTAGTATGTTTATGTGTTCTAGCATGGTTAATGTGTTCTAGCATAAACGGTATTGATTATCTATTATTCATGTAAGCAGTAAATATCTAAATATGTTTCCGCTGTGCATATAATTTTTCAACACATACTTGATGAGCTATGTCCACATAAAACATAAAAGAACTCCAAATCACTGGATATAGAGGGAAATTTTCAAACTGGCTAGCTGATCCTTTGTTTCTCAAGCTAGTACATTTTCTGTTGATAACTGCAAGAACTGTCATTCCTTGCCAGCACTAGGACAACTCCCTTCTTTGAAATTCCTTTCCATTAGAAGGATGCATCGAATAACAAAGGTTAGTGAAGAATTCTATGGTAGTTGGTCCTCCAAAAAGCCTTGTAACTCCCTTGAGGAACTTGAATTTGAAGATATGTTGGAGTGAAAGCGATGGCACATACTAGGAAATGAAGACACCCATCCAACTTTCAAGTTTAAAAAAGTTTGTAGTTATTGGTTCTCCTAAGGTTGGAGTTCTTTTTTATGACGCTCAACTATTTACATCCCAACTTCAGGGAAAGCTCTTCAAGTCCTCGGCATCGTCAAGTGCCAGAAACTGGTGAATGTACAAAAGGAGTGGCATTTACAGAGACTCTCCAGTCTCATAGAGTTTGTGATCGATCATGATGGCAGTGACGAAGAGATTCTTGCTTGTGAGAATTGGGAGTTGCCTTGTTCCATTCAAAGACTTTGCATACACAATGTGAAAACATTAAGAAGCCAAGTTTTCAAAAGTCTCACCTCTCTTGAATATCCTCAAATTCAGTCAATGCTGAAACAAGGCTTCAGTTCCACTTCGCTTCTACGTCTAAAGGTCAGTGATCATGATTACCCTAATCTCCAATCACTTTCCGAATCAGCGCTTCCCTCCTCCCTCTCTGAGCTGACCATCATGGATTGCCCTAATCTCCAATCCCTTCCAGTAAAAGGGATGCCCTCTTCCCTCTCTAAACTATATATTCGGGACTGCCCATTGCTCAGACCACTACTAGAATTTGACAAGGGGGAATACTGGCCAAGTATTGCTCACATTCCCCTCATAGGAATCGATGAGGAATGCCTGTGATGATTAAAACGAGTGGTGCTCTAATAAATGTAAGTTATTTTATTTCCTCAGATGTTTTTTATTTTGGTTTACTTCACTTTCTTGTTTGTTAATTCTTTCCTTTTTAAAACTTGTTGAACAGTTAGGAACGTCTATTGCTCTACTGACCAAAAACTGCTCATAATTCCACCATAAATGTTCATTGGGAGAACCTGCAATGATTAAACCTAGAGAGAGATGGATTGTTATGATGACGAAATAGGATATGACTGATAACTTATTAATAGTGATAATTAAGAAATTAATTCTTATATTTAGGAAAAGAAGAAGAAAGTAAGTAAAATACTTATTACATTAAAATGTGAGTCGTGGGGGTAAATAAAAAATTCTTAAATTATAAAACATATCTTCTAATGTAAATTTAGAAGATGTGTTGTTTCATTCAAATTTTATATAAACATAAATTTTCGGCCTTATATACCATTTGTCTTCTTCTTGTTCTTATTCCTTTCTTCTTCTTTTTTTTTTTCAAAATAAAAGTACTACCTATAATTTTTTTTAGTTTCTTTAGTTCTATATAAGTACTTTAATTTGTTGTCAATTTTATTTAGTTTATTGCTTAAATAACGTTTTTTTTCTTTCAAGTTATCTGCATTGCTTAGATAACTTTTAAGTTATCAGATTCTTGCTCTTTAAAATGCTTCTAAACATAGTGTTGAATTTAGAAATTAGGATGCACTTCAACATGTAAAGAAAGAATATTATTAAGTGCATAATGTTCCTTTAAAATGTTGCTGAAAGCTATTATAATTAAAATTCACAAGAATTAATTATAACTTAACCTAATGAATTATGTTGTATAACTACAATTATTAAAAAAAAAAAGAAAAAAATTAAAAGAAGACTCCCTTATCAAGTTCTCTTTCTCAGTCTTTTTATTTGCCTTACTTATCATTTTATTGCCGTCCCATTATATTTTTAAAATACAATTAAGAAAAAGAGAATGAAAAGAGGTATAATAAAAAGAATTTTAAAAATATATGAATTTTAAGTTCGAGTACATAATGAGAAATAGAAAAAAAAACTAAAGAGATAAAATTTAATAATTTCATTATAAGACTATACACCATCTTCTTCTGAGATTCACAATTTTCTCTATTTTTTCTAGGTTCCTCGACTTTCTTCTTTATCCCTACAAGCACAAATTAAAAATATACTTACATGAAACTGTTAGTTACTCTACAATTTTGTTAGTTTTGAGTTTATTCAATTTAGTTTCAAAGATTAGTTAAATTAACTCTCAAAAATTAAATAGTTGTATTACATAGATTGAAATTAAAAAAAGTATAATTTAAAAAGTAAAAGAAACATTATCATCGATAGATTCTTTACGAATATGTTCCCCCAATCATTACGAAGGCCCTAGTAAATTTTTTTCAGGACAATCAACCGAGCACCATAGGGAGACAAAATTCATGAGCTAACACACACACAAAAAAAAAAAAAAAAAAGTAGACTCATTCCAATAAATTTGCCCCTAAATGGAGGATTATGTGTAAATAATTGTAACTCTATAACATGCTCCACCAACTCATTCTGGAGCTCATTAATTCTTTGAAACAACTAACTGAGCGTCATAAGGTGATAACATCCATGAGCCAGTATACACAAAAAACTAAAAAAGTGGCTGAACTTTTATAACTTAGCCCCTAAATGGCACAATATGCAATCATATGATGTGATGATTAACATTTTCTTCCTTGTCCTTATGTATGCTATGGTGATGGAGAAGTGAAAGAATAACTTTGAATGATTTTTTTTTTGATACAAAGTATGAACTTACATAAGGAAGGAGGAGGAATATCATAAGGGGTTTATCAAAATTAAATTAAAATAGAGAGTTATGCATATTATTAAGAGTATAAATTGAAAAGGTGTGAGTTATTAGCAGTTATATTTTGATAAAGATATATTAACATATACTATAGTGACTGGAGAAGTTTGAGTGATGTAATGTAAAGACTTTTTGAGATATTAAAAATAAAATAAATAAATAATGAAGGAAAATGGTAAAAAAAAAAAAAAAAGATACATAAAAATTGAGGCGATAGAGAGGTATCATATCACCTTCTTTCCCCACCCCCGCTCTCTATATATATATTAGAAAGATCTAACTTCAACATGTGTACTTAAAGAAATTAAATTGTAATTTGAGGATATTCTTGTGCCCAAAACCAAAGAAAGATCATCATTATTTATAGGGGAGGAAATCTTCCTTGCAATGAATTAGAAGATAATGTAAACAGAGAAGATAAATGACCGAGCGGTTATATATATAAAGGGAAAAAGACTCAAATACGCCATCGAACTTTCAGAATAGACTCATTTATGCCATCAGTAAAAAATTTAGCTCATTTATGTCATTACCGTTAAAAGAAAAGGCTCATTCATGCCATTATTTTTTAACAATGGTTTTGCAAAACCATTTTTGACACGTGACCAATTATAATTCGGTCACGTCATAAATTTTTTAATAAAAAAAATTGAATTAATTTTTTTGATTTTTTTATTAAATAAATTAATGACGTGATCGAATTGTAATTGGCCACATCATCAATTTTTTTAATAAAAAAATCAATAAAAATTGAATTATTTTTTTTGATTTGTTTTATTAAAAATTGATAACGTGGCCGAATTATAATTACGTGTCAAAAATGATTTTGCAAAACAACCGTTAAAAAATAATGGCATAAGTGAGCCTTTTCTTTAACGATAATGGCATAAATGAGTCAAACTTTTAACTGCTGGCATAAATGAGCTTTTTCTGAAAGATTAATGATATATTTGAGCCTTTTCCGTTTATAAGATATAATGAAGGAATAAAGATTGAGATAATGAAAGATTGAATGGATCATAAGCAAAATGCATTGAAGTAGGAGTAAATTGCCACAATGTCACAAAAGAATGATGAACATGAATGTCATTACTCTCAACATTCTGCTAACATATGACCACCAGGAAGAAGCCAACAACAACAAATCTTGAAACACAGCAGGGGAATAAAAAATTATATAGTAGAAGAAAAATGACAAATTTGACAGAAAATATTACCACAACTCAGGAAATACATATTATACTGAGTTATTTATTTCAGAAGCAACTCAAGAAATATTGAGCTACAGATGTTCAACTTCAGGAAGGTTGGATTACAGTGCAGTTGATCCATTTCATAAACTAATTATACTCACTTGAAACGCAAAAGAAGTAAAGATTTTAGAATTGTAACCAACACAACATTAGAAACACAAGAAAGCTGTCAAAACTGACACCATGAACCAGCTCCATTCTTTGTCAATTGGAGAGTAACTAAACTAAGAGAGAGAAGAATGGTGTTTTCTATTGAATGTGTATTAGTCTCTGAGTATTACAATTGTTTTATTAAAAAATAATAAATATATAATATATATTTTTTAAAAAATGACTAAGTTTCGGAAAATCAATTAATCTTATGATTTAAGAGAAATCGACTTTCCAAATTAACAGAGTCGCCACTTGATTTTTTAGAAAAATCAAGAAAACTTAAATTATTTTTTCAAAAGATTTAAAACAGATAAAAATCAATTGAAAAGGGTTCGAAGTTCAATGTACATTCCGAAAAGGTGTTAGGCCCTCGGAATGCCCGCTAACTCGCGGTTGACCGGCGATTTGACTAAAAGACTTTTTAAAATAATTTTTCAAATTTTAAACTATAAAAGAATTATTTCTTTTTTGTTCTTAATTTAATTATTATATTATATTGAAGGGAAAATGAAGTAGGGAAAATTGTAAAAAAAAAAGGTGAATATATGTTAACAATACCAATATTAAAATAAAATCTAAGTAATAAACATATATAAAATAAATATTTTTATTTATTATTATTATTATTATGTTATTTTTATTTTTTTGAATATAAAAAGAGATGGCTATCTTGGGAATATAATTAAATTAACCAAAATCAATCAAGTAATGTTAGTCAATATAATAATAAATTGAGAGGAAAAAGGGAGATGTCATTGTTGGGCCTTTGGCCCAAATTCCTGCTAATGGACCTGCTGGAAATTGTTAATGCTTTGGGCCTATTTTCCTTTAAAAAAACCAGCGTATACATTTTATGTATATCGCTGTATACGAGCAGCATTTTGAACGTTTTTTCCTGTATCGTCCCTGTATATCAATTTTGACCTGTATCTTTATTCAAAATATGCACTCCTGCAATTTCCAATACTTGTACGACGTATATTTCGACTGTATATCAGTGTATACAACTGGTATATCGACCTGTTCTTCAACTTTTGAGGACTGGAAAATTAATTTCCAGCAATGACTTTATTGCTTTCGGTCTGTACACCAATTGGAGGGGCTGGCCGACTCAAGGAAGATATTTTGGAGCCTTTATGGCTCGATGAGAAACCGCAAAGAGATGGATTAAAGTCTGTGAGGACTCGAAGAGAGTTTCACATGCAATAAAATATAAATGAATTAGCCATAAAGTGATGAAATAAGGCACATCTTAAGCACAACATAATTTATGAGTAAATAAAAAAAATATTTTAAGAGATTCGAGTTAAGCCGAAATATATAACAAAAAAAAATAAATTAAAGATCTTACAACCTTCAGATAATAAAAACCTACATCTTGAGAAGTAAATGATGCAAGAAGAAGTGATATTTACCTTTCTGAGTGCAGCGATTCCGGGATAGTACGAGCAGGGGATGCAGCGACTTCACCTCACAATTTGGATTCGAACGACGATCGAGAATTTCAAGCGATATCTTCGACCCGAATACGACTTGAATGTGTTTAATCTATGTATTCTTTTTTTTTTTTGCTTGAACTACTATGAATGTTCAATTTTTTTTTATATCAAAGAAAAATATATCATGAATAATGAATATTGAATATTGAATATTGTATTGAATATTGAATATTGAATGTTGAATTGAAAAATGAATTGAAATGAATTGAATTGAATTCTTGAATTCTTCAATTCTTGCCTCTTTTTTGTTAAATCATCAATTGAGAAAGAAGAAAAAAAGAGAAGGTATTTATAGGAGATTTTTATGATAGATTTAGGGGGGAAATGGAATGGATTGGGATGAATTTGAATTTCAAAATTCAAAATTCAAATTCAAAAAAAATTTTTTTTAGGGGGGCAAAAGGAATGGAATTTGGGATGAATTTGAATTTCAAAATTCAAAATACAAAATTCAAAAATCAAAATTTCAAAATTCAAAATTCAAAATTCAAAAATTAAAAATTAAAAATTAAAAGTTCAAAACAAAATTCAAAATTCAAAATTCAAAATTCAAAATTCAAAATTCAAAACCAAATTCAAAATTCAAAATTTCAAATTTCAAATTTCAAAATTCAAAATTCAAAACCTCCCAAAAGTGTAGTTGAGAATTAGTGGGCTGGGAATTGTATTGGGCTGCAGTAATTTGGAGGAAAGAATTGGGCCTAAGAAATTGTAAGGGAATTTGAAAAATAATGGGCTGCTGAAAGTAATTGTGAAGAATGGGCTGCTGAAAATTGAATTGGATCTTGGCCCAAATATTTCTCAAAGTTGAGTTAAGTTGGAAGTCTAAGATGGATTAAATTTAAGAAATAGCCAAATTGTGTTATATTAATAAATTTGGCTAAACCTTAAATAAGACAAATTAATATTAATTAATTAACGAGCTTCTTAATCTTAACAAAAATTAAAATAATTAATTTAATCGTAAACTTAGTGATTCAAAAATATAACCTAAACTTACTAAATTTAAAATATTTTTGAGATGGTTTTTGAATAATCATAAAATATACTAATTATGGACATAATTATGTAAGATATATATATTATCTAAAAACTATAAGAAATGGCAAAAATTATTCAAAATAACGCAAACTTTATATTTTTTCTTAAATTTAAAAACTAATTATTTTAAATTGTTTGAGAATTTAAGAAGCTCGTGAATTAATTCCTACTGGGGAGGGTCAAAATTGGGTGTCAACAACTGTCCCTCATTTTACTTGGATTGATGCAAGAAATTTGAGGAAAATGAAAAAGACCAAGCCAATTTTGACCGACCACATATCCATCTTTCAGGCAAGGGATTTGGTACGGACTTTAGGAATTATGACCGAGCCCTGAAAATGGGTTTCCTACATATCTCAGGCTATATGAAAATTCAGGCCACTTGTAGTTCGATACGCTAGATTTAACGCACGATTTTGAAAGAAATCAAAAGTCATCTCAATATCGAGTTATGAAGGAATCGGGATGCTTGGGAATAAGATTTAAGAGGGAATGTTAAATACAGCCGAGTTTTCAACATTGAGCTCGCCTACATATCCTTAAACCATAGGAATCAGACTGTTTGTAGTTCGACTCAATCGATTGAAAAGGAAATCTATTATGCTAGATGACCTTTGGTTTCGGACAAGTGACAAGTAAAATTGAGTATGAAAAGGAGACTTGCAACCTCTTAGCCATGAATGTGGCGCGCTTCACACCCATAATTAAGAACCTACATGGACATAATTTTCAAAGCTCTTGGCGCATTGTCACTCAGATAGGGAACTTGCCTTCGGCAGATATCAAAATTTCTGGATGCGAAACTGAAACTGACAAAAATCAGAGAAAAACCCACATGCCTTCTGATAGGGGTGTGGTTTGATTGTGGTGGAAGTCATTCCTCTGCTCGTGTCCTAAGAGTTTGACACTCCTCTTTGGACTATGTCCCAGTTCGCTGCTAAGAAAAAGTTCCACGTTGTGCTGCATCCTTGTTGATGCCGCCCGCACCTGTGGTTTGATTTGAAAATTCATCCTCTTGGATGCTCTCGACAAAGACTGAAACAAATTGTTAGTAGAAAACGTAACTGGAAAGTGATAGTATCTCTTACGATGCTTTTCAGTTACTCTTGATGTGAAAGATGTCACATAAGTATGTTCAGTATATATCACTTTCGAATACAGTATGTCCATTACAACTCTTGATTTGCTGAGGATTCGAAGATGTCATTGCTTGTTTTATTCATGGCAAACTCCAGTCTTTGCAACGAGCTAGCTAGCTCAATAATTATCCAACTGTAACGAGGTGGATGACTCGATAATATTCCATCTGTAACGAGGTGGATGCTCGATAATATTCCAATTATAACGAGGTGGATGGCTCGATAATATTCTAACTGTAACGAGGTGGATGCTCGATAATATTCCAACTGTAACAAGGTGGATGCTCGATAATATTCCAATTGTAATGAGGTGGATGCTTGATAATATTCCAATTGTAACGAAGTGGATGGCTTAATAGTATTCCATCTGTAACGAGGTGGATAGCTCGATAATATTCGCTCTGCAACGAGGTGGATGGCTCGATAATATTCCATCTGTAATGAGTTGGATGGCTCGATAATATTCCATCTGTAATGAGGTGGATGCTCGATAATATTCCATCTGTAACAAGGTGGATGCTCGATAGTATTCCATCTGTAATGAGGTGGATGCTCGATAATATTCCAACTGTAACGAGGTGGATGCTCGATAATATTCCATCTGTAACGAGATAGATGGCTTGATAATATTCCATCTATAACGAGGTGGATCCTCGATAATAATCCAATTGTAACGAGGTGGATGCTCGATAATATTCCATCTGTAACGAGGTGGATGGCTCGATAATATTCCATCTGTAACGAGGTGGATGGCTCGATAATATTCCATCTGTAACGAGGTGGATGCTCGATAATATTCCATCTGTAACGAGGTGGATGCTCGATAATATTCCAACTGTAACGAGGTGGATGCTCGATAATATTCCATCTGTAACGAGGTGGATGCTCGATAATATTCCATCTGTAACGAGGTGGATGCTCGATAATATTCCAATACAATTCAAAAATAGGAACCTGAAATGAAAAAATATATAAATATATATGAACCACTTATGGGGTGGATCGCCCAACAAAACTATATGCAAAGTCTTTGATTGGCCAATCAAAACACATAATCCACTTATGGGGTGGATACCCAACAAATTATAATTTTGACTCTGACAATTATCAAGAAACACGTACGCCTAAATTGCTACGCGACGAACATACTAAATTGACGTATATGCACGTCGAGACTACGATTCTCTCTTTAAAAGACAGAATTATCGAGGTGAATGACTTAATTCCTTCACATTAAAATTAAAGTCACTCTCGTCTTCCTTGACAAACTCAACAGAATTAGAGTTTGTCGCAGTCATTTTCAATTGTTATCGAAAACTTGTAACAATTCGATAACTTTGACTGTCAAGGAAATATTGCGGTCACCAACATCTTTCTGATGTGATGGACTCGATGATTTTCCCTTGCAACACTTCTAAGTTAGTGTCACTTTTAATCATCTTCAGATTTGATGTCGATTTCATATATAATTGACTTTTATCAATACTATCACCTGCAAAGCTCGACACCAAACATTAGTATCGATGATGAAGTAAAGAATAAAAGTAACATTGAGGAACTAGATTGAGTCATTTGGCTTATCGAGATTAGGCTATAATGCGCCCAACTGTAACTTTGATCATGACTCGCCACTAGCGACCCTCTCACACATTGTTTCTTAAAACTTTGAAATAATCTGTCAGCGTTTGTCTTCAACATTCCTGCAAAATAAGAGAAAAAATTGTTTAAAAATCTCTTGGGCAACATAATGAATAGAGATAAAATGAGATGGAAGGTTTTCTAAGTTTTGTTGATGAGGCCACGATGGGTGCAAATGACGCCTTTTGCCACTCTTGACGTCTTTATATAGCCATTTTTGTGACTTCGATGTTCCTGCATCCAAAGAAAAATTCTTAGTTTGAAAGACTGATTTGTGTTGATCTTGTCTCCACGCTCCTTCATGCGGTTGGCTTACACGGTCGCCCGTCCTTTGGAAGACAGTCTTGATCTGTCTCGGTTTGAAATATATTTAACTCTAGTAACTTGCTTTATTAATTCTGAGGTTGCTCATTCTAGAATTTTGAGGCCCCTCCTTAAAACTCTGTCCCAGTTTGCCTTGATAGTATAAGACTTTTAACAACGGACATTGTTGTGTGGAATTTTTGAGATCATCTCAAAAATTTGTCCCAGTTGCACATTTTAACATGATTCTCCATAAAATATTATCTTGGAATTTTGAGATTCACCCAAAAATCTACCAGTTGTATTTTGGTATTTCAGTGTTGACTTGTTGAAGAAGTCCATTTTCAAATGAATTTTTGAGATCCTCTCAAACATTCTGTCCAGTTTCCATTATAAAGAGAAATAGAAATCTTGCTGGGAATATGACCGAGCCATTGTGGCCCCTACGTATCCCGTTGAAGCGGGAATCAGGTCAAACGTAGTTCCCCCTCAAGGTTAACAGTATAAGAAAATTTTCAAAGAAACCGACCGAGGCTGTGATAGGCCGCCTACGTATCTCATTCTTGAGAATTCAGGTCAGACGTAGTTCATTACAAGGGAAGGTGCAACAAAATGGACAAAAAGATTTAATGTGCATTTTCAAAAGAAAGATAACAATAACTTTATATGTAGGATTCTGGCAGACGTTGGGCATACTTCCTTTCAACCATTTGATGATGAATATCTTCAAATGACTCTGTTCAAAGATATTTAGAAAGGCTTAATCAATATTGATCAAATTGTTGTTGATCATGTTTTGAATCTTGTGCTTGAGGGTTAAACAATTCTCTGTGTCGTGTCCAGCGGCTCCAGAATGATAAGCACATCTGTGGTCAGCTCTGTAAAATTTCCCCAAAGGATTGGCTGGTCTTCCTTCTATAGGATAGAGCATACCAATTGCTTTTAACCTTTCATAAAGTTGAGTTTGAGATTTCCTTATCGGTGTAAATACTTTAGGAGCCTTCCTAAAGTTTGGACAGGGAAATTTTTTCTGATTGACATTATGATTTTGATATTTTCTTTGGGAAGCTGACCGCATATGGGTAGCCGTGACCATACCTACCTCCTCTGTTTTTCCTTTTGATGTATCGATATCACTAATTCTGGTATCTTTTCCATTAGCTCGCAATGCGGTAAGGTTGGTGACTTTTCCAATCTTGAAACCATCTTCAAGAGCTTCTCCCACTTTGACAATCTCGACAAATCTTTGTCCCATCATACACAACATTCTTTCATAGTACTCAGGCTCTTGAAATCGAATGAACATTTCAGTGATCTCACGTTCGGACATGGGAGATTGAACTCTTGCAGCCTCTTTTCTCCAACGAAGAGCGTACTCTCGATAATTTTCTGTAGACTTCTTTTTTATCTTCTTCAAGTAATAGCGATCTGGGGCAGCTTCTACATTATGTCCAAATCTTTCCGTGAAATCCTTTGCGAGTGCATTCCAACTTTTCCATTGTTTTAGTTTTTGTGATGTAAGCCACTCCAGAGCTTCTCCACTTAGACTTCGACTGAAGAGACGCATCAACAATGCTTCATTTTTGCCAACTCCCAATAGTTGATCACAATAAACCTTTAGATGTGTTAAAGGATTTCCAGTTCCATTAAAAGTGATGAACTTTGGCACTTTAAACCCTTCTGGAAGATCCAAATTCGGATGAATGCATAAATTTTCATAATTCAGCCCCACCTCTTCTGAAGCGTAATCAAATTCTTTTATCACTTTCGCAATCTCTTCCTTTATGATCTGCTTAGTCTTTTCCTCTTTGGCCATCCACTCTTTCTCCTTCTCTTCGTAGTGGTCAAGTTCGGAATATGCAGTATAGTGAAGATGTGGTTTGGTTCAAACTGGGATATTAAAAGTGACTTTCGGAGGTAAGGGTTGAGAGTTTTGTGGATTTTGAGTGTCTATAGAAGTGGTCTGATACATGAAAGGGGGTGTTTAATGATTGTTGACGTTTAAGCTCTGAAATGGAGGTAGTATTTGAGAGTTATTTGTGTTTTGATTTTGAAGAGGAGGAAAAACTTGAGGATTGGTATTCAGGTTCTGAAAAGGATGCGATGTTTGGTATGAAGTGCTGGCGTTATGAAAATTTGACGTGGTTAGGTCAATGGTGGAAGGATTTTGAGTATGGTTGGAGGGTGGATTATTTTGGACATGTTCCGAATTTGAAGTCAGATGAGGAAAATGGAGTGGAAGTCTTCGATTGCCTAGAGTGTTGACATCGATAGTCGAAATTGACGAATCTTGTTTTTGCTTCAGCTCAACCCTCAACTCAGCAATCTGTTGCATCAACTGTGCAATTAACTCATTTTGTTCAACGGCAGGCGGTTGAACTATAGCAATTTCACACAGGCTGGTATTCTCATTATTCTCAGTCATTCTTCTTCTTTCTTTCAATAAATTTCAATTGGGAAGTTAATCTTTGAAAACATTGAATGTTCAACAACTAATCAACACAAACCAGTTTTGAGTACCTGACAAAGAGAAATAACTCAAACAACAAATGTGTTAGTTTGTGTATGCAGTAGGTAATACAAAATATCACACACATTATTGTAAACACATAAGAGTCGCTTCATTTGAAGATAAATTAGCCCACGTATATAGAAAGATGACTAAATAGACAGAAATTTGTCTATATTATTTTAGGACTAATGAGTCAGAAATGTCAACTTGAGTCGGGACAAAGTAAATTGTCGTACTTCTGATTTTTTATTGAAATATAACTCT
The DNA here is from genome assembly GCA_016801875.1 of Solanum sitiens. Taxonomy (NCBI): domain Eukaryota; kingdom Viridiplantae; phylum Streptophyta; class Magnoliopsida; order Solanales; family Solanaceae; genus Solanum; species Solanum sitiens. The sequence goes on along the minus strand of JABWTJ010000023.1, from coordinate 994,278 downwards.
ACTTTCTTTATAAGTGTTGGAAAAGATAAAATTTTCTCAAAATGGGGACCGAACCTTGGAAGGCTGCCTACGTATCTCATAAAAGAGAATTCAGGTCCTACGTAGTTCGATCCATTCTTGAATCTTTTTTTTTTTTTGATATGAGAGAGTACTTTTTGAAAAATAAAGTTCGAATTTATTGGGAGACTAAAGACTCGTAGAGTATTTGGACGTACTTTCGATAGTGATTTAATATTTATGCTTAAGGAGTTCTAAAAAATATTTTTCGAGAATGAGTAGGCTATAATATCTCCAAATGAAGCAACATAATCATACAAACAATTATAACACATAAACAGTTATTGCGCGTTCTAAACAGATATGTGACCCTTTTATGCCAAGGGTAGGCCTAACGATTTGAAGGATGTATATGTCATTTGAAATATCCCATTGTCCCAAAACCCAAATTTATACAAATTTATGAATAAAACTTAAATGGGGATACATAATTGGGGAAAACAGGATATAAAATAATCAGTCCCACGCAGGGGTACAATTCTGAACTATGCTTCCATAGGAGGTCCTTCCCTCTTCATTTCTTCTCCTCTCCGGGTTTCCACGTCTTAGACTAGTAACTTGTGAGCTCTTTCTTTGACTAGCATAAGCTGCAATGTACTCCCAATCCCGAGGACAATGATTTCTTCAGATGATGTATACATCCTTCAAATTTAAACAAATAAATATGATCGCCCGTTCAGGCCGTAAGCCCTTTGGACTCAAGGTGGTCTATCTAATGGGCCTAACACTCCTTGGGTGTTGGGTCGTCCTAGTTCAAATGCTTCTAAATTCGGGATTTATTTCGCTCTATCTTAGTTTAACTAGGAGTGGGTTGTATTTAGAGTGGAACGGGTAACCCAAGCGGACGACTTGGGCTGGGACAGTTAACGATCGTTGACTATCAAGTAGCCAACTACACTCGTCAGGGTGCCCCGAGAAAAATTTTGGTTAACGAACGACTGCGAACCCGCATAATCGTCCCTTAAGTGGAAAAAAATAATCGTCGTTTGACGGAAGATGTTATGCCATGAATACAATGCCATTTATATAATTTAAACAAATTAATCACATATAAGCAATTTAATAATAACAATTAGTCAAAATAGTCAAATCTTTTCGGTTAGAACTTAATTAATCCCCAGCAGAGTCGCCATTTCTGTTTTATTAAAAATAAATAAATATATAATATATATTTCTGAAAAAATGACTAAGTTTCGAAAAATCAATTAATCTTATGATTTAAGAGAAATCGACTTTCCAAATTAACAGAGTCGCCACTTGATTTTTTAGAAAAATCAAGAAAACTTAAATTATTTTTTCAAAAGATTTAAAACAGATAAAAATCAATTGAAAAGGGTTCGAAGTTCAATGTACATTCCGAAAAGGTGTTAGGCCCTCGGAATGCCCGCTAACTCGCGGTTGACCGGCGATTTGACTAAAAGACTTTTTAAAATAATTTTTCAAATTTTAAACTATAAAAGAATTATTTCTTTTTTGTTCTTAATTTAATTATTATATTATATTGAAGGGAAAATGAAGTAGGGAAAATTGTAAAAAAAAAGGTGAATATATGTTAACAATACCAATATTAAAATAAAATCTAAGTAATAAACATATATAAAATAAATATTTTTATTTATTATTATTATTATTATGTTATTTTTATTTTTTTGAATATAAAAAGAGATGGCTATCTTGGGAATATAATTAAATTAACCAAAATCAATCAAGTAATGTTAGTCAATATAATAATAAATTGAGAGGAAAAAGGGAGATGTCATTGTTGGGCCTTTGGCCCAAATTCCTGCTAATGGACCTGCTGGAAATTGTTAATGCTTTGGGCCTATTTTCCTTTAAAAAAACCAGCGTATATATTTTATGTATATCGCTGTATACGAGCAGCATTTTGAACGTTTTTTCCTGTATCGTCCCTGTATATCAATTTTGACCTGTATCTTTATTCAAAATATGCACTCCTGCAATTTCCAATACTTGTATGACGTATATTTCGACTGTATATCAGTGTATACAACTGGTATATCGACCTGTTCTTCAACTTTTGAGGACTGGAAAATTAATTTCCAGCAATGACTTTATTGCTTTCGGTCTGTACACCAATTGGAGGGGCTGGCCGACTCAAGGAAGATAGTTTGGAGCCTTTATGGCTCGATGAGAAACCGCAAAGAGATGGATTAAAGTCCGTGAGGACTCGAAGAGAGTTTCACATGCAATAAAATATAAATGAATTAGCCATAAAGTGATGAAATAAGGCACATCTTAAGCACAACATAATTTATGAGTAAATAAAAAAAATATTTTAAGAGATTCGAGTTAAGCCGAAATATATAACAAAAAAAAATAAATTAAAGATCTTACAACCTTCAGATAATAAAAACCTACATCTTGAGAAGTAAATGATGCAAGAAGAAGTGATATTTACCTTTCTGAGTGCAGCGATTCCGGGATAGTACGAGCAGGGGATGCAGCGACTTCACCTCACAATTTGGATTCGAACGACGATCGAGAATTTCAAGTGATATCTTCGACCCGAATACGACTTGAATGTGTTTAATCTATGTATTCTTTCTTTTTTTGCTTGAACTACTATGAATGTTCAATTTTTTTTTATATCAAAGAAAAATATATCATGAATAATGAATATTGAATATTGAATATTGTATTGAATATTGAATATTGAATGTTGAATTGAAAAATGAATTGAATTGAATTCTTGAATTCTTCAATTCTTGCCTCTTTTTTTTTAAATCATCAATTGAGAAAGAAGAAAAAAAGAGAAGGTATTTATAGGAGATTTTTATGATAGATTTAGGGGGGAAATGGAATGGATTGGGATGAATTTGAATTTAAAAATTCAAAATTCAAATTCAAAAAAAATTTTTTTTTTTTAGGGGGGCAAAAGGAATGGATTTTGGGATGAATTTGAATTTCAAAATTCAAAATACAAAATTCAAAAATTCAAAATTCAAAACAAAATTCAAAATTCAAAATTAAAAATTCAAAATTCAAAATTAAAAATTCAAAATTAAAAATTCAAAACCAAATTCAAAATTAAAAATTCAAAATTCAAAATTAAAAATTTCAAATTTCAAAATTCAAAATTTCAAATTTTAAAATTCAAAACCTCCCAAAAGTGTAGTTGAGAATTAGTGGTCTGGAAATTGTATTGGGCTGCAGTAATTTGGAGGAAAGAATTGGGCCTAAGAAATTCTAAGGGAATTTGAAAAAAATAATGGGCTGCTGAAAGTAATTGTGAAGAATGGGCTGGGAAATATGGAATGGGCTGCTGAAAATTAAATTGGATCTTGGCCCAAATGTTTCTCAAAGTTGAGTTAAGTTGGAAGTCTAAGATGGATTAAATTTAAGAAATAGCCAAATTGTGTTATATTAATAAATTTGGCTAAATCTTAAATAAGACAAATTAATATTAATTAATTAACGAGCTTCTTAATCTTAACAAAAAATAAAATAATTAATTTAATCGTAAACTTAGTGATTCAAAAATATAACCTAAACTTACTAAATTTAAAATATTTTTGAGATGGTTTTTGAATAATCATAAAATATACTAATTATGGACATAATTATGTAAGATATATATATTATCTAAAAACTATAAGAAATGGCAAAAATTATTCAAAATAACGCAAACTTTATATTTTTTCTTAAATTTAAAAACTAATTATTTTAAATTGTTTGAGAATTTAAGAAGCTCGTGAATTAATTCCTACTGGGGAGGGTCAAAATTGGGTGTCAACAACAATGTGACCCCATATATATATATAATCACTACTCTACAAAATAGACAGATTGTGACAGCTCCATTAGAAGGCTGAAATTCGATGTTGGTACCCTAACAAGGTACTTCTCTATAGAGATCAGTATATATGGAGTAGGGATAGGTAACATTCCAAGAAAATGGTCTGCAAATAGGTAAGAGATAGTGTCTCCGTCTTCATACAACTGAAGTTGTAGATGAGAATTTTGAAGAACACCTGGAAAAAGGGAATTGAATAAATGACTAGTTAGTTATTTTAAGTAAGAATACTATAAATCTCTACTTAGCTATTTTAAGTAAGAATACATTTTAGCCATTTACTTGATATAAGAGCACCGAGCATACGACAGCCTTCTCATAGATCTTTCATTGAAGGCAAGTAGGATAGAAGAAGCTGACGGGAAAAAGGAGAAAAGAAGAGAAGGTTGAGGAACTCACTTGAGACGGTAATTTGTTTGCTGATTTTCGCTTGGTATCGCACTGTATTCCTTTTGCAAGATCAACTCTTAGATGCGACTGGCGTGAAGCTTACCTGAGAAGTTAGGAAGATGAAAGAAAGAAAAGTGTCAATAGCAACGAAGTAGCCCATTTTGAATTAATCTTATAGATGTTGTTTCCCTTCAAAAAGGACAACCACCTGAGAAATTATGATATTCACTAGACTGATTTTTGTGCACCATTTAAAAGCTCCAAAACATTCAGGGGTCGTATGGTAGGGAGTATTAGGGAAAATAGTCCAAGTATTAAGTGTGATATTATTTAATACTATGTTAGAGGGTGTATAACTAATAGCTTCCATTTGATGGTATTAGTTTAATACCATGGGAGTAATCTAGGTAAAGACAAAAATACCCTCTCAAATCCTATTAATCAGTTTGTTTATTTTTTTGATTTTATATTTTATATTTATACAAATAAATTTATTTAAATAAATTAGTTTGTAAATTTTACTTAGATATAACTTTTTGTTTCTAAAACATGAGTTATTTAATCTACTTATTTATTAATATAAAATATGATAATCCGACTAATATGTTAATGTTGATGTATGAATTTAAGAACAATTCATAAGTCAAATATTGTCTCTTAACGGAAGTCCCTTAAATATTACACAAGTAATCTAAAACAAGAGCATATATATATATAAATAAAACATCTCGAGTATAAAAATAGTTTAATTAATTTTGCTATATCTATTGTTTATTTTTATTTTATTTTATTTTATGATAAAGAGTTTTTTTTTAATTTATTGATACAAAACAAAGTTCAATAAATTTTCTCTATAAATTATTATAGTTGCGTGACCTTTTGAGATATTAACTCCAATTTATTAAGATGACAATTATTTACTCTCAAATAATTTAAGTGAGAACATAGTGAACATGACAATAAAGTTTGTATTCTCCTAGCTAGTTAAAAATGCTATAAAAAATAATATTGTCCGTCAATTATCTACCTTGATCCAATTACATGAAATAGAAAAATCCCATAATAACTCAATGGTATAATTGGAAAGAACAATTTTTGTAGAGTTTTAAACCACACAAACAAAAGCTAGTTAAAAAACAATGAACTAAACACTCGATAATAATAATCCCTGCATTACTAATCCCTACATTTCCAATCCCTGCATTATTGATCTTTCTACCAAACGAACCCTCAATACAGTATAAGCCAGGAGCATTGGAACATTTTAGTACATATTCCCTCTACTTTTCTTCATTATATTCATCGGTGCCTAAAGACCACAACATCAAAGAGAGAATAACCTAGCTGCTGTCACGCGTGTCCTCTCTATAGATAATATCTTTCATGGAGCTAATGTATAAGAGCTAATGTACAATCTTTAAATATCTATTAGTCCATTTAGGAGCAATGGTCTAACTCTATCTGCAATAAATATGCATAGGTGAAATGATTTGCTTAAGCTAAGGAGGCAACATTAGAAGAGCTTATCACCACAATTAATATAACTAAGTAGAAATAACTTTTCTCTAGAGATGAGACAAGAACGCATCCAACATGGTATCAGGATCTAAGCATGAGAGTTACAGACGTAAACAAAGATCTTCGACAATTAATAGAACATGTGCTTGCTTCACTCATGAAAAACTGACTGAGTTAAATAGGAAATAACAGAGCTATAAAAGAAGAGAGTAAAAAGGCCAATGATGACAATCATAGATAGGAAAAGGTTATCTTACAAAAACTAAGACAATCAAACAGGATACTTCTCAAGTAAATTTAGTATTCAAGATACATATCATATGTAAACATGATTAATACTCTTAAATTTAAAAAGAATTCAAATTCACAAGCTCGCATTGGTAAAAGAGATTACATTAGCGTTAAGAAGTTTCACATCGGTAAAGAGATGAAAATTTGTCTCCTTATATGGACTTGTAAAAACCTTGACTAATGAATTAACTTTTGAGGTTAAGTTAACCCAGGCGTGATATCTTCAGAATTAGTAGCTTTGGAGTATTCATTGTCCATTTATGCACTCACTAATGATTATCTCAAACAAAAGCAACATTAAAAACAGTTCCATTAAAATTAAAGGAGTTGAACTGAAATTCCATTCACCAGATTACTCAAAGATATCTTGTATATCCTCAAAAAAATCAAATTCAGAAAATAGCAACTTTATAAACTTAAATTTTATAAGTACAATCATGTTTCAGAGCTAAATGGGGGAGTCCTTTATGATATTTTAAACTATTGGATGAAATTATTGTTGTGATTTAATTTTGTCGACTATTTGACTGAAATTATTATTGTAATTTAATTTGGCCCCAAAGTAGATAGGGATTTTCAAAAAAAAAAAAAAAAGAGTTGCACATATGTGTTCCATGGAAAAAACAAACGCATAACCCTAATTTTAGAATTTTTCAACTATATAAACAAATACTTCGCAAAACCTATCTCAAATATAGCTAATTTAATTACCTCTAAATGATGTGTAAGCGAAAAACAGTTGTATTTAGAGGGAAGACCTAAGATTAAATTTAAAGGGATTTGAATTATCGGCCAACTAACTTCTAATCGAGAAAGAAATACATGTGATGGCTTGTGCGAAGGAGTGACAAGTGACAACTTATGAAATCTGTGCCTCAAATATGAAGAGAAATCCCAAAAACTAAAGATAATAATCATTTACCTGATAAACGCAGGGAAAACATAGAAAAACACCATAGTAGCGACAATCTTCTCTGCAATTCGTTACTCTTTGTTTTGTTATTAAACAGAGGAGATAGAGAGCAAGAGTCTCTAGAAAGCAACATAGTAGCAGAGAAGAGATGAAGGAATTGTTGCTACGTGTCTAGTCATAAGCAATAGGTAAGACTCGTATCTAGACTAAAAATGCATTTCAACTTGAAAGGTGAATGACCAAAACAAGCTTATTTTCAAATTTTAAGACAAATAGCTGACATGAAAGTTTGAAACTCTCTCTTTCTATATAAGAGATTCTCATCAAATCCCCCCTCAAGTTGGAGGTGATGTAACTACAGACAACTTGTGCAATAGAGTAGCATGCTTAACCAATAACTCTACTCAGGGCCTTGGTGAAGATGTCTGCCAATTGTGAATCAGTAGGGACATGATGGAGTATGATAAAGCCTTGTTGTAGCTTAGGTCTAACAAAATGACAATCAATTTCAATGTGTTTAGTCCTCTCATGAAAAAATAGATTTTTGACAATATGGACTGTCACAATGGACATGTATACGTAAGGAGCATTTCACTGTCAGTTCACCTAGTAATCTGTCAAGCCACACAAGCTCTCCCATAACTTGTCTTACTGCTCTATATTCAGCTTCAGCAGATGATAAAGACATTGTTGCTTTCTTTTTAGATTTCCAATTGATAGGATTGTCTCTCATAAGTACAAGGTAGCCACTAACATACTTCCTTGAGTCAGGTCTAGCAGCCCAATCAGAGTCACAATATGTACTAATAGTGAGATCAGGCTTGTTTCAGATGAAAATCCCCATTGTTGGATCCTATTTCAAAAATCTAAGTACATGGTAGGCTGCTTTCAAGTGTAGTTCCCTCGGACACTGCATGAATTAGATAAAATGTTATACACTATAAGTTATATCCATTCTAGTATTAAGCTTGTCAATCAACTTTCTATATTGAGTGGGATCAGGCAAGAGTTTGCCATTTGTGGCTGTTAACTTCTCTGTACAGTCAAGTGATGATGTAACAGCTTATAATTTAACACATCAAAATCTTTCAGGAGATCAGAACTGAACTTCCTTTATGAAATCAAAACACCATCATCCCTATATAATATTCCAGGCCTAGAAAGTAGTGCAATTTTCCCAAATCTTTTATCTTGAACTGGTCATGTAAAAACCTTTTAAGGAGTTAATCTCAGCTATATCAGTCCTAGTGAAGATTATGTCATCCACATATATGGCAACAAACACTAAGGAGTAGCCCTTTTTTTTATAAAACAATGAATAGTTATTATCTGAGTGTTGATACCCTCTTGAACAAAGACCGTTTGCCAACTTTTCATATCATTGCTTGCTGACCTGTTTCAATCCATATAAAGACTTTTTCAATTTGCACATCATGTTATCACAACCTTGCTGCAAGGCCTTGTGGGGGTACCATGTACACTTCCTCATGTAAATCACCATGTAAGAATGTATTGTTGACATCCAATTGATACAAGTTCCAACCTTTATTGACAACCAAGGAAATTAGTGTCCTAACAGTAGTCATTTTTACCACAGGTGAAAAAATTTCAATGTAATCTACCCCATCCTGTTGTGTATAACCTTTGACTACCAACCTGGCCTTGAACCTCTTTACACTTCCATCAGCCATATGATTTATTTTGTACACCCATTTGTATCCAATAGCCCTTTTTCCATCAGGTAACATGACCATCTCCCAAGTATCACTAGCGTAAAAGGCTTCAAACTCATGTGTCATGGCCTGCTGCCAGGCAGGGTGTAGCATTGCCTCTTCAAATGAATTAGGCTCACATTCATGCGAAATGTAAGTCAATAACTGCTGGCTATCAAAACAAAGACTGGTGAAACATATATGGTTATGATGAGACATAAAGGAAGTGAGGGAATGTAGCTTAGGTATGGTGTATTGTAGTCTTTTAGGTAATTAAAAGTGTGTATGGTCCTAGTTGTTCTTCTAGGTGCTTGTGAAGTATCATTGACCATAGGGGCATTTGGATCAGGTAATGTATTTTGTGTGGCAGATTCATGTGGGACAACATGTAGTATATCATTCATATTGGTATTGTTGATTACTTGATTATCAGTGACATCATGTGGTGTGATATTGTCGAGCCTTTCATCATAAGGAAAAGTATTAGTTTGACCAGACATACAAGTCATTTTAGTAGAATGAATAAGCATTTGTAAAATGGAATTGAAGCTGGAACCATCAGGTGCAATAACAAAAGGAAAAATCTTTTCATGGAAGGTAACATCCCTAGATATATGAACTTTCTTAGTAGTAGATTTAAAACTTTGTAACCTTTTGTATTGAATGGATAGGCAACAAAAATATGAGGTATGGTTTTTGGATCAAGTTTATCCTTGTGAGTCTCTAGAACAGTTGGAAAACAAAGACAACCAAAACTCTTAAGGTGGGAATATGTAGGTTGTTTATGATACAACATTTCATATGGAGACTTGTTTTGAAGAAGTTGAGTAGGCAATCTATTTATTAGGTATGTGGCAGTCAATACACATTCCCCCCAGTATTTTATAGGCAGCTTGGATTGAAATAGAAGCGCCCTTGCTATTTCAAGTAGATATTTATGTTTCCTTTCTACCACACCATTTTGTTGAGGTGTGTAAGGACAAGTTCTTTGGTGTATGATACCTTTGGTTTGGAAGAAACATGTGGCTTCAGCTGAAGTGAATTCTAACCCATTATCAGATCTTATGGCGTTCAACTTGGTTTGGAATTGGTTTTCTACGAGGTATATGAAAGCTTTGATAGTTTGAAGGGCATTACTCTTGCATCTTAGCAATTGTGTCTAGGTAGACCTACTATGGTCATCTACCATAGCGAGGAAGTAATAATAAGCATAATGAGTGGGAAGATATGGTACCCATAGGTCAACATGGAGTAACGCAAACACTTTGGTGGTAGTGGTGGTGCTTTCTGGGAGGGGCGTCCTAGTTTTCCTTGCCATAGGGCATATAGTGCCGGTAAAAGGTTGTTCGGGAGAAAAATTCAAAGGTATGGATGATATATTTTTCATTTTTACAAAAGGTACATGTCCTAATCTAGCATGTCATAAGAGTTCATCATCATGATTTTGACTGGAAATATTAGCAAATAAAGGACACATATCAGTAAAGCATGAAGAAGGATCAATATTACAATCTTCTTTATTAATAGGAGAGCGTTTTACAGAAGGTGCATTATACACTTTAGAGTTTAGAGAAGATGCATTACCCACTTTAGAGTTTAAATTCTTGGCAATGTTGCCTAAAGAAGAAACAAGATGACAATCAGAATGAAGTGGTTTTATCTCAGCAGATGGATAGCAAATGTGACATTGTGGCACAGGAAATACAGGCCATTCTTGGCTTTACCAAGTGCCAGAGGGCTCTTCAGAGAAGGGCTCTGCAACAAACAAGAAGATTTGTCAAAACTAACTACACCGTTGAGTTGTAATGCTAAACAATGAACAGAAATGAGATTAAACTTGAAACTAGGTACAAACAGTACTTTTCTTATAGTTAAAGCTGGATTTAAACAAGCATCACCAACATCAGTCACTTTAATCTTATAACCATTTGGGAGTGAAATTAGGAAAGGATATGGAAGTGATCTAATGTTTGTGAGGGTAGTTCTATCATAGGTCATATGGTGAGATGCTTTTGAATCTATGATCCAAGAGCCAGCAGTCAGTTTAACACACTTACAAGAAAGATCACTTATGTTAGAGGGATAACAATCAAGTATACCTACCAAATTTACAGCTCCACTCATCATGTTTTTTGAGTTGTCTGAGTTTGAGGCTTCATTTCCAACTTGAGAGTTCCCAAGCTATTGAGAAGTTGTTCATACTGGTCTTTGGAAAGATTCAATGGCATTTTCCTCCTATTCTAGGCTCCTCCTCAGCTTGGTTCATATAAAAGGAACACACAATTGCTGCAGAACATATGCCTTTCCCCTTTTGGAACCTTGGATTGGATGGGTATCCGTGAATCTTGTAGCATCTATCTTTCATGTGTCCTGATTTCTTACTATACTCACAGAAGAAAAAAGATCTACTGGTATTGGAATTTTCTATAAGCCCAGTATTATTGTTTGTATTTCCAGAATTGCTGGAACTGGTTCCACTCCCTCTAGATGAGTTGTAGTTTGTCTTGAATCCCTTGTATCCTACACTGTTGTTAGTCTGTCCGTAGGCATTAAGTGAGGTGGAATCCAAGGTTGTATGATTGTAAGGTTTCACCTCTCTTTGTTTCTCCTCTTGAGATAATATGGCAAAATCTTGAGCCATGCTAGGAAGTGTATTCATCATAAGAATGTTGCCTCTAACAGTCCTATAGATCTCATTTAGCCCCATTAGAAAATGTATCAGTCTCCTATCTTTCTCAACCTTATGTAGATTACTTTTACCCCCACAGATGCACACACAAATGCATTGGGAATTGACATCAATGATACTCATTCCCTCCCACAGCTTCTTCAATCTAGTGTAATATCCAGTGATGTCTAGAGTGCCTTGAATAAAGTCCTTATTCTCTTTCTGCAATTGATACAACTTGCATCCATTTGTTTGATCGTACCTTTCTTCCAACTCTGCCCAGAGTTCCTTGGCATTATTCACATACTGCAGGTTGTCGCGTAATTCTGGGGATAATGAATTTAAGGTCCAAGATATGACCGGGTCGTCAGATCTTTCCCATTGCATGAAACTGGAATCAGTAGAAGCAAGTTTTACAATTCCTCCATTAATAAATCTTGTTTTGCTAAAGAGCTCTAAGAACAACCCTTCACCAAGATCTATAACCAGCACAATCAAAAACTCCACCAAGATTTATAACCAGTACCATCAAAAACTCCATGTAAAAGAGAGGATCCTGCACTCTCTAAGAAGTGCAGGTAAAAAGGACTAGCAAAGTCCAACCGAGTTGTAGTCGAACTAGAAGAAGAATCAGCTTGAAGATCAACCATGGTGCTTGAGTATTCACAAAGAAATTCAATCACGAAAAGCAACCAGAAAAGCAAAATTCAACTACGAAAAATAACTAGAGAAAACAATTGGTGAAATACACCAAGGTCCAATCCACAACAATAGATACAAATGTAGATCGTCAATCAAAATTGACAGAAAGCAAAGAATTCACAGCACAATTCCTCAACTCAACTAACTCGAAAGTAGTACCGGAGAGTTTCTGCAAATGTAGAAGAGAAGCTTACAAAATAGCGGCTTTGAATTAGAATAACTACGAGCAATCATCAAGCTCTGATACCATGTCAAAACTGACACCATGAACCAGCTCCATTCTTTGTCAATGGAGGTCAACTGGAGAGTAACTAAACTGAGAGAGAAGAATGGTGTTTTCTATTGAATGTGTATTAGTCTCCGAGTATTACAATGTGATCATATATATATAATCACTAGTCTACAAATAGACAGAAAATAACTAACTAACAATCTGACACTAACTAATTGATTCTCAACTAATTTTACTGTACATAACTGATTTCAATGTACATAACTAACTAATTGACTCTAGTTTATATTATATTCTCATCAAAAGCAACAATCCATAATTTGAAGCTTCAAGTGTAGAACAACTCCTAAAACTAAAAATCTCAATTCGTGAAAAAAAAGTTTTGGTACTCAAAATGACCTAACGAGTCACTAAGAAGTTCTGATGTGGAATCTTATATAGTTGAAGGATAGCAACAATCTAAAATTCTTGTAAAGGGGACTCATTGGGAGGGAGTTTATGGCAATAATCGTCTCTCAACTATTACTCAAGTTTAATGTACATCCTTGTGTTATATAAGTGGGAAAAAAAACATCCTTGCACTATCGCAAAAGTTGTAAGATTCATCCTTTTGTTTAATTTTTAAGAAATTCATACCACCAACAAAAAAATGTGTCAAGTTGAATAAATATATGTATACATGGTCAAGTTGGGTGATTTTTCTTAATTTAGAAATTAAGGATTTATATCATATTTAGACAAACTACATTCAAAATTCTAAATATTCTTTGTAAAAAGTATGGCTAAATAACTCCAACTTCAAAAATTTCAAGTAAAGTATTTTTTTTCATAACTAAACGCCAACGTAATTTCACTAAATTTCCAGCATTTCTATGCATTGTATAAAATGTGAATTGCATTGTATATAACGTACATACGTACTAAACATTTTATTTAAAAAAATCTTTTAATAGTTGGGCATAATATTTTTAAATTGATTTTTTTACATAATTTTTTTAAATATCAAAACCTACTGTATAAATGTCTCAAGACTTATGTATTGTTACAAGTTAATTTACTTGATGATGCAAAAATATATAAACTAAAAACTTTCAAAATTTAAATTCTAAGAGTAAAAGATTTGTTTCCTATCCATGTCCTTACTCCTTTTAGGTAACTGATCTTCTCGTTGTGGCTAATACATGACCAAATTTAAGAAAAAAATATTTTTTATTGGTTCAATCAGTTTCGTAACAAAAATAGACTGAAGGATGATTCTTGTTATTTTTTGGATAGTATAAGAATGTTTTTTGCTCACTTAGATAATATAAGGATATACATTAAACTTGAATTATAATTGAGGGATGATTTTAGCCAAAAACTCCAGTGGAAAGTCCTTATTAGGCTTTTTAATAAAATTTCTAAATTTTCTATATCCATGGGATTACATATTTACAGATCATCTATGTAAGTGTGAAGTCAGTTGCTTCGAGAAGAATGTGATAAAACTGATTCTCTGTGCACTTATGAAGTTACGCAATATTCGTGGTTAAATTGAATACAATAATGAGAATCAAAGATGGTTAAGGATTAATTATGTGACTTAGACTGATTCTTGTTGGTGATATAAAATGATCTATAATATTCCTTAGTTGTTATGTATACAAGTTAGTTATAGAATTAATTAGTTAGTAGGTGCACTATATGTAGAGCAACTTATACACTATTGTAACTAAGCTTTAATACAATAAATTAGATTACTCTTCTTCTTCATTCTTTCTATTCTTCTTCTTCTTGTGCTCAATCTACAATTACTTTGTTCTTGATCTATAATTCATCATGGTATCAGAGCTACGCCGACATAGTTCAATCATAAGTTTCTAGAGATTTCTAACTTTTTGGTGTGTAAATCTGGTGGCTTTCTGGTGTGTAAATCTGGTTGCTTAAAGACAATCTTCTAAAGTTAGTCAACAATGGCTATCAAAAATACAAGAATATTGCAAATACATCAAATTCAAATGCTTCAACTGGGTTTGCACCAGTGGTTCAACGTTTTCAATGGCTACAAGCTCCTCTAGACTTCAATCATCCATTATACCTGTCCAACTCTGATGTATCAGGTATAACTATCATCTCGTTTCAATTAAAGGGTAGTGAAAACTATGGGGTTGGGAGTAAGTATGTTAGGATTGCGTCATAGGGAGGAATAAGTTTGGTCTAGTGGAAGGATCTTGGAAAAAGAAAAGCTTTCCCGTTGAATTCTGGAATCAATGGGAAAGGGTGAATGCAGTTGTCTTATTTTGGCTTATGAACTCAGTCTCCAGTAACCTTCTTGGTGAGGTGGTGTATGCCTCAACTGCTCAAGGAGTATGGCAAGATTTAGAAGAAAGGTTTGATAAGGTTGATGGTTAATGAACATTTAACCTTCATGAAGAAGTACCTACTATGTCTCAAGGAGTTCAGTCTGTGTCAGTATACTTTACTAAATTGAAAGATTTATGGGATGAATTTGAATCTTTGGTCCCAAATCTTGCGTGTAATTGCGAGAGGTCCAAGGATTTTATGGTTTATCTGTAGAGACAAAAACTTTATCAGTTTCTTATGGGGTTGAATGATACTTACTCACAAGCAAGAATTCAGATTTTGTTAATGGTTCCTTTACCATCTGTGAATGTAGCTTACTCAATGGTGATTAGTGATGAAAGTCAGAAGAGTGTAGCTTAGACTGTTAATGCCTTATGTTTATTAGGAGCAGTTCCTGGAGTTACTGATATGACTATGTATTCCAAGTCTAATCATCAAAGTTATCAAAGTGGTTATCATAAAGGAAAAGGATCATATACATCTACATATAATCCTCATGCCATTTGTGATCATTGCAAATTAAAGGGACATTTCAAGGTGGACTGTTATAGATTGGTTGGATATCCACCGGGGCATCCAAGGCATGGAGAATTGAAAGGTGATGCTGATAACAAACCTTCTGAAAACAAATCATACAATTCGTCTGATAACAGACACAAACAAAGAAGGATGGGTGTAAGTGCACACAATGCTGTGTTGGAAGAATCTGAGTCAAAACATTCTAACCAATCAATAGAACAACATGCTGATTTGCCTCCAAGATTCACCTCTGAGCAATATGAACAAATTTGTAAAATGCTAGAGCAGCAGACTCAGCCTTTGCCAACAACTAATATGTCAGGTATTAATAGTGGAATAAATTCTGATCTACCTGAATGGATCATTGATACAGGAGCTACTAATCACATGACTTCAGATATAAATCTTCTAAACAAAGAATCTATATCTGAAGCTATGGAGTGTAAGAGAGCCGCATTGCCTAATGGTGATGTAGCTTTGGTCACACACATTGGTTCTTGTAATATATCAAGGGACAATACTATTTCTAATTTTCTTCATCTTCCACAATTCAAATATAATCTCTTATCTGTTTCAAAGGCAACTAAACAACTTAATTGTTCAGCTACCTTTCTTCCTAACTTTTGTGTTTTTCAGTATATCTATACTGAAAAGGTGAAGGGGATTGGTAGAGAAAGAGATGGTTTATACTATCTACTCAGCCATCACAAAGACATAAGAAGACTACTTGTGTTTCTCGGTTAAGGATTTGATTCTACATGTTATTGATCAAGCTGGCATAGATCTATGGCACAAGAGCCTTGGTCATATGTCATCTAGAGTGTTATGTTATTTGTTTCCTAGTCAAAAATCTTATATAGAAAATACTTTGGGAAAATTTAATGTCTGTCCATGTTCTAAACAAACTAGGTTACCTTTTCCAGTTAAATCACCTAGCTTTAGTAAAAATGCAATTATCTTGTTCATATGGATGTGTTGGGGCCTTACAAAATTCCTACTTGTGATGATCAAAAGTGTTTTCTAACTATAGTTGATGATTTTTCACGTATGACATAGGTGTTCTTACTTAAAACTCAAATATGATGCGATTGTGGTTATTCAATAGTTTATTTCTTATGTTCAAACACAATTTGAAAAATGCATAAAGACAATAAGAACTGATAATGGAACTGAGTTTGTTAATCATATGTGCATTGAGTTACTAACTAGGTTAGGTATAGTACATCAAACTTCATGCTCATACACCCCTCAGCAAAATGGAATTGCTGAAAGAAAACGTAGGCATTTATTAGAAGTAACTAGAGTAATCATATTGCAGGATAACATACCTATCAAATATTGGGGTTATTGTGTTCAAGCTGCTATATATCTGATAAACAGAATGCCCTCATCTATACTACATAATGTGTCTCCAAATGAAAAATTTTATAACAGACAACCATCACTTTCACACTTGAAGGTTCTAGGATGTTTATGTCATGTAAAAGTTTTACATGAGCAAGATAAGCTCATGTCTAGAAGCAAGCAGGTTGTGCATATGGGATATTCAAAAACTAAGAAAGGTTATATATTGTTGGATCTTACTAATAAAAAGTTTTTTGTTCATAGGGAGGTCATTTTCAGAGAAGATGTGTTCCCATTCAAAGTTATTGATCATCATCAATATCAATTGTTTCCTTCTGTGGCTCAACATTAGGTTGAGGAAGATTACAATACAACACCTGATCAGGCTACTACTCAGACTGCTGAAGAAGCTTCTGATAATGTTGCTACTGATGTAGTTCCTGCACCTACTATGCCTACTAGGAGTGCTCAGACTGTGCGTGAAAGAAGATCATACAGGGGCAAACAACCTTCTGCATGGATGAAGGACTTTGTTTCCTTGACTATCAATGATAATGTTCCTTATGCACTATCCAAATACATATCTTATGAAAACATTTCTCCCAAATCAGTGTTATTTGTCTCAGTTTTCTAATATAGTTGAACCTACCACTTATGCAGAGGTTGTGAAGGATCCTAGGTAGGTGGAGGCAATGAAGGCTGAGGTCTTGTCTCTTGAAAGTAACAACACATGGACAGTGGTATCACTACCTGGAGGCAAGAAGCCAATCGGTTGCAAATGGATATATAAAGTCAAGTACAAATCAACTGGTGAGGTAGAAAAATTCAAAGCAAGGCTAGTGGCAAAAGGATATAGTCAAAAGAGGGGTATTGACTACCAAGAAACATTTTGTCTTGTGGTTAAAATGGTCACACTAAGAACTGTTTTGTTTATTGCAGCATCTAGACACTGACATATACATCAAATTGATGTCTTTATTGCCTTTTTTACAAGGCGATTTGAAAGATGAAATATATATGTCTCTTCCTCAAGGATTTCAGAGTCAGGGGGAGACTGGTGTATGTAGACTCTCAAAATCCTTATATGGATTAAAGCAAGCACCACGGCAATGAAATGCAAAATTGTCCAAAGCTTTAATCATTTATGGTTTTAGACAGAGTCAATTTGATCACTCTCTGTACATCAAGAAAACAAATGAAGGAACAGTTATCGTATTGGTATATGTTGATGACATACTAGTCACTGGAGATAGTCTGGATCAAATTTTAGCAACCAAGACAGCACTACTTAAGGCTTTTAAAATAAAGGATCTTGGAGAATTGAGGTATTTCTTGGGGATAGAGTTTGCAAGGTCTCAACAAGGTATTATAATGCGTCAAAGGAAATATGCTCTTGAGCTTATATCAGAAACCGGACTTAGTGCAGCAAAACCAGCATCTACTCCTATGGATACTACTACGAAATTAACTATCACTGAATATGATCAACATCTCAAAGAATTTGTAAGTTCAAATGATGAGACACTAGATGATCAAGGTACATATCAAAGACTTATAGGGAAACTTCTCTATCTAACAGTAACCAAACCATACATATCATATAGTGTCCAAACACTCAGCCAGTTTCTACAGACACCAAAACAGTCTCAAATGGATGCTGCACTTAGGATAGTCAAGTATGTAAAAGATAAGCCAAGACAAGGGTTGTTGTTATCCAGCAACAAAAAAGATATTTTCATAGCTTATTGTGATGCAGATAGGGCTGCTTGTACTTTTTCTAGAAAGTCTATTTCGGGATTCACTATCAAGCTTGGGGACTCATTGATTTCATGGAAATCAAAAAAGCAGTCAACTATATCCAGAAGCTCAGCTGAATCAGAATATAGAATTCTAGCTTCCACAGTGGCTGAATTAACTTGAATTGTGGGTTTAATTACAGATCTTGGAGTTCAAATTCAACTTCTAGTCTCAATGTTCAGTGATAGCAAAGCAACTATCCAAATGGCTGTCAATCCAGTATATCATGAAAGAACTAAACACATAGAAATAGATTGTCACTTTATTCGTGAAAAAATTCAACAAGGTCTTATAAAGACACAATACATATCTACAAATGATCAACTTGCTGATGTCCTCACTAAGAGCCTAAACAAAGTTCAGCATGCCTATTTGATATCCAAACTTGGACTGGTTGATATCTTTGCAGTACCAAGTTTGAGGGGGAGTGTTGGTGATATAAAATGATCTATAATATTCCTTAGTTGTTATGTATACAAGTTAGTTATAGAATCAGTTAGGAGGTTAGTTATTGAGTTAATTAGTTAGTAGGTGCACTATATATAGAGCATCTTATACACTGTTGTAACTAAGCTTTAATACAATAAATCAGATTACTCTTCTTCTTCATCCTTTCTATTCTTCTTCTGCTGCTGCTCAATCTTCAATTACTCTATTCTTGATCTATAATTCATCAATTCTCATGTTTGCAGCAACCAGGGGCGGATCCACATAGGCATTTATGGATGCTCGAGCACCCATTAACCTTGTATAACTATTTATATTTATATAGAAATTAAGTGAAATCGTATATAAATAAACAAAGAGCGTCCATAGTATAATAGTCTCAGTGGTGTAGTTGTTGTTTGAGGGTGTAAAGGTCATTTGTTGTTTTAGCTTTTGCATTCGGGTTTGATTCCCTGTTAATCAACTCTCCTCTAACCTCTCATCATTATTATTATTATTGTCTGGGTTCAATTCCCAGTCAATACATTATTATTATTCACTTAGATTTTTTTTCTCTCTTACCTCCCTAGGTTTATGGTTTTTTCTATTTCACTTGTTGCGTTTTCTATATTATTTTTTTGTAAAATAGAGTTTATACAAAATAAACTTTTCTTTTTTTCTTTATTAAAATAATATATATTATAATTTCTCTTAAGGATTTTTTTGCTATCATGTTCAAATACGAATGTTTTTTTTTATGATGAATTGTGTGTATATATATATATTTGTTGAACACCCATTTGACTTCTTCATTTATTTAAATTTTATATTTTAAAGTTCCATAATGAAAATTTTATCGCCGTCAATGTAGCTATGAGAGCACTAATAACCTTAAAATCCTAGATTTGTCACTGGCAGCAATTTCATTATCTGCCTAGACACAACTTGATATCTTGTTGTTTGCTATATTTTCTTTATTGTCTTCTTTTTCTTTATATCGGAATTTACTGCAATTGAGCCGAGGGTCTTTCGAAAGCAACTTTTCTACCTCCATGAGATAGTGATAACTGATAAAACATACATACATTCTACCTTTTTGAATCCTTACTTTGTGGAATTAATATCACTAGTTTGCTGTTGTTATTGCTGCTGCCGCCTATCGTCAAATGAAAAAGGAAAACTTATTTTAATATATGGACATTAAGTAGAAAAAAATATTATTGGAATGAACGAAATTTCAAATTTGACCCTTCGTGTTCACTAAAGCAAATGATTAAACATGGTTATTATAGTGGAATCTTTTGAGTTTTCTTGGATTCTACGACTCAATAAATTGAGAGCCAAGGCTACATGCATGTGTGCATGTGAGGGTGTATTTAGTTGGACATATCCATATGTCTTTAGATTCTAGTCTTCTATATTAGAAATTATTGTTAGTAAAATTCTAGGAAGACACTTGCCTTTATGAATCTGTCAAAAGATATGGCGCACATATTATTAAATCCACAAGTTGAGAGGCTACATGTGCTTGCTAGCTAGTTATACCGTATTTATTTATGAGAAAAACTCAGAAATATTAAAGATAATGGATATAATAAGATTTTATAGCTATTGTTTTGATAATTGTGCTTCATAGTTATAGTTCTCTTTGCTATGAAATTTTTGATTCGTATATTTCGTTTGCCCATTTGTATATTTCGCTTTTGAATATAGTAAGTATACATAAATTTTGTATTTGTAAAATATTTCAGAGCTCCGTTAGTATATTTCACTTGCTAATATATAGATATGATAATTTATTGTGATTTTTTCACAAATAGTATACAAATAGCTAGGGTAAGAATATACAAATTCGAGATTTATACAATCAAAAACTGAATCATACAAATTCTGAATTTATAGAATTAAAAAATCAAAGAGCAAAATGTCGCAAAGTTGTAACCACAAATTAAAAATAATCAAAATTATAGCTATATTACATAATAAACTCTATATATTTATTACTCCCTCCGTTTCAAAAAAGATTGTCTAGTTTGACTTGGAACGAAGTTTAAGAAAAGAAAGAAGACTTTTTGATCTTGTGGTTCTAAATTAAAATTATGTCAAATGTATCAAAATGCCCTTTAATCTTGTGGTCTTAAACATGTCACGTGGAGAGTTAAAGTTAAAGTATTGCCAAAAAAAGAAAGGGATCTCTTTTTTGAACAGACTAAAAATGAAATAGGGTCATTCTTTTTTAAACGGGGGAAGTATTTTACACAATTTTCCTTATATTTATTTGTCTTTGCAAGTAGTTAACGAAGACCCAAATTGATAGTCAAATGCATTCTTTCCCAATAAATTATCAATGTTTCAAAATTTATGGATTGAGCTAATTCAAATTCACAAGGTATCAAATTAAAATGGTTGAAGAGCTAGGGATGTGCAGAATGTGACATCACTTATCATGCACTCTCATCATTCTAATTTATGTAATATGATTGGAAGCTATGA
Source organism: Solanum sitiens (assembly GCA_016801875.1). Taxonomy (NCBI): domain Eukaryota; kingdom Viridiplantae; phylum Streptophyta; class Magnoliopsida; order Solanales; family Solanaceae; genus Solanum; species Solanum sitiens. Next base: position 973,059 of record JABWTJ010000023.1, on the reverse strand, counting down.
ATTGACACAAGGTTTAAAAAGAAAATATTTTTTAAAAAAATTTATAGCCTTAAACAACCGTGACTTTTTTGTGGTTATATATTCATTAAAGATAAAAATGATAAATATAAAATTGATAGTTTCCACCAGATTTAGAAGTTTGCTATTGTTTTAATGTATTTATAACATATAAAAAGAGTATGAAGGATGACATCTAAAGGTTCAAAAAAGGAAAGCAATATAGGAAAGAGAAGGAAAGTCAGAGATATCATTTTGCTTCAAATATGAAGGATGACAAAGATAAAAATATCGAAAATATTAGTTTAGGTATTATTTATGATAAAAATATCAATGAACAAACAAAGGAAGAGGTCTTATGTCATTCTTAAACATATACACTATAATTACATCGAATTATTTTAATTTTGATAAATTGTATTTTGCAGCCACAATTTTGATATATTTTTAAAAAATGTATTTAATGTGAAGTTGTATGAAGTTGTATCAATTTTAGAATGCATGTTTGAGTAATATTAGATGTTACCATTTTCTTGTCTCAATGTATTTAAGTGTATACGTTTTTTTTGTTATTGTATCAATGTATTCAAATGTTTTTCTACTATATTAGAAGTGTTGGTACAAATGGATATCAATACGTGCGCATAATATCACAAATTCTAACAACTGAGGGCATTTTCGTCATTCAAGTTACTTGCCCCACCTTCATCTAAGGCTGGCGGCGGTAACGGGAATTTCCGGAATCCGGTCCGGTCCGTCCCGGTCCGGTCCGGTACCGGTTCGGTACCGGTTAGTCCCGGTATAGACCGGTTCGGTCCGGTTCCGGGACAGGTACCGAACCGGAATCCGGAAAATACTAGTAATTCCCGGTTCCAGAAAGTACCGGTCCGTTACCGGTCCGGTCCGGTCAGAAATTTTTTATTTTTTATTTTTTTAAAATTAAGCCGTTTATAGCTTTAGTGCAGCAAGGTTTCAAATTGGAGATCATAGGCATTCACTAGCAGCCGACAGCTTGGAGATATCAGTATTATTTCGTGATTGGATTAATGCGGAGAGAAGAAATTTGGGTCGTGAACCACTACCGACCAAATTTCAAGATGACATTGATGAAGTAATGCAGGATTATAGTGACGATGGGATTGAAGCAATGGAAGATCTTTCTATTCAACCAATTCCCGAACATGTCACTAAAGAAATGTTGAATGATTTACGAAAGGATTTATATGGTGGCACCAGCTATTAGTAAGAGTATGATAAATCGAGATTTAGTTCAAACAGAACCCTTCCTAGAAGGTGGCTGTGTAGATTAAATCTTTTGATACTCTACTAATATTTTTTTAAATGTACTTGTAACATCAAATAAATATTAATAAAAATATAGGCTATTCGCCTTAATTTGTTTTTATTATTGTTGTATTAAATTAAATTTTTTAATTTATAATTTTATAACTTTAAAGTTTGAATTTAAACTTTAGAAATTTGAATTTAAAATTTAGAAAGTTTAAAATGTTGAATTTAAACTTTTCTAACTTTAAAAGTTTGAATTTAAAACTTTCAAACTTTAAAAGTTTAAATTAAAATTTTATAAATTTAAAGTTTACATTTAAAATTTTCAAACTTTCAAACTTTAAAGTTTGAAATTTAAATTTTACAAACTATAAAGTATAAAGTTTGAAAGTTAAAGTTTCAATGTTTAAAAATTTGAAATATAAATTTTACAAACTCTAAAGTTTGAACTTTGAAATTTAAAGTTTCAAACTTCAAAAATTTGAAATTTAAATTTTACAAACTATAAAGTTTGAAATTTAAAGTTTCAAAATTTGAAATTTAAATTTTACAAACTATAATGTTTGAAATTTAAAGTTTCGAACTTTAAAAATTTGAAATTTAAATTTTATAACTTTAAAGTTTTAAAATTTTGTATTTTTTAATTTTTAAAGTTTGAAATTATATTTTTTATTTTTTTAAGTATTATAATTAAATTATATTGAATTAAATAAAATTAAATCATTTTTAAAATAATTTAAATTAGTATTTAAAAAAAAAAAAAAGGTATTTTCCGGAATCCGGTCCGGTCCGGTCCGGTCCATTACCGGTTATGTTCCGGACCGGGACGGAACCAGATATATTTGCCGGTCTACCGGTCCGGTCCGGTTCCGGTTCCGGAACGTTACCGGTTCGCCTGATACCGGTTCTGTTCCGGTTCCGAAACTTACCGGTCCGGTAGTCTCATTCCACGTGGGTTGGCAGCACTATACGTGGCTTTAATCCAAATTATATCAATGGGACTATGTATGTTTATCTTTTTCGGCTTTCCTCAAATACTATAAGAAAATTATAAATTATCTGAGAATTTTTAGGTAAATTAGTATGAAAATTTATAAAGAAATATTGTAAATTTTCATACTAATTCCGATAAATTCTCATGTAATTCACAGATTTTTTAGTAAAATTTCTCCATCATCATCTGTAGTAGAAATTTGTTGTACATCCGTCAAATTTCTGATTGTTTCAAGTATATCTTTGTTGTTATTTTCTCTTCGTCTCCCGTTTTATCTTTGACCTTCATTTTTTCTTCTTCCTGTATTTGAAAATTTTGACCAATTTGGTTATATGGCTTTGTAAAATTATGGGTCAAAAAGTGATTGCAGTGAGAAAAGGGAAAAAGAAGATAAGGGTGAAATCGTCTTTGTGAAACTGCTAATTTGTCACTCCAATCACTTTATGTCCATATATATATTCTACTAAGTTTACATAGTAGAATGTTTTCAGTCCTCAAACTCGGGTTTGAACAATTCCACATAGCAAACCTAACATCGATCTCCAACCGATTTTAGATAGGATCTACCGTTATCTTTTAGATTTTCCCCTTTATTTTCTTTTTTGATATTCAATTTTTTCTGCCCACTTCTACATCTGGCTAGATAAATTTATGAATGTTTGGTTTTAGATTTAGTTATGGATGAATGAAGTTTGAATCTTACAAGAATGGAAAGTTGTTTCCGAGATATACTAACATAAAGATAATATGTTTTATTTTACCCTACGATAGAGTGACCGACCTAGCAATGAAAGAGGACATAGAACCTGTGCTTATGAACGTTAAAAATTAGATCGATATTCACACGTGAGTATCTAAACAATAAATGAAACTGCTATTCTAACAATTTTTAAATATATTGCAAGAATGGAGTTTCAAACCACATAATACACATGAGTATGTTAATGAATTTGGAGTATTTACACTCAACATGATGAGTGTGTGCCTACCATCACTAGAGTACGTAGTTACTGACCATTATCCCTCCCCAGCATAATACTACTTACTATATACTAATTTCAGTTCTGCATAGTCACAAATACATGATCCATGTCTGCTATTTGATTTACAAGTTAAACTTGGGGTGTGCGTTATTCTTCTTCATTAACTAATTTTCTCACTTATTGGAAAGATTAGTCCAGGAAAAGAGAGCTAAACACCATACTAAAGTAATTGACTTGGTTATTTCATATAAAAGGTGGAATAGCTAATTTTGTGCAATATATCAACTATAAAATATCCTTATCTGTCTCATCTCATGTATCACTAGATTGGCTAAGATGAGATGGTTGGGTGAGCAAGGGTTCTTTATAGTAAAAATAATGAGCGATCAGAATCTGAAACAGAAATTGAATAAAGAATTGCTTTTTTGTTTAGTGGTAAACGTAGTTTATTATTGAAAAAATAACTCATATTAGAGAGTGTGTGTCACATTAATTTGACCTTAAATTAGGATTTGATTGGTTATTTCCCCTGTTAAAGAATAATGTGCATATCTCGCCCTTGTGATGTTCCAAATCTAGAGTGTTGATGAGACACTTTATCTCTTCCAAGTAAGTTGACAATATAGTTCATCTTTGTCTCAAACCAATGTCCATAGATTGTACACTGTCGTCCCTTCCAATATTTTACCTAGAAGCTTAGCCATTGTAGTTCATGTTTATTACTGAATAAATAAAGCATCGATATTTTGAAGAAAAAAAATCCTTTTATTAGTTTTTTGAAGCAAAGTAAACCTCAAATACCATATTCTTTTTGAAAAGTTGAATTAAAGAAAACTAAGAATATATATACGCAAAGTACGATGCCTTAAGAACATACGACACACAACTACCCCAACTTTACTTCTACTACAAGCTCTACATCCATCATTTGAACACTTCTCCTATTTTAATATAATCAACTCATTGTTTATAACCCCTACAAGTGTTTTGTTTTTTCAAACCACAGGTCACACACCTAAAAAACATGTGAAGAATCAAATATCAACAAATGGTTGCTGACGGCAAGTGATGCTAACTAGAGTCTAGAAGAATCGAATGATTGACACAACATATTAGTTGGTTGATTGCTTCACTATTTTACCTTTGTTAATACCAGCTTCTGTATATATGCAACAATAGTTCAAACTATATGCAATATTTATATAATGTGTATAAAACGGTTCAACAATATGTTATTCTACCTATTAAACGGGTCTCTGGGACTTGTAAAATTGCATTCCACCTGAGTTGTACAAATACATATGATTAAGTAGATTGGCTCGTACGTGCACAGGCAACCACCATCTAGTGTTATATATTATGTCAATGTATTTGACTATATCAGTTTCTTGTTATATATTCTAACAATGTATTTAAGTATATCTTCTTTTATATATCAGTATATTCAAGTGTATATCAATGTATTTGAGTGTCATATAGTCTATTCATCACCAAAAATTTTATATATAAGTATATCCATTCATCCATACACATGTATTTGGAAAAGCCATGGATACTATATTCACTTTACTTTTCATTCTTTTATTCTTAAAAAAAAAAGAACAATGATGTTATATTTGTGTTTAAGTATTTCGTATCTTGTAGATTATTCGTATCCTTTTTGTTGTCTTTTATGCAGGAATATATTTTTTGTGTTAAAAAAGCACATGCTCCACATATGTGTTGTTACCCAAACAAGAAAATAATTAAGGATTTTGAAGAAGTATTAATATCTTTCCTATTCACAATTTAAGCTATGAAATATTCATATCGAGGACTCAAAATTAATGTCAAGGTTAGTAATCGAATTCATAGATTGCTCAATTGAAAAATCACGGCAGATGTCATGTGAATATTTCATGCAAGGGTGTTCAGTAATGACAATTGTGAGTTGAGTTAGTAAATACTTGCGCTGAATTTGGTTAAAAGATTGGTCATAACTCAATTTTTTAATTTTTAATAAGTTTTAATTATTTTTATTTATTCTTTTATAATTTTTTAGTATCTATTAAAACTATGTGTTTTACTTATTATGGCGATATATAATATATTAAATAAAGAAGTCATTTTAAAAATATTATGACAAGATTTAATTTCATGGATCAATTGGGCTACATATCAACCCGTGTAATGACCTGACCCAGTCATTATAAGTAGGTCTACAAGAGAAAAACTTGGGGCAGAAAACTTTCTGAAATAGTAATTTAAAGTTCTTGTCTGAGTCAGTCTTACAAGGAAACTGGTAAGGTCTAGGGCCATCAGGGAAATGGTGAGGTTTTATTTTGGGATTTGACTGATGTACACTTGTATCCAAGACATTAAGAATGAGGAATCCATAAGATCTTTTGAAATCGAATTCGATAAATGAAACTTACAAAATTGAACTTGTCGTGAAAGATATAAGTTCGAATGTCAAGAAAAGTATTGTTTTCAGATGTTGAGCCACTGAACTTGCGTCTATCTTTCTATAGCGGAATCTCCTGCTATAGCAGTGCTAAGACCGCTATCGCGAGGTAAGTTGTTGTTATAGCAGTGATGCTATAGCGACGTAAGTTGTTGCAATAGCGAGGCTGATGTCACTATAGCGAGGAAATCTGGATTTTATGCAGAACACTACTCAAAACCCTTATTTTCGTAATTGTGTTCTTGAGAATATAAAGGGATAATTTTGGGTAGCCTGCATTAGTCTTCTCATGAAATTCACCGATAAAGGTAAGAATTCGACTCTACAATCTTGCAAATTATTTCTTAAGCCTTAGAAATTAGGTGGTAAATATTGGGGAAAGATTTGAACATGATTTCATGGTAGGGAGGAGCCCTAAGTTGGAGAAGATACACACATTTTGGCCAAAGGTTAGGATTGTTAGTAATCTGGTAATTAATAGGTCATTTTTATTGATTGTTTTTTGTATTGTTAATTGTAGTCAAGAACAAGCCAAGACATTTTCGCAAAGCAAAATCTTAGGCTAGTTAGAGCTTTCAAGAGTCTTATTTGAGGTAGGTGATGATTGTATATTTCTAATTTATGTATGTATGAATGTTGTATCATATTTACAATGCATGATATAAAGGTATGTGAAATGACATGATGTAGGTAATCTCATGCAATGAACTTGTGATTGTGATTGTAGTATTTCAAGTGGTCTTGTTCATTGTACTATGTGATTATGTATGCATGTTGAGCTTTGTGATTATTCATGTTTATTGATCTCTGTGATTATGCATGTTTGATTAGGATTGCTATTGCTTGGCTGAGATATCACGTCTGGTATAATTATATGTGAATGCACGAATACCATTTCTGGTATAATTATGTATGATTTCTCATATATTACTCATTGTATGTTACTGCAGTTTGGTTTGATTCCATTAGGGGACCAGATATGTGTTTCAAGTCCCACGAGTGGACCAATATTTGCATTATGTCCATATGGACATATAGTTATGCATTATTTGACTTAGGTATTGTTGTTTCATGATATTATGATTAAGAGTCTATGTCATGCTTCGAGCGTACACTCTGAACGTGGCTGGTACTCGAGAATTATTGTTGGCCCAAAGCAAACCCTTTGTCTGACTTACGTACTCAATGGAAGACTCTAAACATTATTATAATAATCAAACGCACTTCTACTTAACTTATTTAACAAAATAAATTAGAACGTTTAAAAAGTCAAACATTCAACTTGGCCGAATGACAACTCAAGTCTTAACATAGAAAATAATAATGTAAAGACAAATGACTGATAATTGTCTACGAAGCCTCTAAATTAAAGAGGGAGTCGGGACAAGACCCCTAATCATCCTAATAATGAAATACTGAAAGCAAATGATAAACGAAGCCCTCCGAAAAGCTAGGAGGCTCACCAACAAACTTCGAGTACTTAACTGGATCAACAAGGCGCTGAGTGATGATCTTGGTTACATGCGTCTGCATCATATAAATGATGCAGTACAACTGGCATCAGTACATTGAATAAACGAGTATGCGAGTTGGAATGCTAAACTTACACAGGCTTAAAAAGAATCTGAAAAAAAACACTTAACTTGGCTCTTCTCAACTCATGAATAATTTAATTCAATATAAAGCGATAAAACACATCCAATATATGTAAAACTTGTAACACTATGGAAAACAACTTAGTTCGTTAAAACAAAATGCAATAACAAACTCAATTTTACTCATGTAATAAAGTAGTACAGTTTATGTGAGAGTTTCTCTAAGCGACATTCATCACTATGAGCCTAAGTGGTGATACAACGTCTTGCCCATGCTGCCAGAATCATCCTATAATTTACCGTCATATAGAATGCCTTAACTAAGTGGATCCACTAGTCTATGCTAAAAGCATCTTAAGGAGTCATCTAAAAAGTATGATCATTTACTACCAATGATGGCTATATAGTTTATGGAGATTTGAGTTAATATGAACTCACATCCCCATATCAGTGCTCAATATTATTCGCAAAATATACTTAGCTCATATGTTTTAAAACAAACTTATTTCTTTTGTTTAAGATAATTACTCAAAACTTAGCTTTAAAGCTCTCTTGGAATTGATGTTACCTTTGTTGCTCAAATGTGAAAACATTTTAAACTCTTGTGAATACTTAGTTCCCTTATAGATTTTTGAGAAATAAACTCAACTCTTTGTTTTTTGCTTAACTTGATGCTTAAATCTTAAAACAAAATTAAAACATTTGTGAAAGACTTTTGAAAACTTTATAAACTCCTCTTGACTTACTTCTTAACTTTTAGACTTGACTCTTAACTTCACTTAGATGTTTTGGCTATTGGGTCGAGTTCATAGGAACTCAATTCTCTAGCCAATTGAACTATTTTCTTATGTATGAACTTGGTCTCTTTTGAATTATGTATGGGTTGATTTCAAATTAGACTTTGGTTCTCCCACTAAATATTTTTAGTGTGATTACCTCTCACGAGGGGCAGACCCACATGCATCCGTGAGGGTGCACGTGCACCAGGTAACTTTTTAAAAAATGATCGTATATATATGTATAGATAGTGGATAAATTATTATATAATTAATTGTGCATCCTTATAATTAAAAAGTGTTTAGACGAATTGGTTGAAGTCGCTTAATCAGAGAGCGACTGCGCGAGTTTGAATCCCCCTCATCTGGCCCCACAATTCTAAATAAATAAAAGCTCTAGCACAATTCTAAATTAAATATAAGACGGTTAGAAAATCTACAACTTGCACAATTCTAAATAAATTATAACACTGCTAGAAAATCTACCGCTTACAAGTATTCTTCACACATGATTAAAGTCCTGCTCTTATTATCTCTACATAAATTGTTAAGTTCTTCTTTTTAAGCGTCTTTTTTTTTTTTTGAGAATTTGTTGTTGATTCTTGTGATTTGAGATGGATAGACTTATGTAAAAAAAAATGTGGTGATATTTTCACGAAAATCGGTTGGAATCATAGTTTGGAATGATTCAATTTGCATGTTGATGAAGTAAATAGCGTTCACCAGAGGTGTTTCAACATGATGCTAAATTTTTAAAATTAATCTCAATCCATTCAAGTTGTTTTTAACAAGCAACCTGAGAAAATAAGAAGTGAGCATCGAATTCGTTTAGAGGCTTCTACTAATGTGGCAAGGTTCCTCTAGGAATTTGGATTGTCTTTTCGAGGTCATGATGAAAGTCAATCTTCAAAAGAAAAAGGTTTTTTTTTAGATTTTTTGGATTGGCTTGAAAAAATGCTTCCGAATATAAATAATGTTATTTTAAAACATGCTTCAAAATATGCTATGATATTGACTTGTCCAAAAAATATTAAGTTACCCTTGTGTCAGTTTTAACCTTACCCTTGAGTCACTCTTACAGTCTTAGTAGTGCCCCCTATCTTCAAATCTTGAGTTCGCATCTGCCTATCACGACGGTTGGAATCGTGACAACTCATTAATAATAAGCTGAAATAAATTAAACCGAGCTAATAAATAAACGAATCAAGAATCCACTTAAATTTAAACAAACCATATTTCTATAGACTAATTTTACTACTTCTAAACAAGATTACCGGTTGAATATTCAAAGCTTAGCTTTGAATAGTTGATAAAGGCGTCCAAGCTAGCTCATTAGCACTAATATGAGTTGGAATGTAGGTAATCAGAAAGCAATTGTACAGCTAACAATTTTTGTTCTTTTTGTAAATGAAGATAATTAGGTACAAATATTCCAAAACTACAGCACCATGGAGATAGACATTTAAGATGTGATACATAATAAAGCCATGAAATACACGTGAAAAGAATGTATTTATTTTGTCGTAAACCCAAGAGGACACGTAAGCGTCTTTATCGCGATGCGAACTTGCTAATAGATTGGCATTATTTTTAGAAAATGTTTTGTTAGAAAATAGGGAAAAGGGTCCATCAAACGTCTAAAGTATATTCAAAATAAGATATCTATATTCGTCATTTCATTTTTGCACTATTCAAAATGGAATAAGTTTGTCGTGTTCTTTTTGTTGGGATATATTATTAATCATAGTGATAATAGTGATAAAGTTGTAGTATTATGTTTTAATTCATTGTAAAAGTTGCTTATTTCATTTTATTTAATATAATAATTTTCTTATTTGAATAGATTATTGTGTTAATATGTGCTCATTATTTATATAGTAGACAATTTTTATGTATGGAATTATTTAACTCATGCACGGAAGATTAAAACTGTCGATTTTCATATATAAATTAATATGAAGTGGAACAAATATCTTGATGATTGTATCACAAAATTAAATATAATTTAATCTTAATTATGGGAATGATCATATTACAACTTCTTGTACTAGTACATTCCATATGTATTGAGTGGGCCAAGTTGAGATTTTGTTTATGTTCTTTATATTTACAAACAAATTCTCTAGTCTATTGCATTTGTTTATACTCTTAATCTTGATATAATTATTACGATATATGTAATTTGATTTATTATCTTAATCTATTAGCCAACCTCTCAATATATTTTTAATAGATTGAACAATGATGAATCACATTAGTAAAATAATAATTAGCTGATAGAATCATGTATCGGACTTGAGATAAAAGACACCCCTTTATGATTACTTAAATGTTATCATGCGAAGCTGGATTTTATATCCATAGTATAAAATGAGTTAAGTATTACTCCCTCCGTCCCATTTTATATGTCATCCCTTTCTATAAAAAGGTGGACCACAATACTAGTCATTTTATAAATTTTATGCATAAAATATCATATTTTGCCTATTATACCCTGGATAGAGTAGTTAATTAATCTTGAAAATGTATTCATCATTTATTATAAAGTTGATTTAAGAAAACATTAAAGCTAGAAGGATAAAGTTACTGCATTTCTTAATGCAAGTGCAAAGTAAAAATGTGACATATAAATGAGACGAAGTATAATAAAAGATTAAGTTAGTCATAGTAAAATCCGTCATGTGATCACACATATTTCAATTCAAAATGCAACAAGAATAGATGCAAAATAACAAAAGAAATAAAAATCGAGCATTATATTGTGGATGAAATAGACATGATTTGGCAGTGAAAAAATGAGGTCCACGTCGAGGACTGAACTAAACATCATAGAACCAGAATTTCAGTCCCCTTATGTGATGAAGGGTGCATCGCAAAGCTCAATCTCAGCGATAAAGGGGCACCACAGAGCTCAATCTTTGCGATGAAGAGCACGTCACAGAGCTCAAACTCCGCGATAAATGCTGTGCCATGGAGCTCAAACTCTGTGATGAGGTGCAGGCCACGAATCTCAAACTTCGATATGAGGGGCGCATTATAGAGTAGTGTTTCATCGAACATCTTTTTGCAAACCACGATCAATTCCTAAGGATTTTTTTTTATGGTTGCAAAAATTGAAACTTGTCTTGAATTTGAAATTTGCTTAACAAAAGAAGGAATTTGGAACTATAAATCCTCGTCTAATTAAAAATAAATAAAATAAAAACGTCTAATAACTTGAGTTTGTAATAGAAAAGCTGACATAAAACGACCTATATATGATAGATAACCAAATTAATACATACCCAAGTGTCAAAAAAAAATTAAGGTGAATTAAATTCATCTAATTGGATTGAGAGACTTTAATTTAAAAGATATATAGATTCGCAAGATCTTTTGCACAATGAATTACCTATTTGAATTCCAACATCTAGGGAATCACAATTCTAGTTCTTTTTTAAATATTGAAAACAATTTAATCCATAGCCGTAGATTAAAAATAGTGAACATAAAGATGTGGAACACTTAACATGGACTTATAGTAATTGTATGAAACACAATAGCCTCCCAACAACTTAATTGTCAACATATCTCTGAAATATATATGTATTGTGAAAGAAGTGGAAAGTACTGACAGAATGGCCTCATAGTTGTATGACATTTCATCTAAATTGGTGAACATGATCATTTTTGCAGAAATATTCATGAAAAATAATAAATTATTTGTATTTGTGTATTGATAATGGTAATGTGTAACGTTTTTACTTTGTCTATAATAGGCCTCATTTGGAAAATAATGAAGAAATCGTGATCATTAATAAGAAAAGGAATGTAAAGTCTAATAAGAAGAAAATAATTATAAGTCGTTAACAACAGCACAATAAACAATATATGACAAGATCACATATAAGTTGAATTTTTATTTTATTTTATCATGTTCATTTATTTGTCAACTATTAAAATGAAAATATTTACGAAATTTATTCCTCTTGTGCGGAGCAGCTAAAGACATTTTCAAACTTTAGAGTGTCATAGTACAAATTTGCTAATGGAAAGAGACACAAAGAGAAGACGACATGGGCAAAAAATGAAAGGTGAATATAATATAAGTACAGAGTAGCCAATAAATGTAAATTTTGTACCCACAACTCAATGCCCATTTGCACTGAATCTACCAACCAATAAACAAAATTTGCTAGTCCCGACCTCTCTTTAGTTTTTGCTGTATTCGAAATTTATTGATCTGACTAATTTGAATTTGCATTCAAGAGATTGTAACAATAAAATTACACAAACTATACTTCACTATGTTTGTCCTAATCCTATCAGTAAAAACATTTCATTTTTAATGTGATGTGAAACAAAACTAATTTTGCTTGATTAATTGACCTTGCTAAAGTTGGATTATTTTGTACAAGTATATTGTGATAACAAATAATATAGCCAAAATTTATTAGAAAGGATTGAGATCTTTAAAATGACCAATACACTGCATGCACACTGACACATTTATCTAATGAGATATTAATAAATTAGAGAGGTGGCTGGAGACTGGAGTTATTTGCATATTTAAGTAATTTTTGCAGAAAGTTAAAATGTAAAATGATTATGTAGTTGAAATATGGAAAATAAGGAAAAATTTCATGGAGACATGTGTAGTTATCCAATACTATACCTATTAAAATAAGCAAAAAAAACGTTTTTTTTAAAACAAAATTAATTATTTTATCTCAAAAATAATAATAGTACTAATCATACTTCTTTTTTTAAAAGTCCAATAATTTAGTAATTTACTAATAGAAAATGAGAGAATATTATTAAGATAAATGTTAAAAACACATTTATACTATTCACTTTTTTGAGTTTCGTACCTAAACTATTGAAAGTGTGAGTTTCATACATATATTATCACCTTTTAGTTTCATACCTATAAAAGAGAGAGATGTGTTTCTCAAACTAAAAAAATGATAGTTTAGATATGAAACTCAAACTCTAATAGTTTAGGTATGAAATTTAAAAAAAATACATTTTAACTGTATTTTTGATAATTATCTCAATATTATTTTGATACCAATTAATACATTTACTATAGATATAAGCAATTAACATTTGGATTATAGATTTATAGACAGCCTCAAGCTATCAAAAATGTTGATTCCAATATTTTTTTTAAAAATAAAATAAATAATAGTACTAGTTCCAAAAAGCAATGTGGATTCACCTTTTTTAATCCAGTACCAGAGTACTTGTATTTATTTAATTAATTGTTTTTTGTCAAGTCACCAGTGTGTCGGTGGCTCAAGTACTAACTCATCCACCAAAATAATTTACTTTATCCCATCTCAAATTATTAAATATTTTTCTAAATGAGTGTGTAAAGATGGATTAGACTTTAGAGGTAACTATAATTAATTTTAATAGATGAGAAAAGGTGTTCTTGGAACTTTTATTGCCTTTCCAGTTAAGAATAAAAATGAACAGATTAGTCCCACTAATTACTCTGTTATATTTCAATTAAAAAATTATAAATGATATGACAGATGCTGGAAGGGGATGAAATTGTCGGTGTGCTCCGTCTTTTTGTTAATTATGCAATTAGTGAACTTTAAATGAAATTTGCAAAACTTTTCCATAATTGGTGACTCGATTATTTGTAGCCTATTATTTTATTTAATCTAGTTAGAGAAGGAAATTTTGTAGAGAAAGCCCAAGCTAAGAGAAAACCTTTTTGTTGCTTAACAATATTTTGGAACTAATTGCAAGCAAATATGACTTTTGCTTTTTCGAAATAGAGTTGAAATTAGAATTTTGAGGTTATGGCCTATGAGATCTAAATTTAGAAAAAATAATTTATAGAGTTTTAAATAAATAATGTGAATTCAATTGATAGAATTTTTTTAAAAATATGATAAAATAAGTTATGTATATAGGTAATTTTTCCAATAAAGGAATATAAATTTTGATATTACTTAAAAGGATAAAGCTCACAAGAAGTGTTCAAACAAAATTATATTTTGATGTGAAAAATTGGTTTAAGTTTTCAAATAATAATTTCGAATATTATGACGCACTAGGCGTTTATAAAGTTACAAAATTGAACTGGTTCTGAAAAAAATGGGAGGATTAATTTTACATTTGGAAACTAAACATTTAGAAAGTATGGGGTTATAACAGATGATCTTTGTTAGAGAGCTCTTTAATTATCATTTAGTATGATGCACTTAAGAATGTGACTGTCGTGATTTCCGTCTATATCCTAGTCGGGACATGGTACCTAGGAGGCTAGGACCATGAATGATTCCGGACTAACGCTTGACTTAACATATTAGGCATATTATATGAACTATTGTTGAAACGAAAACATACGGTGATTAATAAAGAATTTAATAAATTTGAGACTATATTATTTATGTATAATGTCTCTACTATTTTAGAATGAAAATATAACTCTGTGGGGACATGACCCTATTTATCTCAAAACAAAGACAACACAAGGAAAAGAATCTCACAATCTCAAAAAATAGAGTCTCCAAATGAGGAGGCTTACCAAAAGTTAACTCGAAGTGTACTTGCGGCCTCACTAGCCACGAATTTGAATGTGAACTTCGAAATCTACATCATAAAAGAATACGAGGCAATGAAACTTATGTGTCAATACATGAAATGTATTGAGTAAGTAAGGGCAAACATTAGCATAATCATTTACACAATTATAGACAAGACAGTGAAATACAATTTCTAAGATCATATGAATATTGAAGAGCTAACAAGAAAGGTAGTTGGAGTTCCTGAATAAGTATCATAATACTCTCTTTCAAAAGTACGTCCATATACATATTATAGTTGAGTCTTTTCAATAACTTGCATTCGTACATATAAAATATCATATTTAGAAGGAATTGTATAGTCTTAAAAAAAATATCATAAAATACATAACGAGGGAGTTTCTTATAACCGATATACATCATTTGAGCTTATGACGTCCAACTTATAATCTCAGTTAGATGTGTTGGCTTATACTTTGCTAGAGTATAGAACCATAGGCCAAAAGGTCAACCGACAAAGGGATAAAACATAATCCTACGTTGAGCATAGTTATTATGGGACTTGAATTTTATAAAGTCGCGTCCTCTCGATATTAAATAATCTTCCCAAAATAACATATATATATATATATATATATATATATATATATATGGCTAAGCTCAAAAGTCATATTTTAAAATAACATGTATTTATATGGCAATTCATTCAGATTTTTTTTAATGCTTAAAATTTACAAGGGTTTGAATGACATAAAAATCATACTAAACCAGTACCATAAGATTTTAAAACTAAAGTGAAACAATGCAACTGTAGTTTATTGAAGAAAAATCATAATTTCATTTTAAAAAAAATTAGCTTTACTTCTAAAAAATTTTGTGAAATTCTTTATAATCAAAATATTTTAGGTATGAGAGTGAAGGGATACTCTCATTGAAGTTTTACATACCTGAGAGATTGAGATTTGAAATAAGAACTTGTTTGAAAGACTTGAAATCCTAATTTTTGCCTAGCTAATGACGGTTTCTGAGTTGGAGGGAGTTAATAGTGTAGGAACTAATCTTGAACGAGAAAATCCGTTTTGAATATGCCTAATGTCATGGCTTAGATTTATGAAAACTAGAAAAGACAAAAGAAATCTTAATTAAAAAGTTGCGGGAAATCTTTCACGAGGCTATTTACTGTCTGTGATTTAATCTACGGACCGTAGATTCCATATGCAGAATTCAAACCAAAACATTGAGTTTAAGAACTTCATTCTACTGGCCCAAACTATGACCCGTAAATGCTTTTATACCTGTAATTGGGTCCGTATCAATTGGACCCCAAAAATGACTTTCATAGTTTCTTTTGATGAGTGAAGAGTATGGGTCGTACTTCAATCAATGACATGTAGATGAGATTTATTCTGAAACTCTATTGTGGTAGTCTTTGGCAAAATGATCATAACTTATTATTCCTAACTTTAAATGAGGCAAACTTAGTGGAGTTGGAAAGAAGACTCATAAACTTTTAATTCGATAGGTTATGGGCCACCTAACTCATTATATGCTGAGAGATATGATCTTTTGAAAATGCCTTAATATGAACTGATCATGTGAAAACTTAGCTGATAGGAATGCTTTGAACTTGATTTGGTGTTTGAGGTACCTTACAAATATCCTAAAACAAATCTTATACACTTAGTAAAGTACCTTAGTATATGCGTACAACTTAGAAATCATCTTGTTTGCGCCAGTACACATATGGATGATGATACAAATCTTTATTTAGAAGTTGTGTGATGTTACAATGACTTAGTGATCAATCAAGTAGATGAGAACCCTAAGAATTCAGGTTCAAAATTTCACCGGAGACAAAAATATTAGATTATTTTCATCTGTCCTATTTTTGATAGACAAAGTTATTTGGATGAAAATAGATAAATAAATCTTTTGCTTCCTTAAATTTGAATGAAAGAAAATGACAATTTCATTTTCTTATTAAACACAACACTATTTTTGAAAAAATTAAATAAACGACTCATAACCTATGTATCTTTGTTATAGCCAATATCTTGTTTAGTGTCAGTGATTTCAAAAGTCATAATTTTGTGAAAAGGAGTTAAATAAAATTCCAGCAAGATAAAAGTACAAATAACATGCAAAGATGAAATCTCCAAAATTGTATGATTGGTTTTCCCTTTCTTCTATTCATGTACTTCAACTTAATAAATGTCTCCTTTTATTTAGAATCTAAAGAAAAGGATATTCGCTTTCAGCATTATTATTACTTTCGTTTTAAAAAATATGTTAATTATAAAATGAGTAAATATAATATGTTACAAACTATCCCTATTTAATAATCATATCTTAAGTATAAAGGTACAATTAAAAAACTTACTCATTTTTTTAACGGAAAAAAAAAACTTAATTCATGTATAATACTTGATAGAACTTGTCAAGTGGAATGTATTTGTTGTAGTATATACATACTTTCTTTCTTTCAATAATAGTTGTCTTATATTATTTTAAGATGTCCAATAATATTTGTTCATTTTATGAAATTAATGGATAATTTTACACTTCGTTTCTAATTTATTCTTATCATTAATTATAGTTATTTCCTTATTACATTTTTCAAGATATTGTACTTATTATATTCATAATAAAATTTTCTTCTATATATAGTTTCTTACGAAATGTGCAACATTAATAGTAGACAAGTATTATTGGACGGAGAGAATATTTAGGTAGAGGAAGTGAAATTAAGTTTTCATACAAGGGGGAGCTTGTTCATCTTAATATGGGCTATCGAAAATGTGTTTTTCTTTCTATAATAGATATGGTGGTATAATAAAAGGCACACAAAACATACGTGAACATTAAAGAGATATTACTCCGCTGTTCCAACACAGTACGAGTCACAATTTAATTTTAATCGTGTATTTAAATATATAATTTGTGAAAATATGTAAAATAAAATTTATATAACTATGAAAATTACACAAAGAGTATTATAACATATAATAATTAATAATTCAAAATTTAAAGATAAAAATCTTATTTATATTTTTAAAATGTCACATAATTAGATAGAAGAATATTAAGAAGCATGAGATATTAACTCAAGAGAAAACAAACCTCAAGGTAAAGTTCTAGAAAGTGTGATAGAATTTAGATCATAAATAACAATCTATTTATTTCAATTTGTTTATTTAATTTTAAGGTAATATGAAATTTTAAAATAATGTAAATAAATAAGTTTTTAATAGTTTATTGCCTTAAACTAAAGATAAATAATTTATTTATTTTAATTTATTTATCATATTTTAATTTAATACGAATTTTTAAAAAATCTTTTAAAGCTTATGATATGAAAAATTAAAATTAAAATTGTTAAAAAAGATGTTATCTATTAAAACATGTTTAAATAATTAGATAACCAAATTGAAATAAAAAAAAATTTGACATATATCATGACCCTTTATATTGTGATCTTATAAAAATTGATATTTAATTATTACTTAAGAAAACATAAAAGTAAGTAATAAATTGAAACTCAAAAATATATGCTATCCATTTTATTTTTTTTTTCAAAATTTACATTACAGTCTCGATTATATTTGGATAGTGTACATTAGGTCTATTTTACGGTGACATTTTCAACTGTATTTTCTCCGTCTCTAAAGTTTAAACATAAAGTTTTTAATTAAAAATGAAACAATCTCATCACCATACCACAATCTGTATAACCGACAAATACATAATAATAATAATAATAATAATAATAATATCCCTATACTAGGTGCAATTTTTATTTTTCGAAAATAATAATAGTAGTATTTTTATGTGGCCAAGAGTCATATAAGATGGTCCCACCCATTATTTTGTTTTTCTATTATTGCTGCCACGTTCCGATCGCCGCACCTAGTAGATTACATGAAAGAGCTGCACCACCTCAAATATATCATAAAATTGTCTAAATTTTAGGTGCCTGCATCTGAAAATATTTTGTTACACAACAAAATAATTTTATTTTACAAAATTTAACTTCCAAAACTACTTTAAATAAGCTCCAAACATAAGTTTCATATTGTTTTTTTTTTTAAAAAAAAAATCCAGTCATTAATTTATTAAATAACAATAAATGTAACAAATTTAACACTTCTTAATTTTCTGTATATAATTAGAGTCAGTCATATATAACTGAAATCATACTAAATAAGCTAAAATTTCGAATGTATATGTGCAGAAGCAAAAACAGAAGAAGCGAATAAAAAGTATGTACAATTTTAGTTAAAAGAAGCGATCAAAATAGGTACCTAGATAACTGAAAATGAACAACATAAAATGCAGAATCCAATATTATTTTTTATAATAAATTAAAATGAGATTAATTTTAATAGCATATAGAAAACAAAAATATTATATAAGAAAATCAAGTAATTCATATTCATCTGACGTGTGACTCTAACAAAGTCGTTATCAGTATATTTTCTTTTAGAATAAACGGAATATTTTATGATTTTTGTGTCTAAATTGTTTGTTAATTTTGATCTTAATAACGATTAACGTGTAAATAATGCCAATATATTTTACGGCTTTTTTGTTTTTGCACGGTTTAATGTTTCTGTGAGAAGCCGTTACATTTTATCACTTAGGTCATGTATTTTGTCCATCTTGTTAACATTCACATAAGTTCAAAGTTTTATATCATTTATAAATCAAATCCTAATCATAAATATTAATTGATAATTAAATAAAAATAATACTTCCTTCGTGACATAAACGTTTTCC
Source organism: Solanum sitiens (assembly GCA_016801875.1). Taxonomy (NCBI): domain Eukaryota; kingdom Viridiplantae; phylum Streptophyta; class Magnoliopsida; order Solanales; family Solanaceae; genus Solanum; species Solanum sitiens. Next base: position 953,684 of record JABWTJ010000023.1, on the reverse strand, counting down.
TTTTATTTCTTCATTCTGATACAACAACAAAAATTTATTTATTAGTAAATTTTAGGTTTAGCAAACATAAAAATTATATCTATATGTTATATTTATAAATTGTATAATTGTGTTCTATAACAAATTTGATATTTGCTATGGAGCATCACATTTGTATAAAAATAGCAGATAACTTTGATTTGTATAAAATCGTAGGTATCTTATTTGTATAAATTATAGCGATTTGTATAAATTGGGTGTTTGTGTCTATAAAAATTGCGTTTGTATAAGTAAATGTTCTTTATGTTTATAAATCTGCAAAGTATTTGAATTTATATTACAGTTAATTGAATCATTTGTATATCAAATTTCTCTGTAACTTTATACAAGATAAATTTAGCGAAAGATCTGTTGTTATTGTATAATTATAAATGTATAAGACGAAAATATATGCATAACACAGATGACATATTATCAAGAATATTTTCTTAACAAATCATTTTTTTTGTTAAAAAAAAAAAACTTTAAAATAAATCAATTTTAGAAATTTACCAAAATAAGATATGCCACACTCCACAGTCCCACATCCCCATCATTATAGATTAGACCAAATTGTAAAATGGTAAACACATGTTTGGAATTATACAAGTCAATTTGATTGCATTAAAGAATTTTCATAGAATATAAATTACAACTTGACATATATTAAATTATATATATATAAAAAATGAAATAAAAGAGAGACAAACCTAGACAAAACCAAGTGGGCATATCAGAGATATAAATCTAAAAAAAAAAAAAAAAAAAAGGGCAATGCAAGCCCCAAGCCAGCCAAGAGATTCCCATTTCTTGGTGTGGTGTAAGTATCCCCATTTGCCCCCACTTTAGTGGTTTATAGTCTATCCCTTAAACACTTCCAACCAAAATCAGCAAACAAAAAAATTCATTTTAACACAAAAGAAACTTTGACACTTTGCTTTGCTTTCCCTTTACTTCACATTTTTTCATTTTCTTCCCCCAAAACAACCAATATGTCCTTCTAAACTCTTCCAATAATCATAATCTTCTTATTCTTAGAACTTGTTTTTCTATTGAAAGTACCATTCTTTTATATCCTAAAAACTAATTTATTTTCTTTCAAACACAAACAAATAATGACAGACAGAGTTTACCCTTCAGCCAAGCCTAATGGCACTGCTACCACTGCCGCAAATCCACACGCTGCTCCGGTCAAGAACCAGATGTACAACAACCCAAGTCGTGTCCCTTACCGACCGACACCAACAACCTACCACCGACACAACCGTCGTCGTTGCAGCGGCCGGCGTTGTTTCTGTATGTGTTGTTTTTGGTCTATTCTCATCATTTGCATCCTCCTCCTCCTTGCAGCTATTGCTGGTGCTATTTTCTACGTTCTTTACCATCCTCAACGGCCTACATTCTCAGTTTCTTCACTCAAGATCTCTAATTTCAATCTCACTACTTCCACCGACGACACAACCCATCTCACTACAAAATTGAACCTCACACTCTCAACAAAAAACCCAAACAAAAAATTTATATACAACTATAAAGCTATCTCTATCACTGCACTTTCAAATCAAGTCGTTTTAGCAAAAGGGTCGTTTCCGGGATTCACCAGCAGTACAAATAACATTACAATTATACACTCGACTCTATCGATGGCGTCACAAGTACTTGATGTTGATTCAGTTTCATCTCTAAAATCAGATCTAAAGAGAAAAGCTGGGTTACCGGTGACAATCTTGATGGATACTATGGTAGAAGTGAAAATGGACAAATTGAAAAGCAAAAGAGTAGGGATTAGAGTAACGTGTGAAGGAATTCATGGATCGACACCAAAGGGTAAAGCTCCAGCAGTGGCATCAACTACTAATGCTAAGTGTAAGGTTGATCTAAGAATCAAGATCTTGAAATGGACTTTCTAATTTCATCTCAATTTGGTTTGACTCTTTTTCTTTTACTTTTTTGGGTTTTAAGTATAATCATAGTAATTTCTTTTGGGGTTCAAATTGACTCCTCTGTTTTTTTTTCCTTCTTCTTTTGAGATTTGTTTGTAAACTTAAGAAGAGACTAGGAAGATTGCCAAAGTTAAGTTGAGTTTTTTTCCTAGAATTGTGAAGAAAGTTGGGGTTGGAATTATAAGTTTTTTTCGATTATGTGTTTAGTTAATTGTAGTCAGACTTAAATTCATTCAAGATCTCAATCACAAATTTGCACTTTCTTGAAGCATACTGATGCTCTGTTTTTTTTTTTCCTTCAAAACTATAGGTTACAATTGCTCTGAACTTTTTTTTCTTTAATTATTAAACAAAGTAGAAATTATGGGGAAGATGAGGATTTGAGATGAATATAGTAATATGACGTTGAGATGGAGTAATTAAGAAGAGATTAATGAGTAATAATTATTGGTTGTAAGATTGTTTATAATTGAACATGGGATGCGGGAAGGGTACAGTAGTCAGCTGCTGAGGTGCTAAATTCAATGCAATTCTTAAAATAATATGCGACTCTTTCGCTGCGCACGTAAGTATAATAATTACTCTCTTAAAAACATTATAAAAAAAAAAGGAAATTAACTATCGCTGAATTTTTCATAAACGATGTCAATTACAAATTTGAACTCGCGACCTCAAGTTTAAGAAATTAGGGCCTTACAAACTGAGCTACGCACAATACATGCTTGAGGAGTGTCACTTTGTATTGTATGCCTTTTTTATCCTCTTTTCCCTTTTAATCGAACACATATTTAGTAATTTTCTTTCAAGAAAGCAGTATCATTTGACGTTCCATACCTTTTTTTAAATTCGTTTTTGACTATATGAGTATAATAAATATAATGTCTTAAAAAATATAATAAAAAAATAATTATAATTAATGATTGGGGTAAACTAAGAGGTCAATAACGTAGAGATTAGTAATGTGGGAATAAATAATGCAGATATTAGTAGTGCAAATATTATTAATGAAGGGTTCATTTTTATCAAGTGTTTGATTCATTATTTCTCATTTCATTTTGTGTTTAAATTAAAACTCTATAAAATAAAATAAAAACTTCTTTCCAATCTATATCCTTAAATTATTATGTAATTAAATCAAGATAGATAATTATCGAACAATATATTACTTTTGTATATTTCTAATTAGCTATGAGAAGAATAATTTTGTTGTCATGTTTGTTATTTTTTCACTGAATTATTCGAAGACGAGACTCACAGAATGTCAATTTTTAATTTTAAAAAAGATAAACCATCTACTTTTAAAATCGAAAAGACGGTCAACAATGGTAAAAATGAATAAACCATCACATTTACACATAAAAAGTGCAAGTTGTATTTAAACTGTTCAAAATACAAATAATTAGAAAACCACAAATATATATAATACACTCAATTGAGATCACAAACTTCATGTAGTGATATATTTATCTTTTTAATTAGTAATGTTAAACATTCACATTTCAAATTTGTATTGAATTTATTTAGTAAATAAATAACTCTCTCTAAATATAAACTTTTTAAATAAATTTATTAGTACAAATATAAATATATAAAAATCAAGAAAATAAATAAAATGATTTGAGGGGTATTTTTATTTTTACATATACTTATCTCATGATACTATATTCTATGTACTATTAATACCTCCAAATGAAAGACCGTGTTACTAATATATCCTATATTACCATGTCGAATGTATAAATAATCCATGAATTAGTTGTACATAGATCCAAATTCCTATCAAGAAGTACAAACAATATCATACATAATACATGTATTATTTCTTCTAATGCAGCCTACCAAACGATCCCTAAGTGTAAAATTAATTCATTGATTTCATAAAATAAACACGAATTGTTGGAGATCTCAAAATAGTATAGTGGACAACTATTGTTGGAAGGACGAAGTAGTACAAATAAGAGTTTCTCTTCCGTCTATGTCTGCGTGTATTGTTTACTTTACTAAAATAGATAATAATACTCCATCCATACCATATTGATTGATTACTATAATAAAAATAATTATCAAATATTAGTTGATTACCTTATCAAATCAAGAAAATATTTATTATTTTTTTCCATATTACTCTTACAATTATTTTCTTAAAGAGGTGTTCACATTTATAAAGTTCCAAAGAAGACTTTCCTTTTTAATCTATTTAAAAAAGAGTGACTTCTCTTTTCATTTTTGGTAATATTTTAATTTTATCTTTTCACGTGACATATTTATGACCATAATATTAATGAATAATTTTTTATATTTGACAAAACTTTAATTTAGGACTACAAAATTCAAAATATTATTTATTTTCTTAAACTCTCTGTCAAGTCAAATTAGACCATTTTTTTTAAATAGAGGAAGTATTATAAACTCAATATGTCCACTTTTAATTGTCATGCGCTTTTTGAAAGTCAATTCAGTTAGTTTTCAAAGTCAAATTAGATACAATAATTCGATATATTAAATAAAAAATTTAAATATTTAAAAACTATACAAAAAATACTATAAATTACAATTATTCGCATATTAATTTAATGAAGAAATACATCATAAAATATTGATCAAAATTATTATCATTTAACTCTAAAAAAGAAAAAGTGAACGAAGATAATATAAAACTAATAATATCAAGGGTAAAGGACAAAAATCACATACTTTTAAGGCAAAATTATCATTTATTCCTTATAAGTTTATAATTACAAAAATCCCTAAAATGATACAATAGTATAAACGCTGATACATTAATCTGATGCGCGAGATACATTAATCGTTAAGTAAAATACATTACATTTTATATATGATACACTAATCTGAGTACATTTTATACATGATACACTAATTTGATGTGCGAGATACATTAATTTGATGTGCGAGATACATTAATTTGATGTACTGATACATTAATCTGATGCGTAAAAATGAGGGATTTTGGAAATTTATAAAACTAATAGAGAATAATGATAATAAGAAAACTTAAAAAGTAGAATTTCTGTTATTTTTTCTAATATCAACGACCAATAAAAGTTATAACAACCATCCAAACAAAGCGTTATAAGAAAAGGCGGTTACCCTTTTTAGTAGATCATTCAACACGTTTTTACTTTTTTAATAGCTTATTCAACACAAATTATATTTAGTCAAATTGGATAACTGATATTAAGGTATGGTCATTGTTTTACATTTGAATGATATCTATTTTAATTTGTTTATTGCACGATTTTCATTTATTTTGAAGACAAATAAATATATAATTTGTTTCAGACATACGATGAGCTTAATTATTAACCCATGAACTATTTCAAATTACTGGAGCCACAAATAATGTTAGAACAATGCCATACAAAATCCATATGTTCTAATGATATCAACCCTTATGAAGTCAAAATCGAAGATGGATATTACTGACCTCATACGAATGGGCTAAATTGAAAGAATAGAGAACTGTCCTAATATCACACCATCACAATAGGAAAAATGTTAGATTGATTTATTTTGCTATTAACACAAGACATGGGTGGGGAAATATATTTTGGGAAAATTATGCGGTTAAGCGAACTTATACTATTTAATTATTTATTATAGCTATAGTTTGTTATAATTATCACTCACGACTAACATTATACATTAATTACATGGTTGACTTCGAGTTTGTATAATTAGCCACGTTTGTATATGTATAATTCGCCAAAATATACAAATACATAAGTATAATATACAATTATCTAATCAATATACATAAACAATTTACCTCTCTCCCACTCGCTTCCCTCTCTCGCTCGCCCCTTGCTCTCTTCCCTCTCCGAATCTCGCTCGCCTCTCTCCTCCCTCTCCCAATCTCGCTTGCAATATATACAAATGCACATGTATAATATACAATTATCTAACCGATATACATATACAATTCAACTCTCTCCCACTCTCTTCCCTATCTTGCTCGCCTCTCTCCCAATCTTGCTCGAATCTCTCTCATTTCTCTGCTCCCTCTCCCAATCTCGCTAGACATATATACAAATACATATGTATAATATACAATTATCTAACCGATATACATATATAATTCACCTCTCTCCCACTCTTTACCCCCTCTCTCTCGCCTCTCTCCTCTCTCTCCCAATCTCGCTCGCCTCTCTCCTCCTTATAAAATGTAGATTCGAATTGCAATTATCAAACTATAGCTATAGAGAGTAATTACACTATTTTCAACCAACAAAATTAAAAAGAACAAGTAAGAATATAATGACCCTCAGATCAATGAAGTACATGAAACAATCCCAATACTTAAGTCTTAGACAGATTCCATGCAAGAAAAGAAGGGAGAAGATCGAAGGATCAAATGGAGGGGGAAGAGGAAAACATCAACAAATAAAGAAAGTAGAAATCCAATTGCCTAGAATGTATGAATGATGATGATAAACCCAAGCTATTAGTGATGTTGTTCTCTTAGTCAACTACCTGTGATCGTTAGTCGACTCACCTGCAAGTTAGTATAAAGATAAGCAATAATAGTAATTTGCCATTAAGTAAATGACACAAAGAGTTTTATACTGGTTCGGATCACCAATGTGGTGCCTAGTTCAGTTTTCTTGGATTTCAAGGGTTTTCCTTAAGAGCTTTGAGGAGATCTTCGTGTATAACAATTTGAAACTTGATCCTGTCTGTTATGCAAATCAGATTTCTATTTTGACACTGCCTCTACTTGTATACCTACACGCAAATTCTTTTTTTTTTTTTTTTTTTCTCAATTGTATCACTCACGTGTTTACAAAACTTTATAAAAGATAAAAGAAAGTTATTTGCTAAACTCAAGTGAAGCTGTGTACTTCACACTAAAGTCTGGGTCGGCTTATATAGATGACGGCCTGTGCTATTGTAAGGAAAAAACCCAAAGGGATTTATCTCAATCAATGATTGATTTAAGGAATCCTTGATTGAGGCGATTTAGTTGTTCTGATTCCATGTGGTAAATCGCTTCTTCTGCTCTTCTTTGTTGGCTTGATCCTTTCCTTGTATGATCAGCAGACTTCTTATTTTGTGGCTTGATTCATGGCTCTTCCCTTTCTTGATGACTCAGTTCTTTTCTTTGATCTGGTTTGCTGAGTTGCTTGATTTCATTTTGTCAATCACAATATGTATTGATTGAGTTGTATACTGGATCTTGGCCAAGTGTGAGAATATTCTGATTCTTTTGATTTAGGCTTTCCATTCAAACACTTGTGATGATCAAGCAGATACTTCTTTCCTTCTTTTGATTTCTTAGATTGAGGCTTTCCTTTCCAACACTTTTGTACTGATCAAGCAAATTTCCTCTTTAGCTAATGCGTCTGCCACTTGATTCTCCTCCCGAAAGCTATGTAGGAGAAAGTAATAGCTAGTGGTACTTTATTTAACCGGATGAAGAAATTAAGGAGAATTGTAAGTTTGCAAATAAAAGGGACTGATATTAAAATGACAAGAAAAATAAACTTTTAAGTAATAGCATTCTTCTCTTTTTTACTTTCCAAGTCCAAAATACCTCTATCATCTAAACATACAAAAAAATAAAAAAAAATCCTGTTGTAGCAAAATCTCTCATCACATCGAACACGAAATCCTTGTAGCATAAATAATAATCCTTTGTCTACCTGCATAAGAGTATAACAACCAAGAAGATAGGTTATACACGTGTTTGTGAAGATAGAAAGAGCGTCTACGCTCAATTAACTCGTATGTTCGATACAACCTTGTCATCATCGCTGCAGAAGGCAAAAATATAAACAAATTCCATCAGTGCAAAGTCAAAATTTCATTACGATTGTCAATAACACATTAACTAAAATGATAGTTATATAAGTATGTTTTTCTCCTGTAACAAAGTAACTAAATGTTTGGTAAAGAGATGCAGTATCCTAAATTTCCATTGAGCTCTATAATGCACTAACAACTTGCTAAAATATAACTAACTTCAAATTAGGATGGGAAACCATTCTAATTCCTGTAGGTGAACGTCAAGCATTTCAGTCCAGTGTTTGTACAAACTTGAGACATGTTTTTTAAATACACGTCACAAAAGTGTCTCATAAGTAATCCTTCTTTTTGATGGGGTCCAAAAGTAGACAATAACTTTTATTCTAAAGTTGAAAAACACTCATATTATTTATCCTTCTACTCTTATAAATGAGTTAAATTAGAGGAACATTGCGGATTCAAACGCCACGCGATTATATTTATCATTCGTCACACTTCTTTGATATGTATGCTGTCCCTGTTATTCAATATGTTCCCACTTATATCATTCTATGTAGCACACCTATATATCTATTTAAAATTTTCTCCTACTTTAATTATTATACCCACACATTTAACCCATAAAATCCAATCCACTCCTAATATCCTTTCATTGTCATTTTCCCTTGACAACAAAAACAATTGTTATTTATAAGGAAAAACCAAGTTTTTTTCCCCATGGATTTAGCATCTTGCCACTCTATGGTTTGAATTAAAATAAATTTATGATGAGCAGAGGAATGTCGGATAACCATCTAACTTAGAGAATGCTATAAGCAGCATTATGGAGGTCCTCTTCTACGAGGTATCATTGAGCTCCATTCATAAATCATTCCCCCTATATGCTTCTAGTTGGTCCAACAAAAACTCTTTTTAACTGCGAAATTGAGTACAAATAACATTATTGATTCACTCCTATTAGAAATTGCTTAGAAACTTACTATTTTGACCCTAAGAAATTTAACGCGTTTTAAAAAATAAAGAATAAAACTAAAAATAATGTATGAAGAAAAACATAATTAATTAACATACCTTGCTACTCCTTTGCCTCCTAAATATGGCTTGAAATCCCCATTTTCAACCACAGATTGTTTGTCTTTAGAACTTGAAATTGCTACTTTAGTTTCAAATCCATCTGCTTTAACTGCAAATTCGTCGTTGAAATCGTCGAGTAGCTCTATTTTAATTATTTGACTATTTAATGACTCGCTTCTATTGAATCCGCCAATACTATTAATTCTTTTCGATGACTCACCAAATACACTCATGCTATTCATTGCTTTCAATGAATCATCAAATCTGTTAATACTATTAATTCCTTCCGATGAATTACCAATACACGACGATCGGTGGAATCCTCCAATACTATTCATTACTTGAACAGAATTAGTATTGGTATTGATTGTCGTCCTATTGATATTATTTTGTATATCGACAGCTTGTACCCGGAAAATCTCATTGTAAGTATATTGCAATTCCGTCTCATAAAAATTAATTAGCCGTTGCAGATTCATAATTATTCTGTGACATCCTCCAGCAGGATCACCGTCACGAATATTAGCTTCAAATATTAACGTTTTCATTGTGTTGTCTCTCTGAAACGGCTGAACGTTTTTCAGTAACTTCAATAGGTTACTAACACCGAAAAGCTTATGAACATTCAAAAATTCCTTGTTTCGTTCGACAGGAAAATAAGGGGCTAACAAACAGTCCGGCGCACACCTTCTTCTTTGACATTTGCACGCCGCACAAGCTTGCGATCCATTTTGTTGAGCAACCCTTGTAATAGTACTTGTTGTGTTGAGAGGAGAAGAAGAAGAAACATTTTGATTGTGGTTGACAATATGTGTCATTGTTCATATCCGTGCCGGTGTAAAACTTCCGTTATTTTCTCTGCCACAATCTAGCAGTATTATTATTTTAGAGGCAAACATCTCATCATGTCCTCAACAAATAAATAAGTGTGTGCATAATTTTCGGTAAAACGTGGTTTACATGGCAAGTTACGCGGTTTATGTTTTTTTTTAACCATATTTGATTTACTCTCTATAATTAAGTCATCTCCATTTTGGTAAATTTGTCTAAAATGAAGTCTACCTTGTTTAGGAATTTTAGTTGGTAATTTTAGAACGTGGTAAGATTATTCAAAGTTTGAATTACGTTTCTAGGAGAATCGACAATGTATCGTTATGAGCATTGACTTATAAGTCCTACTCCCAATCTAATTAGACTTCTATGTTTTTTTTTTTCCATAACTAAAAGACGACTTCTATGTTGTTGTTGAAAATGTTTGTCATTGTTCATATCCGTTTATCATTATTTATTAGAAAAATAATTATTTGTGTTTCGTATTCACACCACACTATTTTCTAATATTGCACGTTCGAATAAAAAGTCTTGTAGTTTACAAATAGTAAGCATTTAATAATTATAACTATAATTAATTTTGAAATCCAAAAAAAATTGTCATATGTTATTTTTTGAAGAAAAAATTATGATTTGATTATTATTCTAATATTAAAGTTTTTAAAAGTAATTAAAATTATAGCCATTAGTTAGTTTTATTTATTTGTAAAATAAGAGAATTTTTAATACTAGTATTTTATAATTGACTAAAATTTTAGTTCTTACATATCTTTTTTATATGAATTATATTAAAATTCCTAACCTTTAAAAATTGCAAAAATCGATTATAATTTAATAATTTACAAACACTATTGATACTGTCGATAGATTAAAAAAATGTCACATCAATATAATCAAATACTCCAATGAAAAATTGCATGGCCTCAAGCAGCACGTCCTTTGGACGTTAATTATTGCATGTGCATCTATAATGGACTTCTTAAGAAATTCCAATTCAAATCTATTAAACCATAATAATTGTTATATAAGCAAAAATTCTAATTAATTTAGAAGTATTAAATAACACCATTTCTTATCTAGATTAAATCAGAATTATATTTAATTAAAATCTTAAATATTAAAATATAATAATTATTTTTAAAAATGGAAACAAATACAATTTTATTTATTGTAAAATATTTTAATAAAAGACAAAAAAAAAACTAATCAACAATTCTAATAACATTTATGTTTTAATATAATATAGATAGATATAAATGTAAGAGTAGGTCTGGAGTTTAAATCTCACATGTTTGAATTTGTCACGATCTCGATTGTCGTGATTGACACCCACACTAATCCTCCGATGGAAGAATCATTACTACAATCAGACGATGCAACCTTAACAAAAAAAAACTAAGCATTTAAAGATACGCAATCGGTTTAATTAATGACTAAGAAATTCAGAGTTCCCATAAACTCCGAAAGTTCAACAAGCAGCTAACACTATTGCGGAAGTTAAACCCTAAAACTGAAAGTCATTGTACCAAAACATCTAAAGTGCAACAAGTCTAAGAAAAAGGGGTACAACCCCATCCAAATATAAGAAATATCTAAATACTAGTTTGAGTCCGAAGAGAATGAACTAAACAAAAATGAAGGATTCCACGACAGCCTGAAAGAACTGGCTCACCCTTGAAATTCGATTTCGATCACTGGTCTCTGAATGAAGATGCACTATACTCAACAAAAAACGAGCAAATGCAGTATCAGTACACAGTATACTGATAGTATCACGCGACTATTCCAGTAAACGAAACATATACCAGAAATCACAACACAGTAACCATATATATACATAATATATAAATAAGTTATTATTTCAAAAGAAATGTACAATTCCACATTCTCAATAAGAAGTAGATACGACAGTACAATGGTCCTCTCATGGAAACCACATCCAAACTTTTAGTGTGTCGGAGAGTGACTCATGATTCAATATATATATATATATCAGAATGTGACACCCGATTCAATATATGTCGAAACGTGACACCTGATTCAATATATGTGTCGAAACATGACACCCGATCCAATTATATGTCAGAATGTGACACCCGATCCAATCAGCACAATCACAATCACAATCACACCCATAATGTATATACTCATAATCATATAATCAAATATTAGGTTCATGACATGCAATTGTTCATTCATAATCATTTCATTAGGTTTGATCTACAGTGCCTCATTCACATACATGCATGCATTACAATGAAGCAATTAGGTTTGATCTGCTCTTAATCGTGCAATAGAGCTAAGTCGTAGAGATTTATTTATACTCATGCATTTTTTAGATTCATTCATTTGAGTACCTATCATACTAGAGGTGATTGAAAAGTAAAGTGTAAAGATCCTTATGGATGATTTTTTCTTAGCAAGAGTCTTGATAAAGTCATGAGACTCTAGAGCTTGAGATAAGCCCAAGAGTAAGTTAGGTGTTCCGTTTCAGAGGAATGCACTCATATTCATATGAATCGTGCGTTTGAGCAAAAAGTGAGTTGTACTCTTTTCCTTAAGCCTTGTTTTAGCTGAGATCCTTATGAGGAGGTATGTTTAGAGCTTGGGTTATATTTCCACCCAAAAAGGGAGCATGAGCTACAAGATCATGAGACTAGTGAAAGAGCCCAGAGTTAGAGAATAGTATGCAGAGGTTTAGTAATCCAGGAAAGGGAGATAGTGATGAAGCAAGCTATGTTATTATAGTCATGCACCCAGTAAGTATTGATGAGGAGTTTTTCCTTATGGGTAGACTAAGAAGTGATGAGTTGTGACGGGAAATGTGATAATAAATTGTAAACATGAATACTAAGAGGTGAGTATTGACTATTTGTCATGAAATTATAGTCGGAGAATGATTATTAACTTTGCATCTAGTAGTTGTAAGTTATTATAGTAAGCGAGTAATCATATTGGTATTCGGATTTACTCATAAATATTAAGCTTGAATTTGAGATGAGTGTCATGATCAAAAGAATGTCAACATGAGGGTGATGATGTTAGCCTTGATATTGTTGGAAAAAATATATGCACAGCGTAAGCATATCAAGGATCTTTAATGCTTACATGAATAATAGACAACAAATACCGTTTATGCTAGAACACATTAATCATGCTAGAACACATAAACAAATTAAAAGTTAATTCGATAAATACCTCTTGAAGCGTGAGCGGATACCTTCAAGCGAATCTCCAAGTTAAACGGATCTTCAAGCGAATCTACAAGATAGCTATGGTCTTCTACAGTGGTCCCAAGTCACATCTGAACTCTCTCAATACTTGGGTGGGCAAGTATCGAATAAAATACTAATCATCCCTTTTCTAGGTTAGGAGAATCCCTATTTATAGAGATGTCTTCCTAATTCAAAAAGGAGTAGAAAAACCCATATTATTCTTCCTTTTTGCATAGAAATAGGATTCTGAGTTCTAGTTAAATATGGGCACTATAGAGACCACATAATTAATTACCGAGGCTTCCTATTATGGAAATAATTCCAAATAATTAATTTGAATTATTCTTACCATAATAAATTACAAATCATTCCACTAGAAATTCGTAATTGCACTCCTCTATTTCGTAATTCCCCATTAAACACTTATGTAATTCCCCATGTTAATATTTCAGATATTAATCAATAAATTAAATTACTGACGAATTTAACTTAATGATTAATTTCCTTTAGAGCACTACTTAACTTATTTCATGTGTCGGATTCATAAATTCACTTGCAAGATTTGACACAATGAAAACTTATAAGTTTCTCATAAAGGCATATCAATCAATCTCAATAACGAGACATGGATTCCATCAACTAACTTATTGTTTCACCAATATATATTATTATCATCCAACTTACCAGGCATATTGACCCATCTCAGAATCTCACCTTTTAATAAATCAAAACGATAACTAATATATACAGATCATAATAGTTATATCAGGATTAAGAATATAAGTACATTTAATAGTTTAGAGAATATGTTTTTGTCAGTCAGTCTAAAATAACTATCGCTACTCGGTCCCGTTCAATACATACAAAATGTACTAGCAGAAGAAGTTGGAACTATACCGTTCCCATAATCAGGATAAATTACATATAATCTTATGCTACAATCGTACCCGATGGCATGTCCAATTTCCATCCTAGATTGTGAACCAAAACTTTATACTTATAAGAACCGATGATTTAATCCTCTGTGTATAATCTAAAACTCTACACACTAAATCATCTACTATATAAGTAAATAGACACCATAAACGAATATATGATCTATTGAAATTGAGCAAATATTTATTCTTTAATAAATATTATTTCTTAACAAATGGTTAATAGTATATATCCCAACAATCTCCCACTTAGACTTTTAACCATCACAATTGTTATAATGTACTATATCCAAATGCATGGTTAATAGTATATACCCTAACAATCTCCCACTTAGATATTTAATCTTGAAAATTGTTAGAATACTATGTCAAAACACATGATTAATAGTATATACCCTAACAATCTCCCACTTAGACTTTTAACCATCACAATTGTTATAATGTAATATATCCAAATGCATGGTTAATAGTATATACCCTAACAATCTCCCACTTAGATATTTAATCTTGAAAATTGTTAGAATACTATGTCAAAACACATGATTAATAGTATATACCCTAACAATCTTCCACTTAGACTCTTAACTATGCATTTACAACTTTCGCAGGCATTCCTTTATTTCTTATCAAAAGAAAATTTACCAAGCTATTTTCTCATGCAATTTTATCTAGAAGTGCTTCGTCGTAACAAATCGATTTTGTACTAGATCTTTAGAGACCTTATCATGAAACTCTCCAAGAGTGTACTTCTTTTCAGGAGCTCTATCATAAAAGTTCTCTCAAGCATACAAAACAACTCAGTCTTCGTTATGATTCTCCCACTACGACTAAGTACTAATATTATAATCACACTTTCATGTTCTTGAGTTTTAATATTTTCTTCAAAATCTTTCGATAATAAAATACTAACAACTTCTCATGAAGTGTTCATTTAATTTGCTCAACATCACTCCAACTACTTGAGATAGTAGTTTTCTTATGTCTAGTAACGTTTCTCCCACTACTTAAGTGCAATGGAACGTCAATTCTGACATACCCATTAGATGTTCTTGAGCGTATGAATTTACAATTGACTTATTTGTTATTTTTTTTGTTCAATTCCCGTAAAGATAATTTACTTCTAGGAACTTGGTTTACTAAAATTATCCTTTTCTAGAAATCAGAAAGTTGTGTTAACAAGTGACTTATTTTCTTTAGGACATTATAATAAACCTTGTTTCATTCTTTAGGATATCCAATTAAGACACATATTTCGTTCTTAATTCCAATTTTTTTTTTATTCTCCCACTCAGCACATGTGCTGGACAATCCTATATCTGAACATGTCACAGATTAGACTTACGTCAAATCCAACTAGTTCTATAGTTGCTCAAGGTACTAATATGAAAGAAACTGAATTCAGAATGTAATATGTAGTTATTAGAATCTATCCCAAGAAACAAAATAACTAATAATAAGTCAATAATTAATCTCATCATCTTCATAAGCGTCTAATTTTTTTTTCTCTTCTACACCAATCTATTATAGAGTGTCTAGTGTAGATAATTGAAAGACAATTATTCTATAAGATAAGTGACTTATGAGCTAAGAGGTTTACGTCACTACAATCAGATTGTAGTGACTTTATATATTTTTCATGATGATACTTTCATGTGTTTTAAATATCTTGAGTTTATCAAGACATTTAGATTTAAAAAACATCAAAAAATATATTCATATCACGAGTAATATATATATATATATATATATATATTTTGAAAACTTAAAAACTCAAATTCGCCTCTTGCGCATGTGCTCATTTATTACACAAATCAGAATAGAATAATTATAACTTATCACTACCTCTTAAATCCTTTTTAAGAGGAAAACTAAGGTGTCTTAGTCATTTTTCCTTCTAAACAAAACGTACATGTTGGTAGTGACTTCACTTTCAATGAACAGTTATGTTCATCCATTAACCAACCTCAAAATTCTATTCAGAATAAATGACTTAGACCCTAATGTACAGATAAGTCTCATTCAATTTAAAAGATATTTTCACTTATGAGACAGATTAGTATAATTTAATTCTCTCATACTTACAAAATAATCATGCATCAATATACCACAAGAAATAAAATATTTATCAAACTCAATGGTAGAAGTGTTACAAAATATATTATATATTCATCTCTTACTGGTTAGAAACTGAAAAAATAATTTCTTCTAACATAAGGTACATACACAATGCATTCATTAAGTTAATATCTTATCTTTACCAAGAGAAAATCTTAAGTAGTACTAAGTGGGTGTGTAAAGTCTATTGAGAATATGAGACACAATACTTTAAATAGATCATAATATTTCGAATAATCCCGAATAACGAAATTCAGGGCTCATTTATACATATATATCCATGCATCTCGAATAGCCAATCGTTGGGATTGGAGAACTACTCATGCAATACACATGTACAATGACCGATTATTCACTCCATAAACTTATACAGACCTAATTCAGTTGGAGAATCTACTATTAGTTTAAGTCAAGTGAAAATCCTCTAGCTACATTGATCCAATCTTATATTACTCAGTTTAGGAGAGTTAACATAGATTATCAAAACTAGACAATTAAACACATAGTGACTTGTATCAATTTCATCCGTTAGGGAGGAAGGTCTAAGCCAACACATAAAATTAATACTTCACTACTATTTAATCAAATATGACCAATAACTCATATAACGATCCAAAAAAAATTAATTTCTTACTAGGTCGTTCTTATGATCTACCAAATTTCAGATCAATCAGAGTTCTTTTTTTTTTTTTCAAATTCCAAAACTATGATCAATTTGGTTGAAAACGTTGTTTTGCCAAAATAGAATTTAAGAATTTTCCGCTCAATAATTCTTATCATATATCATCATTTTGTGAAATAGATACACGAATCAAGAATCAAGAACGAAATTCTAAAATTCCAAAAGAAAAACATGTTTATGTATACATTGAATATTGAAATTCAAAACACATCTCATAGATATCCATGCATCTTGAACAAAAAAAAATTTTGATGAAAAAATGACTACTCATGCAACATACATATGTGGTGTCATATATTCACTTCAACAAATTTAAAACAAAAGCCAACTCAGATGGAGAGTATATGTTAATTTAAGTTAAGTGAATATCATTATCCCTAGATCCATTGATCCAATCAAATATTACTCAGTTTAAGAGAGTCAATACAGATAATCAAAAGTAGAGATTAAATTTTAATGACTTGTATTAATTTCATCCGTTATGGAGGAAGGTCTAAGCCAACACATGAACTTAATACTTCACAAAAATTTAGTCATCAAGACCATAGAGAACAAACTCTATCACCACTATATTATAGTCGAGTAATTTTTTTTTCCGGTAAAATTATTTTTTCAAGATACAAAAATTATCTAAAAATATCATCTAAACGATCTCAAATTACCAAATCACTGCATAAAAATGAGTATTTTAAATTTGATTGTTTCTGATGAACCTTCCGAATTTCTGATCAATTGGAGTTCGAAAATAATATTTATCTCCAAATCTCTTAATCAAATTCAGATTCAAACTATTTAAGGAAAAATGAATAGATCCACATCCTAATCATTTATCAATTTATGTTAACTCATCATGTGTAATCATGTAACACATATAACATATATAAAATCAATATAAAGGATGTTATTCATACTAAATCACATTTTAATTTCAAAGAACAACTTTAAAATCATTTTAACGACCTCTAAAATTATAACAACATAGCAATGAGTACTTCTTACTAGGCCGTTATCAATGAACTTACCAAATTTCAGATCAATTGGAGTCTATAAACATATTTATTTCCAAATCTATGACCAAATTCAAATTCAAGTGATTTAAACATCTTTAGGAATTAAAACAATATGACCTACATTCTTATCACATATAAATTCATATCAAATAATCATGTGCAATCATGTTTCAAATTTAACATAAACATAATTGGTATAAAGAATGATCTTATCAAATATTCAAATCAAATTTTAATCTGACAAACTACCTAAACCCATCTAAACGATTTTTTTATGGGACCATCAAATTTCAAGTCAATCAGAGATCATAAAATTCATGACCACCTAAACTATGACCAAATTTGAAAAAGTAATTATTTAGGCATAGTTGAAGATTAAAATAACTTGATTCATATTTCTATTTTATTCTAATTATTTTCTCACGAGCATAAGGCCTACCATGTGTCTTTCCTTTACCTAAGACACACAACACCTCCTTATATCAAAATTGTTCCTTCAATTAATACACTTGAGATTTCAAGATATTATGGTTTCTCCCTTTTAGACCGGTGAAACCCTTTATATCTCTTCTCATGAATTAATTAAGTGTTACTAGTATTTAATGATAAATCTCCATTTAAGAAAATAAATATTCACCACTAGTATTCACTTAGGACAATTTATACATGATACATTGAGAATATTCTAATGACTCAAATAAATAATCATTTTCATAATTTTATTTATTTATCATAATTCTGAATTCACATATTGTAATCTCACATATATAAAACTTTTTAAGAATTTCTAAGTGAACTCAAATAAATAGACCATTTAATAGTAGCACTATTTATTAATCACAAACTCTCAGTTATATGTATATTATACACCTCTTAGAAAACAAATGGTGTCATATAATATAGACAATCCCAAATAATTCAAATAATAATAATTCGTGGCCAATCAAAAAAAGAACAGGCACATGAAGCTAAACCTTTTTGCCACTAATTTGACTAAAATTTACACAAAGTCGCTGCAAAAACAAATAATACCATATTGTATAGTTGTTGACGCCGACACGTGCAAATTGCATTACTTTTAAATAAATTGGAAAACAAACTTGGAAAAAAAAATTAGGTTTTAATCAAGTTTCCACAAAGTTTGTGGAAACTAGCCGATAACCAACCTCATTCTTTTTTTTTTCTTAAAGTACCAATTAACAATTATTAATTACAAAAGAATAAAAAAAATGCTGAAAATTGGAGTTTAATACTTATGCAAATCTGCAGATTATCTACGTCACAATGTTTAGCACTCCGTTTTCTTCCCTTCTTTTAATTCTTTTTAACTTCGCCATACAATGTAACTCATCTTGCAATAATAATAAACTTTTAAGATTGGTTCACATATGCAATTACAGTGATATACACCACTATTAACAATCAGTAATTAAACAAAATTGAAATTGGCTATACACCAAACTCAGGTAAAAACTGCATATTAATGTATATATCGAAACCATATACACACGTATATCATGTTATCAAATAAGATGTAAGCAAGGCTCTGATACCAATTGTTGGAAAAAATATATGCACAGCGGAAGCATATCAAGGATCTTTAATGCTTACATGAATAATAGACAACAAATACCGTTTATGCTAGAACACATTAATCATGCTAGAACACATAAACAAATTAAAAGTTAATTCGATAAATACCTCTTGAAGCGTGAGCGGATACCTTCAAGCGAATCTCCAAGTTAAACGGATCTTCAAGCGAATCTACAAGATAGCTATGGTCTTCTACAGTGATCCCAAGTCACATCTGAACTCTCTCAATACTTGGGTGGGCAAGTATCGAATAGAATACTAATCATCCCTTTTCTAGGTTAGGAGAATCCCTATTTATAGAGATGTCTTCCTAATCCAAAAAGGAGTAGAAAAACCCATATTATTCTTCCTTTTTGCATAGAAATAGGATTCTGAGTTCTAGTTAAATATGGGCACTATAGGGACCACATAATTAATTACCGAGGCTTCCTATTATGGAAATAATTCCAAATAATTAATTTGAATTATTCTTACCATAATAAATTACAAATCATTCCACTAGAAATTCGTAATTGCACTCCTCTATTTCGTAATTCCCCATTAAACACTTATGTAATTCCCCATGTTAAGATTTCAGATATTAATCAATAAATTAAATTACTGACGAATTTAACTTAATGATTAATTTCCTTTAGAGCACTACTTAACTTATTTCATGTGTCGGATTCATAAATCCACTTGCAAGATTTGACACAATGAAAACTTATAAGTTTCTCATAAAGGCATATCAATCAATCTCAATAACGAGACATGGATTCCATCAACTAACTTATTATTTCACCAATATATATTATTATCATCCAACTTACCAGGCATATTGACCCATCTCAGAATCTCACCTTTTAATAAATCAAACCGACAATTAATATATACAGATCATAATAGTTATATCAGGATTAAGAATATAAGTACATTTAATAGTTTAGAGAATATGTTTTTGTCAGTCAGTCTAAAATAACTATCTCTACTCGGTCCCGTTCAATACATACAAAATGTACTAGCAGAAGAAGTTGGAACTATACCGTTCCCATAATCAGGATAAATTACATATAATCTTATGCTACAATCGTACCCGATGGCATGTCCAATTTCCATCCTAGATTGTGAACCAAAACTTTATACTTATAAGAACCGATGATTTAATCCTCTGTGTATAATCTAAAACTCTACACACTAAATCATCTACTATATAAGTAAATAGACACCATAAACGAATATATGATCTATTGAAATTGAGCAAATATTTATTCTTTAATAAATATTATTTCTTAACACATGATTAATAGTATATATCCCAACAATCTCCCACTTAGACTTTTAACCATCACAATTGTTATAATGTACTATATCCAAATGCATGGTTAATAGTATATACCCTAACAATCTCCCACTTAGATATTTAATCTTGAAAATTGTTAGAATACTATGTCAAAACACATGATTAATAGTATATACCCTAACAGATATGTGATCTAAGAGACTTGACATAGAGTAGGTGAGGAATAGAGGTGATAAGCTGCAAGAAATATGAGTGGTTCAAGTAAGATATCCAAATCTTTAGATAAGGGCAGTAAAGTGTAGCTAAATCACAAGAGTAACAAGAGCGTTATGAGGTGTACCGAGAGGCTATGTAATCAGAAGAGGTTAATAGAAAACACCTTAGAAAGAGGTCTTAATACCTACTTATTGAGAGTTCGATAGTCATGAGATAAACTTCTTCCAAGTGTTAGAGAAAAAGAGGTTGTAGACCAGTTTAGAGGTGTTGGTATAGGTCCATAACTTTCAACTGTTAGCTTTAGACCTAAGGGGGAGATGATAGGATGAGAAATCAAGTAATGTGTTGAGAATTTCTTTAGGGTCTAGTTAGTAGGAGTCCATGGAGTTGTTAGAGTACTAAGCTTGAATGTGGTGGTAATGAGTAATAGTTTTGGGATGTGATTTCTTATAAAGAGGTATAAAACCCGAATTTAAAGATTTTGGTTAAGATTGAATATAGTGAGAGCGTGCCACTAGAATCATACCTTAGTAAGATTACACTACAACAAAAAGGAAATTTAGCGACAATAATAAAGGTCATTAGCGGCAATACTAATTACCGCTATTTTACCATCCATTTGCATTTGGCCATTGTTGCTGGGGTCGCTAAAGCCTTTTGCGTCCATTCCTATGAATGCTGGTAAAGGTATATTTTATTACCACAAAAAGTCGCAAGACATAATGGCAATTGTTTGTGGCCATTATGATGGATACTAAATGTAATGCAAGTATAGCTAATTATGTTGTGTTAGCGACCATTTCTTTGGTCACTAATTCACTAAAATTGTCGACAAATGTAAGTAGATTTAGGGGCAATTAGAATGGCTAATAAAAGCCAATATCTTTAACAACAATTGTTTTGAGAAAGTGTAATAGCTACAATAACCTTGTAAAAACATCATATTTTTCTCTTTTAGCATCAATTATTATAGCTTCTGTATTAAATTAAATTGACTTCTCTGGAAATAAATAATGACAACATTCATTAACAAATGATCGAAGCAACATAATATATAACTAATTAATCATAAAAATATGATATATCTAATTAAATATGACCAAACTCTAATAAAAAATATTATAATTACAAGTCACAATGATTTTAAATAAAGTAATACTATTTTAACTAAACAAGTAATGTTAATATACAACCAATCCTATCGAATTATAGTCTTCAACTAATTTTTGCAACTCTTCATAGTAAAATCTTGCATCTGCTAAATTGTCGAACATCAAATCGCATAACCTGAAATAATAATTAAATAAGTCAACAGGTGAAATATAATAGGCAAAAATATTGTAAGTATTGTGATATCTCAAGCAATTTCACATATTAAATTTGAAAACTACAATAGATACCAAAGGAAGAGAAAATTAAAATTAACAGATTACATGACAAATGAAAAACACAATAGCAGCGATAAAGGAAAGAAAAGTTCAACAACAAAAAGGAATCATTTATAAATGTGGAAAGAAAAAAAATTAAACGAAATGCAGCAACTTAAGAAACTAACAAAGAATTCAACCAGATTTGACTAAAATCACTAAGCCTGCTTCAACTACAAATATAGGTTTTAGTAAACATGGCATGCACTAAGAATAGAATAGATGGTCTCATACAAAATGTCATTTCTGTGTTCCAAAATTTGGAACAAGTGCTTCGTTAAGCTACTTATCAGTCTTAATCAACAAACTAATTGTACAACCTCTTTCTAGAATATATTACACAATCGGTCTTCAATAATAAGTTTTAACCTATATCAATCTCAAAACTACAATAATTTTACAACTATCCTAATGTAAATATGTAATTTTGAACTATATTCTCTCTTTGTTTATAGAGGATTTAACTTTAAATACTAAAATAACAAGAAAAAAGCTATAACAAGAGGGTGACTTAGTAGATAAAAAATAATTGAATAAGTAAAGAAATCTTAATATGTAAATTTACTTATATATCTAAGTTTTTCCTTCACTAAATCATGATCAAAGTGGGCAATATGCCTTTAGACAAATAATATTTTTCCTATATATCTTCCAGCGATACTTATACATAAGAATAAACTCAAGTTCCAAGTCATCTCTCCTCCCTTAAGATATTCAATAAGTAACACAAAGAAGAAATATAGAGGTGTTCAAACTAAACGATTGGAATAAAACATATTAGTAGGAAAATGTAAATTGACCATGGACTTCTATGGTTTATAGTAAAAAACATTAAAGAGGGACAAGAAAGTTCAGTTACAACATCAATGAGTAACATTGAAATAAGATGAGATGAGAAACAAGGAAGACAATGATTATTCCATTGATAAACTATAAATCAAAATCTTATTTATTGGAAAGAAAGAACTTACATAATTGTGAAGCTCCTTCTCGATATAGAAAATTGATGCATCATAAATGATATTGCTTTGAACTGAAACAAGATTGAAGTTCATTCAAGAAATTTAGAATTAGAAAATTTATCATATATAATTAGAGTTGAGCAAGGTGATTTTCAGACACTTATTGATGAGATCAAAAGTACAACCTTACTCTATAGGTCTTCCCACGACACAAAATAAGAAATCTAAACTATTTAATACAAGAAATCGTTCTTGCATTTCCAAAAGAAAATAACACAACTAGTCCATCACTTATTTCATTATTATATTGGTGTTCCATTATTTCCAATGTCCCTACAACTTTCATGCACATATAAGTATCAAATTCCACTATTCTAAAGGGTAGAGCCTTTGTCGGGGACAATAGGCTTCCTTCATCTTCTTAGGAGAAAGACATTTTTTTTATCTGTGATGGAACGAACTTTTCTAACATCAACAAGAGTAAAGCTTAATCTCCCAGGGTTGTTTGCATTGAACTAACATATAACCCAAACTAGAGAGGGATAAAAGAAAAGGCACTTAGATATAAACTAATCAGTTTCAAATGACACAACACATAAGAAAATATCTAAATAGAATTCATTACCTATAACATTTGTAATTATATATCCAAGTGTCATATGAAGTGACATAGATATAGAGGAAGATATGAAGGGTATGAAAATGAATTGTGATTATCATAGAGTGATCTTCCTAGATATTCATCATTGTCAGTCATCTTTAAGTATTATATGAAACGCATATGAGTGAACATCAACCTAAAATGAGTAATTTTACTTATATTAGTAAATAGAGTACTAAGCAAGCAAAAGAGATTCCTAAAGATAAAAATCATAATTTGTTAACTCCATAGTTGATGCCTAACGAAGCTGGGACGAGTGGACAACATGATGATCTTATACATGGATTTAGAAAGGAAAAAAGAGAGTGTAATTTCTCCAAGTATGACGATAAGCAATTAATTAGTAGGCTCTCATGTATTACATCAGATCCAATGACCGTGGATAATTATAAAAAAAATGAAATCAGGTGTTAGTGAAGTTGGTGAAGAAGAAGACATGAACAAGAAAAATCTAGTAAAGGCACATCTTTGCATCTACTTTTCTAATCTAGAGGTGGCTACAACAGTAAAGAATAATTAGACTTCAAGAATTGTTAATCCCATAGTGATCGATACAACCTTAGTCAACTTGAACACATTCGTACAAGATATTCCTTCACAATCTTTTGGCGAGAAAGAACGAGAGTCTAGACAACAATTATTATTAACCGGGAATGATAACAATTTTGTAAAAAGGTAATATGTCAGTATCTAAAGCTAACTTCACGAATTAGTTTATTATTTCTAAGGCGCTACAAGTTCTCTTAAGTGGGATGATTAGAGAAAGTTTTGGACAACTTAATAAATGAGGAAAGGACAATATCAATACAATAGTTTTATACGCATAGAGATGTCGGAATCAATATTTATTATTTTTCATGTATATAAAGTCAGACATTTTACACATCCATGACTAGAAAATTCAAAGTAAAGGACCGATTTTTCTAGCATCAAAATCAAAATATGAATCTCAAAATTTCAAATATTTTTGTTCAAGATTTCTTGTGATACCGTTTTAATGTTGTCCTAGCATATAGCATAGTTGTAACATAAAAAATAGTAGGTTCTTAGGCATATAACAAGTATTAGTTGTCTTCAAATTGAAGGTAAAATTATATCCCTCTAAATATAAATAGGACGATCTAGATAGGATAAGTGAAACGCAATAAAATAAAGTCTTTTTAATTTTAGAGATGGTTCATTTAAAAATTAGACACTGAAATTAAGTTTTACATTTTTAAATCGTGCGTATTTTATCAAAATAACTTATATCTTCATGATGATATATTTTAAAACAATGAAGATATGAAAAGATTTAGAATTTCAATTCAGAATAAGTTTTATCCAAGTGTGACAGTATCATTTTGCAATTTGCATCCTAATAATATCATGAATGTGATTATCAAAATATTTTGAAGTATCTGAAGGAAGAAAATGCACAAGAAAAAAGTTCATCAGATTATCAGACAAGTGTAACTCTTCATTTATTCCACCATGTAAATTTTAAAAGGTTAACTATTACCTAAACCTACTGACAACCATGAGACAAACAACAAATAATTTCTATACTGAAGTTGGATTAAACTTGATTTATATCATTTCTTATGGTTTATTTTCTATAATGTTATTAATTAATCATCCCTTTCAAGTGATCTGGAGCTACGTATGAGTAGGAATACAAAATCTGAACATGTTCATTGACTTAGTGTAATGATATATGATTCAGGAATATTTAATGAAAATAGACTTAGTAGTGAACCCAGTTTGGGTTATTTCATTATTTAGCATGCTTTATTGGTGGCAACACCTGTACCTACACTGTTAGCATTGAAAACAGAGACCTTGCATATTCTAGAAAGAAACCTAGTTCCTAAAAGATCAAAACTATTATAAAGAATGAACAGATCATGAAGAACCCATTATATGCAGAATAATACACCAATAATCACAAAACAAAAAAGGTTAAAAAGACTAAAAGAGGGAAATGCAAAACTTAAATGAGAACAAGTATTACATGTAAATTTTTCAGATCCTCCAAAGAAATTATCATCAAAACACAATAAAATAGAACAATACCACAACAATTACCGTAGAAGCTGGGTCAACAAAATTATTTTCCTTCATTAGTGCAATCTGAACCCTAAAATCAAAATACCAAACAATAAATTATAACACTAAAAATTCGGTGTGTATGTGTCTTCCCTAGAAATTAGTAACAGAGCATAACTACTTAAGAAAAAAAAATCTTTAAATCGAAAGTGAGTAACATCTTACCAAACCAAATACAAAATATATGCCATTTCACTCATTCAAGATCTAATCCATCACAAAATAATAGAGACATAAGTTTCAAATGTACCTAGGGGTTTTTCAACTTTAGTATTTAGATTTAGATTTTAGAATAAGATAAGATGAAGGTAGGGTTGGATGTTGAGTATTGTGACGAGATGAAGAAAGAAGATGGGCCAAAATTTAAAGGAGGGAAAGGTGAGAAGTGTTTGGACTTTGGAGTGAAGATTAATTCTAGTATTTAATGGTTATTCCCTTCTATTGCCACGAAAAAAATTAGCATTTCCAGCTAATGTTAATTTGCCAAGGAAACTTTGATATAAAATATAAATTATCGACAATTAGCTTATTGCCTCTAAATAATTGTCGCCAAAAGTAAATTTTGTAGTAGTGTTAACCTCATTCCATATCAAGTTCAGCCGTCATTCGAGGACGAATAATTCCGGGGGGAAAGTTGATGTAACACCCTGAATTTTTTTTGAGCTAAGACTTGAACCATCCTTCGTAGTGAGTAAATTTTTTTGCCAAGTAATTTAAAATTTCTTAAGTATTAAGGTCAGGTTACTAGATGTAGCACCTTGAGTTCTAAAAGAACTAAATTGGAAATAGCAAAATTTGAGATTTGGAGAGTTAAGCTAAGTATGAGTTTTGGGACAAATTCATATGACCATAACTCCAAGCACGAAATGAGTTAGGTGTACTACAAGATACCTTAAGAAATATCTTTGAATTATCTTTTCAAATCCATCAAGTTTGCTAAGTTTCGAGTTCAGATGAGTGAAATATGACATTTTGAAGTTAGGTTGTCCAGTTAAGAAAAGTTAGCCAAAAATAATGAGGGGTATTTTGGTCTTTTCCTTACCCTATCAGATTTAATTTATTTTTAATAATATTATAGGGGTCTAATCCTATTAGTTTCAGTTGTATAATACTAATTCCTAGGGTTTTAGTTGAGAGTTCAAGAAGAAAAAAGAGGAGAGGATCAAGCGTTCGTCGAGATTCTTGCGTGTTGTTGCGGATTTTCACCATGAGTTTGAACCCTAAGAGGTATTAAGCTTCCATAGTGTTGGGATTTTTCACCCACACATCAAACATGTTATTTTCAGTATAATTTCACTCTCAAAAGTTGAAGGATTTAAGTTCTTGATAGGTGTTCTTGAAGTTATTTTAAATCTTGTTTTGTTGGGGTTTTGATGATTTTTTGCGATGAAACTGATTGTTTAGAGTGTTGTTCTGAGTGTATTAGTGTGTAATTAGGTTGGGTAATTGAATCTAAGGAAAACTTGAGAAAATAAATCGATTAAAAGAGATTTAGGATTAGAACACGAGAGGTGAAATTCGTCGAACTTGGCCTGGGGAAAGGCTGGCACGGCGTGCCCCAAATGCGCCCAAGGGGCTGGGTTGGCACCCCTGAAGTGTGACCATATGCAGTCTCTTAAGTGAGGGGATGGCGCCCCACGCCTAGAATGCGCTAGGGTCACTTGCCCTCACTCTTTTTCCGTCGGTTGTCCCGTTTGTGCTCATTTAAAGTGTATCTTCGCCCTCGTTGATTCTAATCAGTCTAAACTAATTTCAATCACCTATAAATCATTCTTATAACATGATTATAACCTTTAATTCATAATTCAAATTTAAGGTAAATTTAAAAGTTAAGTCTTGAGAGTTCTTCTGATCATTTTGAGAAAGCCTCTTTGAGTCCTTATGAGAAGTCTTCTACAATTCTAATAATTTGTTTCAAGACTCACGTAAGTGAGCATGAAAGTATGGAGAATGTAGTCATGAGTGTACTTTGTCATCACGAGATCATTCATATCATGAACTATAACTCATGAATTCATAATTCACATTCAAGAGAGAGTTAAGAGTAGAGTTCAAGAAATTCTTTGAGTTCATTTGTGAATCCTTTGAGATTAACTATCGATTTGAGCAAAGTTGAGGATGTAAGTATGATAATGAGAAGAGTCGTACATGATTTCTTTATTGATATTTTATCCTTGAGTCGAGTCATGCATGTTCATAACTTCCGCATGAACTCCATTAGTTGAGTACCTTTGAGAGAAATAGTATCTTCAAGTTATAAGTCTTGAGTATTGAGTTCCTAATCATCTTTGAGTTTATCTTCCTAGTCATGGGACTATTACATGTTACCCGTGAAGTTTTTGAGTTGAGTACTTCGTACCCATAATTCCACATGAACCCTATAAGTCGAACAACCTTGAGATGAGAAGTATCATGTAGTCCTTAAGTTGAGTAGTTCGTGATCATAATTACGCATGAACTCTTTGAGTTGAGAATTCTTGAAGTGAGTAGTATCATTGAAGTTCTTGAGTGTCACGACCTGAGAGCACCCCCGAGTCGCAACAAGGTGTATTTGACCCCGAAGGGGTATCATACAAGCCTCTTAACATTTATTGCATTTGATATTGAAATAGCGCGGAATTAAAAACTCATTAAGTCTCAATTAATAAAACTTTATTTAATATAAATTTGAAATATAATGGAAGTCTAAGTCTCACATGGCCATGCTAGACCCAATCTTAAACATACTAGGGACACAAACCTTTACAATAGAAAATAACTACTAAAAAGTTTATTACATAGTTTAAGGAAAACATAAAGTCTTGTCCCCGAATCATGAGAACATACCAAGTCTTGGAAGAAAGAAATCCAACACTTCAAACTAACTAGAAGGAATATCACTTGCCAGAATCTACACTTGTAATAAAACATGAAAAATTTGGGTTTGTACACAAAAAATGTATTAAGTATGATGACCATGCAAAAACATGCGTAAAAGAGACAATTTAATTGGAAATCATGCATTATGCCACTTTTTAAATATCATGAACAATAGCATAAAAGACACCATGATCAAGTATAACATCATATAAGTCAAAACATCACATTTAGACCATAGTACAAGGAAACCATTACCTTTGCCTTTGAAGCTTCACTTCAAGCAACCCTTAGGGTATACCTTGTGCGATGTATGGATAGCGTCTCATACCACCACCCATGCTAAGGAACCACACTAAGATCACTAAAAGTGAACTCACCTTCCAATCCGTTCCTCCTTTACACAATATAGCATTCAAGAGACATAAATATTACATAATCACATTATCACAATAGGACCATCATCTAAGACAAACTCCAGGTCATACTTGTGCAATGTGCAAGTAGCATCCCATAATACTACTCACAGCAAGTATTCACTTGGAGCCACCATAGACTAGGCACATTCAATTGATTTAGTCATGACAAGGAAAGTAAGGCATGAATACAATCCAAGTAACACACTCGTTCATTAAGGACACACTCTTTCATTAGTCATTAAGATTTAGAGGTACTCACTATGACCATCTCCGAGCCTACTCATGCAATGTATAGGTAGCATCCCATACTACTACCTACACTTTATAGAACCTATCAAGAAACCATAATGACATCTCACATAATGGGAATACATGTTTAACCGACATAAACCATGAGAGCTAAATCATGGAATCCGATGTACTATCCCACATCGCAAGGGTTGGTCTACTTGCCTAAGGTAAACCGGTAATTAGCTTAAGTTGATCCACTATCTAGACCTATGAGGGCTCATAGTTTATGGGATAAGGGGGATGCTACTAGATACCCTGCCTCAACTCACGGCTGGGCACTCATCCCAAGATATTGCCACTAGATTCCACGCTCAACTCACGGAGGAACATACATCTCATACAATATCCACTCGGTTCCTAACCTACATTCCCATGGAGTAATTCATTCATTAAGGGAAAAGAGATTGTTATTGGATACCCCACCTCAACTTACGGGTGAGTATACACCCCCTTCCTTTATTGAATCATTGGGTAGCTCAATGGAGACATGGAGATTATTACTAGACACTCCGCCTCAACTCATCGATGAATATCCATTTCAAACCCCACCTCTCATTCATTCATTAGATTTCAATCGAGAAATAACCTTTCAATGACTCTACATTCATTTAAATATTCTTAAAAACTTCATTCATACTTCATTCATCAATATCATTTAAGAATAAGACCTCACTTATAACTCTATTTCATGCTAACATAATCATGACACAACCATAGAGATATCACACTTATAATCACAATAGATGCATTATGTAAACACCTTCACCTTTCAAGTGGATTAATATCAAGCTAGACAGTTCTATACCAACAAGTAAACTTCTCAAATCTTGCCTTCAAGGCCATAAATCTCAAGTATCAACCCAACAACAATTTCATCATGAATAAGCATAGATAATAACATTCTTCAACAATCTAAGGCCATTAGAACACTTCATATTTACATCGATTCATTATCAATACAACCCACTTATAAAGGCATAAATTGGGAATAAAGAGAAATAATGGGTTCATGGAGTATTTTCATTTTTAAATCACCAATATAGCAATAATACAAACATATAATACCATTAGAAACCTTTTGAAGCAATTTTGAGGATGAACCCATGAAGTTGAGTAAAACCTTAGTTTTCATGAACTTGAAAGCTTGAAAAGTTATTTTGAAATGGACTCTAGGGTGAAAGAAAACCCTAGATGAAGATCCACCATACCTTAATCTTGAAGAACCCAACAAAAATGAAGAAATACCTTGAAATCCTTCAACCCTAGCTTGACATAACCTTGGACTCCAAGAGAGTTTCTAGAGAGAAATGGTTTTATTTTGAAAGATGGAGTCTAAATGGGGACTTAAATGTTTTAATATTCTTAAAATAACTAAAAATACCTAAAACAAACATTGAAACACCTAGCCAAGCAAAGAGGGATTTTACTAAACCACCCTTCACTTAGCCGATTGAAAGACAACTTTTGCAGGCGTGACTTATGAACCACCCATCTACAGACCGTAGATGGGGTTACGGGGTGTGTTGTCACTTCGTCATTGGTGACTGAGGCTCAAAGATTGAAGCCTTGATCCCTAGACTAAAGCAGGACCTACGGTCCGTTACTTGAGCTACTGGTCGTAAGTCTTGGCCGTAGTTTACCCCATTTTGGCAGCTTTTGGGGTTTAACTTAGTGTCCTCCTCAAGGACCCCTTGGGTTGTTCGTGGGGAGTCGTCATGTCATTCCAAATACAAGAACGATTTATCTTGATTTCGACCTTCAAACGACATTCTAAAACTCCATTAACTTCAAAAGACTAGTTTTCGGATGTCATGGTCGTTCCTTGACGTTCGACTTCATAACTCTTTAAACTAAACTTCAAAAGCAATTTCTCATGATTTTAAAAAGTTACCAACTTCCAAAACACGCGTGAAGCTCTAGTTATTCCTATTTCATTTTTAAGGTCATTACATTGAGTTCCAAGTATTGAGTTTATATCTATGGTTATTGAAAACCTTGCATTGATTCGTTCACGTCCATAATTCGGCATGAACCATATATCAAGAAGTCTTTTACAAACATTTCAACTTTGTTTTAAGACTTAAGTTGAGTTGAGTAAAGAGTAAAGATTGAAGATTGAAGTCATTTCTTTAAAAGAGTATATCGAGACTATGTATTCCCAAAGATTAAATGTTTTCACATTTAAACAAAAAAGGAAACTGAGATTTCAAAAAAAGTCTTTCTGCTTGTTTTTCATTAAAGAGGAAACTTTGATTTCCAAAAGAGCCTATGAGCTAGTTTTTCAGTAAAGCGGAAACTGAGATTTCCAAGAGAGATTTTAAGCTAAGTTTTGAGTAATTATCTCAAACCAATGAAAGAATTAAGTTATTATAAAAACATATGAGCTAAGTATATTTATGGGAGTAGTATTGAGCACCTATATGGGGATGCGAGTTCATATTAACTCAATTCTCCATAACATGTAGTCATCATGGGTATTAAAGGATAATACTTTTTAGCTGATCAGTTAAGTTAAGCTAGTGGATCCACTAAGTTAAGCGTTCTATATGACGATAAAGTATAGGACAATTCTGACAGCGATGCAAGATGTTGTATCACCACTTAGACTCATAGTGGTGGTTATCGGTTAGAGAATCTCCTACAGAAACTATATTACTTTATTATATAAGTAAAGTTAAGTTTGTTATTGCATTTTCTTTAACGAACTGAGTTGCTTTTACTGTTTGTAAAGCTTTACATATATTGCATGTGTATTGTTGCTTTATATTGAGTTGAGTATCCAGAGTTGAGTGTACAGAGTCGAATATCATATCTTTGAGTTGAGTATCTTATCCTTGAGTGATTCTGAGTTGAGTAAGTTTGAGTAGTTTTGAGTATCCTTGAGTTGAGTAAGTCTGAAAAGAGGTAAGTATATTTCCTTTTTATCAAGTTCAAGCTTATGTTTATGCTTTAGAATTTCCTTTACATGCTTGTACATTCCATGTACTGAGCCATTTGGCCTGTATCTTTTGATGATGCAGACACAGTATTCAGAATCATCAACATGAGCTTCGTTGATACATCCGAGAGTTTGAGTTAGCTATGGAGCCTCATTGCTTCCGGAGGATTTCATTTACTTTTCAATTTCGTTAGGATGTCGTGAGTCTTGTCCCGACTTCCATCTTTATCATTTATAGGCTTCATAGATAGTCAATTGAGAAGTCTGTATTATTTATTTTATGTAATGTTTTAAAGACTTAAGTAGTCTATTTTAGGGTGAGTTGAATATATTATTTTTATTCAGAATTAATCTTTTAAGATAAAGCTTTGTAATTGAGTTTTTGATTTTATTTAGTTTTTTAAGCTTTGTATGCTTGAGTTAGTCTTCCGCTTGTAGTCAGTCAAGATGAGGGTTCGCTTAGGGACCAACAGAGGTCTTCGAGTGTCAACCACGTCCAGGGTGTAGGCACGGGTCGTGACACCTTTAACTCTTGATGTTTAAAAACTATTCGTTCACATTAAGATTATTTTCGGGAGTTCTACTCGCCCGAATTCGATTCTGTAAAAACGGGCTCCTTAACGTCTTGTCTATCTACTCATGGGATTGAATTCATAATTAAATCTCTCATTCATCAGCAGATTTCCTTAGACCTCACCTGACTCAGATTTCGTCCAAATCTAGACTAGGCTAGGAATTCCCAAGTCACTACCCAAAAGTTTTTGTGGCCCAAATCTTTCTCTATTGGTTTTTCCATAACGACGAAAATAGGTCTTTACAGAATCGTACAAAAATCAAGCTTGAACGTGAAGAAATATTAACTATGTATGAATAAAAAAAATACTTCATGAATATGTATTGGTTAATTAGTGCTTGTAACTACACTTTGTTTTATTACCATTTGGGGAAAATATTAGTACATTAGAATTATATTCTAAGGCGTTTATATTCACTTTATTTGTTCACACACTAAATACAATTTATTCATGCAATGAATACAATTTTTGTTAGCTATATTCGTTAGCGTTTGTTCATTCACGAAAAGAATACAAAAATGCAGGAGTATATACATAGTACATAACCAAAAAAATATTATCAAACAAAGACACACCAATAAGAATACAGTCAAACAATGATACAAACATAAAAAGTGCATCTCATACTTGAAATTTGAAAGTAACGCATGTATAGTGCAACATCAAAGAGAAATACAAGATTTGCTGGATATTTCCTCCGACAAAATATAGAAATACAAGTGAAATAATAATAAAAAATACTGATAAAATATCATTTTTGCTACTCTTCTCTTCTGCATACTCCAAATTCATTTACTAATATACTATCAAATGTTCTGCCATATATTTTTTAATTAGACGAAAACATAGAGAAGATCCATCATACTTAATTCTCTTTCCGATCCTTCTTTTACTATAATATATTATATATCATGTAATATTAATTTTCTTTATTTAATATTTATATGTTTATAAAACAATAATATTTATAGGAAATACTGAAGCATTATAAATGATGTATCCAACGACGACATACCATCATGTACCTCACGTTTTAAAAAAATTTACAGAACTGTTTTAAAGCTAGCGTGCCTCTTGTGATCTACTATTTTTATATTAGAGCACATTTTATAATGTAGCTAAAAACTGCTTATTTCATAAGAATATGTTTATTATAAAATCTGTTAATCAAACACAAAAAAAGACCTAACCAACATTTTACTAACAATTTCTTTTTATATATATATAACTAGATGGACATTGCCCGTGTCAGCACGGGCCCAATATTTTATATTGGGTAAGTTAAATAAAATTACTATTGAATTAAATTAGTCATACTAAAAAGACCTCAGTTATAATAAATAAATAAAAACGTCTTATAACTAAAACATGGTCATTCAGCATTTTTTATCTCCAAAAAATGGTCGATGCAACAATATCTGCTTCTTGTTGGTCATCTTTCTTGCTTCTTCTAACATAATAGAGTAAATAAAGTATCCATGTATCTCCTTTCTGACTCATTTTATTAGTGTACCTTAAAATGAAAGTAAAATGAGATAGAAGCAACAACTTATTTTTCAATATGTAGATGTAAAAATAACATAAATGAACAACATACTACATTTCTCTTATTCTGCTTTGTTATGATGCGGTACACTATAATAGATATTTATCTATAGGAAATTGTAAAGTAGCAAGTGTTTTTTGCTTTAAGACAACCTAAGAAAATAAAAAATGTGCTTTTATGTCATTACAATCCTCACATATTAGATATTCACTACAACAAAAATACATAAATAGAAATATTCATGGAGTTCTAAAGCTTTTACCGACATTAATTAATTATCATTGGATTTAATGTTGTTATAGACTTTAGGAACATTTATAAAGAGTGCTAAGTGCCGCTAAAATACATATGTAGTGACAATTATGCTATTGTGGTTAATTAATTGCCGCTAAAGATCATTTTTGATTTAGTGATTTTCTTCTCATATTCACAAGTATTTGGCTACCAATGCTAATAACAATAAAATGTCGCCCTTGACCTTTTTCTTTTTATTTCCTTTACTCGGTGTACATCTTCTCATATTCACCTGTATTTAGCTACCAAGTCTAATAACAATAATATGTCGCCCTTCACCTTTTTCTTTTATTTTCTTTACTCATCGTACATCGCTCTTCTAGTTGCATCTCATGTAGCAGTTGGTTGCAATTTCTTACCTTAGCACATCTACAAAAAGTCCTTACTTGAACCTACTTTTCCTAAGAATTAACAGAAAGGAACAAATTCAATATGCTATGAGAAATAAATTAAAAAGAAATAAAGAATGAAGAAGGGACAAAGTTGTTCTTGAGTTCAATAGGTGAAGTACGTATTAGGCTATTAGCAGAGACACTACCATTGACTGCTTGCTCTATAATCTCATATAAGTACTTAATATGATAAAACTACAAAAAACTAAATTCAATCAGTCTCATTATAAGTACTTAATATGATAAAACTACAAAAAGCTAAATTCGATCAATCTTATTATCCTCTACTGGAGCAGGAATGTTCTAAATACAAATCATATATTTTATGATGCACGGAATGTGGCTTCCGCTGGGCTTCGGAATGAGCAGATTTATTTTCAACAAATAAATGATATCCACAGACTGAAAATGAAGATAATTGCATACTAAATCATGCAACAAAAGTTTGAATGATACCTTTGATATATGCTCTTTTTCATTAACTGGCTCATTAATGACCTCTCACCAAGTTTATAAACCGTTGCATTATCTATGAACAATTAACTTTGTCTTTGTGCAAGTATCTGCAGATGCGCAAAAATCAGAACAACAGAAAGCAGAACTATGTGACATGGACATGAAAATCTCTGATTTGTCGATTCTAACCTTTGTTTGACAATTGCTTCCAATGCTAGTTTGAGATTTTCATGAACAGGATGACTTTCATCACTTTCACACAATCACAACTGTTTCAAATGGGGCCAAAGATTTTCTTCATACACATTGATAACAACAAATTTAACAACAAAACAATCTATATTGAAAGCTTACCCTGAATTTTCAGGTGTCGATATCACTGCTAATTTCATGGAAGCACCAAAGAATTTAACAACTCAAATTCTTTCCCAACAATCACCTGAATGTCGTGATATCACAGACCACAGGAAAATTAAATCACCTCAAGGCAGAAGCCTTAACATATTAACATTAATCAATTGTTAGGGGGGAAATACCATATATATATAAAAAAAAGGATATCAGGGGAAAAAAATGCCTACTGATTTAGGCTCACTGTTCAACTTCATTAACGCCTTGGATCATCTCCCAAAACAATCAACTCTTGGAACTAATAATAAGCAGAGATGCCATGATTTGGTTGTAACAGAACTTCAAGATCCGCATCATTGTAACAAATCTTCAAGCTTTTGCGATATTTTTCTTCAAAATGTAATTAGACCAGGATAATCTCTTAGGTACTATCGAGTCAATGTTCATTTGAATCAGAAGCTTTTTAAAAATGTAATGAAGATGTGAAAATGATGAGCAATCTTAAGGAACAAAAGAGATCGAGGCACGTTAAAGTAGAATGATTCTAAAGAAACGTATATCATCAAGGAAGATACAACAATATCATGAGATAGAAGAGGGTGATATAAGCAAAATGAAAGAGAGCATGAAACAAGAAAGGATAGATGGGATTAAACTAAAACAACAACATGAATTAAGTAGTTACTAAAAAAGATAGTGTAGCCGAAGACATTGAAGTAAGTGAATATGCCCAAGACAAAGTAGGGTTAGGAGTACAAATGATTCAACATTTTTCATAGATCAATAATTGTACTACACATTCCTTTTCTTGAATTACTTTATACAAAAAGGAATTTTAATCAAATTTTCTATTCTAAATATCATATAATGTGTGGTTGATTTCTACGACATGTCTATATGAGGATAGATTCATAAAAACAGTTTCGTTGTTTTTTTCATATTAAAAGTAATATTCTATTGAAAAAACTCACCTGGACATATAAATTTAATTTTTTCCTTTAGTACACACATATACATTATTTTCAAGATGACATCCACAAAATATGTTTGATTCTTTTTAATTGTTCAATAATACTCATGTGGTAGAATATTTATTTATGATTAGAATAAAAACACCACCATACTTGTGGCGTTACTCAAAACTTGCGTTTACCTATCTTTGCAGTAGTAACTCCGCCGAAGGTGAAAGCTAGCCTTTTAAACCAAAAATAATATGAATAAATGGCTTTTTATGAAATTAGCCTTTTCTTTTCTCTTTTAACAGTCAAATACTCAAATGCATTTCTTCACCTAATTGAGGATTGATCTATGACTCAATCATATATATTTTATCAGGCTGAAATTCTAATTAAAGTTGCTTATAAGCATTAACCTTTCTGCCTTTTGGATTAAGAATCACCATTTACATGAATGTAGCGGTACAATTATTTTTTTTTATCTTCTTGAGATTTAAAATCCATGGTAACTCGAAAACATCGAATAATAACAGTATATACCCAGGATGACCCAAAGTAAATGAAGATACTAAAGAATAGAGAACAAAAAACTCTTTAACTTTGAAAGAAAACAACGGTTTAAAATTTAACAAAACGCAGATCCCAAAATACCCGTATGAGAGAAAATATTTGCAGCGGAAGCTCGATCAGTTCAGCTTCACCCCCTTCATTTCGATGTCATTAATTAATACATGCATGTACAAATCGAATACAAAATTAAAAAAGATCAAATGAAAGGAACAAAATTGATATGTAAGCCAAATGAAGAAAATGGGACACGTGGGGACATTAAAATACACACACAATTAATTTTGGAATTCCAAAAGTAGCCCTGATCTTTCAAATTTCACCGTACAATATTTATTCCATTCTGTACAGCCTTGTGAAGCTGTGTTCGTCCTCCCTTATCCCCTTATTTAGAAATGGGACTTTGTTGGACGAACACAGCACAACAAAGTTGTACAAAATGCAGTCCAAATAGTACTGTAAAATTAGATGTGGCTCATTAACAAATAGACACATTTATTATACGTGTCCTTTCTATCCATTCAACAACCCACGTGTTCCTTCCTTTTTCCAATTTGTAATTACTTTTCTTCTTTTCTCCCTCTCTGTATCTTGTTGTCTTCTTTTTTTCTACTCTTCATTCTTCCCTTTTATTCTCTCTTTGTTTTGTTCTTTTTTTAATTCTCTACATTAATGGAATAAATATGACTCTTAAAGAAATTTATTTCACTTTATTTTTCACATTAACCTAAATTGTCAAGTTGGGGTTCTAA
The DNA here is from genome assembly GCA_016801875.1 of Solanum sitiens. Lineage (NCBI taxonomy): Eukaryota > Viridiplantae > Streptophyta > Magnoliopsida > Solanales > Solanaceae > Solanum > Solanum sitiens. The sequence goes on along the minus strand of JABWTJ010000023.1, from coordinate 915,479 downwards.
GAATTCAGTCAGTCATCATATACTTTGTAGATAACTTAAGGGATTGAAAGTTCTACAAATGCCCATAAATTATTTTGGAGTTCACATATTCTGAGGAAAGGAATGAGAGGAGGGCTTCAAATTGCAATGAAATTGCGATAGATCTTACATTTTTGCCTAATTATATTTTTGAGATTTATTTAATTCGTGATTTTCTTTGTGTTTCTTATTTGCCTCAATTCTGAAGAAGAATTTTTTCTTCATTGTTTATTTAATGCAGACAGGTATTGCTAATGGAATTTGATGGACATTTGTTCGTTTGGATACTTGGATTTTCTACATACATATTTGTATGTGTTTGATTAGAACAAAATCAAAACTCAAATGTTAATGGAAGTTTCAAACTAAAACTTAAACATCATAAGCCTAAAGAACACGATAAGCATAGATAGACCGTTGAGAACTGCGGAATGTGCTTCTACTTCAATCTTTGTCTCATCTTTCGGCTCTTCTTCTTCAACTTTCTCATACTCTTCTTCTTCCACGGTAGAAAAACATACTCTTCTTCTTCCACGGTAGAAAAACAAGAAACAAACAAAATGACGAAATTAAGCATAAAAGACTTGTGGATGAGTGTAAATGGACAAATACGGTGCTACAAAATTCATGTTATCTTAACTCTTATTCTGAATTGGTGATGGTCAAAAATTATTTCTAATGCTCCAATAAATTATCACAGAGATCAGTTTTTTTTTTACATGATAAAATATGGTAATACATATTAGTATGAAGAATAAAGTAGTACATGTATAATGATAGAGTAGTAAATGTGTTTCCATTCCAAGGAAATAACCTTGTACCAATTTACCCCCAAATTCATCAACTTTAAGAAAAAATTGATTTGCTTTCCATACATTTACAGAGTACCATGCATGTTTATACCTTTTTTTTGTAGTTACCCATTGCACATTGAAGAACAAAATCGGAAATCCATCCAAAAAACTTAATAGTAGAAACAAATTAATGAATATCCAAAAGACAAAGTTAATACATATACATCTTGAAGACAGTGGCATGTTATACAAGGATGTTACAAATTTCAATTGAAATTCACGGCTCAGAGACTCGACGATGATCGTTATCGTCGATTGTATAATTTAAGCGGCTCTTTGAAGTCCCGGTTGATCGATTAAATTTTGAACACCAATCATATTCTTCTATTTTGATAAGGAGAAACAATGTTGTGGACATTACTGTCTCTTCCGGTGTGAAGATTGAAAGAAGGAAGAAATGGGTTTGGAAGATTGTAGAAGTTGATGGAGTAATGAAATGGAATCCACATGTCATTGAAAGAGGAAAGAGCTTGATAAAAGTGCAAGGCAAAAGTACCACTCACATAACATTTTTTACAATTTTAGAATACAATGTTCGTCAGCGAATATTTGCTCTTCTTCGCTTGTGTTATCATTTCTTTAATTCGGAATTAAATTATATTGTTAAGACTATTCAAGAATTTCTCCTCGAATATGATCATTTGATTACTAATAATCCATTCAGAAGATGAGTTCGATTAGAATATGGAAATGATTTATGAACAAAATTTGATAAGGTAAGTAGTACAACTATTTTCGACAAAAGAATTATGTTTCCTTTATATAGCCTATGTTTCTCTTGTGGGGTCCATCGCCATGTACCAAACTTTGAATTGTTTTCTGGCAATTTCAAAGTTTGGCAGAGTTGGTAAAGAAAAATATTGTTCTTTTCCAATTTCAAAGTTTGGCAAGAGTTGGTAAAAAAAATATTGTTCTTTCTTCAATTTCAAAGTTTGGCAAGAGTTGGTAAGCTATGAAGAAGAAAAAAATTGTTTTTTCTTCTGTAGCACATTTGGAAGGTAGTGTATTTGTTCTCTATAAAAGGGAGGACGATTCTTCATTCTCAATGTACAAGAAAAATTACAAAGGAGAGAAAAAAAGAGTGAGGCATCACAGAAGAAAATAATCTGTGAGGAAAAAATAGAGAGTTCGAGCGATATTGTAGTGAGGTGAAAAAATCAAAAGAGGGTTATTTCTTTTGAGTGTGTAGTGGTCTTTGGAGTTTTACTCAGACCTACAAGTGTAAAAATCCTTACTATAGTGATATTCGTTGCTCCTCTCGGATCGTGGTTTTTCCCTTATTTAGGAGGGTTTTCACGTAAAATCTTAGTGTCATTATTTCTCTTTTTATTCTCGTTGATTAACCGTATTATTGTGTTCCGCTTTTATTGCTTTTATCACCGCAAATATTATTTCTGTTACGAGTTTATTCCCTACAATTGGTATCAGAGCACAGGTTCTGCTCATTTACAGAAATATTTTTTGCAGCTTATTGTACTATACTAAAAAAAATGTCTGGAGTAAAGTACGAGGTAGAAAAATTCAACGGTGATAGCGGTTTCTCACTGTGGCAGAGAAGGATGAGAGACTTGCTCATCCAACAGGGCTTGCACAAGGCACTAGGCGGCAAATCCAAAAAGCCCGAATCCATGAAACTTGGGGATTGGAAAAAACTGGATGACAAGGCTGCCAGTGCAATCAGATTGCACTTAACAGATGATGTAGTTAATAACATCATCGATGAAGAGAGTGCATGTGGCATTTGGACAAAGTTAGAAAATCTATACATGTCCAAAACGCTGACAAATAAATTGTACCTAAAGAAACAATTATACGCGCTACATATGGGTGAAGGTACAAATTTTCTGTCTCATTTAAATGTACTTAATGGACTAATCACGCAGCTAGCAAACCTCGGAGTAAAGATCGAGGATGAAGATAAAGCCATAGTGCTCCTAAACTCGTTGCCATCTTCCTACGATACTTTAGCAATAACCATTTTACATGGTAAGGACTCTATTGAGTTGAAGGATGTCACATCAGCCCTTCTACTTAATGAGAAGATGAGAAAAAGGCCTGAAAATCACGGACAGACTCTCATCACGGAAATTAGAGGCAGAAGTTACCAAAGGAGCTCAAGTAACTATGGTAGATCCGGAGCTCGTGAAAAGTCCAAGGTCTGATCAAAATCGAAGGCCAGAAATTGCTACAATTGCGATCAACCAGGACACTTTAAAAGAGATTGTCCAAATCTAAAAAGGGACAAAGGGGAAAGCAGCGGCCAGAAGAATGATGACAACACAACTGTCATAGTGCAAAATAATGACAGTGTTGTTCTCCTCATAAATGAGGAAGAAGAATGCATGCATTTGGCAGGTGTAGAGTTGGAATGGGTGGTCGACACAGCAGCATCTTACCATGCCACACCGGTAAGAGATCTTTTTTGCAGATATATAGCCGGTGATTTTGGCAATGTGAAAATGGGTAACACTAGTTACTCAAAGATTGCAGGGATGGGAGACATTTGCTTAAAGACAAATGTTGGATGCACATTAGTGTTGAAAGATGTGCGCCACGTACCTGATTTGCGGATGAACTTGATCTCGGGAGTTGCTTTGGACCGAGATGGATATGAGAACTACTTTGCAAAACAAAAATGGAGACTCACCAAAGGGGCATTGGTGATTGAAAAAGGAGTTGCTCGTGGCACGTTGTACAGGACAAATGCAGAAATATGCCAAGGTGAATTAAATGCGGCTCACGAAGAGAATTCTGCAGATTTATGGCATAAAAGAATGGGTCATATGAGCGAGAAGGGATTGCAAATTCTTTCCAAAAAATCACTCATCTCTTTTGCCAAAGGTACAACGATAAAACATTGTAACTACTGCTTATTTGGTAAACAACATAGAGTCTCATTTCAGACATCATCTGAAAGAAAGTCGAATATACTTGATTTGGTATATTCTGATGTTTGTTGTCCAATGGAGATAGAATCGATAGGAGGTAATAAATACTTTGTTACCTTTATTGATGATGCTTCTAGAAAATTGTGGGTTTATATCTTGAGAACCAAAGATCAGGTGTTTCAAGTATTTCAAAAGTTTCATGCTCTGGTAGAAAGAGAGACAGGTCGGAAGCTAAAACGTCTCCGAACTGACAATGGAGGTGACTACACTTCAAGAGAATTTGAAGAGTACTGTTCAAACCATGGAATCAGACATGAAAAGACAGTTCCTGGAACCCCACAACACAATGGTGTAGCTGAAAGAATGAATTGTACCATTGTTGAGAAGCTGAGAAGCATGCTCAGAATGGCTAAATTACCTAAGACATTCTGGGGTGAAGCAGTTCGGACTGCGTGTTATCTTATCAATCGTAGTCCATCAGTTCCATTGGAGTTTGACATTCCGGAGAGAGTTTGGACCAATAAGGAGATGTCTTACTCGCACCTAAAGGTATTCGGTTGCAAAGCTTTTGCACATGTACCGAAAGAGCAGAGAACCAAGCTAGATGATAAATCAGTTCCTTGCATATTCATCGGATATGGAGATGAAGAGTTCGGGTACAGACTATGGGATCTTGTAAAGAAGAAGGTCATCAGAAGCAGAGATGTAATCTTTCGAGAAAGTGAAGTTGGAACTGCTGATGATCTATCCGAGAAGGCCAAGAAAAAGAATGGTATAGTCCCTAATCTTGTTACCATTCCTTCTTCTTCTAACCATCCCATAAGTGCAGAAAGTACGATCGATGAAGTTGCTGAGCATGAAGAGCAACCTGATGAGATTGTTGAGCAGGGGGAGCAACTTGGTGATAATACCAAGCAAATGGAGTACCCAGAAGAAGAAGAACAATCTCAAGCTCTGAGGAGATCAGAAAGACAAAGGGTAGAGTCATCCAAATACCCTTCCTCAGAGTATGTCCTCATCAATGATGAAAGGGAGCCAGAAAATCTTAAGGAGATGTTGTCTCATCCAGAAAAGATCCAATGGATGAAATCCATGCACGAAGAGATGGAATCTCTACAGAAAAATGGCATATACCAGCTAGTTGAACTTCCAAAAGGCAAAAGACCGCTTAAGTGCAAGTTGGTCTTTAAACTCAAGAAAGATGGAAATGGCAAGTTGGTCAGGTACAAAGCTCGATTGGTTGTAAAAGGCTTCGAACAAAAGAAACGTATTGATTTTGATGAAATTTTTTCACCTGTTGTCAAAATGACTTCTATTCGAACTATTTTGAGCATAGCAGCTAGTCTAGATCTTGAAGTGGAGCAATTGAATGTGAAAACTGCATTTCTTCACGGAGATTTGGAAGAAGAGATTTATATGGAGCAACCAGAGGGATTTGAAGTATCTGGAAAGAAACACATGGTGTGCAAATTGAATAAGAGTCTTTATGGGTTGAAACAGGCCCCAAGGCAATGGTACAAAAGTTTGACTCTTTCATGAAAAGTCAAACGTACACAAAGACCTATTCTGATCCATGTGTATACTTCAAAAGATTTTCTGACAACAATTTTATTATTTTGTTGTTGTATGTGGATGACATGTTAATTGTAGGACAAGACAAAGAGCTGATTGCAAAGTTGAAGAAAGATTTGTCCAAGTCATTTGACATGAAAGACTTGGGCCCAGCACAACAAATTCTAGGGATGAAGATTGTTCGAGAACGAACAAAAAGAAAGTTGTGGCTATCTCAAGAGAAGTACATTGAATGTGTACTAGAACGCTTCAACATGAAGAGTGCTAAACCTGTTAGCACGCCTCTTGCGAGTCATCTGAAGTTGAGCAAACAGATGTGTCCTACAACAAAAGAGGAGAAAGAGGCAATGGCTAAAGTTCCTTATTCTTCAGCAGTGGGGAGTTTGATGTATGTGATGGTGTGTACAAGACCTGATATTGCTCATGCAGTTGGTGTTGTTAGCAGATTCCTTGAAAATCCTGGAAAAGAATACTGGGAGGCAGTTAAGTGGATACTCAGGTACCTAAGAGGTACCACAAGAGATTGCTTGTGTTTTGAAGGATCTGATCCAATCTTGAAGGGCTATACTGATGCTGATATGGCAGGTGACCTCGATAATAGAAAATCCACTACTGGATATTTGTTTACATTTTCAGGGGGAGCTATATCATGGCAGTCAAAGTTGCAGAAGTGTGTCGCACTCTCTACAACTGAGGCAGAATATATTGCAGCTACTGAAGCTGGCAAAGAGATGGTATTGCTGAAACGATTTCTTTAAGATCTTGGATTGAATCAGAAGGAGTATGTCGTCTATTGTGACAGTCAAAGTGCAATAAACTTGAATAAGAACACCATGTATCATGCAAGGACGAAGCATATCGACGTGAGATATCACTGGATTCGTGAAAAGATAGAGGACGGATCTATGCAGTTAATGAAGATCCCTACTAGTGAAAACCCTTCAGATATGCTGACCAAGGTGGTACCAAGAGACAAGTTTGAGCTATGCAAAGAACTTGTCGACATGCACTCAAGCTAGAAACCTAGAGCTACCTCCTTCAGGTGAATGGGTCTGGAGGGGGAGATTGTGGGGTCCATCCCCATGTACCAAACTTTGAATTGTTTTCTGCCAATTTTAAAGTTTGGCAGAGTTGATAAAGAAAAATATTGTTCTTTCTTCAATTTCAAAGTTTGGCAAGAGTTGGTAAAGAAAATATTGTTCTTTCTTTAATTTCAAAGTTTGGCAAGAGTTGGTAAGCTATGAAGAAGAAAAAACAATACATTTGGAAGGTAGTGTATTTGTTCTCTATAAAAGGGAGGACAATTCTTCATTCTCAATGTACAAGAAAAATTACAAAGGAGAGAAAAGAAGAGTGAGGCATCACAGAAGAAAATAATCTGTGAGGAAAAAATAGAGAGTGCGAGCGATATTGTAGTGAGGTGAAAAAATCAAAAGAGGGTTATTTCTTTTGAGTGTGTAGTGGTCTTTGGAGTTTTACTCAGACCTACAAGTGTAAAAATCCTTACTATAGTGATATTCGTTGCTCCTCTCGGGTCGTGGTTTTTCCCTTATTTAGGAGGGTTTCCACGTAAAATCTTAGTGTCATTATTTTTTTTTTATTCTCGTTGATTAACCGTATTGTTGTGTTCCGCTTTTATTGCTTTTATCACCGCAAATATTATTTCTGTTACGAGTTTATTTCCTACATCTCTTTGGACCCAGTAAAATAAGTTAATATCATTCTATTATTCAATTGAGGAAGGTTTGGCAGAATTGATTTATAAAACTCTATGAGCTCACTACTCTTTGAACAAGTGAAAGAAACTCTTTCAACACATCTTTTAATAGGATATGAACCGAAGAGTTTACTACTAACATTTACCAAGCACTTTCTTTTTATGTACCTTTAATCACAAGGTTTACAACACTAAGTAAATATTACAGGTCCTTAGACTTCACTTTGTTGTTGACATTACTTCTAATAAGACATGTAGAAATGTGGTAACTCAGAGCAAAGTTGGGATACATGGAAAGTCAAAGTTGCATTACTCCTCACAATTGGTAGATGAAAAAATTACTTATGCTACTAATGATATGTTAATATTATATGTGTTTAATTTCAATGTGATTTGAATTTTTTACAATGGAGTCTGGATAACTCTAGATTTGTAAAAATACTTGACATAAATCATCGGCTTTCTGTAACTGAAGCAAAATAGTGCAAGGGTCATTATATCTTATTTACTGGTTCTGTTGACCTTTTAAAGAATGTATTGAGATTATTAGGCGAGAAATGTATTTCTCATGTATTGAGATTATTATGCGATAGATGTTTTCTGAAAGTTTTCAAGGATGTGAAATTTTTATGTTGATTTACATGATAAACGTTCTACATATAAATAGAATTTAAAATTTCAAGAAACATCAAAAATTAAATTGTTGGGCCCCTGCCCCGTGCGATGCACGGGCATCCCTTCTAGTTGGCTTATATATAAGAGTAAAAGTAAATATATATAGATAGATATAAATGTAAGAGTAGGTTTGGAGTTTAAATCTCACATGTTTGACTCGTACAAAAATTAAGCATGAACGTGAAGAAATATAAAATTGGGAAAAGGGTCAAAATTACTCCTCGACTTTGTTTTATTGGTTGATTTTACCCTTATCGTTAAAAGTAGGTTATTTTTACCCCTGCCGTTAATAAACTCAACAAATATACCCCTCATTAGAAGGAAACCCCCAAATCATTGAAATTATCCGATTTTTGTTTAAAAATAACCAAATATAACCCAAATCCGATCCATCTAACTAAATTAACCCAAATAAATATACTTAATTAACCAAGATTATAATTCCCAAATAAGAGAGAAACAATTCCCAATTTGTGTCACATTTTCAGATTGCACACTGATTTGCCACACAATATCATCTCCTAAATTTTAAGAATGATACAGTCTTCTTATGTGACTCAAGAGTCTGCCAACTCCTTTAATTTTGTATCCAAGTTGGTTTTTTTGCGTTTGATAACTCAAATAAACTCAATAAAAGCAGCTATACTGTAGATCTGCATTCAATTTGGGCTCTTTTTATTTTGATCCATAAGAAGAAGCCTCCACTACCCTGTATTTAGTTTGAATAGTGGTAGAAATTATGTTATTTCAAGCATTAGAAGAGTTATTCTTCAGTTCATTGGGAGAAAATTTCATTTGGATTTGCCTCTGTCGGTGTTAATTGTGAGGTTTTCAATGGGTTGGAGAAGATGGGGATGTTAGCAAGAATGAAGTAGTAGTACCCATCAATGGTGTTGAATCAGAATGTCCAAAAACGCTACTAATTTTGATGAGTCGTGCTACTATTGTGGTCACAGGGCAGCTGTTGAAGCCTTGGCAACCTTCAACGAACAATTTGAGATAAATATCATGTCTTTTCGATTGATTTTGATAGACAATCTAGGATTTATGTGTTAGCTATAATAAATATTGTGAGTGTTCTTTGGGTACTTAACCAGAACATTGAGAAGAAAGGGAAGAACACTGAGATGAAGAAGATTGGAAATGGGTTAATTTCTTATGGGTTCTGTTTAGTTTAATGGGTCGGTTCTAATTCGATTAAATTTTTTTTGATAATTTCAATAAAAATGGGTACTTTCAACTGATTTGGGGACTTCCGTCCAGAAAGGTGTATATTTATTGAATTTATTAACGACAATGATAAAAATAATTTATTTTTAACGATAAGAATAAAATCAATCAATAAAATAAAGTTAAAGGGATAATTTTGACCATTTTCCCTATAAAATATGTATGAATAAAGAGAATCTTTCATGAATGTGTGTTGCTTAATTAATGCTAGTAACTACACATTATTTTATTACCATATATGGAAATATTAGTACATTATATTCTGAGACGTGTATATTCACTTTATTTGTTCAACTAAAGAGTATATTTTATACACACAATAAATACAATTTGTGTCAGTTTGGTAGCATATGTTCAATCCCGAAAAGAATATAAAAATGTAGGAGTATATACATGGTACATAACCACAAAAAATATTACTATCAAACAAAGACACACCCATAAGAATACAGTCAAACAAGGATATAAACATAAACAATACAATCATACTTGAAACTTGGAAGTAATGCATGTATAGTGCACCATCAAAGAGAAATACAAGGGGTGTCGATTTTTTTTTTGACTAAGTATAAATATAGAAATACAAATGAAATTATAAAAAAAAATTAAAAAATACTTCACTGATAATTTTTTTTTTCCTACTCTTCTTTCTCCCTACTCCAATTACATCTTACTAATATACTTTTAAAATTTTCGGCTTCATTATTATTATCGTCATATATTTACTAACTATTTCTTATATTTTTTAATTAGATGGAAACATATAAAAGATCCATCACATTTAATTCTTTTTAGAACCCTTCTTTTATTATAATATATTATATATTATGTAATTTTAATTTCTTAATTTAATATGTTATATTTTTATAAAATAATAATATTACGGAAAAGGGCCTAAAATATCCTCAAACTATTAGAAATGGTACAAAAATACCCTTCTTCCACCTATTAGCCCTCAAATACCCCTCACATCTACCTTTGGGCTCCATATTACCCTTACTTCTAACAGACCTCAATTAAAATTCAATTAATAAATTCATTAAATGATGTGGCAATCATCTATTGGTCACTTCATAATTAACTTAATCAAATTTAAAATAATTACCCATTCCCAAATCAAATCATCCGCCCCAATCAATTTGACCCATCAACCCCATATTAACTACCAACTTAAGTTTTTCTCATCTCTTTCTCCAAGTGCAGTTTGCTGTTCTCCAATCAAAAATTCAACAATTGGTTCCATTTTTTTATTTGTCTTGTTTTTATCATCCATCTCTTATTCTCTTATATTTTCTATTCTCCAAAGCCCTAGAGTTTTTTTTTTTTACTTGCTTAGTAGTTGCATATTTTGAATATTGTGATTCTTTCTGCTTTTGCTCACTCAGGAAAAAAATTGGTTGATTTTTTGTTTTCTTATTCTTTTAATTATAGCTCGAAATTTTGAGATTGTGCACTTATCTAGCTTTGAATGTGAAACAAAATGTATAAATAAAGTCCACAAAGATGAGATTCTTATCATGAAATTTTGTGAATTTTCGGTGGTTGGAATCAAAGTTCTTGAGTTTACAATATCAGTCGAATTATTTAAACAACTAATTTGTAATTTATTCCCAAGACAACATAGCTAGAATTCAATTTCTTACGAGAAAATTATGTTTCTTCCATCAATTTTTCGCCTATTTACGAATACTAATATAGCCAATAGGTCAAATTTTTTTACTCAAGATGCACGGTACATTTATTAGAGAAATGTGATGTTAATGATCCCAAATGAGTCTATGATTCTTTATTTGAGCTGGTCTTCGTTCCAGCTATAGAAACAAAATTAATTTGGGGCGGGTTTTATTTAATTTGGGGCAAGTCAATTTGATTTGAATTGGTGGAATATTTTAAAATTTGTTTAAGTGAATTATAAAGTGACCAATAGATGATTGCCATGTCATTTAATGAATTTATTAATTGAATTTTAATTGAGGTCTGTTAGAAGTAAGGGTAATATGGAGCCCAAAGGTAGATGTGAGGGGTATTTGAGGGCTAATACGTGGAAGGAGGGTATTTTTGTACCATTTTTAATAGTTTGAGGGTATTTTAGGCCCTTTTCCGATAATATTATAGACAATACTCAACATTATAAACAAGGTACCAGTGACGACATATCATCATGTATCTCACGTTAAAAAGAACGAAAAAGGGTCAAAATTGCCCCTGAACTATGCGAAATAGATCACTTATACCCTTCGTTATATTTTGGGATCAAAAATACCCCCGCCTTTATCCCAAGAAACCACAAATACCCTCCAAAGTTAACACCCCAAAATTTTAATGATGTGGCAAGCCACATGGACTACTCCCTCCACCTAAGTTGCCAACTAGGATCCCCACTAACACATGCTTACTAACCCATCAATTCATCCATCCAAATTAAATTAAATTCCCCTCATTATTCATTGTACCCTTACCATCACCAGAACTTTTTTTTTCCTTCATAAATTCGATAAGTGATAATTTAATTGCATCAAAAAAGTCCAGACATTACACCTCTAAAATCAAATCAAGTTAGCTAAATTGTTTAATCTCCCGTCTCAAAAAAAATTGAATAAGGAAAATTAAAAAAAATCCCAATCTCAATCACCATTGGAGATAAAATTTATATATCTTGAAGAAAATCATGATTGAAAGGCCTTTCTTCTTTCCTTTCATATTTCTTTCCTAAGTCCATACTAAACTCATAAATCCCTACTTTTCCACACCTCTTCCACATCCATTCTCCAAACCTCCTATGCGTGAAATGTGCCTCCGCCGCCACCGTCTCATCGCGGTCTCCGATAACTGTCATCGGCAGCCTCTCGTAGTGACCTATCTCCATCCCTTCTAAATCATCCAGCGGACCTAATTCGATTTTATTCACTTTGTAGAGCTCACAAGATCCGCCGATGTTGATCAACAGAGTATACCTTCTTGATCTCTCAACCTTATCAATTCCGACCCGATAGAACCTTATTCATCTTGCTCATTTCTTGAAAACTAAACTAAAAAATTCATTGCTTAGAAACTATCTTCAAAACTTAAAAATCGGATGAACAAATAAAATTAATGGAAACCTCTTGAAAACTAAACTAAAATACCCATTGCTTGAAACTTTAATGGAAAATATTTAATTTTTCTCAAAACTAAGATTTAATTTGGTAGGATGAATTGATGGGTTAGTAAGTATGGGTCAGTGGGAATCCTAGTTGGCAGCTTAGGTGGAGGGAGTAGTCCACGTGGCTTACCATATCATTAAAATTTTGGGGTGTTAACTTTGGAGGGTATTTGTGGTCTCTTGGGATAACGGCGGGGGTATTTTTGATCTCAAAATGTAACGAAGGGTATAAGTGATCTATTTCGCATAGTTCAGGGGCAATTTTGACCCTTTTCCGTAAAAAGAATCACAAAAATGCTTTAAAGCTAGTGTGCCTCTTGTGATCTACTGTTTTTTAGCATGTTTGACACTATTATTAAAAATTGCTTATTTTCAAAATTAGAAAACTATAAGGGTGTGTTTGGTATGAAGGAAATTATTTTTCATAGAAAATGTTTTCCTAGAAAATATTTTTCAGAAAAATAAGTAGATTTTTACTTATTTTCTCATGTTTGGTTGTTGAGTAGAAAATATTTTTCGGAATTTTTTTGTGTTTGATTATGGATGAAAAATGTTTTTGAGAAATATCTTTCATTTTTATTAGAGTAGAAAATAACTTTTGAAATTGAAAATATTTTTAAAAAACTAACTTAATTTGTTCTGGGGGTGGGGGTGGGGCTTAAAAAAAATTTGGGGGTGGAGTGAAGGGCTGATAGGGTGTGGGGTGTGGGGTGGGCGGGGTCAATGGTAGGGTGAAAAAATAAATTTTTAAAGTTGAAAATATTTTTGAAAGAGTAACTTTCACATATAACTATTCAAAAATAGCCTAATTACTCTTCATAGATATAGTTTCATAATTAAAATTCATAGCTACATGTTATAGGGAGTAGAGAGGAGAGAGAGACTGGGAGAGAGAGGAGAGAGGCGAGCGAGAGAGGGCAAAGAGTGGGAGAGAGGTGAATTGTATATGTACATCGGTTAGATAATTGTATATTATACATATGTATTTGTGTATATGGCAAGCGAGATTGGGAGAGGGAGGAGAGAGGTGAGCGAGAGAGGGCAGAGAATTGTAGAGAGGTGAATTGTATATATATATCATTTAGATAATTGTATATTATATATATGCATTTGTATATATGACACGCGGGATTGGGAGAGGGAAGAAAGAGGCGAGCGAGATTGGGAGATTGAGGAGAAAGGCGAGCGAGAGAGGGCAGAGAGTGGGAGAGAGGTTAATTTTATATGTATATCGGTTAGATAATTGTATATTATACATATGTATTTGTATATTCTAGCGAATTATATATATACAAACGTGACTAATTATACAAACTGTAAATCAGTCCACATAATTAATGTGTAATGTTAGTCGGGAGGGGTAATTATAGACAATACTCAACATTATAAATAATGTACCCAGCGACATCATCATCATGTATCTCGTGTTAAAAAAAATCACAAAAATGCTTTAAAACTAGCGTGCCTTTTGTGATCTACTTTTCTTTTAGGATGTTTGACACTTTTCTAAAAACTGCTTATTTCAAAAATAGAAATCTTTAAGGGCATGTTTGGAAGGACACCCTAATAATTAGATTTGGTGTAATTGGTGTAGTTTCTTTGTCTTGTCCTATTTGGAAGGATAGGTAATTACTTGGTCAGTAGATAATTGATGTAATTGGCAGGGGTAATTACAATTCACAGGCATAGGCTGTGAATTGCTGGTAATTACATGGTCTAATTAGCACATGATTACTTTTAAACTTTTTTTTATTTCTATTTTTAGTTTTTTTTGGTTTTAGATTTTTTTCACGTCTATTATTTTAAGTTTTTTTTTTATTCTAAAACTTTGTAAAAGTTTATTTTTTATTTTATATTATTATATTTCATTTTCTTCTTGTTCTCAACAACCTTACTTTACGTGATTATGTAATTTTCTCGTATTATCTATTTACTTATGCCAAGCTTATTTTCTGATTAGCATAATTTTATTAGTATTCTAATTTTTAAATTAAAATAAAATTTATTGTTAAGTAGACTTACATTTTCTTTATCAAGAAAAAATAAAAGTATATTTTATTTATTGCTATGTTGAAATTTGTTATAATAGTAATATGTTAATTTTTTTGTTTTGAATATGTTATATTGTCAGTTTCATTTGTTTTGGTAATATTGAATTTACATTGCACGTCATTTTTTAATTAGACTTGATACATTATATTTTTGTCAGACATTTAATAATTTATTACATTTTATTTATATATTATTCTTTTTATCAAACATGCATTTTACGATGTTCGTATAAACTTCATACTTTTAGTTGTTACAATCAATTCAATTGAAATATATTAATTTGAAAAAATATAAATCAATTATTTTTTCATAGTACTAGTTACATAAAATATGTTTATTAATTAATATATTTTTAAAAAATAATATATATCTTAAATATTTAATTTAATGTCATTTATAAAGTTTCTTATTTTTCTAGTATAAATTTTAAATAATTAATTTTATTTTTAAAATTATTATAATTTTATGATTGCAATGGTGCATAGAGAACACGTGAAATTACATTGTGACATCCAAACAGGACATCTGTAATTACAATGTGACAACCAAATAGGTCAGTTTAATTACTAGACAGTGTAATTACTAGGCTTGTAATTACTACCCTAGCAATTACACCAATTCCAATTACCAAGTGGCTTTCCAACAGACCCTAAGGGTGTGTTTGGTATGAAGGAAATTGTTTTCTATGAAAAATGTTTTCCTAGAAAATATTTACATGAAAGACAAGTAGATTTTTTATTTATTTTCTCATGTTCGGTTGGTGAGTAGAAAATATCTTTCGGAAAAGATTTTGTGTTTGATTTATTAATGAAAAATGTTTTTGAAAAATATCTTTTATTTTTACTAGAGTATAAAATAATTTTTGAAATTTGAAAATAATTTTTAAAAACAAACTTAATTTGTTTGGGGGGGTGGGTGGGAGCCGGGGGGGGGGGTTGTGGCGGTGAAAACATAAAAATTTGAAATTGAAAATATTTTTTTAAAACAAACTTAATTTTTTTTGCGGGGGGTGGGGGGAAGTCAAGGGTAAGTGTGAAAAAATAAAAAGTTGAAGTTGAAAATATTTTCTAAAAACAAGCATAATTTTTTTTTTGAGGGGTGGGGTGAGGGGGTGTGGGGTGGGTGAGGATGAAATGAAAATTTTTATGTTGAAAATATATTTTAAGAACAAACTTTTAAAAAAAATATTTGGGGTCTGGTAGGGGGTGGGTGGGCGGGAGGGTAGGAGTGAAAAAATAAAATTTTGAAGTTGAAAATATTTTTTAAAGAGTAACTTTCACATATATCGACTCAAAAATAGCCTAATTACTCTTGATATATATAGTCTGATAATTACAATTCATGGCTACATGTTAAGGAGGAGAGAAGCGAGCGAGACTGAGAAAGAGAGGAGAGAGATGAGAGAGACTGAGAAAGAGAGGAGAGAGGCAATCGAGAGAGGGCAAAGAGTGGGAGAGAGGTGAATTGTATAAGTATATCGGTTAGATAATTGTATATTATACATATGTATTTGTATATATGGCAAGCGAGATTGGGAGATGGAGGAGAGAGGCGAGCGAGAGAGGGCAGGAGAGAGGTGAATTGTATATGTATATTAGTTAGATAAGTGTATATTATACATATGCATTTGTATATATGGAAAGCGAGATTGGAAGAGTGAGGAAAGTGGCGAGCGAGATTGGGAGACGGAGGAGAGAAGCGAGCCAGAGAGGGCAGAGAGTGGGAGAGAGGTGAACTGATATACATATGTATATCTGTTAGTTAATTGTATATTATACATATGTATTTGTATATTCTGGCGAATCAAATATACAAATTAAAGGTGACTAATTATACAAATTCAAAGTCAAACCACATAATTAATGTATAATGTTAGTCGCGAGTGATAATTATAGTAAACTTTAACTATGATGAGTAATTAAAAAGCATAAATTTGTTTAACAGCGTAATTTTTCCTTTTTTTAAAAACAAACTAATTTTTTTTTTGGGGGGGGGAGGGGGAGGGGATGGGTTGGGGGGTCGCAGGTAGGGGGGGTCGTATGTAGGGGTGAGGTGGGGTGGGGTTAATAATAAAAAGTTGAAATTAAAAATATTTTTTAAAAATAACTTAATTTTTTTGGAGGGTGGTGGTGGCTGACTGGTGGTGGGGGTGGGGGTCGTGGGTAGGGCGGGATGAGGTGAAAATATAAAAATTGGAAATTGGAAATACTTTTTAAAAAAAACTTAATTTTTTGGGAGGGTGTTGGAGGCTGATGGAAAGGGGGGGGGGGGGTGTAAAAAAATAAAAAATTGAACTTGAAAATTATTTTGAAATAAGTTTTGAATTTATTTATTTTTTAAAAAAAATGTATTTTGAAGTGTGAGGAAAGTTTTGAAAAATATTTTCCTTAATTTTTTAAGGGAAGTCATTTTCTTTAATTTTGAGGAAAATGAATTGATTTGGAAAATATTTTCCAAAACTTTTAATCCAACTAAACATGAAAAAATTGGAAAACACTTTTCGGAAAATATTTTTCTTCATACCAAAATAAGTGTTTCTGGGCTCCGAACAACAATGTCAAACAGGATCTTAGTATCAAATTAGTTTCTTATTTGTAAAGTGAGAAATGTATGTTTTTGACAAACGAAGTGTTCGTTATGTTATCTCTTATAACTAATTTTTATTTATTTAACAACTTAAGAAAAAAGGAAGACTTTCGAAATTCGTGATTTAAAACAAGTTTTAGATAATTTTGTGACTATTAATCATTTCATTAAGTATAAAAAGTAATTTTAACGTTAAGTTGTTTGTGATAATAGAACTGTGGCATTATTTTTTGGGACAAACTAAAAAAATGTATCACATGAATTAAAACATAAAAGTAATAAATTGGGGGAAAATATATACTAATTCATCATTTTAGTATTAGTGTGCATTACTTCACTCAAATATGAAAAATTATTTGGTTTATTCAATTAGAAAACTTTAATTTCAACTACTCCCATGAAAAATTGCATGACCTCAAGCAGCACGTCCTTTTGGACGTTAATTATTGCGCGCTCATAATGGAAATGAACTTCTTATGAAATTCCAATTCAAATCTATTAAGAGAAAACATAATGACAATTTTTATATAAGTTATAATTCTAATTTATATAGAAGTATTAAATAATACAATTTCTTATATATATTAAATTATAATTTTAATTAATTAAAGTCTTAAACATTTAAATAATAATTATCTGAGAAAATGAAAAAGAAGGACAAATGGACAATATTTTTAATGGTAAAATCTATTAATGAAAAATAAAAGATTTAATAAATATTTCTAATGACTTTCACGTTCTTAATATAATATATCTCACTCCGTCTCATATTAGATAAATATCCTACTATATATATTTGAAAGAAAAACTCAAAATTATCTCTTATATTTGAGTTAAGACACAAAGTCATTCCCTTTTTTCATATGGTACAAAGACGTTTTAAAGAAGAGAAAAAGTTCGCATTAAGCTGTGTTTAGTATGAAGGAAAGTGTTTTCGTAGAAAATGTTTTCCTGGAAAACAAGTAGATTTATGACTTATTTTCTCATGTTTGGTTGGTGAGTAAAAAATATTTTAGGAAATGAATTTTAGTGTTTGATTTATGAATGAAAAATATCTTTTATTTTTACTAGAGTAGAAAATAATTTTTGAAATTAAAAATATTTTTTAAAAGAAATTAGTTTTTTTTGGGGAGGGGGCTGGTAGGGGGGGCTGGTGGTGGTGTGGGTGTGGGTGTGTGGGTAGGGGTGAAAAAATAATTGAAAATTGTTTTTTTTTTTAGGTGGGAGTGGGGGTAGGGGGCTGGCCGGGGGAAGGGGGGGGGGTTGAAATAACAAAAATTTGAAGTTTAAAATATTTTAAACAAAATGAAAATTTATTTTGGGAGGTGAGGTGGGGTGGGGGTGGGCGTTGGGGGTCGAGGGTCGAGGTAGGGGCGAATAAATTAAAATTTGAAGTAAAAAATACTTTTTAAAAAGAAACTTAAATTTTTTTTGGAGGGGGGAGGGGTGGTAGGGGGTGGATGGGTGGGGTCGAGGGTAGGGGATGAAGAAATAAAATTTTGAAGTTGAAAATATTTTTTAGAAATTGATGTTTTTTAAAAAAAAAATGTAATTGGAAGTTGGATGAGTGTTTTGAAAAATGTTTTCCTTAACTCTTGAAGGAAAATTATTTTCCTTAATTTTGAGGAAAATGAGTTAATTTGAAAAAACATTTTTCATAACTTTTGAACGAAACATGAGAAAATCGGATTTCTTACCAAACTCACCCTAAGTTCCATATTTCCTAATTCTTGATAGTAGGAGAAATAGAG
Organism: Solanum sitiens; assembly: GCA_016801875.1. Taxonomy (NCBI): domain Eukaryota; kingdom Viridiplantae; phylum Streptophyta; class Magnoliopsida; order Solanales; family Solanaceae; genus Solanum; species Solanum sitiens. Next base: position 896,994 of record JABWTJ010000023.1, on the reverse strand, counting down.
TTACCATGATAGCGAAGCCAAAGGAGATTCTTTCAAATAGTCCTTTATATTATATTTTTATATATATAATAGTAGAGCTCTTTTGATCCTTTTACAAACTTCCGTTGCTTTCTTAATGTTGAGAAGGTTTATCACTTGCGTACCCTACATGCTATGACACTTCTGTTAGATATTGTCATGTTCTTTTCAAGCTATAGCTAATTCGTTTTAATGTGTGTTACATTTTTCAAAGGCATAATACATATATTAGACCTTAAATTTGGCTTTAAATTTTAACTTTGACTTTCAACTTTCATAGTGCACAAATAGGCACTTTAACTATCCTACCTTTCAATAAATAAACACGCAAGTTCAACCTAGCAAAACGCGTGAAATGCACGTATTCTGCGCGCGTGAGAACTAATTTTCGAGGCCCACAACAGTAAAAAAATGCTACAATGACAATTCTACCCCCCCCCCCCCCAAAATTCCGGCCAATTTTTGGCAATCCAAAATCCCCATTCACAAAAATAACAACCAGATGACCCCCAAAACCCCATGAAAATATACCCAACAACCACAAAGAACCTAAATCAAGAAGCCAACCATCAACAAACCTCTACGTCCAACAATGAGCTCTAAGCTCTAAAAACCATTAGGAGGAATTAATTTTAATTCTTGTATATAAATAAAAAATTAAAATTAATTTTGATTCTTCTATATAAATTTAAATTAATTTTGATTTTTTTAGTTTTAAAATCGACGTGTAAAATATTTAACTAGTTGACACTCATTGAGTGGGTCACTAATACACTTTGGAGCGATTGACTTTGACGCTTTTTGACTGGAAAAATTGCGTATTTATTTATTGAAAGGTAGGATAGTTAAAGTGCCTATTTGTGCACTGTGAAAGTTGGAGGTCAAAGTTAAAATTTGAAACCAAGTTTAGGGTGCAATATATGTATTATGCCTTTTTCAAATTTTAAGATTTACAAAAAAAAAAAGAAAAACATTGTATATATTTTTTACAAGATCTTTTAAATATTTTGAAGGCATAATACATAAATGTTTCCTTTAACTTGACCTTATTTTAATTTATGCTTTTCAACTTTGGATAAGCACAAGTAGATACTTAAACTTGTATAAAGTAGAACAAGTAAACATACGAGTCCTACATGACACAATACACGTAGGACAAAAAAATGACATGTATGATGTCATGTAGGATATGTGTCTACTTATACAAGTTCAAGTGTCTACTTGTGCACACCCAAAATTGAAGAGCATAAATGTGATTTGAAGCCAAGTTAAAAGACATATTTATGTATTATGCCTTTGTTGAATTATCTATTACTGTTACTAACGTAATTTTAAATATGTAAAAGTTGTTTAAAAAAAAATAACATTTCATACTCAAATTCATTGTTAAATAAATTGGTTAATGTTAGAATCTGTGCGTCCACTATCAGTCAATGGACCAGGTCCCTTGACTCACTCAAAATATAAACCACTGTAAATAAAGACAGAATATCAACACCAGCAGTTTACGTGGAAACCTCCTTGCTCAAGGGAGTAAAACCACGACCTGTCTCACAGGATTTCTAAAACCGTTTCACTAGTCTTCACAAGCAAAAGTAAACCGGTTACACAAAATGTGAGAAAAAGTTTTTAATCTCACAGACAAGCAATAGCTCTATTGCTTGATAAGCCTAAGTAGATGTTACTCTACCCACTAAGCTATCACTCTAGACAACTTAGGATTTTCTAAGCAATCTCAAAGACTGCCCACTAAATCACTAACCTACTAATGATTTAGAATTTCAGATCAAACAACTATCTGATTCCTTTATAAATGGAGGAACAGATTTACAATTTACGCGCAGAAGAAACAATCCTAAGACAACTAAGCTTCCAGCTCTTTCAGATTTGAGTTGATCTTGAGGATGTTTCTTCACTCCTTTTGTAAGCCTTTGCAAGAGTTCTTGAGAGTTTTTTTTTCAAGTTGCAAAAACTAAGAACAAAAGTTTAAGCAAAGATGACATTGTATAGACAAGTCACTTTCCTTAAACCCATGCCATTGGTTGGAAAGTTCTGACGTTTTCTGCCGCGTCTGCCAATTCTGCCACTGTTGGAGACTGTGCACCAACTTTTGTACTTTCTCTAGCTGGCAGTCAACGGGCTGTTCATGTTGGGAACCTGGTACCAGTACAAGGTCCCTGAGTTTGTCACATCATCAAAACTTACAAATAACATTTTCCCCCTTTTTGATGATGACAAACAATACACCAGTGTCTACATGTTCTTCCATGTTTCCTTCCCCCTGTCGATAAAGACCTAACAGTTGCATATACATTTGCACAATGAATCTGGTCTCTTCACAAGGTCTCTGAGTTTGTCAAATCATCAAAACTTCAAATAACATTTTCCCCCTTTTTGATGATGACAAACCATACACCAATGTCTGCATTTCTTCCCCCATACATCAGACTTCAAGACAGGATCACAAGATATTGCAAAGTTTATTGTTCCCCCTGAATCAGTTATCTATATACCTGCAGTGAACAAGAAAATTCACAAGAACCATAAACCAAGCCCAGAAATAATGTTTCCTGTTTCCCCTGAATTACTTCTCCCATCCCTGAAGTACCTGAATTACTTCTCCCATCCCTGAAGTACAACATTCTTGGATAAAGTACATCTCCCATTCTTACATAAAAATTCCCCCTTTTGTCATCATTAAAAAGAGACACAGTAAATAAATATTATCAATAATGCAATCAAGTAAGATCATAGCCTTTTGGCAATCAGACATAAAGGAGTACAAAATACGATAAACAATTTGCCAGAACAAAACAGGAATAGGATTAATAGCAGTTCAGAGGCATCATTCAATACATTAAAAATTAAACTAGAGTACAACAGACTGAGTAGATAGGCCACATACAAGAACCATAAAGGGGAAGAAGATTGAAAAAACGACTATGAAGGAGGAGGCTGATGGGAAAGGGACTGAATGATAAGAGTAAGTCGAGCATTAGCATCATCATTGTCTTTTATTGCTTTCTCTTGTAAAGCAACAATTTTGGCCCTCAGCTCTGCATTTTCTTGCTTCAGCTCTTGAATAACCGAGGTACCAAGTCCCATAGTCTGTGCCTTAAGTAGTTCTACCTTAAGAATAACAATTTCAGCATCTCTACTACTCAACCTCATAGTCAATTCTTCCAACTCATGCTTCAATTGATCCTGGTTCTCCACAAGTTGAGCCACTTTGCTCTTGGGATTTGCTTTTCCTTCTATGCACTCACATTCAACCAGAGTGGACTCTGAGATGGTTTGTTTCACTGTACCTACTTTTCCAACACCAAGAGGAATATTAAAGTGTTTGAATACTTTAGTTAAGAAGTATCCATAACCCATACCATGCTTTCCCTTTCTCTCGATGACAGTTTTGTACATGTGTTCAAGCATAAGACCTGGAAGATCCAGAGGTTCAAATTTGCACAATAGCTCCATGACAAACAGATCAGCCGAAGTTGCTGAAGTTCTCTTTTCAGTTCTTGGAAGGAGAATTTTGTTAACAAACTCAAAAACTAACTGGAATTCACTCTTCATCAGTTTCTTCAATAACCCTGCACACCTGGTAGTTGGGAGTTTAGAAAAAGTCGTGACAAATTCCATCGAACAACTTTTTCCAATCACAGACCTGCTACCTCCTCGAGGTACTCCAAGAATCTTTCCCAACAAGTCTTCATCAAGATGAACAACTATGTTTTTCACTCTGGTATTTATACTTCCATCTTCTCCAAAAGTAATATTGTAGTAAAATTCACGGACCTCTTCCTCATGAAGGACAGGAGACTTAAAATCGAATAAATGCATCCATGATTGAATTTCTACAATATCATGAAGAAAGTCCATACCTGGCTGATGAACAATATTCATGTCGAATACCCTTCCAGCCAAAACAGATTGTTTACTCAGGTTATCAACAATTTCTTGTTTGTTGATGACATCTTCATCCACGTGCACTTCAGGACCAGGTCCCTGCTCAGACTTTTCAGTTTGTGTTGCAGAAGTTTTTCTCTTCCTTTTTCTTTTCACTACCACCTTTGTGGATTTTGTTGTGTTGGACTTCTGTTGGACATTTTGTTTCACTTTTCTTAAACTTTTCTTACAAGACCCCCCATCAGACTCTTTCCCAGAAACTTCCACCACATCAGTCGGAGGCATTTGGAATTTTGACACTTTGAAGGTTCTTTCACTTCGATTTCTGGCTGTAGATTTGGCACTGGCTCTCATAGCATCGGCTAGCATTTTCTTAGAGTCAGATCTAGTAACTGGCCGTCGTTTAGGTTTACCCTCTACAACCTTTTCTTTCCCCTTTTTAGAGACATTTTCCTTTCTCTTCTGCAGTGACCACTGAATAGGACGATTAACATCTTCTTCATCAGAAGAATCAGACGAAGGGTATCTCCCAAAATCCGGAGTTTTATCAAAAATAGGTTGTGTGTCTCTGATATCGTCATTCATGGGGTTTTCACATTCCTCCAATCTTGCTTCTTCTCTCATCATTGTGAGGCTCTCAATGACCAGTCCTTCACTAGCAGCCAAGATATTGGACTCAGATGTTTTGCTCTCTGGTAAGTCACCCTCAAAAAGTGTATCTGAAAGAATTTCCATAGAAGGACCAGGTACCAGGGGAAGACTAGGACTGTTTAGATCTATAGACTGAATGGGGATGATGGAGTTATCTAAAGGAGGACTGACTTCAGAGGTTGTTGGAACTATTAATTTCGATCCTGAAGGAGATGGGGTATAAAAAGAAACTGGATCGATTTCACTCAAGGATGCAAGCATCTTTCTTGATGAGGATGAGGGTTCCGACATTTTTCTTTTTAACAAAAAACAACAGCAAAGAGAAGAGATAAGATTTGGTATTTTAGGGTTTTTCAGAACAAAGAGAGAGAGTGAAGAGATTTAGAAATGAGAAAGTTGAATATAAAGAGGAGAAGCGGTGCCAGGTCCCTTGATTTGACGTGTCACTTGGAGTTTCAAGCGATGGGACTAACGGTCAGAATGACGAAAGACTGGCACGTGGCAATATCAACGGTCTATTTACACTAGTTTAAAATTAATGTAAAGAAAGCTAACCTTAGGAGAGACCAGGTCCCATACTGCAATTTAAGCACCATTCCTGAATGGTTCTGACTATGTTTTTGCTTTTGCACATCATTTATGAATGTATACCTGCAATAGGTACAACATTGATCTTATAAGACATATTATTATTAATAGAAAGGATACCTGCACTACAGATTTCTGCCACCAAGGAAATTTCATGCTTGAATAATTTTGGGATTACTTCAAGTTCATCATACCCAACTTCAACCTGTAGCTCTCAGACTGATCTTTGCTTAGAGCCTTGATAAAGATGTCTGTAATTTGTTCCTCTGTTGGGCAATAAGTTAGCACAAAAATCCCTTTTTCAACATTATCTCTTAGAAAGTTAGCACAGGATTCTTTCCCATACTGACAGCACTTGTATTTAGCACACATAAAAGGAATGGTGTTGATGAGGACTCCAAAATTCCCAAGCTGTTGCTTTATCCAAAGAAGTTGGGCAATCTGGAGGCAGCAGCTACACACTCATCCTCAACTGCAGGATAAAACAGGACCACGTCCCTTGTTTTCTTTGGATACTCAGGATTCTCTTAGCTGCCTTTAGAGGAGATTTCCTGGGACATTTTTGGAACTGTGCATACATTCCCACGCTGAATACCATGTCTGACCTGATTGCATATGAAACTTCTTTAGCAACTCCTTTGTATGCTTCCCTTGACAGATTAGGATGCCACTGGAGGTTTGCTTAATCTGCAGACCTAGGAAGAAGTTCAGCTCTCCCATCATACTCATCTCAAATTCGTTTCCCATGAAAGTAGAAAATTCTTCATACAGATGTTCAGAAGTTTCTCCAAAAATGATATCATCCAAATACACTTGAATGATGAGCAATTCTTGATCCTTTTTTTTTTTGTAAACACTCAAAATATACCCCTTCTTTCCATCACCAAAAGAGACACCTCCTCCTTGAAGTGCCTTGAGTGAGAGAGTTGATTGTATCTCCAGTCATATGTTTGGAGCATCCACTATCCATGTATCAACATTGACTGCTCTTCCTCTCACTCACCTACAGCAAGAATCACTTATTGGACTTGGGAACCCATTTCAATTTGAGTTCCCAGAAGGCAGATAAAGGGGTAATCAAAGTATTTCTTGCCCAATGAGGTAATTTTAGATTCTTTCTGATCAAGGTTTTCTTGACCAGAACCAGGTCCCCTTTTTGAAATCCTTTTGATTAAGGATTTTTTAGCAGGATCAGGTCCTTCCTTTGAAATCCTTTTCTTTTCTGTATACTTTGAAAATCTTTCATGTGACTCTCTCCAAGCTGTACACTCTCCTTTTAAATGCCCATTTTTACCACAATGAAGACACAACAAATTATCAGACACAAATACATATTTGATGTGAGGATTAAAAGGAGGAGTGATATTCAAACTTCCTAGACCCTTTTTGTTGTAATTGCTTTGATTTGTCACATTTGAAAGCAGCTTAGAATATTTTGTCCATTTAAGGGAATTTTTAAGTTCGTCCTTAAGTTTGACAATATCTCTTTCTAGGCTGTTGCTCTTTTCCAAAGCTAAAACAAGATTAGTCTCAGTAGTTTTCAGTTTTTCTTCCAGCTCAACTTGTAAACTACTGGACCTTCCTTTCTATTTTTCAGCCCTCTCAGTCATCAGATGTAATTGTTTTTTGAGTTCTAGTTTTTCAGATTCTAGAACAGCCATTTGATCTTCAATTTTTAACATTTTCTCATCAATTTTATCTCTGTTTTCATTTAAACTTTCAAACTCAGCATTCATGGTATCTCTTTCAGAAGTTAACTCAATCACTGAATCAATCATAACATTTGCTAATGTTCTCAGTTTTTTAAGAGAATAGGTATTTAGATTATGTTTCAAATCAAGAAGAGTTACCTTCCTCATCATCTTCATCCTCTGAATGAGCCATGAAAGCAAACATTTCATTGAATATGGTTTCATCCTCATGAACCACCACCATTGACGCATCATTTGGTTCATTAGAGTCTTCTGAATCACTCGAAGAATCACCCCAAGCAGCTAGGGCTTTCTTGACCACATAATCAGCAGCAGCTTTTCGATCATTTTTATCAAGTACCAGGTCCCTGCGCTTTTCTTTCTCGCCACTTGGTTTTTGATATTCTTTGTTTTCAGTTTTGAGTAACGGACAATCTCTTATAAAATGTCCAGCCTTTCCACACTTGTGACAGGTATCACTGGCTGTTGCAGCTCTAAGATAATTTCCTCCCTTTCTGAAACCTTTATTTTTTCTTACAATCTTTTGAAATCTCCTGGTAAGGTATGCCACATCATCATCTTCACTGGACTCTTCTTCAAGCTTGAGTTTCAGCATTAGAGACTTATCCTTCTTGGCTTCCTTCTCCGACCAATCATGAATTCGGTTCATCTCATGGGTTTTTAGATTTCCAATGAGAGCATCCATTGTTGACACTTTCAGGTCCTTTGCTTCAGTAATAGCATCAACCTTACTTTCCCAAGACTTGGGAAGAATTCAAAGCACTTTCCTGACCTGCTTACTCATGCTGATAGGTTCTCCAAGACTTCTCAACTCATTTGTGATTGATGACAGTTTGGTGAACATTTCATGAATAGTTTCACCTTCTCTCATTTTGAAATTTTCATACTGAGAGGTGAGCATATCGATCTTTGACTCTTTTACTTGTTCAGTTCCTTCATGGGCTATTTTTAAGCAATCCCAGATCTCTTTTGCAGATTTATAAGCTGAGACACGATTGAACTCATCAGGTCCTCTACCACAAACAAGAAGCTTCTTTGCTTTGTATCCCTTTTCTATCTTCTTCCTATCAGATTCATCATATTTTCGTCTAGGCTTTGGAACAAGCCTAGTGATTTCACCATCTTTCTCTTTAATCATGGGAATGAATGGTCCATCTAAGACAATGTCCCATAGTTCACTATCTTCAGCCATAAGGAAGTCATGCATTCTCACTTTCCACCAACTATAGAAGTGGCCATTGAAACGAGGGGGTCTAGTTGAAGACTGACCCTCTTCCAGATTAAGTGGAACAGCCATTCTAGAACAGGAATCATTCTCTTGGTGTTAACCAGATAGAGAGTACCTGCTCTGATACCACTTGTTAAAATTTGTGCGTCCACTATCAGTCAATGGACCAGGTCCCTTGACTCACTCAAAATATAAACCACTGTAAATAAAGACAGAATATCAACACCAACAGTTTACGTGGAAACCTCCTTGCTCAAGGGAGTAAAACCACGACCTGTCTCACAGGATTTCCAAAACCGTTTCACTAGTCTTCACAAGCAAAAGTAAACCGGTTACACAAAATGTGAGAAAAAGTTTTTAATCTCACAGACAAGCAATAGCTCTATTGCTTGATGAGCCTAAGTAGATGTTACTCTACCCACTAAGCTATCACTCTAGACAACTTAGGATTTTCTAAGCAATCTCAAAGACTGCCCACTAAATCACTAACCTACTAATGATTTAGAATTTCAGATCAAACAACTATCTGATTCCTTTATAAATGGAGGAACAGATTTACAATTTACGCTCAGAAGAAATAATCCTAAGACAACTAAGCTTCCAGCTCTTTCAAATTTGAGTTGATCTTGAGGATGTTTCTTCACTCCTTTTGTAAGCCTTTGCAAGAGTTCTTGAGAGTTTTTTTTTTCAAGTTGCAAAAACTAAGAACAAAAGTTTAAGCAAAGATGACATTGTATAGACAAGTCACTTTCCTTAAACCCATGCCATTGGTTGGAAAGTTCTGACGTTTTCTGCCGCGTCTGCCAATTCTGCCACTGTTGGAGACTGTGCACCAACTTTTGTACTTTCTCCAGCTGGCAGTCAACGGGCTGTTCATGTTGGGAACCTGGTACCAGTACAAGGTCCCTGAGTTTGTCACATCATCAAAACTTACAAATAACAGTTAACTTTTTAAACTCAAACTCCGCCACATAAAGAATATACTTATTTTTTTTATTTCCCACCCGGTGACCGGAGCCCACATTGGAGCTCCGACTAAATTCCAATCGTGCATGGTAGGGCCCATTGGGGGGTGGCGCTCCCAACATGATTTTCTCCATACCTAGTGTTCGAACCCGAGACCTCTGGTTAAGGGTGAAACACTCCACTAATGCACCACAACCCATGTTGGTTAAAGAATATACTTATAGAAAACTCCTAGGCAGTAACTTTTGTATTACCCCTCTAGTAATCTTCTACTTGGGTCATGAACGTAACTCTGTTGTTGAGTTTGTAGATTGGCAAACCTATCTTATTATTTTGTTGCTTGGTTACGATTTCGAATTCAGATCCAAAATTTTAGATACAGATGGTCATAGTAGGTCCACTGGTTATGATATCATTGATATTAAACTTTCCGAACATATATAATCGCATTCAGTGGACATACCCTGATGGTGTGATTCAATGTTTTTTTTTTCTTTGTTTTCTTAGGATGGTGAAAATATATCTAACTTTAAAAAAGTGATGGAAGTTTGGGTTGGCTAAAAGTGCATTAATGTTGTGAACATGACTATAGTGCTTCATATGAAATAAGGAGAATGACTTTGAGTCTAAGCTCAAAGATAGGACAATTTTGAGTTTTTACTTAAATATTTGTCTCATATTACTTGATCACTTATTAATTCAGTAGCGAGCAACAGTATAATCAGGGTGGAGAGTGGACACCCTTCATCAAAAAATTATACCATATACATAAGTAAAATGATACGCCAAATGGTTAGATGATGTATTTTGGACACCTTTAAAACAAAAATGTTGTAGGATAATGGTTTTTGGTGTGGAGAAAATGTTTAGGCTTTAGGTGGTTGCTTGTTCGAATCTCACATGTCGCAGCGTTAAGCCTTTTTTTCCTTCTTCACATTTTTTAAAAGAGCAATACACTCGTCGTTTAAAAAAAATTTTTTGGACACTATTCGTGAAATTTCTAGCTACTTTACTGAACGAAACCAATACATAATTAACTATTTTTCACCATTTTATCCCTACAATTAATATGACCTTTGAAAGTTTAAACCAATTTTAAATATCAAAGAATTTTTTTTTCCAAGCGGCTAATTAATATGAACAAGGAAAAAAATAATATAATTGATCAATCTATTAATGATCTGTTAATCACCGTGTAAAATACAAAGTGTATACTTAATATGGAACGGAGGAAATATAGATATAAGAGTAGGTCTTGAGTTCAAATGTCACATGTTGAGCTCATTAAAAAAATCAAGTTTGAATGTGAAGAAAAATAAAACATGTATAAATAAAGAGCAACTTTTACAAATGTTGACGAGCGGGAGTTGCTCGGATGGTAAGCACCATTCACTTCCAATCTGAAGATCGCGAGTTCAAGTCACTAAGGGAGCAAAAGGGATGGGAGCTCCTAAGGGAGGGTTTAAAAAAAGTATTTTTTTTTGTAAAAAAAACTTTCACAAATGTTTATTGCATAATTCTCACTTGTAACTACACCATTGTGGAAAATATTATATTGTGAAACATGTGTACATACATTGGTGCATACCCACATAACACGGTGGCGGAGTCAAAAAATTAGTGTTCGACGGATATTATATTGTGAAACATGTGTATATACATTAGTGCATGACCACATAAACACGGTGGCGGAATCAAAAAAATGGTGTGATGGAACTCCTTCATCCAAATACACACACATTACAACTTCGCCAAAAGCAAAAACAAGCATGTGTATATACATTGGTGCATGACCAAAAAAACAATGGCGGAGTCAAAAAAATGGTGTGTGACAGATATTATATTGTGAAACATGTGTATATACATAGGTGCATGACCACAAAAACACGGTGGCGGAGTCAGAAAAATGGTGTATGACGGAACTTCTTTATCCAAATAGACACACATTACAATTGCACTAAAGATACAAAAAATACTAATGAAATATCCGTGATTTTCGCTACTCATCTCATTTCTCTACTCCAAATTCATGTCTTTTGCGATAACTCAGTTGGTTTGAAGGGTGATCATTCACGCATAGTTAACCCAGGATCGATTCCCCTCATTTGTCTTCTGAGTTGAGTATGTCACATAGAGCTTTCTTAGTAGGCGTTTCGCCATGCGATACTATATCACGATATGGTATCGTGAGATAAAATCAACGTTTGGACATACGATTTCATGCTGATTTTATCTCATGATTCCATATCATGAGATGTGATTCCATATTCTCCAAAAAACATGATATGGAATTACATGGTGATTCCATATCATGATTTGAGATATTTTAATACAAAAATTGATCTACAAGTTTATATTTTGTTAAAATAACCTCACATTTATATCTACTAACCATTTATTTCATATGTAAATAAAATTTATAATTAAATCATTGCTTTTTAAAATTTATTATTCTCGCCGATATAAAATTATTATTCTCACTAACATATAGTCACTTTAACTCACACCAACTGATTGTTAAACTGATGAAATAGTTATGGTCTATAAATATGAAAATATAGTTGCGGGTGATATTGACCAACAGATGACTCAAAGTAACAATGTTGGTTCATCTTCTCAGTCACATAATCAAGAAATCCAAGTTCAACTTGAGGAAATTGTTCGTACTATGGGGGAGGACTATATTAAAAACTAGTACATTACAATTTATGTTCAATTTTTTTTTATTATTAAATTAAAGCTAGATGAAACAATTACTTAAGTGGAGAATAAATATCTTTGTAATAATTTATTATGCGATTTTATAATTTTTTATTTGATAAGATTGAATAAACAATTGGAGTTATTTTAATAATTGTATAACTTATGGGATTTTTATGATTATAAGAAAATATACAATATAAAAATTCCATATCACATGTCCAAACAAAACTTCAATTTTATCTTATGATTTCATATTGTAGGCCCCTTTCCGAGAGATACTACAACTTGAAAAGAAACCTAGTTTAATACTTGCGATATTTAAAAGAGATTAACGAAGGTATACTAATTTCTAATCTAGTTGAGGGATAAGTTTCATAACACATAATTTAGTTAAGGATGTTCATCTGGCTCATTTTAAAGATTTAATTCAGGTCAAAATTTATATGGCACGAAATTTTAACTAATGACGAAAACGCCTCTCAAAATCTGTTAAGCAAAACCGACAAGCTTTTCGTGCATATATTATCTTCACACTTAAGGACGAAAACAATAATATTACCAACTTCTGAGTACCGCAATCAGCCGGTTCATTCTTCACACAAACTTAGAAAACATAAAGCAAATTAGTATTTTACAAGCATGGGTTCACACACCCCAAAAGATAAAAACGTATAACCGTACTTATATTACAACCCATGATGACATGACCAAATAAGACCTCAAAATTTCATGTAAATATACAATACATAGATCATGTACAAGTCCCAAGGTTTAACAAAATATATATATGCCTATATGAAAGTGTGATCTTCCTTTAAGGCTTTCAAAACCTCCATCTTCAATGACCAACTTCAACCGTCCTATCGAATATTCCCTACGATAGAAACAACTATCGCGAAGCATAAAACTTAGTGGTGTAAAAACTATAGATCCGGAGCCCTTAGATTCACCAAGTCATCATTCTCAAGTCAAGGGTAGCATAATAGAAATATAATCAGTAAAATAAGTAAACAATATACAAAGAGTATCAAGTTGGATAATTAAAGCTCCAAATGTCAATAACGTTCATAGCACAATTTTTCAAGAGGTTCAATAATAAGACTCGCCCAATATATACATCATGTCATCAGATCAAGCACGGGAAGGTATCAATAAGGGCCAACGCCCTGTATCAAGAAGGGACAAAGCCCAATAAACAAGAGAACCAAGAACCATATTAAAAGTGGCTTTCTAGTTCGTACTTAAAATGGACAACTCCCATACTTAAGACAAACTAAAAATCTAGAGTCAAGATGACAAATAATCCGAATCAAGAGGCATGCCAATAGTGACAAGGTCACAACCACAAGAAGGACATAGCTCCAACAAGAATGCCAAGTGATCAAACAATCCGTACAAGTGGGGAGTTACACAAGAGTCTTAAACGACAACAACACAACAATGCAATGTGACAAGAGTAATCAACGTACCAATATAAAATTTCAGATATACCAGCAGGTAAAAATAGTACAAGTATAAGTTTATACACAAACCTCAACGCTTTAGCAAAGAAACAGTCCAACACGACTTCAAGAGTTCGGATCATAGACCAACCAATGTATGAAGGTCCTCAACTTGTTCACTAGTATATACAACCTTAAAAATACAATTAAATAACTTATTTAATTCCTAGTATCTCAATATTGTCAAAGTAAAAAAGGATAATCATCACAAGTAAGCCTAGCCTGTACAAATATGACTAAGCTCCCAAAACAGCGATTTTGTCCAACAAAAGTACTTCATGTCGCAACTTAGTTTTGAAATAGGAAACGGCAAAACTAGACTTTATATACTTCATAAAAGATGTAGGTACATCTATTAGTCTTGCAAATAATCAAGAATCATCTGAAAATACGTTTTGTACAAAAAGATATAATCAAAATACTAACAGTTGAACAGGCAGGATTTCTAATTCCAGTAGCTGGACAGAACTTGTCCTATGTTGCGTCCTATATTTTAAATCCATAACAGCAAAATTAGAGTTTTCAATAAACATAAGAGGTATAGAACTACAAATATCCTTCCAAATAATATTTATTTACTGTAAACAAAGTTATATTGAGCGAGATATGATTAAACTACCAAACACTACCTAGTATTAAAAGAAATTCTTTATCACTTACTAAGATGAAGAGTGTGTGTCGAATTACAGCCTAAAGGAGCTAGTTTTTCCTTTGATTTTGAAGAAAAACTCTTTAGCTAATGTTCTAAGGTTCCTATACTTGAAGTCATACGAAATTCACAAGAGGAGGTGTGAAATATAAAGCTACACAAATTATCCTCATCACATGGACAGATGTCACCAAAAGGTGTTGCCCAAAAAATTGTGTGCTGCCCAAATTACATACATATACTCCTATATATATATACTTGATACCAAAACTTTCAACTTACTTGTAATTCTAATTGGTCAATTTACATAAATACACCCATACAATACCTTAAATTACGAAAACACTTATGTTAGGCATGTTTACAATTATCACAAAATTTCAAGTTCCCAAAATGAGAATAAAACACCTTATAGTAATTAAGCAATGATGTATCGACATGTAAATCATGGTCTAGTATCTTACGGGTTTTACAACTCTCTCCCCCTTAAAGAAATTTCATCTCGAAATTTACCTTAGACTAGTCCCGAAACAAGTGCGGATATTGTCTCCTCATGTCTTCTTCTCTCTCCGAGGTAGCTTCTTTTCCAGAATGGTTCATCCAAAGTACCTTTACTAAGGGGATTCTATTGTTCCTAAGCTGCTTTACTTCCCGAGCTTGAATTAGGATAGTTTCTTCATTATAAATCAAGTCAGGATTAACCTCAATTGATTCATCTGGAAGAACATGAGATGGATCAGAACGGTACTTCGGAGCATAGAAACATGGAAGACATTGTGGATCTTGTATAACTCAGGTGGTAAAGCCAATTTATATGCAACTGGTGCGACCCTTTCTAGTATCTCATAAGGTCCAATAAATCGGGGACTACATTTTCCTTTTTGGCCAAATCTCATAATATTTTTCCATGGAGACACCTTTAAGAATACTTTATCTCCAACTTGATATTCAATGTGATGCCTTTTTAAATCAGTGTACGACTTTTGCCTATCCGAAGAAATCTTTAAATGATCCTTGATAATTTTCACCTTGTCCTCGGTTTGCTGCACCATTTCAGGTCCAATAAGCTTTCTTTCACCAATTTCACTCCAACAAAGAGGGGTCCGATATTTTCTTCCATATAAGACTTCATAGGGTGGCATTCCAATACTTGATTGGTAGCTATTATTGTAAGCAAATTCTATCAAAGCCAAGTGTTTGTCCCAACTACCCTCAAACTCCATAATGCAAGCTCGAAGCATATCCTCCAAAATTTGTATCACTCTTTCTGACTGACCGTCTTTCTAAGGATGGAACGACGTGCTAAATTTCAACTTAGTACCCAAAGCTTCCTGCAAGCTGCCCCAAAATCTAGATGTAAACCTTGAGTCTCGGTTAGATAAATAGACACAGGGATCCCATGTAGTCTTACAATCTCATTAATGTACAACTCGGCTAAACGCTCAAGTGAGTAATCCATTCTAATTAATAAGAAGTGAGCACTCTTTGTTAGCCTATAAACAATTACCCATATTGTATCATAATTTCTCTGAGTGCGAGAAAGTCCAGAAACAAAGTAGAAACAAAGTCCATAGTTATTCGCTCCCATTTCCATTCAAGCATCGACAAAGATTGTAGTAAAACAACCGGGACTTGATGTTCTGCCTTGTTGAAAAACCAAACATTTTGAAATGAACTCTACAATGTCTATCTTTACAACATTCCACCAATAATTTTCTTTGATAGTCTGGTACATTTTTGTACCTCCTGGATGCATTGCATATAGTGAAGTATGTGCTTCTTTCAATATTTCTCTCCTCAAGCTGTCATCATTAGGGACACCTAACCTGTTTTAATAAAGTAAGACAACATCTTTTGTTAATGTAAAATCAAGCTTCTCCCTATTTTGGACCTCTCTAGTCAATTTTAAAAGTTTCTCATCTAACTTTTGTGCTTCCTTCACTTGTTCAAGTAATATTGGCTTTATTTGCAAATTAGCAATAACTGAACCATTTGAATCAGGTGTAAAACAAACAGTCATGGCTCTTAACTCAAGGAGCAATGTCAAGGACTCAAAGAAATGCTTGAGAATGATTTTCGACTTAAGGCATCAACAACCACATTAGCTTTACCTGGATGATAATCAATCGTGCAATCATAATCCTTGATGAGTTCAAGCCATCTACGCTATCTTAGGTTCAGCTTCTTTTGAGTACCCAAGTACTTTAAGCTCTTGTGATCAGTGAATATATGACATTTCTCTCCATATAAATAATGTCGCCAAATTTTTAAAGCAAATACTATAGCAGCAAGTTCAAGATCATGAGTAGGATAATTCAATTCATGCGGCTTAATTTCCGAGAGGAATAAGATATTACCTTCCCTTCTTGCATCAAAACTCATCCTGGACCATTGTGAGAATCATCACTGTACACTACATATTCTTTCCCTTCAATTGGTAGAGTAAGTATAGGCGCTTGAGTCAACAAGGATTTGAGTGTTTCAAAACTCTTTTGACATTTTTCATCCCAAATAAACTTTACTTCCTTTTGCAAGAGTTTAGTCAAAGGGGAGGATGTCACGATCGGAATCTAGACCACAGACGAGACCGGCGTCTTTGACATCTCAGAGGTCGTAGACAAGCCTACATACGTCGTCGTTTTTTTGTCTAGGTTAATTTTAGCAGAAAATTTGAAACTTTTGTTTATTTAAACTTTATACTGGAAAACATTGATCTTGCATAATACTATCTACGTAAACTCATAAGCATTCACAACAACCATCTAAATCAAGATAATCAAATGAAAGATATAGTCATAAATATAGAGTTGCCAAAATAGCACCAATACAACGTCTGAAAGTAAATACGAAAGAAACGCTAGTGGAACATACTCCACTAGCTTATGCCTACGTCTATGCTAGAATAAACCGGTAAGCATCCTCGAAAGCATGAGGGCCTACCAAATCTGGATGAAAGATCCACGTCCGGATAACTTCTGTGTCGACTCGTAAGCTCTAACGTCCAGCTGCACTTGCACCTAAAAGTAGATAAATGTATGGGATTAGTACACATTTGTACGAAGTATGGGTATATGCAAGCACAGACCACTGACATGCATGATTTAGAATAGCTCTCTCCTAACGATATGAGTTATGGAAAGTCAAGTCAGTGGACTTGCCAAAATTGGATTAGGGAAGTCATGCCACGAGAGTAACATGCATCATCATACGTATCATATTGCACACATCACATAACATATTGCATATAGCACATACCATATTGCATATAGCACATATCATATTTCATTTCATTCGTTCATATGCCATGAGACTTTGGAATCATGGACTTAACATTAGGACATCCCAAAATGAGGGCTCACCATACGGGACCTCAACTAGGGAGCCTTCTTTAGCAAACACAGAATCTGCTTCATTCATTCGTACGTACTTTATTTCATTTCATTCATAGGCTAGTGTAAACACCAGCTATACCTAGGATGTAATTTAAGACTCTCATTGGGCTCACTGTGCAATGACTAAGAATGACCTAGTGTCATTTCATAAGTCTAGTTCACCTCTTGATTATCCTAACCAAACACCTTTGGTATCGTTCATTTCATTGTGGGCATTACATGAGGCTGACCTCATTCTTACTTTGGGAACTTTAACTTTAACCGACATAGATCATGTGAGCTCCATGAAATTCTGTGTCTACCCCACACCGAAAAGAGGTGGAATCACCGGCCAAAGTGAAACCAAAAACATGCTAGCGTATATAGGGGATTGAACCCTGCTAGATCCCTATGTTGGCTGCATAGGTTCAAAGACTAGGAGATATAAGGAGACCCATACCCGTCTGGACGGACAGTCTCATCTCATGAGAATTACACGAACCTCTGCCTTCCCGAAAGAAGGAATCTCCACAGATAGCTAGCCTATCGGTGCTCAGTATAAAGTTCTATTACATTCATCTCATACATCATAGAAGTTGGCTTCTAGCATGAGGACATCATTGCTCATTAGATGATTTCTCATCTCATCATTAGTATTAGGTATGCATTAACTTTAATACTTTCATTAGAGTGTTCATAAAGACTGGTGTGACGTCCCGCCATAATTCCAGCCTGATTTTACGTCCGGATGGGGGCAGAAGGGTCTAGAGTTTTGAAAAGATTTGCAGATAACTCTAGAACCTTCTAGATTTCTGGAGAAGACTAGAGAATTCCCTAGAATTCTCTAGAATACTTTAGATATTTTTGGAAGAGTTTAGCATATTCTAGAAAGTGTAGAATTCTCTAGAATATGGACAAAAGTGTAAATAACTTAGGACTTGTATGTAATTTTTATTTACACTTAGGCCCTTAGGAAGTAGTATAAATAGAAGGCCTCTCATTTGTAAATCCAACAATCAAACAAAGAAGCCATTGAGGCCTTCTCCCAAATCTCTCTCTTTCTAAGTCTTCCTTTGCATTTCTCTTAGCGATCTTAGTGTGAAAGGCTTACTTGAGCTTACAAGATCGTGAAAGATTCGTGAGTAAGTTGTCAAGTGCCGCACGGAGTCTTAGCAAATACTCTAAGTCCGTGACAAAGTGGTATCAGAGCAGGTTTGATACTAAGAGAATGGCTACCGAAGGAGACATGAATGCCGCTAGCACCACCAACGTCCGTCAGGATGGTAGTAAGAAGAACCGAAAGGGAAAGAGATAGCAAAAGGGAAATGAGGAGATGCTGCCCGAATCAAGCGAGGCGCTATCATCTCATCCACCTTCGACTGCCGGAGCAAGTGACGATGAGTTGGGCGAGGAGTCCATAGACATCACTGCCGGAGAAGAATAGGTCGCAAGGGTGGAAACGGCGAGGCAGGCCAAAGAGATATTAGGCCGGCGCATGAACGTGGCAGACGCCAAGTTCAAGACCCTTGAAGACTTCACCCTCGAGGAGACCGAATCCATCCATAAGGAGTTGGAGGGGCGTGAGCAGGCTGAGTTTGAAATGAAAGAGGTCATCACTTCCTTGGAGTGTCGGCTCATGGAGGCGTTGAGTGCGATTGAGACCATGAAGGCCGAGATAGAAGCACTCAAGGAAGGTGCGAAGGTTGGCGGATCATCGTCGTTCGACCGGGAAAGGGAGGCCAGCGTCGAGGCTCCCAAGCCACCTATATTCAGAGGCGTCCGTGACACGCATGAGGTGGAGAACTTTCTGTGGCATTTGGAGAATTATTTCAAGTGCAACAGGCTGAGGAACGACGAGAGTAAGATAAACACCGCTGTGTTGTATCTTACTGATATGGCCATGCTATGGTAGAGGCGTAAAGAGTCCGACATCAGGAAGGGGACGTGCACCATCAACACGTGGGAGAAATTCCGCGAGGAGTTCAAGAGGGCGTTCTTCCCCAACAACGTCATCTATGAGGCAAAGCGCAAGTTTAAGGAGTTGAAGCAAACGGGTAGCATACGTGCGTATGTGCGGGAGTTTACCACCCTTACGCTTCAGATTCCCAACCTCACGGATGAGGACATGTTGTTCCACTTCATGGAGTAGGCTATTAAATTGGGCCAAGACGGAGTTGGAATGCAGACAGGTCGGGACTATTGATGACGCTATCACGCAGGCTGAAGCTTTGACAAACTTCAGGCAGGAGAAGCCTTATAGTGTCGGAGGGGACGAAGGAAGAGGTAGTCATGACAATGGTGGGGGAGATCGTGGCAAATGTGAGGAGCAACGGCCACAATTCAGGAGGCAATGCAAGGAGTAACGACCTCAACCCAAAGGGCATGCTACCTATAGGTCCGACGGCAAGAAGTCTGGAGGACATGGTAACACGGTGAGGAAGACAGAGGTTGCCAAAGGAGATGGTTGCTACATATGTGGTGGGCCGCATGGCTATGCTAAGTGCCCTGAACTGAAGAGCCTTGGTGCTGTCCTACGAGAGCGGAAAGCTAAGGAAGCACATGAGCAAGGTCAAGTCGAGGAGACTAAGCAGTTGGGCGTGATAGGCCTATGCGGAGCTATCACCAAGCAACCACAGAAGCCGCCGAGGCATGCGGAGCCGAGGACATGCGGCACGCAGTACGTCGACATCACGATTAATAGAGGACATGCTCATGCTATGGTCGACACAGGTGCAGAGGTCAATATAATGACCAAGACGGTAGCAACGAGGTTGGGGTTGCGTTATAGTCCAAGCAACGCCCAACTCAGGACGGTCAATGCACCACCTACTCCTGTGTGTGGAATTTCGCACAGAGTAAGCATCACGTTAGGCAAGTGGCAGGGTAAGACCGACTTCACTGTCGCTCCCGTGGATCTCTTTGACATAATTCTTGGGCAAGAGTTCTTCCAACAGTGCCATGCTGTGATCGATCCTTTCCTCCAGCGACTCGTGGTCCTGGAGCAAGGAGGAACATATATGGTTCCCATGGTTAAGGCACCAAAGACAGAGTGACAGGTCCGACTGACGGCCATGCAGCTCGAGAGGGTTGACAAGAGAAAGGGGATGACATCTGCAGCTACCATTGCAAGTTCGAGAGAAGACAATGGTGCTGAGAAGTCCTTGCCACCGTGCACGAAGAAGGTTCCAAGAGGAAACACTGTCGTGATACAAAGGAAGTCGCCGAAGTGCTTGCCTCCTAGGAAGGAGGAAGTTCGTGAGACCGGGCCAAAAGTGATCGGGCAACAGCTGAAGGAGATGCTCAAGGGTATTGATCAAGTACGTGGATTGTTAATCGCACAACAAGACTCGGTCGCCGAAGGAGCAACGATGCGTCGCGGTCGTCGCATCAATAGGTGGGGGAGAGTGTGACGTCCCGCCATAATTCCAGCCTGATTTTGCGTCCGGATGGGGGCAGAAGGGTCTAGAGTTGTGAAGAGGTTTGCAGATAACTCTAGAACCTTCTAGATTTCTAGAGAAGACTATAGAATTCCCTAGAATTCTCTAGAATACTTTAGATATTTTTGGAAGAGTTTAGCATATTCTAGAAAGTGTAGAATTCTCTAGAATATGGACTAAAGTGTAAATAACTTAGGACTTGTATGTAATTTTTATTTACACTTAGGCCCTTAGAAAGTAGTATCAATAGAAGGGCCTCTCATTTGTAAATCCAACAATCAAACAAAGAAGCCATTGAGGCCTTCTCCCAAATCTCTCTCTTTCTAAGTCTTCCTTTGCATTTTTCTTAGCGATCAAAGTGTGAAAGGCTTACTTGAGCTTACAAGATCGTGAAAGATTCGTGAGTAAGTTGTCAAGTGCCGCACGGAGTCTTAGCAAATACTCTAAGTCCGTGACACTAGTCTCTTCATTAACTTTACACTCTCATAGGTGAGTACGTTTTGGTAACATTTACTTAGGCTCATTTGAGATTGCTCTCATGTTTCACATTAGCCTCTTATCATGTTGTCACCACATTCATTAGTCTTAGCACATTCGCCCTTCATAATTACTCACCCCTTTTTACGTGAATGTTCATTTCCTCATATACCAATGCACTTGGCCTTTTAGTGTGTTTCACACTCTTACTTAACCCTTCTGGGGTCTCATCATTCATCATATAACATCTTAGGTTCACTTTCTTTATAAACGTATGCTGGACTTATGATTCCACACACACAAGCCATGAGGCTTCATTCATAGTTCATTTAAGTGATTCATATTGCCCAAGATTATGTGGTACAAGACTTATGCATCTTGTAAGTATGCCAAGGTCTCAATTTGATTCCTATAGGCAATATTCATTAATTATTTAATCACGTAAGACTTATGTGTCAATACGGAATTGGGCAAGGGAACCCTATTTCAAATCCCTTGTGTAACACTTAGTAAATTTTCCTTATGATTTTCGTTGACATGCTTCTTGGCTAGGGAACCCAAGATCAAATCCCCACACCTACACTTTCTTTCTCCTTTTTTTTCTTGATTTTTGCCTTAATGAATTTGGCCTGGGGGACCCAAGATCAAATCCCCACGCCCACATTCTTCTCTTTTCCTTTATTTACTTGGTTTATTCGCTTAGATTAAGAGGGTGTGGGATCGAACCCCCACAGCCTCACCTTATTTTAATTTACATTTTCTCCTTACCTTCTCATTCTGCCAAAAGGTTGTGGGTTCGAATCCCATAACTCATTTTTATTATCTCTTTATTTCATTTTTCTCCTCTCTCCTTCATCCGTCCAAGAGGTTGTGGGTTCGAACCCCACACGCCTCACTTCATTTTCTTTCATTTTCCCCTTAACTTTTCACTTGAGCTTTACCCCATTTCTAATCCCCCTTACCACATTTCATTATTTAATTTTTATGACATGTATATGGTGAGGTCTTAGGTTCAATCCCCACTGACCTCAAGCATTTAAAAAAATATTTTAGAACGTGATTTTTTTAAAGTAAGCTGCCCAAAAACAAATTTCCAGCATGCTGGAAATTTGTTCACCCTCTTTGCAGTCCATTTTCTCAACTTTTAGATGTTAGATTTAGGATAAATTTTTGTGTAACATCTATTGCATCTTTAGGTGAGTTTTCATGGTTACTTTCGAGAATTTAATCACCTTTTTGCAGTCCATTTTCTCACCCTATTTCACGTCAAACATCAAGACATTTCGAGTAGTTTTTAGGGAGATCTTTAGGTGCATTTTCAAGGTTATTTTAAATCAAGAATTATCAATCAATTCAGCAACTTTGAACTCATATGAACATCACATTTTTAACATATTTATATACGTAAAATACAACATTTTAACATGTAAAAATCCAGGCTTCAAACCATGGCTAACTCACGGCACACACATGCACAATCAAGTTAACGTAATTCACTTTTTTGAAACACATATTTCATTTCTCACATAATTTCCGAATACACATTCAAACATGTAATCACAACCAGCCCTAAAATCATCTACCAGAAGTCATACCAACGTATACTTTGAATCTATCAAAGGATCTAATGACAGGGGCATGCAACAGGGACAACCTTACTTTTTTTTTTTTACTGGAATTAAGCTGAACTTAGAGGTCTCTTGGGAAAGGGACCAAGAGGGAAGAAAACCCATACCTTAATGTCATTCAACACTTGTTTCAATGCTGCCAATTCCCACGACACCACTGCGTCACCACCAAAATCCCAATCATAATCCGTCGAGAAGATTTTTTTTTTTCGTTTTAAGCTTAGCTTTTCGTTTGAGTTTTTGTGTGTAAGTTCTTCAAGAGTTGATGAACTTTATTTGCTGTTCTTTTACTGATAAAAAACGTGAGAGAGATTGGAGAAAGATGTGAGAATGAGATAGCTTAGGATTAGGAGATTTAGGTGGAGACTTAGTCAAACTAGGACTCCTCATTATTATTTTTTAATTTTATTATTGAAAATCTGATTTTCCTTTACTTATATCAGAAAATTAAATATTAATTAATTCAACTAATTCACTAAATACCAATTAATTCATTTAATTTGTTGCTTCCACCCAGGTTCGAACCCGGGTAAAACTTAAATTTGCATAAGGGTCAAATTCGGTCAACCCCTACCCGAATTGCCCCTTAATCATATTAATTAATTAATTAATTAATACTTAGGGTAATTACAATACTACCCTTAGCCTGGAAAAGACCATTTTACCCCTAGACCCTCCAAACCTAAGATTACCCCTTTTAAGTCCGGTAAGACTCATCCGGGTGAATCTCTCCACTTCGGGTGCCCTACATGGTTGGTTCTCACCTTGCCTACCTCAACTAACTCACCAAGTTGGTTGGATAGGCTAGTGCATAGGTTCTGAGGTCTGGTTCTACGCGCAACAAGTCATGTGAACTCTGTCTAATCCATGCATTCTAGGTACGTTTAAGCTTTACTTAGCATAGTTATTTTCGGGTTGTTACATTATCCCCCCCTTAGGAACATTCATCCCCGAATGACACTAATCTTTACTAGCAACAAGTAAGTCATCTATAGAACGTATGCATACATAGGCAATTCAATACTCCTCATTGGTGAATATATTATTCACACATTAACATGATGGTGCACATCCTTGAAACCTACTAGCAGCTTCACATTAATGGACTAAGGAACTCTTTCCTAAACTAGTCTCATCAAAGTATACAACATAAGTAAACATAT
This sequence comes from Solanum sitiens, assembly GCA_016801875.1. Classification (NCBI taxonomy): domain Eukaryota; kingdom Viridiplantae; phylum Streptophyta; class Magnoliopsida; order Solanales; family Solanaceae; genus Solanum; species Solanum sitiens. The sequence goes on along the minus strand of JABWTJ010000023.1, from coordinate 872,995 downwards.
AAGTCACACAAATCAGCAACCAACATGATGACTCAAACATATTAACCTCATACTAGTGCATAAACACCATACACAGTCAAATACATGAAAGACTAATTAAGGCTACACATCCGAGACTTCACCAGAAGTGCCTTCCCTTGCACCCCTAGACTTGAGTGTGAAGAATCGTTGCCTCCTTGGAGCCTCTTCACTTGGACCATTAGGCTGAACTCTCTCCTTCCCTTGTTCTTGACTTCTCCTATTCGGACAATCCTTCATGTGACCCAGTTTGCCACAACTGTAACAAGCGTTAGAGCCCATCATACACTCTCCTCCATGCAGTTTGCCACACTTCCTGCAAGGTGGTCTCTCCTGAGGTGTATCTACTTCATTGTTTCTCTTAACTCTGAACTCGAAATCCCTATCATAGAGACCCTTGGATGAACTTGACTCCCCTTGGTGGGATAGTCTGTTCTTAAACCTGGGCTTATCCCTGATTTCAGTACTACTCTTCCTTGAAAAATTCTCCTCAGCTTGCCTTGACTTGTTCCCTGCCCTAGTGTGCTTCCTCTTCCTGCTTTCCTCCACTTGCTGGACATGGACCATAAGCCTAGAAAGGTCCATGTTTTCATGCAGCATAGCTGCCCTACACTCCTCCTCGAGATCCTCAGCAATCCCTGTCAAGAATCTACTCATCTCATCTCTGCTGTTACACACAAGAGAAGTGACATACCTGGAAAGTTTTACAAACTTCAGGGAGTAATCCCTGACTGACATAGAGCCCTGCTTAAGGTTGATGAATTCCTCAACCTTAACCTCCTTCATTTCTCTGGGAAAGAACCGCCCCAGAAGAGCCGTCTTGAAAAGATCCCAAGTCATAGGATCTCCTCCAAAGGCCCTGCTATCCTGCCACATCTGATACCAGGATTGAGCTACATTCTTTAGCTGGTAGAATGCCAGTTCAGCCTTCTCCACCTCCGTCAAACCCATTGCACACACTATCTTATGGATCTCATCCACAAACTCCTGGGGATCCTCCACAGTCTTTGATCCAGTGTAAATGGGAGGATTCATCCTCGTGAAGTCCCTTAACCTGCTAGCCATGGTGCTGGCAGGTGGGTTCTCACTGGGAATACCTCGTTGCTCCGCATGGGCTGTCATAGCCTGAGATTGTAAAGTGATGGCTTGGGCCATCTGTGCCAGGGCTGTCCTCACTTATCCATCTGTCAATCCAGCTGGGTTAACATGCATCTCCATTCCAGTAGCTGGGGTCTTGGGTGGAACTTGGTTGCCCCCAACAGCTGCTCCTCCTCTTCCCCGACCAGCGTTCCTCCTTGTGTTCATTTTCTGAAAGATAAGAATTGATGTTAGATGCGCTCATAACACCAAGAAATCAGACATTAAGGAAAGCACGATAAGATCAGAAGAAGGGAAATTTTCCTACGCATCATGTAGTCTCTAATTCATGATAGTGGTGCACTTCACTACCATAACTTAGAAACTACTCGATGTGATTGATGTGAACTCATTATCCTTCGAATTTAAACTAATACTCTTATACAACCTTTGTCACGACCGAAATCTAGACCCCAGACGAGACCGGCGTCGTTGACCTCTGAAAGGTCGCAGACAAGACTACATACGTCGTCGTTACTTTATCTAGGTTAATTTTAGCAGAAAATTTGAAACTTTTGTTTATTTAAACTTTATACTGAAAAACATTGATCTTGCATAATACTATCTACGTAAACTCATAAGCATTCACAACAACCATCTAAATCAAGATAATCAAATGAAAGATATAGTCATAAATATTGAGTTGCCAAAATGGCACCAATACAACGTCTGAAAGTAAATATGAAAGAAACGCTAGTGGAACATACTCCACTAGCTCATGCCTACATCTATGCTAGAATAAACCAGCAAGCATCCTCGAAAGCATGAGGGCCTAATAAATCTGGATGAAAGCTCCACGTCCGGATAACTTCTGTGTCGACTCGTAAGCTCTAACGTCCAGCTGCACTTGCACCTAAAAGTAGATAAATGTATGGGATTAGTACACACTTGTACGAAGTATGGGTATATGCAAGCACAGACCACTGACATGCATGATTTAGAATAGCTCTCTCCTAACGATATGAGTTATGGAAAGTCAAGTCAGTGGACTTGCCAAAAGCGGATTAGGGAAGTCATACCACGAGAGTAACATGCATCATTATACGTATCATATTGCACACATCACATAACATATTGCATATAGCACATACCATATTGCATATAGCACATATCATATTTCATTTCATTCGTTCATATGCCATGAGACCTTGGAATCATGGACTTAACATTAGGACATCCGAAAATGAGGGCTCACCATATGGGACCTCAACTAGGGAGCCTTCTTTAGCAAACACAGAATCTGCTTCATTCATTCATACGTACTTCATTTCATTTCATTCATAGGCTAGTGTAAAAACCAGCTATACCTAGGATGTAATTTAAGACTCTCATTGGGCTCACTGTGCAATGACTAAGAATGACCTAGTGTTATTTCATAAGTCTAGTTCACCTCTTGATTATCCTAACCAAACACCTTTGGTATCGTTCATTTCATTGTGGGCATTACATGAGGCTGACCTCATTCTTTCTTTGGGAACTTTAACTTTAACCGACATAGATCATGTGAGCTCCATGAAATTCTGTGTCTACCCCACACCGAAAAGAGGTGGAATCACCGGCCAAAGTGAAACCAAAAACATGCTAGCGTATATAGGGGATTGAACCCTGCTAGATCCCTATGTTGGCTGCATAGGTTCAAAGACTAGGAGATATAAGGAGACCCATACCCGTCTGGACAGACAGTCTCATCTCATTAGAATTACACAAACCTCTGCCTTCCCGAAAGAAGGAATCTCCACTCATAGCTAGCCTATCGGTGCTCAGTATAAAGTTCTATTACATTCATCTCATACATCATAGAAGCTGGCTTCTAGCATGAGGACATCATTGCTCATTAGATGATTTCTCATCTCATCATTAGTATTAAGTATGCATTAACTTTAATATTTTTGTTAGAGTGTTCATAGAGACTGGTCTCTTCATTAACTTTACACTCTCATAGGTGAGTACGTTTTGGTAACATTTACTTAGGCTCATTTGAGATTGCTCTCATGTTTCAAATTAGCCTCTTATCATGTTGTCACCACATTCATTAGTCTTAGCACATTCGCCCTTCATAATTACTCACCCCTTTTAACGTGAATGTTCATTTCATCATATACCAATGCACTTGGCCTTTTAGTGTGTTTCACACTCTTACTTAACCCTTCTGGGGTCTCATCATTCATCACATAACATCTTAGGTTCACTTTCTTTATAAACGTATGCTGGACTTATGAGTCCACACACACAAGCCATGAGGCTTCATTCATAGTTCATTTAAGTGATTCATGTTGCCCAAGATTATGTGGTACAAGACTTATGCATCTTGTAAGTATGCCAAGGTCTCAATTTGATTCCTATAGGCAGTGTTCATTAATTATTTAATCACGTAAGACTTATGTGTAAATACGGAATTGGGCAAGGGAACCCTATTTCAAATCCCTTGTATAACACTTGGTAAATTTTCCTTATGATTTTTGTTGACATACTTCTTGGCTAGGGAACCCAAGATCAAATCCCCACACCTACACTTTCTTTCTCCTTTTCTTTTCTTGATTTTTGCCTTAATGAATTTGGCCTGGGGGACCCAAGATCGAATCCCCACGCCCACACTCTTCTCTTTTCCTTTATTTACTTGGTTTATTCACTTAGATTAAGAGGGTGTGGGATCGAACCCCCACAGCCTCACCTTATTTTAATTTATATTTTCTCCTTACCTTCTCATTCTGCCAAAAGGTTATGGGTTCGAATCCCACATAACTCATTTTTATTATCTCTTTATTTCATTTTTCTCCTCTTTCTTTCATCCGTCCAAGAGGTTGTGGGTTCGAACCCCACACGCCTCACTTTATTTTCTTTTATTTTCCCATTAACTTTTCACTTGAGCTTTACCCCATTTCTAATCCCCCTTACCACATTTTATTATTTAATTTTTTATGACATGTATATGGTGAGGTCTTGGGTTCAATCCCCACTGACTTCAAGCATTTAAAAAAATATTTTAGAACGTGATTTTTTTACAGTAAGCTGCCCAAAACAAATTTCCAGAATGCTGGAAATTTGTTCACCCTCTTTGCAGTCCATTTTCTCAACTTTTAGATGTTAGATTTAGGATAAATTTTCGTGTAACATCTATTGCATCTTTAGGTGAGTTTTCATGGTTACTTTCGAGAATTTAATCACATTTTTGCAGTCCATTTTCTCACCCTCTTTCAGGTTAAACATCAAGACATTTCGAGTAGTTTTTAGGGAGATCTTTAGGTGCATTTTCAAGGTTATTTTAAATCAAGAATTATCATTCAATTCAGCAACTTTGAACTCATATGAACATCACGTTTTAAACATATTTATATACGTAAAATACAACATTTTAACATGTAAAAATCCAGGATTCAAACCATGGCTAACTCACGGCACACACATGCACAATCAAGTTAACGTAATTCACTTTTTCGGAACACATCTTTCATTTCTCACATAATTTCCGAATACACATTCAAACATGTAATCAAAACAAGCCCTAAAATTATCTACCAGAAGTCATACCTACGCATACTTTGAATCTTTCAAAAGATCTAATGACAGGGGCATGCAACGGGGACAACCTTAGTTTTTTTTACTGGAATTAAGCTGAACTTAGGGGTCTCTTGGGAAAGGGACCAAGAGGGAAGAAAACCCATACCTTAATGTCATTCAACACTTGTTTCAATGCTGCCAATTCCCACGACACCACTGCCTCACCACCAAAATCCCAAGCACAATCCGTCGAGAAGAATGTTGTTGTTGTTTTTTTCGTTTTTAGCTTAGCTTTTCGTTTGAGTTTTTGTGTGTAAGTTCTTCAAGAGTTGATGAACTTTATTTTCTGTTCTTTTACTGATAAAAAACGTGAGAGAGACTAGAGAAAGACGTGAGAATGAGATAGCTTAGCATTAGGAGATTTAGGTGGAGACTTAGTCAAACTAGGACTCCTCATTATTATTTTTTAATTTTATTATTAAAATTTGATTTTCCTTTACTTAAATCAGAAAATTAAATATTAATTAATTCAACTAATTCACTAAATACCAATTAATTCATTTAATTTGTTGCTTCCACCCAGATTCGAACCTGGGTAAAGCTTAAATTTGCATAAGGGTCAAATTTGGTCAACCTCTACCCGAATTGCCCCTTAATCATATTAATTAATGAATTAATTAATACTTAGGGTAATTACAATACTACTCTTAGCCTGGAAAAGATCATTTTACCCCTAGACCCTCCAAACCTAAGATTACCCCTTTTAAGTCCGGTAAGACTCATCTGGGTGAATCTCTCCAATTCGGGTGCCCTACATGGTTGGTTCTGACCTTGCCTAGCTCAACTAACTCACCAAGTTGGTTGGCTAGGCTAGTGCATAGATTCTGAGGTCTGGTGTGAACCTCAGAATCTATGCATTCTAGGTACGTTTAAGCTTTACTTAGCATAGTTATTTTCGGGTTGTTACAGAGGCAATAATGGAGAAGCCTTTCACAAATCTTCTATAGTATCCTGCTAAGCCCATGAAACTTCTTACTTCAGTCGGACTTTTGGGAGGTCTCCATTCAACAACTGCCTGTATCTTACTAGGATTCACCTTCACGCCTTCACTTGATACAACATATCCCAGAAAACACACCTCATCAAGCCAAAAATCACACTTAGAAAGTTTAGCATAACGTTCTTTCTCTTTCAAAATCTGCAAAATAATCCGGAGGTGTTTATCATGGTCTTCACTTCTTCTGGAATATATTAAGATATCATCTATAAAAACAACCACAAACTAATCAAGATAAGGCTCGATTCATTAGATCCATAAATACCGCAGGAGCATTTGTTAATCCGAATGGCATCACCAAAAATTCATAATGACCATACCATGTTCTAAAACCAGTTTTAGGAACATCATTCTCTCTAACACGCAGTTGGTGGTATCCAGACCTTAAATCGATCTTTGAGAATACTTTAGCACCCTTCAGTTGGTCAAACAAATCATTAATCCTTGGTAATGGATATCTATTCTTTATGGTTATTCTGTTCAATTGTCTATAGTCAATACAAAGCCTAAGAGTGCCATCTTTCTTCTTTACAAATAAAACAGGGGCTCCCCAAGGAGAAACACTAGGTCTAATAAAAACTTTCTCAAGAAGTTCTTACAATTGAGATTTCAATTCTCTTAATTCTGCTGGAGCCATTCTATAAGGAGTGATGGAAATAGGGTTAGATCCAGAAATAAGCTCAATTGGAAATTCAACCTCTCTTTCTAGGGGCAATCCATGAAGGTTTTCTGGAAAGAATTCTGGAAAATCACATACAGTAGCTATGTCCTTGATAAAAGGACTCTTCAACTGTGTATCAACTATGTGAGCAAGCTATGCCCCATAACCTTGACGCATTAACTTTCTTGCCAAGGCCGCAGAAATAATACTAGATGTCAAGGATCTTTCACATTGTATAATGATATGTGAACATGTAGGATCTTTAAAAGTCACAAGCTTTGACCTACAATCTACGACTGCATGATATTTATAAATTCAGTCCATCCCGATAATAATATCAAAATTCTTGAAGGGCATTTCAATCAAATCAGCAAGGAAGACTAGATTTTGAATCACAAAGGGACAATCATGATAAATTCGATTACACACAACCTGGTAACCTAATGGACTTTCAACCAGCACATCATAATTAAGTCTCATGGATTTCATATTTTCAGGAAGGACAAGTGATGAACAAATATAGGAATGTGTAGAACCAGGATCAAACAATGTAAACATGCACAATCCAAATAAGTGAAATTTATCGACAACCACGTCTTGTCCATCTTGATCATCCCTCTGCCTCATAGCATAAGCGCGTGCAGTACCCCTTTGTTCACTAGCTTGATTAGCTCCACTTGCACCTGCTGCTTGGGTGTTTCTAGGCCTTGCACCTTTATTAATCGCGAACAAGTGGGAACATGAGGCTTGCCTTGGCCATAATTTGGAGTGCTAGCTGTAGAAAAATCTGATCTGTTTTGCTTCTATTGAGCTGGCCTATTATGACTACTAGCCTTAGAATTATCAAACCTTTCCCTTTTTGATGGACCTCCAAAATCTGGTCTAGATTTTTGGAACCTGTTTTCATTTCTACTAGCTTCTTCTTTATCAAGTCGTTCCCAAGTAAAAGCAGCAGACACTAACTTGCAAAAGTTCTCATGTTGCAGGATCGCCACATTCTTCCTAATGGAATCATTTAAATCATCTTCAAATTTCCTGCACTTATCTTTAAATAATACCCCCAGCATAACAAGAGAGCCTTAAAAACTTTTGTTCATATTCAACAATAGACATGCCTCTTTGCCTTAGATTTAAAACTCTTTTTTCTTTGCATCACAATAAGCCGGTGGTACATACTTCATGCAAAATTCCTTAAGAAAATCATCCCAAGTAAGAACAGGAGGTTTTACCTTGGCATTCGGAACACTTACCCACCAATCATAAGCATCCTTTTGTAATAATGAAATAGCATACTTAAATTTCGCAATATCTGAACACTCCAACTGCTCAAACACCCTCTCCATGCGATCTAACCATTGTTCAGCATCAGTAGGATCAACCGTGCCTTCAAACTCCACTCCACCCATTTTTCTCATTTTCTCAAAGTTAATCCCATTGGGATCATGCATCGATTCAGCCATGTGGTGGAAGAATTCATCAATTTGTTGAAAAGAAAGATTCATGGCTTGAGTATCATGACTCATATGAGGATGTGAACCAGCTCTTACACGTTGATTGTTTCCCACTTCAGACCCGCTAGTGTGGGGAACATGCTCATTCGAGATATTTTCGCCAACCCCTTCCAGTGCACGAGGTTGAGAAACAGAGGCACCCGAACCTTCAAGAGCAGGTTCCATAGGTCGGTTAGAAGAAGTGGCAATAACTTAATTCATTCAAAACGTAAAATCACACTGCATTAGGGACATGTTCATGATGTATGTGCATTCGACATGCAATAAGGATATGGCAAACCATGTAAGTGAACATGAACTCAAAATAGAACATTTTCGAAAACAAATAACTATACAAGTAATTCACAACAAAAATCATAGAACCACAAACCTAGGCTCTGATACCAACAGTTGTAGCGCCCCTTTCCGAGAGATACTACAACTTGACAAGAAACCTAGTTTAATACTTGCGATATTTAAAAGAGATTAACGAAGGTATACTAATTTCTAATCTAGTTGTGGGATAAGTTTCATAACACATAATTTAGTTAAGGATGTGCATCTGGCCCATTTTAAAGATTTAATTCAGATCAAAATTTATATGGTACGAAATTTTAGCTAATGACGAAAAAGCCTCTCAAAATCTGTTAAGCAAAACCGACAAGCTTTTCGTGCATATATTATCTTCACACTTAAGGACGAAATAGCAATAATATTACCAACTTACGAGTACCGCAATCAACCGATTCATGCTTCACACAAACTTAGAAAACATAAAGCAAATTAGTATTTTACAAGCATGGGTTCACACACCCCAAAAGATAAAAACGTATAACCGTACTTATATTACAACCCATGATGACATGATCAAATAAGCCCTCAAAATTTCATGTAAATACACAATACATAGATCATGTACAAGTCCCAAGGTTTATACAAAATATATATATGCCTATATGAAAGTGTGATCTTCCTTTAAGGCTTTCAAAACCTCCATCTTCAATGACCAACTTCAACCGTCCTCTCGAACATTCCCTACGATAGAAACAACTATCGCTAAGCATAAAGCTTAGTGATATAAAAACTATAGATCCGGAGCCCTTAGATTCACCAAGTAATCATTCTCAAGTCAAGGGTAGCAAAATTGAAATATAATCAGTAAAATAAGTGTTAGAATATGAATAGGTTTATACAATCCTATTAGAATATGAATAGTTTATACAATACTATTAAAATAGGAATAGGTTTATATAATCCTATTAGAATAGGAATAGGACTACTAAATAGTATCCTATTTGGTAAAGGATTGTATTCTATGGTCTATAAATAGGGTCTCATGTAATAATGTAGATACAACAACAATTCAATAATATTATTTTGCTATATTTCTCACATGGTATCAGAGCCTCTACGATCTTGGTAAATAATCAAAGAGCTTTCGTTGTCGGCGGGCGGCTATTACTCATATATGTCGCCCGTCCGGCCAATGATTATGTTAGCAAAAGTTGGGTCACCGTGTATCTTTCTAGTGACTATTTTCCTATATTTAATTTTGTAGCACCGTCCCTTCATTCCGGTGACTACTTTTTCATATTTAATTTTGTAGCACCGTCCTATCTTTTCGGTGACTACTTTTTTTTTGCATATCTGATTTGCGTAGCACCGTGCATCTCCCGGACTACTTTTCATATTGAATTTGTGTAGTACTGTGGATTTTTTTTCCGAACTATTTTCTCATATCTAAGTTGCATAACATCATGTGTCTTTTCAGTAACTTAGATTTGATTTGCATAGTTCCATTTGTCTTTTCCGGTGACTCCTCAAATCTGATTTGCGTAGGGTTGTGCTATCATTCCAATCCTACCTATATAATTTCTCTTTTTCATTAGGGTCGTGCCATCATTCCGACCCTACCCATATTATTTCTCTTTTTTTGTCAATGGGGTCGTTCCAACTATCCTATATAATTTCTATTTTCTAGTTGGGTCGTGACATCATTCCGACCCTACCTATATAATTTTATTTCTTAGATTGTGACCATTTTTAGCCATCAATCTAATACTACGGCATATGAGCATGTTCCAATAATTATTTTGGTGACTTTCTTATTTAATATTAACTCATCTATTGATGCCAACATGATCCATATACTTTATATTAGATTTGAGCACTTCGTTGCTCAGGGGGAGTTTAGTAGCCTTGTATGTCGATTATGTTGTGTCATCGATTGTGCAGATCACTCTATGGTCTAGAATAATTTTTTCTCAAGCTTGGGTTGGGAAGTTCAACACCAATATTATGAATCAAATTCAGTATTTCATGCGAAGATTAAGTACATTGAGATTTACTGGCATTATGCATCAAATCCAGTATTTAATGAGAAGACAAGCACATTAAGATTGACAGTCAATTTTGTGAAGTCTGCAAATATCTCACCAAGCCCCTCATCGGTCCCCGTGTTAATTACATTTGTAACAAGCTAGGTGCATGAATTGTACGCACTAGCTTGAGGGGGAGTGTTAGAATATGAATAGGTTTATACAATCCTATTAGAATATGAATAGTTTATACAATACTATTAAAATAGGAATAGGTTTATATAATCCTATTAGAATAGGAATAGGACTACTAAATAGTATCCTATTTGGTAAAGGATTGTATTCTATGGTCTATAAATAGGGTCTCATGTAATAATGTAGATACAACAACAATTCAATAACATTATTTTGCTATATTTCTCACAATAAGTAAACAGTATACAAAGAGTATCAAGTTGGATAATTAAAGCTCCAAATGTCAATAACGTTCATAGCACAATTTTTCAAGAGGTTCAATAACAAGACTCGCCCAATATATGCATCATGTCGTCAAACCAAGAACGAGCAGGTATCAAGAAGGGCCAACGCCCTGTATCAAGAAGGGTCAACGCCTAATAAACAAGAGAACCAAGAACCATATTAAAAGTGACTTTCTAGTTCGTACTTAAAATGGACAACTCCCATACTTAAGACGAACTAAAAATCCAGAGTCAAGATGACAAATGATCCGAATCAAGAGGCATGCCAATAGTGACAAGGTCACAACCACAAGAAGGACAGAGTCCCAACAAGAATGCCAAGTGATCAAACAATCCGTACAAGTTGGCGAGTTACACAAGAGTCTTAAACGATAACAACACAACAATGCAAAGTGACAAGAGGTAATCAACATACCAATATAAACTTTCAGATATACCAGCAGGTAAAAATAGTACAAGTACAAGTTTATACACAAACCTCAACGCTTTAGCAAAGAAACAGTTCAACACGACTTCAAGAGATCGTAAACCAACCAATGTATGAAGGTCCTCAACTTGTTCACGAGTATATACAACCTTAAAAATACAATTAAATAACTTATTTAATTCCTAGTATCTCAATAATGTCAAAGTAAAATAGGATAATCATCACAAGTAAGTCTAGTCTGTACAAATATGACTAAGCTCCCAAAACAGCGATTCTGTCCAACAAAAGTACTTCATGTCGCAACTTAGTTTTGAAACAGGAAACGACAAAACTAGACTTTATATCCTTCATAAAAGATGTAGGTACATTTATTAATCTTGCAAATAATCAAGAATCATCTGAAAATACGTTTTGTACAAAAAGATATAATCAAAATACTAACAGTTGAACATGCAGGATTTCTAATTTCAGTAGCTGGACAAAACTTGTCCTATGTTGCGTCCCATATTTAGAATCCATAACAACAAAGTTAGAGTTTTCAATAAACATAAGAGTTATAGAACTACAAATTATCCTTCCAAATCATATTTATTTAATGTAAATGAAGTTATATTGAGCGAGATATGATTAAACTACCAAACACTACCCAGTATTAAAAGAAATTCTTTATCACTTACCAAGATGAAGAGTGTGTGTCAAATTACAGCCAAAAGGAGCTAGTTTTTCCTTTGATTTTGAAGAAAAACTCTTTAGCTAATGTTCTAAGGTTCCTATACTTGAATTCATACGAAATTCATAAGAGGAGGTGTGAACATAAAGCTACACAAATTATCCTCATCACATGGACAGATGCAGGGGCGGCTCAACGCAATCGGAGGCCTAAAGCGAAATTTCAACTAGAGGCCTAAAATCTAATAAATTTCATATGCATTATTTTTTTAAAAAAAAAAAATCTCAAGGTATATTTAATATTATTTTTTATAAATGATTTATTCGATTTTCTTTTCAATTATTAGCTTTAGACAAGATTTATCAATTTAATGTTGAAAAACATTTGCTTACTCGGGCAATTATAATATAAATTGTTAACATAATTTGATTCAAGAAGTTGATAATTTTGTATACCCCACATTTTACTATGCTTGTTGTAATGCTTGGAAATCTAAGAAGAAATAGAAAAAAAATTATAATTGACTTGCTCAACACTTTTTGACTATTGATTCATATTTTTGATAGAATATGACTCTAACTTATTAGAAATTTAAAGAAGAGAGTGTCAAAGGAGTTAAAAGAATAAAATAATGTGAATATTAGCATAGAGACTGTGAGAAAATAAAACAATTCTTCGTGATTTCTTTTATTTAAATTAGATTAAAGAAAATAAAATAATAATTTTTTTAATATATATATATATTCATAAATAATTAATATTTTCTTTAAAAAATAACACAAATTTATTATTGGTAAAAAATTGAGGCCCCCTAAAATTGGGGGGCCTAAGGCCAATGCCTAATTTAAAAAGGCATAGAGCCGGCCCTGGACAGATGTCACCAAAAGGTGTTGCCCAAAAAAATTGTGTGCTGCCCAAATTGCATACATATACTCCTATATATATATATACTTGATACCAAAACTTTCAACTTACTTGTAATTCTAATTGGTCAATTTACATAAATATCCCCATACAATACCTTAAATTACGATAACACTTATGTTAGGCACGTTTACAATTATCACAAATTTTCAAGTTCCCAAAATGAGAATAAAACACCTTATAGTAATTAGGCAATGATGTATCGACATGTAAATCATGGTCTAGTATCTTAGGTTTTTTTACACATATCATGATATCATATCATAATACCATATCGCATGGCCAAATGGGCGTACAATTTATATCCACTGTGTGGTTTGCAGTACTTAATATTTTTTTGCTCCATTATATCGTCATATATTTACTATTTGTTGCATATATTATTTTTAACTAGACGAAAACATATATTAGATCCATCACATTTAATTCTCCCGGTTCTTCTTTTTTTATTATTTATTATGTAATTCTAATTTACTTTATTTAATAATTTATATTTTTATGAAACAATAATATATATAGACAATAATGAAATATTATAAATTATGTATCCAATGATGACATACATCATGTATCTCACCTTACAAAAAAATCACAAAAATGTTTTACGCCTAGCGTGGCTCTTGTGTTCTACTATTTTTTATTATTAGTATTACTTATTTATTAGTTTCTTATTCGTAAAGCGAGAAACTTGTGTTTTTGACAAATGAAGAGTTTTTTGTGTTTATTTATTAATTATAATTTAATGTTTTTGGTTAACAATTTAATAAAAAAGGAGAATTTTAAAATTATCATCTAAAACAAATTTAGTATCAATTTTTTTGTCCATTTAATTTAAGTCTTTTATATTTATTAATAGATAGTACATTGAAGCACGGGGCTTAGCGAGTATACGGATAATAGGAATTTTTTCTAGATAATATTGGACATTCAAAAGATATATTGTGTCGTATTGTACCATATATAACCTATACGGTATATAACAAATCTTAGTCAAGAGGAAGGTGGGTTAGTCAACATTTTTAAGCAAAGCTAAAAACTAAGCATTTGCATTTTTCTATTAGAATATACCTAGACCATCTTAGTATTTGGGAATAGTTATAACTTATCTAAGATGAGAAATCCTAATTATTTGCCAAAGTAAATAAGATTCTGCTACTCCTTTGCCTTTACAATTATTTGCAAACTATGATTTGAAATTTCTATGTTTACCAACAGATTGTTTAGTTTTCGAATTTGAAATTGCTACTTTAGTTTCAAATTGGTCTACTTTAGTTTCAAATTAGTCAACACACTTGAAATCCGAGCAACTCTCTTTTAATAATGTCTATTTAATGACTCACTCCTACTGTTTGAATCTGCTAATATTATTTCCTTTTGATGATTGACTAAATCCATCAATACTATTAATTCCTTTCTATGACTCACCAAATCCACAAATACTACTAATTCCTTTTGATGAATCACCTATACACGACCTCTTGAATCCGTTAATACTATTAGTTCCTTTTGATCACTCACAAAATCCGCCAATACTATTGACTAGGAAACATGATCGCGTTTCGTAGAAGATTAAAAATATGTGTTAGAATTATTATTTTTTGATGAATTATATATTGTAATTGAATATTTTTGATGAATGTGTTTGAAATGATTTTCAATGTGAAATAACAGTAAAATTTATAAATATGATGTGATTTATTTCAGATTGATCTCTATATTCTCTAATCAAAATTTATTTCACCGCTCCATTATATTGAAACCAATACATGATAAATATGATGTCATTCTTTATTAGTATATATTTTTCAATTGCTCTTGTTTCTTTCTGAAATATGCAATTTGCTCTTGCATAATATTTGTATACATTACTTTAACCAATTTGCCCGATCCTTCAGTTGCATCTGTATTCAAAAATAAATGTTTTGTTCATTGTATAGAAAACTTAAAATAATTTTTAATATTATCATTAAAATTTTACCTTGACAATTCTCCAACCCAATTTGCTACGGATTATTCTTAATTTTCTTATCCATTGTAGTACTTCTGTATAATTAATCCTCCGTTTAAAAAAAATGACTCTATTTCCTTTTTAGCCTGTTTAAAAAAATTATCCTTTTCTTTTTTTGGCAACACTTTAACTTTAATTTTTCACATGGTATGTTTAAGACCATAAGATTAAAGGGCATTTTGGTTTATTTGACATAACTTTAATTTAGAACCACAAGATTAAATTATTTTTTTCTTAAACTCCGTCCTAAGTCAAACTAGACTCTTCTTTTTTAAACGGAGGGAGTATTTTTCAACATCTAACTAAGGATAGAGTGTTGAAATAACGTACAATTTTAATATTATAATATTAGATATTTGAAAAACTAACCTCAATTAACCACGTTGAGAAGATGATGACTATAAAGATAAATGGTTTGTCTTTATGTTTATTATTTTGTTTGTGGTATTTATACCACTTTTTTCCTTTTTTTGTTGTACTTATCATCTAATTGTTCTAAATGATGAGTTACTTATTTGGATTAGTTAAATCTTTGCGTAAAGATAAGTATCAAGATCTGGAAAAAAATTTGGAGGAAAGTTGGGGATTTTGTATTGTTCTTTATTTATTATGAAATATATGCTATTTATTTATTTATCATGTAAATATAGTAAATGAAAAGGTGTAGGGGATTCTCAATTATGTAAGATCATTAACAAATAATCTTACATGATTCTGTAATATTGTTGGTATTGGAAAGATTGTTAAGCGATCCGGAGTCATTTATTCATCCTTGTAAATTCTTAATAATTAAACTGAGAATACACAAAAGGTACTAAATTAAAGAAGGATAGTTTTTTTTTTTGAATGGAGTGCAATGTGTGAATGCGTTAAGTTTCCTGAATTATTAAAAAAAAAAAAAACATCTCCCTTCCTTGATTGTGCGCTTTGTTTAATTTGAAGATGAAAAATGAATGGATTATCGAATGGTTGCAGAATTTGAATGTGATGAATGAATGATTGAATTGAAGTATATTTTGGGTGTCATGAATTTGAATATGAATAGGGAGAAGGTATGAGAATTGCCTAGGCATTTAATAGGAATGAGTTGTATTTGATTTGTGGAAAAAGTGAACTTGTCTGGTCATTTAATAGCATAGATCTCTCAAATCATTTTGATGCGTAATTGATATACCTATAAGGTTTCATGTAATGCACACCTTGGATTAGGTCTTATGTGTCGTTTTCATAGGTGGTGAAAGCGAGTTTAATATTTTGCTTTATCTGCTTACATTTAATCAAATGCACGAGACTTGTGCTCCAACTATCTTGTTCTAGATATATATCTATACAAAGGTGGATGAAACTATCTTGGCAAATGATTTTGAATAAGCTCAGTTTATGAATAACGTGGTAAGTTAGGAGCTTGATGTATAACTAAATGACAGTAACTAAACTATTTATGAAATTTGGAAGTATAATGATTTCATTTGAAGTTTAATTTATAGAAAATAAGATGATAAAAGTGCAGCAATTAGTTCACCTTAACCATTTTCCTTCTTCATAGCAGGTTTCTTTTGCCTTGGTTAACAACTAATCAATTACTACTCAATTTGAATCTTAGATTTTTACTTTATGATAGTAAAATGATACAGTACTACTTTGTTCTTACCATTATATTAATCGATCATACAAATTGATTTTCATTTGGGGCTCAAGATGGAGGTATTGAGCCAAGCTAATTACAAGGTGATAGGGGGTTTTGCGGGATTGAAAGTGGTGATGTTGGGTGATTGCAGGAGGTATTGGTCAGCCACGTGCAATGCTTCTGAAGATGAATTCATTCGTTTTTGTTATGTATCTTCATGATGTTGCCAATACCCCTGGTATAATAGCTGATATTAGCCACATGGACAAGAGTCAACATCAAAAGTCAGGGATACCACCCTCTTCAGAACCCACTTGTGTGCTTGTACGAAGAGAAACTCTTGGTGTAATTTAACAGTAAAATCGTACATAAGCTTTTACTAAGGATAATTGAAAAAAAATAGTGGCTTCTTTGTAATATTTAGTCTTTAAGAAAATTGTACTGAATTAGTTGAGGGAAAGTTTATTGAGTCGTAGGGTGTGTTTGGTATGAAGGAAAATGTTTTTTTAATGGAAAATGTTTTTTCCTACAAAATGTTTTTCTGGAAAACAAGTAGATTTTGGACTTATTTTCTCATGTTTGGTTGGTGAGTTATAAAATATTTTCCGGAAATGGATTTTAGTGTTTGATTTATTAACGAAAAATATTTTTGAGAGACATCTTTTATTTTTACTAGAATAGAAAATAATTTATGAAATTAAAAATAAGTTTTAAAAATAATTTTTTTTGGGTGGGGGTGAGGGTAGGGGGTGGGGGGAAGGGGTAGTTGTGGGACAGGGGGAGGGGGTAGGGAAAAAATAAAAATTTAAAGTTTATAGTATTTTTAAAAACAAAATTAATTTTTTGGGGGTTGGGGTGGGTAGGGGGGCTGCCCGGGGGGGGGGAGAGGGGGGAGGAGTTTTAAAATAAAAATTTGAAGTTGAAAATATTTTAAAAAGCAATTAATTTTTTGGTGGGGGTGGGGGTGGGGGTGGGGGTGGGGGTGGGGAGCTGGCCGGTGGTGGGTGGGTGGGGGTCAGGGATCGGGTAAAAACATAAAATTTAAAAATTGAAAATATCTTTTTAAAATTGTTGTCCCCCCCCCCCCCAAAAAAAAATATAATTTAAAATTAGAGGAGAGGTTTGCAAAGTGTTTTACTTAATTTTTGTGAAGGGAAGTCATTTTTCTTAATTTTGAGAAAAATGAGTTGATTTGAAAAATATTTTTCAAAACTTTTGTCCCAACCAAACATGAGAAAATTGAAAAACATTTTCGAGAATATATTTTGCTTCATACCAAACACACTCATAGTTGTCGAGCTTATTTCGGAAAAGGATCCATCTTTACCTTCAATCAGATTGGTAAATTGGTCTCATTATTGTATGAGCAACATTATTGTGAGAACATTTCCTTTAGTTCTTGAACTGCACACAGTAACAATTGTTGGGTATAAGGTATTGCAAGTTTGATACATTCACTCCAGCAGTGGAACGTGGACTTCCTGTGAGAAAAGTCATCAGCCGCGGATCCATGCACGTGCTGTTGGAGAGGATATAATTATGAATGAAAGTAATGTTGTATACTTTGATGATGATGGCAATAAGGTATCTGGCTATGTGCTTTACTCAAAATATCAAGGAAGATTAGAACTTATTTTAGTTTGTGCCAATCATTTATAAGTGATCTTCTTGTTGGTGCTGATGGCATAAAGTCTAAGGTATTCAAAATTAGTGTTAACTTGTAAGAGCAGTAATGAAAAACAGAGTTTGTCAAAGTTAAAAGGACATCAAAATTGATGACTAAGAATCATGTTTTGCGCATATAAAAATCACCCATTATGCGATACATCTAGAAAAGTCTCATCTTCCTAGGCGATTGCATTGTTTTATACTCAAAGTGTTGTAGCTTAGAGGTTTTCGGCTCGCATGAAAAGTTTAGGTTTTAGGTGGTTGCGAATTTGAATCTCACATGTTGCAGCGTTTACACCTTTTTGTCCTTCTTCACATTGTGCACAGAGCAGCTTTTTTTTTTTTTTTAACTAAGCAATTTTCATTAATAAATAAAAGAACCTTTGAAGAGAAGAGTACAAACAAGGGTGACCAGACCTTACCTTACCGATCTTATGACAATAATAAACATCTACTACTTAACAAGCATAAAGTAAAAAAGAGATAAATAAAACTAGATATTTTATGATCATCATAGAGTTTATAGTATTCTCTATAATGATAATACAAATGAAGATACTTAAGTAATGCAAGAACAAAATTGAATTATTAGTCTCAAACTTCAATTTATATATGTATGAACTAAAAAAAGATAGTTTGCCCGTCAAAAGTAACTTGAGGTATTTTCTTCTGATCTTCTTCTTCAACTCTGATTAAAAGCACTTGTACTTCATCAATTCTTCTTGAATTTATTGGATCTTATTAAAGTTGTTGACACTGTCATATGATTTTGCTTTGCTAGTCGTATTGATAGATGCCTTGGAATAAAGTCCTCCGTCACCTTACCATCCCAACTTTGTTGCCTTTCATGTGCCTTCTTTTTTATTTTGTTGCTTTCACTTCTTTGTTGCCTAGTAAGAGATCCCCTTTCCTAGCCACTTTATCAAATCATATGTCCAACATCTCTTTCTCATCATCCCATCAGACATGTCAATTTCCAAGTCAATATCATAAGCTGCATAAGCAGCAGTTAGACAAATTTCCGAAACTACAACTTCTGGATCATGACTCTTAGCCAATACTCCAATATCTTTGGTGTTAATATGATCATTAAAGTAAATTTTTAGTACTCATTGGTCCAAAAAAAAACTTAGGACAATCTTTGTCAAATTATTTGCTATGCCACTGTTAACTGAATCGAAATATAATTAATTAATTAATTTTTTTCCCATTTTATCCCTACAATTAATATCGTAACACCTTGGTCTTAGAAAGAGTTAAATTGAGACTGGACATGTTACTCTTCAATTATGAGTTCTGGGTCAACTTCAAACGACCATAACTTTCAACATGGAATGAGTTAAGTGGCCATGAGTTATCAAATCAAAGGTCATGTTATTCTATTTTCAACGCCGCTGAGTTTGCTAAATTTTGAATTCGTATGAAGGATATATGCCCATTTAAGTGCAGTTTGTCTAGTTAAGGCAATTCATCCATCCTACGGAGGGGTATTTTGGTCTTTTCCTTATCCCACTAGCATAGTACGTTTTTCTTCACTCTTTTAGGGGTCTAAACTGATTAGAATTAGTTTTATTCATTCCAAAAGAGCTTAGTTTTTTTTTAGAGAAGTTCAAGAGGAGAAAAAGAAAAACACTCAAGATTCTTGAAAGCTTTGAGGATTTTTCGCCAAGAACTTGATTCTTCTGATGTATGTAAAATTGCATAGTGTTGAATTTTTTTCACGCTCACGCCAATCAAGAGTTTTCAATTATAATTCGTTCATGAGATTGAGTATATTGAGGATGTTGAGGTTTTACTTCATTTTTTAACAATATAGTCTTGTTGAGTTCTTGTGGTGAGGGTTTTGCGAATGAGTGATGTTCTTGTGGTGAGGATTTTGCGAATGAGTGATGTTCTTGATGGAAACAGACTGGGTTTTTGATTTATTTTGTTGGATTTATGAATCCAAACGAGTTTGGGAGGAAATCATTTGATTCAAGATGAGTTAGGCCTTGAATTGAATCAGGAAATTCATCAAAAATCTGGGTAAAGGGGTGGGGCGCAGCGCCAACACCCAAACTATTATTCAGTAGTTTGGGACCTGGCGCACGGCGCCACTCAGTGCGCCCGAGCCACCTTCAGTAGTTTTGGGGGTTGGCGCCGCGTGCCATTTAGTGCGTTAGGGTCGCCAGGTCCCCTAACCTTTATGTCTTTCTTTCCATGTGTGTTTTCTCGAATCCTACCTTTGTTATCAACACTTAAAATCTTCATCAATCCTTGAAATATCATGCATATCCTCATCACATCTCTAAATTTACATTTTCAAATAAAAGGAAAGTTAAGAGGAAAGTTCAAGAAGTTTTTTTGAGTCATTTTGAGAAGTCTTTCACAATTTTTTAATGCTTGATTTAAGACTTGAGTACTTGAGTACTTGAGTATGAGAATGAGGAGAGTTGAGTTTAATATTTCAAAATGAATATAAGGGAACTAAGTATTCCTATGTGTAAACACTTTTACATTTAAAACGAGAGGAGAACCTTGATTTCTAAATGTGTTCATGAGGAGTTTTTGAGCATTATCTCTTTTAAGAGAACCTTTTGAGTAATAGTCTCAAGTTGAGGATGATTTCTGTTTTTAAATATAGGAGCATGAGTTATATATTATTGGGAGTAGTATAAAGCATCGATATGGGATGAAGTCAGACAACTTAAAATCATCATAAACTATGTATGTCAACATGGGTAAAGGGTCATACTTTTTAGATGATTTCTTATAACTTTAAGAATATATTAATGAATCCAGTTGGTTGAGGATGTTCTATACATCGGCAAGGTATATGACATTTAAAGTAGCTTGGGTGAGATATTTTATCATCACATAGCTCATAGTGATAATTGTTGGTTAGAGAATCTCTCAAATAAGAGTAAAGAGTTTAGTATTGTACTTTTATATACATTTTGAATCATTATCTATTGTTGTAAAAGATTTATACATATTGCATATTTTATCGTTGCTTTAATATTGAGTTGAGTATTCTTGAGTTAAGTTGAGTATTCTTGAGTTGAGTTGAAATGAGACGAGGTGAGTATGTCTTCCTTTTTATCAGTTCAAGCTTATCCTTATGTTCCAGATATCCCCTTGCATGCTCGTAGATTCAATGTACTGACACCATTTAGTCTGTATCATTTTATGATGCAGATACATGTGTTCATGTTCATCAATAGGCGCTCTATTGATACCAGTTGCAGTTCGAGTTAGCTTTGGTGAACCTCTTTGCTTTCGAAGGGTTCCAAATTCACTTTTCAGTTTGTTAGGATGTCGTGAATCTTGTCCCAACTTCCATCATCGTATTTAAAGGCTTCATAGACAGTAGTATTTGAGCAGTTTTTTCCATTTTCATTGTCAATGATTTAAGACTTGAGTTACCTTCTTATCGTCATTTGAATATTTTAAACATTCTGAGTTATCTATTTTGAGACAATTGAGTTAATCTTGCAATTGAGTTCCTATGTTGTTTAGTAAGTCTTCAACTAAGGATTGAGTCAGGCCAAGGGTTTGCCTGGGGACTAACAATGGTTCTTGAGTGTCGACTCTGTCTAGGGTGTACGCTCGAGACGTGACAAATATGACCTTTGAAGTTTAAACGATTTCGAATACCTAAGAATTTTTTAAAGAAGCTAATTAATATGAACAAGGAAAAAATAGTAAAGTTGATCAATCTACTAATGATTTTTAGTCACCATATAAAATTGAAAGTCCCCATCTAATTAGGGGTGTGCAAAAATCAAACCGCCCGATAAACCAAATCGAAAGAATTTTACTGATTTATTCTTATTGGGTTATTGGGTTAACATGTTTTTTTAAAAAAAATTATGGAGTTATAGGTATGATATTGATTTTTAAGATTTGGTTATTGGGTAATCAATAACCCATTAAGACGGTAGTAATTTGCTATTTCTACCAGTACATAAATATTAAATGTAGTGTCAATTCTTTACTAGTCGTTGTTTTTGCCCTTTAGCCGTTAATTCATACTTCATAGTGACTTTGAGTCCACAACTTCACATTATAGAAAATGTTCAAACATAAAGTAAGAACCCTATTCCTCTAAATATCTCTTTGAGTAACATTTGTATAGTTCTTTTCATATTAGTTATTATTGTTTCTATTTTATGAGTAGTTATAGTGACATTATTGTCTTGTCGCATCAAAATTTGTTAGAAAAGTCATATATTTATTTTATAAGCATTTTCATAATGCTTAAACAGAAAACTGAACCATTAAAGATCAAAATCGATAAACCGATAAAAAAATATCTTATTAGTTTGATTATTGGTTTAACGTATTTAAAAATCAAAAATTGATAAATCGGATCAATAATATATAAAACCGGACTGACCGATGCACGGTCTTGCATCTAATATGGGAGGAGAAAATATAAATATAAAGTAGGTCATGAGTTCAATCTCAACAAGTTCAAATGTGAAGAAAAATAAAATATGTATGAACAAAAAGAAGTTTTCATATATGTTTGTTGCTTAATTATCGTTCGTAACTACACTTTGCTTATTTAACATTGGGAAAAGGATCAAATATGCCCCTAAACTATTCAAAAAGGTCTAGATATATCCTCCGTTTAAAGTTTGGTTCACTCATGCCCCCGCCGTCCAACTTTTGGTCCAAATATGCCCTTATGGGCGTTAGTTGCCATGTTGGACATATCCAACTCATTTTTCATTTCTTTAAATGTCACATGGAATTGTCATGTCATTTTGACCTTACCACATGACATTTATATGAAAATGGAAAGATATTCGGACTCATAAACACCTAATCCGACCCATAAATAAACCCCCTTTTAAATAAATTATCCGACCGATTTTCAACAATTTTGTTTAATTTTTATTTTTTTCGATAAATTCCAAAAATGAGTAATTGATTAATAAAAAAATAGAAAGAATCTAAAAAAAATATAAATTAACGCCAAAAATTCACAAATAACTATAGTAACCTTAAATTCAATTTAAACACTTTTTAATTTTTTTTTATTTTTTTCGATAAATCCCGAAAATGAGTAATTGATTAATAAAAAATATGAAAAAATATAAAATTAACGCCAAAAATTAAAAAATAAATACAATAACCTTAAATTCAACAATTTCAACATTTTTTTAATTTTAATTTTTTTGGTAAATCCCAAAAATGAGTTTATTAACAAAAAATATGAAAAATATAAAAATCACGCAAAAAATTCACAAATAAAAAATAGGAAAATATGAAAAAAATATAAAATAAAAAAATTGTTGAAATTATTGAATTTAAGGTTACTATATTTATTTATTAATTTTGACGTAAAATTTTTATTTTGTTTTCATATTTTTCCTCTTTTTATTAATAAATTACTCATTTTCGGGATTTGTCGAAAAAAATAAAAAATTTAAATAAAATTGTAGAATGAAATGTTACTATATTTATTTGTGAACTTTTGACGTTCATTTATATTTTTTTCATACTTCTCATATTTTTTATTAATCAATTACTCATTTTCGAGATTTACCGAAAAAATAAAAATTTTAAAAAAATATTGAAATGTTAGATTTAAGGTTAATATATTTATTTGTGAATTTTTGGCGTTAATTTTATATTTTTTTTTCATATTTTTTCTATTTTTTATTAATCAATTACTCATTTTTGGGATTTACCGAAAAAATAAAAATTAAACAAAATTGTTAAAATTGGGTCAGATAGTGAATTTAAAAGGAGTTGATTTATGGGTCGGATTAGGTGTTTATGAGTCCGAATATCTTTCCATTTTCATATAAATGTCATGTGGTAATGTTAAAATGACATGACAATTCCATGTGACATTTAAAGAAATAAAAAAATGAATTGGATATGTCCAACATGGCAACTAACGCCCATAAGGGCATATTTGGACCAAAAGTTGGACGGCGAGGACATGAGTGAACCAAACTTTAAACGGAGGATATATCTAGATCTTTTCGAATAGTTTAGGGGCATATTTGACCCTTTTCCCTTTATTAACATTAGTGGAAAATATTACATTGTGAGACATATGTATTCACTTTATTTGTTCATATAATAAATACAATGCATATCAACTATCAACTTAATTCTCTTTTAATTCAATTTTAACATGTGTAATATATTTTTAATTCAAATTTAATCATTTTGTAGGTTATTGGTGATGTGCTGAAAAAAAATGATTAATCTGACCATGTTGTTTTACTTTAATTTATAAAACACGTATAATACATATTTTATTCATTAATAATACAATCATAATACATATTACAAACTTCACTCTTTTTATAGTGATCTCAATCAAATAATTTGTAATACACTTATAATACAATATAATACAAACAAATTGCATTTTTAATACATATTACAAATATCATTCCGATTCAATACAATCTTCAAAAATTCATCTTTATATTTTCAATAAATTTGGGGTGGACTTTCTAAAACCTCCACTTCCGTCGGCAAACTCGTTTGTCTCACTTTCTCGTGCGAATTCACCTTCAAATATGCGGAAGTATGAGCTGTTGAGCACCATATATGTGTGTATTTATTGTATATATTATTTTTAACTAGACGAAAACATACATAACATCCATCACATTTAATTCTCTGCATTTTTCTTTTATTATTATTATTTATTATGTAATTTTACTTCTCTTTACTTAATACTTTAGATTTTTATAAAACAATAATATATAAAAACAATAATGAAACTTTATAAATGATGTATCCAATGATGACATATATCATGTATCTCACGTTACAATGATGGCGTTATTTATTATAATTTAATATTTTTGGTTAACAATTTAAGTAAAAAAAAGGAGAATTTCGAAGTTGTGGTCTGAAATAAATTTCAGATACTTGTGTGAATATAAAATTTATTTTCTAAATAAAAAAAAGAAATTTTAATGTTAAGTCGTTTGTAATTATAAAAATGTTACATATTTAACGGGTTTCAATAATGATGAAAAATCAATTTGATGCTTCTTATTCCGCATTTGTTGAATCCATGAATGTAACGTAGCGTCGATAGATCAAAACTAAGCATATTGCTATTAATTTTTGAATGAAACTGGTCTTTGTATTGATATTATTTTGATGTTTTTGTACCTTCACGGCTTGGATTCGAAAAAAATCGATTGAGAAAACTTAATTTACTGTTGCGGATTAAGGATGATTCTATAACATCCTCCAACATGATCGCTAGCATGAATATTAGCCTCAAAGATTATTGCTTTCATATCAATTATCTTTCTGAAAATTCCAAATTTCACATATTTTTTTTAAAATCAAATCCAAACATGAAAACAATACAAAACGTGTATAAATAAAGATAAACTTCATAAATATTTATTTCTTAATTACCGCTTGTAACTATCGTTTACAAAAAGTATTTCATTATCAAATGTTTGTATTCACTTTATTTGTTCACTCAATAAATACAATATGTGTCAACATTATTCGTTAACATGTGTTCATTTGTGCAAGGAATACAACTAAGGGAAAATGCAAAAAAATAGAGGAGTGTACAGATACCAAGATACCAATATATATAAAAAAAAAAATAATAGGAGGAATATATGTGTGGATACATAACCAAAAAAATATAGTAAAAAAGATACACCTATAAGAAAATAATCAACTCGGCACTTGAGTATTCTCTTTACGATGAGCAGAGGCGGATCTAGGAATTAGAGTCACAGGGTGCCAAGCAGAGGTGGACCCACATGATTTAATAGGGGTGCACGTGCATCCGTTAACTTCAAAAAAAATTACGTCTATATATGTATATCTATCGTGAGAAACTGACATAAAGTAGGATATAATCAATTGTACCCATAGGAAGCGTAGGGGTGCCCTTGTTTAGTTGATACAAGCCAGAGGAACCACTCGCGAGAATACAATTCAGTCTTATTTCATTATTTGTATTTTAAGTTTTGCTTATAAATCATATTCGAGCCATTAGTAACCAATCAAATACTACATTATTTGTTAATTGTAGTAAAAATTTCGTTAACTACCTAAGTTAAGATAGTATTGGTGCATCAAAATCTCTAAATTTTAGATTGTCTCTAATGCTCAGTAGACTCATCGATTAAATCAATTTTAGATTCAGATAGAATTATTCGTCTTGTGGCTGGACGGAGAGCATGATTGGGCAACGAACGGAAGCTTGAAGCTTTATTTAATGACAACTTTTTGTTGTTCAAAAGTTTAAAGAAGGTTTCAACGGTAAAAATAACTTTTTTAATATATTTAATCATGTAAAAGAAAAATCAAAGAGTTAAATTAAATTAGTTAAAAAATAATTAATACTTAATAAGAAGTTAATAAGTAAAAAAAAAATCAAAAAACAAAAAAGAATGTGAGTAGTTTAAAAAAGAAACGCTGCCTGTGGTTAAAAAGAAAAATTGAAACAAAAAAAGGCTGCTACCTAGAATCAATCCCTTCAACTAGGGGTTGTTAGCTTGTTGGTCTACCATTGCGCCAAATAAGGGTGGGCATAAATATCGAAAAACCGAATCGAATTGAATTATTTTGGTTTTTTGGTGTCGATTCTTCGGTTCGGTGTCGATTTTTTATTTTTGAAACTTCGGTTCTTCGATTCGGAGTTCGGTGCAAGGATCTCGAAACTACGGTGCACCGAAGAACCGAAGTTTTATTAAATAAATTTTAAAAAATTTAATTATATTGCTTAATTAATAATACTTATACATTTTTTACGCAAAATATTTACATGACCCATTTAAACTTTTTACTTCAGCTAGCCCTTTACGACAAAAAAATATTTTACTGATAAAACATTATGATGACAATTTAGTTCCTCTTCTGTTTATGTACGTGAGTCCTTATATTTGCTCTCTTCTTTATTAATTCAGGTATGGGAGAAACCAAAAATATCGTCGCATATTTATTTTCTCTTTATTTTTATTAAGCACATAAAACTCTTAACACTTTATCATATTTTCACTTATTTTTATTTACACCGAAAAACCGATTTAAAAACACTGAACTAAACCGAATCGAAGTAGAAAAAACCGAATCGAACCGATCTTAGTTTGGTATAAATATGGTGCATACTTTTTTAAAACCGAATACCGAAGAATCGAACCAAAATTTGATAAAACTGAACCGAAGACCGAACGCCCACCCCTAGCTCCAAAGAAAAGTTTTGTTCACTGGGTGGCACGGGTATAATTTATACAGACGCTGTATAGAAATACTTGTATATAAATAGTTATTTCGTCGAAGCTCGTGGGTGGCGTGACATCCCCACGGGCCTGAATAGATCCGCCCCTGACGATGACCCTCTGCATCCACAAAATCTATTCAAATATGGAATCTCCATTAGAAATCATGAACAACGATATTCATAATGTTTATTTTGATAATCAGCTCCAAATCAACCCAAAAGGTCTTTCCCGAGGATTGAGGGTAAATCTGAAATTTTTATATAAACTCATCATGCCTATAAATTTTGAAACTCATCAGTGAAAATCAATTTTAAAAACGAATTGAAATCAAGATTAAATTGCCATTTTTCTAAAAATCCAAGTTCTTGAGAAAACCGACAAAATTTGAATTCAAATCAATGATTAGATGATAAAATCATGAGATAATAAATGGGCAATAGAGGATTGAAGTTAAACTTAAAACTACTTACCGAAAAGTTAATTCTTGAAAAAACTCCTTTGAAATCGCCTCCCAAAAGTTTTCACATTTAAAAAATGTAATGATTGGGTTGGTCATTTTTATTTTTTTCGTGGAAATTATCATTTTTTCCCTCATGTGATTGACCCATTTCTCTATATAATTGATGTAGGAATTGTTGTTTTCGATGAGTGATTGTAAATACTTGATTATTATTAATTGTGTGGCTTTGGAAGTGATTCAGAAGGGAAAACTCAACTCTTGGAGTGATTATTCATTGATTTAAGGCAAGTGACTTCCTAAACCTTGTATTCGTAGAATTCATGTACTTCATTCGTTGATGGTGTGTTGAGAATAATGGGGATGACGTGAAGGGTTTAAATTGTCCACTTGATACATCTAAATGAATAAAAAGAGGTTGAAATGAAAAAGGTATGTGATGAACATGATGATGTGAATTACCTTATTGTGACCCTTGTTGATTGATCGATGAAATGCTTGAAAGCATGATTGTGGCTTGAATTGTATGATTTGTTGTCTCTTTGTGTGGTGTGATATTGTTTGTGCGTATTGATTGTGAGCACCGTGATGAGACATGTGATGATTTATAATGTCGAGGTCTTTGTCAGCGAGTGTTATGATGTCTAGGCCTTTTTCGGCGGGTATTGTGATGAGGTCATCATCAACAAGTGTTTATAAAACAGATGGAAAATGGTTCCGATTAGTGATGTAAAAACGATGGAAAATAGTTTCAGCTAGTGATGTAAGACTGATGGGAAATGGTTCCGGCT
Organism: Solanum sitiens; assembly: GCA_016801875.1. Taxonomy (NCBI): domain Eukaryota; kingdom Viridiplantae; phylum Streptophyta; class Magnoliopsida; order Solanales; family Solanaceae; genus Solanum; species Solanum sitiens. Next base: position 844,544 of record JABWTJ010000023.1, on the reverse strand, counting down.
AGTGATGTAAAGCTAATGCGAAATGGTTCCGACTAGTGATTTGATATAAAGCCGATGGAAAATAGTTCCGGCTAGTGATATTGTGCCGATGGGAAATTATTCAAGCAAGAGATTGATTATTATTACTTGATGCATTTGATGCTTATACGTGACTTGCTTGATACTTGAGATTGATGTATTTGTTGTGTGTGACTAAACTATTTGTAATTGATATTGAAATATTTGAATTTTGATTGTTGAATTATTTAAACTATGAATATTGGGTTGTTTGAGCCGTGCATTGTAGAATTGCTAGGTTGGGCTAATTTCTGTGTCAAGTTGTAGTTTGAGGAGGTTCAGTTGAAGTGTAAGGGATATACAGTTTCTAGCTAGTTGTTTTGTTTAGTACGTTGTTTGCTGGATACCGTGTTGGTGGTACTCACCCCTTTCTTCTACACTGTGTAGGTTTCGAGTCCAGACACGTGTGATTTTCTTCTTCTTTTACTGACAGTCATGGCTCGTTGAAGGATCTAAGAGGTAGTTGCTTGTCATCTTGGCGGACCTTCCTTTCCTTTTATTTAAGTTTTATTCTACTTGACAAGCAAAGACTAGGATTTGTGTTTATCTTTGAGATGTTGTATTTACTTTAGTGGCTTACACAAGTAACAATCAAGTTTTGGGGTATTGTTTAGAATGAATAAGTTTTTTGCCTTTGTCTTATTCTCGCTTTACTATTTCTGCATTTCCTTCATTTTTGATGGGTTGAGGCTGACTTATCTCGGTGAAAAAAGACAAGTATTATCATGTTCATTTTAGAATCGTGACAGAAATTCAATCTGACCATCCAAACTCTGAATATTGCTAAAGTCAACTTTTGGCCTAAAATCAGTTAAACATCCTATTCAAAAGGCTCAAATCCATATAAAGATTTTAAAATTGAAACTGACAACACTTTCGGACCAAATTCCACATTTTGTAGCTCATGAAACTGACAAATGTCCATTCTGAGACTTGTAGCTTTAGATATATACTAAATTCATATATATCTACTTCAGAGTCTCCAAAACTCCAAAACGTCAAAAAATCACAAACTAATAAATTTATACAACATAGCTACAGACAACTAACGAGAGGGGTGTTCAAGGTCATTACATAAATTTCAATGCTTGTTGGTCTAAGTATGTTATCCTTCTAAATCCTGCAAGGTAGAACATGCCATTAACAAAGTCTAAAAGATGAATAAATCATAATCCCACAAAAAATTAAATGGCTTCCCCAATGCCCATATGGCTTCGCTTCTGTTAGGTAGCTCGATGACTTGGTGAAGAATCTGGACTTGCAAGGAGTACTCTTTCTTTCCATTCTCTCTTGAGCCATACTCTCTCAAAATAATCCCAAGGACGTTCTTAGAAGAAGTGTCAATAAAATCCTCAATAGCCACATAAGAAAATAAAAAGACATTTGGTTTCGCGGGTCTTCACTATAACAAGCTTTCGTATAGAGAATTCCAATGACCAGTCAACGAAAAATTTAAGAAATCCCAAAATTATTCAAAAAAACCCAAATTTTTTTTATGTACTTTTAAAATAACGACCGAAAAGATCATTTCAACTAAATACATTAAAGAAAATTATGCACATCACAATTTGTTCTTTAATTTACAATTTTTCTTTCATTGATCTATCTATTTTAGTTTGATTCATCTAATATTTTATATTTTTCTATATATAATACAACAATATAGATAATAATAAAATATTATAAATTTTGTATCTAGTGATGACATATTATCATGTATCTCACCATGAAAGAATCAAAAAAGTAATTTAAAGCTAGGTTTCCTCATGTGATCTACAATTTTTTATTTTTTTTTGAATAATATCACTTATGTTCTCTTATTTGTAAAGTGAGAAAGGTATGTTTTAAACCCTAAATTGCAAGAATAAACATAAATAAATTAACAATAAAAAATTAGTAGTAAATCTAAATTACAATATAATCACAAATCAAAAAAGAATATGGTATGTGGATATTATAACTTCGTTGTCTTTTATCATTTATTTTCATATGTTGAAAATTTTATCCATTAGAATAAGTTATCATTGATTAGCTTCAAATTTTTATTTTTGAACTATTTTTGTATTACTATTTGACTCAAAAATCTTTATCCAATACAAATTGAATTAGATTTATAATCCAATGAAACAATAACATATCAAAATTCAATGTACTACTATCTTCGTGGATGAATTGACTAAACCCAAAAGAATTCATTGTATTGATGTTTTACTAGAACTAACTTTTTGTGTGAATTATATGAAATGGTATGACAATGCAAGAACTATTTGCATTAAAAATATTTGTAAAACCAACTGAATTGGTTAAATCAAGGCTAATCATATGTAACAACTTATTTCTTTGTTATTCAAAAGGTATTTCGTGCGGAATATCAAATACTTTTGAAATACAGTGTCAAATTAATTAAACTGGGATGACTTGACGAAAATTTCAAAATTTAAATTTGATATGAAGTTATGTACTGACGTCATTCTGTCATTGCGGAAATATTCCTTCTACAGTGTCGCCATTGTAGCGGTGTGTTGTCACAACCCCAATCTATCATGAATGGCACCCACAATAAACCCCCAATAGGAAAACGAGCTATTTACTAACACACCAACAATTAATAAACCTTAGAACAACAACGTACATAAATAAGCCACACAATAATGTAAATAAATAAATCAGCTTTTAATGTCTTTAAATACAACTTTCATAAGGTGACATCGAATATCTGAACAAACATGAAAATCCCCTAGAAACTGATAGTTATGGTACCAAAATAATTATTATGTCACTATCCTGATCAGTCGTAAGGGTCACTCACATTAACCCTCCGGTGGGTGTACTAATCAAAACTTAACTCATCAAACCATTTAAGAAACTAATTCATAATACAATATTAGGAAAATGTTTTAGAACAATTAAAAGATCGAATTTCCATTAACTTTATTAGTCAACAAAAAATAATTGCAAAATGAACACCCAAGAACCTGAAAATCTTAATGTCAAAAGGTCTAACAAGTCTAAGGATAAAAGGGGATGCAACCCTAATAACAAAATACAATCTAGAATTTTTGTGTCCGAACAATGGATTAAGACGGTAATGAAGAATTAATAGTAGGCGGAGGAAGTGACGCACCCTTAATTCAGATACTGAAGGTCTCATAGCCGAGGTCGCAAAGTAGCCATCTAGATATGCTTTGTACTCAACAAGGAAAGAGTAAGTGTAGTATCAATAGGTGTGGACATGGTATGATATACACTGATATTTAGAAATTTTGATATTATGATATTTGGTATGGTATATGATATACATTTCAATATTTTTTTGATGTTGGATAGGGTATTTGATATTTAGAAATAATCTACTGAAACACAGAATATATATATATATATATATATATATATATTATTCTTATTATTCTTCTTCTTCTTCTTCTTATTATTATTAAAATAGTAATATATATCAAGAAATATCATCTTAACTATGAAAGAGTGATCTTGTCACTTGTATGTAGAGCCGTCAATATGGGCTAAGTCCGTTGGGCCGATCTGGCTTAACCCGGGATTTAATAGGGTTGGACTAAGATTTTTGGAGTCCATTTAAGAAAATGGTTTTTAAGCCCGGCTTGAATAAGTCTGCTGATTTGTGGGGCTTGAGAAATACCGGTAGAGTCCGCCCGTAGGCCAATAAAAATTAATTTAAAATATATAGAATAATATTAAAATTAAAAATTAAAGAGAGTCCAAACTCAAAATAATTAGTTTAATATTTCTGCTTTTACTTGAAAAAAAACTTAATAAATATTATAATGATAATTTTATTTATGGATTTGATTAAAAAGTAGTAACATTAACATCATGTAATATTGTTTTTCGATATTAATGATAATATTTTTAAATTATAATTTATAATTTAATTTAATAATTATTAAAAATATAAATTTTTAAAAAAATGGATGGCCCGACAAGCCTGTAGCCCACGTACTTGTGGGTTGGGCCGACCGTTTTTTGGCCCACACAAAAATGGGCTAGCCCGGCCTGACCCGTAAAATATCAAAGCCTGTATGGATTAGCCCAGATGGGGTGGGCTAGCCCATATTGACAGCTTTACTTGTCTGTTGTCCGTCTCAGAATGAAGAACCACATCCAACGAGAAAAATTTACTATGTGTGTGGCACGAGTGCGATGTGGAAGACGAAAGACATATATATATATATATATATATATATATATATATATATAACTCTTAACTTGGTTTAAATTATAACTTTTACCTTAATTTTGATAATGCACAAAGAGACACTTTAACTATCCAAAATTTAAACAAAAAAACCATTCAAATATATCAGACAAAATGCGTGATATACAAATGCTCTGACGTGAATAAGTGAACCACTCAGTTGCTGCCAACTAACTAAAATACACCTAAATTTTAAAATAATAAAATTAAATTATAATATAGAGTAAGGTGAAAAAGAAAACAAATTCATTTCTGGGAAAAAAATTACTACTCTTCTCCTCTCTCTTTTTAAAAAAATGTTAATCTAACTTTCTAAAATTCATGCCCCTGATATTCAAATCAAAGAAAAAATTATTCAAGATATGTGCAGAAAATTCATATACTTGAACGGTTACATATTCTTCTTCCTTAATTTTAGTCAAGGTATCAAGGTTCAACACTTTACAAACAAAAATTGCATATTGTTGGTCAGATATTCAAGCCAGTAAGGGAATCATTAGAGGAAGCTAATGTTTTTGTTATAAAAATTATTTCAAAGCAACTCATAGATATAGGAAGACATGAAAATCAATTACCTTTTTCTTCTTTCTTTAGTTTGAAGTATATTTGTGCTTTAAGTTGTCAAATACTTAATGAAATAAAAGATGTTTTGTGTATTGTGATTGTTATAGTGACTAGCAAATTACAATTACGAATTTCTAGAGGCTAAAAAATAAACAGTGCTAAAAATCATTAGTAAATGGTGCTCTTAAACTGTTCGATAAAATGTCTAAAGGAATTTTTCAAAGATTTTTGTCTAGTTTGAGTAGCAATCTAATGCGTAATCAAAATGCAATGAGTCCGTAAGTGTGGATTGGAGTCATTGATTGAGAGTCTTCGAAATTAGATTGTGTTCGATCTTTACAAGTGTATACTTGCCCCATCTTGCTTAAAATAGGTATAGGAAAAAAAACTTCATTATAGCTTTTTTTCCCATAATAACAAGAAATAATTAAATGTCACTTGCAATTTGTGCATTTTACAATGAACAACAAATAATGCCAGAAAAAAGAGAGGGGAAAATGTTAGAAAAAATTAGAAAGAGAATAAAGTGAAATTTAATTTTAAAAAATTAAAATATATATATAAAAGGATTTATTTAGGATTTATTAGTTTTTTCAATGTTTTTTTACTGTTGGATCCTTCAAAATTTAAATTTTGACGCGTTTAATTTGGGTGTATTTCACGATTTTGTCAGGTAAGATTCGAGTTTTTTTTTTTGTTTAAATTTTGGATAGTCAAAGTGCCTACTTGTGTAGTGACAAAGTTAGAGAACGAAGTTATAATTTGAAGTTAAGGGTCCAATTTATATATTATGCCAAAGAAACTAAGCATATATTTCATAAAAGCAAAATAATTACAAACATATACCTATTTTTATTTATATTCCATTAAATAATTACACTATATACCTCCCAATTAATTTCGCTTAACTGATACTAAATCAATATTATATAATGTATATCATTAAGGCTGATAATTTCACTAAAGTGGTACTAAATCAGTATCGTATATTGTATTGATATCATTAAGGTTGGTCATTTCACTTAGTTGATACTAAATCAGTATATCTATTGTATTGACATCATTAAAGTTTTTTTGTTCAGAAATTATTCATTAGTTAATGATACTATAAGAGTATATCGTGACACGATTATGATATGGAAGACGAAAAGGGGAAACTAAGCAAATATTTCATAAAAGCAAAATAATTATAAACATATAACCATTTATATTTATATTCCATTAAATAATTACACTATATACCTCCCAATTAATTTCGCTTAACTGATACTAAATCAGTATGATATAATGTATTGGTATCATTAAGGCTGAGAATTTCATTAAAGTGATACTAAATCATTATCATATATCGTATTGGTATCATTAATGCTGATAATTTCACTTAATTGATACTAATCACTGTATAAATTGTATTGGTATTATTAAAGTTTCTTGTTTAGAAATTATTCATTAGATAATGATACTATAAGAGTATATCGTATACTCTTATATTATCATTGACTAATGAGTAATTTATAAACAAGAAACCTTAATGATACCACAACAATATACATATACTCTTATAGTATATGTATTACAATAAATATACTCTTACATTTATAACAAAAACTCTTCACATTCTTTTTTTATTTGGTAATCTCATTTCTAATTATAAAATGATAATATTTTTAAAAATATTTTAAGTACTTTTTGTAACATCTCACAAAAATTGAAATAACTAGGAAGAAGCCTTAACTTGGAAATAGTAATTAAATTAAAAATCTGAAAATTTAGTTAAGTTAGCAAAAGTGAGTATTTGGGGAACTTCAAACGACCATAACTTCTAACTCAAGATGAGTTAGGTCTACTTCATGATATTGTTGGGAAGCCCAAGTTTGTGAAATTTCGAGTTCGGATGAGTGAATTATGCCCTTTGGAAGTTGGGCAATTAGATTAAGGAAATGTCTAACCCAGAAATTAAAAGGGTAATTTGGTATTTTCCTAACCCAATTAATTAAATTCATTTTTAGTAATTTAATTGGGGTCAAAATTGAGTTAGTTCAGTTTACGCGTTTGAGAAATAGAGTTAGGGCTTTTGGAGAAAGAACGCAAGAGAAAAGAGAAAAGAAAAGGCAAGATTTATCATTTCGAAAGGATTTGATTGGAGATCTATTCGAGGATTTGATCCCACAAGGTATTGGAGTCTCTCATAGCGTTGGGTTCGTTTACCCATGCGCCAAGCATATGATTCAGTGAAATTTGTCCTAAAAGAGTTAGAAAATTTATGTTCTTGACATGTATTCTTGAATTCGCATGTTGATTCCTCTAAAGGACTTTGACTGATGCAACCTCCTTTGTTCTTAACTTGCGAACTTGGTGATGTAGAATCTGGACAGGGATCTCCTAATAAGATAGACTATCCTTGATCCCAATATTTTTAGTTGGAATGATCAATGAAGGATCGCTCATGCACTTTTTCAACATAGAGATGTGAAATACCGGATGAACTGCTAACTCATGGGGTAACCCTAACTCATAAGCTACATTGCCAATCCTCTTGGCTATGCGATATGGGCATGAGTTTTTGGTCATGTCTTTTGGTTTGATCAATGCACCAGCAGCATTCATCGACCTTATAAATAGAGTATTCAAACATTATTTAGATATGTTTGTTATCATCTTCATTGATAACATACTAATCTATTCAAAGAATGAAGAAGATCATACTAGTTACCTCAAGATAGTCCTTCAGACTTTGAAAGATAAGGAGTTATATGCTAAGTTATCAAAATGTGAGTTTTGGCTTGAGTCTATGGCGTTCTTGGGCCATATAGTTTCCGATGATGAAATTAGAGTTGACAACCAAAAGATAGAAGCAGTTCAGAGTTGGCCTAGACCCCAATCACCAGCTGATATTAGGAGTTTTTTTGGGTTTGGATGGCTACTATAGAAGATTCGTAGAGGGATTTTTGTCTATTTCGTCTCCTTTGACCAAGTTGACGAAGAAGACAATTAGGTTTTAATGGTCTGAAGCTTGCGAGAAAAGCTTTCAGGAATTATAGAAGAGGTTGACTACTGCCTCATTTTTTACTTTATCGGAAGGTACTCAAGGTTTTGTGGTGTATTATGATGCATCTAGAGTTGGTTTGAGTTGTGTCTTAATGCAGAATGACAAAGTTATAGCCTATGCCTCCAGACAGTTGAAAGTTCATGAGAAAAACTATTCAACCCATGACTTAGAATTGGCTGGTGTAGTTTTTGCTTTGAAGATATGACGTCATTATTTGTATGGAGTTCATATTAATATATTCACCGATCACAAGAGCTTACAATATGTATTCACCCAGAGAGAGCTTAACCTCATACAGAGAAGGTGGGTAGAATTACTCAAGGATTATGACATGCGTAATTTTTACCACCCAGGTAAGGCTAATGTGGTTGTAGATGCTATAAGAAGGTTATCTATGGATATTATCGCCCATGTTGAGGAAGAAAAGAGGGATTTAGCCAAAGATGTGTACAAAATTGCACGCCTGGGAGTCAGACTTATGGATTCCACAGAAGGAGGAATAGTAGTGACGAATGAGGTTGATTTGTCATTAATAACAGAAGTGAAAGAAAATCAAGACCAAGATCCCATTTTACTTGAGTTGAAGACAAATGTTCAAAAGCAAAAAGTATTAGCTTTTGAATAAGGGGGAGATGGTGTATTGAGACATCAAAGTAGATTGGACTCCAAGAAAGGATCATGGAGAAAGCTCATACTCCAGATATTCCATTCATTCGGATTCCACAAAGATGTACCACGGTTTGAGAAAGGTATACTGGTGGAATGGTACGAAGAAGCGCACTGTCAAATTTGTTGCTAAGTGCCCGAATTGCCAACAAGTTAAAGTAAAGCACCAAAGGCCTGGGAGGTTTGTCTCAAAATATAGAACTTTTTAGAGTGGAAGTGGGAGATGATTAATATGGATTTCATCATAGGTTTACCCGGATCACACAAAAAACATGATTTTATATGGCTGATTGTCGACAGAATGACAAAATTAACTCACTTTTTGCCGGTAAAAACTACTCATTCAGCAGAAGATTATGCTGGTTATATATTCAGAAGTTGGTAAGTCTTCATGGAGTCCCAAACTTCATTATTTAAGATAGAGGTGCACAATTTACTCCACAGTTCTGTAAATCTTTTCATAAAAGCTTGGGTTTAAAGGTGAACTTAAGCAATGTCTTTCATCCTTAGATAGATGGACAAGAAGAGCGTACCATTCAGATATTAGAAGATATGTTGAGGGTATGTGTGATCGATTTCAAATATAATTGATACGATCACCTACCTTTAATTGAGTTTGCTTACAATAACAGTTATCACTCTAGCACCCAAATGGCTCCACATGAATTTTTTTATGGAAAAAGATGCAGATCTCCTATTTGATGGTTTAAAGTTGGTGAAACAGGGTTTATAGGACCAGATTTAATTCACCAAGCCATGAAGAAGGTAAAGGGGATTCGAGAGAGGTTGAAAATGGCGCAAAGTCGTCAAACATTCTACAATGATGTTAGGAGAAGGTCGTTAGAGTTCGAAGTAGATGATTGGATATATCTGAAAGTTTTCACCCATGAAGGGTGTTATGAGGTTTGGTAAGAATGGGAAACTTAGTTGCCGGTATATTGGACCTTATCGCATAGCCAAGAGGATTGGCAATGTAGCTTATGAGTTAGGGTTACCCCAAGAGTTAGCAGTTCATCCAGTGTTTCACATCTCTATGTTTAAGAAGTGCATGAGCGATCCTTCATTGATCATTCAACTGAAAATATTGGGATCAAGGATAGTCTATCTTATTAGGAGATTCCTGTCCAGATTCTAGATTGCCAAGTTCGCAAGTTGAGAACAAAGGAGGTTGCATCAGTCAAAGTCCGTTAGAGGAATCAATTTGTTGAAGAAGCTACTTGAAAAGCTGAAGAGGATATGAAGAAAAGACATCCACATTTCTTTGAATCCAGAGAAAATGCTGACCAAGGTACTAATTCTCTTCTTAGTATTCTTTAAATTATGAGTGAGAATGTTGTTTGTGCATTTGCTTGTTGGATGTTTAAACAAGATGTTACAACTCTTAGCCTAGTGAGAATAATCTTATCGAGAACGAATGATCCCAAGGGAGAGATATTGTAACATCTCACAAAATTAAAATACTAGGAAGAAGCCTAAATTTGGAAATAGTCATTTTTGGAAAGAATTAAAAATCTGAACATTTAGTTAAGTTAGCAAAAATGAGTTTTTGCTCAACTCAAACGACCATAATTTCTAGCTCAGGATGAGTTAGGCTTACTTCCAGATATGGTTGGGAAGCCCCTGGAACAATTATTCCAACACCGCCGAGTTTACGATTTCGAGTTCGAATGAGTGAGTTATGTCCTTTGGAAGTTGGGCTGGTGGATTAAGGAAATGTCCAATCCAGAAATTAAAAGGGTAATTTGATATTTTCCTTACCCAATTAATTAAATTTATTTTTAGTAAGTTAATTAGTTTCAAAACTGAGTTAGTTCAGTTTACCCAATTAATTAAATTCATATTTAGTTTCATGAAGATTCACATTCAAAATTATCATTTCTCTTATTTATCATATTTGTTTATGAATTAACTAATATGTGACAAAAAAGAAGTACATTAAGTTAATATATATTTCATTCCCGAGTCTTTTATTTTATTTTTATGTACTTGAACATGCTTTCTTAATATTTTATTTATTTATTTATTATCATTCACCAAGCAGGCATGATAAAACAAAATACCTTTATAATTCTTAACAATGTGTTGTCAATGTGCAAATGTTCTTTCTAATAGTCATTTTTCTCGATATAATGCAGTTTGATTATAATATTCGTTAGATTCAAGAAATGATTATTATTCAATATTGTTAGTACTATTGAAAAAATAATATACAAATATATTACATATAGTTAAAATTTATTTTCTTCTTTTGATATAATTATTTTTAATTGGTATATAATATTTTATTTATTCATATAATTTTTTTATTCAATTGATTGCATATGATGACGTGTTTGACATATGGATCAAAATATGGTGGCAGATCTACTTGCAAATGAAGATGGTAGAAGAAAAAAAAATGAAGCATAATTAGAGATTATTTTTGCTAGATTTTTTTTATTACTTTGACTTATATTAGTAAGCTTAGTTACCTTTGCTAAAAAAAAATTAAATTTTGGTTTAAATAAATAATTTAGCGACGTGTATTGTCAATGCTAATCATTGGCCCTTTACTATTCTATTTTTTTATGAAGCACAATTAATATAACTATCTATTCCAACAACAATTTTTTTTCTATAAGGATTAGGAGTTCATTTTTAGTATACTTACAAAAATTAATTAAAAATAAAATATTAATTTGATGATACAATTTTTTGTGTGTGTATGTAACAATTTGTTTTAATCACCATTCTTTTTTTGTTTGAAATGTATTTATGCAATCACCAATTATTGTGTATTTTTTGTTCATTTTTTATATTTTCACCCCTTATTTTTATTTATTTATTTTACAAATAAAATCAATGCATAATTATTAATGCATTTAATGTCTAATACAATATATTGTTACATATTACCTCTTATTCCATTCACTCACCACAATGAATATTTTGTTCTATTATATACATATGAGTAGTTGGCCCTTAAAAAATATACAAAATGAAATTCTATTTTATATGTTAAAAAAATGAAAAATCGTATCATGATGAAGAGAAATATCAATATTATCTTATATGTTCAATACTAATCTAAATATAGATATTACATATTATTGTCTTATAAATATTTCATATAATCACATGAAGTACGAATAATTTCACTAGTAACTTTTAAATATATAAAGTACTCTATGTCAGAGAAAACAATAGATTTAAAAGATACAAAGTACTCTATGTCAGAGGAAGGACTAAATGGAAGGTTGGACTTGGGAGTTGAGGAGTAGGAAGAGAAAATGAAAGTTATAAATACTTAGACCCGCAAAATAATTTTTTTATTGATGAAAATAATCTCTCACGAGACTATGACATGACTTGTATTTTCACCCCTTATTTCATTTATTTATTTTACAAATAAATTCAATGCATAATTATTAATACATTTAATGTATAATACAATATATTGTTAGTTTAATAGTTATCTCTTATTTCATTTACTTCACTATGGTGAATATTATCTTCTACTATATACATATGAATAGTTTGTCTTTAAAAAGATACAAAATGAAATTCTATTTGATATGTTTAAAAAATGAAAAAATGTATCATGAAGAGAAATATCAAAATTATCTTATATATTATATAGTATTATATACTATTATCTTATAAATATTTCATATGATCACACGAATTGCAGAAAATATCACTAGTAAAATTAAAAGATATAAAGTACTCTATGTCAAAGGGAACAATTAATATAAAAGATACAAAGTACTCTATGTCAGAGGAAGGACTAAATGGAAGGTTGAACTTCGAAGTTGAGGAGTAAGAAGAGAAAATGAAAAGTTATTACTTAGAGACTCGCAAATTGAATTTTTATCAATAAAAAAATCTCTCACGCAACTATAACATGGTTTGTATTTTAACCTCTTATTTTCAATTAAAATAAATTCAATGCATAGTTATTAATACATTTAATGTCTAATACAATATATTGTTATTTCAACATATTACCTCTTATTCAATTTACTTCAATACGGTTAATATTTTGTTATACTATATATATAGGTCGCCCTTAATAAGATAAAAAATGAAATTCTATTTTATATGTTTAAAAAATGAAAAAATGTATCATGTCGCAGAAGAAGAGAAATATCAATATTGTCTTATATATTCGATACTTATCTAAATATATATATTATATATTATTATCTTTAAAACATTTCATATAATCATGCACAACCGAACAATTTCACTAGTAAATTTAAAAGATATAAAATACTCTATGTCAGAGGAACAATAAATTTAAAAGATACAAAGTATTCCATGTCAGAGGGGATTTTTTTAAAAAGGTGACAATAAGGTTTCAAAATAAATGGATGGTGACATAAGTCTTAAGTATTGGTTGTAGGTGACAATTATGTGATTAATGATTAAGGATTGTGGAGTTGCCCTCAAGTTTATAAGTTGACAGTATGGTCCACTGAATTAAATGAAGGGTCACAAAACCTAATTCAACCAACTTCTGTGGGAATTAAATGAGGGGTAAAAGGGTAAATTGACTAAACCAAACCTATTTAACCAATTTTGATGGAAAATGGAAGCCACCATCAATCCAAAAGGGAAAATAAAAGATTTTTCCCCCGCCTCCAGCCGGTGTATTCGTCATCTTCTTCTTCTTCTTCTTCTTCTTCTTTTTCTGCTCTCGTCTTTGCTTGCTTGCCTTTCTTCCTGCTCTCTTTATCTTCTTAATCTTCTTTTCGTACATTGTGGATCTTGGCTGCTAGTGCTTCAACTTTCTTTTTCTTGAATCAGATTTAGCTAATCTGTAATCAGTGGATCAAATTTCGTTCTGTTTCAATTGGAATTACTTCATAAGCGATTGGGTCAGACACCATTGTTTATGGTTGGTAAAATTAATAGTTATTTGAAATCATTCATCATCATCTGATCTGGGTACCTGCAAATTTTTCAATAATTTGCATTCGCGTTTCCAACATATGGCTATATATGTTGCAAAAGTTGACTATTGTAACATATTCATATATAGCAACAAAAATGTTATTTCAATCGCAACAGAATAGTTATATGTTGCTACATATGACTGTGCTGTTGTGACAAATAAATCACATGTGGCAATATGTTTATGTTATATATAGCAAAAGAAGATTATTTCAATAGCAACAGAATAGTTATATGTAGCGACATATGACTTACATTTTGCAACATAAATTCCATATGTGACAACATATAACATAAACATGTTGCCACATGTGATTTATTGTCACAACAGAACAGTCATATGTAACAACATATGATTTACATTTCGCAACAAAAAAACCATATGTTGCAACATATGATATAACATAAATATGTTACCACATGTGATTTATTTGTCACAACAGCACATTCATATGTAGCAACATATGACTTACATTTCGCAACAGAAAAACCATATGTGACAACATATGAAATAACATAAACATGTTGTCACATATGATTTATTTGTCACAACAAAACATTCACATGTAACAACATATGACTTGCATTCGCAACAGAAAAACCATATGTGGCAACATATGATATAACATAAACATGTTGTCACATGTGATTTATTTGTCACAACAGAACAGTCATATATAGCAACATATGACTTACATTTCGCAACTTAAAAACCATATGTGGCAACATATACTTATTCTTCATAATTACTAATTGTTTTCTAATCAATTTCTTCAGGTACAATGTCATTATTTTTAGGGATTAATTGTCGTGGATAATGGGTCGAGAAGAAATATCAATTCATATGACGTTGAGAGGTTAGTAAAAAATGAGGAGCTGTTTCAGTAGGGATGTATGTCCAAAGAAATATTTTGTATGATGATTTCTTCAATTTAGTCGTGCAAAAGTCTGGATACAATTGTAAACCGCAGATCTTGTCATGAGTTACATTCCTCATTTTTTTCATAATGAGAAGGTTTTACCTTTTAGAATAACTGATCAACCTAGTTTGCTTATTTATTTGGGAGGGGCAGAGAAACCGCCTATATTAAAAGTCTATGTGGAAGAAAATCCTATCGAAGAGGATCACAATGTAGACGAAGGCCAACAAGATATGTTAAATGATGAATTTGATCCTGCGAACATGAATAATTCCGATGATGAAATTGGAATAGGTGAAGGTGAAGGTGAAGGTAATGCTGAAGGGCCGGACCTTGAGAGAAACTTTCCTCCTACATTTGTGGTTGGCAGCAACAATCCACGTGCTTCTCAATCTTCACGTGTGAATAATGTTCGAGATGATGAAACAGGTTTTTATAAGGGAATGACATTCAAGAACAAGCAAGAACTGACAAATTGATTGAAAAGTTCTTACTTAGACTGAAAAAGGTGATCAATTCTTAATGTGTTTTCCTTTAAATGTTCATATCCGGATTGCAATTGATGGCTGAGGGCTGTGAAATTTACAAGTAGCGACAGATTTGCCATTTAAATCTATGAAAAGTAACATACGTGTGGTTCGGAGTATCTTGCAAACCATAATTCTCATGTCACGACAAAAGTCATAGGTAAGCATTTTGAAAATAAGTTTCTCAAGTGGTAAAGGACATCCACAAGAGACATGTCAAATCAACTCCGCATAGAATTGGGTTGTAAGGTAAGCTATTGGAAGATTTATAAGGGCATGGAGAATGCTAAGTCTAATGTTAGGGGAACATATAAGCACGTGTACGCAGTGCTTAATGCGTGTTGACACCCAATTTTGGCATAACATTTAAAAAATTTGTAATTTTGAAGTTTTATTTATTTAATAGCTTAGAATAATTTTTTTTATAGTTTTAAATAAATTTATCGATAACTATCTTTATATATCAAAATTTAGGATTTTGTTAGTTAATTTTGAAATTGCATCTTTACAAGTCATTAGTTACGTTCATTACATTATTTTAAATTTCATTTTATTTGTTACATTTGTTAATATTTGTGTTGAATTTAGCACAATCTAAAATTTAGTCAAATACATAAAATAAAAAATAAAAAAAATAAATTATTATTAGGAATTCTATTGAGATAATTTTGGCCACAAGGCTAAGCCCATAATTTGAGCCCATTCGTGTTTTCTTATTAATGCCAACCCTAATCTCCCTTCCCCTCTGCTGGCAGCCCCCTCACTTCCTTTTTCCCTCTCTCCGCCTCCCTCTTCTCTCTCTCCCTCGACCCCTCTCCTTCCTCTCTTCCTCTTGCAGGCGATCTCCTAGCAGCAAGGACCACCTGCAGATCCAAGCAGCAGCTTCCAGAAGCCCTGCGCAGCAGCAGCAGCAGCCAGAACCTCACCAAACTACCACCCAAATACAACCAACAGCAAATACAGCCTCCAAGCTTGCTGAACAGCAGCCAAAGCCGACCCCAAGACCCCACCACAAAGTAACCACCAAACCCCCGACCTGAAACAACTAACCAAATCATCAAAACCCCTCCCCTTTTCCCCTTCAGGATTTTGGTTTTATTTTTTATAGGTAGTTGAGTCCAAGCTTCAATGACAGCGAACCCAAGCAAGACCCAGGATCAACAGATCTCAAAACCACAACCAGCTCTCATCATTGCTGCCACCAGCCATCTCTTTATCACCCTTTTCCTTCGATTTTGCGGTAAATCTTATTTTATCCAACCAATGTTTGATTATTGCACTATATTATCCTATTTTTTGCTGTTGATTCATCAATTTTTGGTGTTGTTTTGCTTAGATTTGAACTCCATCTCCTTAGATAATTGTTCTTGTTGCTTGGACAGATCTTATTGAAAGGTGATTGTTGATTTTTCTTTTGTTTGTGCGCAAATTAATTTACATCTTTTAATGTTGCTATACGAATTATGTTAAGAGATAAACTATAAGTTGATGCCATATATTTTTCACTATTACTGTTTTAGGCAGCTTTTCAATTAAGTACTATTATTATATAGGTTTCTGTCAATTCTATCATCATTATGTTTTGGTCACTTTTGCATGATTTTTTTTTCTTCTTAAAATAAAATAATATATATATATATATATATATATATATATATATATATATCAATTGTACAGTTTTCTATTAATGTCCAGCAGTCACTAATTGTTAAGATTCTATTTATTTAATTGCCTACATCATGTGCTTAATTATTTCAATCTTTGGCTGACTGCTTGACACTGTTACTTTTATTCATGTTGATGTTAAATTGATTCTCGTTATTATGTTGGAAATATTCTACTATTCATGTTTTAGTTAGTTTATTATTTTAATGTTTGTTTCCTTTTAATTTTCATTATTTGTCTTATAAATTATTAAAATTGTTAAAATGGCCAATGAAAAAATTCTCCGTCGGTTTTGGAGGCCTTTCCATTTTAAAAGACGGAAATCTAATTTAAGTTCATATATGTTTATTTGTTAAATTGGTCGATGAAGAAATTACCGTCGATTTCCAAGGCCTCCAATTTGAATAAGACGGATTTTTATTTTTAAGTTATTATTTTATATATTCAATTTTATTCATACTTATTTATTACTAACACTTTTACTAAGTGTGTTTACAGGTACCTCGGAGTTGCTTCCATTGAAGCTATTCGAAGAGCTCAAATTATATTTTTATTCATTGTTATGTAAATATCGACGTTAGGCAAACCTTAGGCCGTTTCTTATGTTATTATTTTATTTTATTACTTGTGTATATTGCATATTTATATTACTGGTATATTATTATTATCTCCTCCTCAATTTGGAAAAAAAAAATGAATTCAGTCGGGACCCACACTTGTGGATTTCGAAGGGTGCCTAACCCCTTCCTTTCGAAATAATTTGAACCCCCTACCTAGAATCAATTGGTTTCGTAGATCATTTAATGGTTTCCTAGTTTTTTCCTAAAATTAGGTGGCGACTCTTTTTTAAAAACTCGTTTATTTTTAAAAGTCATTAAAATTGAATCGAATTAATAATTTTTTGGGTCTCCGCGATGTTTTGCCCTATTTGAACAGAGTGGGGATGTAAACAGAATGGCGACTCCGTTGGGGATATATAGAGGTTCTAACCATTATGTGTTTATTTTTTTTTTCTTTTCAAATTGAGGATATTATTCTTTTGTTGTGTCATTTATTATATCTTATATATTTTGTTGATTATTTGCATATTGTACTCAGTATTCATTCATTAGTTATTGTATATTTTCATTGTATATCATGGCATTATTTCTGATGTATGCATAGTATATTAAAGGACGGTTTGCGGAACCGCAGCCAGACTTTTTATACTCACCCTTTTTCGGAATAATCGGCAATTTATTGGTTCGTCATGCGTCCAATGGTTGTCGTGAGTTCCAGCCTAAGTTGTCCGCTTGGGTTCCCAGTCATTCAAAGCCCACTCTTAGTCATCTAGTGTAGAGCGAAGTCAAAATCTTATATTAAGCATGACACAAGACTCGATGCACATTTGTATAAGACTTGTATTCATTATTTCTATGCTATGTGATATATTTCAGGTTTTCTTTAATTAAAATAGTATTTACGTCTTTAATTCATTATTTGTGATATTTTGCATTATCCATTATAGACAATAACTAACACTCTTACCTTTTGAGTTGTTCTTCTTCAGAGCGAAATGTTGATTTATGTCCGAATTCAGAAATCATTATTTGTTCGAAGTTGCAAGAGACAAGAGGATTAGCGAAATTAAAGTCCTTGCATTTCTCAATTATATCAAGTCAAAATGATAAATTAGGGGAGTATTTGACTATGAGGTGACACCAATTTATTTTTATTATTATTTTGCATGATGTCCTGCTCTCACATATTTCTCATATTTTTGTAGGAATACCGTCCCCGACATCAGTCGGGGACGGTCATATCAATGTTTGGATCTCGTGAAAATTGGGAGGAGACAGTTCCGAGAAAACATCCAAAAAGAATATACGTAGAAATTACTGTGAAAATTTGCACGTTACATTCAAAAGACAGTATAAAGATTGACGATTAAAAGACTATAAAACATATTGGTGCTGAAAAAAATGGGGGTCAAAAAACACTTCATGACTACAAATTTTAGTGGCGCTAGACCTAGAAATTTCTTTGAGTTGTTTAAATCTGTAAATTATTATATGCCATATCTGGACGAACTACGCGTACCTGATTCTCATTTTAATGAGATACGTAGGCAACCCTTCTTGGGTTCGGTATTATCTTTTCCAAAAGTAAAAAAATAAAATAAAATTGTTTGTGCATATTTTCCAAGTCATATCTGGACGAACTACGCGTACCTGATTCTCATTTTAATGAGATACGTAGGCAACCCTTCTTGGGTTCGGTATTATCTTTTCCAAAAGTAAAAAAATAAAATAAAATTGTTTGTGCATATTTTCCAAGTCATATCTGGACGAACTACGCGTACCTGATTCTCATTTTAATGAGATACGTAGGCAACCCTTCTTGGATTCGGTATTATCTTCTCAAAAAAAAAATAGTTTGTTAATATTTTCCAAGTCATATCTACATGAACTACGCACACCTGATTCTCATATTAATGAGATACGTAGGCAGCCCTTCTCGAGTTCGGTAATCAACAACAAAAAAAAAAAAGAATAAAATTACTTGTACAAACTGTAAGAGTCATGTCTTTAGCTCGGTCGTGACCTATGTAGTCAAGAGCATGTAAATATATTTGATATGATGGAAAAGACTGACTTTGCGGTAAACTATAGATTCTCACGGTACCTCTTATCTGTACTTTTGTGATGCTTGAAAATTCTCTTGCATGCAATCAAGATAAGAATAAAATTAACCTTATGTTTCATGTGCATTGTGTGGTGAGCTTTTGATCAAAGTTCAATTGTGTTACACTGTTGATCTAGAACTTGACCTGAATGTTTTTCGAGGCGAAATCCTGAGTAATGTTTGGTTTGAGAAAGGATTGTAGGCCTTTTTTGATCAGATTGTGTCTTTCAAAGCCTACCAAATTACATTAATCCCTAGTTTTCCCACTTTGAGCCTGAAACCTTTCTTTGGACAACCACATCTTAACCACTACCCTTTTAAGTGCTTACAAGCACTATCCTCTCTTGGCCCAACCTTCTTGAGTGCACCAAGAATGTGCAAATTATAAGAGAAGATCCATGTTTGAAATTTTCGAAAGCAAAGATATTGAGTCTCCCAAAGTCAAGAAAACAAAAGACTTCTAGAGAAAGAAAAAATATAAAGGAAGAAAGAAAAGGTGAAAGAAATAAAGAAAGACAAAAATACCCTTACAAGGTCAATGAAAGGTGGAAAGGAAAATACTCCAACAAAAAGGAGAAAAATTTACAAGAAAGGAGTGAAATAAAAGAAAAGCTCCAAGAAATAAGGACTCAAAAGAAGTCAAAACAAAGAGGGTAAAAAAAAAAGAAGAGAAGAATGGAAAAGCTCCAAAAAATGAGAACTCAAAAGAAGTCGAAACAAAGGAAGAAAAAAGAAGAAGAAGGGAAAAGAGTCAAAAATGAGAATTCAAAAGAAGTTGAAAAGGGGGAGAACAATGAAGAGGATCTAACGCAAAGGCGTACCAATCATTAAGAGCACAAATTATGTGTGACGCTCAAGGAGGAATTAAGTCACTTTTATCCCCAATAAATATCCTACCCATCCCTAAGCCTACGTTACAAGCCAATGACAAGCCCTACATGATCTCATTCTAAATATTCTCACATTAGTGGAGATTTACATAAGGGTCAAGCCTATGGTATCACAGTTGTATGCATTGAACATTCTTGTGAGTGTGAGTGCACTTTGAAAATGTCCTAAAATCAAATGTTTCAAATATGTGTGAAATAGGACAAGTCTTTTCGTGAGGCACTTGAAACATGAGGATTGATATAATTCAAAACCTTTGTTTGAAGCAAGATGAACAGATCATGTTGATCCTTAAGTATAATGGATGTACCACTTGAAGCTGTAGGAATTACCTTACATTCAATTTTTAAAAAAAAATATGAGAGATTTACCTGCAATCTTAACTGTTGGTATCAATTGTAGTGAAAGTTTTGACTATCTCATCACATGCTTTATTTTTCAAAAAAACAAAAAGTGAGCAAACATTCATTCTTTAATATTTTAAAACCTTTTTAAAAAACCTTTCAATTTTATAAAAAAAAAATGCCTTTTGAGTTGTTTATTGTAAAAAGTGTCATCATGTTAATCTTGTATGTGTGAGAGTCCTATTTTACTTCATGGGATTTTCCGTCCCAAAATTTGACATTTTTTTTAATCTCTAGGCTTTGGATATCACATGGATATTATTTTCCTATTTCATCATGTTCATATTGCATTTTCTACTGATGATCTTCTTTCAGATTCTTTGCAGTACTCATCATCCACAAGATTGGAACTACATTTTACCTGATTCCTGCCTCAACAGGATATGTAGGTGCCACGATGGCTTGTGTCATATACCCAGTGTGATTATTATTTTTCCTTACAATAAAAACTGGGACAGAATTTTTGAAAATATCTCAAAAATTCTCAACAAAGGTGTTATCGCCAACAAGTCAAGATTGAATATCATTTTGAGATTTGCCAAAATTATAACTGGGACAGAATTTTGAGGAAGACCTCAAAATTCTGACAAGTACTGCGAGAAGCTTGATAGCAACTACAAAAAATCATGCATCGCGAGTCAATATTCATGCATTGCGGAAGATCATGCATCGCGAGTTAATATTCATGCATTGCGAGAAGATTTCATACCTCGCAGAAATTCATGCATAGCGAGAAGATTTCATACCTCGCAGAAATTCATCCATCGCAAGAAGATTTCATACCTTGCAGAAATTTATGCATCGCAAGAAGATTTCATACCTTGCAGAATTTATGCATTGCGGGAAGATATTCATGCCCCGTAGAATATTCATGCATCGCGAGTTAATTCATGCATCAAGAGTTAATATTCATGCATCGCGAGAAGATTTCATACCTCGCAGAAATTCATGCATTGCGAATTAATATTCATGCATCGAGAGTTAATATTCATGCATCGAGAGTTAATATTCATGCATCGAGAGTTATTATTCACGCATCGCGAGAAGATTTCATTCCTCGCAGAAATTTATGCATCACAAGAAGATTTCATACCTTGCAGAATTTATGCATTGCGGGAAGATATTCATGCCCCGTAGAAGATCATGCATCGCAAGTTAATTCATGCATCAAGAGTTAATATTCATGCATCGCGAGAAGATTTCATACCTCGCAGAAATTCATGCATTGCGAATTAATATTCATGCATCACGAGTTAATTCATGCATCAAGAGTTAATATTCATGCATCGCGAGAAGATTTCATACCTCGCAGAAATTCATGCATTGCGAATTAATATTCATGCATCGAGAGTTAATATTCATGCATCGAGAGTTAATATTCATGCATCGAGAGTTATTATTCACGCATCGCGAGAAGATTTCATTCCTCGCAGAAATTTATGCATCGCGAGTAGATTTCATCCCTTGCAAAATTTATGCATTGCGGGAAGATATTCATGCCCCGCAGAAGATCATGCATCGAGAGTCAATATTCATGCATAGCGAAAAATCATGCATCGCGAGTCAATATTCATGCATAGCGGAAAATCATGCATCGCGAGTCAATATTCGTGCATTGCAAAAAATCATGCATCGCGAGTCAATATTCATGCATCGCAAAAAAAAAATAAATCATGCATCGCGAGTCAATATTCATGCATTGCAAAAGATCATGCATCCAAGTTAATATTCATGCATCGCAAGTTATTATTCACGCATCGCGAGAAGATTTCATACCTCGCAGAAATTAATGCATCGCAAGAAGATTTCATACCTTGCGGAATTTATGCATCGCGAGAAGATTTCATCCCTCGCAAAATTTTATGCATCGCGAGAAGATTCCATCCCTCGCAAAAGTTTATACATTGCCAAGAAGATATTTGCATTTAAGACGCATCTATTCAGAGGTGAAGGATGTGCACCATATCTTTTCAACGTTCAAGTCGGTGAAAACTTGCGTTGAAAGATATTTGCATTTAAGACGCATCTATTTGGAGTTGAAGGTTGTGCACCCTATATATTCAACGTTCAAGTCGGTGGAAACTTGCGTTGAAAGATGTTTACATTTTGTCCTACCGATGGACATACATTCAAAATCCTACCGATGGATAATCTTTTCATTTGTCCTACCGATGGACATACATTCAAAATTCTATCGATGGATAATCTTTTCATTCGTCCTATCGAGGGATCATCATTTTTTTCATTCGTCCTACCGATGGACATACATTCTAAATCCTACAGATTGATCATCATCTTCATTCGTCCTACCAAGGGACCTGTATTGATCTCCATTTATCGTATCATAAGAGATGCTACCCTTTTTCTTTTAGTTTTGCCTATAATAATGAGTTTTATCTTTATTTTTTTTAGAACATTCTAGAGGATGCACTCTCAGAGGAGCCACATGTGCTAATTACTTCAACAAAGACGCAACAAAGCGTGGAACCTTTTAGATGCGAGTTTGGGATTGACTTCCACTATATTTTCACCGCACTTCTCTAGAAAGGTCATGTGTTAGGTCAAAATTGGGATTGTCAATTTTCGTTGTCCACGATTTCTTTCATCAATCATACACAACGAAAGGGACAGCTGTTGACACCCAATTTTGGCCTAACATTTAAAAAATTCATAATTTTGAAGTTTTATTTATTTAATAGCTTAGAATAATTTTTTTTATAGTTTTAAATAAATTTATCGATAACTATCTTTATATATCAAAATTTAGGATTTTGTTAGTTAATTTTGAAATTGCATCTTTACAAGTCATTAGTTACGTTCATTATATTATTTTAAAATTCATTTTATTTGTTACATTTGTTAATATTTGTGTTGAATTTAGCACAATCTAAAATTTAGTCAAATACATAAAATAAAAAATAATAAAAAAAATTATTATTAGGAATTCTATTGAGATAATTTTGGCCACAAGGCTAAGCCCATAATTTGAGCCCATTTGTGTTTTCTTATTAATGCCAACCCTAATCTCCCTTCCCCTCTGCTGGCAGCCCCCTCACTTCCTTTTTCCCTCTCTCCGCCTCCCTCTTCTTTCTCTCCCTTGACCCCTCTCCTTCCTGTCTTCCTCTTGCAGGTGATCTCCTAGCAGCAAGGACCACCTGCAGATCCAAGCAGCAGCTTCCAGAAGCCCTGCACAGCAGCAGCAGCAGCCAGAACCTCACCAAACTACCACCCAAATACAACCAACAGCAAATACAACCTCCAAGCTTGCTGAACAGCAGCCAAAGCCGACCCCAAGACCCCACCACAAAGTAACCACCAAACCCCCGACCTGAAACAACTAACCAAATCATCAAAACCCCTCCCCTTTTCCCCTTCACGATTTTGGTTTTATTTTTTATAGGTAGTTGAGTCCAAGCTTCAACGACAGCGAACCCAAGCAAGACCCAGGATCAACAGATCTCAAAACCACAACCAGCTCTCATCATTGCTGCCACCAGCCATCTCTTTATCACCCTTTTCCTTCGATTTTGCGGTAAATCTTATTTTATCCAACCAATGTTTGATTATTGCACTATATTATCCTATTTTTTGCTGTTGATTCATCAATTTTTGGTGTTGTTTTGCTTAGATTTGAACTCCATCTCCTTAGATAATTGTTCTTGTTGCTTGGACAGATCTTATTGAAAGGTGATTGTTGATTTTTCTTTTGTTTGTGCGCAAATTAATTTACATCTTTTAATGTTGCTATACGAATTATGTTAAGAGATAAACTATAAGTTGATGCCATATATTTTTCACTATTACTGTTTTAGGCAGCTTTTCAATTAAGTACTATTATTATATAGGTTTCTGTCAATTCTATCATCATTATGTTTTGGTCACTTTTGCATGATTTTTTTTTCTTCTTAAAATAAAATAATATATGTATATATTAATTATACAGTTTTCTATTAATGTCCAGCAGTCACTAATTGTTAAGATTCTATTTATTTAATTGCCTACATCATGTGCTTAATTATTTCAATCTTTGGCTGACTGCTTGACACTGTTACTTTTATTCATGTTGATGTTAAATTGATTCTCGTTATTATGTTGGAAATATTCTACTATTCATGTTTTAGTTAGTTTATTATTTTAATGTTTGTTTCCTTTTAATTTTCATTATTTGTCTTATAAATTATTAAAATTGTTAAAATGGCCAATGAAAAAATTCTCCGTCGGTTTTGGAGGCCTTTCCATTTTAAAAGACGGAAATCTAATTTAAGTTCATATATGTTTATTTGTTAAATTGGTCGATGAAGAAATTACCGTCGATTTCCAAGGCCTCCAATTTGAATAAGACGGATTTTTATTTTTAAGTTATTATTTTATATATTCAATTTTATTCATACTTATTTATTACTAACACTTTTACTAAGTGTGTTTACAGGTACCTCGGAGTTGCTTCCATTGAAGCTATTCGAAGAGTTCAAATTATATTTTTATTCATTGTTATGTAAATATCGACGTTAGGCAAACCTTAGGCTGTTTCTTATGTTATTATTTTATTCTATTACTTGTGTATATTGCATATTTATATTACTGGTATATTATTATTATCTCCTCCTCAATTTGGAAAAAAAAAATGAATTCAGTCGGGACCCACACTTGTGGATTTCGAAGGGTGCCTAACCCCTTCCCTTCGAAATAATTTGAACCCCCTACCTAGAATCAATTGGTTTCGTAGATCATTTAATGGTTTCCTAGTTTTTTCCTAAAATTAGGTGGCGACTCTTTTTTAAAAACTCGTTTATTTTTAAAAGTCATTAAAATTGAATCGAATTAATAATTTTTTGGGTCTCCGCGACGTTTTGCCCTATTTGAACAGAGTGGGGATGTAAACAATGCGTACCGTTATATGCTTGAAGTTGCGAATCCAGGAAGCAAGACGGCATTGTCGCTGAAAATGGTAGATTATAGTACTTCTTTGTATCATATGCTGCTTGAATAATTGGTTTTCAAGAAATGAGAAAAGTAATTGCCGTTGATGGCACATTCCTGAGGAGCAAGTATGGAGGAGTTTTGCTATCCGCGGTGACACAAGATGCTAAGAATCATATATTTCCTGTGGATTTCTGTGTCGTGGACAAGGAATGCGATGCCTCATATGAATATTTTTTTTTAAATATAAGAAGCTTTGTAGATGATACTGATGAGTTGTGCATTATCTCTGATAGGCATCCAAGTATTCGAAAGATGGTTACGAGAATCTACTCTGCAACTCATTATGATTGTTGCATGAGACACCTTGGAGAAAATATTCGAAATAACTTTCACAATTCGAAGGTAGTGTCCCATTTTTATAAAGCAGCAAAGGCGTACGATAGATGTGAGTTCAATGACCATTTCAATCAAATAAGAGATTTGGTACCAAAGGCGGCTAAAGCTCTTGAACGTATTGGAATCGACACATGGAGTAGGGAAGTTTTCTCGAAAAATAGTAACATCTCATTTGAGTTTATTTTATTTTATGTGTTTTGTTTGATTTTTATTCTTTGTTGTGTAGATATAATATTATGACGTCAAATATCGCAGAGTCGGTGAATGGTATGTTTGATGTTGAAAGAGAATTTCTCATTGTTGCTCTATTTGATGAAATAAAAAGGAGATTTGCATTGTTATTTCACCAGAGGCGTATGAAGCTGGTGCACTCTGCAAATAGATTTGTTCCTTCAATTGAAAAAGACATATCGGAGTAAGTCAACGCGGGCCAACAAGTTGTTGGTTCATCAAATCGCTAATTACAAGTCCAGTGTCACTGGTCATGGTGATATTGCTACTGTGGATCTACAAAGAAGAACTTGTACTTGTAGAATTTTTTACTTGGACAAAATACCTTGCCCACATGCTATGGCAGCGCTTCGATACCAATATGTTGCCAATTTTGGAAATCAGATTTGCGAGTACTCCTCTCCATATTATTCGGTGGAAAAATACATAATAACATATTTTCAGGAAATTCACCCGATGCCACCTGAAGATTCTTGGATTGTCCCTTTGGATATCATACAATACAGAGAGAAATACCTCATCCATATGTTGATCCAAGTAAACCCGGAAGAGGGAGATATAAGAGACGGCGTGGAGTTGGTGAATTTCCAACAAGAAAAAATAAATGTTCCGTATGTAGGGATTTTGGCCACAAAAAAAACTACATGCCCAAATCGAAATGCTCCATAAGAAGTGTTGTTGAATTTTAATGAATGTTCTTTCTTATTTGAGGATTATCCCTATCTTCTTATCTTATTTAGAATTAACTTATGTGATTTTATTTATATATAATGTGTGATTTATTTAATAATGTGTTGCTAGTTAGAATAGATATTTTATTTGTGGCAACATATGTCAATTATGTGTTGCTATTTACAGCAAAATATTTCATCTGTTGCAACATATGACAATTGTGTTGCCACTTGACATAGAATATTGTATCTGTGGCAACATATGTCAATTATATGTTGTCACTTAACACAGAATATTGCATCTATGGCAACATATGTCACTTATGTGTTAGATCTTAAACATAAAATTGCATCTGTCCCAACATATGTCAATTATGTCTTACAAGTACCACAAAAAATGAATATCTATCAATATATTTTTTTAAAAAACTTACGTGTAATGTGGTGATATCATTACTGTCATTGAAACAACTTTCAAGAAAAAAAACTTTAATGACGCGACTCTTCAAATTTTACCGTTATTTCAAAAATAATAAGTACATGCATTTGAAAACCTTTACTTGTCTTCTCTTTTCTTCCAGTTTTTCAAATTTCACTGAATGTTCAATATGAATCATCAAAAATCACTATGACTAAAACAACTTCATTGAATCCCTTTCGAGGGAACTACTAATTGATATCATTCAAAGGGTTTCCTACTCCCTACAAAATATAATGAGGATTAAATTTAGGTATGTATGTATTAATCAATTTTCACTCTTTATTTTCATTTCCTAATCATTTTATTTCATTTTTCAGCTCCAGGTTCCTCAATGAAGTAGCTAATGAACGTTCTGTATATCAGAAGGTAAATTTGTTCAAGTTTTCTTATCGTAGATGGTCGAGTGTTCAGCAAGTTATTTCTTTCTTGGAAATCTGCAGAGCATCAGAGAATCCAGAAGACTTATACAGAAAAGGCGTGGTAATTTTTAATATTTTTCGACTGTATTCACTTTTTTTTAATTTTGCATTTTAAATGTGTTATTTCTTCTGTAGTGTGATTTTTTCAACTGTAGCGATTCAACTGCATTGGAAATAATTAATCAAGTAGCAGACGGTGGCCACAGTGAAGGTGAGTATGTTCTTGTTATAATATCATTCTTCAATGGTGGTGAAACCATGAGTGAAGGCTTAATGTTCATTGTCAACATGAAAAAAACTGAGACAGTAATAGTGAGAAGTTGTCGAATTTATTTCCGAAATATTTTATGTTCCATGTATGTGCTAGGACCTCGTTTGTTGGGAAGAAGACCCATTTGTTGCACTGTTCATCAATTTGAACGAATCGGTCGCATGAATGATTTTTCCTGGAGAATACACTACAATGAAGATGATGTTCATTGTGATTTATGTAGGTGTGATATAGAACTAGATTATCTAGTTAATTTTCTGTCTCATACGAGCGATTAATCAAATTGTATGTGATAACATATGTAAAGAACTTGCGCATTCACGGTGAAAAATGTTGCCCTTCTTTGTTTTGCAATGATTTTTGAATTTGATCGTTATCTCTAAATAAAAAGTGTGATTAATTTTGAACAAATTTATTTGTGTCAACATATGACAATTATGTGTTATATTATACAACAGAATATTGCATATGTCGCAACATATGTCAATTATGTGTTAGATAGTACAACATAACGTATGTGTACCAACATATGTCATTTATGTGTTAGATATTACAACAAAATATTGCATATGTTGCAACATATGTCAAAATACATTTTAAAAAATAAATTACTCATCTGTCCAAATATATTTTTAAAAAATGATTACTTGTAAGTTTTGCCAACAATCAATCAATCAATAATTATTGTCATTGAAGCATGTTTAATTAATAAAATAATTATGACTCTTCAATTTTTTACCCTGTTTTGAAAAGTCATCTCTTCTCTTGCAACTTTTCAAGTTTCTTCGCATTTTATAAGAAAACAACAGAAGGGAGGGAGAAGTCAAAAGTTGTCTTCTCTTCTTCATTATTTAATTTTCTCAAAAATGATTTCAACTAGAAAAAACTACATTGAATCCCTTCCGACTGAACTAGTAATTCTTATTGTTAAATCTGTGGTAACATCAAGTACTTGCAACTTTTCAATTCCTAAATCGATCAATTCATCGATTAGTCCCTCTTGATGTTTCATCTTTGCCAACACATGCAGGTTCTGTTGGAAAAATTGCAACAGATATGACATATGTGGCAACATATACATATCATAAAATATGTCTTTTAGGGGTTAATTTAATTAAATGATCACCTAATTTGATATGTAACACTAATATATAGTCCTACAACATGTCTAAGTAATAAATTATGGTCCAATACAACAACCTTCATTCGATTCTATCAATTAGATTTAGAAAGACTATCATCCCACTAGTTTATCATAAAATGACCAAGTAAATCCATATGATAGTTATATAACACCCTTGTAAATCGTTGTTCCAAGTGTTATACCTTTTTTTAATTGCTTAATTATGGTCTTAAATAATAAAATTTGTCCAACTTTTCATTTTTCCATTCCTAAATCGATCAATTCGTCGATTAGTCTCTCCTTGATGTTTCATCTGTGCCAACATATGCAGATTCTGTTGGCAAAATTGCAACAGATCTAACATATATGGCAACATATACATATCATAAAATGTGTATTTTGGGGGTTAATTCAATTAAATGGTCACTTAATTCGATATGTAACACTAATATAGTCCTATAACATGTCTAGGTAATAAATTATTGTCGAATACAACAACCTTCATTCAATTCTATTAATTATATTTAGAAAGACTATCATCCCACTAGTTCATCATACAATGACCAAGTAAATCCATATGATAATTATTTAACACCCTTGCAAATCGTTGTTCCAAGTGTTATATCTTATTTTTATTGCTTAATTATGGTCTAAATTAATAAAATTTGGTCTAACTTTTCATTTTTCCATTCCTAAATAGATCAATTCGTCGATTAGTCCCTCCTTGATGTTTCATCTATGCCAGCATATGCAGGTTCTGTTGGCAAAATTGCAACAGATTTGACATATGTGGCAACATATACATATCATAAAATGTGTCTTTTGGGGGTTAATTCAATTAAATAGTCACCTAATTCGATATGTAACAGTAATATATAGTCCTACAACATGTTTAAATAACAAATTATGGTCCAATACAATAACATTCATTTGATTCTATTAATTATATTTAGAAAGACTTATCTTTCCACTAGTTCATCATACAATGACCAAGTAAATCCATATGATAGTTATTTAACACGCTTGTAAATCGTTGTTTCAACTGTTATACCTTATTTTTATTTCTTAATTATGGTCTAAAGTAATAAAATTTGGTCCAACTTTTTATTTTTTCATTCCTAAATCGATCAATTCGTCGATTAGTCTCTCCTTGATGTTTCATCTGTGCCAACAT
Source organism: Solanum sitiens (assembly GCA_016801875.1). Lineage (NCBI taxonomy): Eukaryota > Viridiplantae > Streptophyta > Magnoliopsida > Solanales > Solanaceae > Solanum > Solanum sitiens. The sequence continues at coordinate 814,288 of JABWTJ010000023.1, read as the reverse complement.
ATGCAGGTTTTGTTGGCAAAATTGCAACAGATCTAACATATGTGGCAACAACTTATAAAAGGTGTAAGTACTTTATAAAACTGGCTCAATCATAGGCAAGCCCATTCTGTAAAATTAAAACTAAAACTGCCCAATCGACCAATTATTTCATTTCTAGAAGGGATATATATATATATATATATATATATATATATATATATATATATAATTAGTATTTTTATTTTCATTTCAAGAATAGAGTTTTCATTTCTCCATCCTTGTCGCTTCGGTCTTGGCATTTTTCTCTCTCTCTCTCTCTCTCTCTCTCTCTCTGATACAGCTCTCGCTTCACATGGATCTCGAATCTCTCGGGATGTAATGATATTATTTCATTTTCATCAGTCTTTTATCTGTCATTCTTGTCTATTCTTTTTTTTTAACACACAACTAATTGGATTGACCTTTGGTTAAACCAAATTTCGGGACTTTCCCATATTTGGTTGGATAAGAATGTAGTTCTTTGAAATATAGATCTAATGAGTTTTGTTTGTTTTTGTTACTTTTGATATGATGTGAAATGCAATACTAAATCGAATTTGTAATGATGAAAATGTTACCGTGTTAGGTGTGAAAATCTATTGCAAACATGGAGACTTACTTTCAGTGCAAACTTCATGATCGAAGGACAATCCAGGTCGAAGATTTTGGTCTTGTTCACGCTATCGTGTATGTTCATTTCTACATCTTAGTATTTTGGATACTTCAGATCCCTTTATTTTATTTTATTTTAAAATTTAAATTTCTTTCTTTGTGGTGTGTATTTTAGGAGAATGCATACAACTTCTTTAGATAGAGGAATCGTGAAGATGTTGATATACAATCCAAGTTCGTTATTCTCATATTCAGAAACAAAATTAAGGTGTTGGAAACTGATGATGAAAGTCATATTAAAAGAAGTACCGAATGGGGGATGAAGGAGAAGAAGAAGAAGACCAAATGTTGTATCATGTGAAAGCTAATCTTGATATTTTTTTCTTCTTGTCTTAATAAGCATTACCAAAAAGAATATTGTATAGGATAGAAAATTCTTATGTAGTTGTGTACAACCATAAAAATTATCATAGATGTGGAAATGAATAATTGTAGTTTTGCATTCATGATCCAATGTTTGACCATATGAGGCATATGTTGCTACATATGATTCATATGTTGCTACAAATGCCTCAAATGTCGCTACAAATGACCCTTATGTAGGAATGTTTGACCATTTGAGGCATATGTTGCTACAGATGTCTCAAATGTCGCTACAGATGACCCTTATGTAGGAATGTTTGACCATTTTAGGCATATATTGCTACATATAATCCATATGTTGCTACAGATGCCTCAACTGTCACTATGGATGACCCTTATGCAGGAATGTTTGACCATTTGAGGCATTTGTTGCTACATATGTTACTACAGATGCCTCAAATATTGCTACAGTGACCCTAATGTAGCAATGTTTGACCATTTGAGGCATATGTAGCTACAGATGCCCTGTATGTAGCAATGTTTGATCATTTGAGACATATGTTGCTACATATGATTCATATGTTGCTACATATTCAATAAGGAACACAGCCACACCAAAAGAAATCAAGTCATTAAATACATCACCTAATGCCCATATGTTTGGAATTCTCGAATTCTAATTTGTTATATTATAGTAATAAGTTTTCCCTTTTACAACATCGGTACTCGTAGAGAGCCCATCTTTCTCCCTTACCCATTATCCATTCCATTTTTAATCTTTAATTAGAAAATGTCACTCAACGAAGTCTAGAAGTCTTAACATACCTTGAATGTCGAACACGTGTCGTGAATCCTCAAGATTTTGCCTTTTTCTTTCATAAAACTTCATAATGTTCTCAATCTATCAAACATACCGTATTCTTAAGTAAGCAAATTTGTAGACACTCATATTGTTATATCTCTAGCCTAGACCTAATACTCATCTCAACCTACAATTAAATTCATAATTATTGGTGCCAACTAATATGTCAAGTTTCACATTCTTAAAATTTTAAGTTTAGAATTAAGTCTTACTTCCTCTAAATATCATAAATTTAATTATATTAATATAATATGATACAATTAATAATCAATTACATATCTTAGTATTAAAGACTAAATTTATGATATGAAACAAATAATAATGCTTGAAACTAGAGCTACTAATTTTGAAACCAAGGTGACAACCATTAAACCCAAAATTGTTGACCACCGAATTTAGAACAATTGTGCATCAACGTAACAATTACACCAAATTTTCTTCTTTAAGGGTTTAACCTAAAATTTCCTATTCTTCCAAATTATTAAGAAATCATTAATTCCCTATTATGTTGCCATTATTGAGTAGCTACTTGATTTACTTATTATTATTTTTTTAGAAAAAGACAATTCCAATTGTTTCTACTCCACTAGTATAATATTAATATTATTTGATAACCTACCTCTAGTAGTAAATGAGTAAAGAAAATGTGCTCCCTCAAATCTTTCCAACCTTAAAGAAGTGACACCACACAGTGGTTGATTATTAGTGGACAAGGGTAATGGTGTTAATTAATTTCCTTCACCAACAAATATAAAAAGACAACATTGACAAAGATATGTATTAAACAATAAACCAATATGATCATGAAAGACTTAGCCAAAAAAAAAAATCTTACCTGAAGGCAGAGTGATCACGTATTCCTCTTGCCTTTTGTGATTTAACGCCGCAGAGGATTGTGATTTCCATCGATTAATTTTACATCCCATTTAACTCTAATATTAATTTATACATGGGCCAAGGGCTTAGGATATTAAGTAAATTACATACTTGGCCCATTAACCATCAATATAAATTGCATATTCAGAATCTATTCGTGAACTAAATAGTCGTAGTTAAATGAATAGTTTAAAATTACCAATTTAAATTTTTGGGAAGAGTTAAAATAGTTCTAGTTCTCAAAACGAACTAGCGAGTCGTTACATCATCTACCACTAAAACAAACGTTCGTCCTCGAACGATAAAAGAAATAAAAGCTATTGAACGCTCAATACAGGTGGGGATATAGGGTCCACATGTCTGGCTCGTACTCTCAAGTAGCCTCCTCAAAAGTCGCATTCTGATCAAGTAACACAAAATCCAATTGAATTACATGAAACCATCCTAAATATAAAGTGCAGGGTGAACACCCAACAAACCAGGCGAGAAATCCAACTTGTAAGCTATATCACCTACACTCAACTATCTCAGAAAGGATCAATATACCTCGAGCTCAACTTACTCTTCTTTTCAAATCTCATCACAAATTTTTGGGTGAAACTTTCTGTAGAACTTGTTCTCCAACCATTTATTCCAAATCACGGGACCTTCGAACTGTATAACTCTTTTGCCTACTCTAAGCCATGAGAATTTTATTCTCAATCAACTTAACCTTATTCAATGACTCCCTCAACATATTTGTACTCCACAGACTAATATCATACAGACCAACCTAACCAATTGAAAATTGAATCACCTACTATACAAAGCCTCAAATGATATAATCTCAATGCTCAAATGATAACTATCTTGGTATGGAAACTCCACTGAAACAAGAACTCATCCCAAAGATTATCAAAATTGGTCGTACATGTCCTAATGAACCTAGATAGTCCATTCAAATACACTATAAATCTGAGGGTGGAAAGTTGTATTAAGATCCACTTGAGTACCCAACTTCTTCAGCATAGGCCTCCAAGATATTAATTATGCACCTTAAAGAAATACTAAAAATTGACATCTCATACTAGTGAACTATCTCTCAGAAGTAGATCTAGGATACTTATCCACCTACAAGTAATCTGAGTTTATATGAAATATGTACACTTCGTCAATCTATCCATAATAACCCATATAATATCAAACTTTCACAAGATACGTGGCAACCCTACCACAAAATCCATAGCAATATATTCCCACTTCAAATCTAGTATAAGCACCATTTAAGTCATACCTTCATGTTTTTGGTGCTCATAATTTACTTGATAACAATTCAAACACGAGATACAAATCAAACACCTTCATATAATACTATCGATAATATTGCATCAAGTTAAAATACACCCCAATAGGCTCTGAATGAATAAAATATCTGAACTGTTGGCCTCTTTCATGATTAATCTAGTCAACTCACATATTGGAAGAATATAATAAAATCCTTTATTCTTAAAACTCCCTCACCATCATGAATTTCCTCCTTGGATTTTCCTTGTAACATCTTGTCTCGAATCTTATACAGAAGGATCGACGATCCGTCGGTTGATCGACGGACCATCCTAACTAAACGTCGATTTGATCAGAGAATGTCCCAGTACGTGATGTTGAAGAAAAGCTAAGTATGGAACGACGAGAAGCATCAACGGACCGTAGGTGAACCGACGGACCGTGCTGTTGGTCCGTCGATTGGATCAAAGAAGATGCAAAGTGAAGACTGAAAAAAAGATGCTAAGTATGGACCGACGGAGGCAGTCGATAGATCGACGGACCATCTGTGGGGGACTTCGATTGAAGTCGCGTCTTGGACAAACTTTCCTTATTTGAACTCCTTTTAATTTAGGACTCTGTTTTCTTATAAATAGGGTGTAAAATCTCGTTTTTGGGGTTGGATTCTTTTACTATATTCATACTTTTGTTCTTGGAGATTTGACTTTGCTACTTGGGAAATAATTCAAATTTTCGGATTTGGTTTTTAAGATAATTGTGTGATTTCAAGTTGAATTTTTAGATTTTCTTCGAATTTGTCAAAGTAAGTTCATGATTTATTATTTATCAATTATGAATTGTGTTCTTCTAAGGGTGGGTAACTAAATCCACAACTAGGGTTGTGAGAACCATGGGTGATTAACAAAATAAACCTAGTTAAATAACAATTATCAAATAAGTTATTGCATGCATCGATAATTCTCAAGTTTAGAAGTCTTTTTAACGAGTGCACACGTTAGAACTCGCCTTATTGATACTTGCCGGACCAAGGGGTAGTTATTACGGAAAAAATTATCGACATAGATTTAGTGGATACTATCTAATAGGCTAGTTTCGATTGGTACGAATTAATAACTAAGCCAAATATCGATATGATGCTTAATATGAAGTAAAGGTAAGGGTTAGTAACTTAGACACACGTAGCCGGACCAAGTTACGGGGTGAAATTCTCTAAATGCCGGACCAAGAATTTAGTGATACATAACTTATCACTTTGCATGCAAAACATTAGGGGAAAATTGTTATAGCTAGGATTATGGCGTTATAAACCTATGGGTAACACTTACACCCTAGTTTCTCTCACAACTTGATAAACACCAATAATTCACTCTTGCTACTTGTTTGATTTCACAACATTACAACAATTTTGTTTCACAAACCCCCCCACCCCCACCCCCACCCCCACCTTTAATTACTATTTTTCAGAAAGGACTTGACTAAACATAAGTAATCGTACATTGAAGTTAAGTCTAAACCATTTTCCTCGTGGGATCGACTCCAACCTAATAGTTGGGTTCTTTACTTGATTCAACCGCTTATACTTCTTTAGGGAAGTGTAATTTGAGCATATCAAATTTCGGTGCCGCTGCTGGGGAAAGTGGCTTTTAGATTAACTTTAATATCAATTACTGAATTTTAGTCAACAATTTCCTAATTTTACTTTTTTCTTTTGTTTTTGTTTGTCTCAGGTGTAGCTTATGTGTATGCCAAGTACACAGAGACGAGGAGAACCAATCGTACCATTCGATCCTGAACTTAACCGGATACTCCGCAGAATGAATGATTAACAGAATCTCGCAAATCTAGGTGATGGGATCAACCGTCAACTTTCTTCGCAGTTTGATGCTCAAAACCAAGTAATTGTGGAGAACCCTGGTGATGGTGCTTTGAGGAGGCAACCTCTCATCCCACGCCCTCAAGAGTTCTATAGGGGCAACATTAACATCACTGACATTGATGGGCCTCTTGTCCTACCTCCTCTACCACAGGGTCACACATTCGTGGTAACTAGTAGCTTGATGCAGATGTTCACCGCCAAAGGTTTATTTTCGGGGCTACTATCAGAGGATCCACATGCTCACATCGCCAAACTGAGGTCGGTGTGTAAGAGTTGTGTATGGAGGCCAGACTTGGACATGGATGTCATCAGGTTAAGGGTGTTCCCTCTCTCACTGATGGGAGAAGCCGCAATATGGTTCACTGAGTTGCCCTATAATTCGATCTATACTTGGGACCAGTTGAGGGATGTGTTCCTAGCACGGTACTACCCGGTGTCTAAAAAGCTCAACCATAAAGATAGAGTGAACAACTTTGTGGCATTTCCTGGGGAGTCGGAGAGTAGCTCTTGGGATAGATTCACCTCATTCGTAAGAAGTGTCAAACCACCGCATTAATGATGAGTCGTTGAAAGAGTATTTCTATCGGGGCAAGATGATAATAATAAGGAAGTGCTTTATACCATTGCGGGTGGTTCTTATGGTGAGTGCACATATGCAGAGATCGCGGAGAAGTTGGAGAAAATCTTTCGCAACAATAAGGCTTGGAGCATTAGAAATTCGGACACTGGGAGAAACACCTTTGCAGTGCAAGCTACACACAACTCGACCGCAGATGAGATTCGTGAAGAGATGGGTCAAATGAGAACTGAGCTCAGGTTGGTATTGAAACATGTCACTGGGGGTGCAGAGAAAGTAAATGTGGTAAATTATTTGACTAAACCACCACCGCCAACGGATGACTACTACTATAAAAAGGATTCTTATGCAGTGAATGAGCAGACGAGGGGTTTTTGACCGAACACCCAAGGCTCCAATCAGGAGAATTGGCGCCAAGGTCAAGGAAATCAAGGTCGAAACTATGAGAATTACAATAGAGAGGGCCATTATGTTCGAGATGGAAACTACAACCGCGAAAGCAACTTCAACCGGGAAAACTATGGTAACAAAAACGATAAAAGTGGGCCCTATGTTCCGCCTCAAAATTGGGAAGTTGATCCTAGGGATGGTGGAGGTAGTATAGCGCGAGTTGAAGATATGTTGCAAAAGATGATGAGGAGGTTTGATGCTAGTGATGAGCACACCAAGGAGTTGAGAGGTGATTTGGATAATATTAGGCAAAAGGTGGATGCACACGCAGTCTCGATCAAGCATCTTGAGTTGCAAATGGCCCAATTGTCTACTACTGTGAACCCACGTCAACCGGGCACTCTTCCTAGCAATACCATTCAAAATCTGAAAAATGATGGGCATTGCATGACAATCACTACTCGAGGGGGTAAGCAAACTATTGATCCACCTATGCCGTCTGTAGTAGAATATGAGGTGAGAAAAGATGGTAAATACCGGTGTTTTATACTATGTTGAAATAGCTTTCCATCAATATCCCTTTGATAGAAGCTCTAGAACAAATGCCCAGTTATGCCAAGTTTATGAAAGATATGGTTACAAAGAAGAGATCGGTAAGTTTTGAGGATGATGACCGAATGCAGCATTGTAGTGCTATTGCTACAAGGTCTCTTGTGCAAAAGAAAGAAGATTCGAGTGCTTTCACTATTCTATGTACCATCGGTTTGTTACACTTTGCTAAAGCACTATATGATCTCGGTGCAAGCATAAATCTCATGCATCTCTCCATTTATAAGAAATTGGTTTTGGGTAACCCAAAGCCCACTGCGATGTGGTTACTGATGGCCGATCGAACAGTGAAGAGGCCTATTGGAATACTTCATGATGTGTTAGTGAAGGTGGAGTTGTTTATATTTCCGGCCGATTTTGTGATTTTTGACCGTGAGGTGGATTTTGAGGTGCCTATTATTCTTGAGAGGCCGATCCTTGCTACTGGTCGCACTTTGGTTGATATGGAGAAAGGGCAGATGAAGTTTAGGTTCAACAATGAAGAAGCAACATTCAACATTTGTAGGTCCATGAAGCAGAGTGGTGAGCTCCAAACGGTATCTGCTATATCTTACAGGGTTGAGAGCACATCTGAGGTGCAAATTGAAGAGCGCCTTGGTGTTGAGGCACTCGCGGCAGTGATCATGAATTTTGAGAGTGATGGTATCGAAGAGTATGGGTCATTGGTTGTGGCACTAGATCGAGGTGAATTTCGATTCAAACCAAAGAAATTGGAGTTAGATATGAAGCATCGCGAGTCTCCACCCGCAAAACCATCTATTGAGGCCCCAAAAATAGAGCTTAAGGCTCTACCACCTCATCTGAGGTATGTATTCTTGGTAAGAGATGACATTTTGCCGGTAATCATTGCATCTGATTTGAATGTGGACCAAGTAGAGTGTCTGGTAGAAGTGTTAAAAGGTTCAAACGAGCCATTAGTTGGACTATTGCGGACAATATTGGGATCCCACCCGGTATTTGTTCACACAAAATGCAACTCATGTCCGATCACAAGCCAAGTATTGAGCACCAAAGACGTTTGATTCACTTATGCAAGAGGTAGTTAAGAAGGAAATTATTAAGTGGCTGGATTCCGGAGTCATATATCCTATCACAGATAGTAGTTGGGTATACCCTGTTTAGTGTGTGCCCAAAAAGGGGGGAATGACAGTAGTTCCTAATGAGAATAATGAGCTTATTCCAATGAGGCCGGTGATCGAATGGAGAGTTTGTATGGATTACCGGAAGTTGAATGCATGGACTGAGAAGGACCATTTCCCTATGCCTTTCATGGATCAGATATTAGATAGACTCGTAGGAAAAGGATGGTACTATTTTCTTGATGGTTATTCGGGTTACAATCAAGTCTCTATTGCACCGGAGGATCAAGAGAAAATGACCATTACTTGCCCTTATGGGACATTCACATTCAAGAGGATGCCTTTTGGGTTGTGTAATGCATCGGCTACTTTTCAGAGATGTATGATGTCGATATTCTCCGATATGGTGGAGGACACTATTGAGGTGTTTATGGATGACTTTTTATTTGTTGGCGACTCTTTTAATTGTTGTTTGAGTCACTTGGCCGATGTTCTCAAAAGATGTAAAGATTGAACCTTGTACTAAATTGGGAAAAATGTCACTTCATGGTGAAAAAAGGTATTGTATTGGGTCATCGCATCTCAGAGAAGGGGATAGAGGTTGATCGAGCAAGTTGAGGTTATAGAGAGACTTCCTCCACCCATCTCTGTAAAAGGTGTGAGAAGTTTTCTTGGGCATGTGGGCTTCTACTGAAGGTTTATTATGGATTTCTCAAAAATTGCACATCCTCTATGCAAGTTACTTGAGAAGGAATGTAAATTCTATTTTGACGAATCCTGTCTGAAGGCATTTGGAGAGTTGAAGGAGAAGTTGGTGTCTGCGCCCATAATTATTTCCCCAGATTGGAGTAAGCCATTTGAGGTGATGTGTGATGCTAGCGGGGTTGATCTTGGTATGGTGTTGGGACAAAGAATAGATAAAATCCTTCACCCCATCTATTATGCTAGTAAGACTCTAAATGAAGCACAAAAGAACTACACTGTGACTGAACAAGAACTCCATGCAGTGGTATTTTCTTTCAAAAAATTTTGCTCCTATTTGCTTGGCACCAGAGTTATAGTGCATACTGACCACTCCGCGTTGAGGTATTTGATGGCAAAATAGGATGCGAAACCAAGGTTGGTTAGATGGGTGCTACTATTGCAAGAATTTGATTTTGAGGTGAAAGATAGGAAAGGGACTGAAAATCAAGTTGCATCACTTGTCCATATTAGAGGATGAAGCTATGCGAGAGTTTTGTGAAAAGGCTGAAATTGATTATACCTTCCCTGATGAGCATGTATTGACCGCTTCTAAGGACTTGATCCCATGGTTCGCTGATTTTCCGAATTATTTGGCTAGTGATATAGTCCCATCGGACTTGTCCTTCCATTAGAGGAAAAAGTTCATGCATGATGTGAAAAAGTTCTTTTGGGATGAACCTTACTTATACCGGAGTTGTGCTGATGGGCTTATTCGCCGTTGTGTGCCGGAAGTTGAGATGCTAAGTGTTTTGGAGGCATGCCATTCCTCGCCTGTAGGTGGGCATCATAGTGATATCTGGACTGCCCATAAGATTTTGCAATGTGAGTACTATTGGCCAACCATTCACCAAGATGCTCATGAGTTCGCCAAGTCATATGATAGGTACCAAAGAGATGGAGGAATTTCGAAGTGGCAAGAGCTCCTTTTTAACCCCATTCTAGTGATTGAGTTGTCTGATGTATGGGGCATAGATTTTATGGGCCCATTTGTGAGCTCTCATGGGATGAAATATATTCTTGTGGCGGTGGATTATGTGTCCAAATGGGTGGAATCCATAGCATTTGCCAACAATGAAGGGAAGAGTGTCACCGCATTCTTGAAAAAGAACATCTTCTCAAGATTTGGTACATCTAGGGCCATTATTAGTGATGGGGGAGCTCATTTTTGCAACAAGTTGTTCAAAGAGCTATTGGAGAAATATGGGGTTCGCCACAATGTAGTCACTCCCTACCATCCACAGACTAATGGGCAAGTTGAGGTGTCCAATAGGGAAATCAAGCAGATCTTGTCGAAAACGGTGAATGCTAATAGAACGGATTGGTCAAGGAGGCTTGATGATGCTCTTTGAGCCTACCAGACTGCCTACAAGACCCCCATAGGTATGTATCCATACCAACTTGTATATGGGAAGGCTTGTCACTTTCCAGTTGAGTTAGAGCACAAGGTCATGTGGGCGATAAAGAAACTGAAGATGGATTGACATGAAGCAGTGGAACAAACTTAACGGGTTGAATGAGCTTGATGAATTTCGCCTAAAAGCATATGAAAGTTAAGCTATATACAAAGAGAAGATGAAGAAGTACCATGACCAAAAGATTGAGAAGCGAGAATTTGCGGTTGGGAACTTGTTGCTTCTATTCAACTCTAGGCTACGCTTGTTTCCGGGCAAACTCAAGTCCAAGTGGACTGGGCCATTCCTTATTACTAAGGTATTCTCTCATGGAGCGGTTGAGTTAGAGAACAAAGAGGGTGCAAGGTTCACAGTCAATGGGCAAAGAATCAAGATCTATCTAGGGCATGCGGAGAGTGTTCATGAAGTGGTTGAGGTATATCACCTTGATGAAGTCTGAGTAGTCAAGGATCCTGTGTCGTGCCACAACGTTAAATCAAGAGCTTCTTGGGAGGCAACCCAAGGTGTATCCTCTATCCCAACAATAGGTTTAGCCCAACAATAGGTTTTTTCTTTTCTTTTTAGGAATATTTGCATTCTCTTGCTTCGTTTTTGTTTTATTCACAGTCATGTGTTATTTTTTTAGTGTGTTGGCGAGAGAGTAGTTTAGGGTCCGTGTCTCAAAAGTGTCCAAAAAATACACAAAAAGAATGTCTTAATGGGTGCTCAATGTGCAGGGACCAAACAAAAAGAATTCTGCAAAAATTGGTCTGGTGCACAGATCTATGGACCAACCGATGGGCCGTCATTCAATCGACGGATCAACCGACGGGCCGTTTTAAATTGATGGTGCACAGATCTATAGATCGCAGGTATGTTTTAAATTTTTTGTTCAAGTCTGAGCACAATTGATGGTCCAGTCGACGGTTCGTCGACTAACTTACGGACCGTCAACGGGGTATCGTCAGTTCACAAAAACCAGTGACCCGACCCGACCCGACCCGACCGGCTATATAAAAAAATAACTATTCAGTTACCGTCCCACATTTTTTCAAATTTCCTCCCAACCGTTTCCCTCCCCTTATTCCATTATTTCCCTATTAACTCACATAATTACTTCCTTCCATTTTCATCAAAATCCCAAACCTCCCACACTCCCAGAAATCCAAAAACCCTAACCTCCCCAGTTTCTCCCCCAACTCCATTGTTTCTCCGGTCGGTGTTTGATGGCAGGCACGTAGGTTGGTGTTGCAAGATCACCAACTCATTCACTCCACTATAGTTTACAGGTATTTCATGTTCCTCTGCTCAATGAATTCTCGTTCATTTGCTTGTGGAAACAAATAATCGTATGTGGGTCTTGACTTAGGGAGAAATTTGCATGTTACACTTGTTAAAATTGGGTTCTATGTACCTTAGAATGATAAAAAGTGAATGGGTTGGGGGTGGAATCTGTGTCAATTCAATATATTTGTTATTTTATGACTTAGGGCTTGATAGTCTCGTAGAATCCATGATCTAAATTTGCGAAATCGAAGCCCTAATGATGACGCATTGGTCCTCTAACTTGTACTATGTGTTGGGTGTAACTTGTGATGTGCTATAAATTGTCCATATGTAGGGTTAAAACCAAGTCCTAAAACCCTGTCTCTGACCAACAGAATGGGACCCCGTCTACGGACCGTTGGTTGATCGACGGACCATCGATGGGGTTCGTCGATGGCTAAACTTTGAATCTGCTCAACTTTGGAATGACAGAAGTGGACTACGGTCCATCGATTGATCGACGGGACATTCTGCACGTCCATCATTTCTAACTGAAACCTTGATTTCTAAACAACTCTGAATTATTCTAAGTGTCAGACGACGAAAGTGGACTACGGTTCGTCGATTGATCGACGGGTCATTCTTCACGTCCGTCGTTTCTAACTGAGAGTTCTGTGGAATGTATACTTCCAAATTTTGCTAAGTGTTCATAAATGACACTATAGACGGACCGTCGATAGTGCCCGTCTCTAAATTCTGCAATTCTGCAATGACCTGTGTCTTGTGTTTCCAGATTTTGTCTTGATTATATTGCTTGTGTAGATTGATTACAATGAGACTAACATGGTGTTTTACAGGTACTTATGGCCCCAAAATCGGACATCGTCTATTCTAGGGGGAGGTCCAAGTCTGTGGCTCCTTCCCGACGGTTGATTGGCATGTCGGATGATGAGCGGGACCCAGAATACGTGCCTCCAAGGATGCAGACCCCAACACCAGCTGCTAGAGCCACTCGGGGCACGTTCAAGAAGGTGGCGTTTGGCGTAGTCACTGCCTCCAGTCTAATGAGGAGCACACACTGACCGACACATCATTTGAGGCTGCCTCGGGTTCTGAGGGAGTGTCTGGCTCTGAAGAGGCATCCGGTTCAGAGTCGGCCCACTCTACAGGGTCGAATGAGTCCACTGCCTCCTGTTCTGAATCACAGAGAGCCACCCTCCCAGATGTGCCTGCCAACCATGCCTCGTCTGATGAGGCCCAGAGTTCGGAGTCTGCTCCGGCACCATAGCATAAGGTCCCTGCACTGGTTTCTGATGAGCCCAACTGGTGGTGCGTAGATGGCTAGTACCAGGTTTACAGGATGCCAAGATGTTGAATGATAAGGGGGTGATGACTCGATTATTGACAGTCGAGCGGCATGTTCTTACTGGTAGCCTGCACACAGTCCCTGAGGTGCACAACTTATTTACCCGCCACAGGCTCGAGTGGATGGCGAGTAGTGTGGGGTCCTACAGTGAGGAGATGGTGCGAGAGTTCTATGCTTCATATGCGGCGACTCTCCGAGATGCTTTGGATAGGCGGTCGCAGCCCGCCATACACGACCTACTCACAGAGGTTGTGGTTAGAGGCTGTCGGGTGGATATTTCTCCCACCACCATCCGTCGTTTTCTGTACGGCATGACTACAGAGGATGCGTGGGTTACCCTCACCCCAGAGTTTAATTATAGGTGGGTCGTGGTCAAGAGTGGCAAGTTTCAGCGGAGCATAGATCAGAGAGAGTCCACCAAGAGGTGGATTGCACAGCAGATCTCCATTGACGGTGAGGAAGAAGACTGGGTGTTGAACCCCAGAGGCCTTAATAAGAAGGCCAACCTCAATTTTGCAGCCAAATTCTTCTGGCTGTTAGTCCGCCACCGCCTATCCCCCACCGTCGCAGACAATATACTTACTTGGGATAGAGTAGTCTTGGTAGCAGCACTGGTAGATGGGTTGTAGATCGACTTCGCAAAGTTGTTGATCTCCGTTATACATGAGAGGGATTTTAAGGCCTCTACAACTTACCCGTTTGCGTGCATGATTTTTCTGCTGTGCAGGGATGCTGGAGTGCTCATTTAGCATTGTGATGTCCTCCGTACTCCTATCGGGATAGTGGATATCGGTCTCATCAGGGATGAGGCCAATGTAGCGGCCCCATAACGTGAACCTCGAGTTGAGTTGCAGCCGATGAGTGAGAACATAGCGGATACAGTGGAGTTAGTCCAAGGGGCTCATCCATCCACTTCAGAGCCGACTGACACTAACCCCGCTGAGTCTGCCCCTGGCACTAGTAGGGCGCCTAGTTTCTACTAGTCTACCTCACCATCAGCAGCACTGGTCTCGATTGCTAGGGTCCAAAAGCTAGAGGCCCATATGGCTACCTTGCTTCACCATATCCAGCCTTTGATGCAGAAAACTATTGCCGAGGCTGATGATCGGATTGAGAAGAAGGTGGCTCAGCAGACAGAGCTGAAGATTCAGGCAGTCCACCAGCGCCTAGATGCATTCGAGCTACGAGTTCTAGCACGCCCAGCCCCCACTATAGATCTGACTATTCTTCAGGAGGCTGTGGCGAGTCTGCGGGCTCATATGGACAGCATACTTGAGATGAGGGGACCCGAGCTTGAGACTGCACCAGTTGAGACAACAGAGAACACAGTGCTTGCTGCACTATTCACTGCTCCCACTGCACCACCGCCTGAGCCACGTGAGCATGTCAAGAGGCACCATTCCAGCCGTACCACTGAGGGAGATGAGGCACATTCTAGGAAGAAAGAGCGGACAGAACTTAAGGCTGCGAGGAGAGCCTCGTTGATTGATGAGAAGGCCCGGCATATGAGGGCTCGAGAGTTAGTTGTTGTGGCGTCTAGCTCCAGAGTGGAGGTTGTTGAGAGGAGCACCACTGAGGGTGCGGATACTGCTGTGGGTACTACTGAGGGTGTCCCTACTGAGGGTACGGGTTTCGGGAAACCGGACTCGCCTGCTTGTTGATCTTCGGCGCTATGTGCCTCATGTTTGCTTCACCTACCACCCCATCTTTATATTTCTTATGCATTGGGGACAATTGCATGTTTTTTTGTTGGGGGTGGGGTAAATGGAAAGTGAGTGCTAGGGTGAACTCTGAGTAGCCCAACTCACGATCCTTTCTTGGGGTTTTCTTGTCTGTGTTCTTTTGCCCCAAGAGACTGCTTACTTTACTGTTGAACTGGCATGTCGTAACTTGTACACAGTACGAAAGTGAAATATAAAGCATGATGGCTAAACTTAAATGATTTCCCGTTCTAAGAAAATACTTGCATGAATAGGTGTAAAAAAGTTGAATGTGTTGGCTCTAAACATGACATAGAGATACACCACTGCATGGCCCTCAATATAACACTCAAACTAGGTGTCCGATAATCTAATAAGGTAACGAGGTGTCAAGAGAGTGTGAGGAAAGTTGATTGTTCCACTGTTGGTACCTAGCTAGAACTTGCCCGGTTAGTCCTGCAAAGGGAATCTATTTTAGACATTTAGGAAAAGATCATATGCCCTTATTCAAATTAGCAAATTTCTAGCCCAAAGCAAAAAGAACCAAATGGAATTGTAATCCCTTTTTTATCCAAATCTTTTGAGCTTAAAAATAGACCTTTCTTTTCTTCGCCAACTCCTCTTCCCTGGGTATAATGTGTTGGCCTTGGTCCCTCCTAGAATATGTGCACCTCAACTTAGGCCAAAAGCATAAGTTGAGGGTGGCTAGTGCAGAAACTGACCTCGTCTTGGCCCTGACCCAACCTTGGGTAATGTGTACCTCGACTCATGGCAAAGCCATAAGTTGAGGGTGGCTATTATGAGTGATGACCCGAAAAGTGGGTATAAAAAAAAAGTAATGTGGAAAAGAAAAGGGACAGTGAACAAGAGAAGTGACTCAGTCAAAATTGTCAATTGATTAAAGAAAGAAAAATAAAAGAAAGAGAAAAAGAGTGTTGAAGAAAAGAAGTAAGAGTCACTTCCATAAAAGAGAAAGAAAGGACAAAACAAGGCAAAGATTACAAGAAAAGAAAAAGTAAGGCATAATAGACGATGAAAGAGGTAGGACGCTAGGTCGTAATGTCAAGGAGGGCAACAAGTCACTAAAATGTACCCATATGTACCATACCTAACCCTGAGCCTATGTTACAAGCTAAGAAAGTCCTATCGTGATCCTAAGAGTCTAATATGGTGAACTTAAGCAGTGAAAATAAGGGCAAGCCTATAGCGACAAGTACCAACTAGGTGTGAAGTTGTTTTTAGCGTGAGTGTTGAATAATGATCCTTATACTCAAAGTTTAAATCACTGTGCGAAAAAGGAGGATATATTTTGAAGTGAGGGCATTAGTTGCAATATTGGAAAGTTGATACCTTGGTGAGAGATAAAAGAGTAGAGGTGTCAGTGCGTGGTGAGTCTGTGTCATGGTCTGATCCACATGAATGAGCTTAGTGAGCCTAAGAGTAAAAGCATACACTAAAGCAATGAAAAAAGTCGGGATTGATAGTCATGTGATTGCGAAAGCTTAAAAGAGGATACTTTTGTACAAAAGTGATGTGGTGAGTCATAGTGCGTCGCTTGAGGACAAACAACGAATTTAAGTTGAGGGTGTTGATGTACCGTGGTTTCACGGTACTTTCAATGCTTTTTCCTTAAGATTGATGAGTGTCTAGAGCCTTTTTGTAGTAATTTTAATATGTTTTATCTTTATTTTGCAGGAAAGTTGTCCAAAACTAAAATGCAGAATACTGTGAAGAATCAGTGCAGAAGTGACCAAGAAGCCATCGACGGCCCATCGTCGCATCGACAGACCGTAGGTGGTGACTGTCGATTGTAGATTCAGGCATCTGGAAGCAACTCGGGGAATTCTGACTAAGTGTGGGGCTACGGAAGGATCGACGATCCGTCGGTTGATCGACGTACCTTCCTGGCTAAACGTCGATTTGATCAGAGAATGTCCCAGTATCCGATGTTGAAGAAAAGCTAAGTATGGAATGACGAGAAGAATCGACGGACCGAGATGAACCGACGGACCGTGCTACTGGTCCGTCGATTGGATCAGAGAAAATGCAAAGTGAAGGCTGATAAAAAGATGCTAAGTATAGAACGACGGAGGCATTCAATGGTTCGTCGTTTTATCGACGGACCGTCTGTGGGGGTCGTCGATTGAAGCCGCATTTTTGACAAGCTTTCCTTATTTGAACTCTTTTTAATTTAGGACTCTGTTTTCTTATAAATAGGGTGTAAAACCTCGTTTTGGGGGTTGGATTCTCTTACTATTTTCATACTTTTGTTCTTGGAGATTTGAACTTTGCAACTTGAGAAATAATTCAAATTTCCAGATTTGGTTTTTAAGATAATTGTGTGATTTCAAGTTGAATTTCTGGAATTTTTTTGAATTTGTCAAAGTAAGTTCATAATTTATTATTTATCAATTATGAATTGTGTTCTTCTAAGCATGGGTAACTAAATCCACAACTAGGGTTGTGGGAACCATGGGTGATTAACAAAATAAACCTAGCTAAATAACAATTCTCAAATAAGTTATTGCATGCATCGATAATTCTTAAGTTTAGAAGTCTTTCTAACGAGTGCACGCGTTAGAACTCGCCTTATTGCTACTTGCCGGACCAAGGGGGTAGTTAATAGGAAAAGAATTATCGACATAGATTTAGTGGATACTATCTAATAGGCTAGTTTCGATTGGTGCAAAGTAATAACTAAGCAAAACATTGAATATAATGCTTAATATGAAGTAAAGGTAAGGGTTAGCAACTTAGACACACGTAGCCGGACCAAGTTACGGGGTGAAATTCTCTAAATGCCGGACCAAAGATTTAGAGATACATAACTTATCACTTTACATGCAAAACATTAGGGAAGAATTGTTATAGCTAGGATTATGGCGTTATAAACCTATGGGGAACACTTACACCCTAGTTTCTCTCACATCTTGATAAACACCAATAATTCACTCTTGCTACTTGTTTGATTTCACAACATTACAACAATTTTGTTTCACAAACCCCCCCTCCCCTTTAATTACTAGTTTTCAGAAAAGACTTGACTAAACAGAAGTAATCGTATATTAAACCTAAGTCTAAATTATTTTCCTCGTGGGATCGACCCCAACCTAATAGTTGGGTTCTTTACTTGATACGACCGCTTATACTTCTTTAGGGAAGTGTAATTTGAGCGTATCACTTAACCAATACCAATTCAAGATGCATTTCAGTAAAATCCTCTCCCTACACAGATAAAGTCAGAGTAGTAGTAGATAAAGTCTTGAGTGTTGTGACAAAAAAGATGAAAACGAAAATCTAAAATAAAAAAAAACACCAAGTTTAATGTGGAAAAACTCTTCAAAACGAAGGTAACCACCACGTGATCAACAAGATCCGAATTGATTTACTATAACAATAAGAGGGTTACAAATATACTTCTAATGGATACCTCACAAGTGCCAAAAGAGAACAAACAATAGCTACACCAACTAATATAGAAAGAAACACCACCCAAACGCTGCTATTGTTCGGGACCTAAAACAGAATCTTGATGACCTAATAATCCGATCTCCACCGTTCAAATAAACCAACAAGATATCAGGAAAACTCAGTACAAATTGCATCCCGATTCAATGGTTAGTTAATTAGAAAACACGATCTGAAGGTTGTTAGTCAGAGAAAAAAACTGCAGCAAAAGAAAGCTTTTTCTTCTCTCTTATCTCTTGTTGAAAACTCTCTCAAAAACCTCTTTTATGTCCTAATGTCTTTCAAAGATAATACTAATAAGTAATTAAATTATTCTCGCAAGACCTTATAAATAGAGTTGTGTTTTTCCTTACAAAGTCAAAACTAACTACAAATAGGATTACAATTCCAATCCTTTTCCTAATAGAATTGGAAACCAAATAAAGAGAATAATTTCAAATCTTCTTTTTTCAAATAGGATTAGGCCATGAGCCCTTTGGCTGGAACATGAGTAATACCCCAACATTGAGCTTTAGAAAGCTCACCTCACACACATCAAGCCATTGAAAAGACACTTACTTCTAGGTTAATCTAGTCAATGCAAGTGTAATTAATGAGAGCACCATTGATACTAACCAACTAGGCCTAAGAACTCCAAATATCGTAACTAAAATAGGTCAGACTCAATTTCAAACTGCCTCAATTCTATTGGGATGTCCCATAGTACATTTCTTGATCACTACACATTTCAACTGCGCCACAAAATTAATCAAAACCACACTTAAAAAAACATGAATAAAGCTTAATTTTCTTCAGATTTTAGAAAACAATCCTCAAATAATGCTCGTGATCCTTCCTACTATGGGAGTACACCAATATATCCTCGATGAAAATAATAACAAAGGAATCCCAATATGATAGAAACACTCAATAAAAGTATATTTGATCCAACAAAATTTCTTACACAACAAGTCTTGTTATTGTTCTTTCAAATTCATCGGAGTATTCCAATGAGAAATAATAGAAACAAGCCAAGTGTATAACTATAAGTCAATACTAAATTTGATATCAAACTCACATGGAATACCCTTAAAAATATTCTTTCACCATTGGAATTGGCTCTAAAGGAGACATATCATCACTAGTATCCCAAACATAAGACGAATAGGTGAAGCAACACTTATTCCCACACATTGAAACTTTAGAGACGAAAATACCTTTCTTGAATTAAGACTATCTTGCCACTTAAGTTTTGAAATATCAGACATATTTTAAGTTAGTATGAAACTGTATGATGTAGAGAAATTTACTCCCTTTTCGATATGTTATTAAAGTCTAACACAATTAGAATAGTTAAGTCTGTCCACGTGTCATATACTACCAAGTCAACAACATAATATCAATGTAATCGGTATACCACTAAGAATCATCTATCGATTAAGAATATATTCGAACATAGAAGAAGAACTTCAAAACATATTCAAATTCAAATAAGGTATGTACTTACGAAGTAGATCTGCCCTCGAAATAAAACTATAGTCAACCGAGAGCATATCAAATGATACTTTGAACAACTTTTATTATCCCAATACAATTAGTTATTTATGAAGGTAATATTTCCAATCACTGCTATACTGGTCTATGATCTATTTAGCAATTCATAACTACTATGCATACATCTCTATAGGTGTCCTCATGCAGCTTCATACAACTATCCATTCCAAAATCCTTTAACTAAAGAATCTTTATCCCTCTTATTTTCAATTATTATTACTAATCCTCAATTCAATATCTGGAAAGCTCCTCACATTATGAGTTTATCAATATCTATCATTATCCGCCGCATTAATTGTTCTTACTGATTGATATCCAATTTAACCTTTATAATCTCTTGATGTATTAGACTTGACAGAAATCATGGCTTTTATCAAATGAATATCAATATGGTCATTGTGTCATCCAACTTGAATTGTTCAAATTATCTTCAGTATACTTCTAATAAAAAATTAGAATGAAAATTTTTATACGAATCTTATAATAAATCTTACCATATCAATTTTCATCACAATTAAACACATTTCATGTCCTTGTACTTCCTCAACCTTTCCTCCTAGCCTTACAATGTATCCTCCCACTAATCAATGATCCTCTCAATTTTACACTTTGTCTTTAAGATATTTATATTGTACCACCTCATTATTGAATTATCGATTTATCGTTGATAAACATTGGTCATAAAATCATCATATAAGTTAAAACAAAGTTGGAGTATTCTTCTCATAATCACACCTTGAGAAAACCATCCTGCCACTTTCAATCCTCCTTAGTTTCACCTTTTAAAAATCAAAATTCTTATTACTAATTTATCTTGTTAACCACAAAAGATTCAAACAATATCGCATACTATCATGCCCTAGCACTAGGGTAAAATTTGAAAACGTCTACTCACCATCGGTGAGAGAATGGATCAAGAAGCTTTAACCTCAAACTAAACCACATAAGCACGATAATGAATGAAAGAAGAAAGTTTCCTAAAGTCCTATAGCCTCTCGAAGATAAGTAACAAACGTCTCTGCATCGATCCGCAAGACTCTGCTAGACTCAACTCTTGTACTCGTGAGACCGAAACCTAGCGCTCTGATACCAATTTGTCACGACCCAAAATCACAAGTCGTAATGGCACTTATGTTCCCAGCCGATAGGTAAGCTAACCCAATAAGTTTATCAATTCAACTTATACGTGAAAAGGAAAGTAACAAACTAATGTCTAACATACTAAGTCTTTAAATAAATGCGGAAAATAGAAATATCATCCCAAGATTTAGTGTCATAAGTACAGAGCTTCTAAACTACAATACAAGTCTAGAACTAAACGACAAACCTAGACGAGAGACATATCATGTCTAAATACTAAAATAAAATGATAACGGCTAAATACATAGAAGGAGGTGTGGGCCACAGAAAAACCAAGTAGCTCACCACAACTCCATGAAATGATATGCCTTGGATTCCAAGTACTCTCGCAACCGTATATACATGATACTCCTCAGAAATACATCGAGAGTTCATGACACATGGGGGACTCGCGAGGTCCATATACCGACACAGACGATCTCCACATGTTTGTGCGGACGATCTCAACGCACTATCATAAAATCAACAATTTCCGCACGGACGATCTCCACGTGCACAAATTATAATCTCAATATCTCACCATCCCAGCACGGACAATCTCCATGTGCCCAACTCATACTCAATCTCATACCAATGCATGTGCACAATATGATATCAAAGAAAAGAGATGGTGATACATCTCAATCAAATATCAATATGATATGTAATCACCTCAATTATCACAATTATATGTGTTCAATAAGGAACACAACCACAGCAAAAGAAATCAAGTCATTAAATACATCAGCTAATGCCATATGTTTTGGCATTCTCAAATTATAATCTGTCATATTATATTATTAAATTCTTACTTTAACAACATCGGTACTCGTACCAATACCTGACACACCATTGGTACGAGACCCCATATTGTTACCTTACCTATTATCCATTCCATTTTTAATCTTTAATTAGAAAATGTCTCTCAACGAAGTCTAGAAGTCTTAACATATCTTCAATGTCGACCACCTGCCGTGAATCCTCAAGATTTTGCCTTTTTCTTTCATAAAACTTCATAATGTTCTCAATCTATCAAACATGCATTATTCGTAAGTAAACAAATTTGTAGACACACATATTGTTATATCTCTAGCCTAGACCCAACATTCATCTCAACCTACAATTAAATTCATAATTATTGGTGCCAAATAATATGTCAAGTTTCATATTCTTAAAGATTTAAGTTTAGAATTAAGTCTTGCTTCCTCTAAATATCATAAATTTAATTGTATTCATATAATATGATACAATTAATAATTAAATACATATCTTAATATTAAAAACTAAATTTACGATATGAAACAAATAATGACGTTTGAAACTAGAGCTACTAATTTTGAAACCAAGGCGACAACCATTAAACCCATATTGTTGACCACCGAATTTAAAACAATTGTGCATCAACGTAACAATTACACCAATTTTTCTTCTTTAAGGGTTTAACCTAAAATTTCCTATCCTTTCAAATTATTAAGAAATCATTAATTCCCTATTATGTTGCCATTATTGAGTAGCTACTTGATTTATTTATTTATTTTTACAGAAAAGGACACAATTTCAATTGTTTCTACTCCACTAGTATAATATTAATATCATTTGCTAACATACCTCTAGTAGTTAATGAGTAAAAAAAATATGCTCCCTCAAATCTTCCCATCCTTAAAGAAGTGACACCTTACAATGGCTGATTATTAGTGGACAAGGGTAATAGTGTTAATTAATTTCCTTCACCAACAAATATAAAAAGACAAGATTGACTAAGAGATGTATTAAATCATAACCCAATCTGATCATGAAAGGCTTAGCCAAAAAAAAATCTTACCTGATGGCAGAGCGATCACGTATTCTTATTGTCGTTTGTGATTTGACGCCGCAGAGGATTGTGATTTCCATCGATTAATTTTATATCCCATTTAACTCTAATATTAATTTATACATGGGCCAAGGGCTTAGGATATTAAGTAATTTACATACTTGTCCCATTAACCATCAATTTAAATTGCATATTCAGAATCTATTTGTGAACTAAATAGTTGTAATTAAATGAATAGTTTAAAATACCAATTTAAATTTTTGGAAAGAGTTAAAATAGTTCTAAGTTCTCAAAACGACCTAGCGGATCGTTACACATATGTGGTTAGTAGATTCTCAATCTTCAACAAATTTTGTTGGAAGATGAAGAAACAGAGGAGAATGAATATTGCTGAAACTAAAAAGTTACTCGATGAAGAGAAGGGTGTGTGATGAATTGAATCTAACATTGTAATGCTTATAGACTCTAAACAAAGGCTTGATTTGTATAGAAAAAAAATGTGCAAAATATGGTAACTTGAAATGTGTCATGTCATGGCATTTAACAACTTAGATTAATAAGAACGATACTTTTAACCCAATAGTTTGATGAAAATGATAGTTTTGATCCGAAATATAGTTTAAGAGTAAATATGGTCCTATTTCCATATAGTTTAAAATGAAAAGTATATCATTTATTTTTTAGTAAGAATGACCGTAATTAGGAACAAAGAGAGTACTTCTCTTTTTCTGCTTTCGTATTTAAAACTAATGACTCAAATTTTGATTGATTTGAATGTGTTTCAGTCATGTATGACTTAGCGGAGACATACATAAAAAAGATTAAGAGGTCGTTTGGTAAAGTATATTAGGAAAAATAATGCATGTACTAATCTTGTGTATTACTAAGACCTTGTTTAGTATTCTTTCTCAACTGATCTATAACTAATACTTGCACTAGTTATACACTTTATTGTGTATTACTAATACCTTGTTTGGTATTCTTTTTCAACTGATCTTTAACTAATACTTGCATCAGTTATACACTTTATCGTGTATTAAGGTGTGCATTGTTAATACCATGAATTTCTAGGTATTAGCAATGCAATGATTTTAATGCATGCATTAAACCGATAAAAGAATTAATTGTCCCTCAAAATCTTTATAATCTATGTATAATGCAAGCATAACTAATACATGCATTACGAATACGCTCTATTTAGCATTATTCTTATACACTCAACCAAACGACCCCTAAATGTTGTTACATGAATTTGTTAGATTTGTTATTATTTTACAAATTGATGATTAAGATTTATTGTTTATAATACATCAAACTTTTGTTTCGAATTCTAGATTATTTTGAGTAGATTTCAGTGTTAGAAATTTGAAAATAAAATTATTATTTTTTGACAAAAAAATTTCACATGTACATGCACCTTCTAACCAAAAAAAAAAGGAAAAATAATGCACATACCTGGAATTTCAACCCATTTTTACATGTACGGGTGTGTTTGCTACAAAAAAAGGTTTTCAGGAAAAAAATCTTGAAAAAAAAATGAAATCTCTTCATAGAATATATGTGTTCACTAAGAACATAATGTAAACACAAGCAATAGTCAACATCCAATATGCGCCAACAAACCAGGTCCTTGATTCGGCAAGAACGGTAGCTAAATAAGAGCAGAAAGTATATAGTTGAAGGTAAAATCTGCACAAGAACTTTACGTGGAAACCTCCTTACTCAAGGGAGTAAAACCATGGCCCGTGGCACAGGATTTTCAACGATTTCACTAATAGTTCTTAAGCAAAAGTGAACCCAGTTACAACTAATGTGAGAAAAAGTTGTTAATCTCACGACCAAGTAATAACCCTATTACTTGAAGAGCCTAAGCAGATACAACACTGCCCACTAAGCTATCACCCCTAGATAACTTAGACTTTTCTAAGCGGATACACACCACACACTAAACCACCTAACTCTAGATGATTTAGAATTTGACTAAGTAGATACAACACTTCCCACTAAGTTATCTCCCCTAGATAACTTATATTTTTCTAAGCGGATACCGCACCGCCCACTAAACCACCTAACACTAGATGATTTAGAATTTGACTAAGCAGATACAACACTGTCCACTAAATCATCCCACCTAGATGACTTAGAATTTTGACTAAGCAGCAACAATGATGACCACTAAATCAGTTGACCTTAACTAACTTAGACTTTTAGACGAATCTGAACAACAATCTAATTTCTTAATAGATTAGGAATAGATTTACAATGTAAGCATGAAAGATATAATTCTAAGACAACTAGACAACTTGCAGCTTTATCAGGTCCCTGCTGCTCTTGAGAATGATACTTCTTGAAGATGGCCTTTGCTTTTTGAGCTTTCGAATTTTCTGAAATCCAAAACTTTGTTTGCTAAAACTTATGTTTGGGTTTTTGTAAAAGAGACTATATAACCATGGACATAAGCCTTTGGGACGAATCTATTGGTTGTGAGTATGTTATCATGAAAAGTTGTGCACCAATCACATCAGAGTTGACAGCTTTTTGATAACTGTCTTTTCGTCCTTTTTTTGTACACAGACTTTTCGGAACCAGGTCCCTTGTTGCGTTCTTTGATGCTTAAGTTCTTTGACAAAGACTTGCTTACTTTTTCTCATCTTGAATAATTGAACTTAATATGTTGTTTGTCATGTTGAAAGTATCAACCATAAAAAGTTATTAACCGCAGGAAAAACAACCTCTTCCATTCTAATTGGTTCATTACTTGGTGTCTCACCTACCACTAACAAGACAGCTTTACAATTGTACACCATTATGCATCATATAGAGAGAACTCTGCCAGAGACCAGGTCCCTGCATTTGAATTGATATATAAATTGATGTATGTATGAAGTCTGATTACTAATTGTATGAGCATGACATTACATTTCTAATTTGTTAGCTTTTTTGTATGAAGTCTGATTACTAATTGTATGGGCATGACATTACATTTCTAATTTATTGGCTTTTTTTGTATGAATCTTTCTTCATTATTGATTATGTTATGATGTCTGATTACTATCTGGATGAAATATGTATGAAGTCTGATTACTACTAGTATGAACATGATATCACATTTTTTGATTTATTATCGTTTTAGTATGACAAATATCATATATTTTTTGATCCATATGTATGAACTTTGTACGAACTATGTATGAGCTATTTTATTAAGTTCATTGTACAATTATATGTTAAAAAGTTGTTCCATATATATGTTTTTTGTATAAACTATGTGTGATTCTTCTTTAACTATATATTAGTATAGGAATAAAATTTTGAAAACGGACATAAAGTGTGTTATTATTTATAGTTGGACAATATTAAGAAATCACAACTACTCAAATATTAACTATACCAAATTCATTCTATAAAACAAAACATGTTGTGTAACAAAAAGTAAAAATCAAGGAATTATTTTTTTGTACAGGATAATTTGAACATGTCTTCCTGTTATGTCCAACTTGACGACATCTACTGCAAGTAACCTTTGACCTTTTGAATTTCACATCAACAAACTCCTTCCAGCGTTCAACATGCGATTTTCTAATTGATCTATTTGAACTTGGTGACATCAATTTAGGCACTGAAATATAACTAGGTATATCCCACGTACTCTCGCAAGGGAAAGGTTCAACAGGAATGTCATATGCACCTCTGAAATTCTTCAGGCTATAAAAGGCAGAACAGAAATATGCTTCATGCAGTTTCCTGTATCTAAGAACTGCAATTACATGATCACATGGTATCTCATAATGGTGAAATCTCCCGCAACTACACACCTTGAGTTTAAATTTACTATGTACTTCTTTGGTCCTTCAACAACAGCATGCATATCAACCGTCGATGGTATCACCTAACATGAAAAATCAATGCTCATTAAAATCAGTTCCAAAAAAATATGTCATTCAAAAATAAAATAAAAATATTTAATACCAAAATAATACACATTTCATACTATAATTGTCAAAAAAAAATACAAACATTGCATTACAAATCAGAAACAGACAAACAAACTAGCATTTCATATTTCATACCATACTAATATGCAATTCAGACAACTAACATCATGTTGATCAATTTTATACGATTTTTTCATCAACAATTCTATTAATATTACACATATTCACAAATAACAAAAAACAATTACCAAACAAAAAAATAAATATAGTACAATCTTACAACACTTTTAATACAATGAATTTGAAATACAAAATAACACACTGTAATATAGATTTGTTTTATATTTTCAGAAAATAACTTTTGCTCATATTTTCAACTTTAATAAACGTATATAATGTAACATGTTGTTGGTCTAAAAAATCGTATATAGCATTTTTTATTGTATATAACATTTTTTATAGTAATATTTACCTACCAAAATGTGTTGTAAAACAAAAACATCACAAACTTTATTATTAACAGAGATTACTAAAAATAAATCAGAAAACTATAATACATACCAACATGACGGATCCCATCTTTCACCATGTTTAATTAATATTGATAAGTTATTGTCCATCACAATTTTTTCACAATAAAAAAAAATGATCAGTCAAGAAAAAAATGGGAGTAAAAATTCTGCAAACATGGATGGAGAGTGAGAAACGTGATAGAGAGAAAAAAAGAAAAAAATCATGTTTTAATTGATTTAAACTAATCTGAGTATTTTAAGGAAACTGAATAATTTAAATCTTTTTTGAATTCCTTAATATGTGCTAATTTGTTATTTTCCATTATTAATTAAAATTAATTCAAATCCCACAATTCATGCTACTTACCAATTAATACATAAATTTTTTTTCCCTTTTTATTTTATTTAAAAAACAAATGTTTTCAATTATTTTAAATCAGCCTTTTTTCCTAATAATATATTATAACTTGAGATATTAAATGTCATATGTTAAAACTCAAAATCTAATGCTATAGCTTGAAACTATTACTATAAAACATGCTATATGCAAAATTTACACTAAAAATATTATAAAGCGAACACTAGTTAAATTTCCACCCAAAAGTGAATATTTGTCCACCCCCAAAGAAACCCCTAAAATATTTAAATTTGTTGATATTCATAGAATAAAAGCACAAGTTAACCAATTAGGGTTGTTTGATATCTGGTTGGAATTATAAAAATACTAGTAATATAGTGGTTAATTATGATTTTATTGATGTATTATTTTATATATGTATTAGTTATGCAGAAATTAATTATTCAGATATTAGTTATTCCGCCCTTTATACAATATAAAACAATGCATAGATTCCCTCGCAATTTATACATGTATTAGTTATGAGCGTTTCTAAATTATCAATTAAACATTGTAATAATTTTATATATGAATATTTTATTTCCTATCTACCTATCAAACATTACATAAGTTAAACGAGAACTAATGTTATCTCCGTTCTTATTTATATGTCATCACGTTCCTTAAGAAATTAGGTAAGCTTACCATTATACTCTTATTTAATATCCTCTTAACGACGAGTTTTCAATCAATGAACATAAATCTATTTATTTTGATTTATTAATTTGACCAATGAACAAATATTATTTACTTAGTTTTTCTTTATTGGTCAAATAGATATTTTCAAGGGTAATAACCCTCAAAGGTAAAATAGGAAGAATAATGTCATTTATGCATTAATTTTGTGAATCGAAAAATACTCCTTCGATTCATTTTTATTTGTCACTATTTAACTTGGCACACCACACACTCATCAAGAAAACAATTGTTGATATAGTTATTTAACATACTATCCCTATTAATTGATGAACTCTTGAAAAATGATTTGGAGAATGATACTTAATGCTAAGGGTAAAATATGAAGAAAAAATATCTCTTTTTTAAATATATGAAATGTAACAAGTAAAAATGAAAATATGTTTTAGAAATAAGTGACAAGTAAGTGAATCAAAGGATTATTAAGAGTCATTTATTTTTAGTAAGAACGGTATAAAAATAAAAAATAAAAATGAAGTGCGTAAATAACTTGCTTGCTACTATCTCTGTCCAATTTTTTATTGTCATGATTTCTTTTTTTAGAGTCAAACAACAATTATTATGCCTAATATTTTTTCATCGTATTATTTGAATATCTAAATTTTTTATTTAAAATATTAAATATATAATCTAATTCAATATTAAAAAATAATTAAACTGATTTTTGAAAAAATGTAACGTGATAATTAATAGTGAACGAACGAAATATCTAGCAAGGAATGAACCTATAGTATTAAACAAAAAATTCCGTCTGTTGACAGCTGCAAAACGCAAAACATACCCCTCACATCCATCGTACTGAATTTGCAAATACTTAAAAAAAATCTCATGCCTACCCCACCAAGGCCCATTCTCTATATGTTCCAACAATCTGCACGTTACGTCCCGCTTTCCCTTCACTACATCACTCACACTCCATTGATTAAGTACACTCTCCCATAGAAAATATCTTCAATTTTCATTAAACAAGTTCAAGAATTTTGCCTACACAGACAAAGGTAAGAGGGTTTTGGTAAGTCTTTTGAACAGCTCACCATATATATATAGGCTTATAACTGAAAAGGGGTATGTGTTAATTTTCAAAAAATATATAATTTGTGGCGCCTCCTTGCATATGCCAACAATGTCTAGAGTTGCAGAAAAGTAAAAAGGGTTTGTCAGAACAGAATTTCAATTCAAGATTACACTTTTTACAAGTTGTGATCTTACAATTCTTTTTTTTTTTTTCTTTTTTGTGAAGAATTTAGGAAAGGGTCTTTTTCAGATCTCTTTTTCTAGCATCTTTTCTTATGGCAGATTCAAGTAAGTACATTACTAGTGAGGAACTGAAGAATCACAACAAACCAGGGGATCTGTGGATATCCATTCAGGGTAAGGTGTATGATGTATCAGATTGGGTGAAGGAACATCCTGGTGGTGATTTCCCACTGTTGAATCTTGCTGGACAGGATGTTACTGATGCATTTGTTGCATTTCATCCTGCTACTGCTTGGAAGTGTCTTGACAAGTTCTTTAAGGGGTTTTACCTCAAGGATTATTCTGCTTCTGAGGTATCTAAGGATTATAGAAGGCTTGTGTCTGAGTTCACTAAAATGGGGTTGTTTGAAAAGAAAGGCCATGTTTGTTTATTCACCATGTTCTTAATGGCAATGTTGTTTTCCCTAAGTGTTTATGGAATCTTGTATTGTCATGGTGTGTTGGCACATTTGATAAGTGGTGGCTTGATGGGGTGTCTTTGGATTCAGAGTGGGTGGATCGGTCATGATTCAGGGCATTATCAGGTGATGAGCACTCGCGGATTCAACAGATTTGCTCAAGTCCTTACTGGGAATTGCCTTGCTGGAATCAGCATTGCTTGGTGGAAGTGGAACCACAATGCTCACCACATTGCCTGCAACAGTCTTGAATATGACCCTGATCTTCAGCACATGCCATTCTTTGTGGTATCTTCCAAGTTTTTCGACTCACTCACTTCTTATTTTTACGATAGGAAGATGAATTTTGATTCTTTTACTAGATTCTTGGTCAGTCATCAACATTGGACATTTTATCCTGTTATGTGTTTTGCTAGAATCAATTTGTTTGCTCAGTCATTCATATTGTTGTTATCCAACAAAAATGTGCCCCATCGAGTTCAGGAGCTTTTGGGGGTGGTTTCTTTCTGGATTTGGTATCCGTTGCTTGTTTCTTTCTTGCCAAGCTGGGGTGAAAGAATTATATTTGTTCTTGCTAGTTTCACAGTGACTGGAATTCAGCATGTTCAATTCTGTTTAAACCATTTCTCGTCTGAAATTTATGTTGCACCACCTAAAGGAAATGATTGGTTTGAGAAGCAAACTAGTGGCTCTCTCGACATATCATGCCCTAGTTGGATGGATTGGTTTCATGGTGGATTGCAGTTTCAGATTGAGCATCATTTGTTTCCTAGATTACCAAGATGCCAACTCAGGAAAGTCTCTCCCTTTGTGAAAGACCTCTGTAAAAAGCATGGTTTACCTTACAGTTGCGTCTCCTTCTGGAAGTCTAATGTTTTGACCATCAGCACCCTCAGAGCTGCAGCTTTGCAGGCTCGGGATTTAACTAAGCCTGTTCCAAAAAATCTAGTTTGGGAAGCCGTCAACACTCAAGGTTGAGACTGAGGAACTCAAGGAAATCCATGGGATCATTTCCTCATGATTGATGGATTGGAGAAAAGTGCTGCTATATGTATTATTTATTCCTAGTAATGATCAATTCTAGCAACAATAATCTTCATCTCCGTTTTACTGGGAATGAATATCATTGTAATATCTAAAGAGAACAATCGTATTATGTCATTCTATCAAGGCTTAATTACTTGTATTTGATCTAAAATAACGACAAAAAAATTCATATTGTCCCTCCCTGGTTCGATATAATGTATAATATCACCAAAGTAGCAGCTTTGCAGGTTACTGCAGAACTTGTTTACTGCTCTAGCACCAGGTGGAACATGTCGTGTTTTTGCTGCCTTTTGGCTCTTTTCCTCAATGTCACTTTGCCTAGGCCCTTGTTAGGTTTTGTTGTCTAGTGAATGTTTTGGAGTACAGGTTCAAGTTTGTCAAATATTTTTGTGACATAGGAATTCTCTATTCTTGTGGCCGTTCATGGCATTCATGTGAACCAGTGTCAATTATCGTTTTATGCATTATATTTAGTTTAACACTGTTCGATAACAGTGTTCTGCGTTTGTATGCGATGTTGCATCAAATTGTTTGATAACTTCACTTTGGCAAAGTGGTCCTTATGAACTCTCTTTGCTTGTGGTTTGCAATAGAAGTAATAGTTTGTTGTTCCTAAGATGCCACAGATAGCTTATCTTTGGAGCTTTCTCCAAACTTGCAGGCCAAATTTGGTTTCATTTGGCTGTCATATGTCTTTGCTGAAATGGTCAAAATATTAAAAAGCATACACTTTATATGCTCAGAATCTTTTTGTTATATGCTCTTATCTCTCTACTATTTCCATGATTGGATTGCTCTTTGTCTATAAACAAACACTTCATTGCAAGTCCAGCTGGATGTGAAATTTGTATGGTAGATAAGGTATACCATGTCATAGTTGCGTGAGAGATTTTTTTTATCTGTAGAAATTCATTTTGCGGGTCTCTAACTTTTCATTTCTCTTCCTACTCTGTACCTTCAAGTCTCACCTTCCATTTAGTCCTTCCTCTGACATAGAGTACTTCGTTTCTTTTAAATTTATTGCTCCCTCTGATATAGAGTACTTTATAGTTTTTAAATTTACTAGTGAAATTGTTCACATTTCGCGTGATTATATGAAATATTTATAAGATAAATATGTAATATCTATATTAGGTTAGTGTCGAATATATAAGATAATTTGGTCAAAATAGAATTTCGTTTTGTATCTTTTTAAGGGCAAACTATTCATATGCATATAGTAGAACAAAATATTCACCGTGGTGAAGTAAATGAAATAAGAGGTAATACAAATCATGTTATAGTTGTGTGAAATATTTCGTATATTGTATTGGACATTAAATGTATTAATAATTATGCATTGATTTAGATAGAAAATAAATAAATGAAAATAAGTGGTGAAAATACAAACCATGTCATAGTTGTGTGAAAGATTTTTTTAATCGATAAAATTCATTTTGAGGGTCTCTAAGTCTTTATAACTTTTCATTTTCTCTTCCTACGTTGTACTTCAAGTCCCACCTTCCATTTGGTCCTTTCTCTGACATAGAATACTTTGTAGTATCTGTTAAATTTATTGTTTCCTTTAACTCCCGCAAACGGTGATGTCTCGATTCCCATTGGTCGGTCTGTTATCCAGAACAAATTTTTGTCCAAGTAATCTTGAATCAGATTCCTGAAATTTACACAATTATTTGTAGAGTGAGTCCATTTCTCGTGCCATTTACAATAACGTTTTCCTTTTCTTTCTTCTTTTTAGGTATCTTATGTCCAGGCAGACATGTCAAAAGTTGTTGATAACCTGACGGCTGCTTCAGAGCTTCAGATGTCAACCAGTCGGTCGCGATCTTACCTTCTCTCTTCTCTATGAGTATGCTTACAAAAGCACTGCCAAGTACTTTATATCTTTTAAATTTACTAGTGAAATTGTTCGATTTTGCGTGATTATATGAAATATTTATAAGATAATAATATGTAATATCTATATATAGGTTAGTATCGAATATATAAGATAATATTGATATTTTTCTTCCTCTGCGACATGATACGTTTTTTCATTTTTAAATATATAAAATATAATTTCATTTTGTATCTTTTTAAGGTGAATTATTCATATGTATATAGTAGAACAAAATATTCATTGTGTTAAAATAAATTGAATAAGATGTAATATGTCGAAATAACAATATATTGTATTAGATAGTAAATGTATTAATAATTATGCATTGAATTTAGATGGAAAATAAATTAATGGTGAAAATACAAATCATGTCGTAGTTGTGCGAAAGATTTTTTTAATCGATAAAATTCATTTTCGCGGGTCTCTAAGTCTTTATAACTTTTCATTTTTTTCTCTTCCTACTTTGTACTCCCAAGTCCCACCTTCCATTTAGTCTTTCCTCTGACATGAGAAAATTAAATGAAAGGTGTCAAATAAGTCTTGGTTTTGTTTTTGGTGATAGATTGACCAAGAGCTGATCAAATCCTTTTTAAAATATAATTAAGTAAATTTGGGACCAAATTATTTTAAAAACTTTCTTAATCTTTTATAAAATACGAAAAAACACTTCATTTTTTAACTTCTATAATTCAATCCAAATCATTTTTTTAAAAAAAAAATCTTTTCAACTTCTCCATGCGTTCTCTCTCTCTTTTGTTCTTCTTTTTCCTTTTTCAATCCTAAAATCCGATTAGACTATCTCCATTATCTTCCTCTTCCTCTCCGACTATCTCCATTATTTTCCTCCTCATCTCCAGTTGTGACTCTCTCTTCTTTCTGAACTGAAATCGTGATCGATTTAAAATGAATAAGTTATTTTTGAATTTTTTTTCTTCGATTAATGAACAATAAAACGTTCTGTAGATGTAAAAAATGAATAATGATGTAGTGGTGCCTATTATTTATTGTTTTTGAAACACAATCAACCAATCCAAAAAAATCTTAATTTTGAGGAAATATATATGTATTGTTAACATTTAGTGAAAGTCATTTTTGTTGCTTTTGTTGTTCTTTTTATGGTCATTTTGTTGATATGATTTTAGAAATATAGTCTTGTTCAGTTGTCCAACATATATTTCATTTGTTGAAAGATGTATCGTATGTTGCCACATTTTAGTGATATGTTGGTGCATATTCCAACATTTATCATATGTTGTAACATCTCACTTATGCGTTAGGGCAACAAAATGGTCATCTGTGGAAACTTAGGATTCATATGT
This sequence comes from Solanum sitiens, assembly GCA_016801875.1. Taxonomy (NCBI): domain Eukaryota; kingdom Viridiplantae; phylum Streptophyta; class Magnoliopsida; order Solanales; family Solanaceae; genus Solanum; species Solanum sitiens. The sequence goes on along the minus strand of JABWTJ010000023.1, from coordinate 779,923 downwards.
GGCAACAAAAAATTCATTTGTGGCAAAAATAGGTACATTTGTGTCAACATATGATTCATCTGTGACAAAATAAGATTTATATGTGGCAATAGAAATTTCATGTGTGTCAACAGTAGATACATATGTGACAACATAATGTTCATTTATGGCAACAGACTATCCATATGTGGCAACATAATGTTAATATTATTTTATAATGAATTGAGAACTCTCAATCTTTTTTTATTTACCTTGTATATGAAATGATACAAGAAGAAGCTTTATCCATGACAACAACTCAATCTTTTATTGGTCTTGCTTCCTCTTCTAACATCAAATGCTCTTTTTGTCTATGCGAAGAATGTGAACAACAACATGTTTATTTTGTTAGTCGTGTTAAAAAACTCAATGATATTTTTTAAGGAAATGTCTCATAATATTAATGTCCAAAGATCCAAGAAGAATTCACAGACTTTGAAGTGTAGGAGGTTGGAAAAATCTATTTCCCAAACATTTTCTATAATTAGTGAGAAGAAAGAGAAGGAGAAGAAGGCAAAGGAGGAGTAGGAGAAGGAAAAGAAGGAAAAGGAGGAGAAGGATAAGAAGAAGGAGAAGTCGAAGGAGAAGGAGAAGAAAAATCAGAAAGAGAAGGAGGAGAAGGAGAAGCAGAAAGAAAAAGCGAAAGCGAAAAAGAAAGAGAAGAAAGTTGAAGTCGTCATTTGTGATGTGAAGCGACAATATCCATATGAAGGTTTTAACATTGACGGCGAGGGTACAACTAAACTAATGTCATCCTTCTCACAATGGATAAATGAGGGTCTTTACAAGCATCATGCAAAAAGTAAGGTCGGTCAACTATTATTAGTATTTCTTCTTGTTTTCCACTAAATAATTATTTATAATGATTACACAATTGCGGAAGAGACAAGGACAATCACTACTTAGCCAATTGCTCGAAACTTGATTTTTACCAACTTGATTTTATAGTTGCATTTCCAAAGAATAAGGATTGGTCCTACGTAATGTCTCAACCCAATAAGTGCTGGACTGATGAGGTAAATCCATGCCCACTTTTATGTTTTGATTAATACATGAATATATACAAATAAATTGATACAAAGATACACTTGTTTGATGCATTTGTGCAGTATGTGGATGTCATTTTTTACTATTTACGTAAGAAGTCGAAGCAACAGTCATTTTGAATATCAATATACCACTACTAGTTGTTTTTTCAAAACATACATTGACAATGCTAGTGTTGTTCCTGAATATGAGGATAAAATCGTTGGCACTATGAAAGGGTTTGGTATAGCTTGTGGACTGCATTGACACTTGACAAATGATGTTTATGTCCCTGTAAATAGTAATAGGGACTTCCATTGGGTCTTGAAAGTTGTTGCAATGAAGGAACGGTGCATAAAAGTATATGATTCGATGTCCTCATTTAGGTCTAACAAAAAATTATCCTCCGAGATTCAAAAGTTGTTTACAATGTTGCCAAAGTACCTTGAGTTAAGCAGATTTTTTGAGCAAAAAGAGCGAACCAAATGGTCAGTTCTTGAATATTACCAAGGAAAGAACAAATCTCACCCATTCGAAGTCAGACATGTTACTGATATTGCCCAACAAGAAAGCAGTAGTCTGTAAGTATCACATTATTTTTTTTTGTCTTACGACTATCGAAATATGATATTATTATATTTTCTAATTGATGATATACCATGCAAAAATTGTGGACTTTTTGTTGCTGCATATGTTGAGTTTTTAAGTGATGATTTAGAAGTACCATCTTGTGGACTTAGTGATGAAACCCTTCGCATGAGATATGCTTCACTCCTATGGAATTATGAGATTTTAAAGGCTCGAAATGACTATGTTAGTAACAATGAAGATCCATAGAGGCCTACACTAAAAGGCAAAGATCGATGAAAATATTGCGGTTACCAACCATTGATTAGATAGGTGGTTATGTATATCATTGTGAATTATCTTTTTATTGATAAGTTGTATAAAATAATTGGTGAAGTATTCATTTTTGCTGATAATATTAATATAAATGGTTGTCAATTATGATAGAAATGATCAAATGTGGTGTGTGTGGCAACATATATAACTTCTGCTGTAAAAAACAGCACATAATTATCAGCATGTGTACCAACAGAAAGGATACATTTGACAACATATTCCACAGAAAGGAGATATGTGGCAACATTATACTATATAACATATGTCACACAGAAAGGTGGTATGTGCCCCAACAGAACGTCTATATGTGACAACATATGTCACACTTTGAATTGTCAAAATTAAAAAAAAAAAAAAAACAGCTTTAGTACAATCGTCCCTTCATTTTCCCACTCTCTTCTCTCTCTCCTCTCTTCTATAAAAGTCGTTTCATATTTCAAATTTAACTTTTTTTTTACTAATTTCAGTTTTCTTTTCTCTTGTTTCCTTTTTTTTTCTCCTCCTCTCGTTCCATTATTCCTTCCTTTACAAATTATTGTTCTTGCGATATTTTCTAAAATATCAGCGATAATCTGTTGCGATCCTCTTCTACAACAAGATGTCTTTGTCCTCATCATTTCTAATTTATCGTTGATATCCTCTCAGGTAATATTTAATTAGGGTTTGAAATGCATGCTTACTTATTTGCCCTGTTTTTAGTGGTTTTATCACTTTTTTGGTTGTTTAGTTATTCTTTTTTGAAATATTTTCTTATTTAAAAAAACTTTATTGTAGTCTGATGGATAGGGTTTAGGCAGGGTTTTGTGGTTTGTTTGTTGGTTCATGTGTGGCATTGAATCGTATTTGTTGTTTGTGTTGTTGTGTATTGTGTTGTGTATTTCAAAAAGCTTCATTTGTAGCATTCAAATATTTTATTTTTGTGATTGCAAATACAAGGGGTACAAATATAATGACTCCTGTCAAAAGAAAATTTGATAAATTTAACACAACAAAGATCCAGAAGAAGGCTAGGTTTAAAATTCCTAGGAAGAGAAATGAAAATACCACTCTTTTAGAAGAACTTGCATCTAAAGTAGTGTGTTCTTCTCAAGTAGAACTAGAATTTTTTCAAAAAGAATATGAAGAAAGAGAAAAAGAAAAAAATGAGGCTGTTGATGATGGAGAAAGAGCAAAAGTAGTTGAGGAAGAAGAAGAAAAACAAAAAGTAGTTGAGGAAGAACAAGGAAAAAATATAAAAATAGTTGAGGAAGAAGAGGAAAAATTAAAAGAAGTTGAGGAAGAACAAGGAAAAAATATAGAAGTAGTTGAGGGAGAAGAGGAAAAACAAAAAGAAGTTGAGGAAGATGAAGGAAAAAATAGAGAAGTAGTTGAGAAAGAAGAAGAAAAAATAAATGAAGTTGATGAAGAAGAACAAGAACTTCATGAAGTTTGCAATGCTACTGGTGATAATGAGATTAAAATTATCAATGCAGACACTTTTCTTGTGCATTTGCAGCCTAATGCTAATGGTGATAGCATTATTAGGTCAGTCATGGAAAAACCTTTCAACTACTAAAAGGCTATCCTTAAGAGAAATCATTTGGAGATTTTTTTAGAAATAGTTGTTTCAGTCATTTTCTTGATTTACCCAATGATATAACTCCACGTTTTCAAATGACCATTGTTTATGAACTTCTGAAAAGAAGGTTCATTTTTCAAAATCCCAAAAAGAAGTATGAGATTGTAATTAATTATTGTGGCATGCCAGTCTTCTTTGGCATAAAAGAGTTTGTCATAGTTACAAGGTTAAAATGTCATCCTCTTCTTGAGCCCGTCCCTGAATACATTGTCAAAAAAGAATCACGAAGAAGAAAGAAAGAAGTAAAAGAAGAAGTAGAAGCAGGACAACAATCACTGTTAATTGAGGAGCAGGACTTGATGTCCCTTATTGGCAATAGATTCAAAAATTCTAACTTAATATTTGTTGAAACACGAGGATACACCAAGGAAACACAAGGAGTCATTGTGCTTACTTTGGTTTACACATAATATACTTTTGGCGAAAGATCTCAACAACAACATACTATTTAAATGGGTGAATTTCTGTCAGGATATTGAGGTTTTCAACAACTACCCTTGGGGTCATGAGAGCTTTGAATTAACTCTTGAATACTTGTTGAAACATTTAGGAGCAAAGACCGGTAACTTGTTTGGCTTTCCATAAGCTTTCATGGTAAAGCTAAATGTTCTTAATATTTTTATATTATATTGAATAATTCAACATTTGATTTGTGACATGTTTTCCTTTTTTTATAGGCTTGGGTATTTGAAGTCATTTCTTATTTGACCCATCAAGTAATTTTAGAAGAACAAATCTCATCTCCAAGGATATTGAGATGGTTGAGATCAAAAACAAAAAACTACCAAAGATGAGCATATCCCAGATATTTTTAACCCTCCTCGTGTTGCAGTAAGTTATTATTAGTATATTACACTCTTATGTTGCTACAAATGACTCTTATGTTGCTACAGATGCCCATATGTGTTAACCTATCACACACTTTAGCAACATATGACACATATGTGGCAACATATCACCTATCTGTAGCGACATATGGCACAAATGTTGCTACAGATGCCCATATGTGTCAACCTATCACACATCTATAGCAACATATGACACATATGTGGCAATATATCACCCATATGTAGCAACAAATGACATATCTGTGGCAACATATGACCCAAATATTCTTATGGATGACTCATTTTTATAATTTTAGGTTGTACATCTATGGATTATCCCAACTGAACAGGAATTGCAAATGTCATATCTAATTACTCTAGGGTTGGTTGAAACCATTTTTGATCTTGTTGTGTATAGAGTTAAAATGGAGTTGGTTGGAGCCATCAAAAGAGATAGAATTATTAATGAATTAGTTGTTTTTTATGGGGTTGATGGTGTTGGTGTTGTGCTAGTGCTGGTGTTGGTGCTGATGTTGGTGCTGGTGTTGGACAAGACCAAGGGGCTACCTCTTGTAGAAGATGTTGTGGATTTCTCTGTGAGAAGTGCAAGAAATAAGATGAAGATTCTATCATGTATCTTCGAACATTGAGTCAAACTGTCAATGAATTTAAAAATAAGAGGCGGGTCAAGGGCATTCTATCAAACAATGTTCGGCATCCATATACTCCAAAGGCCAAGAGAAGGAAAAATCATTTGCCAAGGCAATACAAAATCTGAAGAAGAAGATGTTTGGAGAATTGCCAAGGGCCTTAATAGAGGAAGTGAAGGAGTACAAAAAGTTAAATATTTATAAGCGTGCGACTATAGCGGAAAGAATTTAAGTGTTGCGTCTAACGAGTGCAAAGGATGTTCGAATAGAATACATCATGCATATTTTTACAGGAAAAGATTTCAAGAACATGACAAGCATGAAAGCTTCAATTTATAATGCGCGTTTGTTTTATCTTTTCAATGACTAGTCTTCTTTACTCTTAATATTATTTTTATTTTAGTATATTGATGAAATCCTTAACCTCAGGCGTCAGGCATGAGACATACTCGAATTACTATGATCCCATAGATAGAATCCTAGATCTCAACTTCTATACCAACTTTCTAAAAAGATATAAAGAACTGAGCGATGAGACAACAATTGTTGGTGGCAGAAGCATTAAACAGTTAGTAGATGAGTTTGAATGTGATGAAGATATGACTGAATATGTCAGGGGCATTAGACCATATCCTAGAGGCATAGATTGGATTGGTGCAAAAAGGATTTTGACAGGCATGAACATGAACAATACTCATTTTGTGACTCTCGAGATTCTCTTGCACGAGGGTCGCATGAATGCTTATGACTGCCAGCTGATGGGTATGGAACATGCCAAGTTTTTGACATACATACAACCTGTCTTCGTGTTGTTGCCTAAATTGTTGAAGCAGAGTGAAATAATGAATCATTTGCCAGAAAAGTTTCTCAATGAACGATGGGAATTTAAAGGTCGATTGGATTCCATGGTAAAAACTGAAACTGGAGCGGCGTGCGAGTCATTTTTCCTTGCATTCATTGAGCATTTGATTAGCGGGACCAACCTCCCAAAACCCTATTGTGTGACAATCTAGTTGAACGAATGCAATGGGTTTGGGCTGATGGGATAATGTCTCGGAGCTTAAAGCCTTGAAAATGTGTTTGTAATTAAAGACAGTTTTTTATTACTACTTATGTTATTTTATTTTATCTTATATTGAGAGCAAGTACAAAGTATGTGATGTGGATAGTTCTCATATGTAGCAACATATGCCTCAAATGGTCAAACATTGCTACATAAGGGTCATCTGTAGCAACATTTAAAGCATCTGTAGCAACATATGCTTCAAATGGTCAAACATTCCTACATAAGAGTCATAATAACACGATAATTCTTTAATATTCAAATATTCAAGTAAGACTTCTAATGGCATTTTGAAAAAGATTTCAAGTACTTTAAAAATGTCCACAATTAACCGATAATTTAACTAAAGTTATCTGCTAAATATTTAAAGAAATGATTTGAAGGAAAGTAACTAACCAAAATTATTCGTTGGACTCCATTATGATAGTCACCACAACACCAACCATCTCCACCATCACAACTATCACCAACATCATTGCTATCCACTAATAACTACTATTATCATTATCACCACCACTATAAACTATCTCCACAGTCCACACTAACAAGTATAAATGTTTCACTTTTTTAATTAGATAATGATTTGATTTTATTAATTTTTTCTAGTATTTAATTAATTTTTATTTAAAATATATATATTTATTATGTACATATAAATTATATATATTTAAATGTTGAAAAACAAGCAGTGTTAATCATTCCTTATTCAGATTGAGAGAGAAGCGAAAGTATTAGTCATAAATTGGTTTCTACCTCCTTGCCCTAGTCTTGCATTACCACAACTGTCAACGATGAAAATAATGTCAAAAATATATGGTAAACCTAATGGGTGGAGGGAGGACCAAATTATAGAGGTTAGAACTTAATTTGATAAGTCCATCAAGCAACCGATGTACGGATGAGATCTATTCTTCATTAAACATTATTCATGATATTACGTGAAATACAAGTAAATTAAACTAGCGTCATAAGTAAGAATGATTCTTACAATATAGAGAAAGCAGAGCACTCAAAGTAGATATTCATTCTTACAATATAGAGAAAGCAGAGCACTCAAAGTAGATATTCTACCATTGGTAAGTACGTTTCATATTTATTAAAATTATATATGTGTGATGTTTAAATATTAATAAATTATGCATGAAAAACAAATAGTTTAATTATTTAGTGTTTAGATCTAGAGATAACATCTTAATCGTTTAGATGTGTCTCTAGATTCAGACGTCTTAATTTTAATGAAAATAAATAATGTGTACTAAGATTCATTTCTTACTTTTTACGATATAAGTACACATGTTATAGTACTTATCATCTTATGAATAATGGTACTTAGGTTACCCTATGATCAAATATTGTGTGAATTTGTTTGTTTTGGTTGCCAAAAGTAAAGCATAGTCAAACAACAACATGCCCCGTGTAATTTCATGATCAAATATGTAATATTTATTTAGTTTATTTGTTATTTGCTCATTCTACATTAGTTGTCAATTATACTTTTGTAAAATCATAAATAAGAAAGAGTAATTTACTAATTTATCTTCTTAATATTTTTTTCAAAAACTTATGACTAATTTTAAAATGAATTGATTATAAAAGTAAAATAGAAAAAAATATAATTAATTCTATTTTGAGTTTATAGATAGACTAAGAATTTGAAATAAGTTATTTTTAATAAAATGACAATTAATATAAGCTAATACCCCAAGGCACAAGATTGAAGTGACAAGGGTCAAGGAGGGAGAAAGTTGTAATTTTGTCGTCAACAATGTTGGGATGTATAGAATATCCGTTTGGGCAATACTATGATGCCCAGATAAATGAAAACCTTTCTCACTCTCTTCTAAGGATTTTATCTCTAACAAAGCATCGCCAGGTGACCCTTTTAGCTTCTAAAATTTGCTTTTTTGTAAATTTTAGTTTCAAAAGTTGATTCTTTACCCTCTTAATTCTACTACTTGGTTCAGTTTTTGATGTTCCTTTTTTTTTGCAATATTTAGTGAAAAGTGTTTGGTTTTATGTAGTCAGTTGACTATTTTCTGTTCTAGTTTGTTCTTTATGGGTTTGACTAAATATTATCAATATGTGTTTTGTTGTTCTGGAGTAGACTAACTGAAATTTATATCTGTATTGAAAATGTCTTAGGTTTTTGAGCATTTCGTAACATGAAATCCATTATACTGCCATATTTGGGCTTTGACTATTCCATTGTTACCCCTATGATGGTGTAACTGACCTTATCCTAATTTCAACTGTTGAAAGAAGGTTGCTTAACCATCTCTTTGAAACACTGGTTATGCTATAATGCTGTAAAAACAACTCATTTTTCCGGTCTATTTGCACTAGGAAGGTTATTACATCAAAGATGCTTTGCTTGGTCCTAATTGCACATTCATGTTGAGGACGGAGAAAGTTTTTATTAGTAAAATGATCAATTAGTAGTGGAAGTGTAGAACAAATATTTGTGTTAGTTATCCTTTCAATTAAGCAACTTTACCTTATTCAGTAGTGATCCAGACTGATACTTCATCAGCCGAAGTTTCCAGATGGCATTCGCTGTATGCATCTTCTTGCGATGCCTGCAATAGGCAAGGACTAGGATGGAGATGATCTCCCTTCTGAAGAGATATGGTTATTGTTGCTTTGTTAAAATGTGTGGTGGATAAATCAAATTTTTTGTTTGCTACTATCAATCTTACAATAATGTGTCCACATTTCCAGAACCATTTAAACCTTCATATTTTGGGCATACTGGCAGGAAAGCCCTTTCAGATCCTGCTTCCTACACTATTATTCTCATGTCGGTTTCACACTTCTGCCCATCTGTATCATTCCTTCCAACAATACTTACAATTTGATTGTGGTGTATTCTGTTTCAGCTTTGATTCTGTGAAGAAAACACCTTCCCTAAGGATGATCACATGTTCTTTGCCAAGCATATTTGCTTCGCCAAAAGTTTGTGGTCTCATAATTTTTTTACTGCCCCTAGCATTTTTGTTCAGTGATAAGGATACAGCGGGGTGTGTGAATTTGGCGCACCTACCACTGGTTCGAAGCCTGGTATTTAAGTGGGAGAAGGGGTAGAGGGGTGGGTCCATATTCCCTCTAGTTTCAAATGCACAGTTAGGGTTTGGCCTAGTTAACTCACAGGAAATCTATCAATCATCAAAAAATAATTTTCTTCTTACACTTGGGCCAGTTCTTTCAAGAAGAATGTGGTAAAAGTGTATTAGCCATCATATCCTTTATTCTATTTTGTGATTGAAATTTATTTCGATCAACAGAAGGAGAAATTAAAAATCTAGCAACAGAATGATTTTTTACACTAAGAAGACACTTGTTTATCTTTATTATTTTTTGGTTTTCAGTTTCCTGACACTGGCTAATTTAGTTTTTTTTTTTATTGGTTTTCAGTTTTCTTGTAACTAGCTTTCCTATTTTGTATTCCTAGATAGAATAAGAGTCTGCATTCTGCTCTGATTCATATTTTCTTAGTTTTGCAGGTTTAAGAAAGTTGGTAGGCTCATATCGAGGCGGCTATCATGGCACATTTACTTTCTACTACGTGTTCTTTAGATGTCTCTTCCAGCAACAAGCTGCATTTCAAGTCAATTAACCAATGCTCTACTCCTAATCCAACATCTTTTAATATGGGAATTTCTTTCTCACCCTTGAAAAAGCTAAGTTTGCAAAGCAAAAGGTCTGCAAAATATGTGATCAGAGCTTCAGCTGTTTCCATGAGCCAAGAAGCCAGAACACAGAATGACTCTGGTTCTCAACAGACCACTGATGGAGCATCCACTAGGAAGAAGGTCATGGTCATTGGTGGTGATGGCTATTGTGGCTGGGCTACTGCTCTCCACCTATCCAACAAGGGATATGAAGTTGCCATTGTTGACAACCTTATCCGTCGACTATTTGACGACCAGCTTGGTCTAGATTCTCTAACACCCATCTCATCTATTCATAACCGCATAAGACGTTGGAAATCTCTCACAGGAAAAGATATTCAACTGTTTGTTGGTGATATATGTGAGTTTGAGTTCTTGGCAGAAGCCTTCAAATCCTTTGAACCTGATGCTGTAGTCCATTTTGGAGAGCAGAGGTCTGCCCCTTATTCTATGATTGATAGGTCAAGAGCTATTTATACCCAACATAATAATGTGATAGGGACACTTAATGTACTATTTGCCATAAAGGAGTTTAGGGAAGAGTGTCATTTGGTCAAACTCGGGACAATGGGGGAATATGGAACCCCTAACATAGATATTGAAGAAGGTTATATAACTATTACTCATAATGGAAGAACAGATACTCTTCCTTATCCCAAACAAGCAAGCTCTTTCTATCATTTGAGTAAAGTCCATGATTCCCACAACATAGCCTTTACTTGCAAGGCGTGGGGAATCAGAGCTACCGACCTGAACCAGGGAGTTGTATATGGGGTGAGGACTGATGAAACTGCAATGCATGAGGAGCTGGTTAACAGACTTGATTATGATGGTGTATTTGGAACTGCACTAAATCGGTTCTGTGTTCAGGCTGCTGTTGGACATCCACTAACGGTGTATGGTAAAGGAGGGCAGGTACGAATCTCCTCTTGTTCCATGTGGTACTGCATTTTAATGAATAAACAACCAATTCTATTGAAGAAATCTTGAGCTCTATCCATAGATCCTCAAGTGAAACTTCTTTCCTAGCTTTTATACAGTGCATAAGATATACATTGAGTCCATCTCTGACGTTTTTATTATTTGTTCTTGCGAATGAACATATCAAAAAAAAGAATTGTTCTTGGGACCATAAACAGGGTGAACTTCAATAATCAGTGACATGATCCATAACTGCGCTCATCAAAAGCGAGTTAAAATGCAACTCATTTTTCCATTGCCATGACTGTAACCATTCAATGCGGAGACAGAGATCGGAAAAAACTTCTATTTTTATCAGGAAGGGACTGAGAAACCTTCTATATAGGAAATGCTAAAATCACTGGACTGTAGACGTAATCTGCATACATTCTCCCCAACTGCTGAATATAAGCTGATATTTCTTCCCTTTATGTGTTTGTAATTCATTGCACTAGAATTAGCAACACCCACGAAAAGTAAATTTTTAGTACAATTGGAGATTGTTGCTGGACATGGAAGGTATTGAGATTTGGATGATTTCACCTCATACAGTGCATCTAACACGATTATCCAGAAAGCAAAATAAGTGGTGAGATGGGGCCAGTATGGTCTTTAGAAAATAATAAAAGGTGAATTTGAATGGCTTCCTTCCTTTGGATGGGGCTTGATTTTGGTTCACTCCCGCTTACTGTTAATATTAAGTTATGAGCATCCTGACCAACTACCCCTTGACAATAAGTCGTTTTTCATTTAACAGCTTTGTTAGCTTTTCTAACATGTGTTTTTTGTGTTGTACAGACCAGGGGATATTTGGATATTAGAGATACAGTTCAATGTGTTGAAATTGCAATTGCCAATCCAGCAAAACCAGGAGAGTTCCGGGTTTTCAACCAATTCACAGAGCAGTTTTCAGTAAATGAGCTTGCAGCCCTTGTCACCAAGGCAGGGCAAAAACTTGGCCTTGAGGTGAAGGCCATATCAGTGCCCAATCCAAGAGTAGAAGCAGAGGAACACTACTACAATGCCAAACATACTAAACTTATTGAGTTGGGACTACAACCTCACCTTCTTTCTGATTCTCTTCTCGACTCTCTATTGAACTTTGCTGTTCAATATAAGGATCGTGTCGACACAAAGCAGATAATGCCTAGTGTTTCCTGGAAAAAAATTGGCGCGAAGCCAAAGACTGTTGCAGCATAAATCACTTAGACAAGCTATAGAGACTTAAGACTGGGAGTTCTTGTATGTCGTTTTATATAGGAGCTATAGTATTTTACAATGCCTTGCACAATTTTATGTTGTAACTTCGGGAAGTAATTGTTGTATTCCGAAGCTTGTGAAGGTTGTGGATGTAGATTTTGTTGGAGAAAATACTCAAGGTAGTCGTGACCTGTTTCAAGCCTGAAACTTATGTGATTTACTTATCAATTTAGTTTTGGCTACACAGAACTGTTCCCGGATATCCTCCTCATTTGGACAGATGAATTTTTGCTTATATTGGACATCCACAACCTTATTGGGTTATCGGTTTTTTATCATTATCGATTCGAGTTTTGCACACTCTTGCTGGCAATATATCAAAGTAGTAAGGCAGAACCTCAAGCATAATCTGTGCAGCTATGAGACTTTAGAAACATCCCAGAAAATGAACCAAAAGCAATTTCAACATTTCACTACTTGTATAAATCAATGTTTGATATAAAATTGTACAGAAGTTCAAAGAATGTTGAATGATGGTTCTTCCCAGCAAAAAAAGGAAAGAAAACAACCGCCATTACTACTATAATATCCTTTTCTTGTTTTCTTCCCCATCTTCTGCAGTACCTATAAATTGGTATTTGGTCCTTCAAATATTTAATTAGCGGTGAGATAACAACAGTGGCTATGCTCATTTACAAAGTTACAAGCTGTTTTGGTGTTGTTTCTTGTTGTTGGTAAATAATTAACTTGTACACAACATAAGGATACTGGATCAAAATCGTGAATGTATATATCCACTTGTTCTTTTGCATGACTCCATGTAGTTTCCACCTAAACCTGCTTTCACAAAAGCAACCACAACTGAAGACAACTCATCTTGATGCAAAGTGAATTCATGATCAGCTCCTTCAATAATTTGTAATTTATGATTTGACACATTCTTGGCAAATTCCATAGCATCTTCAACTGGCACCATTTCATCCATTGAACCATGGACTGTCAATACCCTATTATATTAACCCAGCAGGTTTAATACACAGTTGATGAACAAATAACCATTCACAAGCAAAAGTGGACTCATACTGAGACGTGCACACAAAAGGCACAGAAAACAAATTAGTGCCCTACTGTTGAAAAGGTTGTAATCATACAGTAGATATGATGTGAAAACTTAAGAATCACTTAGTTATAATCAAAATATCAATTCCTGACCTGCAGCTATTGGTGATACTTTGACATGATCCACGAGTATCAGTTGTTAGACGGTCCATCAAACTTTCCTCAGATACACGATACTCGAACCTTCCTGCAAATAGCAAGAGATGGCAGTATGTAAGACTAACAACTGAAGGCAATCTCAAAATCCATCAAGACAGTAGTAATTGGGTTACCATATCATTCGTGGGTATGTTAAATTAGACTTTCTCATTGTTTTTCTCCCACAGGTGTCTTATATGCAGTCGCGTGCTAGGATAATTTCGGTAAGGATATCAGAATAGAAAATAGAACTAATCACTCTCAGCCTAAGAACAGTGGAGGAGACAACCACAAATTAGAGATTGCATAGGATCAACAGCACAAGGTTTACCTAGAATTCATCTTTGTTATGCCTCTTTTGGTGCAATGATGTACCCAGAATTTTGCACACAGATTCGCCTAGAGTCTAAGGCAGAACTGAGGCAAACCCACTAGCATGGGAAGGGGCGAATTGGACAAAACCAGACATGACGAAGGGGTTTTACTGTTGCTCTTTTTTCATTTCATAATAAAAGCTTCAAAATAAGTTTTTCCTTTTTTCCACCAAAACACACTCCCTTTTACGTTATTTTGTGGAGCCTAGCAATAAATATGAATTACAACAAAAAATTTGAAGTGAATTACAAAGTTAAAATTCGAGTTAATTGAGAATGCATAAACTTCATTTAACATACAAAAAACAAGTAAGGAGTTGCTGCAAGAATGTTTATATTCCTTGGGAACGGAAGCTAAAGATCATCGGGTATCATTTAAATATAGGATCAATTAATTATGAATAAGAATGAAGCGACATATTCACGATAGGTGATGCAGAGCAACGTCTGAAATATGTGTTGGGCATGGGCTTGAAGTACAATAACACTATTTCGAAGCAACTCACTCAGTGACTGGAGTGTGATTCTTCATTATACTAAGGTTTTGCCCCTACATATTTGTTACATATTTTAAATTTTTATATTGATATGTTCCCACCGTTTCAATTTATGTGTCTTACATTCCGCTTTAGTTTGTTTAGAAAAGAAGGCCACATTCCATATTTACCAAGTCTTTAGTTCCAGACTTGTAATCAACAGAACTTATCTATTGAAGCATCACATTATGTCATTTTCATCAACCAAACTTGTGCTGTACCTCACATTTACAGCCCATATCTTGTCTAATCAACTGTACGAAATGATATCCATTAGCTAAACCAGCCACACCAAGTCATCTAACCATGTCATCTACCTCTCTAAGTGGTTTAATTTACTATCATCCACTGACACTACTAAAAACCTGCTAAAAATCTACAGACCAAAAAGTGACAGGTGGTGTCGCTCCAAAAAACGACACCATTTGCAACGCTGTACGTCGTTTTTCTTATTTTTTACAAAAAGTGACGGACAGTGAATCTATGTCTATCGCTTTTTTGAGCCATATATATTTATATGTATATATTATTAGTAATTATTTATTTCATATACGTAGAGACGTCGTCCGTCATTTTTAATTAAATAACCACGTCATCCATCGTTTTTACGTATGACGGATGACGTAGTTATTTACTAATTTAAAAATAATTATTTTTAATTAAAAGCAACAGATGGCGTCTCTACGTATATTAAATAAATAATTATTAATTATATGTATATTTGGCGCAAAAATCCGCCAAAAAAAAGCGACGGACATAGAGTCATTGTCCAACGCTTTTTGTACAAAAAACTAAGAAAATAATAAAAATGACGGATAACGTTGCAAATGACATCATTTTTTGGAGCGACGTTGTCCCTCGCTTTTTGGTCAGTCATTTTTTAGCAGCTTTTAGTAGTTTTAGAAGTGTGAAACATCCAATGATCCATACCAAAGAACATCCAACAGAAAATGGGACAGAAATATGACGATTATTAAGAACACAAAAGGAAAAGAAGGCCATTAAGCATACCTTTTCTATTTCTAACATCAATAAAACCGTTATGCTTTATCTTCTCTTTGAAGTCTCTGCCCAAGCGATGCTCTATCCCTCTCTCAAGATTGAAGCGCCCAGAAATATTGATGACAGTTTGTACATCCTTGTAGTTCGAAGCATACAAGAGCACAACATTTCCTCCTGTATGTAATTTATCACAAAAAATACACTTCAGCGGGGACTTTAGAGGTCATACGATATGCATGCAGAAAAATAAGCTGGAGATAGTTACTAAAACTTAATTTGAGGTGCAGTATGTGTTGATTATGTGAAGAGAGGATACAACGCAAACTATAGCACAAGAAGATACTATCTTTCCTTGTAAATTTGACTGTGTCCCGACTCCTGTGAGATCAATACATCACTATCATGACAATTCAAAGTACTTGTGCAACTCTTACCGATAAGAAATTAAGTAGAATATGGACAAGAGAAAATACCATCATAAACATCAGTGGTTAGCAGGACCATATAATGCTGTGGTAAAACATGAAGGTTGTCAACATTTACTGCTACCTTTTAAAGTTAAATTTAAAATGAACATAACAGTAACTCAAAATTGCTAAATCAGCAATCATAATTTGATTTTAACAAAGAACTATTTACTTGAAAAGGAAAACCTTCTTCAATGTTTAAAAAGCTCATAATGAAATAAGAACACTCAAAAGTTCGAGTATGAACACACAAAATTTTCAACCCACACATATTCTTGCAAAAAGTACTGTTAATAATCCCTGAAGTACTGAACGTCTGAACCAAAACAAGAACCCCCAACAATTTATTGGGGGTCACATAGACATAACACACACACCCAAAAATGGAAGATACAGATCAAAAATCTATTAACATATTTACGAATCCCAATCCAGGAAAATATTGATGACCTAATGAGAAAAACTTACCTACTAACAAAGAAAGGGTATTCATTTAGTCCTCATGCACTCAAACATAACTTACACCTTCTCCCCAAACCAGAAAAAAAAGGCAGCAGATTTAACATAAATCGCAAGGACAAAATGTAAAATTCCTACGTGAACGCATCAAGTATGATAAGCAGTAATGACAAGAAAGCTTCTATCTCTCAATGACTCAAATCAAACAGCAGCAAAAAGTAGCATTGCTACTGGTCCAGGAAACATCTGTAAGTTAGACTGCATGTACTGTTACAGTATAGTGGTACTGTAATCCTCCAAACACCACCATTCACACCCCTAGCAAGAGAACTAGGAACGGGGAAAGGAAAAGAGAAACACGGTGTATCTTCCCAAGATCAGACATAAGTTAGCTTTCAAAGGCTATACCTTTGCTATGACCAACTATTGCTGCTATGAAACGCTCCTCCTTATGGAAGTGCTCGACTATGGCACGAAGATCATCAGCTTCTCTGCGGTAGTTACCATACTGAAAGGAACCTTCGCTTTCACTGACACCAAAAATAGAGTGAGTTTTCAGTATTTCATTTCAATTATTTTTTACTGTGTTCATAATATTTAGAAATTAGAAATTTATCATCTCCATATAGAGAATATAATGCTATGCATAATGTAAGTCAGGTTTAATCCTGAGAAAACTTGAAGAGGAGATCCATCTGACAGCACCCTATCTGTAAGATTCCAATTTAACAAACTGGAAGCAGTAAATTGTCCATTGAAGTCAAAAGAATCAACTACAGCTACTTCAAGGCCAATATAGTGTATATGAAACAACACTATATAAGACAAGTATGCGAGGAGCTCCTAATACTTGCAAGTGAAAAGGAAAAAAATAAGAAGAGAACAAAACAAAGTATCGAAGTTAAATAAATGTATTTTTGGTCCATACGCATATGCAGCAGCAATCCAGATACATATATATTTAGTTCTCCCAATAACCTAAAGAATTTGCACGTTTATAAGATACTCCAAGTAGATTTTCCTCACCTTTCCAAAAAGGAGAGAATTCAATAACCATTTCTACATTGAGTAAATCTAAGTTGACAGATCAAGAGTAAGAGAAGAACAAAGTTCACTGGGAGCAGCACTCCCTTTCCATTTATTTGCTAACCTAGAGGTTTCTATATTGGCTTTTGTGTTTGAACATACCCATTTCCTGCAAAGTCAAAGCGGAAGGCACTGATTCCTTCTTTCTCATAAGCAGCAGCAAGATTCACCATGGGAATCCGATCCTGAAGTTAAATCAAAATTGATAAAGAAGATTATTAGTCAATCACAATCAATGTCCATAAATTGTACAATAAGACGATAAAAAACAGTTGAACAGCCAAAGAGTTGGATGTTGCTGGACTGAATCACATAATGTAGTAGAAAGCAAAATATTCAGTCCATTTAGGCCTTTGCCCCATATGTCCAGTCTCTAGAAGAATCCCTAAATGAATTTTATCTTAGTAAATAAGCAATAATAATATCTCTCTAGATAGGAAGGAAGCATGTCATCAAACTAGATTCAACAATAGTAAAACATAATATAGCAGACAATAGGAGTAGTAGCATATACAAGGACAAGTAGATGCACTAATACACCACATATTTCTCAGGGTGCAATTCATTTGTTCTTCAAGGAAGGACGGAAGTTATGATGAGAGTACTCAGACATTTAAAACAGCGATTTAATTCTTATTCAAAATGCTTACAGGTAGTGCAAAAAAAGTAAAAAACCTTCCTATGTTTTTTCTTGGGGTATGGTAGTTGGGTTGGGAGGAGGGGAGGATGGATATAGAAGCAAGAGAATGTATCTCTCAGTACAAATTCCGCTACACTCAGTTATAGCAAAAAGAAGTTGCTAAAAGAATTTAATACCAAATTCAAGCTAAGCTTGCATGTTGCTGCATAGCAAAAGCAATAAACCATATTTTATATAAGAATATCTAGTTCTCATAAAAAAAAATATACATCGACCAAGAACAACATGCAGCAAAAATCAAACAAATGATTATATGAATAAGCCACATAATTAGGAGCTGTAATTCTTACGTGTTCAAATTATTGTGACAAACCTTCGATGATTTGAAACCGTGGCAGATAATTACAAGCTCCAGGGAATTTGTTTCATGTAGCACGCCCACCAGTTTCTCACCATGACTGTTATGTACTGTCACACGCTTATGCCGAATCTCTATGGAAGAAAAAGAAAAAAGGGAGGGTGATAAAAACAAAAGATCGGCATCACTCCAACACAGTCAATGGGACATAGAAAATTGCAAGGATAGCTAAACTACAGCATCCGTGATTCACATTCATTAACTGTTATAAAAACTGATGCACAAATCACAATACTACAGCATCATAGAAAGTTGAAAGGTCGTCAAAACTACAGCATCATTGATTGACATCCATTAACTGCTATTGAACTACTGTACAAGAATTAAATATTACGTTTTCTTTTACAAAAAAGGTCTACAGTTGGATCATTATCACGTTATGCCTAAATATAGTCTAATGTGAAACTTAAATACATTATCAAATAGCAAAAGACTTCCTTTTTTTTGATAACCGAGAAATCCGCCTGTGACCCGCCACCCTTGGGACCAATCACAGCCCCTTCTAAACTCGGTGGATAATGGGCCTGCCCCTCTATCCTTCTCCACTTAAATACCGGGCTTCGCTTTGCATGGTGTGGGGCTGGAACCTGCGACCTAAGTCACAAATCCTCCACCTTTTGTCATTCGAGACAACAGACTTCCTTTTTATTGCCTTGTCTCACATATAGTGTTGATATTTTCTTCCTTATGACTAAAAATGATTGGAACCTACATTAATAAGAACTATCAAGTCACAATGGCCTATCCAATTACCATAAGGTCATCTAAACATAAGCGGAGGCATTTCATATTTGATTCAACAGCTGTCCGTGTAAAAAGGGCCACCTAGATATTTCTTTTTTGGGGTTGTATGACAACTATACAATGCAAAATTTCAGCCAATCATACAATAAAAATAAATTATTTTGCTGAAGAATCAAAACCATGATTAATGGGAGCTTATATAATTTTGGGCTCTCCTCCTACCTTAATAGCTAGCTTTTGCAGTGTGGTATCATTTGAATTGAGACATAGTACTATCAGTAGTTAAACCATCAATAGAAATCAAACTGGGTGCTCCGATTTTCACCATACAATACTAAAATTTGATAGTGTGAACTGAAATATTTATGACACGGAGCAAGCAAATACAACAATGGAAAAAAACCCAAAATTCTATTCTCAGAAAATCCAATTTAAAAACGATCAAATTCAGTAAAATATTAGGAACCTCAGAAAAATCACATAACACGAACTCTTCTTGAATCTTGATGATCTGAAAGATTCAATTTATGTTCCTTTGCATAGTAAAGTGTTTACCTTGCAGATTAGGGATTGAAGGGGACGGAGCCATCTGAACAAAGCTTTTGGTCTCTCCAAGTTTCCTAGTAAGGAAGAGATTATTATGCTTGTAAGATAGATAATAAATAAATTCTAATAATGTTTCACAAATAGCAAATACAAAATTTATATTTATATGTTATAGCAAAGTTTGCATAATTGCGTTTTATAGCAAATAAAAATATGTATAATTCGCTATACATATACAGAGAAATTAATTGTATAATTTGCTATACATATACAAAGAAACAAATTGTATAATTCGCTATACATATACAAAAGAAAGCAGTTGTATACAAATCAATTGTATAATTTGTATATGTATAAAACGAGAAAGAGAGAAAGACAAAAGGAAATTGGGCAGGGTAATATTTGTAATATATAATTATAAGTGTATAGGACAAAGATATATGTATTTTGCAAGTGTATATACAATTTTCTCTCAGTTTATACAAACAGAAATGCAACTTATACATTTTGTTTCTGTTTGTATAAGCGATAGAGGCGAGGGTGGTGATCGATATCTGAGAGAGTGCCGAGCGAGATCTCGGAGAGGAGAGAGAGAGGGGAACGAAAATATAAGTATATATACAATATTTTTTCGTTTTATACAAAACAAAACACATTTTATACACTTGTGTTTGTATAAAAGTGAAAGGGAGCGAGCGAGAAAGGGAGTGGCGAGCGAGAATTTGAGGGAGAGAGGTGACTGACAAACAGTTTGCTACAGGGTACAATTAAATTAAAATGTGGTTATAGCATTTAATTTGATTTATTAGTTTGTCATGCCATTAATTATATACAATTTTCCCTTCAAAAAATCTAATATCACAAAATAAATTATTTTTTATTTTTATATGAAATAAATATTATGATATAAGATTAATTTGATGCTAAATACATCAAGTGGAAATAAGAGGTCGTACACATCATTTGTATACCCTCTCTTTATATATGATTTTTAACATAGTTAACGAAAAGAAATCGTGATTAATCATATACTAAAATATTTATAACCAACCATTTCCCTTTCATTGAGGATTTATGCTGCTATTGGATATAAAAAGAGGAGAGGGCATAAAATGAATAAATTTTATAATTTTAATTATTAGTAGGATTCATGATTACATAATATTAATATAAATAAATTTTATTTATTCGTGGGTTTTATGATTATATGGTAAAAAAAAAAAATTATTTGTCATGTCAAATGATTAATGTAATTTAATGATGTTAGAAGATCAAAGTGTTAATTGAGTAATTTTAGTCATACAAAAAAATATTTAATCACTTTATTAGATAATTTCTCATAGTTTAATAATCTTTTAAGATATTAAAAGCATGTTTGATATTGTTGTTGGGAGGCCAAAAGTTTTTTTTTATTTAGAAAAAATACAGTTTTTGAGGAACATTTGGTACTTAGTAAGAGGGGAAGGGTTAAGGATTTACCCGGTGTGAGATATCACATTGTTTGAGGAATCCTAGATGTTATCGGAGTAAAGAATCGTTGGTAGAATCAGTCGGGGACCTGGGAGGTGGTATTTTTTCCTATGACAAATGTCACCAGTTCAAGTCCGTCAACTCATGAACTTAAAAAATTAAAGTGTTCGACAAATCCTATTAAACTGTTTTTAATGAAAGCAGAAGCAATATTTCTAGTGTTGGAAAGAAGTTGAAAATTCCTGCTTCTTAAAAAAATAGAAGTACTAGTAAAACCTTATTTTTTTTATGACTAAAATATCCTCCCATATATGAATATATTTCTTATTAATTAATTAGCATATCTTATAATTTTAATTAAGTTTCATTCAAGAAATTTATTTTTTATTTTATATAATAAACTTTTTGTTTTATTTTAGGTTTATACATTATTATTTTATATTTCATATTTTATGTATGATTTTACAGAACTAGAATTAAAATTAACAATAATAGTTTTGTGGGATTAAAAAAAGAAAATTTCTGTAGAATGATTTTTTAAAGAAAACAATATTAATTTTTGTATGTAGTGATTTAATTTGTGGAATTGTTTTTAAATTTATCTTGCTTGATATTTTAAATTATATTTAATCATCATGTTAATATTATATTAGTATTTAGTTTTTTTTTTCTATGTATAATACTGATTAAAAATTTGAATATGCACATTTTAATTTAATTAAAAAAAAAATTAATTTAAACTTTTGTAATAGATATTTAAAATAGTTTTTCTCTATAAAACAAATTAATATTAAAAGTACATTGATACTTATTCTTTTTCGTAATTTGAATCTCAAAAGCATTTTTGTTTTTTAAAAAAAGATTAGTCAAACACAATTTGTTTATCAAAAATACTTTTTAAATGAATCAATCAGACACAAATTGTTTTTTTTTTCAAAAGCACTACTTTAAAAAACTATTTTAATAAAATACTTCTAAAGATAAGCAAGTTTTAGCAGTAGCGACAAAATACACTACCTCTGACTAATAGTCATAGAATATCATGACTACTAGGGGTATACAAAATCGAATCGAAAACGGAACCAAACAGCAAATCGAGAAAAAAAATCCGACTAGTGATTTGGTTTGACTTGATTTGGTGTTGGGAAAAAAAACCCGACTATATTTGGTTGGTTTGGTTTCAACTAAAAATAACCAACCCGACATTATATATATAATTTTAAAAATTTTATTCTATACGTAAAACTATTTACTTTGATATATTTTTAAATATTTCTTATACTTTTTCATAGTTTTTATCTTTTAATACATTTATTTTTTGTTTGAAAGTTAGAATTCTTAATAATCGAATAAATATTATAGTCCATACATGTTGGTAATTATAATAAATCTTAAAACCAAATCAAATTAATAGTAATATAAAAGGAGAAAATCAATTCAACACTAAGAATAAGAATGACAATATTGAATACTTATATTTTAGTTTTACATAGATTTACACGATTAAAATACATAATCTAATTTTACTTTCATTCAATATTTAGTCATGTAACTAATACTTATTCAACTTATTTTAGCATGATTTAGTACTTTTAAATTATGATCAATTTCATTATGACTTATTAATTTGCAATATTTGTTTTACGCGATTTCATTATTATTTTTTTGTTGGATATTTTAGTGTCATTAATCATTTCACATTTTGTGTTATTTTCTTAAAAAAACAACTTAGATAGTTGCATTATGGTAGGACAAAAGAAATATTTGAAGTACAAGTAAATTATATGTTTGTATGAATACTTTACCGGAAAAATCCGAAAAAACTCGAAAATTCAAAAAACCCGAAGTTAAAAGATCAAAGTTTTATTGGTTTATAAATTCAAAAATCCGACACAAATGATTTGGTTTGATACTTGAAAAACCCGAACCAACCCGGTTATGTACACCCCTAATGACTACTATGAAATTCAATGAAATGTTAGCAAATTCCTCACACAAAAAATGAAATTTGAATAATTTTTGTTCATATGTAAGATATAGATCAATTATAGGTATGGTTCTTCAAATTAAATAAGATTCTTAATTTGGCTTCTAATTATAACTCTAGTCTTTATTTTTGAATTTAACTATCAAATACTTGAATTAAAAAAAAAAAACTCAATCTTGAAGTCAAAATGTGTGATATAAAGACGCTCCAACATGGATTAGTAAGTCACTGAGTGGTTGTCAACTACTTAAAAAATTTACACATAGATTTTAGAATTAAAATAACAAAACTAAATTAATATACAAGGGCGTAGGGTGAAATATTCATAATTTTACTCGGTTCTCTCTCAAAGTTGAAATCGTGAACTCTAACCTTACTTTCTTCATGAATTAAAGGAAAAATTATTTAAAATTTGTGGTAAAAGTTCATATACTGGTATGTCTACATATTCTTCTTTTTCAATTTAGTCCAGATATATTTAATTTTACCCTTTTAAAAATTTATTTTTGATAAAAGATGTATCTTTTTGTCATCATGACCGTAAATTCGCTCCCTTTTACAACTTTGGTCATATGAGTTATCTTATAGCTATTTTCCACCATGAAGATCACTTTTATAAAGTTCAATATATGTCGAATTGAAAAATAATGTATTTAATATAAACAAAGACCAAACTGACATCTTATGCAAAAGACATTAGGTATGATAAAATTGAAGTCTTTTATACTGAAAACTCTATTATCCATAATTTTGTCAAGTTAGAAAGTAACAACCAACTACAATTTTGTTAAAGATTTGTGTAATGGGACATCTTTTAAGTTTGAATAAAAAACATGTGATTGTTAAAGAAGGGGTGTCATTATTTTCTTAATGAAAAAGATAATGAAGAATAGGAGGATTATTCTAGATTTCAATGGTATAAATAAGGTTTAGCTGGAGTTGAAAAACTATTAGAGAAAAAAATTTATTAACTTTGAAGAGGAAGACTTAGATGATATTTGAGAGAGCAACTCGGTTTAACAAAATTGTTGTTAGATTAGAATTATATTGTTTTACATAAGGTTCAATTAAATCTTATAATCAATCAACCTTATAGAGTTAGGTAAGAAGTGAAGAAAAATGTATGAAAAATATTTACAAGCTTAAATAAAAATACGATTATTTTTTTTTTGTAAAAAGAATATTATTCTGCTCATAAATGTGTTACAAAGAACATAAACAAGTTGTTCTTAGCCAAATATGTGGAAATGAAATATGAGAGCCAAAATAATATCTCAATTTGATATTGGAGTTCATAAACTTCAAAAGACAATAAGAAAAGACTGAAGATTAAAATATCTTGCTACAATTTTAGAAGTTCTATTAGGTGTTCACATGATTACTTTTAGAGTTCAAATTCCATAAATTCTTTTCATTTTAGAGCATAAACTTTATCCCAATTTATGTGACTTATATTTCTTTTTAGTTTGTTCCTAAAAAAATGACACTTTTATATTAAATAATAATTTAACTATAAAATGTTCATTCTACTCTTAATGAAACGATTTATAGCTACACAAAATTCTATCATTCATTTTGTACCACAAGTTTTAAAGTCTTTCTTTCTTTTTTAAATTTCATGTCAAGTCAAACTACCTCACATAAAATGAAACGGAAGGAGAAGTAATTTATGTATTATTAGTCAGAAGAGAATTTGATAATCATGGACAGTCTAACAACCGTTTTATATAATATAATCAATATATAGACCTTACAACGAAGATCTTTCTATGTAGTTGGGTTTTCAAGTTAAAATATATAGATGGTGAACTTATTCAAAAACATACAAGAGCCTTAAATAGTAAAAGCAAGTGGAATTTTGAGGTAAAAGAATTAAATTGCTCTTCAAGTGCAAATGCAACATAAAATAATCTTATGAACCAAAATGATAAGTTTACATAAACTCTGGAAAAAGTTTTCAGTTATTGAAGCATCTTATTTTGGTGCAGATGTAACCTTCATTTCTCAAAAAGAAAAAATCTATAGAAATTTAGAACTACATAAAACTTATAGCACACATCAGTTTATCTAAAGATGGAAACCAATTAAAACGTGTTGATAAAACCACATTACAGGAAGAAAGGGAGAAAAAAAATGATCCCTCAAATGACAATTATGTGATTCGGAAAAACACTGCACTAAAAAACTCCTAAACAGCTTCTAAAAGCCAAAAGAAAAGGTAGGTAACCAGTAATTGCATTATTGGAGAGCTATGAAGTTTGTGACACTCCTAATTTTACAATATACTCATAAAAATGTCCAACTCAAATTGGCAATGAGTCTGCAGATAATCAAGCTAAGATCTGTAAAGGTCAGCTAAGTGGTTTATAACACCAGAAGAAAGAGGTCAGCTAAAAATGACACACTTGACAGTATTTATATGCCATTAATCTGCTACTATTTCCGTTGACCTCTAAAACTCACCTCCACACATTAATCACCTTCTTGATAGCAATGAAAGGGTGGAAAGCATGCATGAGAATGATCCACTATATGCACATGGATTGATAAAAACTAGCAACAAGTTACCACACTAAGATCCTACAGGAGCAATGCCTTTGGTTTTGGCTGCGGCAGTGGCCGCAGCTGCAGCGGCTGCAGCTGCTGCTGCTGCAGCAGCAGCCGGATTTGATGGAGGAGATGGATTGGACTGTGATGGACTCTCCTCTGAGACTAATTGAGGTTTCTTTTGCTGTGTTTGTTTAGAATTGACATGGGTAAGCAGGGCCTTAATCTGATTTCCGGTCATCGTTTCCTGCTCAAGCAATGCATTGGCAAGAGCATGAAGCTCTTTGATATGGGTGGTGAGAATCATTTTCGCATTGTTGTAAGCCCTTTCAAGTAATTCTCTTACTTCCTTCTCAATGAGAAGCCTCGTTTCAGTGCTCATACTCTTCCCATTATCGTCGTAGTTGTGGGTGACAAGCCCCACTTCTTTGCTCATACCAAACTTTGTAACCATGGCCCTGGCTAGATTGGTTGCTTGCTGGAGGTCGCTAGAAGGACCAGAAGTTACTTCACTTTCTCCAAAAATGAGCTCTTCAGCAACTCGTCCACCCATGCAAACATCAAGCCGAGCAAGCATCTGCTTACGGGACATACTAGTCTCATCCTTCTCTGGCAATTGAGCAACCATACCAAGAGCCATTCCACGTGGAACAATGGTTGCCTTGTGCACTGGAAGAGCCCCATCTGTATGAATAGCCACAAGAGCATGGCCACCTTCATGGTAGGCTGTAAGCTTTCTCGTCTCTTTGGATATGAAAGCTGATTTGCGCTCACTTCCCATCATGATCTTGTCCTTAGCATACTCTAGATCAGCCAAGCTTACAGCTTTAGCACCTTCCATTGCAGCCTTCACAGCAGCAATGTTAACCAAATTGGCAAGGTCAGCCCCGGAAAACCCAGGAGTCCCCCTAGCAATGATCATAAGGTCGACATCATCTGCCTTCACAATCTGCCAGATAGGAAATGTTTTTGACAGAAATATTAGAAATGATGCTAAAGTAAAACCCTTGAAAATTGCAGTTGCATCTGCAGTTAACAATCCAGCTTAGAAAGATGGTCAAAATGAACCATGCATGGTGGAAACAAAGGAATGTTTTGAGGCTACCAACTCCAGTTTGACATGGTAGAAAATTCTTAAAAGATTAAACTCACAAAAATATAGGTGCTGCTAACCAACAATGTCAAAGTACAGTGTGATGGATAAAAAATGCCACAAGGGAAGATATGTACAATGAACCTTCACGAGTAGGCAACTCAACTGTACCAGGTCAGACTAATTCCAAAGGATGTCTTCAAATACTTCAATCATTTCACAGTATAGGTCAATACAATTAGATTCATCAATAGAAAAAAGGATGCAAGACAATGTGTACATGCATATTTCTTGTTTAAAAAGCTAAAAGAGATATAGTCATAAAGAAAATCTGTCGGCTATTAGAAAAGCATAAGAATAGCTGTGTGAGGGACAAATAGTTCATGAGAGCAATGACCTAGAAACTGCAGGGTCTATAGAAATGCCTCATTGTCCAGAAACAATACCTTTGACATGTGAGATTCCATAATCTGCTTCCGACCTTCAACATCAGGATTTGGGACAACAATGTTGCGATCGAATCGTCCAGGTCTCACCAGTGCCTTATCCAATGACTCTGGGAAGTTAGTGGCCGCAATCACAATGACTCCATCATTTTGTTTGAACCCATCCAGCTCAACAAGCAACTGATTCAAAGTCATCCTCATATATTGCTGGTCCTTTGGGTTACGGCTTCCTCCAATGGCATCAATTTCATCAATGAATATAATGCAGGGTGATCGTTTCTTAGCAGCTGCAAAAAGGTCTCTTACTCTCCGGGCTCCAACACCCACAAACATTTCTTCAAACTCACTACCACTGCATGAGAAAAAGGGAACCCCAGCTTCTCCTGCTATAGCTCTTGCCAACATGGTCTTACCGGTTCCAGGAGGACCAACAAGTAGCACACCCTTTGGGAGTTTGCCACCAAGACGAGTGAATCGCTGCAAAGGTCAAAATAAGGAACTGTAAAAACATCTACCTAACAGCATTAAAACAAATCATCGGAAAAGCTCCCATCAAGACTGAGCCAAAAGGTCAATGGTAAAAAAACACAATTAAAATTGAAGGGAAACACATAGTTTATATAGCTGGCACTTTTTTGCCAATGTAAACAGTGTGGATAACCTTTTGGATTTTGTTAGTTCCCTATCTCTAGTAGGGCAGAGTAGTAGGGTTCCCTATTGACTGTTTCACAAGTTTTTGCCAAGCTAGCTCCATATTTTCTGTTTGGAGCAGCTTTCTTGCACACGGTGCTTTTGTAACTTCGCATCTTCTTGATGTTTTCTAATATCATTTAATTACTTTATCAAAAAAAAAAGAAAAGATATTGACACAATTAAGTGCAATTACCAACCAAAGTAGAAAGTCATATATTAGCAACAGCACGAAAACTTTGGTATGTTCAATGTGAGTGTGAGTCAAAAATCAGAATTGTCACCAACTTCCCTTTCAGAAAATTTGACAAAAGGTGAACTGGAGATAAAGCCTTCTTATACTAGTTTATCTCCTCTTTTACGCCCTAAGGTATCGTCGCTCAGCCTGATAATAAATGAAATTAAAAGATACAGGAATTTACCAGCAGAAATGTGATCATGATAGTGCTTCTAATTGAATTATGTAGGTCCCAATCAGTAAAATTGGTCATACTTGTTTCGGTATTGGATAAAAGTTTATTTAAAAAATATAATACAACTGCCAAACTAACCAATTAATTTGATTTTCACCCAAGTCCTCACGTGGCTCAGCTATGTGGCAGACCCAACTTGTTAGACTCCCGAGCAGATACTACCAAATACTACTCCTAATTACTACCAACTAACCAAAAATACTAACTGAAAGCTGTCAACCTACACCCAGCTATAAGTATTGTTCTAAAATGATGGTCCACTCTAGCTTGCATGCACCTCGACTAATACATCGGGTACTGGTGTGCACCTCCCAGAAATACAAGTATCGATTAACTCTGTACCCAAAGCTTAGACAGATGGGAATTCACCTAACATTTTTGCTTCATTTAACTTAAAGTTGATCAAGGCCAACGACAAACCTACATCAAGAAAATCCCACCTTTGAAACACTTTGATACCACTCTCAACTAATGAATTAGAGCACATGGAGCCATTTCCTTAAAAGTTTTTCATGTCAAAATAAGAAAAAGACTAATTAGTTCTCGTCCACCACGTCCTATAGGGATCATTGAATCAATAGCAATAGGCCAAGTTTAAAGAGTACATGGAACAGCACGAAATAATATCCGGGGCCGGTAATCAGAATGGGAGTCATTTTGGCTGACACCAGATAATCTGATAAAAAGGCGGTAACAGTTATGATCTAGACTTTACCTATAGAGAACAGGCAGAGACAATCAACCCTCTTTTTTTACATTGAGAGTGGACAGATCAGATAAGCAAAAAATTTATCAACCTAGGGGAAATTATCAGGGTGATGCCAGGAGGTATATTGGATGTGCTAAATAGTTGGAGCAGAGATGTGCATGTATCCATTCAGAAAGAGAGATGAAGAATCATCCCAGCATGCATTTGGTGGACTGTTTGAAGAAAAAGAAATCAGAGATGTTTTGAGACAAAAACAGCAGTATTCAGAAGTTGAAGATGAACTGCTTAGCCCCTTCATTATTTTGGTGTAAGCAAGAATATTTAGTGGAAGCTGAATAATTTTTGATGTTCTAGACAGTATGCAACAAGCTATACAGATAGTAAGTTCACTACTATTCTATTTATACTTTTGGGGGACTAAGCTGCTTGTGTAGTATACCAGTTTATACATTAAATTACCAGTCTTCAAAAAAAAGAAAAAAAGAATTAGGGGTCATTTTTCAGATAACTGAAACTTTTTCATTTCAGCCATGTGGAAATCCAATTGAGGAATTGAATGATGAGAAGCTACGTATTAACTCAAGGCAAATAACCCTTATAATCTTTTTGCCAGTTCTTCTATCCTTCCTTTCCCCCCAATACCTAACATATAGGGATATAATTGACAAATGATAGACTTTTAGAAGCTTTTCCACACAATGAGGGGAGGAAGGGCTTGCTGCCAATTTGCAAGTTCATTATTCACAAGAAAAAGGAAAAATGTACAGTTAGTACATTTAACTAACAAAAGATGATTGATGTTCTCGGGTCAGTGTTGTCAAAGGCACGCTGAATGTTTGCTTAAGCCCTGAAGCGAGGCTAAAAATGTGATGAGTGCTTCGCTCGCTTTCTAAGACATATTTTTCCTTGTCCATCAGCCTATTTTGAAGAGGTGACGCTAAACAATTGATATTTCACTTTATCTTAATCTTTTTTCAATTTTGTTCATTTATTTGCCATTCATGTTTATAATTATTAGTCTTGGACTAAGCAAATATATTTGTATGTTTTTCTCCCTTTACGCCTTTTTTCATTAAAGCCCATGCTCTATTTGTGCTTTGTGCTTAAAGCCCCAACGGACCATAGAGTTTTTGGTGCTTTTCGCCTTTGATAACACTGTCTCAGGTTACATATATCCTTGTCAGGTTCTAAGGTCATTTTCATCTTCATTGAACTTTTGGTGGGAAAAGGCAGATCAAATTAAAAGAGATATACTTGGGCCCTGCATTTCCAATCCCAGCTGTAATGTCAAGGGCTATCAGACTTTCCAGCATTACTTTTACTGACACACAAGGACTTCGACACAAATAATAAAATTTCTTATATTAATTTTGACGCTGACAGGAGAATATAATGCTCTGGTGTTACTGAATAAACCTCCCATACTAACTCACCTTAGGGTCTCGGAGATAGTGAACAATTTCTTCCAACTCCCCTTTAGCCTCATCAACACCCTTAACGTCGGCAAATCTTGTATTGGTTTCCATGGTCGGCTGCACTTCCTCATTTAGACCAAGTCCTGAGGCAGCTAACATCATTAACAAGAAGAGAATTTATATAGACAAATCATATAACCTCAACAAAGAACAAGAAAAAACTACAGAGCTTCAATACCTTTGCTGATTCCTCTATCTTCAATGAGTGCACCAACACCTGAAATCAAGAGAAAGGCCAATCCAAGAGCCCGGAAAGTACGCCACAACTGTTCTTTGAAATGACCCCCTTCAACAGCCACCATATGTATAGGAGCATTAGGAGTACCAAGAGTACCATCCTTTGTAGCTTTGCCAACATTCCTAAAAGCTGAAAGAGCTCCTATATTTGCTTCTTCTGCATGAGAGCTAGCAGTACCGCCAATCCCTGAAAGACCACTAGTCAAACACTAATTAGTATATCTCCTATCAACTTATCAGAAGCCCCAAAATCAAGAATGTAAAATAACTGATTCTCAAAGCCAAGCCAAATCAACAGTCCAAGCTCACGAGAGATGGACTATCTTATTAGGTCTCACCTCTCTGCAATGTCCGGAGCAGCTCACTTTCATCTAATCTATCAACCTTAACCAGTGCCTTAACATACTCAGAGAGTGCTGCTGGATTAGAATGAAGTGAAGGTTGGCCTTCAAAAAGTCTTATGACTGCCTCTGGATCATTCTTATGATATAGCTCTCTCAGATATGCTGCATCAGTAGTTTCTTCCGTTTCACGTGCCCGCCGGGCTAGGCTTCCAACATAACTTGATCGAAACCTTCCCTTGGTTCTTCCAGCTCCATGTACTGCACAAAGGAACACACTAGAGGATTACAACATACTCTGCCAAGATGTCAGTAAGGTAATAATAGTTTAGAAAGAAAATTTACACTCTGCCAAGATGTCAGTAAGGTAATAATAATTTAGAAAGAGAATTTATCACATAACTGTTCATCTCCTACTATTGAATGCAACAAAAAGTCAACGCATACATTCAGAAAGGTGATACAAAAATGATTAAACCAGAAGAAGCCAGAAACTTCTTTAGGACTTAAAAACTTTTAACTTGCAACATTTAATGTACATTTTACTCATTCAACAAACTGTCAGAAGGTCTAAATGTCAGCCATTTGCCAAAAAAAAGTAGAGGCTAACATGTTAGGTGATGAGTTCTTCATTCATTCAAAGGCTCAAAAAACTTGGAAGTATAGAAAAAAGGTGATCGCACAGAACTAAAGAGATTGCTAGTTTCACCTTCATAAAGCACTTTTTTTGTTGATAAAGTAAGGTATTTCATTCACAAAAGAGCATCAAGAAGATGCATAGTTCACAAAGCACATTACTCATAAATTGCTTTTCAACTCTCTCTTCTAAAGCACAAGAAATATCTTATGAAGTAAAATCTAGGCAACCGTCAACACTATTTTTTTTTTGATAACCGAGAAAGCTGCCTGTGACCTGCCCTTTGGGCCAATCACAGCCTTCTCAACTCGGTGAATAGTGCCCTGCCAATCGTCAACATTATGAAACCTACTTATCAGAAAATGGACAAAATTTTGAAACCATAACTGGATTTCAAGGGCAAGATCAAGATTCTTCTCAGAACATGCAACTAAAGAGACAACACTGTAGAGAAATTTCACCAGAATTCTCACTTCTCAATTACTGGGTAGTACCAATTATTACTTTTAAAAATAAGTATGAAAAAAAAGAAATCTTTAAGCGAAAGCAGTTTGCGCAGGGTGATATAAGGTAAAAACTTTTTTTTTTAAAACCATGGTGTCCAAACCAGCTTGAGCGCACCTCAACTAATTTCACGGGATACCTGCCACCTCCCATCAAAGCTAGGACAGATGGAAGAAATCACCTAGCGTTTTCTGTCTCTGCTAGGATTTAAACTTCATAGACCACTAGGCCACCTCAATAAGAGAACTACATCCCTTCCATACATACATTAGCTACATCGATATCCTATGCGACTCTTCTACCTACCAACATTGTCAACTATCTATATTCTATGCCACTCTTCTACCTACCAACATTGTCAACTATGTCTTCATTATTAAAGTTGCTCACTTTTTGACCTCAAATATTATCTGCTCTTTTTCACATTCTACTATAGTACATTGTGTGCTGCAACTTAATACTAAATATGCTATCCTCGAGGCTTTCCTTGAAGACTCTTTTTTTAATGACAAGGGAGACCCGCAGCTGCTACCCCTTGGGTGCTCATAGAATAAAAATCCCGCTCCTATACAATAGCTCGCAAACCACACGGGAGACGTAACCCGCACTAGACAAGCCTAGTGTGACGAGCTTGATCCATCTTTCCTTGAAAACTCTTAATTACGTACATTTTTTGTTCACTTTGGTATTGGTTTAAGAATTATACCAACTCTGAATATAAAAGTTAAAACCTTTTCTTGATTGCTTTTGCCTCGCTAGTATAACCCAATCTAGTATGGTGTACTGTAGAGAACATTTATCAGTATGGATCTATGGCGTTCTAGACATTGTAGGTATGACCAGAGGTGCTGTCTAAATAATATAGAGGATCAACTCTTTGTTGATACCAGAAATATCTAGGTGAAAATTATCTACAAAATAACAAGCAATATTTCCACGAAGCCAACTATGCCATTTTTGTTTATATTTGTCAACCATCAAACACTATTATCTCTACACAAAGGAAACACGCCTCTCACTTCGTAAATAAAAAATCTTTAAAGCATACCTCCACCTCCAATCGCTTCTCTAGACGTAAGATAGGTTCTATTGAGAAAATTGCTTAGCTGCCTCAATTGAGGTTGCTGCCTTTCAACCTGTATAATAAAAGTAAAATTCAATGCATAATACTAAGAAGAAGACTGAACAAACACAAAAATACCAGTATTAGGGTTTTTATAACCGAACACACCAAGAAATCTCCAATTATAAGTAAACCCAACAAAAATCAACAGAAACCAAATGAAAAAAAGATTACATCTTTATAAGAAAGATCTGATAAAAGTGAAAAGAAGAGACCTGTGTGAGAAGGCGCATTAGAGCCATCTCTAAGCAAAAAAGATTGAACTTTTCTTGAACCCCTTTTCACTTTTTCCTCAAAAACTTCTTCCTCTTCTTCTCTATCTACTTTCTTGATGCTTCTGCTTCGATTCCTTGTGAATTTTTTTGGTGATCGAAAATTGAGGAGGCAGGGGAAACTGGAAAAGGAAGGTTGATTTTATTTATTTATTTATTTTTCCTGAAGAAATACTTAAATATTTATTCTCCTGTTCGATTAAAAAAAAATATTTTTTTGGTGACTCGTATTTGGAGGTGCTAACTTGTTCACCGTGCGTCAAAGAGCACCTCTACAATCTATTCACATTTTACTTTACTCGTACAGAAACGACGGGAAGTTGTCACCTCTTAGATGTATTTGTTATTGGTCGAGGATAATATATGATTATTTCATATTTAATTTTTAGTTTATTTTATTTTTTAATTTGTTATATATTTACAAATTACGTAAAAATATCATAAATCACAATAATTAACAATTTAAAATATATAAAAAATTAATTGAATTTTGAAATTCTATCGTTATTGCATAAATTGGGTCAGACAAAGTGACAAATATTATTGAAAGTGATGTAAAAAATAATATAAATCAATATTTTAAAAGGTGGGGATGTGAGACGGAGAGTTTTACCTATCATAGGCGATCTTTAAATTTTAATTTACAATATAATAAAATAACATAATATTTTAAAATTATAAAAATACGTCAATAGTTTAAAGTAATCCGGGAACACATAGAAAATAAAACATCTAATCTAATTTTACAATTATAAATAATGTAATGGTATAAAGATTATTATGAGATGCAAATCAACTCTAATATCTTAACTTTGTAATAATAAAAGAATCATTATTTGTAAAAATATATTACTATCATACTTATACAATTTACCCGCTAAAAGAAAATAATAAACAAAAATTATTAGTATTATAATAAATCATCAATCTATCAAGATAAAACTAAAATTACTTTTAAATAGTTAAATAATTAAATATGACATGAAAAAAAAGGAAGATCAATGATAAATGAAAAGGTAAATTTTTTTAAAAGAAATGTCACGTAACATATAATCACTCTCACAGTGTTACCAAATTGTAAATATGTGTACTTCAAATTCTTATTTGAGTTACTCTCAATCTTCTTATTTCTATAGATGAAAAAAACTATTAAGTAACATTCATTTATTAAAGAATTATGAGGGTCAACAATGCTAACTAAAGAATTTATATCACATAATTTGTATAAGATATGTTAGGTGACCCCAAACGTTAGGCGTTGAGCGTTCTTAGGACATACAGTCCGGTGCTTAGAGTGTAAGTCTATCAGAATTAAGCCCCGCACATGAGTCTCAAGGGATTTTGCTAGAACCCGGAGCGAGTCCTGCCACTGTCCTATAAATATTGATCTAAATCACATTAATTAAGAACTTAAAATATTTAAAAGACATATAAAAATAGATTGATTCCCAAAATTCTATCAATGTCACATAAGTTGGAATAGATGAAGTAACATATATTATTTAAAAATTACGTACATAGTGCTATAAATTACAATAATTAACAATTTGAAAATATTTAAAAGACATAAAAAATTGATTTGACTTTTGGAATTCCACATAATTGGGACAAAAAGAGTAATACATATTATTTAAAATTAGGTAAAAGCTACTATACATTACAATAATTAACAACATAAAATATTTTTTAAATTATATAAAGTTTGAATGACTCTACAAATTTTATTTGTATCACATAAATTAAAATAAAAGGAATCACATATATTTGTGTTCATGCTAAGCTTGCATACTATCTTTTCCTTTGTCAATTTTAGATGGGAAATTTCTCAAATAGTGATCACTTTTAGCACAACTAGAATAATTATTCGTACGCATCAACATTTTTCCGAATGACTCTTGCCAAACTTTTGGGATGTGGGAATCGAAAATTCATTTCCACCATTATTTCCTCCTTTAGGCTTAGGGTTAGACACCCTTTCTTACGATCCAAGTATTGGTGGAACCTTGATCGGAAAACCTTTGTCATTACCTAGAACAACTAGGTTCATTGGATCATGAATGTGAAAAATCACCATCGTCGGTCTTAGCCCTCTTCGCCTCCCTAGACCTTTCTTTAAGTTTCTACTCTTCAATGTGTTGAGCATGAATCACTAAACAAAAAATGTCCATTTTATTAATAAGCATGGCGATGCGATATTTCTTAACCACCATCCCGGACACCCCTGAAACAAATTTTTTCATCTTTGCCCTAGGATCGGTAATCATAGTAGGAGCATACTTGGACAATTGTGTGAATTTCAAGGCATGCTATTTCACACTGATATTCCCTTTTGATGAAGATTAATAAATTCAAGTACCTTTGTCTCCCTCATCTCAAAGGATAAAGAACTTATCAAGGAAAGCAACCTTAAACTTCTCCCAATCCAGAGGACCCGCATCAATCTCCTCTATTCCTTTCATTGGTAAAACCAAACTTGAGCAACACCATTAAGTTGATAAGCGATCGACTCAGCCTTCTTAAGCATAGTCATTCCCATAATTCTCACTATTTGGTAAGTGTTGACACCCAATTTTGACCGATCTTTAATCTTTTTTAGGAATACTATTCGATTAAATACATATTTTAAAAAATATTTAAAGTTTAGAATTTTAGTCGATTTTGCTTGAAAATTATATATTCTAGTATGTTTACTTAATAAAATTATTGTAAGCTTATTAAAATATTTTAAGTGATTTTCAATTATATAAAAAATATTTTAATATATGTAGTATTTTAATTAAATAGTAATTCCTAAATTTTCCTCAAAATTATTTAAATCCTAGCCTATTTTATTTTAATTTCTTTTAATTCTAGCCCTTCCAATTCAAATTTTATTTCAATCATAACCACATTTTCATTTCAATTCTAGCCAATATTTATTTCAATTTTATCCTTTCCATTTGATTTTAAGACTCCATCTTTTAATCTCATCCATCCATTTAATTAATTAAATCCTAGATCGACTCCTAACCCTCCATCTCTATCTAATCTAACGGTTGAGATCAACCTTTCCTATATCTTTCTTTAATACCAAAAGACCCCAAAACCTAAAATTCTAACCCATCTTCCTCTTCACCCCTCTCTCCAGCCGCCGCTCTCTCTACTCAACATTTTTTCCGGCGAAGGCTGCCAGAGCCAGCACCGCCTCCTCTCTCCCCTTGCCTCTTCTCCTCCGTCTCCTTTTTACCTCCGTTTGACCAACAGCCGGCGAGGATCACCGCTGACTGGTGGAGCTGCCAGTGGCAGCAGCAGCGAGGTAGCAGCCTCACGAAAGCAGCAACCATCTCCGGCGCCTCTCCTCCCCTTTCTCTCCTTCCCTCTTCAATCTCCCCTTCTTCTTCTCCTTTTCTTTTCTTTTCTTTTGCAGAGACAGCGAAACCAGTGACGATCAGCAGCAACTCCAGGCGACCACCGGACAAGCGACCAGCAGCTCCGACACCTGCAAAAACAACCAGCAGTCATGCGAGAAACCGGCCAGTAGCTGCACGAAGATGGTTAACGACCAGGCGGCGCTGCCCCCTTCCCTCTCCGATCTCCTCTCCCTGCTCTTCTCCTTTTTCTTTTTCCTCTTTTTGCAGGACCATGAGCAGCAGTAGCAGCGAGAACCTGCAGCTCCGACAACAACAATCGTCAGCAGCTTCACGCGGAGTCCTGGTTTACGTACAAGACGGATCTCAACGGATCCATCTAGGTTCGTTCTTTATTTAATCATTATCTATTTTTCCTACAATTTGTAATATATTTTATCAATTGTAGTTTGTCAATCTTGTTTAAAGCGTACTACTGTCCATACTTGTCGATCCCAAAATTGTGTTGAGATTGGATCTCGAGAAATGGTAATAGTGTGTATCAAAAATCATCTTTTCGGATATGATTTGCTTACTGATCGTTACATACTTTTATTCCCTTATTATATGTGATCAATTTGATTACAAATATATTTGATTCCGTGTTATCTTCGTATACATGATAAATTGTAGTTTACCAGCTTGATGTGTGATTATGAACCCATTGTGTTGACTCGATTTCGCATATCATTACCTTCTTCGATTATATCTCCCTGCCTTAATTAGTGGTATAGCTTCTTATTGGTTGTATATTTTGTAAGCATTGACTGATTTGGTAAAAAGGTTAACAGATCGCACACTTGACTGCTTGCTTGAAGAATTTGAATATGTCATGATTGAGCTCAATTAGTTCTCTCCTTTTCTCAAAAATTTGATTTCGGCTCATTTGAAATAGGGAAATTATATTTACTTATCTCTTTTTTCTTTATTTGTAAATTGTCTAATTTTCTTACTTGTTTTTATATGGTAAAAAACTAATTTAAAATAAATATGATTTGGTAATGATATATTTTAAATTTAAAATAAATCTGATTTGGTAATGATATATTACTCTTCCTAATTTATTTTACTTGATTATATTTGGTAATGATATATTTAAATTTTGGCTGATTTGAATCTCCTTTTGAATAAGGAAAATAGTATACTTAATTGATGCCTTAAAAATATTTCTTTTCCTTATATGCTTTCCCTTCTTTGCTATATAAATAGGACCCCTCTTTCATTCACTAATTCATTCATTCCCTCTCATCACAAGTTCTCTAACTCATTCACTCTCTCTTAACACAAGAGCTCTCAAGATTTCGGTGTTCTTCCTTGCTACTTGACTACTTTGCTTTGTTAGAATAGAAGTTTGATCAATTCGTTCTCATTGCTACCATCCCTTTCTGCTCAACCGAGCTCTCAAGATTTCGGTGTTCTTCCTTGCTACTTGACTACTTTGCTTTGTTAGAATAGAAGTTTGATCAATTCGTTCTCATTGCTACCATCCCTTTCTGCTCAACCGGTTAGTATTCCTTTTGCATTCATACATTTACGAAAGTTTATTGTTTTATTCTTCTATATGTATAACTTCTTGTGAAACAATTGCATATGTGTCTCACCTTGTCTAAATAAATGTGATTACTTGCGTAGCCATTTGATTGCTTTGGCAGGTTTCAAACTTGAAGTTCAAGTTGAAGATTAGTGATGAAGAGATTACTTTGTTCATACATTTGAAGCCATATTTCTTATTTATTTGTTTGAACCTTTTTTTTTTTGTAATATTTGTTTAACTCTAAAGCTCTCATATATAAAAAATATATTTGGGGATCGTCTAAAGGGGAGGGGGAATTATGTGCTAATCGTCTCTTTATTTGCAAACTTATTTGTGTTAGAAAGCATGCTTATAGGATTGTAATTTGTTCGATAATTTGATAAAACGGCTTTAGATCTAACTAAAATAAAATAAATCATCGTTGCTTGATAACTTAGTTGATTTTGTTTAATCAATGTTTGAAACTAATTTTATCCTAATTTGCATATTAATTATTTGTTTATGACTATAGATCTCTTCTTAGTTACTAGATGTAAAATAAATAATTTGTCTACATATTTTTGTACAAAGTTATTCAATTAAATAAATATTATGCCTACAGGTTTTTTTTTATACTTAAATGTCATTTGGGTGTAGAGATCATACCTATTTGCAGATAGTTGTTCTCTACCTAGAAATCATGTTCATGGGAATTACTAAATAATTTTCAGCATGTCTAAAACAAAATATAAGAAAAATTTTGCTACTTGTTTGTTAAATAATTTTTGTAAATAAAATAAAAAAAATATTTTCAGCACGTTCGCACTTAGATATCATGCTCATATCTAAGTAACGCTATTTGTTTTAGTATATTTATGAATATAGATTAATATAGTTCTAACATATGCTTGAATCAACAATAAATCTGTCATCTTAGAAATCATGCCCTTAGAACTCAATTAATAAAGTCAGTTTTAACTAATCCGACTAGTTATATTTTAGTTTGCTAAATCTAGACTAAAATATGGAATTACTTATTAATCTTTTTCTACAAAATAAATTATTCAGTAATCACTTTCTGCATTATTTTTTAATGTTGTCATTTAGAATAAACTTTAAGCTAATTAGTTGTGAAATAAATAAAAATGATACCGTTTTGCCCTTTTAATAATATTATGTTGTTTTTTTTGATTGCTCGTATGCCGCACTTTAGCATGAAAACCTTTCACAATTATGTGTCGTTTGCAAGCATGTTTAATTGATTTTTAGAGGCCAAATTGAGACTTGTATTGCTAAAATGACCGTCTTGTTTGCCTTGTTTGTTAGACTTGGTGTCTAGGAGGGCCTTATATTTTATTTTGTCTAAACCCACCCTTTAAGAGTCCAATGCCTCTTGGACAATCAAGTTGGGACGATTAGGCACCCTTTAGGTACGAAATGCATGCGGTGGTTGGGTAGGGGTAGTTGGCCCTATGGAGATGATGACATCGACTCAGGCTTGAAAGACAAACATTGGTTTTGGCTGTCCCTATACGGCAGCCTATCGAGAAAAAAAAAAAAAGTCGAGTGCTGATCCAAAAAGTCTTCTAGAGTCTCCCTTTCCCTTTATTCCTTTATTTGTTTGTCTAATTTTATTTAGTTGGGGTAGCTTAAAATAAAACAAAAATTTTTGTTTGCTTATTTATTTGTACCCTTTCTATCTACTTGCTTATCTTTTATTTAATTGCTTAATATATATATATATTGTTGTCACTTAGACTCGTATGTTTAAATATTGATTAAAATAATAATATAAGCTATTTGTTCGACTTGTTATATCACAAAGTCGCATGTTAAATTAGATAAAATTTATCTTAATCGTTTAATATTGCTATCACCTAAGCCTTGCATGTTTAAATTAATAATTAATAAAATAGTTTTATTTGTTTAATATTTGTTATCACTTAGCAAGCATGCTAGTTAATTAACTAAATAATGAAGCGGCCTTAATTGCTACTTGTAACCCCCACATAAATTGCATGAGATACGGTCGGGATCCACATTTGTGGACCTTGAGGGATGCCTAACACCTTCCCCTCGAGGTAATTTGAACCCTTACCCTAATCTCTGGTTCGTTGACCTTAGCTAGACTTAGTTAGGTTAGATAGGTGCCCTAACGCGCCTTAATTCGTTTGGCGACTCCAAAAGCTTCAAATCCCAAAAGAGTTGTTAGGTCGTGCACAAAACCCGTTTTTGCGAGAAAATGGGGCGCGACAGTAAGCCTTATTAATGAAATCTTGAGAATCCTCATCAACCTTGGAACCATCTCATTCCAGAGGATTCCTCCTAGTTAAGTCTCTTATCCTTGCGGCCGTTGTACTCACATTTGGATTTACATGAGCATTAGCCTATCTATTGGCTTAATCCATTATAGCTTGAGTCAACAGTTGAAAAGCGGCTCGGAATTCAACATGAGTCACTTGCTCGGCCAAAGGATCGACCAGAACTTAAGGAGCTTCTTGTTCCACGTTATTACCCTTATTTCTTCTGACGTATGCTCTTCGAAGGGTCATATTAAATCATTGGACAAAGATTAGGAGAAAGACATATAGAGTTTCACTCTATTGTACGACTTTAGAATGATGAAAGAAGTGGAATTTTCTAAGCATCATATAGTAGCCTTATATTCATGAGTTTGGCGCGCTTCATACTCATGAACAAGAATCTACTCCATGTGGCCGTTTGTGAGACATCATAGGACCTTTTGAAACCTTGTGCTCTAGTACCAAGTTTGTCACGATCCAGAGTATACCTTAGGTGTAACATGGCTTATAGAAATTCCTAAAGAATCCACACAAGCCACTTAACATACATATACAAGATAATATAAATAAAGATTTAAAAAGTAGCATCTTATATCATAAAAGAGTTTGACAAAGTAGAATTCTAACATAGTCTCAACAAGCTATCTAAACATCAAAATGAGTGGTTGAGATGTAACTCATTCACCATATACATCATCCAAAAACTAGAAAGACATAAAACAAGTAAATGTGTCTCAATCCTCGGAATATGAGGATTCACCAACCCTTGAATCTGATAGAATGATCAACTAGTCATGAGTGGGAGAGGTATGAATATCGAACCCTACATTAATGAAATAATGTAGGTACAGGTATGCAAAAGTACATGAAAAGTACTAAGTATGGAGAAATATACATAAATAGACAAAAAGACATCGATAGTTTAAACATGTAATTCATGACCAACATTTGAACATTTAGAAGTTTTAAAGAAGCAACAACATATAACTCATAAAAATATGGTCAACACATTTAAAATAAGAGATGTAAGAAAGATTTTGAGAAAAACATACTTATTTTTATGGGATATTAGATTTAACTGACAATAAGATCATGAGAGTTATGTCATGGAATCCAGTATATCCCTCATATCGAAAGAAGGGGATTCTACTTGCCAAGGTAGCATTTGTACACATCATCTTTTATTAAAGTGGATCCACTAGTTAGGTCATTTAAGACAATCCTACGAATGAACGTAGTTAGGGACTAGAGAACTCCACTAGAGACTACCCTATTGGGCATCCACCTCAAATCATGTCAGTGCTAAGCCTAAATCCCGACGGAATAGATAAAATTCAAATATCATTATAACATAGGATAGGCAATGATCAATATCAATCAACATCTAAAAAATTAAAACATAAAATAGCTCCTTAAATTACAGTTCAAGCATAGGTAAGAAAATTTTTCACCAGTATGAATTCATATGTGAGAAATACCTTTCACAATCATGATCATATTCTTTTGTGAGTAAACCTTTCACAACAAGACATGCATAATTCTTCAAAATTCATAATTTATGAGTTCATGAATTTTTCATAGGTTCATAATTGGAAGTCATGGATCATGTTTGGATTCATATAAATTCAACTAGATATCATGTAATTTATTTCAAATCATGCAATAGAAGATTTAAACAACGGTACGTAAAATCACAATTGAATGAAACCTATGTTGAATTAAGAAGAATCCTAATTAGATCAATTGCAATTGAATTGAGAAATTTGAAACCTTAGGGACTCCATAGAGAAATGAACTTCATTGGTGAATACCCACATATATTGCTACTCAAAGCCCAAGATGAATGGTGAATTGGAAACCTTGGAGTGAACTTCTTCTTCCTTAAGTTGAGTAGGAATTTGGGAGTATTGATTTGGTTGGGTTTCAAAGGGATTAAGAGAGTGGGTTTTACGTGGGTAGATTTAGGACTTAAAATATTTATATAGGACTTAGATAGAGTCCAAAACGACATAGCATGGACCAAACAATTAGGAAAAGACCTAAAATCTCTTAAAATTAATTGTTGTACCCTTTTACGGTTTGGATAACTTTCTATGAACCGTCTTAGTCGACCGTAGCAAAGTTCAGAAGCCTTAATAATTTTGAAAAACCTTTGACGAAACATGTATAGGACCGTAGAACTTTTTACGATCCATAGACCTCAACCGTAGAAATCAACTTTGACCTTGAAATTTCACCAGGTCTAGGATCTTCTTATGAGACCTACCTACGATTTGTAGACCATTCGACGAGTCGTCCTGTTCAATCGTAGACTCAACTTCAGAAACTTGATTTTCAAAAATTATTTCCCCCTTCTATGAGACTTCTTTACGAACCGTAGACTCATCTCGTAGGTCTGAATCAATAGACGAAATTCATCCAAGATTTTCCCTTTTTTAAAAAAACTGAGGCGTTACACCTTAGCTTAAAAATGCATGAAAAATATCCAACATGATTAAAAAGATACACATACACACAAAGTGTAAGTTTACTAGTGGGGTATTTGATCCAACCATTAATTAATTATTTGCACCATGGTATTTGAGCTAACTGTTAGTATTTTGTACCGACGTGGTACACGAGTCAATTATCTATCACAAATAACATGTATAATCACAATCACAATGAACAATATATTAAAAAAAGGATAAATGTTATCACTCGTCAAATATGTTTTTTTCAGAAAGTTATCCAAAATGCTACGCTACTGATTATTAAGTTTCAATATATTCAACCTCGAATGAGAATATGTTTTTTTTAAAAAATTATTAACTCGTTTACTATATTTTTATCTATATCTTTTATATGAAATATAAAGATAAATAGATTCATATAAACTACGTAAAAATATTTGATTGATAATAAACCTCTTTACATATTATATGTATAGCATAATAAAATTAAAAGTTAATTAAATTGAATACACTGATAATATGCTCTCATTTCAATATACTTCTTGCATTCTCAAATCAATGATTGCACCTCTTTCTATATGAAATTAATACATGGACACCCTAAGATATATACTCATAACTAAGTATATTAAAATATAATTTAAAACTTTAATCATAAAGTTTGTATGTACAAAATTTTGTGTTTTATTTTTATAATATATTAAAAATCAAATCAACTTATTTAGTCATTTGTATGCATCTTTTATCTAAAAAAATTCAAAAGATACATATTTAACAAAAATAAATTAATTTATCAAATGCATGAATAAAAATTTTTGGCATATATATTTGTCCTATTTTTAAATTTCATAAAATATATATTAAATATTTATATTCACTATTTTATTTATTTTAATAATTATATTTTAATATACTTCAAAAGAGTTACAAAAGTATGATTTTCATAGTATGAAA
The DNA here is from genome assembly GCA_016801875.1 of Solanum sitiens. NCBI lineage: Eukaryota > Viridiplantae > Streptophyta > Magnoliopsida > Solanales > Solanaceae > Solanum > Solanum sitiens. The sequence continues at coordinate 735,848 of JABWTJ010000023.1, read as the reverse complement.
AATATGAGTATTTAATATTAGAAATATGCGTGGAGCGCAATTAATATATAAGTAAACTAAAGCAAAAAGAGAACTGTTTTGACTCAAAAATTTACAAAATCTTCAATTATGGGATCAATATTTTCATTTATTAGATTTTTTTTTCAATTACTTCTTTCAATTCAAAAAATAAAATGTGAAATAAAAAATAGATAAATAAAGTGGGATAAAAAAAACAATAAATAAAATAATAAAAACGTGGTTCATCAAATTACACTATTTTTTTTTCAATTGTTATTTTTTATTTTGGCAAATAAATTAAATGTTTTCTATCGTAGTTCTTTTTCTTTTCTTCAAGGAATAAGTTGCGATACAAGTTGAGAACTTGTGACATTGTATTGCATGGTCTTAATCAAGTTCTTTCAAAATTTAATTATAATATATATATATATATATATATATATATATATATATATATATGTGTGTGTGTGTGTGTGTGTGTGTGTGTGTATGTGTGCGTGTGCGTGTGCATGTGCGGGTGCGGGTGCGGGTGCGGGCGGGCGGGCACGGGGGCGCGGGCGCGCGGGCGTGCGTGCGTGCATGTGTGTGTGTGTATTTTATTACATTTTCCTCATCATGAGTACATCAAATGTAAATTAAAATACATTAACATTTGCCTCAAAAAGGATTGTCTTACAATACACATTTATATAGATATTCATTAAGAAACACAATAAATTATCATAAGTTTACATATTTAAAATTTAAGAGTTATGAGGAGTTATAAAGATTATGGAAAATATAAATTTAGAGCCTAAAATTCTGTGCTCAAGAATTGATCTCTTTCAACATGAGTAATTAAAAAGCAAGAAAAAATCAATATGCATAATTCATAATATTTTTCTCTATCATGAGTACATCAAATATGAATAAGAATACATTAACATTTGCTTCAAAAAGGATTGTCTTACAATACACATTTATATAGATATTCATTGAGAAACACAATAAATTATCATAAGTTTACACATTTAAAATTTGAGAGTTATGAGTTATAGAGATTATATAAATATAAGTTATGAAGATAAAGAGATACATATTTCTTAGTTTAAGAAGGAGAAATTAATGAAATTAATTTTAGGGAATGTTAATAGTTTCAATTATGTTTGTAAGATTAGTATCTCCCTTATCTATTTAATAGGAGAATATGAAAAGGTAAGAAACTTAAAATGTTATTAACAACAAATCACAATAAAAAAGTGTTCTACTCGAAATTAATTTTATTAATCACAACTTTACATATATTCTCATACGGTTTCATTACTAACTTAAAAAATGCAAATTTTATATGTTTAATTAAAACAACAACAATGTAGTGTATTCTTACAAAGTGATATCGGGTGTGCTCAATTAGTATATATCATTAAAAATATTCAGTACTAAAAAGAATATTTATTCATTTATTTTGTGATTGATTACTAATATAATAGACCATATCATATATTTTTAGGGACAAAAATATTCAGTAGATATAAAAAAAGTGTACCATAGGTAATATATCTTTAATTCAACCATGGAAAAATTTAAAATATTATTATATATATATATATATATATATATATATATATATATATATATATATATATATATATATATATATATATATATATATATATATATATATATAGACACACACACAAAAACAAAAATGTGCATCTTTTTATCTTCAACAACAACAATGAATAGAATAATCATTTTTTGTTCAAAATGAAGAAATAAAATAAAAGAGAACAAAATAATATTAATTGAACTCAAAATAATACAATAATGAATCTTCAAAGTGTTTGAAAATCATTCAAACTTTTATACTACAATAACTCTCTATGCATGAATCTCCAAGAAAATTAAGTTTCTTTCTTCATTTTGTTGAACTTGTACCAAATAATGTGATGAATCTTTCAAGAATATATCTATGATCTTCATCAAAGTGAAGGTCATATTGTGACATCTTTTCTATGTCTTCTTTTTTGATTACTTAAGTACATGATTGATGAAGAAAAAGATGAAGAAAATAAAATTAAAAGATTATACTACTAAAAAGAAAGAATGAAAATATGGAAATGAACATGCAACATCTCCATAAATTATTGATATTTATAGATAAAACAAGCCATAAAAATAGATTAAAGGAAAATGAAAAGACATACTATTTAAGTAGAGAATGTCAATAGATGGGATTTTTTTGTAACTCATTTCATATAATAACAATATTAAATATGATTGAATTTTTTATATAACCAAATTAATGAAGAAAAAAAGACCAAAAAAAAAAAAGAAGAAATAAATGGAGGCCATATAGAGGTGACACATCACCTTGTTTTGATTCTCCTTTATATATAGAGAGAGAGACTAGTGAATTTGATCGCGCGAGCGCGATTATTTAATATATATTTAAAATATTGAAAGCTATTTTCTTACAGAGTGTTAAATTTAATTTATTTTTAGTATTTGAATTTTACGATTTATTTTTAGATGTTTAGTAGATAGAGTTTAAATGAATTAAAATATTTTTATCATTTGAAGTTTATTAAAATGAAAAGACTAATTTGTATCTAAAAATTTATATTATGATGTTAATACAATATATTTTTTATTTTAATATAGTTTAAATATATGTATTTAGGAAATAAATTATTGATTTCATCATACGTTAAATTTTTTATTAAATAATCTTCTGTTAGATTTTTTAAAATATATTTTATCCTTTATTTGTCCTTGTTATATGTATATATATATATATTTCTTTATTATTATTTTTCTTTATTATACTTACCAATAATTTTTTATAGTAAAAAGTATGCATCTTGCTTAAAACCTTAATGGTAAGAATTAGAAGAAACCAAAAAGATACAAATTAATGCATAATTTATATTTATTATTGTTAATTTTTATAAAGTAGAATAAATGAACAAATTTGAAGAAAACATAAATGATACTACTTATTGCCGTAAGAAACACCATAAAAAGAGATATATTTCAACATTTAATATATATTATTAAAATTATCAAAAATATTGTTTGAACATAGGTGAGTAATTATCATATTCTAAACAAAATTACAATAACTAATTTGTATCTAACAATGGTACATATTTGTGACAATAAAAAATTCATAAAACTTCAAACATAATAAAATTCATGAAAAAAAATACAATGCACACATCTTTTTATGAATTTAATCATAAGAACATAGTGAAAAGAACAATATAAATTAATGCAGAAACTTAAAACTCTTATCGACAAATTAATCAACATTCAAGAGTCCTCTTCACCGAGTTAAGCATAATAATAATAATAATAATAATAATAATAATAATAATAATAATAATAATAATATAAGCAAAACACTACTTCAAATATGAAGTGAAAAGAAAAGTCGTGAGTAGAAATAATAAAAACTCAATCCAAAGAAGTTACATGAATAAAACACACATCTTCCTTAGAACCTTAATCATAAGAAAATAAATGAAAAATAGAAATATAGATCAATGCATATTCTTTTTGAACTTTTGTTCGACATCCTTTTTGACAAATTAATTAATCAACATTCAAAAGCCTTCTTTATAGAGTTATGCTAAAAGATGAATGTGATCCTATAATAATAATAATATTTATAAAGATTAACAATGAAATAAAAAGAATAATCTTGAATTACATGGAGAGAACAAACAACACATCTTCCTTAGTTCCTTAGGACCTTAATCATAAGAAAATGCATAAAAATAATAATACACAATCAATGCACAATTTTTGTTACTCTTATCTGACATCCCTTTTGACAAACTAATTGACATCCAAGAGCCCTCTTCGTTGAGTTATGCCACAAGATAAATTCGATCCTATAATAATATAAAGATTAACAATAAAATAAAAAAATAATCTTGATTTACATGGAGAGAACAAACAACACACATCTTCCTTAGGACCTTAATCATAAGAAAATACATGAAAATAATAAAACATAATCAATGCACAAATTTTGTTACTCTTATCCAACATCCCTTTTGACAAACTAATTAACATTCAAAAACCTTCTTCATCGAGTTATGCCACAAGATAAATCTGATCCTATAATAATATAAAGATTAACAATGAAATTTAAAAAAATCTTAATTTAGATTGAGACAACACCCCTTAATCACAAGAGAATACATCAAAATTCAGAATTAGTGCAAATTTTTAAAACTCTTATCAAAGAGTCTTCTTCATCAACTTATGCTGAATATGATCCTATAATAATAATAAGGGATTCCTCATTCCCATAATAATATAAAGATTAACATTGAAATAAAATAAATAATCTTGAATTGGGGTCCATGGTACAAAATATTATGAATTTATAGAGGTAAAATATGAGAAATATCATAAAGTGTCTTAAATATTGTAATTAAATAATTGAGGGTTATGAATATGAAAATTTAATATTAAAAGAGTTAATGATATTATTAAAAGTAGAAATTTAATAGGTATAAGTTATAAATATGAAATTGTAAAAACAAATAAAAGAGGAAAAAAATAAAAATAAAAACGAATAAAGCAGATAAAAGAAATAATTTTATATTATATATAACTATAACTTTTATGGATTGAATAAGTAATAAACATTTTTAACAAAATCATAATGTGTTTTTAAATTGAAATAACAATAAATATTGCCATAAAGATAACAATTCAGCAAATAATCTATTTAATTTGGGTAATTAATGTGATGTTAGTGGGCTGAGTTTTAAATGGCTTAGGCTGCATGTTTTGGATTACTTATAGTATTTAGTGTGATATTTTTTGTCATTTATATATTTATTTTGAGATAAAAATAAAAAATAAATCAGAAAAAGATAAAAATAGATAATGGCAAATGCTGGCCATTGGAGGGCGTCACATCAGCGGATCAAGATTCTGATTTATATATATATATATATATATAGATTGGCGTGGAAAAACTGATGAAAACTATCCTAAATGACCTTCCATTTTCTCAAGAACAAAGTGCAGAAAATAAAAGCTTTGAGAACTTTTCTGAATTAAAATCCGACTTTCCTATTGTGGTGGCCTGATCCGCTAACGACGTCATCATAGCAGCTCACCCATTATAACGCGTGCAAATTCATCCTAATTGGGATTGTTTTCACAAAAATTTTCTATAAATTTTCATGCGAAATTAAGAAATTTTTAAATTCTGGACTTTTTACCTGCGACAAATATTTTCCCACAAAAATTGATAGGTAAATTTGGCGTCATTTTTGCAAAATTATTATCTGGGGAATTATTTGAGGCAAATAATATGCAACTATCATTTTCATAGGTAAATTCGCAAGTAATGAAAAATAAATTATTTTTTAATTTATTTAAAAAAAATTCCCAAATAAACTTCTTTGTCAATCCAATAAGAAATAATTACCTAAAAAATTATTTAGAAATAATTTTATATGTGGTATTATCTGGGGACTTATGTTCTAAGAATTTTTTGAACTTTTTAAAATATAATTTGACTGGAAGTTTTTTTTTTAAAATCTAAGAACTAGTTTAATTTCAAAACTTTCAAGGAATATTTTCTTTAAAATATATTTAACAAAATAAAAATTACAATAATATAAAATATATCAATGACATCAGAATGAATTTTATTGTTTAATATTTATTCTACTTTTATATTAAATAAACTATTATTATTACTATAAATGTCATTTCAATATTTTTAATTTATCACAAAAAATCAATGATGCGATTTTTTTTTAATTTAAAAGATAGAAAGAAGTAAAATTATGTGACTAGTTATTTACCAATAGAAAAATAACTATCATAAATGTAATTAATTTTGATTTAATATTATTTATATTAAATTATGTTTTATTGATGAGTCAAGCATTATATTAAAGTATATAAAAATTCGATGATATACATTATTAGTGTGAAGTTTAATTACCCTTTATTGATAAAATTATTTTAAATAAAATATAAATAAACTTTACTTGTATATCTAATTGATAATTTTATAAGCATTAAAGATGATATAATTTCTCTCTATATAGTAAGTTATTAAATGATATTCATTTAAAAATATAATTAAGTATGTTAAAATATAATTAAAATTAAAAATACCACAAATACCTAATAAGATATACTATCAATTATCGATTATAGCTTTCTTGCACTTTAAACCTATAAATTTATTTATATTTTCAATTATTTATTTATAAAAACTTTTTAAGTATAATTAAAACTTTGTCTATGTTTAATATGCTTAGTTATAGACATTATCTCATAGGAAGTGTAAGCATTAATTTTTCATGAATATTGAGTGATAGTGATTTATTTTAAATCTATAAATAATTATCATATTTCACTTTTTAAGAGTCAAATTACATAAACTTTAGTCAATGTTTAAGATATATTTTATTATCATATTAATATGAGATAAAGTAAGAGTACTTTTGTAGAATTTATAAATATCTAAATGGTATTTTAAATACTCAATTGAATCAATTAAATTTTGCCTTAAAAATTAATCACATTGGAGAAAGACATACAAAAAAATTAATGTAGTGTCATGAAATCTTTTATACCACATCGAAAAAAGACACCAAAAATTTCAAGGAGCAACTATAAATGAGTGGGCATGGAATCCAATAGGGAGTTGGCATAAGGAGGGTAATTAAATTAAATATCATGAGTGGGTAGTTGTGTGAGTAATATGGATAGGTATGTATATATTTGTAGAAAATAATATCTTCCTACGGCTTTATTTGTGAATAAATTGGTAAGAAAATTCATTTTTATATTTTATATTTTTTGCAAGAAAAATCGCAAGTAATTTATCTGCAGAAATTTAAATTCTTAGTTATTTTGAGATATGTAGGAAATAATTACCTAGAAAGGTTTTATTTTTGGATTCTTTTTTGTGTAAATTTTGTATGTAACATTTTTTATAGTAATATTTTCAAGCTATAGCATTAGATTTTGAGTTTCAATATATGACATTTAATATCTCAAGTAATACATATTATTAGAAAAAAAAGGTTGATTTAAAATAATTGAAAACATTTGTTTTTTAAATAAAATAAAGAGAAAAAAATGTTTATGTATTAATTGGTAAGTAGCACAATTTGTGGGATTTAAAATAATTTGAATTAATAATGGATAATTAACAAATTAACACTAAGGAATTCAAAAAAGATTAAAATTATTCAGTTTCCTTAAAACGCTCAAATTAGTTGTGATCAAATTAAAATCTGATTTTTTCCTTTTTTTTCTCTCTATCGTTTCTCACTCTCCATTTTTTTACAGAACATAATGCCCCTTTTTTTTTTACTGATTGAAGTATTTTTTTACTGTGAAAAAATCGTGATTTGTTGTGATGGACAACAATTTATCAATATTAATTAAACATGGTGGAAGATGGGATCCGTCGGGTTGGTATTTTATTATAGTTTCTGATTTGTTTTTAGTACTCTCTGTTAATAATATAGTTTTTAATGTTTTTGTTTCATAACACATTTTGGTAGGTACCATACTTGCAACAACATTTTACATTATATACGTTTATTAAAATTAAAAATATGAGTAAAAGTTATTTCTGAAAATATAAAACAAATTGATATTACAGTGTGTTATTTTGTATTACAAAAATATTGTATTAAAAGTGTTGTAAGAATGCATGATATTTGTTTTTTTTTTGGTAATTAATATTTTGTTATTTGTGGATATGTATAATATTAATAGAATTGTTGGTGAGAAAAATATATAAAATTGGTAAAAATGATGTTAGTTGTCTGAATTGCGTATTAAAATTGTATGAAATATGAAATGTTAGTTTGTTTGGTTGTTTCTCATTTATAATGCAATGTTTGTATTTTTTTGGCATTTATTGTATGAAATGAGTATTATTTTGGTATGAAATGTTTTACTTTGTTGTATGAATTGTGTATTAATTGTATATGAAATATGAAATATTATTGTGTATGTATGATTTCTGATTTGGGTTGTATGAAATTCTGATTTGTATTAATTGTTTTGTAATGGTTATACTAATTGTTATTTTATTGTAATCAAACAGGAAAATATGTCAATTTTCAGATGGAGGGGATCATATACGATGCGTCTAGTTTTTATAGTGGTCTAGTTAGTGCAATAACATGACAACTTAAGGTAGATGTTAATATAAATGACATTGAAATAAAATATATAGTTAGTGATAGGTGTCCATCTGTTAGTATTAAAAAAATGATTTCTTGATTTTTACTTTTTGTTACACAACATGTTTTGTTATATGGAATGGATTTGGTATCATTAATATTTGAGTAGTTGTGATTTCTTAATATTGTCCAACTATAAATAATATTGAAACACACTTTATACCAGTTATACAAGAATCATACATAGTTCATATAGAGTTCATACAAAAATCATATATATGGAAGAACTTTTTAAACATATAATTGTACAATGAAGCTCTTGTTAAAATAGTTCATACATAGATCATACATATTTCGTACAAAGTTCATATGGAGTTCATACAAAAATCATATACATGGAAGAACTTTTTAAACATGTAATTGTACAATAAAACTCTTGTTAAACTAGTTCATACATAGATCATACATACTTCGTACAAAGTTCATACATATGGATAAAAAAATGTATGATATTTGTCATACTAAGCGATAATAAATAAAAAAATGTGATGTCATCTTCATACTAGTAGTAATCACACTTCATACATATTGCATCCAGATAGTAATCAGACTTCATACATAATTAATAATTGAAGAAAGATTCATACAAAAAAGCCAACATATTAAAAATGTAATGTCATGCCCATATAACTAGTAATCAGACTTCATACATATTTCATCAATAATGGTATATGATAAACCATTGATATACAGTATCATGAAATTAAAATAATCAAAATTAGATAAAAGATTAATACATAATTTATACATATTTCATTCAATTAAAATGTTGCATTTTGAAATGAAATTTACTTTGAACTATTGAATGCATATGGTATGATTTATGTATAACCCAATCTGTAATTCATATGAAGATGGTATAACTGGAAAAAAACATATGATATAAAAAATGAAAAACTTAAACATAAACAAATTGTTCAAGAGTTAAAAAAAAATATAGTCCAAAAAAAAGAGTGAAGGTGCAATAAACTATTTCTATTTTCTTGTTCATGGTCTTGGTGTCGGATAATTGGTGGTGTCCGGAACATGTTCTTTTGGTGTACGAGGTCCACCATATTTGCTAGCGACCGTACCAGTAACTTCACTATCACTTATTGCTCCCTCTTCATTCTTTGATTTTCCGTAATGCCACAATATTGTTGCATACCTTTGTCGATGGTATGTTGCATCAATATCAACAACAAACATATCAAAAACATCATTACTAGTGTATTCAGCAGACAGAGATGTGTACATACCACAATCGCTGTAAAAAATGAAAGAAGAAATATTATTATAACTAAATAAAGTTATAATTTTTAATGAAATCAGTAGAGTATAATCGGAATAGACGAATCAGAAACAAAATCAGAAAGTGGTCCAGATTTCAAATCGGTTATAGCGACAAATTCTTTTAACCTAAAGTGTAATTCTGTACCATTTACGTTAATAACAAACATGTCATCTCTGACGTTTTTAGATTCAAGAAAAAAATATGACGCAATAATTGACATTGAATTTATATGTTATGTAATTCATAAAAAAAACAAATGATGTTCCTTGCAGAAATTATTGAAACCTACCAAGAAGGTCACCAGATCAGTGAACACGTTCATGTTAGTACCTGAAGACCAATGTGCGCGTACCTTCTTCTCCTATAAAATTGGTAATACTAAATTAAGACGTTTAACGAAATTTATAATTTCATACAAATATCATTCATACACTGCCATATCAAGGGACAACCACATCAATTCATACACAAAGCATAAATGAAATTATAAGGTACTTTCATACACAGTTCCTACAACACTAATACACCAATGCATATCTCAGTTCATACAATATTTATATACAAGTCATACAAACTAATATATCAATTCATACATCAATTCACACATAAATCATACAACATTAACACATGCTACGATTGTTAAAAATCTACTCTGTGACTTTCAAGCTACAAAATAATACTCATACAGTATTAATATGTCAATTCATACATAAATTATACAATAGTAATACATACTATAATTGTCTAAAATCTGCACTGTGATTATCAAACTCATAAATTGTACTCGCACAATACTAATATATCAATTCATACATAACTCATACAATATTAATACATAATACGATTGTCAATAATCTACACTGTTACGTTCAAAATAAAAAATTATACTCACATACATATAATATTTTGCCAAATTTTAAATTAACGTTTTACCTACCTTAACCACTTTTTTTTTACTTTCTTAGAAGTTTGTATCTAAGACTCCTTCCTTTTTGATGATGTTCTTGTTGATTGACCAAATTCAACATTTGTTGATTTTTTTTATTTTTTCTTTTTTATTTCATCAACAAAGTCAGAATCAAATTCTGAAGAGGTTTGAACAACTTTTCCCTTCCTCTTCTTCCCTTTCTTTGGAGACCCTCTTTCCTTTGCCTAATTTTTTTTTTGTTTTTGAACCTTCGATTTAACAGAACTACCCGTCTCTTTTTCAGCGTATTTATGCGGTAGAGTTTGAGTCAAAATATTAAACGAAGGAACATGAAAATCATCGCCTCAACAAATCTTTGACTTATACGGGGTGTTCCACTGACTTTCTTCGACATTATATAAGAACTTAAAAGAAAATATTTTATGAAGATTATAGAAACGGACAATATTGTTGAGTCGTGTTGGGAAAGAACAATTGTAAATCTTGAGTTGTGGGTGTTGGAGAAAATTGGTGTGGATAGTGGTGTGAGGCGTGAGTCGTGTTGGGAAAGAACAATAATGATCGTGTGTACACCGATTGGCCTGTGATGGGGGTGTGTTGAGATTGGGTAACGGTAAAGTAGGAAGGTGATAAAATCAAATCCCTAAAAATATGTAATTTAATTTTTATTTTCAAAAAAGATAACTGTAAACTATTAATATTAATTTAGTATTTATTTTCAAAAAGGTAAGTGTAAATTATTAATATTTAATCTGTTTAAAATTTAAAGAGTTTGTTTTAAAAAAGGTAACTGTAAAAATAAAAATAAAAATTTAAACATATTAATTAGTATTTAAATTAGATTATAGTTTATTTTTAATTAAATATATTTTTAATTGATATGCTATAACTCGAAAATAATCTGCTATAAGTAATAATTTTTAAAAAGTATGTTTATAACTCGATATATATATTAAATGTGTATAGGGTGTAATTTTTACTTCATTTTTACAGGAAAATCTGCAGGAATCTTTTTTTCCTGCGAATTTTCATACATAATTCCCAGATAAATTCTCATGTAATTCACACTTTTCTTATAGTGATTCCGAAAGCCTATATGGGTTCATTAATGTCTTACCTACTAGAAAACCCAAGCTTAGACTCACCACCCAATCCATTCACGGATTGCCATAGATCTCATCCTGCTCAAATTCCATTTGTGACTGGCCTACCCTAGAATTTTAAGTCTATCAAAAAAAAATTCTGATCCAGTTTTTTCACCATTGATCTACCCATAAAGACTGGAGTAGGTCTTTACATTAATACTATTGCAAAGAAAATAAATAAGTTTTGAGCATCAAACATGTGTCGAAATGGAATGAAATTAGAATTAATAATTAAAACTACATCACTTTATCAAATGCACACCTAAACTAAGAGAAGTCTTAATCAACCCTCGAAACACTATAACAAAACAACTTTTAGCAGCAATAAATATAGACATTAATAAAGTGTGTTAAAGTCTTTACCGGCATTAGTTAACTGTCATTAGAACCAATGTCGCTAAAAACTTTAGGGACATATACAAAGAATGTTAATTGCCGCTAAAAATACATATTTAACAGTAATTAAACTATTATCGTTAATTAATTGCCACTAATAATCATTTTTGATATAGTAAAACATTAATTTTAGAAATTATTTAGTGGCAATTAAGCTATTGTCGTTAATTAATTGCCATTAATAATTATTTTTGATATAGTGAAACATCAATTTATTAAACTATTTACCACCTGATAGATCTTTTTGTGATCCATCTGCTGATCTTCTTGGCTCTTAGGTAAGTGAGCGCCACCTTGCAACAAGTATCATGAAACCAATATTTGATTTTGACATCAAACATAAACTCTTTATTTTTTTTAAAAAGAATTGAACTAAATATAACTGAACCTGAAAAGATAAAAATATATATAAATAAAAAGCAAGTTAAGATGGGTGCTTAGCTCCCTTCCAAAAGACTTTTTAATACTGACACAAAACAACAACAAAATATAATACTAAGTATATATTGTTGTCTAAATAAAATTCAGAAATCATAGTAGAACTAATTTTGCCAGGGTGATTGATTTTGATTTTGATTCTGATGACGATGATGATGTTGATCAAATGAAGCAGGAGCAGCCGCAGCAGAAGAAGAACCCATATAATGAAGAGCAGCAGGTGTAGCTGTAGTATTGAGAAAATCCCTGTGATGTGGAAATGCTCTAAGACCCAAAAAATCTCTTGTCAACCCTTCATTATTTTCTTTACCTTGTCTCATCAAATGCGCGCCGCGACCAAATCCTTCATCAAAACTAGTACATGGCAAAGAAGGTGCAGTAGTAGCCATCATGTTTTGCATGTCATGGACTTGTTCCATGAACCCAGGGGTGACACTCGCACCAAAATCATGAAAAGACGTATTACCAGTAACAAAATCAGTATTATTATTATTATTATTATTATTATTTTCAAATGGATGATATTGACGTGACACTATATCACCACCTCCTCCTCCTGCTCCTGATCCTGATCCTGACATTGCAATGCCAGTTGTTGTACTAGTAGTAGGACTGAAAAAAGTTGTCGCGCTCATGTTATTAGCAGTATGAGAAGAAGTTACTCCAATTTGTGCTGCTTTTTGTAGCAATGCAGTCGCGCTCATATGAGGAGGTGGTGCACCGAATAGGTTACTGCTATTGGTATTAGGGTTTTGAATGAATAACTGAGAAGAGAGGTCGTTACTTTGTTGTTGTTCTTGTTTCATTTGGAAGTTTTGAAGTGTATGAAGATTAAGATGATGAGAAGTTGAAGAATTTGGTGGTGGGATTATTGTTCTTGAACTTTCTTCTGTTAAAGCATCACAAAAGGCTCTGTGTGTAATGAAACTATCCCTCCTGTGTAAAAAGGAAAAGTAAATAAAGATGAATAGTTGAATGAATATTAAGAGTACTACTACTAATAAAAGTGCACGAGTACTGCTCTCTTTTTTTTGTGTTTTTCTTTCTTTCACTTTTATCTCTTCTAGCTTTAGAGACATCACAATTATTATTATTAGTTGTAGTAGTAAAATACGAATCTGCAGTAAAGTTTTTGTATGCAAATTGCTTTTGCAGCAAGGTGTGGACCCTCAATTATCACTCTCACATACAGACACACAAATGGACAAACTCATTTATTCAGTTGTACACACGTGAACTTTGCTAATTGCTTCATGTCTTTTAGGTTGTTTTGATTCAAAATAATAGATGGCTAGAGTTAAGTAGATATTAGTTATAAATGAATTAGTTATACAGATTAGTTATTTATGTATTAATCATTTCATTTTTGCATAAAATTATACATAAATTTCCTCGTAATTAACTTATACTATATTACTTAATTATGCAGGTTTATAAATTGTAAACCAAATCCTCTATTAATTTTATATATAATCCTAACTAAACCAACAACAAACATGGTACTATTACTTATGTAAATTCTAATACATGTGTAATATTTATTTATTAAAGAAGGATTGTACATAAAAATTTAATATCTATATGCTAATAAGGACAATGTCGAAGTATTTTTATATATAAAAAAATATCACTTTTTTATAATTAGAAATAATATGGCCACCTTAAAATTTCATTTTTACTTTTACTAAAATTATTTATAATCACGTAAACATTTAAAATTTATTTATACCACACATTTCAAAATTTTTCTTTCTTTTAAAAAACTTCTGTGCAAAAAAATCATACATAAATTGGGACATAGAAAGTAGTCGTTTACTAGGTTCTTCATAGATATTATTTAAAGGGGCACATCGATGCTTAAACACAAATACGAAATTTGAGCTAAAATTATTGAGTTGAGTAAGTTATAATATCATCTGAAAAAGATAATCATTAAAAGTTGGAAATAATTAGTTTAATCAATTATATTTGCAAAACAACATAGACAATTGTGAGCTTATAACAAACATGTTAAATTATATCGATAATAATAATAATAGAGAGGAAAGAATACATACCTAGAGAAAAGGGTTCCACAATCACATCTATACTCTCTTGTACCACAAATCTTAGAGTGAGCTTTCCAATCAGATTGAACTGCATAACGTTTTGAACATTTTTCACATTTCCATTTTTTCTCACCATGTTTTCTACAAAAATGTTTCTTAATCCCAGTCAAATCCCCTAATGCTCTTGATGGATGATGATGTACACATGATGCTTCTGGACACACATATACTTTCTTCTTCACTTCTTTATTGCTTCTTTGCTTTAATTTCCATGGCAAATTATGTCCTCTTCTATGTAGTTGAAGATTTTGATCTCTTTGAAATCCTTTGTTACAAATCTCACATACAAATCTATTTGTTGCCAATAGACTTCTTGGAGATAATGCTACAACTTCTGCTTCTGGATCTAATACATACATACATCATCAAAATTCATTAATTATACTGTATATTCGTCTCAATTTATGTGGCATAATTGAAACTTCAAGATTCAAACTTCTGAATTCAGATATAGTTGACAATAATTAACGACTAAAAATATTTAAAAGACATATAAAAAGATTCTGATCAAGGAATAATATATATATAGTTGACTCTTGAAATTTCAACTGTGCGACATAACTTGTTACCTGGATTTCCTGGTAGATTTCTCTTCTTCTTGTTAGGAGGTGGTTGGGTTTGAATGTTTTGTAGTTGTGGGTAGAGAACATGACTACCAATTTCAATTCTATTATTGGTTGAAGATATGCTAGCTTCATTAGATGCACTTGTTAAATTTGACATACTATCATCTCCTAGCATACCTTTTATCATTCTCTCATAAAAAAATAAAAGTAGAGTATATAGTTGTGTAAGTAAGAGATGTAGTTTGTTGTTTATATATATATATATATATATATATATAATATATTTGGCTGCTTTGTCTGAAACCCTAGAGATGACAAAAGGTAAAAAAAGAAAGAGGAAAGCAAAGAGTAATAATTAATATATAGTTCCCTATCTTGTTCAAGAAAACTAAAGGTCTGAGTGAAAGCTGCTATATAGCTAATAGCTAGCTAGCAAGATTATATTCAATAAAAGCCATACATAAGAAAACAAATGAAACCAAGCAAAGTTATAAGATTCTTTTTTTATAGATAATAATAATAAAAAGGAAAATTAATTAATTTTCAAGAGAGAGAGAAAGAAGAGTTGTGGATGAGAAGGTATAGTCATATACCCCATCAAAACCATAGCCAAAGGGAAGGAAGCTTGCTCTGATGTTACATTTTGTCTTTTCCTCTATTCTCTTTCTCAAATATCAATCATACAAATGTTACCCCTTTGCATTATTATACTAATTTCCTCATTTCATTCTAATCCTCTTTTAGGTACAAGGTTTATATAGATATATTATTCGTTTTAAAATAAGTGGTGTTTATAACTTGAACATCTTTCTTAAGGAAATTACTCGTTCCGGGAAAGTAAGATGCATTCTCACTTTCTCTCAATATACACTTTGAAAATAAGGTATTTCTTTCGTTCCATTTTATATGACACCATTTAATTAATTTGGCTGGTGTTTAAAAAGAGAAGGAAAATTTTAAAACTTATGGTCTAAAACAACCTTTAGATAATTGCGCAGTTGTAAATCATTTAATTAAGAGTAAAGTGAGAATTTTAAAGTTAAATTGTTTCTTGTTACAGTATGTTGACATTCTTTTCGGGACGAACTAAAGGAGAAAAAATGTCACATAAAATGAAACGAAGAGAGTAGTTATTTAGTAGTTTCTTGGTTGCGTAGAACTCTTTTTTATTTAAATAAATAAAGGTGAAATTGTAAAATGCTACGTATTTTAAAGCGAAGGAAGTTGGATTTAGCATATTTTGTCTTTGTTAGAATTTGATCTATATACGATATCTTTATGATTTTCACTCACTTTATTAATCACTATATTAACTTCATTTTTGAGCGTTTAATGAAAGTGCTAGCTATATGATATGGTTGTGGTCGTAACTTAATTAGCTAATCAAAATGGATCATTTAAAGGAGTGCCTAGCAGCCTAGGCAGCCAAAACTACACGAAAATGTCCATTTCTAAAAACTATATTACACTCCATGGCTATTCAGAGAAAAATAATTACAAAATACCTAGTAAATATATAAGTATGTTGTATACTTTTGGGACATACAATTCACATGTAAATTAATGTGTATAAAATGTGAATGGTATACCTTAATAAGGTGTGTACACCATATGGAACTGTTCTCTAGACATCGTCTAACGGTGTTTTATTATAAATAAAATAAAAATGTACCTTATGATATGTAACTGTTGATTTATGTATTGGGAGAATTTAATAAATAGGTACAGACAGTTAAATATTTTATTTGACCTAGGTAATCACAAAAGGAAACTTCAATCGAAATAGGGGAAATCAAATCTTTTAAATAATAATTGAATCTATATAATAATCTAACTGTGTTTATACCCTGTGGGTACCAAAAAGTAACATGACTTTTCATGCTCGTGCCTCTACACCATCTTCACATGATTGGTTTGTTGATTAACTTCCAACAAACATAATATGCCCATGAAAGTTCCTCTAATATTCCTTAGCTTCTCTTCAATCTATTCATAAATAATTGAGTTTTAAGGGTAAAAAACAAATTCAAAATATATCAATTTCTTTTTTTGAGTTTTAAATCTGAATTATAGATAGTGCTATTTTACTTATACATTTTATAAATTTAATCATATAATCATATTTTATTTACGTAAAAGGCAAAATTAGAAGTCCAACAACGTACTTTAATTTCTTAGTTATTTATGACATTTTAAGTTTCCTTAGTTCTTACTAAGTATTCACAAGCGTTAATTACAACCTCTTATATTCTTTAGTTGTGGCAATTTTTAGGTGAATTGTAAATAAGAGGATCAAACACACATTTAAAGTATTTTTTTTTTTTTTTGGAGTTTTATATATATCTGAAATATCATGTGTATTGAGCTTTCTATTTTTCTATATGAACTATCATCAAATGCACTTAAACGAAATACACCTCAATTATCAATAGATCAATACTATTTCTACCTAAAGGATAGAGATATTTCATATAGAAAAAGTGAACAACTAATAGTTGAGATGTGTTCCAACGAACATTTGGTGATAGAAACAAGTAAGAAACTCACACATATGATACATAGTTCAAACATAAAATCAAAAATATAAAATACTTTTAAGTGTTATTTTTTTATCCTTCACTCTAAATATTTTTTAATTTTCTTTCCTGCTAGTTTTATAATTAAATTTTGGTTCTTGTTCATGTCAATCAACTTTATATTGCTTGTTAATTTTAAATGAATTTCATACAATCAAAGCTTCTTTATTTAAGTGTTCAATGTTTTGACATAATTATGTATCTTTTTTTTTGTGAATATTAGGGAATGAAAGATACAAGTAACATATATTGGTCCCCCTATGTGCCCTTCCATTTTCCATCAGAACCATGACTCACTTATCTTGTTATTTTGATGCATAGTCAAGAAAAGGAGGGAGAAATTTAGTTTAGTCAATCTCTTCCATGATTGCTTTCTTTGCCTTTTCCCTTCTTTTATTGTTATGATGAAAGGCAAATATATCCAAATGTTTTTATTTTTCTGCCTAACATGTTCTTTTATGTGACAAAAGAAAATTCATTTTTGCTATCTTTTGGGTGTGCACAAGGTAAAATCATCTCTCTTATATAATAGCTCATAAATTAAATCATATAGGAGAGATAACTTACACTAGACAAGATGCAACGATTCAAAGATTTTAACTAAAATTGGATCAATGATTCTTATTGTTTGTAAATATTTAGTTCGACAATTCAATAGCACATTTTTTGTATATAAAAGTGAAAACAAATTTTGCTTTTGAATTTATAGTTCATTAAGGAAAGAAAGCAATGTATAAAAATGGGACATCCTACTTGAAACACAAAAAAGAGAAACTTTTTTTTAATCACCCACAAAAAAGGTGTAGATTATTGATTGAAGAAATAAATTTATTCAATCTAAGTTTAACTAGCAAACAAATAACGTGACTTCCTAATGGAATGAAACTGTCCTTTTGTTTATTCATGTTCTCAATATGTTCTTGTCTTAATAATATTTTAAAATAGAAAAAAAAAGTTTAAATTTGTAATTGTTTATCAGTTTTATTTTGTCACTTTTATGCCTTGAAGTTCCATTATAGGAGTAATTATTTGTTCTCTTTCGATATATGCCTTGAAGTTCCATTATAGGAGTAATTATTTGTTCTCTTTCGATATACTCTATATAATTCTAACAATAATTGTCCACTGATTTGACACGTACCTTAAAAAACAATAAATAATAAGAATAATATTATTACATTAACTTTGAATATATTAAATTTAATATCTTGAAAAATATAATAGATACATATTGAATAGTAATATTTAATAATAAAAATAAAATAATAATTTATTTCTTAATTTTCTATAATAAACTAGATAAATATTATTGAACAAGTATTATTTTTAATATAGTGGGTAGATAAGGATGGACAAAAGGAATATATATATTTCTGCAGCCTAGCTAATTCATTATCACAATTTACAATGTATGCATTGATTTTTTGGCCAGACTGCACAAACTATGGCTTTTGAGGCTGCTGTTTAGTTTGTTTGTTTTTTAATTAGAGTATTTTTTGCAACTTTATTAATTGGGAGTAACTTCAAACATGAAATTAAAAATTTGTATCTAACTTAAGACTTCTGAAGATTGGTAATAGACTAATTTTTTCTAAAGAAATTCAACATCCAAAGGGCAATTTCTTCAGTGCAAAAAATGAAAATCTTTAAAATTGATTTATCGAGATCAGAATTTTATTCCACGAATAAGTAAATAAAATTACCAACCCCAATGGTTGGTATTTGTTAAAAAAAATATTGAAAGTAACTGACCTTGAAAGGTCGGTATTTTTAAGAGCAACTTTCACCTATAGCAAACATAAAATTTATATTTGTATGCTATAGCAAAGTTTGCACAATTGCACTCCATAGCAAACATAAATATGTATAATTTGGTATATATATACAAAGAAACCAATTGTATAATTCGCTATACATATACAAAAGAAAGCAGTTGTATACACATCAATTGTATAATTTGTGTATATGTCTAAAATGAGAAAGAGAGAAAGACAAGAAAATTGGGCATGGAAGTATTTTTATTGTATAATTATAAGTGTAGGACGAAGATATATGTATTTGCAAGTGTATATACAATTTTCTCTCACTTTATACAAACAGAAACACAATTTATACATTTTGTTTCTGTTTGTATAAGCGAGATCTGAGAGAGTGGCGAGCGAGATCTGGGAGAGGGGAGAGAGGGGAACGATAATATATGTATATATACAATTTTTCTCGCTTTATATAAACAGAAACACATTTAGACACTTGTGTTTGTATAAAAGTGAGAGGGAGCGAGAGAAGGAGAGTGGCAAGCGAGAGTTTAAAGGAGAGAGGTGATTGACAAACAGTTTGCTACAGGGTACAATTAAATTCAAATGTGGTTATAGCATTTAATTTGATTTATTAGTTTGTCATTATATACAATTTTTTTTATTTTTAACTCAAAAGGGTAAATAAAAATAAAATTTATTTGTGCTACTTTTGAAAGTTTTGAAAGTTTCTCATGCATTGTCCGACTATGTTTCAAATTTACTAAAATCTAGTATGGTGTTAAACTAAGCTCTCAAATCCTGGTAGAAGAGATTGAGTATATTTTTAGTCAACAACAATTTTCTATGAAGGAAAAATGATATAACTATATTCAACAGATTCTAGCATTCTTGTTGTTCAAATTCATATGGATAATATTATTATTAGAAGTTGTAATACAAATCTTTATGAGAATTTTGTAAAGTTCATGAAAGGAGAATTTGAAATGAGTCTTGTGAGAGGATTCACATTCTCTTTGGGTTTTGATTTCGGTGTATTCATACATTCAAACACCGTGTTTATCTATATTTTAGCCAAGTGCTAAGTATAATCTTATGAATATTCAAATATTTATTAAATTATATGTTGTGATGAGCTAATATATATGATTCAGTTGATTTCAGGCCAAAAACAATACGAAAAGACATAAATTGGAACGCAAAGTAAAGTGTCTTGAACTAAAACAAAAAGTTAAAGATGGAGTCCACGGTGGCTTTCCTTGAGGTATCCTTCCTAGTGTTGGGGCTTGCGCAACATTCACATAGAAATTGAGATTCAATAGCTTGATTTTCTTGTAATGATTTTGCGACGCACGAAGAAGATTGAAGTTCATGATTGACCCTACACCGTGAGACTCTAGTAGCTTGTGATGGGATCCACATTGCAAACCCCCTATCTATTGGACTGGAGTTGACGAAAGGCAAAGTAGAGTTCAAATGAATAATAATAATAATAATAATAATAATAATAATAATAATGATAATAATAATAATAATAATAATAATAATAAGATAACCTCACCAATTATATACATTACTTTCCTGCATTATGAAGATAATCTCCACCTTTATGACCGTTATTCTTGTAACCTTTCACCTCCATAACCTCATCCGTTATAATCTTGTTTAATGTCATGCTTATGACTAATCTTTTGTATGCCTCATGTTACATTATAAATAGAGACATAAAGGTTCATATTGTATAGACTTGAAGGTTTGGTGAACACTTGAATACTTGGAAGAATAAGAAATTCTCTCATCTCTTGTCTTCATATTTCTACTGTTTTCATCTTCTATATTTCTTGTCTTATTAAGCTTTAATTTTACAACACGTTATCAACATAATTCTCCAATCTTTCAAATTAAATTTTAACTTGATTTTTTCCACCCGTTATAAGAAAAGGTAAAGATAAGGTATGTAATTTTTTCAAGTTAAAAAATAAATAGTTATTGGGTTATGTTTAGATACATATTGATTGGATCATAATGATTGCTTACTTTTGTACCTCTTTATTTTTCATTATCTAAACATTTACTTGAGTTATTAATATATTATTTGTATTAATAAAGTTTGTTCTGTGGTTAGTTTAAAATGACTAGTAAATTATGTTAATTTTCGTAATTGAGGACTATTAAAATAATTTGATTTATTTTAACTTGAAAATTTTATATGATTTCAACATGTTGTTTTAATTCGTTAATTTTGTTCTTTTTTCTTCTATTTCAAGTCAAATTCAGATTATTTATGGTATTCAATATTTATTTTTTTGGTAAATGCATTTCGTTTATCAAGACATTGATTGAGGGTAAGACAGTGAATCCAAATTTCATCGCTCCAAGTAGGCAATACATCGAGTTAAAGTCTCAGTGCACTATAAATCATGATATAAGAAGTTGGGTTGAAGTTTCATTGATTTATAACCATAGACATCTGTGGGTAAGACATTGGATTTAAGTCTTAATGCACTATAGTGATAATATGATGATGACTAACATAAAGTTGTATACTTTTGACTGAATGTCATGAAGCCCCCCTGCTTAATTTGCTCCATTCTCTTATGTGAATATTCTAGCAGTGATTGAATGTATGAATATTAATGTGGTAAAATGTTAATGGTCATCATTGTGTAGTTAAAAGGAAGAACATTATGAGTTCTGAAGATGGCTCTTCAAATGTGAAAGTAATGTTTGGTCATCAAAGTGGTGCGAAAGGTTATTGGGCACATTGTTGTAGGTTCAGTCCAATTAGAAAAGTTTTATAAATCCTCAGTTAAAATAAAGGAATACAAAGTGGTAGTACATTTGGGTCAATTGGTAGAGTGTATATAAATAATGCTAAATAGAGTGTATTAGTAATGCTTGCATTAGCAATGCATGTATTAATTATGTTTGCATTACTCATACATAAATTATTTTTATGCATTGTTTGGTATGATGCATAAAAAATAGCATGGATTGCATAAAAAAAATTAATTTACAAAGACACACTCCACTATAATGGTAGAAAAGATGTAAAAAAACGTTTTGAGGGGCAATTGGGTCTTTAATCATGTTAATGCATGCATTAAAATCATTGCATTTCTAATACCTGTAAATCCATGCTATTAGCAATACACACCTTAATACACAATAGAGTGTATAATTAATGCTTGCACTAGTTATACAAGGTTTGAAAAGAGTACTAAACAAGGTACTAGTAATATATAAGGTTAATGCATGCATTATTTTTTCTAATACACTCTAGTAAACACATTTAACCTTTTAAGTAATGTTGAGGTAGGTCAAATAACTTTAATAATGCCAAAGGATGATAATGAGTTTCTAATAAAAAACTTATTGAGCATGTAAAAATGGTTATGGTCCAATTCTTGAAGAAAATGTGACTTGTGGTCTTATGGATAAAGACATGTTCATGTACAGTTGGATAATATGTGGCACCTCAAGGTTGAGAGATTGAAAAGAAGTATTTTGACATAAATGATCATTTTATCATGAACTATTGAAGGACAAATTGAAGAAAATACTTCTTTCCTATAAAGATTGTGGTCATAACCAAAATAAATATTATTGTGTGACAACACAAATTTGTCATTAATTGTCAAGAAATAAGTCTTGCATGTAATAATTTTAACCATGATAATAATAATATTTTTTTCCTTGAAGGAGATGGTCACCATAAGAATGATGTTGTAAAATTTCTGGTAGTACACAAAATTACTTGAGAGTTTTGAAAAGGCTAATTTGTTATTACCAGGAGAAATGAAATTGTAAAAGAATTTTTTTTAATTATATTAAGACTATAAAGTATGAAAAACTTTAGTATCTTCATATTACTACAATCGAAGTGGGCTATAAATATTTATGTCATGACAGTGGCTGGCACTCAAGAATTATTGATGGTCCACAAGCGAACCCTCATCCTGACTAACTACAAGCGGAATACTAACTTAAGCATGCAAAAACTTAAAAACTGAATAAAAATCAATAACTCAATACAATTCTTTAACTTAAAAGATTAACTCAGAATAAAATTTATATATTCAACTCGCCATAAAATAGACAACTTAAGTCTTTAAAATATTTGATAAAATAAAAGATAGAGACTTCTCAACAATACTGACTATCTATGAAGCCTCTAATTGATGAAGATGGAAGTCGGGACAAGACCCATGACATTCTAAAAACTGATATAAATTAAAGGTAAATGAAATCCTTCGAAAGCAAAGAGGCTCACCATAGCTAACTCAAACTCTCGGATGTATTAATGAAGCTCCTGTTGATGATCTTGAATACTCTGTGTCTGCATCATGAGAAGATGCAGACCAAATGGCTCAGTACGTGAATGTACGAGCATGTAAGAGGAATTCTAAAGCATCACATAAGCTTGAACTTGATAAAAATGGAAACATACTTACCTCTTTTCAAACTTGCTCAACTCAAGGAATACTCAAGGATACTCAAACTTACTCAACTCAGAAGTACTCAAGGACAAGATAATCAACTCAGAGATTAGATACTCAACTCAATTAAAATATGATATTCGACTGGATACTCAACTCAATATAAAACAAGAATACACATGCAATATATAGAAAGCTTTATTAAAAAATTAACTCAACTTTACTTATATAATAATGTAATATAAATTTTGTGCGAGATTCTCTAACCGACAACCATGACTATGAGCCTAAGTGATGGTACAATGTTTTACCTCATGTTTCCAAGGACCGTCCTATACTTTGCTATCGGTATAGAACCTGAACTACTGAGTGGATTATGGAGATGTGAATTATCTGAACTCATGCTCGTTCCCAATTCGCTGCTCAATACTACTCCCAAAATATACTAGCTCGTATGTTTTAAAAACATACTTCTTGTGTGATTTGAGATTAGTGCTCAAAAACTAAGCTCAAATACTATCTTGGAAATCTCAGTTTCCCTTCTTGTTTCATTTAGAAAGCTATTACTCTTTTATGAAAACTAGCTCGAAGGCTCTTTGGAAATCTCAGTTTCCATTCTTATTTAAATGTGAAAACATTTTAAATCTCTTTGGGAATACTTAGTCCCCATATACTTTTGAATAAATGAACTTCAACTTTACTCTTTACTCTTTACTCAACTCAAAACTCAAGTCTTAAAACAAAGTTAAAACATTTGTAAAAGACTTCTTAAAAATAAGGTTCATGCCGAATTATGGACGTGAACACTCAATGCAAGATTTTCAATAACCATATATAGGACTCAATACTTGGAACTCAAGAACTTCAATAATACTACTCACTTCAAGAATGCTGGACTCAGAGGGTTCATGCAGAATTATGAGCATGAACAATTCAACTCAAAGACTCAAAGATACTCCTCGTCCCAAGACTGCTCGACTTATAGGGTTCATGGGGAATTATGGACATGAACTACTCACTCAAAGACTTCATGGGTAACATGTAATATTACCCTGATTAGGAATATAATCTCAAATGGGTTAAAAACTCAATACTTAAGATTTAAGACTTAAAACTTGAAGATACCACTCCTTTCAAAGATACTCAACTGATGAAGTTCATGCATAAGTTATGAGCATGAACGACTTGACTCAAGGGTCAAAACATTAATAAGAAAATCAGGTATATGAATCTTCTCATTCTCATACTTACTTCCTCAAAACTTAGCTCAAATTGATAGTTGATCTCAAAAGATACACACTTGAACTCAAAGACTTTCTTAAGCTATACTCTTAACTCTATCTTGAATATGAATTATGAATTCAAGAATTATGGTTCATAACATGAAGGATCTAAGTGATATTTTAGACTCATGAATACATACTCTTCACTCTTATACTTACTTGTTCGATTCTTGAAACAAGTTACTTGAAGTTGTAGAAAACTTCTCAAAAGAATTCAAAAGGACATTCTTAGAAAGTTCAAGAAAATTCTCAAAACTTAAATCTCAACTCTACCTTGAATTTGAATTATGAATTCAAGGTTATGATCATGTTAGGAATTATTTTAGGTGTTTAGAAGTAGCTTAGATTTGTTAGAACCGAAAAAGAGTGAAGGTGCACTTTAAACAAACTCAAACAGAGCAATCGAAGACAAACTGGATGGGGCAACGGCCCTGGCGCTATGGGTGGTGCGTGGAGCCAGCCCCTAAACTTCAGAATAGGGTTTGGGATTCTCTCACTGGCGCATTGCTCCAGGCCCCAACACAGAAAATCCGACGAATTTTCTTGCTCGTTTTCTCACCCTAACTCGCCTAGAATCGAACAGTTTCTTTACCAATCACTTTGATTCGATTACTAACTTAATTACACTCTAATATACTGAAAAAAACTCAAATTACTCAATTTCATCTCAAGAAATCATCAAAACCCCAACACAACAAGATTAGAATGAACTTCAAGAACACCTATTAAGAACTCATCAAGAACTTTTTTCTTTCAACTTCAAGAATGAAATCTCGCCGAAAATAACATGATTGGCGTGTGGGTGAAATAACCCAACACTATGTAAGCTTCCACACCTCTTAGGGACCAAACCCATGGCGAAAATCCATGACATCACGCAAGAATCTTGACGAACACTTGATCCTCTCATCTTTTCTCTTCTTTTCTCTTCTTGAATTCGCAACTAAAACCCTAGGTGTATACTAGAATTATAAAACTGAACCTTATACAACTAAATTATTACTAAAAATGAATAAAATCTGATTGGGTAAGAAAAAGACCAAAATACCCCTTACTATTTTTTAGCTAACTTTTCTTAACCGGACAACATAAATTCAAAAGGTCATATCTCACTCATCTGAAAGTGAAACTTAGCAACCTCAGCGGCATTGGAAATATAATTCAAACATATTTTATAAGGTATCTTGTAGAACACCTAAATCATCGCGCTAAGAGTTATGGTCATTTGAAGTTGACCCAAAACTCATACTTAGCTTAACTCTCCAAATTTTTAGATTTTTGTTATTTCCAATTTAGTTCTTTTTAGAACTCAAGGTGCTACATCTAGTTACGTAAACTTAATACTAAAGAAATTTTAAATTTCTTGGCAAAAACTAACTCACTACGAAGAATGGTTCGAGTCTTAGTTCGAAAATTTTTCTGGGATGTTACAATTTACGTATAAGATTACTCATTTTTTCTCTTGTTTGTTGTATATAAATATGGGCATAATGATGGAATCGCATGCAAAAATAAACTAGAAGCTTACTAGACTAAATATCAGTTGTATAACTGGTTCGATATTCCAGTTCAAATGTGATGCAAAAGAAATTGAGAATTCACGTGACTATATGTTTAAAAAATAAAAGATTTTTGAAAAATTCTCTTATCTTGCTTGTTCTCATGATTAAATGATCATTGTACCAGTTAAGGTTAGGATAGTATCCCCTGAAATTATTTGAAACATATAAAAACGTGAATATGAGCCCGTTCACATGCCAAGTGGACCGCTTATGTAACACCGCATAATTTAGTAAGTTAAACTAGTGACTTCTAGAGTCTTGTAGTGGAGTTTTGGAGTATAGTATAAGGTCCAAAACTCGTGAAAATGATTCCCATAATTAGAATAGGATTTTTAGGGGTTAAACGTCTGGGTACGACCCCCACGAACCACCCAAGGGGTCCTTGAAAACAGCCCCCAAAATAGTCCACAATAAACAATTTTTTTGTGACCTAGGTATGGCCATCTATGGCCTGTAGATTAGTCCACGCCCCGTAGGTCATGTACGTGGGTCAAGGCCTTAGTTGCCTGCAACATTTAGGCCTCATACCCCTACCACGATACCAAACTACATACAGTAGTCCCATCCACGGTCCGTGGATGGGGTGGGCGTGAGTCATGATAGTTTTTCAACTTTTAGTTTTTAGTTGAATGTTTAGGGGTTAAGTTAGTTATTAATTTAGGGTTAATATAGGTCGTATAATAGGTTATTTAACCACCTATATAATCTTAATGGACCTTAAACTAATCACTTTAACTCATTCACCAAAATAATCCAAATCACTCTCAAGAAATTCTCTCTATAGGAGCAAAGAAAAAGAAAAAGAAAAAGAAGGGAGGGAGTTGGGACAACAGCTTAGGGCGATTTTCTCCATTGATTCAAGCTTTGATTAGAGCTTTGATTAAATCTATGTGAATCTTATTCATCCATGTGTTCTTCCCCATGGAGCCCTCTTGGTTTTCCTCCAATTGAAATTCAAAAACCCAAATTCTAGTTAGGGTTGTGCTTGCATTGTGAGTAGGGTTTGGATATGATTCCAATCTATTGGATATCACCCACTTATGATTGAATTTAGCTCTTTAGTGATATTATGATGATTTTATGTGAATTCTATGGTAAATTCTAATCTAAATTGATGAATGTGATGTTTGTGGGTTGATGCCGTTAGAGGCAATGTTAAAGGTTCAATGTGATCTTTCTAAATCAATGTCTTGTATAAGAATTGATCAAAGTTAGGATCGTCTAATGATGAATTGAACTAGACTTGATTGAATAAAAAAGAAATTGACTTATGAAGTTAGAATTGAACCTATATGATCTATTGTGACCAGAATCACCTAGTAATGAGGATATGATTAGAAAACCTTGAAGTTTAAGTATAAAGAAGATATTAAAGAAGAAACCTTGAGAGTAAGGGTTGTGATCATGATAGCTAAGACTTTAGTATGAAGCTAATGTGAACAACTATTAATGTAAATACTTTGAGAGTAAATTCTAAAAGAGAATAGAAGTCTTATAGGTAGAATGATGGTGAAAGGCCCATACTCACCTAAACTACCTTATGCTTGAAAGTTGAAGTAATAGAATCACTTGAATATGAATTGATTGTCAAAGACATCCTTCCATGAGATATGAGCTAAGCAAGGCTTAACAAGTAAATCTATGGGTGTATGCTTGGCTCCAAGTGGATATTGACAATGAGAAAGAGTGTCAAACACGAAAAGGTATGGGCTCCAAATAAAAAGGAGAACCACACATAGTTGATGTGAGGACTATCCAAGTTAAAGAGGAAACTCTTACGTAGTAGAATGTGGGTTTTTCCAAAGTTAGGTCTCATGAGATGGTATCCTTCACATAGTTGAGTCAAGGTTCCAATTAGCAATCTCCATATCCAATGAACTAAGACATGCTTGAGAAATATCTCATAGTGTTCAAAGAATAATGAACTAAGACATCCTTGAGAAACATCTCATAGTGTTCAAAGCATAATGAACTAAGACATGCTTGAGAAACATTCCATAGTGTACAAAGCATAGTGAACTAAGACATGCTTGAGAAGCATCTCATAGTGTTCAAAGCATAATAAACTAAGACTTACTTAATGAAGTAACTCATAGTGTTCAAGAGTGTAAATAGACCTAGACATGCTTAAGATAGTATCTCATAGTGAGGAACATAGACATACTTAAAAGAGTATCTCATAGTGTTCAAAGTATAAATGGAGTTAGACATGCTTAAGTAAGTATCTCATAGTATCCTTGCTAGTTGTAAACTTAGACATACCAAAAGTGGTATCTAATAGGGTTCAAGTTATAAATGAACTAAGATGTGCTTAAGAGAGTACCTCATAGTGTTCTAAAGATAAAGAGAGGAACTAGGTTCCAAATCAAGAAGTATTAGTAAGAGGACCTAAAAGTAATACTTATGATGATTAGTATTATGAGGTGCTATGATTGTATTGAACAAGTATGACTTAAGTTTACTAAAGAAGATGAATTGAGATAAGATTGTGTCATAGTTGCGTTCCTTGCTATAGATGACTAAAGATGAGAGATTCTCTTAGTTATGAGAAGTTAAGCTAATAATGAGACTACAGTATGGTGAAAATGACTAGGATAACTTCGAAGTTATTCTTAGTGTGAATGGTAGTATGAGATGTCTTTCATGCATTGCACAAGTGTGCTTTGAGGTTACCTAGAAGTATGGTGCCCTTATGGTAGAGAAGCTTAAAGACTTAGACCATGTAACAAGTGTGCTTTGAGGTTACCTTGAAGGATAAAGTCTATGGTACGCTAGAAACTCAATAGATCAATCGATTTTAAACGTAAAATTCCTTGAGAAAAGAGATGAACAAATTATCAAAATGATTATGATAATGAGACAAAGGCTTTAAAAGAGCACAATGACATAACACTTCATAAAACCTTGAAAAAGGTTTAGGTACCTGAAAATGATGAAAAATGAAGAGATCTCGATAAGTTATATTGTATTGGAATAAAGTTCAAATGAATGTTGACGTTATCTTTGGTATGAAGTAGAACTTAATTCTATAAATGGTGACAAGGATCATGAATTCGAATTTTTCATGTAATACTGACAGATAAAAGATTGGCCAAATAAAATGTATTATTCAAGTATATTTTGTTTCACTTAAAAGAGTGATTTTTTTAACTTATAGTTCATAGATCAAGATATAACTTCAGTGGGTACACATGAATCATTGGGCGAAAGTATAACCATAAGATATAAAGTGCGATTTGTGCCTTGGGACATAGGATTTTCACTAAAGTCCTGACATTATTAAATGGAGATATATTCTTCATTAGTGGATACAATGAAAACTAGTTCCACTCTAGCAATATATGAAATACTTGAATATGTATAATGAATGATTGTTATGTCTAACTTTACGATGAAGATTATAAGAAAATTCTTTGAAGAATTTAAAAGGTCTTAAAGAAATTTCATTGAGTATTAGTGGTTCTGAACTTGCTTAACACAGAGAAAGAGTTTTTTCGATCTCATTAAAATGATTAGAAAATTTCATGTATTAGTGTAATTGGTGCACTTACAGATTGTTGGTTATCCAAATGCTATATTATTTTATATGCATAATGAAAGTTATATGAAGAGATTGTCATATTATCATTCAAGTCATACTAAGAAATTAAGAAAGTAAGTGACTCAACACACATAAAAGGTGTGTGTGATTTTCTTTGAGAAGAAAAGACAAACTTCAACAAAATTGAAATGATCAATCTCTAAGTAAAAGATTATTGATTATGTAGATGCAAAATATTTATTTGATCTGCATAAATCTCTATCACAAATGAGCTATTTGTTTACATGTGGAGCACAAAAATATCCTGACATTCAAATAATCAAACGCTAGTAACCACTTCTTCAAATCATGCAAAAACAATATTGATTTATAAAGTAAGTCGGGAGTGTGTTTGGTTGGAATCATGAAAATCAAAAATAATATTCCAGCAATCATATACGAAAATAATATATAGCTCAATTGAAGGGCGGATACAATCTAAGGAGATCAAAAATCATATTTCAACAAAATTCTTTTTTCACATGATCTTCAACAAAATGATGAGATAGACGATCAAAACACCTGTTAAAGTGATAATATTGAAAACTATTCACTAAGGATTGCCAACATCAATATTTAAGAAGAAGTCATGATATAAAATTGAAATGCATCGTCTCCGAGATTTCAAGTTAAGTTTTTATAAGGAAAAAATATGTGTTGTACTCTTTTTCTTAACCATGGCTTTATTCCAATTGGATCCTGGTAAGGTTTGTAATGAGGCAACATTCTAAACGTATTAAAAGATATATGTACTCTTTTTCTTTCACTCGAATTTTTTCTCATTGGGTTTTTCCTAGTATGATTTTACGAGGCACATTATCTATGGACATTCAAGGAGAGTGTTATAAAACAATATAGTGTGGATGTCCACCACACCAAGAAGTTACTCTCACCAATTATCTACACTACTTCCCTCAATTATGAAGATAACCTCCACCTTTATGACTATTATTCTTGTAATATTTCACGTCCATAACCTCTTCCATTATATTCATGTTTAATGTAATGTTTATGATTAACCTTTTGTATGCCTTTATGTTACACTATAAATAGAGACATTGTGATTCATATTATATTGACTTGAAGATTTGGTGAATACTTGAATACATGGAAGAATAAGAACAACTTTCATCTCTTATCTTAATATTTTATTATTTTCATCTTCTATATTTCTTGTCTTATAATATCAAGGAGTAATAAGTAATTTTCAAACAAGAAATCTTAATGATACCTTAATATATATATATATATATATATATATATATATATATATATATATATATATATAGAGAGAGAGAGAGAGAGAGAGAGAGAGAGAGGTATATCATTAACTATGAGTACTTTCTAAACAAGAAACCTTAATGATACGTCAATAATATACAAATACTCTTATAGTATTATTGATTAATGAGTAATTTCTAATTAAGAAACCTTATTGGCACCACAACAATAAACATACAGTCTTATAGTATAATTGACTAATGAATAATTTGTTAGCAAGAAACATTAATGACATCAATACAATGTATATATACTGATTTAGTATTAGTTAAATGAAATCATTCGTCTTAATGATATCAATACAATATATGATACTGATTTAACATCATTTAAGCAGAAATCAACCTTAAATAATGCGGGTATGAACTGTAATTATTAATGTGTAAATGAGTATTTGAATTACTTTTAAGTTTGGATATAAACATGTATTTTTCCTTCTTTTTACAACTTTTTATTTTTGTTCTATGCCATTGGTTTGGATCTTCTTTAAAAAAAAAAGTTGGAAAAACTACCTATCTACCCATACTTAACTACCACATACACATATTTTATCTCTACTTTAAAAATATTACATAGAATACCACTTTTTTAAAAAATATACCATATTTATTTTAAAAATATATCAGATACACAATTCCTTTAAATATGATAATGTATAATTCTCTTAAAATTACACCTCCTCAATTAGTAGGATACTAACAATTCAAATTATTTTTTTTCCAGTCGTTTACCTCCCACAATCCCAAAACAGATATGTATTCCACCGTTACTTTTTTTTCTTCTTCTTCATTAAATGTTTTCTTCCCCTATCTCCAAAAAAGTTTATATATCATTACCCCTTCCCTTCTTCCTCAACCATTTTTATTCACTTTTGCATGTGCAAAATTCATATCAAACTCTACATATTCAGAAGTTCGTAAATCAACTTCATAGGAGCAAGATCAGTATGAGTCAATACGTGTACTCCCATCGAGTGTAGTACCTTCAGATACAAACACCAATTTTGAATTTTTAATTAGTGACAGTGCCCTTCCATCTCAGATACGGAAAATCAAAATTGTTGTACGTACATCATTAGTGTTTACGACAGAGATGCCAGTTCAAAGGAATAAGCTACTTGGAAGATGGAACAAATCACCATATGTTACTGGATTTAGATCTGGATCAGGCACCAAAGTTGTACCATATACTTTTTCTCAAATTTATCCATTTCAATCATATTTCATCGTTGGCCCCCATCCGCTTGAATTGTTTCAAGAATATTCTGTGTGGTTACATGTTAGGCTTCTAAAGAATCATGTCAACAAGCAAGTATATGTGATTTATGTCTAAGTATCACACATCGTAAGTAGCTTATTGTTTGATTTATATCTAAAAAGTATAATTTCAATTTCTTTTATATTTCAGGAAAACAAAGGATGATCATTATAGGAAGAAAGATTGTGATCTCGATCAACATCTCGACTTTGTTCTTGCATTTGCAAAGAAAAAAATTGATTTTACACAATGTCAATTGCTGACAATTATTGGAATGATGAGGTAATTATTTTAAAAGAATAAAATTACAGAGCTCTTTAGTTTGTGTCGTGTATACAACTTAGATACATGATGTATCTCTTAATATAATCCTAATATGATATGTATCTCAATAATCAGACATAAGTATTCTCTTTTTGTGATATATATCTAGAACAAAATTTTTCTATATTAACACCAACAACAGATTTCATTTTGTAATATGTATCTGACCTTCCTCATCAATTAATTATTTTGTTTTTATAGTACATGGATGTTATTTTCTACTATTTAAGGAAGAAGTCAAAATTTCAACCAAACGACAATCTAAGATACACGAATGCAATGTGTCATTTTAAGTCCCCCATGGATGAGATTTATCAGACGTAGAAAGCTCAAGTTCCTAGTCAGAATGCTTTCATTCAAGAAAATTCTATTTGTTCACACATTAAAGGTTTTGGAACACCTGCTGGTATACCTTGGGATTAAGTTGATGAGGTGTATATTCCTATTAATTGCAAGACGATTTTCACATGGTGCTGACAGTTGTACAACTCAAAGACAGGTGCGTCAGAGTTTAGGACTCGCATATGGCTGTTGGTCACAACTCTATGATAAAAGCAGAGATTGCTAAAATTGCATTTTTTTTGCCTTCTTATCTGACTCTTAGTGGTTTCTTTGACAAATGTGAGTGTGTTGAATGGTTGAATCTTGAAGCATACAATGAAAAAACAGTCAAAGATGCCTTTGAAATTATATTTCAAAATAATA
Source organism: Solanum sitiens (assembly GCA_016801875.1). Lineage (NCBI taxonomy): Eukaryota > Viridiplantae > Streptophyta > Magnoliopsida > Solanales > Solanaceae > Solanum > Solanum sitiens. The sequence goes on along the minus strand of JABWTJ010000023.1, from coordinate 702,002 downwards.
TTGTTCAACAGTCCAGTGGTTCAATGTGTGCATTCTTCACTCTTTATGTATATATTTGCTTATGGTTAGTCATGATTGTTCATATTGGTTAGTCATGATTGTTCATATTACTAATTTGATGTTGATTTTTCAGGGACTCTGGATTATATTCACCTGCATATGCTGAGTATATGAGTGATGGACAATTGATACCATTAGGGTGTACTTTTATGGAATTATGGAAATCAAAAAGCCTCATCTGGTTCAGTTAGTGATAAAGAAGACCCGCCTAAGTCAAGAAACACGTTTGTTGATTCAGATGACATTGAAAAAATCAATATAGATTAGTCATTTGAAATTTTTTTTAGATTTCCACTTTATTGAACTTGTTAAGTTTATTTTTATTAGATACATTAAGATGCGTGGTTATAACGTATCTAAGTCGTTTCTCATTCCCATTTTGTCTTTTTTTTTAAGGTTATGAACCTATATTTTAATTATCTTTATATAAAAGGTTGTTTAGATTATACATGTAATCTTGTTTACTTTCCTACTTATAATAACTCTTATCAAAATTCATAACACTACTTATCTTTTTTAGTATGACATATAGATTTAGTTAAATTTTGTTGATCATGAAAAGAAGCTGAATTTGTACAGAAATGGGTCAGTTCCACATACTATTGCGGGTTTGTTAAGTGCAGTAGAGCTGAAACACATATGTTAACTATCAATATCACAATCTCTTTACATAATGTGAGTCATATTTTTTACATATGATTCTATATATGCGTATTCAACAGGATTTCCTAATCAATATCATTGATGAAATCGAATGTATCATTTCTGTCAATAACCTATTCTAAACAAAAACATAAAATGTCAAAACTTTATCATACTTGCCATAGAATTCTTGGAAAGTCATACCAAATTTCACAAATACTAAAAAAGACTAAAAACATCCAAATGTATATGAAAATAAGAAAAATCATCTCTTCATTGGAAAATAACTACAAGGTCGTCGATTGTGACCTTCTTGACCACACCGTCCACAACAATTCGTACTTGATGATATTTTTTCACTCATGTTCTTATGTCTGCCCTTTTTTGACCTCCATGATGGTCGCTTGTATTTAGGTGGCATAACAACTTCATTTAACAAACTATCAGGTATATTTCAATCTTCTTCATCCGGCAGCGGATCAATTTGTATCTCATGTGTAGTTATTAGTGTTGATGGTTGTAGTAGTCTGAGCAGTATGGTTCAAACTCAATTATATATTTTTTTCTTAAAACTACAATTGCATGCGAACACGGAATCTCATCTAATTGGAACCTTTCACAACTATACGTTTTACTAATCAAGCAAAGAATGTATCGCCGTCTGTTATCATCAATTCTGTACAATGATTCAGAAGAAGGTCTCACCTGAAAGGTAGCAAAGATAACAATACGACCATTATATATAAATTTCATAATATTACAAGTAAAACATTTAGATACATCTTTCATGTATCTAGATATGCTTGAGGTAATGTATCTAAAGTTTATTTAATCCATACACCTCACACAGTAGTATCATATAAAAAAATAATTAGTATAACAAATAATACTTACCGTCATACGTAATGACTTTGCCTCATTCACAACTAACATCTCTTGGAATCTTCTTCCAAGGGTAGTAAATGTATATGTTGTCTTTTCTCTATTTCTGCAATTCCAAACTCCAATAAAATTCAAACTTGCTCCAGAAAATCAATTATTAGTAATTCTCGTGCCTCCACTAAACACGAATTGATTCATTCTGCATTGAATGTCATCATCCTACTTCTATTTACAAGTGCATATACTCTTGCCCACTTCTCATATCCTGCCAACATAAGATAATCCTTCAATCTATGATCCATATTCTCTACTTTCTTCATCATTTCATCAAAATCTTCTTGTCTGTATGCCTTTGTTGTTGCATAAAACACATCGCTTAATGTATTTTTGCTCTTCTTGTAATACTTACACACATTCTGTCAAAGATGCCTAACATAAGCATAATGAGGCACAGAAGAATACACTCTACTCACAGCCTTTATAATGCTTTCATGACTATCTAACACAACACACATGTTGACACGTTCGCCAAAAGCGCCTCTAGAATGCTTAAAAAATCACGTTCAAGAATTGTCATCCTCAAAGTCAATTACACCATAAGCAAGCGGTAGTATACACCCTGTAAAACAAACATATACATGACATTATAATTATTGTTAAATATTAGTAAATACAATCAAAGACGGATACACATATAAGATATTCATTCTTTTAATAAAATTAACACCGCACCTGCTCCATCCATATTGCTAGCAGAAACAAATGTGCCCTTATAAGCTCCTTTTAAGCGAGCTCCATCCACAATAACAATGGGTCTGCAGTAATCAAAATCTTTTATCAAAGATACACCGCTATAAATAGATACATGAATTCATTATTTGTTGACTTATGCATTCAGATGTAAGAGTTTGAATACACGATATCCAACATATACAAGTAGCTTGTCATCTTAATGTAACCCTCAGTTGGACCTCCTCTTAACATCTTAATAGCTCTCTCCTTCCCACGCCACCTTCATGTAATTAATGTCAACTCCCAAGTCAAGTTAACATCTTGCTGAATGTCCTTTGGAGTATGCTTTCTTTTATGATCTTCATATTTTGGAGCAATTATTCCATCTATTGAACCAACTGTTGCTTGACACTGCGACATCACTTTATCCTTTAATGGACATGTATGATCGTTCCTGAAACACCTTACTCAAAAAATAGTTATCTTATTCAAATAGGACGCTTTGAATACTCATTGGCACTCCTCAGACATACATTTCAAAAAATTGCACACAAAGACACTCATTTAAAATAGTTGGGACTACCATAACAAACTAATGAAACTTAACATTTTATTGAATTTACTATAATGTTACTCACAACAAAAAAGGATAAATTATGACTCTTACACATAATACCAGATACAATGTAACGATATAATCACTAAAACAACAAACATGACTAACTTTTTTGTCTGAGATACATATTATTTATTCGAGATATATATTATTTGTCCGAGATACACAGTATAAATTATGACTCTTAAACATAATAGCAGATACACAGAAACGATACAACCACTAAAACAACAAACATGACTACCCTCTTTTTGTTCGAGATACATATTATTTGTCCGAGATACATAGTATAAATTATGACTCTTAAACATAATACTAGATACACAAAAACGATACAACCACTAAAACACAAACATGACAAATCTATTTATGTCCGAGATACATATTATTTGTCCGAGATACACAATATAAATTGTGACTTTTAAACATAATACCAAATACACAGAAACAAAACAACCACTAAAACAACAAACATGACTAGCCTCTTTTGTCTGAGATACATATTATTTGTTCGAGAAATATAAATTATAACTCTTAAACATAATAGTAGATACACAGAAATGATATAACCACTAAAACAACAAACATGACTAACCTCTTTTTGTCGGATCTTGCAACCTTGTATTGATGTCTATGGCATATTTTTTCATAACAGCCACAATTGTCTTCTTGTTCTTGTACAACTACTTGACTTGAACAAATTTGTGACTACAGTCACATGATCCGAATTCATATCCAAAATACATAATGCATCTGCACTACGATTCTCTAGAAGAACTATAGCATATACATTCACGTCGTCACCTTCAACTTGAACGATTGATGTATATGGCTTAAACATAATTTCACCATTAATGCCACATCCAAAATTGTGATCTTTTGTAGTTATGCACAATAGATACATCCCGCAATTTGTTTAACGCCTTTTCAGTTTCATAAAAAGCTTCATGGCCATCTTGTTCGGATTTTCATTAGAGTTAGATTGCCTTCTATCGTGTATCTGATCTCCATTCTTTTTCGAGTACAATCGATTCCTAATTGTGCTGAAATACCATCACTAGATCGTTGTAGTTTGCATTATCTCTCAAAAGTATTCATCAATTTTGTAGTTTTATATTTAATTTCAGATGCCCATGAAATGCCTCAATAAAATTGTGATATTCGCCATAATCAAAAGAAAAATAGAAAATTTAAAGATTGTAAAGAGTCTTAATTTGACGAAGAAGATGTAGAAGTTCATAAAATAATTTGATATGTAAATAGTTGATGATAGAATTGGAGGCATGAATTACGTTAGAGTTGTTATTATCTCCCACGATTAATTCAAAATAATTAAAAAACGTGTATCTTGTCACTTAAAACATGTATCCTTCTTTTAAATTTTAATAGAGTCGTGTATCTTAAGGATTATTACACAGTATCTTAGGGACAAAAACTGGTATAGAAAGTAATATGAAAAATTAATGAAAATACTAATAATTGGGATGTAAAGTAGTGGGATATGTAGTTTACCCAAAAAAAATTTGCCAATTGATAAAATGGTCTTCAGACCACCAACATTTCATAAATTAAGAAAAAGAAGAAGTAGTCAAGACGACAAGAAGAATTTCTGGAATAGTAACATTAAAATAAAATAATAAAAATGAAATGTATTGGGAGGGGAAGTTGAAGCTAAATTGAATAGCCGAATATATATATATATGTGTGAATTGTCAACAACCCCATCACCACTCTATGGAATTCTGTTAAAAAAAAGTGTTGAGAGACAAAAAGCGAAAGGGCAAATAACATTCCAAAATCCTATCGTTATTCAACATTGGTGTGCAAAGATTGCATTTTTATTTGCGTTTCTTTTTCACTTTTAAAACTATAAGGAGAAAATGGCGGAGGATGATGGTGAAGGGGAACAGAAGGGTGCAGCAGAGCTAATTCCAAGAAAATCTGAGCCATCTAATAGGTGGGCAACTTTTAATCGAGATCTAATGGCGGGGGCAGTTATGGGTGGTGCTGTGCACACGATTGTGGCACCAATTGAGCGAGCAAAGCTATTGTTGCAGACCCAAGAAAGCAATATATCAATCTTGAGTGGTCCTCATAGGAGGTTCAAAGGCATGCTTGATTGCATACGGAGCATTGTTAAGGAAGAAGGGGTTCTTTCCCTTTGGAGGGGCAATGGTAGCAGCGTCCTCAGATATTACCCTTCTGTCGCTCTCAACTTCTCTCTTAAGGTAAGCTATTCATGTCACTCAAATTTTAACTCAATTTTGGTTATGTCTGCCTTCCACTAAAATTTGCCTTTGTGTACTGCTGAACTGATTATTTTGTGAAGACATTTCCAATTGTTTGTTTATAATAGATGCTGATATTTAGTAGAGCTAACAACAAATAGTAATCTATGCAAGGATTGATAATTAAATGTTTACCTACATGTACTCGACTTTGATATTTCAGTTGGTGATTCTTGTCAGTTGACATTTTCGCTTATTGGTTCATGTGTATGTGTATAGATGATTTAGAGTTTTAGCTATTTTGTCAAGATGAATCAAGACATGCTTGAAATCATGAAATGGAAGCTATATTTTTCTTTTGTAGGCTCGAGTAAAAGTACTCTTAAGTTAATTGATCCATTTTGTTCGAAATGTTGGTTGTGTCTGAAGAAAGTAACAAATGAGTACAAAACGTGGTTTTTTTAAAAATAATTTAGAGGACAGGGTAGCATGACTTCTCAGTGAATAGTTTTAGAGGTAAATTTCCTAAAAGATCTCTATAAATCATACTACAAACTGAGTATTGGCCGAAGGAGGTGACACAAGTGCCATTATGTAAAAGAAAGAGAAGTTCTTTTTTATTAGCATGGTCTGCTGTATGGGAAGCCATTTTACTAGCTGATACTTAAAGAGGAGGGGTTATATTATTGTCAGTGAGTGTTGCGTGTGTAAGAACCATGGGGAGGATGTGGATCACTTAATACTTCATAGTAGTTTTACTTTGAATAATGAGCCACAATATTTGCAATTTTTCAATGTGGAATCAGTACTTCCAAGAACAATAGTTGAGTTCATAAATGGTTGGAGATTGAACAAGTAAAATGGCTATGAGGAAAAATATTGAAGACAGTTTTAGTATGCATTTTTTGGCTGGTGTTGATATTGCAATCCATCCTAATAAATCAATACTTAATATAATACAAACCATCCTAACAAATCATCAATAGGGAATAATAAAAAGCTTTTGACAGATTTGAGAACTATTTGTTAAATGTCAAGGAACTCACTCTCATTTTAGTTTTTGATGCATTGAGGACATTGATTGTTGTATAAATTTCTGGATTGGTTTTTGGATGCTCTAGGTACTTGTAATATACGTGTTTGTATGCTCATAAACCTTCGTGGTGTTCATTTATAAAACTAATTGATTTATCAAAAAAGGAGTTCAGAGGACAGGTTAACTGTGATTGTTGAATGGATGAACACTATTATTTAGGACTTGTTTTGGAAATGCTTATTGAGTAAATGTCAGCAATTATGAACTATCAAGTGCCAATACAATACTAAATCTCTTGCTTCAAACATATTTGTGTAAATTTGTTAATTATCTGCCATTGCTTCATGATTATATTATATAGATTTGTATTAAGTTTGTCAGTTTAAGAGCTTATAGTTAATGATATTAATTAACTAGGTCTCCCTAAATTGTGTTCAATTATTAGCACAATAGGTGATCTGCAAGCTCTTCTGGAGTTTAATTTCATGTATCTTACAGAGGACTTGTGATATAATTAAATGACATTTCAGACAATATAGGTTAGTGGATCCGATACCTGAGAATACATGCTATTTACCAATTTACACTCTGTTTTTCTAATTTTTGTTCATTGCTGCCTCTGTTCTTTTTAGTTCCTTGCCCAATTGTCTAGTCTCTCGTTACATAGATTGATTCTTGACTTTACCCTTGTCCCAGTGTTTTTTTAGTATATCCTGGTTTAGTTTCATCTGCTTTTGTTGCTGCTCGGATGGAGCTGGGGTGATGGTCAAGGGCAATATGTGGGTTAAGGGAGCATCTAGCTTGAGAATAAGGTTGTGGAACATAGGGTCTTTGATAAGGAAATCCATAAAGTTAGTTCAGATTCTTTAGAAGAGGAAGATTAATATAGCTTGTGTCTAGGAAATCAAATGGATAGAAACCAAGGCTCAGGATATGGGCAGTTTAAGCTGTGGTACTCAGGAGAGGCAAGGAATACGAATGGAGTAGATATTTTAGTTGACAAGATCCCAGGGAGCAAGTGGTAGATGTTAAGAGGGTCAATGATAGGATGATGTCAATCAAGTTAGTCATGGAAAAGCTTACTCTAAGCATTATTAGTGCATATGCACCGGAAGAAGGCTTGAAACGAGGATGTCAAAACGCATTTTTGAGAGGTTTTCGACAAGGTTGTGAAAGGTATACCGCCCATGTAGAAGCTATTTGTAGCAGGGGATTCAATGGACATATTGGGACAACCTTCGGGGGTTATTACGATGTGCATGGAGGTTTTGATTTTGGGGAACAATTAAGGAGACTTTTGGATTTTGCAAAAGCTTTTGAGTAGGTAATTGCAAATTCGAGTTTCCCAAAGGAGCATCATTTGGTTAGCTTCCGTAGCGCGGTAGTTAGGACTCAATTAATTACTTACTCTTTAAGAAGGGTGATAACGGCCTTTACGGGGATTGCAAGGTTATTTCGAGTGAGAATCATACAACTGAAGATAAGCTCATACCGATGGATTTGGATATTAAGAGGAAGATGTCGAAGAGGACCAAGTATAACCGGCCAAGGATCACATGGGGTGGCTTGACTCCTATTAGAGCTCAGGTTATAGGGAGAAGTTGGTGGCAATGGGGATGCGACCAGCTAATGGATAAGACAACTAGTTGTATGAAGGAAACTAGAGGTGGTATCAAAGGGTATGTATCTCTAGTGGACATTGAGAAGATTGGTGGTGGAATGGTGAAGTCTTACATAAAGTGGAAGCAAAGATAGTGGCTTATGCAAAGTTGGAGGAGAGCAAATACGAGGAGGTTAAGCGGGCTAGGAGGGAAATGTATATGGTGGCAAGAAAAGAGGCGAAGTTGATGGTTACGACGGCAAAAACGAGAACTTTCAAATGCTTGTACGAGGATCTATGGAACAAAGGCAAAGATAAGAAGTTGTACAGGCTAGCCAAGGTGAGAGAGGAAGGCTCAAGATGTGGACCAAGTGAAGTGCATAAAAGATGAGGATGACAGAGTATTGGTGAAAAAGGCATCATTGCATGAAGGTGGCAGATATACTTCCATAAACTTTTGAATGAAGAGAGGGACAGGGACATTGTGCTAAGAAAGTCGGAGCATTCGAGAGATGGAGCAATTTTGGGTATTGCAGGTCTACAAAGGTTGATGATCTTAAGGGTGTTATTAGTTGGATTAGTAGAGCAACTGGTCTAGACAAGATTTTGTGTAGTCTTGGAAGAACATAACCAGGTAGGCTTGGAGTGGCTCATTGTGTTGTTTAATGTCATTTTTAGTACTCGACAGTTGCTCGAAAAATGGATGTGGAGTACAATGATTCTATTATACAATAATAAGGGTGATATTCAAAATAGCAACAAGCCAACAACTATAGGGGTATCAAGCTGCTCAGCCACACTATGAAAGTGTGAGAGAGGGTGGTGGAGATGAGAGTGTGTGTATTTTCAAGAACTAGTTTGGTTTCATACCGGGTCGATCTACCATAGAAGCCATCTACTTTGTGAGGAGACTGGTGGAGCACTATCGGGACAAGAAGAGGGATTTACATTTGGTGTTCATCGACCTAGAAAGGCGCATGACAAGTTCCTACGGGAGGTTCTTTAGAGATGCTCGGAGGCTAGAGGTGTAATTATGGCTTATATAGACATGTAAAATGGAGTCAAGACTAGGGTGAGGGGACTTGAAGCACTCCCAATCATGATAGGGTTGCTTATGAATTGACTCTTAGCCCATTTATTTCGTAGTAGTTATGGAATAACTGGCGCAACATATCCAAGGTGAGGTGCCATGGTATATGTTATTTCAAGATAGCATGGTACTAATTGACGAAACTCACGGCGAAGTCAATGCTAGGCCAGAGTTTTAGAAACAAACTTTGGACTCTGGAGTCTAAAAGATTCAGGTTGAGTAGGACCAAAACTAAAAACTTGGAGTGTAAGTTTAGTGATGCTATGCATGAGGTTGGTTTGGAAGTAAGGCTTGATGCTCAGGTCGTCCCTAAAGGAGGATGTTTCAAGTATATGGGGTCAAGGCAATGGGGAGATCGATGATGACATCACACATCATATCGATGCAGGATCATATTGTACGGGATGATCTTTAAGTGTAAACATCAAGTCCACTCTAATGTTTTCATCCCTTTTGTTTCTAAAAGCATAGGACGTTTGTTGCTTTAGAGGTATCAGAAAACCTAAACCCACAGCGATTTCTATTTGGAAACAGGATACAGGAATCAAAATCAGCTTTCTCCGCAACAAAATCAACCTCCTTCCATCTGAGTTGTTGGGAGTAAAGTGAGAATTCTGAAACTCAGTCTGTGGTCATTAGAGATGTTCCAAGTGTAATGTTCCTTGTTGCATATGCGACAGTTCAGTCATATATAATTTCTCTGTTTTCTCAAACACTTGGTTGCTTTTTGGGAACAATGGTAGTGGGGCAGTTTTGGCTTACCCCTCTTCAACACAACACTGCCTCACAGGCTCATTACCCACTAGTGCTGTTGCATGTGTACTTTGAAAACTACCCTGCTCTGCAGTGTTGTCTCCCTCTTTCTTTGACAGTTCATCTATTTTCTCGATATCAGAAAATCCCGCAACCTTGAATGAAACTAGACAAACAGGCCTGGAGTTTCATAAAAATACCACTTAACAATCATTTCTTGGAACAAAGTTTAGGAATCAAACACCGAACTCCTCTAAAGACTAGATGTCTGTAATTTTTAGGTCTGAAAATCTATTCATCTCTTTTCAATCGTTTCTTCTTTAGATAATGTTGACTGCAGCAGTGAGCTTCTCTGTACTTATTAATGATTCACCAGCAGGTTACTTTAATTCAAACAGGGGCCTAAGACAAGATCACCCTTTTTGTTCCTGTTAGTCATGGAGGGACTGAACAACATGACTAAAACAACAAGAAAGGAAGTCTAGTTAAGAGGATTTGAGGTTGCTAGAACTGGAAGGGATAGCTTGAAGATAACTCACCTTCAGTATGCAGATGACACACTTATATTTTGTGATGCTGAAGAAGAGAATCTCAAGAGGCTGATCTTGGTAACATTTGAAGGAAGGTCAGGTTTACATGTTAACAATTGCCAAACATGGAACTCTTGAAGACAATCTTAGGGTGTGAAGTGGGTGCTGTACCAACTATCTACCTTGGATTGCCTTGGGGGGCAAGTCTATGGAAATCTGGAATGGGGTGATTGAGAAAGAAGTTAGCAAGGTGGAAGTCCCAAATCTCTCACTGGGTGGAAGATTGACTTTGATAAACTCTGTGCTTAACGCTTTTCCAACATATTAATGTCATTATTTCCTATCCCAACAAGAATCATCAATAGGTTGGATAGCATCAGTAAGAAATTTCTATGGCAAGGGAACAAAGACAAGAAGGGTTACCACCTAGTTAAATGGAACGCAGTGATCAATGAGAAGAGATTTGGGGGATTGGTGATCAAGAATCTGAAGAATCAGAGTAAAGCTTTAAGAATGAGATGGCTATGGAAATATTCAAATGAAAATCAGAGTCTATGGGCCAGAGTCATTAGAGCTAAATATGAGGAGAATGATAACTGGATGACAAAGGAGGTTACTACTCCTTATGGTGTTAGCTTATGGAAATCTATCAGAATTTTGTGGAATGAATTCGAAGTTAATACCATGGTCGAAGTGGCAGATGGAGTTAAAACTGTCTTTTGGAAGGATGATTGGCATGGAGCTGGCAGATGGAGTTAAAACTGTCTTTGGGAAGGATGATTGGCATGGAGCAGGCAACACGGAGACACTATTCCTAGATATTTATAACTTAAATTTACATCTATAGAGCACTATAGCATAATTGTGGACACCTCAAGGGTGGAATTTTGTGTCCAGGAGACACCTCAATGATTTGGAAATACCGAGAGTAATAAAATTCTTCAGCACCATCGACCAATTTAGTGGTTTGAAGGCTGGACAAGACATTCTACAGTGGCTGGGAAATCGTAATGGGACTTCTAAAGTAAATGCAGCCTATAGGAAAATGAACCAACCAACCAAACATATACTCCAATGGCCTTGGAAACACATTTGGAAAGCCAAAATCCCAAACAAAGTAGCTTGCTTGTCTGGTTATTGGCTAAGGAAGTAATGCTGACACAAGATAACTTTATGAAAAAGGGGATTCCCTTATGTTCCAGATGCTTTTCTGTGGGGATATTGCAGAAATGGTGGTCCATCTATTTATACATTGAAGATAACAAGTCAATTGTAGAGATTATTCCTAGGCCTCAAAAACATATCTTGGTCCAGGACAGGGAAAATCACAGAAGCATTACATAGTTGGGAAGAAGCAGGAGTACATGCTAAGAACAGGAACAGGAGAATTGTGCCCGTAGCTATATGGTGGACAATATGGAAGGAGAGGAACCTTAAAGTTTTTGAGAATGGAGAGAATACCATACAATAAATCAAATGAATTGTATTTTGACTTTATGTTTTTGGTGTAACCAGATATACTCTAATGGTATTGTCTCTATAATTGACGTCTTAGACTCATTATAAGGATAGGACAGTAGATTTTGAGATCTTTTGTAGATATGGTTTCAGTACAACCCATGTACTGTGTTACAGAAATAGAAACAGGTATCTACGTCAAAAAAAAAAGGAAATTGTCTTATGTACAAGGGATTGTCTTGGGTGGTTGAAAGAGTTTGGTTAGGAATTCTCTATAGAATGCACAGCTGGAGGGTCTTGAAGAAAACACTGTTACTGCATCATGGATGAGGGTGAAAATGACTGCGCACCTATGGATGGTATTTTTGGCTGACGATAGTCATGCAGTTGTAGAAGGAGAGAGAAGAAATGGAGACTTGGGCCCATTCTGATTTTTCCTCACTTCACTTTGTCCTGCCTCACCTTGTCTCCTCTGGAAGGCTCTCTCCCCCCGCCCTGCTCCTGCATAACATTTCCCATCCCGACTCTCTTCACTCTACTTGTAGCAAGTAGTATTTTACCCTGCTTCAGTTCCATCCTATTTTCACATTCATTTTTTTTTTGGAAAAGCAATGGTCTTCAGTCATGCTAGTCTGGACATTACCAAACTGGTTAGATTGGAGAAAGAGAAACAGAAAAGTCAAGAGTTTGCTAAATGAAAAAGCATAGCAGCAGTAATTAATAGAAAGAAAATTTAAGAAGTTAAAGGATAAATACAAACTGAAAGGAAAACAGTGGCCTTTGCCCCAGTAAGTGTGAAAATTTTCCTCTTAAATTTGTATGTAACACTAGTTATAAAATCCTGTGCTTTGCATGGGCCCAATCACAGGTGAAAATATTGAAATTGATAGTAAACTTTTTTATGAATTTTAGATTGATAATACTTTCTCCATCCCAATTTATGTGTCAAAGTTAGAATTTTGAGAGTCAATCAAGTTTTTCTATGATAAAAATTATTTATATTGTCTTTTAATATTTTAAGTTATTGTGATTTATAGTTCTTTTTACATAGTTCACAAATATATAAAGTTAATTTCAAAAAACTTCACGGTCAAAGTTTTGAAGTTTGAATCTTTAAATTACAACGTTGCCACATAATTTGAGACAGAGAGTATAAAATAAAGTTTATTTAACATTATAGAAGTATAAATTTCGAATATGTGATTTTAAATCTTTAGGTAATGTTTGCAAGTGATAGGTTCTCCTACAAATACAGTTACTTTAAAATTAATATGGTATTCTGTGGAAAACAGATATTCGCACTAACATTTCAAGATTATATATCATTTCTAAAATCCAGATGGAGTTCTACTCTAAGTAATTAAAATATTAGGTGCAACTTTAAGTTCTTAACAATTGTTTTCTAGTGAAATTTTAAATCTGCTTGGTTTGAGCAAAGTGTACATTATCCTTTTCCTTTTTAAAGGTTCATTTGTGCATCAATTTATGATCAAAGTTTGTGTAGGTTTGTGAGTTGTACTGTCTTGTTGCGGAAAATCCAAAAACTTTCGAACACAACCCATGGCAGTAATACCAATTTTAATCAAATTCACTGCTACAAAATTTAGTTGTTTCCTTCTACTTGATCATAAAGACTCTTCAAATTTCACTCCAAGTATTGTCAGAGGCTTTCAAGTTAATTCTCCCCCGAAAGCCGGTGATAATCAAGCATACAGGACTCTTCAATTTAACTTTGATAACTCTGAATCAATGTCTCTCATATTGTATTCCTTGAATTTTCTTTTGAGTCTACCCACAGTACAAAAGGCTGATTTAGTGAAGAATTTTCTCTTAACATTTAAAGGGCAGAGGATAAACTAAAGACACATACACTAAGCACACAAAAAGAGGAGCTCAGAGAATTAAGGATTACACATAATCGAGAATTATGTGCAAACAATAAATCAGTAAGAAGACAAACGGTTGCACAACGTCAATATTCTCATTTGTACATTTGCTATTTGTCTGCTAAAAGCTTCACATGTTGTATTGAAGGTTGGGACTTAAGTTGGAAATGTCTGAAATGCCCTTAGCATAAGCAGGTATGTTGACGTTGTGCCTGTTAACTCCCCTTTATAAGATAGTAGTATATATCATTGGGTCGACTTCTCCAAAGACTTATTCCAGATCTTGCCCCCAAGGCTTTGGTTAAACACTAAAGAAAGTACAATGCGGGATGTGTGGTAGGAGCACATCACAAGTTCGAATCCTACAGCTGAACAAAGCCTGATATTTAAGTGGGAGGAGAGTATAGAGGCACACCCATACTCTCTCGATTCTCAAACTTGTGTGCCAACCTAGGATGAGTCGGAAAAGAATTATTTCAAATCTGCTGAAGTTTAAGTGGCAGTCCAAGTGGACATGAAGATGCAAAAATCTTGAAAACTAGGGGAACACATCATGAATTAAACACAGATACTAAAGAGAAAAATATGAAAATAAATGGACATAAGAATTGATCTATTTCATTTGTTCTAGCATAAGAAACGAAAGTATTAAGTAATTCAGCATTACAACAATGATTTAGCATTCAATGTGTTCCACATCCTAAAGTGAGCATAACACCACACTACACATGTATTTTGTTAGGAAGCTCTCATTATTTGCTTCAAATTACGGTCTTGCTAGAATCATGTTCAACTGGTTCTGGTTCTGGTTCGGACTCAAGTACAACTCAAGTATGCTACCTCTGGATCAATTGCTTAGGATGGGAATGGAAGGAATAAAAAGGAAAAATGGGTCTTAGAAGTCATCTATTTTTATTAGGGTCCTTCTCTTTCCTTCCCACTCCTTCAGACCATTGAACCCCTAAATGTTATGCCTATTTGCGGACCAATGTGTACAATAATTAATGTTGAGTGACAAGATAAAGTGGTAGCTGTGATGGACACATCAACATGTTTTCATGGCATACATAATTCCTAGTTTGTGAATACTTATTAAGAATAATTGAATTTTGCTTGAAAAGTTTGTGTTATTATATATAGCTCGCTAATACTCTAACTTGCACATCAACTATCATATTCCAGTGCTGAATCTAAATTAAAAAGATGAACTGACAGAATAAAGGATGGCTTGCAGATATATCTAGATACAAAAGATAAAGTCTCCAAAAAAACGTAATCTGTTGCTAATTGATTAAATTTGAGTTGTAAACCTGAAACCTGTCATGCTTCTTGTTCTTGCTAGCAAGTATCTTGTTACAACAGCGAATGACTCTTTATGAGAATATTTTTGAGTTCGCTGCATGTTTCAACTTTTTCTCTATTTTCAGTCTTCTGGAATCTGATAGGGAAGGTCATCGGAGAATGAGGTCCATGAATCGTTTGTACAACATAAAACAGGCATTGCAATGGCTTGATAGCTTTAGGCTACCACATACTAGTCTATTGATAATTGTTTCCTTGATAACTCATTATAATTGGAAAACGATTAACATCAAAATATTTAGGAGTGGCAAGTCATTTCGTTGTTGAAAGAAAAGAGAACCTTTTCTACTTCGTTGTTTTTGTGACATGTTAAATCCATCATATCTGTTTTTTTCTGTAGGTATAGTTGTTACAGTGTTGCATATATTATGCGATCATGTTATTTTCACTCCAGCCTGTCCATCCACGTACACAGTTCTGAGTCAGTGTCCTTTATAAAATCCATCATATCTGTTTTATGTGATTGAATAGGAATTTTATATCTGCTGCCTTGTTCCGGACTGTTTTAGCAAGTGTCCTTTACAAAATTACAACCATCCGAAGGCATCTGCAACCTATTTCTGGTTTCACAGAACCAACCATGTCATATGCCAAAGTGGTTGTCGATAATTTTCTGCACAGTATATTTAGTGTAGGTATGAGTTACTAAATGGTTGATATGGAATTGTGCATGCTTTCTGTGGAAGAGGGACACAGCTATTCGTTTAGATATTTCATTACCTTTTTCCAGTGATATCCTCTATAGCTTCTGTAATGTATGACATAACTTTGAGTGAGGATTGAAGAGTTCATTTACTTCCTATTTTGTCTCAAGAACTAATCACATGCTTTCTGAACGCAGGATCTCTATAAGAATATTTTACACAGCAACTTTCAAGAGGGTCACTTTTTGGCTGGTTCATCAGCTAATTTTATTGCTGGGTCTGCAGCTGGTTGTACAACATTGGTCATTATTTATCCACTAGATATTGCACATACACGACTCGCAGCTGACCTTGGTCGGTATGAAACTCGTCAGTTCCGTGGCATTTACCACTTTTTGAGGACAATACATGAGAAAGATGGAATTCGAGGCATTTACAGGGGGCTTCCCGCTTCTCTCCATGGAATGATTGTTCATAGAGGGCTTTACTTTGGAGGTTTTGACACCATAAAAGACAGGATGGCTGAAAATTCTGAAACAGAGGTGCCATTATGGAAACGCTGGTTTGTTGCTCAGGCAGTCACCACATCTGCTGGGCTGTTTTCCTATCCTTTAGATACAGTTCGGAGGCGAATGATGATGCAATCTGGCTTAGAAAAGCCAATGTACAGAAGCACATTAGATTGTTGGCGGAGGATTTACAAGACAGAAGGATTTACTTCATTTTACCGTGGAGCTCTGTCGAATATTTTCAGAAGTACTGGTGCAGCAGCTGTTTTAGTGTTATATGATGAGGTGAAAAAGTTCATGAATTGGAGTGGATTATAGCAATAGGTGTTTCATGTCAATATTATATAATCATCATACAAATGGAATTAGGAGTACCCAACTGTGGTACAAAGACCCAAATATGTTAGCCTTACTTTGTAGGGATGCATTTTGATAGCCTCAAAAGTGACAAACATACAATGTTGTAAAACATGTCCTGATTCTTTCCTTTCTTGGATCACAATAAATATCACAACCTTTTACAATCAAAGTTGAGCACTTTGCAGTTCTGTTACATTTCCAGTGTACTTTTTTCGTGCAAATGTTGTGTACCGTATGGAAACAACAGATACTGTGGCGGATCCAGAATTCTCAAATTAGTGGATTATGAGAATTAACAATTACAGAAATACAGTATCCGATATTATAAATTCAAAATTGCTAGCTCATAACCCAGCTTGTTCAAAAATATAGTCTTCTTGCCAGAAATCTATTTTAGACAAAACATACAAGACAGACAAACAAATAAATAATAAACAAATAAATAAATAAAATCTATAAATTTAGCAAATGGTTTCCGCAATACAATCACAAACAGAGGTACGATTCCAAGCAGCGTCTGAGACCTCTTACTGTCCTCTAGTTTCTTCACTGCCATCCTGCAATTACCATAAGCGAAGGAGGGTGTTAACTGGACTAAGAGAAGGAAAGATAACAAGAATATGATGCAAAATTCAAATGTACTATACTTTTATCTGGCATACAATTATTATAATGCTAAAGCAATACAAGGAATATGAACTAACATCCAGATTTAGCAAGCAACATTCGCGAACAATCACTCAAATAGCTGTAAGGTCAAACATATACTGAAGCTACATTTCAGAATATCTTAGCAGTTGTATACTTTTATGCAAGTGTTTCAACTTTAAATGCTGAGGATTTATTTCTTTCTTTCTCTCCACGAGCGAAGGATAAGGACTATTGTACCTTAATGCTTTTCTTTAACATTTTCTTCATCGCCTTTCTCATCATCCTCTTCTTCATCATTCTCTTCCACATAATCTTCCTCTTCCTCGTCATCATTACCACCTTCTTCTTCTTCATCATCAATGGGAACGGCCTCTCCAGTAAACCAAGACACAGCATGAGGAATAATCTTTTCTCGAATGGTGGACCTGCAATAGCAAATCACTAGAACTGCTCAAGAGATTCGTAATGTAGCATTCTACCTCAATGAATACAATAGCATCTCTCCGAAAAGGTTTAGCATTGCAGAAAGCCACTTATCAAGAATAGCAAAGTTGACGAGATTGTAACTTCAGCATATACAGTCTAAGTTGAGACCATGCTTTTCATGTCATATTCAATTTTTCGTCTACCTAATAACTGTTAAGCCACTCCATTTTTTAGAGAGTTTTTAGTACATGAGGACTTACCCAATCTCATAATCTTGTTCCATCTGACCTTGAAGCAATTCAGCCTTGGAAACATAACACACAAAAGTGAAGCCAATTAGCAGCAACAAATGGAAAGCAACTTACATGTTGATGTGATTTGTTCACTAAAGCCACTTACAGTTTCCTCATCAAGTTCTTCCGCATCCTCAGGTAGTTGAGGTGGATCAAAAAAATGAAAGAAACTTTCACATTCCTCAGTTTTAATGATTAGCTTCGTATCGTTGGATCCTTTCTTTGGCTTCTTCTTTAGGATCTTCTGTGTCAAACATTTCCCCGGAAACCATTCGATCTCTGTCCTAAAGGTATTAAAGAAAGATATGCATTTAGAAGGAAGTAACTCAATTTCATAACGTCGAAATAAATATGTAGTTGTACCCTATTGCATTCTCCAGAATATGTTCATCTTCGCTGATCATGTGATACGTCTTTGTCAGCACATTGTTGCTGAAATAGGGATTTGTCTCAAAAAAGAACTCAAGCTTAAAACCATTGGCATCATCAAGTCTATTCCATTTGATATCTTTGAGATACTGGAGGGCATCTTCATCTTTCTCAGTAATCTGAACAGACAAAATATAAGCAGATTGATCAATCAGTGTGACAAGTCATATAGCAAAAAATCAAATGAAACAACAAACTGATATTACCTCTTTCGCGATTATTTCATTATTTTTCATTGCCAGCAACCAGAAATGGGGAATACCTTTATCTGAATGCAAGATTCATTTCTTATCACAAACAGAACAGAAAGCTCGAAAAACATAGGACTTAAAACATGATAGCCTTGAAAGAATACCTCCTGCTGATTCATTGGTTTCTTCTCCTAATGTACTTTCATCTCCAGTTTCACCCACGCCATTCACAATCTCATATCGCTGCAAATGCACCAAAAAATATGTTATAGAAACTATACATATATGTACACTACACACACATACACATTACCTTGTTGTAAAGTGGCTCATACAACTTGTGGAACTTTGCTTCCAAAGCTGCCTTCTCCTCAAGGTACTTTGCCTCTAATTCATTATATTGGCTCTGCATAAATCATATTAGAATTGAAAAGCAAAACAAAATTTTACTATTGTTCTAGACTAAGCTTTGAATCCTTACTCAAATCAAAGGAATAAAACTAAACGAAGCAACATCGCGTCTTTTCTTGATTGTGTCAACATTAACTATAGTGTAACTTAACTAGTAATCAAATTAAACTCAATCAGATGATGCTAATAAAGGTTAAAATCAATGTAATATAATAATGTACTTCTTGCATTAGTAAAGAAGGGAAATGACAACTAGATCAAGCTTACTATAAACAACTTGTTGTGCAACATAAAGAGAGTAAAACCTGAATCTCTGTGAGGACATCAACACGCATCCTAATGTTTTTCGGAAATTTATCGAGAAAAGCAGAGTGATCCCTTGTCAAATCATGAAGCTTATTCTGCAACATATTTAACCAAAATTCAAAAATGAATCCAAATGACTAATGACTTTTGTGGTTCAAGTAGGCAGGCACCTTGATGGCATTGACAAGATCTGCACGATCCTCAGCAGAGAGAGCTAAAACAACAACAGATAAAACAATCAAAATGTGAATGATGAGTTAGCAAATGAAATGATCCAATTCATTTCATACCAATAGTGGCATCAGCTGTGTTGACCTGATCACTCATACTTGTACTTGATTGATGGATATGTATTGTGCAAGATCAATTGAAACGATTCAAATAGAGATCAAATTTAAAAATGTTGGCTTTGTTTGTGGTGGCAGTGTAATTAGATATGCAATGATTTGTGTCTGTGTTGACTCCTGCCAGCACACTTGGACTGTCAACTATTCATCTTTTTACTACACGTGAGAAAACAAAATTTCCATCTTAACTATAGGAAAATGATAGAGGAGACAAAGTCATGTAGGTGATTAGAGAAGTCTCAAGGGGTTTGGTAAGAAATAGATTTGTTAACTTTTATCCTCTTGGTGAGAAAAATATTTTCCAAAAAATTTTTTTTAAGTGTTATTTTAAAGAAAATTTGAAATTGAAAATAAAATTTTTGACATTGGAAATTTATTTTAAAACAAACTTTAATTTACTTTTTGAGGGGGAGGGGAGGGGGGTCTGGTAGTGGGGCTGGCTAAAATTGAAAGTACTTTTAAAAAACAAACTTTATAAGGGGTGGCCGCGGGGAGGTGGGTGTTGAGGGTGGGGTTACTGGGGCAAAAAAATAAAAATTTGAAACTGATAATATTTTTTAAATAAACTTTTAAAAAAATTGAGGGGGGGGGGGATTGGTAGGGGCTGGCGGGAGGGGGTGGTCGGGGCGAGGGGGGGTAAGAAACTTAAAAGATTGAAGTTGGAAAATATTTTTTAAAATAAGCTTTAAATTTATTTTCACAACTTTAAGCTTTAAATTTATTTCACAACTTCAAAAGTAATTTGAAATTGAAGAAAAGTTTTAGAAAATGTTTTTTCTTAATTTTTGAAAGAAAGTCATTTTCCTTAAATTTGAGAAAAATGAGTTGATTTGAAAAATATTTTATTCAACCAAACATGAGAAAATTAAAAAACATTTTTCGAAAAATGCTTTTCTTCATACCAAACACACCCTCAATTGTGAATTTGGTGAAGAAAAAAAAAGGTATAAGTTGTGAACTTTAATTGGCTTCCTACTTACCATGGTTGTTAAATATGGTATTGTATCGTATTTTATTATTAGTTTAAGAGAAAATACATTTAAAAAGAAATATCCCTAAACTTGACAGGATAACTTACTTTAATAGTTAAACTTACGGAATTTAAATATCCCTTAACATCTTTGAAGTGAATTTAATCTCACCCTAATAGTACAATACCAATCTCACACAAGGAAGTGCACTACACAGGCGCCACATCAATGCCACACTAGATTCAGGTAAAATATTATATTGTAATCTTTTTTTAAAAAAAACAAAGAAAATAAGAGGGAAAGGCAATAATCTCTCTCCACACTAAGGATCTGGTGATATTCTTTTCACCCCAAATAAAAAACATAAAAGGAATTAAGTCCAATTCCAATTTTAATTTTGACTTTCAGTATTAAGAAAAATAACTTCAACTTGTAGACAATAGTGATAAAGCTCAATGCTTTCTAATGTATCTTGAGCCTATATAAGAAAAAGAATTAAAAAGGTAAAATAAAAATAAAGGTACAAAAAGAATGGAAGGTGAGCTGGTAAGAAAAGAAACGACGACATTGGAGAGGGGGTTTGAAGGAAGACGAAAACCATGTGAGTATCTTAAGGGGGATGGTGGCTTGAAGAAGGAGAGGTGGAGGGGGGCGGATATTTTGAAGAAGGAAAAAGAGGGTGGGTGACTTTGAAGAAGAAGGGAAGAGCTGTGTTTTGTTTTACTCACTCAAGTTCTAGCTCTTTCATTATAACTAATGTTTTAGTGACATCTTTTAGGGTTGTAAAATATTCAAATTTGTCTTTTTCTTTTGAATATGTTACTTTGATTTCTTAATGTGATAATGGATATAAGTCGTTTGTGATGTTTGCTTTTGGATCTTCAAGTCAAGTTTTTGTTTATGATTATGTGATTCATTCTTAGAGTCAATTTGGTGGATTTGATCTGATTAGAGCTCGAGAGGCTATTTTTTGTTTTTTGTTTTATTTATTTATTTATTTATTATATATATTATCACTTAAAAGATGTTAAGGGGGTGATCAAACACTCGAATAGTTAAAGTAAGTTAGCTACCAAGTTCAGAGAGATTTTTATGTATTTTCTCTTAGTTTAAGTGCAATATTTATTTTAGTTATTAGTTAAATTTTGCTATATCGTTAAATATAGTATTATGCAACATGAAGGGTTTAAAATTTATGTAACTTAGCTGTTTTTCTTCTCATTTTGTACTTATTATTGAGCACTCATATTTTTATTTTATTTTTAATTCAAAGGTGGACCTAGGGGTGTTTGTGGTTCGATTTGGATCAGTTATTGACTAAAATCTAAACCAAACCAATCTAGTCGTTTTTTAAATTTCTAAAACCAAACCAAATCAAATGAAAAAATAACCATCATTTTGGTTATTGTCAATTTGGTTCAGTTTTTTTGGTTTATTCGATTTGAAAGTAATAATTTTTTTGAGAACGTACGTATCTCGTTAAACTCAAACACCAAGTACATGAACAATCTATAGAAAAGTTAATGTTGGTTCAGCCAAGCAATTAAGCAATATTAGAGTTATCATTACACGAACAAAGTGATTCATATAAGAGAAAGTGTGACTATTTTATGTGAAGTACAATAGGTAAAGACTAAAATAGATTTTCATGGACTTGGATTTGAGATTGTTATACTTGGGCTAAGATGTTGGACTTGAGAAAATGGTAAAATTAAAGACTTAAGTTAATTAAAATTTAACAAAATATTTTAAATTTATTTATGAATAATATTTAATATTTTATAATTTATATATCTAATTTATCGGTTCGGTTTGATTATTTTTGTGGTTGTTTCTTAGTAAAACCAAAACCAAACCAAATAGTATTGGTTTTCAAAATTTAAAAACCAAACCTAACCAAACTATAAGTGAAAAACTTAAAATATAACAAAAGTACAAGATTACAATTGAAAATAAAATGAAGAAATAAATCTCTTCAGGCTGAGGCACGGATATCTCGCTCTCTTTAAGGAGATTCAAACCCACTGCAGCAAATATTTTCACCGGTCCAGCAGTAGTCCTCTTTGACTTGTCCCTCTAGGATACAACAGCCTTCACAAAGTATAACTCAACAACTCTAGATAAGAGTTGAGTCCAAAGCTCCAAAAATAAGAACACCTCCCTTCAACTAATAAGAACTCTCTTTTAGACTAACTCTTTCACCCTATATTTTTCTTGTATGTTGTGTGTACCAAACCAAATGAATACCATCACTATTTATAGTAGAAGAAGTATTTTTAGCAATGAATAGAAAGATAATGATGTAGTAAATAGTGAAGATAAATGAGTTATATAAGAATAATGAAGAATAATGAGTGAAATATACGAGGACATCCAATGCCACTAACGTGCAAAACTGAAGAGTGCACAACCACCATAATTCACAACTTCATTAAAACGTTTATCACCATGAATAGTGGCATTTAAGCCAAATAACAATTGACATTACTCATCCACTTAAAAGGAGAATCAGGTGACCAACAATCAATAGAGGAAGTACTGCCTTAGAGGCAACTCCAACGGACAGAATCAATTTGTCAATGTGGCAATGCAAATAAACATACTTTTATAATATTAAAATGCTTATACTAACACAAATTAAATCACATATCAATTTTTTTAAATCGATTTGATTTAAATTGCGATTTAGTTTGATTGTTAACCATAACCATGAACAATTCTACGTGGACCATATACTCTTTTATTAAAAGTTAAACGATCATAACCTACCTTTTTATAAGCTCTACTCTAGCGTTGTGATGTGCCTTGAAATTAGGGAAAGTCTTAGTTTTCTAGCAATTTCTTCTTTATTATTTTTACATTTCACAACATGAAGGAAAAAAATTCAACTTTCAAGTATTCAATAATCAATTTATGGTTGTTTAATTACTTTTTTGTCTCCGACAATTTATTACATTTATTTTGTCTCTTACTTTTATTTAATATATTAATTCTTGAATATTTATTTATATTATTTTTTATTGATTTTTTGTATAATGAATAAAAAGAGAAGTATGTAGAACTGTTAGAAATTGTCCTTAGACAGTACAAACACCAGTGAAATAGGAGACATGTGAGTACACATGATATGAATTATTTGAGACCCAGAAAACTTATGGTATATAAGAAGAAAATGAAGTAGAGATAGACTTAGATAATAATAATAATAATAATAATAATAATAATAATAATAATAATAATAATAATGTTATACACCCACTAATCCTCTATAATTAAATATGATATACGTCAAAATAAATATGAGCATAAGATAGAGGTAATGTCGCGGTGATAGTTCACTTGATTATACATTTGAATGTTTATCATAGGGGATAGAGAGAATAATTAGAAAAAGGTAGAATGTTACTGGAATACCCATCAAAACTAACTTCAACCTACACACCGATAAATCAATTGAAATTTATAGTAAAATGAAAAATAGTGGAAAGACAGCGAAAATGATATCTTTTCACATTTACTTCTTTTGATGCATTTATTGATATATATAGTTAGTTAGTTAGTTGAATGAGGGAGAAGAAAAAGTTATCACACAACCGCTTTAAAAACTCTTTTTTTTTTTGTCCAACTAGATTCTAAAACTAGTAATTTCTATTTCTTTAAAAAAAAAAACGGCTTCCACAAATATATATATATATATATAGTTAGTTAGTTAGTTAGTTTATATTTTCATGTTTCCTAGAAGTACTTGTCTATTAGATATATGATCATAATGTTCCGTTACTTGATAATGTTGCACTGGGCGAGGATATTTATATTGTAAAATTCCTCAAGGAAGAAAACATGAATCACGTTCTAAATCACGGACACGTGGTTCATAAATAATCACTTTCTCACAGTTCAAAGATGGACACCAAACTTTATTCCGGAGAAAGTAATTCTCATGTACTCTGCTATTTGGCTTAGGCTGCCTCAACTATCCACTGAATTTTACGATGGAGAAATCCTAAAAAGAGTGGGCAACTCAATTGGCAAACTCTTGAAGGTTGATGCATGTACAAGCTCGACCCTAAGGGGGAGATATGCTAGACTTTGCATTCAAATACCCCTAGAGAAACCTGTAATGAGTTTTATCCAAATCGAGAAACAACAACCGATCATATATGAAGGTCAAGGATTTCTTTGTACAAATTGTGGTAGACTAGGTCATTCTGCAGGTAATTGCTCCTACGTAAAGACACAATCAAAACCAAATTTGTCATCAAAGGAAACAAAATCAAATCAAACAGAGGACTGGCAAACAGTAAACTTCCAAAGGAGAAATCGAGATATGAAACTCACACAACGCCAACAATCAGGCTCAAAAACAAAAATCTTGAATTCTCAAATTGCCAACTCAGGTACAGACATTGAGTTTTCCCAGAAGATTCAGGTAAAACTTTATTTTCTCAAAAATTAGCTTTCACATCAAGGAAAATAGAGATTTCACCGTCATCTTCTAGAGGCATTAAATTTTTAAAAAGCCATCTTAATAATAGTGAGTCTGAAAAATCAGCCTCTTCAGCTGCTAGTTATAAAGGTCCTATTACAGAGGATGAAAATAAATATAGTATATTATATTATTTGGAAGTCCCCACTAACAGTTCCACTACTACCTTTTCAAATTATGACATAAAACATAACTTCTTCCATTAACAACAATAATACTAAGAAGAAAGGTAACTTTCCAGCGCCTCACCCTAGGAGACCCTTTCCAGAGAAAGACGAAAATAACCCTCAAGGGCCTACAACAATTATAGACAATAAAAATAGAGGCCCCGATAATTCCTTTTTCTACCAATCAAACATATCTCAATAAAAATAAAGAAGACATGCAAATTGACAACAAGCCAATCTCTGACAATTTGGAACACCTGGCAGTCCCTTTCCAACAAATTGATAAACATCCTAGCGTTTCAAATTCTTAATTTATTTCCCCCAACTCCCCCATGCATGGTTCGACCAATAACTCTCCAAAAAAATCTTCTTATAAAGATCCTCAATCATTATCTCTTTCCAAACAAGTTATATCTAACACTATAAACGATAATAGCTTCACTCTCCATAATGTTCAAACCATCCATTCCCTTCCAACAAAAGATCAAACTCTCCCCATTACTAAGATCACCAAGAGTGTTCACTCCTACCATGAATAACAGATTCCGAACTACATTGCTCAACGCCCTCTCATCTTTGCGAACGAACGGGTGCACCCATTGCACCAGTCCCAATCTTGGATGGAAACTGCACTGGAAAACCATGAAGCAATATTCTCGATGTATATCAATGGAACGGAAACACTCATCATACTCCAAAATCAAAATTTCCTTGCACAACGGATAACAGAGGGAATGAATATAGCAACGGAACATCTATTCAATCACATGTGGATGACAAATATGGTGAACCCTCTTGCTCCCAACCTTGCTCCAGGATTCATGCAAATGATACAAACACTTTGGAATTTACCCCACCACCTAGCTCCATATCCAAACATGCACAACCTGGTGGAAATTCCATTCTTCACGCCTCCGAAAACAATCAATACGAACCCTCTTCTCTTCCCTTGGCAGCCCATGCCAGTCCAACAAGGGCGTCCACTATTTGTCCCCATGACAACACATGGAATGGTACCAATAAACGCTCCTCCTCCTTCAACTATGGTCCCTCAGGAACTAAGAGAAACTATAGGAAGGAGAACCTCGTTTACGGAAATATCAAGTCTCAGAGACTCAGCCCTTTTGGTGTTCTCGGAAAACGAGGACCAAAAATACATTCACAACTGCCCTCTAGCTCTGAAAAATGCTCCTTCAACCTAAGGCCAACACTGAACAAAGATCTAGCAAAGCATGTGGTGTTCATGACCCCAACTATGAGGAAATCCAAATTCCATCTCAGGAGGACGGGGAAATTCTGAACCCTCAAATAACCCACAATCCAATGACTCAACAAACTAGCTTCATCGTGTGGAACACTAGGGGAGTGAATAATGATAATTTTAAAAGGGAACTTATCCGTAATCATAATCCTTGTTTTATGGCTCTTCTGGAAACTAAGATGTATGACCATTTTAACCTTAAAAATGAATTTAACTTTGATGACTACCTTGAAGTCCCTGCGCACGGAAGAGCTGGAGGTATGGTTCTGATGTGGCTCACTAACATGGTTAATGTTTCTCTTAAAAGAAAGGATGATCAGGAACTCCATGCCATGATCCAGGTACTTCCTCACCCTTTTTCTTGGTATTTTGCAGCAATCTATGCTAGTACTGATAGGTATAAAAGAAATGTCTTATGAAATAATTTATAAAACTTTAACTCATATCTTCCTGGTCCTTGGTTAGTTGCGGGAGATTTTAATGAGATTCTTGGACAACAAGATAAGGTTTTTTTTTTTTGGGGGGGGGGGGGGGGATCAACTCTACCTGTAGCTCAAAATTTTGGAACTGCTTAAATAATTGTAACCTTATTGATCTAGAATTTAAAGGGTGTAAATATACTTGGTCGAATCATAGGCGTGTAAGAAAAGATCTTATTCTTGAAAGACTAGATCGTGCTTTTGCTAACAATGACTGGCTAGTCAAGTACCCAATTGCTCAAGTAACGCATATTCCTAAAACGCATTATTACCATAATCCTTTACGCATTTCGCTATTCAAACCTAATTCTAAAACTTTGGCTAAACCCTTTAGACTTGAAAAATTCTGGCTGGAGCACCCAAATTTTAAGAATTTGGTACAAAGATGCTGGACTAATAATGATCTCAACACTGACATTACTGTATTCAAGAATGAAGCTCATATTTGGGGTCAAGAAACCTTTGGTAATATATTTAAAAAAAAGAAGAGGAATATCCTTGCCAGGCTAAATGGTATCCAAAACTCTCCTACTTATCCGTCGAGTCATTTTCTGCAAAACCTCGAAAGTGTTCTTCTCAAGGATTACAATAATACCCTCAAACTAGAAGAGGACTATTGGAAGCTCCGTTCTAGAATAAACTGGATTAGAGACGGTGATGCTAATACCAATTTTTACCATCTTTCTGTCATTAATAGAAGAAGACGGAATAATATTTCTTTCTTCAAAGATGAGAAGGATAACTGGATTACTAGTCGTAAAAAAATAGTAGAACATGCTTTCTCTTATTATAATACTTGCTTTACAACTGAACACTCTACCACTTACTGGAAAGATATTCTAAAATCCACTCCGATCTTTCACAAATTAGATCTCTCCCCGCTAGACAGACCTCTAGCTGAATTCGAAATTGTCCAAGCTTTATTCTCCTTCAAACCCATAAAAGCTCCGGGACCGGATGGTCTTCATCCTCAATTCTTCCAACAGCACTGGCACATTGTAAAAGATTTTTGTTATTAAATATTGTCATGAAATTTTCGACACTCAACAAATCTCTTAATCAAACTTTTCTCTGCCTTATCCCTAAGTTTAAAAATGCTAACCATCTTAAAAACTTCAGACCAATAGGGTTATGCAACACCTTGTACAAGGTAGTGACTAAAATTATTGCCAATCGTATCAAACCTTTCTAGACAAGCTGATTAGTCCTCATCAAATCAGCTTTCTAAAAGGTCGAAGAGCCTGCGATAATGCCATTTTAGTTCAAGAGTTTTTGACTCATATGAATAAAACTAAAAGTAAAAAAGGTTGTGTCATGCTAAAAATTGATTTAGAAAAAGCTTTCGACAGACTTGAATGGTCCTTTGTGCATCGGGCTCTTCACCATTTTAAATTTCCTCCCAAGATCTCTAAGCTTGTGAATTGTATATCTAGCAGTAACATTGCAGTACTGATTAATGGCACTCGTACAGATTATTTCTCACCCTCTAGAGGTATAAGACAAGCAGATCCAATGTCCCCATACATTTTCATCCTTTCTATGGAACTCCTCTCCTCGTATATTAGCTATCAGGTTGATATTCTACTGTGGAAACGCATTACAGTAAGCAATAATGGTCCTCTATTATCGCATATTTTCTTCGCAGATGATCTCACTCTCATTGCTAGGACAAACGATAACTCCATTTACACAATGGCAAAATGTATGGTTATCTTCTCTCGTCTGTCAGACCAAAGAATCAATCCTACTAAATGTAAGGCTATCTTCTCTAAATTTTGTAACAACAATGCTAAACTCTTAACTGAGCAACACTTCAATCTTTCCCCGACTACTCATTTCAGTAAGTATCTTGGGTTCCTCATTCTGAATAACAAACCTAAGCCATCTGATTTTCAACATATTATCGATAATATGAAGAACAAACTTTCCTCTTGGAAGATTAATTTCCTTACACCGGCTGGCCGATTGATCCTTGCTCACTCAACCCTTAATGTTATCCCGGTTCATTCAATGCAATACTTCCATCTTCCTAAAAAAATCTGCAACTGTATTGACAAAATCCAAAGAGATTTTATCTGGAGATCCACTACTCAAAAAAGGAAAATTCACTTGCTAGCCTGGGATACCGTTACCTCACCTAAGGAGTATGGTGGCCTCGGGGTTCAATCAGTCCACATAAAAAACAAGATCCTTCTCACCAGTCTCGCTTGGAGACTCTTTACGAAACCCTCCAACCTTTGGGCTCGAACATTAATTATGAAATACAATTAAAAAAGTCTTCCTAGCCAATCTTTATTTGGAAAAATATTTTCACTGGAAAAGCTATTTGTATCAATAATACTGCGTGGTCCCCAAACAATGGTAAAACTATAAAGCTTTGGTACCATAGATGGATTCGGGATACACCACCATTAAGACAACTGGTATATGGACCCCTAACTAAACGAGATGAAGAATCTACAATCTCAAACCTATGGAACAATTCAAAATGGAACTGGAGAATCTAAACCTTCACATTCCGCCAGACATTATGGACAAAGCTAATCTCATTGCCTTAAACTCAGACACTTCGATAAATGACCAGCCTTACTGGATGGGAAATTCTAATGGCTTATTCACTACCAAATCTGTTCTTCATATTCTTAAGCAACCTACCTTCAACAACTTCCAGCATACTTGGATTTGGAAAATAGAAACTCCGAATAAGATCAAATTCTTCCTATGGTTGTGTGTCCTTAATAGACTACCCACCAGTTCATACTTGCATCACATTGGGGTAATCTTTAATTCTATTTGCAAAGTATGTAAGCAAGAAGAGGAATCTGTCGCCCATATATTCTTACACTGCCATATAGCTAAAAGAAATTGGCTTGACTTTGGTATTGACATACCACAATTTCCCTCACACATACACTGGATTGAAGTTTTAAAAGACATTTCTTTGC
Organism: Solanum sitiens; assembly: GCA_016801875.1. Lineage (NCBI taxonomy): Eukaryota > Viridiplantae > Streptophyta > Magnoliopsida > Solanales > Solanaceae > Solanum > Solanum sitiens. The sequence goes on along the minus strand of JABWTJ010000023.1, from coordinate 672,251 downwards.
CTCAGGATAGCAATCTTCCTAGCTGAAACGACATCTACCCTTTTGCCCTCTGGAATTTATGGATAAATAGAAATCATAATTTTTTCAACAACACAAACTCATCGTTGTTACCCTCTGTGGTTAAAAGAAAATTTTTGGAATTTAGACGACACTCAAGCCATGAGCATAACTCGCAAATCTCAGACCTTATGAGTATTAAATGGCTTTCCCCTCCTACGGGAACTTTTAAACTTAATACTGATGGCTCTTTTTCTAAGGATCACAAAAAGGTGAAATTGGAGGTGTTATTAGAGACCATGAGGGACACTGGGTAATCGGGTACTACCATTGCACATATGCTCAAAATCATACCATGACTGAACTAGAAGCTCTTTTAGATGGCTTGAAAATAGCGGCAGAATACTTCATTGCTCCAATTGAAATCGAACTTGATTCCATTGAGGTAATTGAAGCATTAGAGAATACTCAGCCTATTTATAAAACTAAAATTAACTCTTGCAGGTTGCTTATGAAGAGGTTGGGGAATCCACCGGTCCGCCATAGCTTCCGACAAGCAAACAAGGTAGCAGATGTTTTGTCAATACTAGGTACCAAGCTAACACCGTCCGTAGAAGCTATATTACTATCCACTCCTCCAGATCGCATTCTACCTCTTATCAAGGATGATCGACAAGGAGTAACATCTACTAAAAAAGTATTAAGGACTACTTGTAATAAGTTAGCATATTTTGGAAATTTAGTTGTATTAGCCAACTATGGCAACAATGTAGAGGCTAAAGGTCTCCCAACTTTGTAACTCCTTAATGTTAAATATATTATCTTATCATCCAAAAAAAAAAGAAGATAATGTTGCACTGATTCATATTTACTTATTTCATCCTTGGGGCGAGACCATCAAAATAAAGTGTACATGTCCATGGTGTAATAAAATTATTTGTTTGATCTAGAATATAGCCTACAACAAAAAGGCATAAATTATTACTCTATAAATTTAATTATTATTTGAGATAGGCCCCCAGAGTCCATCCAAATTAATTTAGCATGTTGGATTGATGAAGGAACAACTAGAGACAATATCTTATACTTCCAAAAAAAATGTTTAATTGTATAATTTGAAAGTAGTAACTTGTATATATTGTAAGTTGTAAATTATATTTGTTGAATATGTTGTGTGTATATTTATGAATATCATGTATGTATATTTATTTATACCGTCTATTATGTATGTATCTTATATAATATATTTTGTGAATGTGTATATATATAGTATTATTTGTATGTTTTTTTAGATCTTGATTCAAATTCAAATTTAATTTCAAATTTAACATTGCACTGCAAAAATTTTAAATACTTAAATCATATTATTCCATGAATGATAAAAGTAATTGAAAGTTGAATTTAGAATAATAGATAAAAGCTAAGTGGAAAAGTTTGAACTTTTAACCTTCAAATTTAAATTTCAACTTTCAACTTTGAAATATTTGATCATTTAACTTTCAAACTTTAATTTCACTGGTTATAAGAATCTTAGAATAAAATTGATAACACTACACTACATGATTGTATTTGAAATATCAAATCTATAACGATTACAGTTACTCAAATTAAAATTGATAACACAAATTACGTGATTAGAACTCAATTTTCAAATTTAATTCAAGTTAGAAAAGTTAACAAAAACAAATATTTCGCTGGCCCACCAAAATGGCCCACAAATCCGTTCTATTTGAAGCCCACCACTCAAATCCAGCCTGGAACCGATATTGATTGCGTAAATATTTGATAGGTCGGATCAGTCCGGAACGGCCTATGTAAAATCTGCAACTATTTTATATAATAATAATATATTTAGTAAAATTTAAAATTATTTAGTCATACATGCATATACAGACAGGGGCGGAGCTACCCTTAATGAAGGGGGATTATATTATTTATATATAATTAAAATAAATTTATATGTATATATAGTAGATGTCGAACCCCCTTCGGCTACCTATTTCAACAGATTTTGAACCCCTATATTAAAAATCATAGTTCCGCCTCTATATACAGATGTTTGAACTATTTGTATATCCAACTTTTTAACTGCACCGATAAATTTACTAATAAGAATTGAATATCAATCACATTCGAGATCCGACCGACCCCTATCTTACAGTGGAGGGGCGGCTTTTAATTTAAGTAGAGAACAATCAACATCAAATTAAAAGGTTCAACATAAAGATTGGTTATTTTCACGTCCAAGAGACAATTTCTAACATCAATCATGACGATTGACGAGTACATTAAATTTTCCTTCATAAATGGCTAGGCAAAAAATAAATGTGTCATATTATGTGGCACACAATGTACATTAAATGGTTGCATTTATGTACTCAACTATTTATAACTACATTTATGTATTCTTAATAATGGAGTATTTTCAAAGTTAGCTATTAAACATTTTCTAGATCACCTGATGACTACATTAAAATTTCCACTGATGTTTGGTATATTGCACATCAAGCAGCTGTCTGACCCTCTCTACATTATATGTAAGCTAGATTTAGGTTTTTGGTTTCTTTTTATACAACAATAATAATGTACCTAATGAAATCCCACAAATAAAATCTGGAGAGGATAGAAAGCGCGCACATCTTTTTCACTACCTCATGGAAGTAGAATGACTAATTACGAAAGACTTTCGGGTCAAGTGAAACGAATTCTGGTATAAAAAAGAAGTAGACAATACAAAGAATTGAAACAAAGTAGCCAAAACAACACTAAAATCATGTGATTTTATGTATACAATATGTATATTATACATTCACTTGTCATCAAGTTTAAGAAACAAAGACTTTAAAGCTTGTGGTAAAAAAGCAAGTAATTTGTGTGATTATAAATTATTTCATTACTGATAAAATTAATAGTTTAAATTAAAATTATTATTACATTTGAAAATGTGTTAGATTGACTAAAAGAGAAAGTATGTCCCACAAATTGAAAGGAAGAGAGTATTATATCATACCCCTCCGCGTATCTTTACTTGTCCACTCTACACTAAAAATAGATGTCCAACAATAATATTTGTATAGTTTAAAAAATTAATAAATTATTTATCCATTTGCACCCATTTCATCGGTGTTGTATTAGATATTATTCAATACCTAATATATTTTTTAAAGTATTAAATTTAATATATTCAAAAGGTAATATAATTAGTATTATCCCTAATTTTATTTCTTAAGATGTGTTTCAAGTTAATACTAAACAATTATTATTGATCGGAAAAAAAAATCATATCTTATGTGAGATTTTATGCACGGCTAATTATTTCAAATGTCTAGAAATATGACAGCAGATTTTAGGTAACATCTATTTCCCTATGGTCTACATCCTAGTAAGAAAGTAGTTTAATTAGATTTAGAGAAGTTGTGCTATTATTTAGGTGTACTTTGACTGTATAATATATGGTGGGTGGCATGGGGATTGCTCCCAATCATTTTGTTTACTTGTATAGCCATCCAAAGCCAGGCTTTTATTCACTTGGTGTTTGGACTCAATTGGCTCTAAAATATCTCTAACTCAAACTCCTAGAGATTTTTAGACAAGTCGAAGCAAAGTTCAATTCTAATAAAATTAGGGATCATAAAAGGCTAGTAATATTAGAAAAAAACATATAGATTTTGTTTCTGTTTGTTTGTCTGATTTAACGTTATAATAATATTAAAAGACTTTCAACCGCAATAATAAATAAGCACTTTAATGACGATATAAGTTGTGCTCACAACACAAAAATATAGAGTATAATGTATCGAAATGACTTTTAATCTTGTGATCTTAAACATATCATACGTAGAAAGTTGAAAATTAAAGAAGAGAAAAAAATTATTATTTTTTAAACGAACGAAAAAAGAAAAAGTAAAACAAACGACTTAAAATGAAATGGTTATATCTTTCATCGAGTCTGAGTTAGTTTTTGAAACCTAAGAATACTGGATCAATGCTTAACTCCAGAGTTTCAATTACAACTCAGATGTATTTATGCATATTCATTTTATATTCAAAATTGATAATGCAATCGTGTTCGATCTAAATTCATTAATTAAAGATAGTGTCACTCAACAAAAGTTTTATTAGTTTATGCCCCTTCGTCATAAATCAATAATGATTCCTTGTTTGATTAAGGTTTTCATAGTTATACTATACATTTTACTTCTATTTTTTATGTGTAGATTCAATAAACTTGTTACAGATTCATTTAAAGGTGTGACCTAACTAAGTAAATATAAATATGTGTTCGTGAAACGTAACAATAAATATGAATATAAATTTAATGAAATAATAAAGAGACGTACAAGTTGATCAACGTATCATTATTATTTTTAAAGAAATACTAACATTATTGGTATCATTTAAAAGTAGTGTGCTTACTTTAGTTCCTTTGTCTTTTTTCGTAAGGGAAGACTAGCACATGGATAATGTATGAAGACAAGACATGTACAAACAAAAACGCAAGACAATTCCCAAAATTGATAATACAATTTCTTGGCAACTCCCTTGCATCTTCTCATAATTTAATTATTTGATATTTGCAAATTTTATATGCTTAATGTTTTTTTTCCAGTAAAATATTAATGGTGAAAAGAAGGAAATTGATAGATTAGTAAATATTTTATTATTTTCAAATAGAAAAAGAGAATATCTATGGGGATGGTCATGGTCACTATTTGAGATTTTTGGTAAGTGGGGGAAATTAGGAATCTTTCTACTTTCCCACAACATAATTATGTCCATCCATTCATTTTATTCATTCAAAAGAACTACTTATGTGACCCTCCAACAAATGATGACGTTTTATTTGATGATATTTTTATGACCTTTTTGGGTGTGTTCAGTAGTGAAGGAAAATGTTTTTCATTAAAAAAAATAATAAAGAAAATAAGTGATACTTTACGTATTTTTTTTGTGTTTGATATATAAAAAATATTATTCTAAAAGTATTTGTATATAACTTAAATAAATACTGTTGAATGTGAGAGTGTGGTTGAAGATGAGATGTGTTGGATGATGAGAGGAGACAATCAATAAAGAGTGTCATTTATGAAACTTATTTTTTCTCTTTACTAAGAAATTATTTTTCTCAATTTTAAGAAATTTTTTTTTTGAGAAAATAATATTTTTCAAAATTTTGATTAATCGAGCATGTGCATAAATTGAAATTTTCTAAAGAATATTTATCTCCGCATCAAATACGCCCTTTATGTTTGATATATAAAATATCTAAAAAGTGCTTATTTAAAACAAAAAAAATAGGTGTTTGGACAGTTTGGTCAATTTTTTAGGAGAAAATAAGTGGTTTCGAGGAGGAACATAATTTATTTTTCGAAATATAAAACAGTTCTTTTTCTTCCTAAAAACACTTTTTTAAAAAATGCGTTTGAGAAATGAACGCTTAAAAATCACTTTTAAAAAAGTTGACAAAACACAAAATACCACTCAAAAGTGTTTTTAAAATTTATTGACCAAACATAAATTAGTTCTCATCAAAAAAATTTCTCTAAAAAGCACTCTTAGAAAGAAAAGGAAAACACATTTCAAAATTAATTGATTTTAGAAAATTGATCAAACATATTATAGTTTGATATTAAAGTAGACAATAGCATTTTGCGAGCATGTACTAAATATTTTTAATATAAGAATTATAATTTATTTTACATTTCAATGTAATTTCTAACTATATCAACTTTTTTCTAAAAGAAATTAAAAGATTCAAAATCAATATAAAACTTTGAAGGTTTGGCTTTGGGTGTCATTCTTTTTAAGGAAAGTAACAAAGGTAGAAAAAAGAGTCCTAATCTGACTCAACATGACGTGTGCCAATTTTGATAATAAATTATTCACTTTTCACTTGTGAGATGTGTAAAAATAAAATAAAATACAATTATTGAGTTGGTGCTGCCCAATTGGAACTTTTTTATGTGTATATATAGCGTGTGGTACACGAGTCCTATTAAATAATAATGGCACCATTAATTGTTGAATAGAAAAACTTTCTTATTTCTTATTTTATAGTTTTAATGTGATTAAACGAGAATTATTTCGAGTAAATATTATGTCAAAAGATTTAATACATTAAGAGGAGTTTATATTTATAATTTGAGATTGTTTAGAGGAAATTTGAGTTGCTCGAAATTGAAAAGAATCAGGTCGTTAAGGAATATGAACTACTGCAATGTATTAACTGTGTATATGAATGTATATACCCTTCTGATATATGATTTATACATCATATTTACGGTTTTCAATGACATTATATTAAGATGTACATACATTTCTAATACATTGTTATACATCATATGAACGTTATACACTATTTATGTAATAATCTATATATTAAATATATATTATAAAACTATTTATACAATATTGATATATTATATATACATGCAATCATTTTATTGAAAAAAAATTCGTCACCTGCACGGTTGTGTATTTGTTTCTAATTAACTCAATGTGAGGCATTTTATTTGAAATATATGAAGAAGACATAAGCTTCCAAGGCGTTGCGTATGAATCTTTAAAATCTTCATATTTTGTAAATTAATTTAAGAATAATATATATATATATATATATATATATATATATATATATATATATATATATTGTTGAAAAAGAAGGAAACTGACGATTAACACATGTCCAATGAACCTGATCGAAGTGTCTACAGTGAAGTGTTAAAGATCAAGAAAGCTGATGATTGAAACATGTCAAAGGAACATGTCCAAATAAGCTGGCACTGCTAAAATTAGAGTTGCACTAGAACTATACTACTTATATCTATTAGGATTATATTTCAACTAGGATTAAATTATTATTAGGATTAGATTATTTATTATATAGTAATAATATGTATTATAGTAGGACTTTACAATTCTCCCCCTATATAAAGAGTATGTACTTAACATTATATTTTTAATACAATCTTTGATTTCTCTAGATTTCTACAAATATTACTATATTAATTTATTATTTTTCTTTTTATCTGCTATAAAAGAGAGAAATATTAAAAATATTTCTAAATTAGACATGAATTATTAGTTTCATTCATATATGCTTAAATTTTTGTCAAATATTTCTTTTGACTTTTTCTTAAGAGTCTTAAGTCATTATAAATCACTTACTGTATCATGAGATAAGTCTATATTAGTTATCGAATTACAAAAATTTAAAATTACTTACTATATTACGTGGCCGATCGAAAGATGTACGTCGATTGTTTGTATAGCATGTGTTGTTAGAAAAGAGATATCGCCCACAGAATGAGTCGATGAGCAGACGTTATAGAAATTACGTAGTAGCTAAAGTGTGTCCCAATTAATAACGTCAGAGCCCCCACCTATTCGGAGGCCTCTCTCATTTTCCAATTGATTCATTTTTCTACTCTCAATATTACCCCTACTACTTTCCACTATTCCCGATCTACCCTCCTACTCCCCAATTTCTTACACTCTCTCCCACGCGCCCTGTTTCCCTTCTCTATCGCTACTTTTGTCTGTTCTATCTACGGGTAAAACTCGAATACTTAAAAAGAGTTTCAAATTCGAGACTTATTATTTATGATTTATGAAGTAGTGTTTATTATTATATAATCAACTATGATCTATGTTTAATTGAATAAAAAAAAAAAAATCTGTAATGTCAGTTTGATAAATTTCAATGAACTTTCTTTAAATTTTAATGTTTAAATTTACACGTATATATATAGAGTTATACTATTTATATAAAATAAATGTATAAAAGTGTCACAAGTTTTAGGAGAGTATAGACGACGTCTTTTTTAATTCTCTTTCGTGTTTGAATCCGTCTGCATGGGTCACGAGGTCAACTTTGTTAATCTTAAATTATTAGACTTTATGCAAATAGACAGAATAACGTGACATGTTCTCTAGGAAAATGCAAAATGTAGCTTGTAAAATAACTGAGATTTTACAATTATTTCAAATACTTTTATTATTAGGAAAAATCCATAAATATTCTCCTAGAATATGATCGAAATCTAAGAGGCATACCTTAACTATTCTAAGGTTCTATTACCCGTCTGTACTTATTTTTTTTTGTAATTTTGTGCACCTTTTTGGCTTGCGTGACATCCAAATATCTCCCACGCGCCTCAATTGCGTGGAGTCACGAAGTGTATCACATAAGAAAAAAGGTGTATAAAATTACAAAAAAAATATATTCAAGTGGGTAATATGACCTTAATATAGTTAAGGTATATCTCTGAATTTTGGTCATAGTCTAGATGATACTTGTGCATTTTCCCTTATTAATATATAGAAAAATGTAATAACCAAATATAACCAATGATATTCGACTATCTAGAAGCCAGTTCTTCATGAGTAGGTGTGCCGATTAATGACTAACATGTTTTGAAATAGAATATACTTCCAAAATGTGGAGTATATTCAATTCATTGTTTTGATAAATTACAACTCATGTTAGCGTCGTGGAGTAACGATTGATGATAATTTCATACCTTTTCGCAATGATTGGACTGTTGATCTTTATCTTGACTTGATCGTGTTGTGACGAAAAGATGAAAATAAAAATTTAACAATAAAGAACACCAACAAAAGATAAATAGAAAGAAACACCACCCAAACCTAGTTTCTGTTCGGAACCTAAAACAGGATCTTTATGACCTACGAATCCGATCTCCACCGTTCAAATCAACCACCAAGATGTCAGGAACCCTCAGTCCAAATTTCAGCCCGATCCAGCGGTTAGTTAATCGGGAAACACGATCTGAATGTTGCTGGTCGAAGAAAAAAGATTGCAGCAAAAGAACCTTTACCTCTCTCTTTTCTCTTGTTGAAAGCTCTGTCAAAAAACCTCTCTTATGTCCTAATGTCTTTCAAAGACAATACCAATGAGCAATTGAATTATTCTCTCAAGACCATCCTTTATTTATAGAGTTGTGCTTTTCCTTACAAAGTCAAAACCAACTACAAATAGGATTACAATATCCAATCCTTTTCCTAATGGAATTGGAAACCAAATAAAAAGAATAGTTCCAATCCTTTTCCAAGTAAGATTAGGCCATGGGCCTTTGGCTGGAACATGGGCAATAACCCAACAGATCGTATATGTTAGAATGAGAAAGATTTTGATAATTGACAAATACAGGAACAGGTCAAAGATTCAGGTTGCGCGACGTGTTCCTTACAGACCAAATCCGACTTGGATAAGGAGAACGTCAACCACGTGAATTAGAAGTTATAAAGCTGTGGAATTATTGTTTTTTCGACAAGCAACCAGTACAAAAAGTTTCCTTTTATAAAGAAGTTCAAAGCCAAGTAAAAGAAGGAAAACTAATTCCTATTTAAGGAAATCTATTTAAGGAAATTGTGTTTTCTTATTTAAGAAAATTGTGCTTTCTTATTTATTTAAGGAAAATTGTGTTCATCCAAGTTAGAGCGTAACAAGGATTTCGAGTTCATATGCAGTATTTTGTAGAAACCATATCAAGTAGAAGTCAACAAGGATTTGGAGATGGCAAATACAAGTTGAATTCTACAAGGATTCATTGAAGTTTTTATCTATAAATAGGGAGCTATTTTCATCAAAAAAGATAGCGCACTTACATAGAGAGAAGATCAAAACACGATCAAGAGGTTTGAAAGAGTTTTGAGATTTATTGGGAGTGTTGCAATTTGTGAGGAAAAATTGTAAGATTGTATTCAAGAGTCTTGATTACAATCTGAGTTTTGTGAGTAGGAGTTGTTCGACAAGTTGTAGAACTTGAAGAACATTAGAAGATATAAAACCGTGGGTTTTTGTGTCTTTGGATAGCTAAAAATTAGAGTTTATAATTTCTTAGCTAGGATTAGAGTTTATAATTCCTTAGATTACATAGCCTTGTACTCTTGTGTTGAGACTTGAAGTTTAATAAAAGTGGAGTAAAATCCTACAGAGGTGTATGTCGTGGTTTTTACCCTTAAGAGTTGGGGTTTTTCGTGTTAAAATACTGTGTTATTATTTTATTTGCTTCACAAAACGTAACTACTGTAATCTGCAAAGGAACATATAGAATAAACATGTTCCTAAGGCGAATTTGGGGTAAGAATTTCAATAGTATATAACTTGATATTTGATATGGTAGTGAAGGATTTATGAATTCATCAACCATCAATATAGTTTTATATTGAATAATGAATAACAAAATTAGAATTCAAAAACTGTAAATTAAACAAGATTGAAGAAATATTAAGAACACTTTTAAATTTCGCACAAATTATTAGTTTTATTCTTAAATTATAGACAGCCTTAAAAATATTTTTCTACTTGAGTAACTGAATTTAAATACACCACTGATCTTATCACATAAGTGAAATACACCCATTAATTTTCGTCAAATTTAAAAGTATTTTTAATGTTTTCTTAGTTTTTATTAAGAGTCTCATGTTCCTACAAGAGTTTGTTATATCATGTAGTAGATGAAGAGTGTATTTAAGTTCACTTAATTTATAAGATAATTTTTTTTATAAGACGATCAATAATTCAAAAACAAAATTAATAATTTACATCAAATTTAGAGGTATTTTCAATACTTCTCTCCTTAAATAAATCTAATTTAATCCATTTACGTTTTACTATTAAAACATTGTTTAGAATTGAATACTACTCTCCCCCTCTCTATATGCGAAACAATATTTATTCATGATTGACTTGGTACACTCCTTCAGAAGCTATAAATAGAAATGTAATTTTAGTACATCACCTTTTGAATATAATAAATACAATATCTTAAGAAATATAATAAAAAATGATTATATTTAATAACACAGATTAATTAGAAACTAAATATGAAATTATAAAATTATAATTATTATTAAACATCTATTTTAATATACTAAACAAGTATCGTCCAATCTATTTTTAGATGGTGAACACGTATGAAGCAATAAAGGTAAAGGTAATGTATAAATGTTTCTCTTTTGTCGTGTAGTAAGCACCTCATTCTCACTTCCCCTCTCGTGCGAGTCATGTAAGTTTCTCACATAAAAACCATCCACCCCCCTTCTAATAAGACTAGGGGGTTATGGCAATCCCCATAAACACAGCATAACTTACGTAGTATGTTACTTTGTGATGTAACATCATTTGCCACCTTCCCATTTATATAATAAAATCCCTTCCCTTTTCATTTCTACCTAAAACAAAATAATCAAATCAAATCCTTCTTCTTTTCTCTCTTTTTCTACATGATGATGAAAACTAACAACTTCTACGGAGAAGGCGGGGTGCGTCTAGAACTCACCCCAACAACCACTTCCCCGCTTGCTATCGACGTGACGGAGTCTACGGAGATGAGAATTCAACGTCTCATCTCCGAAAACCCCGTCGTAATCTTCACTCGTTCCTCTTGTTGCATGTGCCACGTCATGAAGAAATTACTATCTGCTATTGGTGTTTACCCTACTGTAATTGAAATAGACGAAGAAGAGATCGCTGCCTTACCTCCCTCCGCCGCCACCGGAGATCTTGACGATCATCATCACGTTAATAATATTCCCGGAGATACTCCGGCGGTGTTTATTGGTGGGACACGTGTCGGTGGATTAGAGAGCCTTGTTGCACTTCACTTGAGTGGTCGACTTGTTCCTAAGCTTGTGGAAGTCGGTGTCATCAATCATGTGGTATAGTAAAATTTACATCTTTTTTATTTTTTATATTTTAATCTAATTGTCCACAATTAAAAAGACTTTCATCTTTAATTACTTCATAATTTCGTCTAGCTAGTACCAAGTGTTAATTAAATAATGGACTACTCTCTATCTGTATTTTTAATTGTATTTTAATGAAAGCTTAAGTGTGTTGCTTTTTTTTTAAATATAGTTTTCTTCCCTTATTTGGGATTTAATTTACTTTTAAACAAAATGACTAAATGGGGCAGCTATTAAATAGTATTTTCATTTATTTTTTTCAGCTTGAATATCCCTAGCATTGACGAAGAATATTCTTTAATTATTTAACAATGAATTACAACTGTTAAACAAAATATTCAATCACTTACCATAACTTTGGGATCGACGCCCTTCTTTTTATTTATCTTGACGTAAGCCATTTGCTCAAAAGCAAAGAAAAATAAAACCTCCTGCACTATGCTCGCAGTTTTCGAATTTTGAAATTTAAATAAATTTATTCTTTATTATAAAATTATTATGATTTATAATATTTTTTTATATAATTTATAAATATATAATTTTTATTTTTAAAATTAAATTTAAATAGTTTAATTCTTAAAAATTTAAAAGAATCATATGATTTGAGAGAGAGAGAGTAGTAAATGAATTATAGTCCTTATTGTTGGTTGATAAAATAGGTATTATATTCCATAAGTGGAGGAAGAGAGAAAGTGTGAAAAAAGTATATAAGAAGAATAAAATTGGAAATGAATCTTTTAGAGAATTGAATGATGGAGAGAGTGAGTAGAAGAAAAAGAGGAACCTTCAAAATAATTGGTGGGCAAGAAAAGAAAGAGCAGAACAAAGTAAAGCAGCAGTTGCTTTGGTTGGTTTTGGTGCTTCTAACCTTTAACTATTTCCAAAAGTTTTTTGAAAAAAAAGCTAGTTTGGTTGCCAGAATTTTTTATTTTTTTATGTGAAAAAAAAACCCCCAGTGTTTTGGCATAAAAATTCTAACAAGTTATTTGAAATTTAGACAAACACTCAAAATCCTATTTTCACTTTTTCTTTTAAAAAAAATTACTTTTAATTTTGTATATTAACCCGTATTTAAATTATATTTTTATGTTTGTTTTTTAAAGTATTTAAATTTCAAATATTTGTTGTATGGTCAAACACAATTTCAACTTCTAACTTTGATTTTAAAAATCTTAAATAGAATGATTTTATTTTTCTCATGATCCAACACTACTAATGTGTTACTCCATATGTTAAGATGTGAAGTCTTGAAAATAAAACACCCAAATTATGATCGGAGTAGGATTGTGAGTAAATTTTTTTTATGGGAAAATGGTAAAAAATGATCTTAAATTATGTGAAAGGAATAAAAATGCTCTCTGTGTATTAGGGCTATGTATCGACCGGTTCGGTTCGGTTTTAAAGTTTATTGGTTATCGGTTTGTAGAGATGCTAAACCGTTATAGAACCATTAAGATATTGACTTATTGGTTATTGGTTTATCGGTTTTTGATCGTTATCGGTTCGATTATCGACTTAACCATTAAGATTTGACACAAAAGAAAAAATATTGAAAATCACTTAGAAATAAGGTGACAAACCAAATAAACCATGCACTTGAGTTCACAAGTTACATCTTGCTCAAAAGCAAACACTTTTACATTGTAGAATAATCAAGTGTTTGAGACGATAAAAAATAAAAGTAGGAAATTAAACTCTAAGTCGAGGACTTTATATACAAATTGGTATAAATATAATTATTTAATTTACTATCGGCTTATCGGTTAACCCATTAAGAAAAAACTTTAATCCGTTAAGAACCGATAATCCGATAACAAAAAAATTCAAAACCGTTATCAAAACCACTAAACCAATAACCCAATACTATAAACCAATAACTTTTTTATCGATTCGGCTTACCGGTTTCTGTTCGATTTTGAACAGCCCTACCGTGTATAGTTTGGCTCAAAAATATTCTTACCTCAATACTTTGGTTCAAAAACACCCTTAAACTATGCGAAAGGAACAAAAATGCCCCGTATGTAGTTTGATCCAAAAATGCTCGTCATCAATATTTTGATCCAAAATTTCCTTATTGTTATTTAATGGGTGAAAAAACCTCATTTTCTAAATAAATATATTATTATTTTCTTTTAACATATTTTTTTTTTGATTAATTTTTTAAAAAAAATTAGCAAATGTTTTTCTTACTATAATTCAGAAAAAAAATAAAAAATGAAAATATATTTATTTTATCATCAATATTTTTTATTGTTATATAAATATAAATTAACGATAGATATACTATGATCTTATATATATGACATCTATTATCTATCGAAAGGGTAATGAAATTATTCTATTTTACCTGATAAAATGAGATTAAGAAGAAAAAAAATATTTTCAACATTTTTATTTGTTAAAGTGATTTTAGAAGAAAGAAAACTAAAATAGTGTTTCTTAATAATATTTAATTAGGAAGAAGATGTGTTTAAAAAGAAAAAGGGCATTTTTGAGCAATTTTATAACTATAGGGGTATTTTTGGATCAAAATATTGACTTTAAAGACATTTTTAAGTCAAACTATTAACTTTAAGGATATTTTTTGAGCCAAACTATAAACGAAATTCCTTTTACATACTTTAAGAACATTACAAATCTGTTTCCCTTTTTTTTATTCTTAATTAGAAGCTTTATATTTGAATTATGATGATCTAATGAAGAAAATAGGTATTACTAATTCAAATTAATTTAAGTCTCGAATCGTATACGGTATAGTAAGCAGGAAATAATAAACAATCTTGAAAATGAAATAGAGAAGGGCCAAAATTACATAAATGCATCAATTAGATCTACGTCGTCTCGTGTAGTTAATGTCGTCGACCCGTCGTCATTGCGGGGCAGCGTCATTTCACGTGTATCGCTTTTTTTTTTTTTCCACCCTGATATTTAAATTTAATGTTGGATTTTTGATAAATTTGAATGTACACCGTAGAGATATTACAAATAATTCTTTTGATAGAATTTTCTTTATATCTTGGATTCGAGTCTGAGATCTTTTGTTAAGGGTTGTTTTTTACTTTTTTGCGATCAAAATTTGCATCCATGTTTGGTTGCGGTAACTGATCTGAAATGTACACGTAACTTTCTCCATTTTAATATATTTGTATGATTTTGATATAATATGATTATAACAAAATAAATATTTTTAAATTTTATAAACTAAACATGTATAGCATATCAAAATATCATTTAATTCTATCATATTAAATATATCATGCGAAAGTAATTTTTTCTAAAAAATCAAAAAAAGAAAGAGATATTTATTTTAAACCGGACAAAAGAAAACAAAAGAAATAAATTAAAACAAAAAGTTAAATAAAATAAATGTTTTTGAGTTTGTATCGTTTGAGCAAGGAAAAGTAGAAAGCTAAAATATTAGATGTTACTAAGTGCTAATTATAAAGAAATTCATAATATTACTAACACAAAACAGTACTAGATAAACTACAATTTCTCAATCGAACTCTATCACCCAAAAAACGATAAAATCGAATAGATAAACAATTTCAAAGCAATCAATGATATACAGGAACAATTTATTCAAAAACGGTCCAAATGCAGAGGATTAAGGAAAATAATAAGAAGCATCATACTTGTGGTATCTAAACGATGATATCAATGACTTGTTATTGCTATTTGTAATTTATATGATTTTTTTTTTCAGTCTAAAAAAGGAAACATTTTTATATTTAGTATGTCACTTGTCGTAGTTTATGAGACATATTTCAAATTTTGAAATTCAAACAAATCTATTTTGACTGTAAATTTTTTATATATCTTCTAAATATTGCAACTTATAATACTTTTTACATAGTTTACAAACATATAAATTTCATTTCAAAAAATTTGAAGATTATATGCGCATATTTTCGATTAGAATTAAATTGTTTAACTCTCGAAAAACAAAAAATGTCACACAAATTATAACGAAGGAAGTCAATTTACCTTAAGAATGATTTCTAACCACACAAATATCAATAATTTATTGGTAAAAATTAAAAGCCTTATTTTCTTATTTACATTATACAAATATCAATAATTTATTTGTTTTTGTTCAATTTTCATGGGGTTAAATCTTTCTTTATGGGAAGAGTCTGATATATGTATAGGAAAATGTTTGTACTGTTTTATTGGTTTTGATTTTACATATAACTCTTTAAAAATTAAAAATAATTAATGCAATTTAAGAGTTTCGATAAAAACACTTTTTAAAATTGAACAATAAGTGAAGATGTCATCGTACGAGATATATAGTATTCAGGTTTTGTCAAGTCATGCATGTGTTTGTAATGAACAAACAAATAAAATAAAAAAGTACTTGACAAGATATTAATTACTGTAAATAATATAGATCATGAATATCAACTAGTAATGAGATATCAATTTTACACATCTTTATCTCTATAGAGAAATGTGTACTATTATGCAACTATTCGTCTTTTAGTCTCCTTTGATGTGTCGCTCTTTGATTTGATATAATATCTTATTTTTAACTCTTTTTTTTCAAAATTTTGTGATTTAAAATTATACTTAAATACTTATGGTTGTCTGCCTGAAAATTATATTAAGTAAAATGAGAATTTAAATTAAATTGTTTATAAATATAATAAGGTGATATTTTTTAAACAGACTAAATAGAAAATGATGTTACGAAATGAAACAGACAAAATAAATAGTGTTTAAAAACTATTTTGATTTAAAAAACTTAAAATAAGTCATCCAATACAAGTTTTAAAACTATATGAAAAAGGAGATCAAATAATTTCAACCAGGTCCAAATCATCCTATATTCGAAAAGTACGTTCCAAATAATGCTTGAATCACGAAGAAGAAAATTCAGATACAAGAATTAAGAAAAGAAATATATTTGCATTCACACCATTTTATCAAAAAAAATGTTTTTTCATTTATTATAATTTAGTTTCTATCGCATTAAAATTTATTGCAAATAATTTTATTAAAAATCATCTGTAATTAGAAATTTAACAAAATCAATCAAAGGGTATCTGATGATTTTCTTGCGAAACTAAAGCATAGTAATAATGTCTTTAAGTGTCACTTTCTCCGTTTATTTTTAATTATCATAATTTTTTTTAGAGTTATATTATAAAAATTTTGACTAACATTTTACGATGTGTTTTCATCATATTGATATACAAAAAAATGTAATTCAGATGTATTACTTTTCGTATAGTTTTTGAATATCTAATTCATTTTTGTTTAATATATTAAATTAATATAATTTAATTTAATTTTAAAAATTAGTTAAATAACTTTTGAAAATCGTAATTAAAAATAGACGTAGGAAGTATATAATATAGTAAGAAAAAGTTAAAAATTAACAACTTCCATAATTTCGTCTATTAGTGAGGAAAGTCATTTTCTTTTCTTTGTTGAAAAATATTTATTTTTAAGATATATTATTTGATAATCAAACATCTAATCACTTTCTGAATTAGATTGTAGTAAGTTTTGTGTGAATATGGTTCACTCATCTAGAAGGGTATGGATGGGTTGTTCACCCAATACCGCTACTATTGTTGGTGTTGATGAAACGATAGTGATATTATAGTACCAATTGTTGGTTTACCTCCTTTTGTTGTTCACGCGACGTTTGATATCAAAATTAAAGTTTGACTATTTTAAATTTATATCTCATTTAAAAGGAAACGTTCATTATAAAGAAAAATTATATATTTGACACTCAAACTCAAAATTTCAGATTAAAAAATGAGCAATCTCATTTGCTGCATCACACATTTGTCGTTGGTTTACCTTAAAGGCCAAACCACAATAATGTTTTTTTAATCCTCTGTCGGCTTTCCCCATTGATATATAAGGTTAGGTTTGTTATTAAGGAAAATATATGAAAATTAAGCGATTAAAGAAATATTTTTAGTATTTAATAAATAAATAAATATTAATCTATTAGTGAAGTCTCCAAAACAGATACTAAAATATGAGATTTATAGTACTTATTATAAGTTTGATAAAAAAAGGGTTTCTTTTCTCGAGTCCGGAGCCTAAAGGGTACAAAATATTAACAAAAATTTCAAAACGGTATATAAAATTTTATATTAACCAAAACGGCAAAATCGCTGCACCAACAGCGATTTGCTCCACCGGAAAAAGCAAAATCGCTGCCTCTTTTTTTAAAAAAATGAAATCGCTACCTAGGCAGCGATTTTAAATTTTTTTTTTTTAAAAATCGCTGCCTAGGCAGCGATTTATAATTATTATTTTTTTTTGAAATAAGGTAAATCGCTGCCAAAGGCAGCGATTTACCAAAAAATTTTTTTTTTTTAAAAATATGGGCAGCGATTTCAAAAAAATATTTTTTTTTTGGGTAAATCTTGTTCAATCGCTGCCTAGGCAGCGATTTTATAATTTTTTTTTTAAAATATGTAAATTGCTCAACAATTTTATAAAAAAAAAATTAAATTAAAATATAGAAATCGCTTTCTCAAAAAAAAAATTATTTTTTTTTATTAATTATTTTTTCTCATGGATTTTATTTTGGAGGGTAGTTTAATCCCAAAACTTTTTGAACATCTAGAATGTTTCATGGAAAAAGAAAACAGCTAGGTAGGTATTCTCTTTTTCTTTAATTATCTTAATTCTTAGCCAGTTTGGAGTTTTGATAAAGATTTCATGAGAAAAAATTTTTTTTTATTGAGAGGCAGCGATTTCCATATTTTAAATTTCTTTTTTTTTTTATAAAATCGCTGAGCGATTTACATATTAAAAAAAAAAAAATTATAAAATCGCTGCCTAGGCAGCGATTTAACAAGATTTACCCAAATTTTTTTTTTTTTAAATCGCTGCCTAGGCAGCGATTTCCATATTTCAAAAAAAAAAATTTTTTTTTTTGGAAAATCGCTGCCTTTGGCAGCGATTTTCTTTATTTCAAAAAAAAAATAATTTAAAAAAGATTATAAATCGCTGCCTAAAAAAAATGTTAAAATCGCTGCCTAGGTAGCGATTTCATTTTTTTAAAAAAAGAATTCACATTTTGCAAAATCGCTGCAGAGGCAGCGATTTTACTTTTTCCGGTGGAGTAAATCGCTGTTGGTGCAGCGATTTTGCCGTTTTGGTTAATATAAAATTTTATATACCGTTTTGGAATTTTTGTTAATATTTTGTACCCTTTAAGCTCCGGACTCTTTTTTTCTCAATACAACAACCCCTGATCCTATGTTATATTTATTTTTTCTTCATTAGATGTCCAATATTCGTATTGAAGTATATATTTACTACCTCCAATTAAGAGTACCGTAATATTTTCAATTATTCCATCATAGTCCATGTTGGTGAACAATCCTCCGTTAGTTGAGAAGAGACTGAATTACTTATAATCTTGTGAGGTGTAGTTCGAAATCGAAATTCTATTATTATTTAATTTAATTTATCCAGCTTAATGAAGTTCTCCAAATACGTATATTATAAAGTATAAGTCAAAGCTCACTGAAGGTTTCTGTGCAACACAAAAACATCTTTTATCTGTTGTGATATACTCAAAAAGGGTACATGAAGGAGAAAACTAAGAGCAAATATCTTTTCCCATCCAAAATGAAACACATAATTTTGAAAGAAAATGGTAATATAAGTGATAGGGATATCAATATATAGGAACAAAAAAATCTTAACCAGCTAAGATTTTAATCCGTCCTACCCCGTCTTATTAAGCCCCGCCCCATTTATATTAACTTCTCTTTTATTTTTCACCTCACAGTATGATTGTTAAAGAATGACAAAAGTCCCACATCGGTGGTTAATGAGATGGGTGGACTCCTTATAAGGCTTGAACAATCCTCCTCTTTTTGAGCTAGCTTTTGGGGTATGAGTTAGGCCTAAGACCTAATTTAACAAATCAAAATTGCCTATGCACCATATGCTAAGCACTGGGTGTGAGGTGGGGTGTTAAATAATGACAAAAGTCCCCTCCTAATCCGAGTTAAATAATACTTCTGATACAATTATTCGTATGGTTATGAAAAAGATTATATAGTAATTCGAATTTTCGCCCTGTCTTGTCCTACCCTAATTCACTAAAAACTATTAACAATAATATTTTATCATGCTTCACCCTATCTTACCCTAATTAAATTAAGTGATGAATGATGACAATAGCAAAGACACAATCACCCACTACTAATACTTTAAACACTGCTCCCACAACCCATAACCCCACAAATTTGGTGTGTGGAATCCTATGTGTCACTAACTCATTGGTTCATTTTATTTTTGTTCTCATATTAGAAGAATCTTTAACAATACAGCCCAACCTCAAAAAGAATCTACAATTGAATCTAAGAAAAAGTACTCACCAAAGTGCCACACCTTCCAGCACTCAATCATGCAAAGTAATGAATAGTGTAATGCATTATTATTATTTTATCAAAATACTTTAATATTTCATCAACAAAAAAGAAATGGGAAACAGATCGATTGCAACCTAATGTTTTCTTGTGCCCCACTTGGCAAAATTTTCTTAACGACAAGGTTTTGTTATCACATTAATTTTAGTCAAAAGTTGTGAAACTTTTTAAGGTCTTCATTAGATTTTGAAGTTTACAATATAAATTTATATTATTCCTAAATTATAAGTTCAAGTTTAAAATTGTTAATTTTTTAATGAATTTTGCACACATACATATATGTTCCACGTTATAAATAATGAATTTGGATGAATATACTATCGTGGAAGAGCCCCTATTGATGCACGACCTCATAAAGAGATTTTAATTTTTTTCAAGAATTGAATAATAATAATATACTCCATGCAATTTGAAAGTGATTTAGAAAAAGGATAGAATATACACAAATTTTATGAAGTAAGAAGATAAACAATGCAAATTATGTGAAGTTAGAATAATAAAACATGAATAACAAATTGAAAAGATTGATATAACAATATCAAAATCGTATTGGGATTAATTTGATAGATTGTTATAATGATATTTAAATAATATTAACTTGTTACAATACAATGCTTGAAATTTGAAGAAGACACTAAAAGGCAATTTGATCTTTTTGTGAACCCACAACAATGGATTTTGAATAATAGAAAAGATTTGATTGTTTTGGAAACTTCATAATGTTAAATAATAAGAGGATAAAAATATTGAAAGGGGATAGAAAATAATATTATGGGTTTAGATCAATCGTCAGGATACAAATGTGAAAACATAGATAGCCTCGTAAGAAAGGATACAAAATCACCTAAAAAAATATTTTATTTCTCAACTATTACAACAAATCCCGCATTAAATAAGACAAGAAAAATGTTATTTTCTACCAAAGAATTTTCTTAAATGAGAATTTATATAGAGAGAAAGAAAGAGAGAACACAGTGAAATTTTATTGATAAATTCATATTAAATTTTAGACTAATCCATGGATATATGTATCAAGTCAAATTATTGGTTATCAAAGTCGAATTAATATTTAAGTCAAAATTTATGATTTAAGTAAAGTCCAAATTACATTTGGATCAGCCCATTAAGTTAACAAGACGAGCCCAACTCATATTCTTCAAGTCCAAGGACCAAAATTTCTTGAACGAAAATATCCCTAAAATCCTAGCTCAAGCCTATATAAAGAGGTCTTCATAAGACCAAGAGGAAAAAGAAGAAAAAGAAGAAGACACATAGAAATACATTGAGAATCCCTGCTCTTCACTAGTGATCTGCAAGTCTTCCACATACAAAGAAGTCTTCTATCCAAGTGTTGAGCCGCAAGTACAAAGAAGTCTTCGCTCCAAAAGTTGAGCCGCAAGTATTCCATCAAATCAAGAACATCATTGAAGAGAAGAATCATGGGATTACATACCTTTTCTGAAAGATTTTAGAAAAATTGTACCCTTCGCATAAATTCAAATACAAATACTGTTGTTTGCTTGCTATTTTTCTTTCCTGTTTGTTGTGTTTCAGAATTGAAACTTTAGACGCATACAAATTGGCACGCTCAGTAGGATAATCTTTACCTCTCACGTATTCTCTTAAAAAATCAAAGTTAAAAAACATCGAGATGACTTTCAAAAACATCAAATTCAAAATCTACATCTGCATTAAATGCATTTGTATCCGCATCTAGATCTGCATCTGCATCTGCATCCGCAAAAACATAGATCCGAATTCTGCATTGATGTGGAAAACATTCTTGATGTTACTGCGAAATCATGAGACTTGTCACAAGTAACCAAGTAAAATTGATAGGACAATAAGCCTCACGAGTGCCGTCCAAATCTGCTATTGTCTCATCTCCAAAAGGTGTAAAGTCTCATGCAAAAGCCGTAAAAGAAAACATTGTTGAAATGGTCTAGAGGGTTCTTTCCCAATTGAGCCTATCTACATCTAAAAAGCCTTTCGACCAATAATGATGTCTTAAGCACGGTATCTCACCCACATAGCATGTTCACATCTCATGTTTGAAAAAACCAATTATTCTCCATCACCTACGATGATAATGCAAACAATGATGGTCGAAACTTCTACCATAGAATAACAACTTGCAAATTCGACGAGAGCAATTGAAGGCCCATTAAAGTATATCAAAGGCCAAGTCATTTAAATTACCAAGTTGACAAACATGATGGAGAATATGGAGAAAAGAGAATCCACCCAATTATGTGCAAATCTTCATGAAACTCAGGAGAAAATAGAGTCCTTCACAAAACAAGAAACAATCATCAATGTCACACTCCTAGTTTTTCCTCAAAATTATGTTTATATTTTGAAAGAAAAGAGTTTTTTTCAATTAAAGTGACATTCCAAAAAGAGATTATTTTATTTATTCAGAGTCGCCACTTGAAATTGACTTTTGGTGTTCCAAGTCACCTTATATACAATTCCGGCATCAAGCCACTTTATAATTTCTTTTCTTACCACTTCTTTCATCATAGGGTTTAGAAGGCGTTGATGTTGTGCAGCGGGTTTGTGATCTTCTTCCATATAAATTATGTGCATACACAACGCTGGACTGATCCCATGGATATCAGCCATCTGCCAACCAATTGCTTTCTTCCGCTGCTTTAGTATCCGCAATGAAGCCTCAACCTGTTCATCTAACAATTCTGTAGAAAGTATAACAGGCAAAGTTTCATTAGTACCTAGATATGCATACCTTAGGTGCGCCGACAGGGTTTTTAGTTCCAGCGTAGGTGCTTCTTCCATCGATGGTTTTGGTGGAGGACCCAACTCGCGATCTAATGACTTCACTTGAGTTCTGCGAGTCTCTACTAGAGCTAGATTTAAACATGATTTCAACTCTTGAGCTTCAATATCCCCCTCTAACTCATGACTCCCTAACACTTTTTCTAATGGATCATTAGGTATAAGTACATGTGAATCTACTATATGGTCAACCACCGTAATGGCCGACAACTCTTCATAGATAGAAGGATGTTGTAAAGCACGGTAGACATCAAGTACTTCAACCTTATAATGTACCCTCATGATTAGTTGACCAGTTGCTACATCAATCAATGCTCTACCCGTGGCCAAGAAAGGACTTCCCAAGATGAATGGGACTTCAAAATCGAGTTCAAAGTCTAAGACCACAAAATCTACAGGAAAGATCAATGACCCTACTTTTACTAAGACATCTTCTACCACCCCCTCCGGCCTAGCAATGGATCTATCCGCGAGTTGGAGAAGAACCATGGTTCTTTTCAGACTACCCAACCCAAGCTTTTGATATAAGATAAGGGCATCAGATTTATACTAGCCCCTAGATCACATAACCATCGGGCGTGAACACTTTGCCTAATGGTGATTTGCACAGTAAAATAATCCGGATCTTTTAAATTTTTAGGCAGTCTATTTTGGATTCTTGAGTTGCACTCCTCAGTAAGTGCTACAGTTTCTTACTCTGTGAGCCTCCTTTTTCTTGCCACAATGTCCTTCACATATTTAGCATACTTCGGGATACCCTGCAAAATGTCAAGCAAAGGTAGATTAATGTGAACCTGTTTAAGAAGAGAGAGAAACTTACCGAAGCATTCATCTTTATTCTTCTTCTTTAGCCTTTAAGGAAACGGAGGTGGTAACTTCTTTTGAAGAACGGGTTCTTCAACATTTGGGCTTTTCACTACCTCTTCCACTTTCTTCTCCTTGGTGTTTACCTCGTTGTTCTTCTTTCTTGGAGCTAATTCCTCCAATTGTAGTCCACTTATAGTACTCACAGCATGTAGTTGCCTTGGATTAAGCTCAGTATTACCGGGCAGCCCACCTTGGGGACGCAAGTTCAAAGAATTTGCCACTTGCGCAACTTATTTCTCTAAGCTCATTTGGGATATTTGGATATTTCTAATGTTCTCATCCTGCTTATCTAGTCTAGCATTCAATTTGTTTCCCATTTGAGACATGAGCTTTTGGAACAGTTCTTCATTGGTCATCCCCCCTTTTGGTGCACTTAGGTTTACACTTTGGTTGGGGTTTTGGTATTGTTGTCCAGCCCCTTGGTTTCGGTATTGGTTTGTACCTTGTGCATGATTCTGATTTTGGTTTCCACCCCAAGAGAAGTTAGGATGGTTTCTCCAACTAGGATTGTAATTATTACCTTAGTTTTGTTGGCTTTGTCCCCTTTGCATATTCCCTACGTAGTTTACAGAATCTGGGTTTGCCTCACATTGCTCAGTCTCATGGACTTCACTACCACATACCCCATCTGTTTGTTGCACCACATTTACATCTGCTTGATTTAAGGCTTACTGCTTAAATTGAGCAGTCATAGTATGTTGCATTGCGTCTATCTTAGCATTTAAAGTCGTAGGTTGGTCTACATCTAAGATCCCTGCAGCTCTTTGAGCTGTGGTTCGAGAAGTATCCCCTTCATACCCTTGATTCCCTTCCGACAGTTTATTAAGCAAGTCAAAGAATGGTTCACTTGTTATGGACAGGGCTTGTCCACCGGCTGCACTATTGAGAAAGGAACGAGCATTATACTCTAAACCCTCAAAGAAAGCGTGAGCTAGTACTTCATTAGTCTACATGTTGTGTGGGCAAGCATTCAACATTTGTTTGAAGCGCACCCAAGTTTGGTACATGTCTTCCCCATTCCTTTGGACAAAGTTTATTATCTCACCTCTCAGTTTGGCAATTTTCTTTGATGGGTAAAATTGACTTAAGAACTTCTTTGTGAGACCATCCCAAGTAGTGATAGAGTTTGGTGGTTCAGAATCTAAATACCGTCTAGCAGCTCCTAACAACGAGTATGGGAAGAGTGTTAGTCTCACATAGTTCGATGAGACCCCAAGAGGAATGTATGTATCAGTGACCTCCATGAAGTTTCAAAAATGAAGTTGATGATCTTCATGAGATAGACCAGAGAATTGTCCATTAGTGTGGAGCATATATACCATGTTTCTTTTTAATTCAAACCTCCCTCCTGGTGGAGGTTTCCTAATACTTGATGCTAAATTAGCGCTAAGTGGGACTGCCACATCTCGCACTGATCGTGCTGGAAGGATAAGAACATGAGGGGGTATTTCTTGGTTATCAAAATTTTCCGGATTGTTCGGAACCCTTGGGTTATTCACATCTTCCGGAGGGTCATGCTGATCATCACCATGATTGTCCGGATGTCCTAATCCTAATTCTCCACGATTCATCTTTCTTAGCAGAGTTCTTTCAGGTTCGTCGTAAGGCTCAACAAGATCTCCCTTTCAAGCTAGACCTTAAAGTCAAATGCCTGCAATAAAACACGCTAAGATCAAGTATTTAATACCCGAATAACTTAAGTGAATTGAATATAAATCAATTTCTAAGTCTCTGGCAGCGGCGCCAAAAACTTGTTGTTCCGAATTGCACACGCAAGTGTACGTGGTCGTGCAAGTAATATAGTTTCTTTTGAAACGAGTTATTGTTTCCAAGGAACTTATGATCAACTTATATCCTCACTTAATTCCACAATTAATCAAGAAAAGTAACTATTTTGCAGGTTGAATGTTTTATGGCTAACTATTTATGTATTGAATTTAAAGTAAATAATAATGAACGACTTTGATGAGATGTTTCAAGCAAGATTAAAAGCAATTACAGAGCTACATCATATAATGAATATCATGTATCATACGATCGGCTTAGAACTAACTTCAATTGTCAAATTACTGATTTATAGGGTTAATGGTATGACCCGAGTTAGCCAACTCTAGTCGCCTACCCCAATTAGCTATCTAACTACATCGTTGAACGGGGATAAATAAACTAAGTGGTGAGCATTTATATTTCATCTTATTTCGTAACCAAGCAATGTGTTCGTCTTTTGGGCATCACTCCTGAACACTAATCGCCTCAAATTAATAGGCTGATCGAGCTCTCTATATTCACCGATCTATCTAACCTCTCATATGGTCAATTCGAGTTTAGACACTAGATTTATTCCTAGATGGCCAGTCAAGAAATAGTAAAGCAAGAATATAGAAGTAATTTGAATTGACAACCAAAGATTAATTCCCAAAGCTTCACATAATCAACAATCAATTCGTAGCTGCAGCCCGAGAATTAGGGCGTTTATCTACTCAGTCTCATATTAATCCAGAAAGAATAATTGTTCATAAACAAATCTGTAAAATAAAAGAGTTAAGATGATTACAAACTAGATTCTTGCCCTTGTACACTCAACAAAGATCGAACCCTCAAAATAGCAGCCATAGGATCTATTTATAATAGTAGATAAAGTTTAATACAAATTCTAGTTGAATTAGAACTCCTAACTAGTATTTAAAACTTGGAAAAGTCGGATTTCGCTTGGGGCGGTGCGCCTCTATCGCGCCTAGCTCATTCTGGAGAATTCTCTTCTTGGTGCGGCGTGCCTGAGTCGCGCCTCAGCACTTTCTCTGTCCGACAGGACTTGGCGCGGCGCGCCGTGCAGAGCGCCTCAACACTGTCTCTGAGCGACAGGCCTTGGCGCGGCGCGCCGTACAGAGCGCCTCAATTGGGTACTTCCACACTTAGTCATTTTTTTTCACCTCAGTTCCTTCTTTTTGTTTTTTTTTTCTTCGTTCCAGCTCCATTTACTCCAAGAGTTCCTGAAATTACTAATCATATGTGTAAGAGCTCAATAATCACAAAATCAAGCTAATAGTTAAAGATCATCTTTAAACAACTCTAGAATATGGGCAATATTGACTACTAAGGCATATAAATATTCCTAAGATCACATATCATCATTAAAAAATATGAAAATAAGAATATATTTGGACAATAGTATTAATTAAATGTAAAATAAACTATAGATTGTTTAAACAAGAAATAAACTACGGTTCATTATAACTTTTGCACTAAATATGACTACATAAAGGATCTAAATAAAGTTGATATGAAAGATTTGAACATCCTTCATATTATAACATCAATAAATATTAATGATTTAAGAACATGCAAAATTTAACAATTTTAATATATTGCAATCAATGTTTGTATAATCATGACATTAAACTATATAAAAGGATCTAGTGTTACCTCTAGGGAGAATTAATTCATAAAGAAAAAAAAATTACAACCGGAGCCGCGAACTATGTACCACGAAAGTAAACCTCAAACTCAACTTTTTGTTTGTGAGTGAAAGAAAAAAGGTCAATAAAGTGTGAGGAAATGGATTTTTTTTTGCTGAACTTTTTTCTGTTTTTCTTCTTGTTTTTCTTTGATTTTGTTGATCTCCTTTTCTAATTGTTGTGTCGTTTATATGTATCTAGGAAGTGTATGGTCTTTTTTCTGTACGTCTCTTTGTTGTATTTTATGATAGCTCATTTTTCTATTCCTCTTTCTCCTCCCCTCGTGTGACTGTGTGGTGTTAGTGTAGTAATAGTGTGTGTGTCGTGTGTAGTGGCAGAATAGGGGGAAGTGGGGTGTGCAGGTGGGGTTGACTGAGAGAAATGGGGTTAGTCTTAGTTTTTTTTTTTTTTTTTTAATTTTATAATTATAATATAACATAATATAATATAATATAATATAATATAATATAATATAATATAATAAAAACTTTTCTTAATTATTTTTTAAACTAACAAAAATTGAAAAGCTAATAATAAATTATAATTAAGAAATACTAGTTGTATTTATTAAAACATGTATTTTTGTTATATTCAACTCTTTTTAAATAAATTTGTTAAAATAAGACAATCAAAATATCTAACTTAAACAAAAAAGAAATATTAAACCACTAAAAATGGTGTAAAACTTAAGTTCTGTAAAAAATTACGTGTCTACAATCAAGGAGTTTCAACTGTCTGTCGAAGATCTGATTCCTATTGACAAATTAAAGGACTTCATCAAAAAAGCTATCAAAGATAAATCTAAGTCTACGTCCAAGTCTTCTCTCACATATATAAAGTCATATTTTTAAAGAATTGATAAACTAAAAACACACGTTTGCTATCAACCTCCTAAGTTGTTGCAATTCGACGACAATGGAAATCAAAAACAACATCTGGCACACTTTGTCAAAACTTGCGATAAATGCTGGTGGAACATATAATGATTATCTTGTTAAGCTATTTGTTAGATCTCTCACGGAAATTGCTTTTGAAAGGTAAATAGATCTTGAATCTAGTTCCATCGATAGCTGGGAGTAAATGGAGCAACAATTCCTTAAGTATTTATATAGCACAAAGTGTGTTGTGAGCATGATAGAGATAACGCCCGTCAAAGAAATAATGAACAAGTATTGACTTCATAAATTGCTGGAGGAGCTTGAACCTTAATTTTAAAGATCGTCTTAGTAAAACTTCTGATATCGAAATATGCATCCATGGTATACATTGCGATCTTCCTAACATATTGCAAGGCATAAATCCTCACACTTTTGCATAACTATCAACATGTGCTCATGATATAGAACTGAATATGACTTCAAATGGAGATTAAGAGTTGTCCAACTTCGAAACTTACAAAGAAAATATAATTGACATTGAGGATGAGGAAAAGTTTTCATTCGAAATCGAAATTGAAGAGTTTATGTAAGTCGACATGCTCCTTGATGTACGAGTCTAAACTGCAAGTCATAATGCTCCTTGACATACGAGCCTAAAATGCATGTCGTGAAATTCACCAAATTCAAGCCAAAATTACAATCTCCAAAGCTCCTCAAAGTCGAGAAAAATCTTCGAATCAAAATTCTCATTGGCGCACAAGTCAATATATGTTATGAAGCTCGTCAAATTCGAGCTAAACTTTCATCAAGTCAAGAAGATTTGCAAATTCGAGGAGAATCTTCAAGTCTCAAAACTCCTTAGATTCAAAAAAAATCTTCAAGTCAAAATGCTTCTCGACGCATGAGCCTAAAATGCTTGTAATACAGTTCAACAAATTCTGTTGAATCTTCAAGTTTCAAAGATCATTAAATTCGAGAAAAATCTTCAGGTAAAAATGCTTCTCGGTGCATGAATCTAAAATACATGTTATAAAGTTCATCAAATTCTGTTGTATCATCAAGTTTCAAATCTCATTAAATTTGAGAAAAATCTTCAAGTCAATATATTCCTCGATTGATGAGCCTAAATGAATGTCATAAAGTTCATCAAATTCTGTTGAATCTTCAAGTTTCAAAGCTCATCAAATTTGAGCAAAATCTTCAAGTAAAAATGCTTCTCGATGCACAATCTAAAATGCGTATCATGAAGCTCATAAAATTCATGCTAAGTCTCAAGTTTTGAAACTCTTGAAATTTGAGCTAAATTTTCAAATCATAATGCTTCTCAAATGCAAGTCAAGTCTTCAAGTCAGAAAAACTCCATGAAAATGAGTTAAATCCTAAGTCGTTACTTTTGGCCTTATGAATTTAATTCTATATGATCCAAAAAAATTCAATAGGCTGAAAATCATGAAATAAGTGGCCTAGAGGACAAAAAAAAAACTCACATGTTTTGCATTAAAGTGTAAAGTAAATACATTTTATTGCTTCAATATTGTAAGAGTTTTTACACGTTATAAGAAAGGGATGAAAAATGAACATATCATCCCATACAAAAGGTAAAAGTAGAAAAAAGAAATCAAACATCACATCAGGAAGTAGTTTGTCATCGTCTTGGATGTCTCTATCAAGTTTGCATCACTTATTTATTAAACATCATTGCATCAAATATTTTTTATGGATCGATGCAGTCGCAAGTGAGCCCTTATCTTTGACGTGGGGACATATTCTGAAGTCTCATTTATGAAGTTGATCATGTGACAAGTAGTTTTTCTCCAGAACTACGACACACTACAAAAAAATATCTTTCTCAGCAAGTCAAAAAAAAGAAGAAGATACATCAAGTGTGGTTCATTCTCGAAGCTGCAACTGCATTAAAATTAGATATTTCATGTGTGTTTCGTCATCAAAGTCACAACTCTAAAAGAAGATGATCCACGTATGATTGGTCATCAAAGTCGCAATTTTAGAAGAAGATATACTATGAGTGGTTCGTCGCCAAAGCTGCAGTTGCAGAAGAAGAGGCACCAAGTGTAGTTCGTCATCAAAGTTGAAACTATAAAAGTTGATGCATCATGTGTGGCCGAAAATGCAAAATGAAATGCACCAAGTGCAATTTATCATCAAAATCGCAATTGCAAATGAAGATGTATCAAGTAAGTTCTCGTCAATTATGAATTATCCTTCACTTTTTTTTGTATGGTATTAAGAATATTTGCGGTCTATCGTAAACCTGTAAAAAAATAAAAAAAGCAGTGTGTCTCACGGTGCCAATCGCACAAAGCTTCTAATCTGCATGAAAAAAATTGTGTCATATGCTCTCGCGCTCTTCATGATGAATATAGTTGTTTTGCCTTAACAGTTTTGTGTTCTCTCTCCATGTAGATGATGATAAAATTATCAATCAATACGAAATTCAATAGACATCTCTACAGCAAAGATGCAGAGAAGTGAACTCGTGAATGTTGATGTAGAAAAGATCGATTTAATAGCAAACTTCAAAAATCAATTAGAATAATTTTTATGAAATTCATACAATAGAACACATCTATAATTTAATCAATATATCAAAATTTAGTTTATAATATGATAATAAAATTATAATATTTAAAGCTGAAACCATTGGTTACAATACTAATGGCAGCCAACACCTGAAACCACAAAATAAAAATAACCAAAGTAGAAATAAACGAAACTCACATCAAAATATGCAAGTAATTCTTGTTGTGCCAATAATTACTTTCTAAATTCCTAAAGTTTTCCCTATTACATCACGTGAATGAATAAAGTAATTTGCAACTTAACTCTTCTTTTATTTTTCAAAATCAATAGCATTATCTATTGAATTCTAAACGATCTCAATATGTTTTCTATTATATAGAAACGTGATGAGAGGACGACCAAGGGCAAATAGGTATTTTTACACTAATTACAAATGGATAAATTTTAATTCCGAAGCAAGATAGGTAAATATGTAATTTTACACTAACAAATGGATAAATTTCAATTCCAAAAGCAAGATTTCTAGATCCATTTCTCTTCCATCTCCTAGAATCATCCGTCTTCAATCTTTCGCACTCCAAACAAAAGATTTCAATTCATTCCAAGCACAAATACTTACTCAAACATGGTTCTAAGAGCATAATTTCTTCAGTCTCTCTTGTTTCAACAACAGTTAATCGATTCGAAATTCATAATTTCAGGTATGTCTCAAATTTATGGAGTAATCGAATAAATATAATTATTAAAAAAAATAAAAATTGAAAATACATAGTAACTTCCTTAATGTAAAATAACTTGTGCAAACACCAAGAGCTACTGTAAACCCTAATTTGTACAGTGTGAAGTATCACTTTATGTATTTTTGTTAAAAATCTATCTTTTGTAAAATTGGTCTCAAATCCATCTGCGATTTTATTGATAAACACCGATCCAAATCGGTGTTAACTAGCCGGAGATATTTAGATTTCTCCAGATATGCGAGGCACAGAGTGTAGAATACTCGAGAATATAGCTAGCTTGGTGGAGGTATCATTAAAGTTCTAGTTTTAACTTTTCTAATTTTCATTTTTTCAATTTCATCAGCCTTAGAAATAAAATTTTCAGTTTTTTCTTTTTTATGAATTGAAATTTGTCCAAATGTAAAATTACATATTTGCCCTTCTTGCTTTTGGAATTGAAATTTCTCCATTTATTATTAATGTAAAAATATACACACAAGATGTAATTGTCATTTTGCTTGATATTTAATTTATTTTTATGTATATAATATAATATTTTACTTGTTCATTAAATCTCTTCCACGTGGCTAAATATTAAATGCACAATTACAATATATCTTTTGTCTGAAAATTTTCATCATACCTTCAAATAACTTTTCATCTTCATTTTCTCTTCTCACCGATAGATCATCATGGTTCATGATATCAAGTTTGTTTAGTCCTCTTTATTTCAATTCCAGGTAAGTTCTTCATCAATTTTTTGTCTTTCTCTCATATTATCTTTTTTTTTTCTTATTATATCTATCCCTCGATTTCTGTCTATGTGTTAAATAAAAGCTCCGAAATTTTACTAAGCAAAAATATAGTCCTTTCAACATATTGTATCATTGTTAGAAAAATAAAGCATGATATGATGTCCTTAGAGACATAGTCTTGATTAAATTTTTGTAAGAGGTAGAAACCTCGACTTGAACTGTTTTGTTGTTATGACTAGAAGTTCCAGATATCCTGAAAAGGCCAACAGTATTAGAAGCATAAATTTCATCATTCAAGACATTTTCTCCAATATGATTTTTATAGCCAGCGCTTAGTCAACCCTAAGACGGGGCAACGGATCGGAACGGGACCACCGGATCGAAATGAATCGGTACTGGACCGAAACGGGACGAGTTGATCGATTTGTTGATCGGTATCGGGATGAACCGGATCGAAATTATCGGGACGGATACTCGGTCCGTCCCCTACCACTATATACCGAGATGAAACCGGAATGGATCAAAACGGAACGGGATTGGATAAATGGGATGACACATCTAGTTATTTCAAAAAAAATGATTTTTTTTAATTACGAAAATATAGATTTTTATTTTTTATTTTTCTCAGTTTAAATTAATAGTTTTTAAATTTATAATGTAAGTTTTTATTTAAGTTTATTTTAAAGATATTTTTTAAAAAAAATTTCTAATTAAGTTTTCAAGATTTATATTTTTTGAAGTTTATAAGTTATTACTTATTATTTATTAATATGTTATAATTTATAATTTATATTTATAACTTGTATTTTAAATAACTTAAATTTATAATTTTAAAAATTAAATAAAAATAAGGATAAAACAATTACACAAATTATAAAATATAGATTATAATTAATAAATATATAATATAAATTAATTAATAAATATCAATTAACCGAAACTGGATCGGTCCGGAACCGGAATAAATCGGTACCGGTACACCTGTATCAAATCTCGGTTCGGTTCGGTTCCGTGTATCGATTAAGATTGTCCCATCTCATCTCATCCCGTCCCGTCCCGTCCCGTCCCGTAGGCAACTGAACCAAAACGAACCGAAATACTGGTACATCCCATTCCGTTGCCCAGTCTTAGTCCACCCTGATAAAAGGAAAGAAACTTGTCATGGTTATTCTATACGTTCAAACGACATGAATAGCTTCTATCATGATATGGAGAGATACCTTAAGAACCAACATGGGCTAGAATATTGCAAAAAATTGTGTTGGTTCTTTCCCTTGGTATACCTGACCCTGGATAACGTAGATGTCATAACTAAGCTTCATTTTGAGTTTTTTTGATTGAAAAAATAGTAAGCAAAAAAAGTAATACAACACAGGTCTCCCTTTAAGTGAATTGCACATTGTGCTATCCAATTGTGCAGTCATCTCTTGATCCTCCTAAATCTACAACAATGATTCAATTGAGAAAATTCTATAAAGACGTAGTGGATCCTTTTATGCAAGAATATCTGTATCTTGATGCTATCTTTCCAATCCACCAGCAAAAGTAATAATCTTATTTTCGTTCATGAGAATGGTATATGTAAAGAACAATGTAGCAATCTCTACTGTAAAATTTATCAATGTCTTTTTTGGGTATCAGAGTCTTTGCAATGCCATCGATACGTCAAACCTGACAAATTTTGCATTTTTGGTAAAGACTGAGCTGGCCAAATTATGACATGAAAAACAATATGATGATCATATTCAAACCTCTATTTTTTCACTTTTTCCTATATGAAATTTGTGTACACATTCACCATTATTAAGGTGGTGTGGATTATTTTAGTGAATCTATCTCAATCTGTAACCTTTATTGGCTTGGGACACTGTTGTGTTTTGTGAAGTTTATACAGACAATGATTTTTGGAGGTGATGCTTGATGACTCGTGGTACATTCTGAGATTTCTGCATTACTTTATGTTATCTGAATTATGTTTCTATCTAAGAAGTTTTCATTCTAACCGTTTATCTCTCATGTGTAGTTTACACAACAAAGGTATTAGGAGTCAACTATTTACAGTTTGTATAGTATTAGTGTTTGTAACTGATCACTCAAGCTTATTTTTATTTGTGTTAGTGTGTAACATATGTTTTATTTTATTTTATGTTGCAGCCTTAATTGAGATAGATACTTCTTTATAGTTGGTAATAGTTGTAAAATATGATAGAGCTGTATGTTTGTCCATAGTCTTAATGAACTATTTGTTGTTTGTTTTCTTCTTTGACTAGTGACTTTAAAATGTATTAGAAATGATAACATTTTTTTGCTTAGTGCTAACAAAAGTTAGCCTCTGGAGAGAACATGGGGACATGAAAAAAATAACAGTAGTGACATGAAAAATATCACATCAGAAAACTATTGTGTCTATACAACTTATTGAAGTAAGACTAATATTCACTTGCAGTGGATTGAAAGTTTCTTATAGGGAAATTTGCAATGATATAATAATTTGTTCAATAAATGAGCTAACAAAGTTCTTCGATGTTACACGTTAAATTTTTTGTATTTACATGAGTGTCTTTTTCATGCTATTCACATAAAAGATCATCGCTTTCAGTTATCCATTCAATCTATAGAAATTACGCTCTTTGAATATTTAATCAAGACAATTGCAATTCAAATAGGCTGAAAATACAAGCTTTCCTCAAAAGCTCATAGCTTTACCAAAATCTCAAATAGGTAGGGACCTAAAAGCCAACAATCAACAATCTAGAAATACAATAATAAAGATAACAACAATTATGACCAAGTCTATGTAGGGTCGGCTATATGAATCATTACTGACCATATTAGAAAATGACAATATTATGGTGTGTTGAAAGCTATGTTGCATAGTGTCACGGACCTAGAGTCTCACTAAGGCTCCGTGCGGCACTTGACAACTTACTCACGAATCTTTCACGATCTTGTAAGCTCAAGTAAGCCTTTCACACTAAGATCGCTAAGAGAAAAGCAAAGGAAGACTTAGAAAGAGAGAGATTTGGAGGAAAGCCTCAATGGCTTCTTTGTTTGATTTTTGGATGGATTTACAAATGAGAGGCCCTTCTATTTATACTACTTCCTAAGGGCCTAAGTGTAAAATAAAAATTACATACAAGTCCTAAGTTATTTACACTTTAGTCCATATTCTAGAGAATTCTACACTTTCTAGAATATGCTAAACTCTTCCAAAAATATCTAAAGTATTCTAGAGAGAATTCTAGGGAATTCTCTAGTCTTCTCCAGAAATCTAGAAGGTTCTAGAGTTATCTGCAAACCTCTTCACAACTCTAGACCCTTCTGCCCCCATCCGGACGCAAAATCAGGCTGGAATATGGTGGGACGTCACAATAGGCTCTTCACTTCGAATGTCCCACACGTGTCAGATTCTACACCCACCTGTCATTTTTGAAAAGTTCGAGCAACATAGGTTGAAAGATACAATGTTCAAAACGTGTACTTGCAAGACATAATCTGAAGCATTATATTGAATTGAATAGCCCTGTTTACAGCTGCATTCAGACTTGTTTTTCATAGGATTTGTTTAATTATTGCACTCGTTAAGAAGTTGTCTGAAGTTGTGTACATGATTCGACCTTGCTATTTCCACTTATAACTCTTACTAGCAAGCATGATGTCGAAAGTGGCTCAGCTTTGTTCTAGATTCAACACATCTTTTTGATACCTGTTTTGAGACCCCTATTATATAACCCTTTGAAAACATTAGCATTATAAATTGTAACATTAGCATGAATCATAATGGTTGGTGCAAAAATAAGTTTTTTCCAAACATGAGTGTCGAACAACAAGCAAAAAAGCCAGTTGTGTCATGAAAGCCAAACAATTGTCAAGTGGTGAAACGTTTGCCCAACTTAATATTGAACTAATTGTTGAAACTTGAAAGAGAAATAATAGTGCCTCTCGCTTGTATCTTATTTCATTTGATTCTTTTATTGTGCAGACTAAGAAATATGATTCATTACTAAAAAACAGACATTGTGTTTTTTGAAATTACAGTTATTTAAAAAATATTTTTTACTATGTTGAATCTTAAATATATTTCATAGATAAATCAACACTCATCTAGTTATAATACTAAATACTTTGTTCACCTAAAGCACTCGTCGGCCTCTCTATTAATTGTGTCATCATCGCTAAAGATCCTTTTTAAGTTTATGACTCAAGATAGAACCCCTAATTATTATTATGACTAATTATAGAAATGCTAGAAATAGTTCACAATTAATTTTAATGCTATCATCTTTTATTAGTAATTAAAATTAATTGTAAAAATTATCTCCTTTAATTATATAATTATAGTTACAAATAATCTAAAATAATCATTTTAATATCTATTAAAAAATATTTTATAAAATAAAATGTTTTAACACTCAGAACGACCAATGAATCGTTACATCAGATGCTTCATCCACTTTATGATGCTTGCTTCCACTTTACTATTTTCATTGTTGTATTTAGTAACTATTGAGAAGAAATTAATTAGTACATTTGATACTTTTCACTTTCGGAAAAGGTCTAATAAAGTAATAATGGACTAATAGCTTCGACTGTTTCCTAGCCTCTTATTCACTTTTTTAAGCCCACCCCCCAAAAAAAAAAAAGGAAAAACCAGTTTTACTCCTTCATAATATATTAAAAAATAAAATAAAAATTTAACTTACTCTTTTATCCATTTTCTTTAAGAAACTTCATTTGATCTCAGGGAGTTGTACATAATTATCAGACCCCCTTTTCACATTTGATTCCTTGATGTGAAAAGAAATGAAGAAAATGAGCAAGTTTAAAGAACATGTTTGGATGAGTTTATCTTTGACTTAAAAATAAGTGTTTATAAATATTTTATTTTTAAATTTAGTCAAACATATTAAAATGTGCAAAAATTATTTTAACGTAAACTTGAAATAGATCAATTCAATAGAGTCCAGAGCCTAAAGGTCAAAAAAATTAATAAAAATTCCAAAAGGGTACATTAAACAAATTTATAACCAAAACGGAAAAATCGCTACTGACGTAGTGATTTATTTTAACGCCGTTAACAGATAAATATATTTTTTTAATTGGAAATCGCTGTCAAGGCAACGATTATACTGAATTGGAATTTTTTTTTTTTAAAAAAAAAATCGCTATGTTGGCAGCGATATCAGTGGATTGAATTTTATTTTTTTAAGAATCGCTGCTTTGACAGCGATTTTGAGGATTCTTTTTTTTGAATAATTTTATTTAATTCTTTCAACTATCATTTTTGAAATTGTAAATTTTGTGAACTTCTTTTCTTTTTTTTGTCAATACTTTTTATTTTTTTTGTTTTATTTTATAAATTGGCTGGAATATAAAAAGTATAATATGATTTAAAATAATAATTGACTGGAATATTTATAAAATAAAATAAATAAAAATTTAAAAAGTATTGACAAAATTTAAAAAAAAAAAAGGAAGTTCAAAAAATTCGTTGCCAAAGCAGCGATTTACATTTCAAAATTGTTACAATTAAAAAACCCTCTAAAATCGTTGCCAAGTTAGCGATTCCATTTTTTTTTTTAAATAAAAAATTCAATTCACTAAAATTGTTGCCAAGGCAGCGATTTCCAATTTTTTCAAAAAAAGAATTTTTATTAAAAAATAAAAACGCTGCTATAGCAGTAATTTTAAACTTTTTTTAAAAAAAAAATTGCAAAAACGCTACAGTGGTAGCGATTTTCAAGAAAACTTGTAGCTGTTAATAGCTTTAAAATAAATCGCTACTTTACCCTTTTGGTTAAAAAATTTTTTGATGTACCTTTTAAATTTTTTATTAATTTTTTTGCCCTTTAGGCTCCGGACTCCAATTCAATATGTAGAGGTAGATAATGCAACAAGTAAAAAAAGAAACAAAAATTCTCTTCTGGATCTATGATATCTTCCTCTCTCTTTTTTTTTTTTTTTTGGGTTATTGGGTGTGTTATATATATATATATATATATATACTTGATTATTATGTAATTCTCTTATATATCTTTCAAAACATGGAATCTCATTAATTATTTATCAATAGAATTAATATATTATTTTAAAAATACACTTAACGTTCTTCTTAGCTAAAATTTCTTATCTCAAGAAGGAACATACGTAAAATTGAAGAGGAATATATATATATATATATATATATATATATACTTAACTAATAGACTTAAAACTTTACAGAAAATTTTCTAAGTAATTAAAAGAATCCAACCCTCCCTTTTCCACCTTTCTAAAAATTAAGGGCGTGTTTGGTAGGAAAAAAACAAGTGCATTTTAAAATTATTTTTTCGTGATTGGTTGGAGATATTATATTTTCTAATGTTTGGTTGATGAATGAAAAAATAGTTTTCAGAAAATATCTGGATTGAGACTAAAAAATATTGCTCTTTAGGAAAATAATTTCTAAACCAAAAATCAACCCCAATAATTAATTTAGGACCCGATCCCGACACCCAAACTAGGCCATGACCCTGATGATGGTTCAAAATCCGACACTAAAATCTAACCCAGGACCTAATCTAGGAAAAAAATCAATTTTTTTAAAGAAAAATAATTTGGACAGGGTTGGGCGGGGTTGGCGGCTAGGGGATGGGGTAGGGGTTGTGGTGGCATAAAAAATAAAAATTTTAAAAATTTGAAATACTTTTCAAAAACAATTTTTTTTAAAAAACAAATTGATGGAGATGGCCTGGGTGGGGCGTGGGGGGAGGAGGGATAGGGGTACTGGTGGCGTAAAAAATGAAAATATTTTAAATTTGAAATATTTTTCAAAATTAATTTTATGTCAAAAGACAAAAAGTAAGGGGAGATCTACCTTTGGTTTTTGACTTATTTTAAGTCATATTTTACTTATGTTAAGTCATTTTTTACTTTATCAAACATTTTCTAACTTATTTTAAATTGTGTTTGACTTATTTTAAATTATTTTTTATATTTACCAAACACTTTCAGATGTCAAAAATTAATTTAAAAATTAATTTCATCGACTTTTAATTAAGTTAATCTAAACACATCTTGAAAGTGGCTTTCACAACTTTCTGATATAATAACTTATAATTAAGTAATGGTCCGAGAAATCACCTCTATTAGCTTTACCTAAAGCAAAAATTCAGCTTTAACTTTCCATAAGGTTGTTTCATTATTTTATCTTAATATATGAGAAAAGCTTGACATTAATTATATTATTTGTATAACTTGTAATATCTAGATTTTATTAGTTTAAAAATGTAGTTCCATAGTTGAGTAAGATGATCCTTGATAAATGGAAGTAACAATGTGACGCTGAGAATAGTAATGTTGAAAAAGACATGAAAATTTTGATAGTGTATATTCAAGTTTCAATAATTTATCGTACTTTTTATTTCCCTTTATTGCTTTTATAAAATCTTCTGTTCTTAAACTATAGATTATTAAACAGAGAAAAAGTAAAGTATCCTAAAAGCTAAAACTAGGAAAGCTACACCAACCTACCTCCCCTTGCACTCTAATGTGTGTATATATTATTTATTACTCTATATATGAAAGTTTTTGTACCATTATAATGATGAAGGTAAGATTGTTTTTCCTATATAGTTTTAATGGAGAATGATATAGATGTCCTTAAATTTAATAATTTGGTTCAAAAATATCTATTGTCAATAGTTTTGGTTCAAAAATATTTTTGATATCAATAAGAAAAAAATTAAAAATATTTCTTATATAAGAATGAGATTAAGACGAAGACAATTATTTTTTACATTTTTATACAATAAAGTGATTTTGAAAGAAAGAAAATAAGAATAGGGTTCCTTAAAAGTACTTAATATTTTTATCAGGATTAAGATGTGTTTATAAAGAAAAAATGATCAATATATTTATTCGAAAAAAGATATTGTTTGATACACTTAGTTATAATAGGAACATCTCTAGACCAAATTATGAACGAAAGACATTTTTAATTACTTTCACATAATTTAAGAATATTTTTTACTGTTTTCCGTAGTTTTAATTCATAACCTAAAAGAGAATACATAGAAGGCCCAACCTCATTTTTCTCTTTATATTTTCTATTATAACTTTTGCTTGATTTGTTCAAGACATTGAGGGGTCATTTGGTTCTCCGCATAAATTAAAAAGTCTCTCTAACATAGAAGTTCCATATAGGTATAGTATAAGAATAAGCAATCGTCATGTATAACTTAATTTAATATAATATTTGATTTGCTTGAACACACATTATTAATAACTACTATATTATATCAACGTGGATTTGTGGTGCATTAGTGAGAGTGTTTTATCCTTAACTAAAGGTCTCGTGTTCGAGCTCTGAGTATGAAAAAAATCCTATTGGAAGCGCCAAAGGTCTCGTGTTCGAGCTCTGAGTATGAAAAAAATCCTATTGGAAGCGCCACCTCCCTGAATAGACCTTACAGTGTGCGATTCAAAGTTAATCAAAACTCTAATATGAATTTGAAACATCGGGTGGAAAATTAAAAAAATACATAGTATAAGAACATATTTATTAGCAATCAACGAATAAGAACAACTAATAAAAAAAATATCTCAAAGTAAGCAACCTCCACCTAACAATTCTTTTATTATTATTTATTATGCATAAAAGAAAGGGCAACTTTCACATATAGCAAACAAAAAATTCATATTTGTATGCTATAGCAAAGTTTGTATAATTGCGCTCCATAGCAAACATAAAAACTGTATAATCCGCTATACATATACAGTTGAAGCAAATTGTATAAAACGAAGTGTATAAAAGGAGAAAGAGAAAGACACTTGGGCAGAGAACTGTATAAAACCGAATTGTATGATTATAAGTGTATAGAACGATTATATACAATTTGAATTTGTATAAAATGAGAAAGAGAGAAAGACAAAAGATACTTGGCAGGGAATATATAATTGAATCGAATTGTATAAAACTAGAAAGAGAGAAATTAGATACAATTTGAAAATTGTATAAAACGAGAAAGAGAGAAAGACAAAAGAAACTGGGCAGGGGAGTATTTTTATTGTATAATTATAAGTGTATAAGACGAAAATATATGTACTTGCATGTGTATATACAATTTTCTCACGCTTTATACAAACAAAAACGCAACTTATACAATTCGCTTCTGTTTGTATAAGTGAGAAAGGCGAGGGTGACGAGCGAGATTTGGGAGAGTGGCGAGCGAGATCTGGAAGAGGGGAGAGAGGGGAACAAAAATATATGTATTTATACAATTTCCTCTGCTTTATACAATTCGAAACAATTTTTATACACTTGTGTTTGTATAAAAAGTGAGGAAGCGAGGGAGAGATTGGAGGAGAGTGGCGAGCGAGATATTGGGAGAGAGGCGCCTGGCAATTTTTTTCAAACGTTTGCTATGGAGCACAATTAAATCAAAACCTAGCTACTCTATTTATTTTAGGTTATTAGTTTGCTATTATATACAATTATCCCTAAAAGAAATCCTTTTTTATTATTATAAGTAATATATGTGAATATAATCTAAAATCGTCGGTGCTTTAAAGTTGAAGTCGTCACAAGTAATTAAATCACCTCCCAAAATATATTATGCTTTGTAACCAATCATTCCTTGATAACTTAATATTAAATGGATTAAAAATAAATTAATTGTACTAATTTAATTAAGGACACTACTAAGTGGAACATAATTATTTTCGTGCAGTGTTCAGTCTAGCGATGATGATGCCTAATGCCTTATATTCATTGTTTATTCAACATATTTTAATTTATTAAAAATTGATTTATGCTAGTTGAAATAAACTAACACCAACCTCCGATTCAATTACGGAGTACCAAATATGAATTAGGTAAATCAGATTCAACTAGTGAAATAAAATATTAAATAACATAACGATGTACTTTGAAAAATCTCCTTGCTTAAAGGAGTAAATATCATGATTTAAAGTGAGTAAGATTTTCAATAATCTTTACTAACTTAAGAAAAATGCTTTTAAATTACAACTCAATGATTAAAAGAATTAATTATAGTCTCTCAAACACATTAGTTTATTTCAACTTATGAACTTAATAAAGACCAATAACTTCAGCCTTCAAACACATCACTTTACACCAATATTAATGAATTTAACAAAGATTAATAACCCTAACCTTTAACTAACCGAATATGTAAAACACATTAATTTATTCTAGATATGACAATGGGGCAAGGAAAATGTGGGTGAGATTAGGGGTGGGGGAGTGTTAGAATAACTTTTTGTTAAAAAAAATTTTTGAAATTTTTTTCGTAAATGCCTTTAAAAAATTAAGAAAGGGAAAGCAACATAATGTTCTTGGAAATTGCTCTAATCTACTTACTATATGTGTTCTCTGACCTCCAGATTTAGCACACATGGATATGAAAAATTGAACTATCAAAACAAAGTTTACTGATTAACAAGATATCAAAACACTATTAGTTGTTTGAAGGGGTTCAGTAAAAACTTACAAGAATTCAAGGTAAGGCACTTTCAGAATGATAATATTAAATTAGTTGACAAAGAGGTAATATTATTGACATTTTTTACAAACCTAATACTATCATTTATATTTACGTAACTGATGACATCACCCATTTTTTAAATCAATACTAAGAGAGAAAGATTCAAGCAATACTACTACTTAATGAATAAGAATGTCAAAACACCAAAGGTCTTTTTGAAGCCAAATAACAGTTTCCACATTATTGTTTAGGGAAAAAGGAAAAATAAACCTCTGAACTATCATAAATGGTATGCAGATACCCTCCGTCATACTTTTGGGACATTGGTGCCCCTGCCGTCTAAAAACTAGACGTATATGCTCTTCACTCTAATGGAAGATTAGATAGGGACACTCTAATTGAAGATTAGATAGGGACACGTGGCGCAATTTTATCCATCGATTCGATGTCAGGTCGGTGGATAAGATTATGACACGTGTATGTTTAAATTGTTAGTATAAAGGGTATATATGCTCTAGTTTTTGAACGGCAGGGATACTTATGTCCCAAAAGTATAACAGAGGATATCTACATACCATTTAGAGGTTCATTTGTCTTTTCCCCCTATTGTTTATAGGCGATTATATCGGACCAACCCCAACTACTCTTCGATGCACAAAGAAGTAAAATTGTCCTTCACGGATATAATACGATAATTAAGGAGACTGACTTCTCTAATGACTTTGTATCACAGAGAGAAATTGCTAAATAACTCCATATTGAGTAACTCTTGACACGAACTAATGGATCTTACTATGCTCAACTACATCATAGCTATCACTAATGTACATAACCTCTAGTCAAACTTGATTTGCATGTTAGTTAATAGTTATGATGAATCCCCTAACTGAGAAAGGTGATAACAAAGAGACGAGAAATTGTCATAAACTGTAATTTTCAATTATGATTTTACCATCGTCTATATATAGTCATGAATTTACAATACTATATATTCTAATTGATAAGTCAGCATGGAGCATACAATTTGGTTACTTTATGAAACGATTTCGCATAATATGACGGTGTGTTATTAAAAATGATCAACCTAGCTATTATTGACTTAGATTCTTCATCTATAGAGGTACCTATCATATAGCCTTTTGTTGTCTTTGCTTATACAAAAATATATACTAGTTTCCTTATTTTAATATCCTCTCACCATATTAGGCTCTTTTGGATATCAACTCTTCCCATATATGTTGATCAATTCAAAGGGCACTAGATCGACCGGCCTTAACGACATGTACAGTGTAATTACATCATAATAGGTCGACCACTATTTATTTTACCTAGCTCACCGCTAGAGCTGTTGTTCAAACTATTATTTAAGAATTTAGCTAGGCTAACTATAACTACGTACTTTCATATCCCCTCTTCAATACATATATTTTCTCTCAGATACATTCCTTCCATTAAGTAATATATTATTTTATAATGTATCGGACAATCAAGAAATATATTCAAGAGTAATAAAAAATTCAAGATTTTTGCAACTGAGAAAACTTTTTATGATATAATTAGCTCCTAAATGTATGTGATTAGGTTTC
This sequence comes from Solanum sitiens, assembly GCA_016801875.1. Taxonomy (NCBI): domain Eukaryota; kingdom Viridiplantae; phylum Streptophyta; class Magnoliopsida; order Solanales; family Solanaceae; genus Solanum; species Solanum sitiens. The sequence continues at coordinate 628,038 of JABWTJ010000023.1, read as the reverse complement.
TTTCGCAATATCTTTTATATTCTCTTAGCGCTAATTGTTTTCTCTTTTAATCCGTCTAAAAATGAGTGATATGTTTTTTAATTTAATAAAATTAACTTTGACTTCTTCTTTTTTTTTTTCAATGAGACGATTTAATTATAGCCACAAATTTTTTGTGACATGTTTTAAATCATAATTTTTTAGTTTTTTTATTCATACATTCTATAGCCAATCCGACACTTACATATAAATTGGTAGGGAACAGGCACTACCATTTACTCTGCTAGAGGTGTGTTTGGATTTATGATCAGTTAGTATATTTGATTTGGAAAAAAACATATTACTGTTAATGAAAAGGTTATTTCTCTACCAAAAGCTTTATAGTTTAATTTCATAGGGATAGAAAATTTCATCTCCATGCCTAAAATCAATTCACGATCGCTAAAATGTTCAAGTTTGTGCTAATCCTATCTATTTTATCTCTCTTCACTCTTCATTTTCTGTCTTTCACTATGTTAATACATATATTAGAACTCATTATATTACTAATACATAGAAATCGGTGGTATTACTAATACAAACATTAGTTATACATAGGTTCTTACCAGAAAAAAATTATACATAGATTGAAAAAGTGTACCATGTTGTTCATCTTGTATTCCAAACATACTTAGAGCAAAACTTTGAACATCTTTGTGAGACAACAAAGTTTAAGAATATTTTCACAACTAGAAAATTAAAACTAGTAGCGAAACTAGAATAAAAAACATATTAGAAAAAAAAATACGAAATATTTTTCTTAAAAAAAATTGTTGTTAATATGTGTCAAAAGAATCTTACTGATTCCAACAAACTTTGCAGAAACACGATGTTACCAAGTTTGATGAACTAGTGAAAAACAAAAGAATAGTAGAACTGAAATTAATTCACAAATCTAAATTTGTAAAACACGCACCAGAATCTGGAAAAATTTTAATAGGAAAAAGATCAAGTCCACTGAACTCACAGTGTCTCCTTAAGGAAATTATTCCCCTCTAGTATCCGAGGTTTGATTTGGAATATGACCTCCCAGGGTAAAATGATCTCAATCACCAGAGTATAGATACCAAAAACTCTGGTGTCAGCGAGCCACTCAACGGCAGTAAAGTACACTTAGAATACTAGATTTAGTAGTAGAAGAAGAAATCCATAAATTCTATATTTAAAATAAAAGAAAATCCCTCAATTTATAGAAAACAAAGGGTAGTGCGAAAAGGTTCTTATTGTGCCTTACCGAAAAGGTCACAAACCTTTGAAAAGTCACAATCTTTCGGAAAGGTCGTCACCTTTCATAAAAGTCACAACTTTCCATAAAAGTCGCAACTTTTCATAAAAGTCGCAACTTTTCATAAAAATCACAACTTTTCATAAAAGTCGCAACCTTTCTTAAAAGTCACAACTCTTTATAAAAGTCGCAACTCTTCATTTTCCATTCACACCTTTTAAAACCCAACAATCCCCCGCATGAATGGGGAATGACTCCAAGACAAAGAAACGGACAAGTATGTGTACTTTACAAGCAAGAATTAATTGCATCTCGATAAGTAGGTTTCCCCTTGGACTTTTCGTAGTGAACATATGTCGGATATACTCGGTCAATCGGTAGATGCGATATCTTTGAACCGTCGAGCTTTAGTGTATACCTAGACAACCATATGTCACATAATTAACCCTTTAACGTTTATGGTTCTTACGGTTGTGTTCGTTTCAGCCATGAACACCTCCTGGTTTCATGAGTGTATAGAGAGATGGGCTTTTGACAATCATCCTCTTTGAAGCGGCTTACACTTCACACTCACATAGGTTATTTCTAACCGTGTTATCGCGTAGCTACACTATTTGGTCAACTCTGCCAAACTTAGCAAATCATTAAAACTATTAAGATTTATTAACTCATTAACAAGCCTTAATGTTGTATCCTTGTCCCTGAGCATTGTCTTCATCATGAAAATGGATTGAGTTTGTTGACAATGCCGAACCGTCATTCACAACTTTATTTTTCTCCTTGAATCTAGCTCATGGGATCTCCAGTCTGCTAGATAGAGTTACCGCCATGATGACTTGTCCTAAGCCATAAATCCATTCCCTTAGATGATCTTTCAACTTTCTCTCTAGTTAGGCCTTTTTGTAAGTGGATCCGACACATTATCCTTCGAATTTACATAGTCAATTCTGATAATTCCACTAGAGAGTAGTTTTCTAACTGTAACATGTCTATGTCATATATGACGAGACTTTCCGTTATATGCTCCATGCCCTACCTATTGCATCTTGACTATCAAAGTGTATGCATACTAATGTCAATGGTTTGGGCCAAAATAGAATATCTATCAAGAAATTCCGGAGTCTTTCAACTTACTCACCGACCTTATCTAGAGCACCTAGCTCAGAGATCATTGTAGAGCTCGCGATACATGTCTCTTTTGAAATATTTCCAAGAGGCTGCTCCTCTACCAAAAGTAAATACATATTCACTCGTGGATTTTTCTTTATTTGTTCGGTGATCCAATTTGCATCACTATATCAATTCAATACTGCTGGATATTGTTATAATGCAAGGCATAGTTTTAAGTATTATTTCAAATACTCCAAAACTCTATTTATTGCCATCTAATGAGTTTATTTGGGATCACTTGTGAACCGACTCAGTTTATAATAGCAAATGCTATATCTGATCGCGCACACTTTATGATATACATCATACTTCCCAATACTCTAGCACAATTCAATTGTGAGTCACTTTTGCTTTCACTCTTTTGAAATGCAAAGCTCAAATTTATTGGAGACTTGACAATATTGACATCGAAATATTTGAACAAGTCAAGTACCTTTTCAATGCAATGAGACAGTGAAAATGCTAAACATTATGGAGTTCTAAAGATTCTTATATCTAAGATCACATCAGCAACTCCAATATTTTTCATTCCAAACTTGCTTTCTCGCATACGTTTAGTAGCATTTATGTCATTAATGTCTCTATTGATGATCAACACATCACCATTATAGAAACAAATAATGACCTTATGATTTTAATGTGAAAACATTTATCACTTTCATCATTCTTAAATCCATTTGCCAACATGGTTTTTGGTCAAATTTCTTATGTCATTGTTTGGGTGCTTGCTTTAGTCCATAATGTGACTTAACAAGTTTGCATACTTTCTTTCATTTATCAGGAACCACAAAACCTTCGGGTTGTTCCATGTAAATTTCTTCCTTCAATTCTACATTTAAGAAAGTTCTTTTCACATTCATTTGATGAATTTGGAGGTCATATACCACAACTAATAATTTTAGCATCCGAGTGGATGTAATTCTAGTTACTAACGAGTATATATATCGACAAGATCAAAACCTTGTTTTTATCTAAATCCTTTGATACAAAGTCTTGCTCTATATTTGTCAACAATTCTATCCACTTTCATTTTCCTTTTGAGGATTCACTTTGAACAACAAAAGTTTATTTCCTGGAGGAAGATCAACCAACTTCCAATAGGATTGCTCAAGATTGAACCAATCTCACTATTGACACCATTTGTCCAAAAGGATGAGTCTACATAAGACACAAGAAATGTTACAAAATCATATTTGAAGGAAGTATATGTCCCTTGACATTTACTACGCCTCTTGATTTCTTTATTAAGTACATTCTCATTTTGTTCTTTCCAAGGTCGTGTAGACCTTTCACTAGACTACTCAAGTCTAATTTTACAGTCCACAGTCTTAGGTCCTATTTCAATCCTTTTAGGAATAGGAACTTAGACTTTGGCTAGACACCCCCACACTTTGAAATATTTCAAGTTGGATTTTCTTCCTTTCCATTTCTCATATGGAATAGATTGTGTCCTGAACAAACAAAATTGCTTTCATTATCAAAAGACAATACTTTTTTTTCCCTTTTGCAGTAAGGATAGTTCCTCCACAAAAGTTTTGTGGTAAACCCGAACTTATAAATAATGCATCCATCATTTCTTTCAACGTTAGGTTTTTCATTAGATTGAGGTGAATAGGGCAGTAGTTTGATGGATAATTCCATTTTCCAAACATATTTCTGCACAATGAGATTTATACTCTCCATTCTTATCACTTCTTATCTTTTTCCAAACTGATATTCAACTTCGATATTACATTGTCTAGATATTTCTATTGCTTTATCCTTACCATTCGACAAATAGACATGATATAAAAAATGTCAGTGTAAATCAATTCTAAAGGATTATAATTCCTTTCAACAGATTTATAAGAATGCTCAACAAACTTACATTCCACAAAAACTTGACATTTTTTTTTTGTTTATTGCACTCAAAATTAGACAAAACTTCTAAGTTGACCAGTTTTCCTTACAAGGTTTTGTAATTGACATGCCTCAAGTGTTCATGTCACAAACATTGACTCAAGCAAGTAAGAACAAATAAAAATATTGAGTTTGAAAAGCTCTGCGCAAGGTAGCTTTTTCCTCACTAATATTTTGTTCCTATTTCTTACAATTTTGTGTGAAACAAACATTGTTTAGAGTCATCACCTTGTCAAATGTCCTTTTCATAAGGACCTTTCTATAACTTTCAATTTGATTGTTATAGAACTATCCATGAACAAAGTTTCATCATATTCAATAAAGGCAATATAGTCCAAATGTTACTTTTACAAAAACATAACAAATGACTATTTACCAATTTTCATGTCTATGCAAATACTTTTATTATAATAGACATATCTTTTCATGAAAAATCACAACATTTTAAGTGATATATTTTTTTCCCATAAAAGAACACAATTATTTTGAACAAGTATATATATAATTTGGTTGTTTCATACTAGTCACACTATATACTAGTAATAGAGAAACTCAACAACCACAATACCAAATATACTCCAAGAATTTTGTGGGTATAACATAATACAAAAGTATCATTGAATTTCATATCTTTTGCTCCAAAGTTAAATTAGACACCAAGTCTAATCATAAGCAAAGAACCCCCACATTTCAAATGTGATCTCAAAAATATGTTTCAAGTATTTGAAAATAGTTTTTTCACATATTTTAATGTTGGAAACATTATTCTACGAAAGAATTATAGTGTTGCAATTCTCTTTGACAATGTTTACACAATGTCAAAGTTCATTCCATAGAGAAACAAAATCACAAATTCTTAGTCACGGGTATTTTTCCTCTATCATAAATAGACATACCACTTAGTATTTTAAATACTAACAATAAGGACAAAAAAATTGTACAATTTATTTCTATATTACATTGAAGTTTATAGAAAATCAAAAGTACAACACTGACTTATTATGTGAAGTTTTCATATTCTTCAAACCAATTGCATAGTCCAATTTATCCAGAGTATAAAACCACAAAAGTTTTTAGTCTACAAAAATCAGACACACTAACATTTCTCATGGAGTACAAAACTACAAAAGTCTTTTTTTTTCTCCAAACAGAATAACACATATTCTTTATCACATAGAAATATTTTTCTTATCAAATAGTCTTCCAACTATAACATTTTGACATACTATTTTATCAAACAAAATTATGTATCTCTCATTTTTGCAAACTAAAGAATTTTAAAAGCAATAATATTTGCCAAGTAAAATTCATTCCATAACATATGGTTTGCAGATCTTTTTCCAAAGATACACATGATAAAAAAAAATCAAAGATGATTACTCTTAGAAACTATTTTCTTCCTTAGACAATTTAATAAGAAGGTTACCTGGTAATCTTTAAACGGAATACCACAAAAATTGTCTGTTACATTCTCACTTTGACCTTGCTAAACAAAGCAACGAATTATGGAGAAGTAATGCATTTATCTTCTACTTCCATGATCAGATTCTCTCAATCAGTAGAATACAAAAAATATTAACAGTATACTAATTTCCTTAAGATTGTTGTTCATCTTGTATTCCAAACATACTTAGGGCAAAACTTTGAACATCTTTGTGAGACAACAAAGTTTAAGAATATTTTCACAACTAGAAAATTAAAACTAGTAGCGAAACTAGAATCAGAAACAGATTAGAAAAAAAAATACGAAATATTTTTCTTAAAAAAAATTGTTGTTAATATGTGTCAAAAGAATCTTACTGATTCCAACAAACTTTGCAGAAACACGAAGTTACCAAGTTTGATGAACTAGTGAAAAACAAAAGAATAGAAGAACTGAAATTAATTCACAAATCTAAATTTGTAAAACACGCACCAGAATCTGGAAAAATTTTAATAGGAAAAAGATCAAGTCCACTGAACTCACAGTGTCTCCTTAAGGAAATTATTCCCCTCTAGTATCCGAGGTTTGATTTGGAATATGACCTCCCAGGGTAAAATGATCTCAATCACCAGAGTATAGATACCAAAAACTCTGGTGTCAGCGAGCCACTCAACGGCAGTAAAGTACACTTAGAATACTAGATTTAGTAGTAGAAGAAGAAATCCATAAATTCTATGTTTAAAATAAAAGAAAATCCCTCAATTTATAGAAAACAAAGGGTAGTGCGAAAAGGTTCTTATTGTGCCTTACCGGAAAGGTCACAAACCTTTGAAAAGTCACAATCTTTCGGAAAGGTCGTCACCTTTCATAAAAGTCACAACTTTCCATAAAAGTCGCAACTTTTCATAAAAGTCGCAACTTTTCATAAAAATCACAACTTTTCATTAAAAGTCGCAACCTTTCTTAAAAGTCACAACTCTTTATAAAAGTCGCAACTCTTCATTTTCCATTCACACCTTTTAAAATCCAACATACCAAACAAGCTATTAGTAATACAAAGCTTATGTTGCATTCAATATACTCTACCAAACAACCCCTTACTTTTTTATGTTAATTTTTTGTTAACATGAAGATACTACATTTTATTTAAACATTTCATCGTTAAGGAATCAATAATATAATCTCCACGGATAAAGATCCAGTCAAGTATAATTAGGTCAAGTAATCTTCAATAACCTTATAGATTCATGTCACGTGTACTGTATAATAATTTATGGTTGATATTGATTTAAATTATATATTCTTCTTAATAATAAAAACAACAAAAGCGTCAATTATTTTTATTTTTTAATACTATCAAATAAAACAATTAACTGTACCTTAACTAATATTTTCAAGAAAAAAATAAGACTGACGAAAATATATGGACTTTCCGACTTTTTTACCTGTCAAACCTCGTACTTGTTTTAGATTTTTTATATTATACTAATTTTAAAGAATCCGACACTTTTGAAAAATCTGAACAAATATATTTTTGTAATCATTCGAAAACCTCCAATTAAAAGAATGTATTATCATCTTCTTTAGTTGAATTATTATTTTAATAGAACTCAATTATGTTTTTAAGTTTGATCTATTCTTGGAGATTACTTCAGAATTTGGAGAAAGTATGTGTGAAATTACTCCTGAACAAGTTTGTCAGGTAAAAAGTAAGAAAATTTGCATATTCCCGTCAATCTTAAATTTTTTTCTTGAAAATATTAGCTTGGGTACACATAATTGCTTTATTTGATAGTTTTAAAAATAATAAAGTTGACAGCTTTGTTGTTTTTATTATTATAATTAATGAGTATATAATTTAAATAGATCTCAACAATAAATTATTATATAATACACATGGCATAAATCTATAAGATTATTAAATATTACTTGACCTAATTATAATTGACTGGATCTTTATCCAATCTCCACCTACTCCTTATTTTAATTAAATTTTCAACTTATTAATCAAACGTGTAAATGTGTCATCAATGGATCAATCCACATTTGGAAGTGAATCTTCTAACAGCAATCTGTGGGAGGAAAGTGCACTCACATGATACTAACATATAATCATTTTAAATTGTGACAAAAAAACAAATGATCAATCAACCAAATAATGTAAAATATTAAAGAAGTCATAACCAATAATGTCTAACTTTTTTCTTTTTTTTTCTAATATAGAGTAGCGGACTCAGGATTATCATCAAGGAATGTCAAACAATTCTATTAAAATATATAATTATTACGAGGTTAATAAGATTAGAATAAATGACCTCAAGAAATTTTCACAATATCTTAATCACGAAACTAAACTTTTAACTTATGTAGAAAGGTGTATATACTTATTAAATCAAAATTTGACCTCTATACAATATAATTTTCTGATAAAAAAGAGTGTCGCTTGACACCCCTTAACCAGGATTTCTCCGCCCTCTCTCTCTCTCTCTCTCTCTATCTATCTATCTATCTATATATATATATATATATATATATATATATATATACAGGAAACCATGGTCACCATTGTCACAAACTAGAGGCTTCCAAGGCCTTTGAGCCAGCAGAATGATGCCCATTGTATGAAAGATGCCGCACTTAGTTTAGTTTGTTAATAGGGTATTTAGATTTGGACGGTTGAAACGTGTTTTGGTGGTATGCTCTATTTTATTCATTTGATTTAAAGGGTGATCGATGTATATGTAAATTAGTAACTTCTTTGACTATCGATACACTTTTCTTTGGGATATGCAATAAAGTTTTGTTGCTTACTGGAGTCCAATTATTAATGTGTAATGTTAGGTGAGCATGAACTTTTATCTTAGACAAATCTTGTTTAAGATTAGTCATCATGCATCGATAAATAAGACCTTATTTATTTATTTTTTATGAATATTCTAATTTTACGACGCTCACTATACTCTATTGGGTAGAATTTTTTATGTTTTAGCTTGGATTGTTCAGAAGCTAAGACATTATTCGTCTTCATATACTATATGTATTATTTTCAAGTTGGACTTATAAAGTGGAGTATATAAGAAAATTGGCTAAAACACAAATGCTTCTAAGTGAGAAGCCCATGATGACCCTTGCAGTGTTACAAAGTGCCAATAAAAAATAGGTTCTATTGTTCTTTGCTATGAACTTTTGTATAATTATTCTTAGCATTGGTTTACTCCTTTCATAGAGATTATTGTGATATGAAAATGATATTCTTGCTAGAGTTGCAATAATTCAAGGTTTATTTTCTTTTTTTTTTGCATCCAACTGTTCTTTAATTATTGTAATTGCTTTTACAAATTTGTATAGTTAATTATACAAATTTGAATCGTTAGAGAAAAACTTTTGGTTAGACCATAGTTCAAATTTTCAAGCGGAATCGTCATTTTTATTATGTCATGATTTTGACCTTTTTGGAAAATATGAATATGAAATGCATAAAATATTATCACTAATAAATATACTTAAATTCAGAAAAACTTAATTTAAAAAAAAAAAAGCAAAAAAAATCTTTTTAAAATTTCAAAAGTGGAGTAAGAATTCTTATTAATATTTGAAGAAGCTTTTTAACACTTAAAATATCTATTAACACATGATTATACATCGATTTAACTAAGCAAATCATTTGACTAATTTACAGCAATTAAAAGAGAAATATTTCGAGGTTGCTTTAAAAAAAGGCCAACTTAAGAAAATTACTTTGTTCAAGGGATAAATAACACTAAATTTCATTTATTTATTTGAAAACTGAAACAAACCAAGTATATGAAAAGAGTTCCAATTTTATTTTATTTTTTTACTAACCCCATGATAGTCTAGTAATTGCAAATTCTAAATAGGAAAATTAGTAATTAAGTCATAATATCTAATATAATTAGTCAAAAGAACAATACTTTAAACCATTTATTTAAAATGTCCGAAAGACAATATTTTAGAAAATAATATGTCTTCGGATTTTATTATTTAAAATTAATTTTATTTATGACAACAGTCCTATATTGGATCAATTCTAAATTAATTTTTAAAAAATTAAACCAATACCTATGAACCTTTCTCTTCACCTTTCACGTTTTTATTCCCACCTTTCACGTTTCCAGATTCTCTTTCTTTAAGGTGCTCATAAATTGTTCATCAAAATATATATTTTAATTCAAGAAATTTTCTCAATTGTTAAATGAAATCTCTTTATTAATTCAAGAGATTTTTTGATTTTGCAAGGTAATGTTCATTATTTATTTAGATTTATTTAGATTTGCTGTTTAAAATCACCGATTATGGTGTATATTACGGATTTCCAGAATTTTTTTTGATTTTTATGTGATTTTGTTTAGATATTCATCAAATATTTATGTATTCCAGATTTTTATTCTTTTGAATTTCAATTTTTTGTGTGTGTGATTTTCTTTTGTGATTAATACATTATAAGAAGGGAAATATAAAATTGTGATAAATACATTATAAGAAGGGAAATATAAACTAATTTGGTATTTATTTGGCATTTGAAATACAAAATGATATTGAAGTACATCCTGATATAACTTATTATACGTTTTATGTTTTCATCAAAAATGTATTTTCAGTATCATTTTATTTTACCACTAATTTGTATTTATATTTTTTTTGACGATCATACGATTTTCCAATTATACTTTAAAGTAATTACACGTTAAACACATAAAAATAAAATAAATATATAACATGGATATGAATATATTTCGGGTGAAAACATATTTAAAAAATTCCAGAATATTAAATATATTAGAATTTACTGTAAAAACTCTTGAACTTTTTTTTCCATAATTTTAACGTTTTGAAGTTTTGGTTTTATATTCATGTGTATATTGTACAAGTCTTAATCATAGTGGTATTAGTAAGATATTTTTTGTATTTTAATCATCACTGTATTAGCAAGACATTTTTTGTAAGACATTTTTGATATTCATGTGTATACTCTCTGCAGTTTTAATCATAACACTATTAGCAAGATAAATTTGACGAAAACATAATATATAAAATTGTGACGAATACATTATATGAGGGAAAATACAAACTAATTTGATATTTATTTGGCGTTTGGAATAGAAAATGATATTGAAATACATCCTGATGTTTGGGATGCTAACGAACATTGAAATACATCCTGAATTTTTGAAATATAAATTTATTCAGAGAAATAGTATCTACAATTTTAAAGTCAAATAATAATAGTAATAATATAACAAGACTGGATATTGAAATATAAATACAATTTAGTTTGAATACAACTTATTATATGCTTTATGTTTTCACAAAAAATGTAAGTGATTTATATTTAAAATTGTTTTTATTATATGCTTTATGTTTTCACAAAAAATGTAACTGATTTATATTTAAAATTGTTTTTCCTTTTTTTGAAATTTTTGTTCCGTGATTTTCTCTATTCTGTAATTAATTATTTGTATTATTTTAAATTTATCAAAATAATATAAATACATAACTTATCTTTTAACAAATTAAAATATTGTCATTTTTAATAAATAGTGAAACTATCGCTAAGAAGTCCCACAAGGCCAAAATATTGTTGCTTTGAAAAAAAAATTCATCCTAAATTATACAAATAGATAGAGAAGCAAGAGGTTTTTTTAACTGTAAATTACATAAATTCCATAGTTTTAATATGAAATTATAATTTATTTCTAATAAGTTTTTAATTACATTAATCTTAAAAATTAAAAAAAGGATACAATAATTGAAGCTCGGATACAATAATATGTAGCTCGGATACATTAAATATTGTCTCAGATACAATTAAATACTGGCTCGAATACATTAAAAATTAGCTCGGATACATAATATGTAGCTCAGATACATTAAATACTAGCTCGAATACATTAAAGAAATAAGGAATTGTGAAGATTTTTAAAAGTAATAGGAGATAATTAAAATAAGTAAAACAAAAGGTGTGTATTTCTCTGTCATTTTCTTAACCCAAATGCATTTTGGGCTTTTCATTTCGAAATCTCAGCAAAATGTCTTCTCTGAGCATTGGGCTTTTAGCCCATTAGAACTGTATATGATTTGTATGTATCAACCTCATATTTCCTGTTTATTTGATGGAAAACTTTCACATATAGCCACTTAAAATAGCTTAATTACTCTCCATAGTTATAATTTGATAATTACAATTTATAGCTACATGTTATATGAAGGAAAGACGTGAGCGAGACTGGGATAGAGAGGAGAAAGGCGAGCGAGGACAGAGAGTGGGAGAGAGGTGAATTGTATATGTATATAATTATATATTATACATATGCATTTGTATATATGGCAAGCGAGATTGGGAGAGAGAGGAGAGAGGAAAGCGAGATTTGGAGAAGGAGGAGAGAGGCGAGCGAGAGAGGGCAGAGAGTGGGAGAGGGGTGATTTGTATATGTATATAGGTTAAATAACTGTATATTATACATATGTATTTGTATATTCTGGCGAATTATACATATACAAATGTGACTAATTATACAAACTCGAAGTCAGCTCACATATTTAATGTATAATATTAGTCGCGAGTGGTAATTATAACAAACTATAGCTATGATAAGTAATTAAATAGTATAAATTTGATTAACCGCATAATTTTCCCTTATTTGATTCCCTTTCCTGTATATAAGGTTCTACTTTTGTACTAGTTTTTGAACTTAGGGGTCGTTTGGTAGGCTGCATTAAATAAAATAGTCCATGTATTATAGATGGTATTATTTAGTACTACGTTTGGTAGGAAATTGGGTCTATGTATAACTAATCCATGGATTAGTTATACCTCCTACATGGTATTATATGATGTATTACTAATACCTTCTATTTGGAGGTATTAGCAATACATGGGATATAATACCATGGGATAAGTCTACTAAAGATAAATATATCCCTCAAAATATTTTATTATTTGTTTATTTTTTTGATTTTATGTTTTATGGTTGTGCAAGTAAATTTATTTAAATAAATTAGTTTACAAATTATTTAACTCTCTCTAAATAATTTGTAAGCTAATTTATTTAAATAAATTTACTAGCACAACCATAAAACATAAAATCAAGAAAATAAACAAATAATTAAATGTTTGTGCGGTTTTCTAATATTTGTATTTTCAACAATTTATAACATTGAATACATACAAAAATTACAACTTGCAATTTTATTCGTAAATGTAGATGATTTATTCAATTTTACTATTGTTTACCATCTTTTCAATTTTAAAAGTTGATAGTTTATCTTTTTTTAAATTGAAAATTGACATTTGTAAGTGATCAATTAAATAAGGTGACAATTATTTATCCTCAAACAATTTAAGAAAAAAAAGGCAAACATGACGATAAAATTGTTCTTTTCTTAGCTAGTTATAAGGTCATAAAAAAATATTATCCGGCAATTATTTACCTTAATCCAATTGCATAAGAATTTAAGGGTATAATTGGAAAGAAGTTTTTTATAAAGTTTTAATCCAAACATAAGATGAGGTCGAAAACAATGAACCAAACACTTGATAAAAATAATCCATGTATTATTAATCCCTGCACTATTAATACCTGCATTACTAATCCTAGCATTACTAATCCCTGCATTATCAATCTTTGTACCAAACGACCCCTTAGTATATTATTCTTCAGCCTGTTTGTTACTCCATTTGTGGACTCAAAATTAGTCCTCTAAGAACTTGGGCTACTACTGACACTTGAAATTTGGGCTCATTGAATGGAGTTCAGGCCCAAGAGAGAAGAGGAATACATACAAACCTTAGATTAAATTAAGGGGAAATTTCATATGGCAATTGTAATTAATGAAATAACATTATGTGGGTATAATTTACATAATTACATTTTATGGTACAGTTTTAGTTTGCTATGTACCTTTTAATTTACATAAGATGTTTTTTTTTTTGTTTTTAAGTTATACAATATTTTACTTTTTCATTGAATGGTAACAATAGTGCTAAATACGGTAACAATCATTTACACAATTCCATGATTTGAGCTAAACGTTTAAAATCAAATATTTTTTAATTTTTTTTGATAAATCATATGAAACACTCAGACATTAATGATCTTATTTGTGTGTGTTTGTGTGTATATATATATATATATATAAATTGATTATATTGTATATATTTGAGAAATTGTACATAATTTTTTATACAATATTTGTATCTAATTGATTATTGTTATTGACTGTATATGTGATCATCATAAAATGGAAATTGTATGTATGATATTCGTGCTTGTTTAAAAAAAAGAGTGTGTTTATTTGTTTTAAAAAAATAATATTGTGTAGTCTGTTTGTATATAATATTTTATTGTTTATAATTTTTTCTGTATATATCTAGAAATTTGTATAATGTACAACGATTTTGGTATATGTATTATATTTGTAAATGTGTATATGTCATTTCGTGCTTTTTTCTAAGTTTGACATCTGTTTGTATATTTGAGTGTGTAATGTTTATATATACCATATTTTATCATGTTCATAATTTCTTGTATTTATTGAAGAATTTGTATAATGTACTATAATTTTGTACATGTATTATATGGTGATTTCATTTAAAAAATTCTACAATACTAAATATTTGTATACAAATATTTACTGTCTAACTTTGTAAATATTACCTTAATATACAACCGACTATATACATAACTTTAGTAATTGATATACAACTAATAGAATATACAAATAACAACGGTGTCATAATACTTTGTATATATTACATTCATATACAACTCACTATATACATAACTTTAGTAATTTATATATAAATTACACTACATGATGATCCTGATGTTCTTCAGATTTGTCAATTTCAGATGAGGCAGATTCAATCTCCTCTAAATCACTAGTTATGATTTTTCTTTTACTTCCTCCTTCAACAATTTTAATATCGCTAGCTTTCGCGTTGTTAATAACTTTACGAATTGCCATTGGGTCATTTTTTTTCTTGGATCTCAATTCTTCAATAGATCTTGTTCATCTTGAACTTGTTTAGATTTTGTCATAGACCCTACATTAACCCAAAAATCCTGCGTTAAAAAAATGAAAACGAGGGTGGATTGTCAATAATATTGACATGTAATGACATACCTCTCGTAATACTCATAGATGCAGATGAATCATCCATTCTGATTTTAAAAAACTTACAATCTGATAAGAAAGAAAGATATTTTTTAAAATTTGAAAAAACTAACTAGACGGGAGGAAAAAAGAAAAAATAAATAAATGGATTCATGTGTTGATTTTGGCACTTAACTGCAAAAATTGAAAGCAAGACGGAATGAAGAACGTGAAATTTTCCCAATTCGAAATAGGAGTGGAGGAGTGATTTTTGGAGAAAAATATTAAATGGGGATACGAGAGATAAAATTGATTTTGTATAAAATAATATACAAAAGCATAAAAAGGTCTATTACAGGTTAGATATCCAAAAAGGTAATGAGTCTCATTATTATAACAAAAAAATTAAAACTATAATTACTGACAATAAATAAATTAAACTATATTCTTATTAACTAATTACATAAAAATATTTGTCATCTAACATAATTTTCCCTTATGTTAACACGTTTTAGTCAAATAAGTATTTTTAAATAAAAGTCTAAAAGAATTGACATCTAATAGCTATACGTGTATTCTGCACAAAAGTAATTATAAAAAATTCTTATTCATATTCAATTATTCATGTCTCTCTTCAAATTATCTTTTTTAAAATATAAAAGAAATTTAGTACCATAACTTTCAACAACCTTTCTTTAAAACTAGTAAACGATTTATTTAAAATTATATTTTCTCCGTTTGCTTTTATTTGTCATAATTTTTTTATAGAGTCAAATGATAAAAACTTTCACTAACATTTTATGATCTACTTTTTTCATCATATTGATATGCAAAAAATTTTAATTTATAGTACTCTTTGTATAGCTTTTGAATATCTAAATTTTTTGTTTAAAATATCAAATAATATAATCTAATTTAACTTTAAAAATTAATCAAATTAACTTTCGAAAAGCGCAACATAACAAATAAAAGTGGACAGAGAAAGTATCAATCCTTAAAATGAGTAAAAGTAATTAATTATGAATTTTCTTATTTTAAAGGATATTTCTATGAGTCTACCATCTATAAATTATTCCTCCGAGATCATCTATAAATTATTCCTACGAGCATTCCTACCATCTTCTAACAAAGAATTTATTTGAAAGGATTGATGTTAGGGTCTTGTTTTGGTTAGGATGCCGGGTTGTGATCGGATCTCTGTTCAAATGTCGGGTATCGAGTCGAGAATTCATGTCAGATCTCGAATCGGATGTCGAGGTCGGGATCGGTTCTCAGTATGAATATAGGGTCGATAGTGAGGTTCATCTCCAGGTTGAGGTCATATCCCAAACCGATCATCAGGGTCAGATGTAGGTCAGTGGTCGGGATCGGATTTTGAATCGATTATTGCGGTTGATTTTCATGTCATAAACTATTTTCCTAAAAAATATTTTTCACTATCTAAAAAATAAATAAAAGATATTTTGTGAAAAATATTATTCTTTCACCAACCATACAATAGAGAATATTTTCCACTCACCAACCAAACATGAAAAATGAGTTAGAAACTAGTTAGTTTCAAAAAAAATATTTTACTTCATACCGAACACACACTGTTAGAATTTTAGAGAAGTTCCTAGACGATTTTTAATTACACGTTATCTCTAGATGGAAATATTTCTCTGTCGTCTTTTGACTTTTAGGGGTTTGTCTGATTTCCTGATTGAGCAAACACTCACGGTTAGAATTTTCGAGAAGTTCCTAGATGATTTTTAATTACACGTTATCTTTATACGAAAATATTTGTCTGACGTCTTTTAACTTCTGGGGTTTGTTTGATTTCATAATTAAGCAAACACTCACGATCAGAATTTCGAGAAGTTTCTAGACGATTTTTACTACATGTTATCTCTAGACGGAAATATTTATCTGCCTTCTTTTAACTTCTGGAGTTTGTCTAATTTCCTGATTAAGCAAACACTCACGATTATAATTTTCGAAAAAATTCTAGACAATTTTTAGTGACATATTATCTCTAGATAGAAACATTTGTCTGTCGTCTTATAACTTTTGGGTTTTATCTGTTTTCCTGATTAAGATTATAAGTATTAAAATTACAATTTTTGCAATTATTTTTTAAATTGAAAAGTGAAATCAAGTTGGGTGGAAAAAGGCAGAATATTGATAATTAAAATTAGATTAGAGATAAAATTTACATTATGTTTGATTGAGAATATACATTTAATTTATTTTAAGTGAAATTTATATTTTCAAACAAAATAGTATATCCTAACTCCTAACTTAATCTTGAAATATTTTATCATACCTAGTGTATCCAGTGACCCTTAGATTATTTGATAGGATGAACAATATAAGAGTTATTTTTAATGTTGAAATTATTCATACAATATAACTTTTTATGGATTCAGTTTATTATTATTAAATAAAATAGTGTAAATTAAAATATAATTCCTGAAACACTATTAAATAAGATGTTCTAGAATAGAAACAATATCACATATTATAAATATCATGATTTATCATATGTACTAAAACAGTTAAATGGGACGGTATAATAATTGAGAGAATTGATGGCCACTTTAGATTTAGTTTTATGAGTTCTTTTAATAAGAGATGTTCATTTTTACATTTAAGAGTTTCTTTCTATTGATTTTGTAACTTGAAAGTCATCACAGAAGCTAGTTAGTTTTCAAAAAAAATATTTTACTTCATATTAAATAGACACACGGTTAGAACTTTTGAGAAGTTCCTAAACAATTTTTAATTACATATTATCTCTAAACAAAATATTTGTTTGTCGTCTTTTTAACTTTTGGGGTTTGTTTGATTTTCTGATTAAGCAAACAGTCAAGGTTAGATTTTTCGAGAAGTTCCTAGACTATTTTTAATTACACGTTATCTCAAGACGGAAATATTTGTATGTCGTCTTTTAACTTTTGGGTTTTGTCTGATTTTCTGATTAAGCAAATACTCACAGTTAGAATTTTCGAGAAGTTCCTAGACGATGTTTAACTACACGTTATATCTAGACAAAAATATTTGTCTGTCGTCTTTTAACTTCTGGGGTTTGTCTGATTTTTTGATTAAGCAAATGCTCACGGTTAGAATTTTTGAATAGTTCCTAGACGATTTTTAATTACACGTTATTTCTAAACAGAAACATTTGTTTGTTATCTTTTAACTTCTGGGGTTTGTCTGATTTCCTGATTAAGATCATAATTATAATTTTACAATTATTTTTTAAATTGAAAGGTGAAATCAAGTTGGGTGGAAAAAGACAGAATATTGATAATTAAGATAAAATTAGAGATAAATTCACATGTTTGATAAATATAAATTTTATTTTATTTTAAGTTAAATTTATATTTTCAAACGAAAGAATATCATCTCAATTCATAACTTAATTTTGAAATACTTTATCATATCTAGACTGGACCTTAGATTATTTGATAGAGTGAATAATAAGATCTAATTTTAGTGTTGAAATTGTTCGTACAATATAACTTTTTATGGATTTATATTGCTATATTAAATGAAATGGCGTATATTAAAATATAATTCTTGAAACACTATTAAATAAGATGTTCTAAAATAGAAATAATATCACATATTATAAATATCATGATTTATCATACCTACTAAAACAGTATTGAATGGGCGTATAATTGAAAGAGTTGATGGCCACTTTAGATTTAGTTTTATGAGTTTTTTTATGATAATTTTTCATTTTTACAGTCAAGAGATTTGAAATTTTTAATTTCTTTCTATTAATTTTGAACTTGAAAGTCATCACAAAATCTTAATTCCTCTATATTATATAATATAAAATATAATTATTATAAATATTGACAACTCAAACTTAAATCTCCAATCAAATATTATAATATCTCTACGTTTTAATTTATTTATTTTACTTTGAGTTAGCATAAAAATTAAGAACATAAAATAAATAAATAAATTTTATGATTTAAATTAACAATATATTAAATATTTCAATATATCCTCTAAGACATCATTTGTTTGCACTTAATGAAAGTCTGAATCTTAATCATTCAGATCAACCCATTAAGTATGTTTGGTTTTTAGGTCTGAAACTGAATCATTCAGATTCAGCCAATTAAGTTTATTTGTTTTATTTTTTAAAAAACCTCTTAATGCGTCTGAAAAAGTCTGAACGAATCAGATATGTAGGAAAGTTTTAATAACATTCAGACTCATTTGATAATTTATCAAATAATAAATCATCACTTCTCTGCTTTGGGCATGCCTTTGTATCTCATAACTAAAAACTTTCTTTCTCTCTTTTCTCAATCAAACACCATTTTTTTTCTCTTAAACTGGTAAGTTTTCATAAATCCTTTCAAATATTTTTTTTATATTAATAATTTTCTTATATTGACGTGTTTCAAGAACACTAGTTGCAATAATATTTTTGGTGTATTGTTGTTTATCAAGGTTTTTGAATAAAAAAGTAGCTTTTATATTACTAATAATTTTCTTGTATTGGCGTGTGTCAAGAACATTGATTGCAATAATATTTTTGGTGTATTGTTATTTATCAAGATTTTTGAATGAATAAATAGTACTCAAATCACGATAATTAAAACTTTCAAAAAACTTTTTTTTATCAAAAGTGATATATTTTGTTGAAATGAAAATTTTATAATATTTTATTAATATAATGTTCAAATTCACTTGTAAATTCAGAAAACAAATAGTACTAATTATTTAGTGTTCACATTTAGAGACCACATCTTAATATTCAGATACAGATATTTTAATCTTAATGAAAATAAATGAGGCCTAATTGTATGGTCTTAAACCTATATTGTTAAAAAATATTCTTTTTAAAATGAACTTAAAAAATAAAAACAAAATTAGTAAAATTTTATCCACTTATACACTCAAGTGACCAAATGTTGAAAAGTTCCAAAATCTTCCAAATATCTAAGATAAGAAGATATTTTCTAGACTTCTCTTTCTTCCATCTGTTTTCCTCTAGAACTTTCTAGTCCAAATCCCATTCTTATATTACTCACAAACTCACTTGTTTATCCATCTTAATTGTAATTAGCAAAGTAATGGAGGATGTAGTGAAAGTGAAGGTCGAAGAAGATGGCATTCCGACGGCGGTGCTGCCTATGGAAGGGTTGCACGACGTTGGTCCGCCACCATTTCTGAGCAAAACTTATGAAATGGTGGAAGATTCTTCAACTGATCAAGTCATATCATGGAGCACAACAAGGAATAGCTTTATTGTTTGGGATTCTCATAAGTTTTCCACCACATTGTTGCCTAGGTTTTTCAAGCACAGCAATTTTTCCAGTTTCATTCGGCAGCTTAACACATACGTAAGTATCTTTTTGCTTCTAATTTTGGTATTCCTTATCCAGATATAGAATAATTTCGATTTTCGATTAGTTAGGGTTTCGAAATAGCGATGTGTTGAACATCGTGGTGATCACTTTTGGCTGTTTTTTTGTCAATTGAAATGGGTGAAATTTTCAATTTGATTTAAGGACTGACATAAATTGGCATTGTTTCCGTTTTATTGATTTGTTGAGAACGTGGTTATGCTGAGTGCATGGTATTTATCCTGCTTTGAATGACTTCGATATGCATTTTGCTCCATTAGCTTAGGCAGAAGTTGAGCTAGTGTATGCGCAGATTGTTGGTGATTCTGATGAGTTCTACTGCTTGTGAAATTTGATGAATGTACGATGAATACTCGAAGAAAGAAGAAAGCTAGGTTGTGTTTCTTCTGTACCAATGTTGTATTATTAAGCATAGCTGCTTGTATATTTTGCAATAGAATATGAGTTTTATTGACTCTTAACTTGATGGAAATGCAGGGATTTAGAAAGGTGGATCCTGACAGATGGGAATTTGCGAATGAAGGTTTTCTGGGAGGACAGAAGCATCTTTTGAAGACGATAAAGAGGAGGAGGAATGTTGGTCAGAGTATGAATCAACAAGGATCTGGTGCTTGCATTGAAATTGGTTATTATGGGATGGAGGAGGAACTAGAAAGATTAAAGCGGGATAAAAACGTGTTGATGACTGAAATAGTTAAACTTAGGCAGCAACAGCAGAGTACGAGGAATCAGATCATTGCCATGGGAGAAAAAATCGAAAGCCAGGAGAGGAAACAAGAGCAGATGATGAGTTTCTTAGCAAAGATCTTCAGCAATCCAACTTTTCTCCAGCAGTACTTGGACAAACATGTGCAGAGAAAAGATAAACAACGTATCGAAGTTGGACAAAAGAGGAGACTAACGATGACCCCCAGTGCTGAGAACCTTCAATATGTAGCCACAGGAAGTGATCAGCCTATGAATTACTCCTCACACCAAGAGAGTGAAGCTGAGCTTGCAAGTATTGAAATGTTATTCTCTGCTGCAATGGACAATGAATCAAGCAGCAATGTCAGGCCGGCTTCTGTTGTGACAGCAAATGGTACTGATATGGAACCAGTGGCTGAAGATATTTGGGAAGAGTTGCTCAGTGAAGATCTTATATCCGGGGATCGAGCAGAGGAAGTAGTGGTTGTTGAACAACCTGAATTCGACGTGGAAGTTGAAGATCTTGTTGCGAAGACACCTGAATGGGGTGAGGAATTACAAGACCTTGTAGATCAACTTGGTTTCCTTTAGGTCCAAACCTTAAAAGCTCACTCTTGTTGTTCCTCTGGCCTCCTTCACTATTCCAGTATCCTATATGGACTTACTGCTTTCAAATATATTTAGCTAATGTACTTGTTATTTCTCTTCTATAGCAGGGAAGGACAGAGTTATGGGTCGCCTAAAGCTAATTTTTTTAAATATTTTATACTTTATTAATATTTAGATTGTACTAATATTTTTTGGAAAGTGAAGTGCAGAATTGATATTTTTCTTTTCATTTGTTCAATTTTTCAGGTTAAGATGCAGATATACTACTTTCATTTCAGGAAGCTTTGAGGCAGTCTCTAGTAGCGCATGTTTACAAGTAATCCCGCTTAACAGCTTTTTGTTTCTTAGATTTCTTAGTTAGTCTGGAGGAATGACTTGTATATATAATAAATAAAATATACTGTAATGTTTTTTGAATGATGTATCTAGGCTGTTATGTCGTACCATTTCTTTTGATTTTTTTTTTGTAATTTTGTATAGAACTGAGGTCCATACCATTCTCAACGGAGCTAATAATAAGTTTCTGTATTGCAGAATCATACAATTGACAATGGTGTATAGCTTAATGCATTATGTGGTGCTCATAAACTTTTTAGGGGTTTAAATATGCAGAGGTTAGGGGTTGGCTTGTAACTTGGATGTTTGGTTCATACCTAGAAAGTGGATCTCTATGGTGGAGAACGAAAGAGAAAGAGAGGAGAGGATAGAGTATACAGAGATTTTATATTTTTACGAGATATTTGGTTTGTCTCTATTAAGATAGATTGAGAAGAAAAGCATCAACATGGACTCGGCTTTCCTCCACTGTGCATCAACCAACACCAGTTCCTTCATACAACATTGTGTCCACTTAACAAATCAATGAATCTCATATATTTTACCAATCAGTATATTTTATCACAGTTGAAGGATAGTTTTTACTTCTTTACTGGTGGTCTGCCCAACAGTTCAAGCTGGTTACCAATTTGGATCCACAACAATCCATGAAACTATCGATGACAGTCATTGAGCATCCATCAGTGTAATTGCTTTCAATTCAATAGACTAATAAACTGCTGTTGAGAATCTGTCATTGAATGAATATCCATCCATCAGTTTCAATTCAATAGGATAATAAACAATTGAGAATATAATTAAGTAATCAAAAGTTTGTTTGTTTTTTCAACTGTTTTAAGTTTTTACATAAAATGATGCTTGATCAAAGAATATGAAAATATAATCAAAACAATATTAATCATGAAGTCTGACTTTAGGGTGGAGACAAAAGTTGAAAAGTGGGAATCCTAATCAGAGTCATGTCCGAATATTATTTATCTCTTCTGCAAAGCATCAAACATGTGATAGAACAAATCGAACCGACATAAAATATTAACCCAGTATTGAATCAACCATCTCCTGTGACAATTATATTATTATTATACATGTAGAGTATTATTTTCCACTTGCCTAATCACTATAACAGTAATTCCATGGTTTCTTTACTTCTTCAATCGTCCCTTTCAAGGATTCAATTGAATTTTTTGGACTTGATATGTGAAATTTAAAGGTTCACTAGAATGCATTAGAAAATTATTATATGTGTATTATTAATGTCTAATTATTTGGTACATTTTTTAAATTTATGTATAATTAATGCAACTATTAGGTACTATATACTTCATTTACAAGGCTCATCTCCAGTACACACTAATTCCTCTAGTTGGTCCAATTATACTCTATTTGGTATTACTATGTATTATGGTATCAGGGATGGAACCATGACCTCCTAATCTGAATCTCTTTGTTTGAAAAATTATACTGTATATTAAATTCCCTTTAGTTTCTTCTTGATTACCTCTTCAGTCTTTTAGTGAAGAATTTTATGTGCAAGGAGTGAGGTCTTATTTTTTACCAAATTGACTGAGTGGCTTATCACTTCACTCAAAAAAAAGGACAAGGAGTATATAAAAGCGTCAATCCAAACATTATTTGGAGAATCTCTACCTATGTAGGTTCGTCTTAGATATATTCCATATCTGTATCAATCCAAAATAAAAGTTTGGCATTTTGTACTATCTTCATTACCCACTGTCTCTATATTTTACCTGCAACATCAAAATATCAGTGGAAAAGAAAAAAAAAAAGTAAGCAAGAGGACCCTACCATTTAAGCATAACCCATCATTAACAACAAATACCAACAACTCATGAAATGATTTGATCATACATCACAAAATTACTAGGCCGGCTATACCCCATTAATTTTCAAGATTCTCCTAAATATACATACATATATATATATATATATATAGTCAAACGTCGATTTGATCTCCTCCTTCATCAAGAAAACAAAAATGATGTTTCTAAGATCAGCAATTCAAGAATCACCTATAGCTTCAACCATATTCACCATACTAGCTGGTGTTTTGGTCTACTTGTATCGACCTTATTGGCGTGTGAGAAAAGTACCTGGTCCTCCAGCTTTTCCACTTGTTGGACATCTTCCTTTGATGGCTAAATATGGCCCTGATGTCTTCTCTGTCTTGGCCAAACAATATGGTCCTATTTACAGGTTGATCGATTGATCTTCTTTCATTTCAGAAACGGTTTTTTAATCGGTGTATTCATTCAAGCTTTTACCTTTCTTAAGCAGGTTTCACATGGGAAGGCAGCCACTAGTTATTGTTGCTGATGCAGAGTTATGCAGAGAAGTTGGGATTAAGAAATTCAAGGACATACCAAATAGAAGCATTCCATCTCCTATTGCAGCATCTCCTCTTCATCAGAAAGGCTTATTTTTTACTAGGTAAAAAAAAAAAAACTAAAGTTGATTCCTTTAACTAGAAGAAGGCTAATGTTGTGTTAATTACACAGGGACTCAAGATGGTCAACAATGAGAAATACTATTCTATCAGTCTACCAGCCATCTTATCTTGCTAAGTTAGTGCCAATCATGCAATCGTATATCGAGTCCGCGACTAAAAATCTTGATTCTGAGGGAGATCTCACATTCTCTGATCTCTCTCTCAAGTTAGCAACAGATGTAATTGGACAAGCTTCTTTTGGTGTGGATTTTGGACTTTCTAAACCAATATCAGACAAGATGAGTCATCATCAAGAGGATAGTGAAGTACAGGAATTCATCAAGCAGCACATTTACTCAACAACACAACTCAAAATGGATTTATCAGGTTCTGTTTCAATCATACTAGGCTTGCTTGTTCCGATTCTTCAAGAGCCATTTCGCCAAGTTCTCAAAAGAATCCCGGGTACTATGGACTGGAAGGTGGAAACAACAAACAAGAATTTAAGCACTAGGCTGGATGAGATAGTGGCAAAGAGGATGGAGGAAAAAGATCGTAGCTCGAAAGACTTCTTGTCACTTATAATGCAGGCAAGGGAGTCAGAGAAGTTAGCTAAGAATGTTTTCACCTCAGATTATATCAGTGCTGTAACTTATGAACACTTGCTGGCGGGTTCTGCAACAACATCCTTTACTTTGTCTTCTATCATCTATCTGGTTGCTTGCCATCCAGACGTTGAGCAGAAGTTGCTTGCTGAGATAGATGCTTTTGGCCCTGATGATAACATGCCCACTGCCAATGATCTCCAGCAGAAATTCCCGTACCTCAAACAGGTAAATGCCATTTTCTTTATATCTACAAGAAGTTCTTATAAACTACAAGTTGAAAAAAAGAAAGAAGAGAGAATGAGAACTAGTTTATTAAACCATTCTCGTTCTTCTTGTAACTGCTTATAAACTCTAGGTAATCAAAGAAGCAATGAGGTGTTACATTGTCTCGCCCTTAGTTGCCAGAGAAACATCAGCTGAAGTGGAGATTGGAGGCTATAAACTTCCTAAGGTTAATATCTGTTTTTCCTATAATGCTTATCATTTTACTCTTCCATGAGGAAGATTTCCATGGATTGTGCCCCCACCTCGGAAACCACGGGGGAGGGAATAGGTTCTAATAAAATCCAGTGCCTGTTTAGTATTTTTAACATATTTGTTACAATTAAGCAGGGAACATGGGTTTGGTTGGCTCTTGGAGTTCTTGCTAAGGACCCAAAGAACTTCCCTGAACCAGAGAAATTTAAACCAGAGAGGTTTGATCCAAACTGTGCAGAGGAAAAACAAAGACATCCTTATGCAAATATTCCATTTGGAATAGGTCCACGAGCATGCATAGGGCAGAAGTTCTCCATACAGGAAATCAAACTGTCATTGATTCATTTGTATCGCAAGTACATTTTTCAACATTCTCCCCTCATGGAAAGCCCATTGGAACTTGAGTATGGCATAGTCCTAAACTATAAGCATGGTGTCAAGGTTCACGCCATCAAGCGCAAATGAAACCTTCCAACATATTTAATGATGCTATGTGGTACAAGAGACAAGAAATTGTGAGAGAGCTCAACCTTATGCAAACCTAAATCCAGTCCCATCTGCGTAACAGAACTAGTATACATACTTGTAACTTCTACTACTTCACATGTAACTCAATTTTATGACAAAAAAAGATGTGAAGTTTACACAGTCACACAGTCAAGCACAGTCAAGATGTGATCTACTTATCTCAGTAAATTTAATAAAGCAAATGATCTACATAATAACATACTTGCTACAAATGAAAACTGCAAACCAAGTTCAAACAAATTAAACATACCTACCAGCTTTTTGAATTTTTTTTTTTACAACAACAAGCTGTTGTATTGATTGTGATTACCCTAGTCATTCTATTTTTACTCAAAGACACAATTCTGCTTGTCCCCTAATCTAGAGAATTTATCCATTCTAGTAGGAAGACAGAGGGGCCTTGAGAAATTGACTGAAGGATCATAACCAGCAGCACTCTTTGAGTCACCATTGTTGAGCTTAAGAAATTGGACCTCATCCATAGACTGTCTAAGCATTCTCTGATTTCTCTGCTTGGCCTTGGTTGACTCAGTTAGGCTCATGTAATTTGGTCGACTACTATTGCTATCTTCAGTTCTATCAGATGCCAACATCGTGTTTCCAGATATCGGTGTTGTTGATGTGCAGAATGAAGAGGATGCTGCTGAACTCTCATCATATCTAAATTCAGAACTTGGGCTTGAAGAAGAACGAGTAGTATGCCCGACCAGTGGAGGTTTAGCTGATATCCTTTTGGTAACATTGTTCTTTTTCACTTTCACGGAGCATGGTTCAGTTGTCGCCTTTTCCTTATCCTTGAGAGTCTCTAAGCAAGCCTTGGACTTTGGTGTAGTCTCCAAAGAATCAGTATATGCTTGTTCCATCAATCTGTTTTCCCACGGCCTTGCTGCCATCCAACGTTCTAACCAACTCCATCCACAGTTACTCTTATCATAATCAAGATTTTTGAGAGATGGAACCGAGATAGTGGTTCTAGAATCAAAATTCTGGCTTGATTTAGACTGCTGCAATAGTTCATAAAGCATCTTAATCAATCAATTACTACAAGGTCAAATTTGTTTGTTCATAAATAGTCACTTCACCATTTACCTTTTGAGCTTGAGAGTATGCAAGTGCTCTTTCTCTCTTTAAGACTCCCTCTTGCCTCATGTGTATCTTTGTTTTAACCTCTTCAAGTGTCCCTTTACTGTCACACCATCCTTCCTGGTAAAATTCAGAAAAGAGGAAATGTGTTTAGGAAATTTAACCTCTACTTCAAAATTTCTGACCAAAATAATAAAGATCTCTACCTCAGCTTCCTTCATGGGATCAAGTTTGCCACGGTGTTCCTCTAGTATTTTCTGCACAGCCTGCCCCTCAATGGACATACGTACACGACGAGCTCTAACTCGGGCTTGTACTCGAACCAGGGCTTGCATACACCTAAGAGTCACTGCAGCTTGCTTTCTTACTTGTCTGCCCCGAACAAGAGCTTGAAGCCTTACCAATCCTTTCAAGGCCCTAAATGCTCTTCTTGCCTAAAATGTCAATTAGACACATCAAAATGAATTTAGAGGAACATAGAATACTAAAACAGATCAATCATATCATTGTTCAAGATAAACGTTAAATCTTATCAGCAGAGAGAATCAGATGCTGTCGAAACAGATATATCTGTAAACATTCCGCGCAATGCAAAAAGGTTAGTAAGAATAAGGATTATTAGATTTCCTATATCAGAAGCTGAGTCAGGATAAGTTGAAACATGTATTCTGGTCTTCTGAACTATTTAATAAAAGATGTCATTCATTATGCTGAAATGACTGTAGACAAAATTCCTGAGCTTACTGCTAGTTTAACTTATTAAGCCTGTATATATGTTTGTTCAAACGAAAGAATTATTAGTGTTACAAAGATCTCCCCACGGATCCCTCTCACCCATTTTCTAGTTAACTCGAACCTCAGGACACTAAAACTGAATTAAAAGATACCCAGTGACATCAAAACAATCATGTCGGGAAAAAACCGTCCTAAGCTAGCATTTGACCATAGATTTAATTGACACTTGAAAAAAAAATGAATTTTTGAAGTTGTGTTTAAACGTATTTTGAAAAAACCTTTACTCCTTTTACTTCATAAACAAACAATTTCTGCAACCCAAAATCTACAGTCAAACGGGAGCTAAGGTACTGGAGCAAAATATTTTGATAAAACTACATGACCAGAAGGTTTCCAGAACAAGCAAATGTCAAGTACAGAGAGCAATAAAAGGAAAAAACAAGAAAACTAAAAGCAATACCAAGAATCCACGAAAGGTAGTTTGAATCCTAATTGCAGCCCATTCTTCCCTAACAGCCTTAAAATCTTTAGGAGGAGCTCTAACCACAGCAGCAACAGCAGCTGTATAAGCATCATTGTTCATTGATGAACAATCAGATCCTTCTGACCCAACACCATTTCTCTGCTTCAAACCCTTAACATCACTCCTCCATATCTTCCATTTCTTAACCTTCTTCTCCTAAACAAAAACAAACACAAATTCAACAACAACAACAAAAAAAATGGTAATCAAGAAGCATAAAGATTCAATTTTTATCACTTACATGATCCTCTTTTTCACTCTTCTTGAATCCTATCAATGCTTTCACCCATTTTCCAGAAGCACCCATTTTTGTTTTAGACAAGAAAGGTTTCACCTTTGGAGAAGTCAAAGCAGAAAGAGTTTTGTTACTTCACTTTGAAGGGAAAAAAAGAAGTTAACAGAGAGTATTAATGAGGGAAAATGAATTTAATTATTTATTTCCTTTAAAAATGACTTGAAAACATAAAAAGATTGCAACTTTTAATGGGAAGTTTTTGAGATATGGGATACGTGGGTGTAGTGGGGTTGGGGGTTGGGGGTTGGCTGACTGCATTGTGCAAAGAGCCGTTGGGTTTTGAAATTCAAAAAAAATTATAAAAAAAAAAAAAAGAAAAAAAAAGGACACTATGGTCTTGTTTGTGTGTGTTCCAGTTTTCCCGCTTTGGGGGAATGGGAACAAAAAAGGACACTGGTTTTGTTTGAAATTACAAAAATAGGATGGGACCCAAATGCTTTTATATTTGACCCTAAAAAGGAACGACCCGTTTTATAAAAAGGTGAACATAAGTACATAACATCAAAAAGGAGCAGACAAACAATCTACAAACTGACTGTTCTTAAGATCTCTTTTTTCTCTCACTTTATCTAATTTATTGTAATGCTTCCATTTCATATTGTTTCACCATTTCATATTGTTTCAAATATATCAAGTATATTCTTTAATATTGTCATTCAAAAATTATTTTTTGAAAAATAAAATAAAATAAATTAAACAAATTAAAACAATGGAAATAGTATTTTGTTGTATTCACTCTAATTTATAATATATTTCAGTTAATTTGACATAATTCTTGAGAGAATATTTTTATATAGAATCTATTTTGTTAAATTAACTTTATTAATGATATTTTATAATTTTAAATTTGACTACTACTTTTATGTATTGTAAAATCTCATTATATGAATAGTCAGCAAATTAATAATTTTTTTAAGATAATAATTTTCTTTGATTCTGGCTTAAGCCAATGAAAAAAATCACATATTTCGATAAGATAAAAAGAATATATTTTAAGAAAACTCCTCTACAAGTATATATATTTCTATTATATTATAAATTTATAATGCTTTAAAGGTACAAATATATTTAAGACAATCTAGTGAAATTTGGTTCTGTTGTGTTTTGTTTTATGTTAAAATTTAAATCTAGTTGAAGTTCATTTCTTATTACATCTAAAAATTTAGGTGATGTCTTTTCGAATTGCACTATCAAATTGTGACGAGGCCTAGATGTGATAAGTGTTTCTTTATGTGTAACTGGTTCCAAAAATATTGTATTTTTAACTTCATTTTCAACATTGTTTATTCCGATGGTATCTACAATTTCTTTTAAGTTTCAGACATATGTACATGTATTATTTTCATATGAGTAATCCAAGATGTTATTGATGTTCATTTTATTATAGTAAATGAGAATTAATCACGACCTCTAGTTTATGAATGACGTTTTTACAAAGGGGGTCATTCAAATTCTCTGAAATGCAGTGACGAAAACAATTTGTCGCTTGCTGAACATTTGTCATCCAAACTGGAACTACAAAATTGATAGCATCCGAAACATTAATCTTTCATGGATCATGTTTCCCCTACTTCACAACCTTATAATATTCTATCATAAAATATGTTAGATAATATATCTTGAAAGCTCTTATTATTTCAACATCACAGTGTTAAATTTTTTATGTCATGTTCGTTGGCAAGAAAAACAATTTAATATTTTTTTTAAAATTCAATAAATATGATACATAAATTAGTAAGATATAATGAATTTGATATATCAAAATTAACCTTATTGAATCTCAAACACTCTTAAAATTAATAAATATTAATTTGTAAATTAAATAATATCTCTATAAAATAAATAATATTCCATAATCCTACCTATATTAATTTAGTAAGATTTTACTATACTCATTTATGATAAGGTTTGTACGGGAAAATGTAATAAAGCACTTTTGATATGATAAAATGAACAAATAGAAAATTCGTAAATGTAAATGGGAAATAGGTTTGATATGCTCCTAACTTTATCATTTAAAATTAATATATCTCTTATTATAAAAGTGGCTCATATATATCTCTAATATTTACAAATAATTTCATATATTTCATTTTCTTTAAGATAAGTGAAAAAATTAATTATAATTTAATTTGTTAATTATTCTTTTTTTAAAAAGAATATTCATATGGGATATATTCGATCTTCTTCATATGTATTTTTTTATTTTTTTTAATGACAGATTTAAATTTATTATTTTGATGGTCAAATTTATTCGTGTTTCATTATTTTTCTTGTATTATAGATGCCCATTTTTTTTACAAATACAAAAAATTAAATTACAATATATCCAAAAAATAGTTTTAAATTATGATATAACCACAAAAATTAGTTTTAATTTTTTTTTTTACACTAAAGAATGAAAGAAAAAAAATAAAAATAAGAAATTCAAATAATAATAATAATCAAAGAAGTCAAAAATTAATTCATGTATGAAAAATATTAAAATATACCTTGAACTATAAGAATCACATATACTCTTACAAGTATTTTAAAAAAAAATAAAAGTAAAAAATATAAATTTGAAACTAATTTTTTCACATCCGCTAGATGAAGGGTAAATGTGAGCTTCTTTTATAACAATAGGGGTATATACATGAGCAATTTGTATAACGATAAGGGCATATATGTATGAACTATTTTCATAACGATGAGTATATCAACTTTAAATGACAACGTTAATGTATATCAGGTTTAAATGACAATGTTAGAAATATATCAGGCCCTTTTTCCAATGTAATTTTATACTAAACAATAATAATTTTATGAATGAACAAAAAAAATACTCCCTCCTTTAAAAAGAATGACCTAGTTTGACTTGGAACAAAATTTTAGAAAAGAAAGAAGATTGTTAAATTTTATGGTTCTAAATTAAATTTATGTCAAATATACCAAAATATCATTTAATTTTGGGACTTTAAACATGTCACGTGAAAAGTTAAACTATTATCAAAAAAAAAAAAAGAAATGACATTTTTTAAAATAAACTAAAAAAAATTAAATCATTATTTTTTAAAGGTGGAAAATAAAGAAAAAGACAGAATGGTATTGCATTGGATCCCATCTAGGGACTGTCCTCTGCTCTGTTATTTTTGAATTTTGGAGCAACTGTCATACCATTCAAATTCAAGTGCTCAATTATTGGCTTATATTTCAAATTCAAGTGCCCACCTATAAGATTTCTCTCTTTCTTTCTTTTTTTTACAACTATGTTGTGTATTTACAGAATGAAATAATTTGATTAGAATGTTAATAATGAAATTGTGAAGTTCCTTGAAAAATCTGTTAGAAATGATAATAGACCAAACCTTTTATTTACTTCAAAAAGAATTTGGATAATTCATAATTCGAAGTGTATAAAATACTTTCGTCTTTTTATATAGTGATAAAAAGTTGAGATCAATAAATTCAAAAAAAAAACAAAAAAACTTTTGAACGTTCCTTGAAACATAATACATAATTACTCTGCTATTGATGATTACTAATCTAAATAATCAAGCAGGGAAAACGGTTAGAACTATATTCGAAATTTTATCGCAACAATTCCAAATTTTAGACAGGACCTATTATTTTTTGTGCAATTTGATAGTGTTCTATAATAATATATAGATGTTCATGTGGACATCATAAATCTTACATAATCATAAATAGTTAATTGTCCAGCTGAACACTCTTCAAAATACACTATTAAATAGTGAACAATAGGTCATGCCCAAAGTTTGAGATTATTACTCCAATTTCAATTAAAATTCAGATTTTTTTCCAAAAAAAAAAAATTCATTATTTTTCAAATTCATATATTACTTATAGAATAAAGTTAATAATTATCTCAATAAAAAAATATTTTCAAAATTTAAATTGATAAAATCTTACTCAAGATCAATAAAGTTTCAAGAGACTAAATGAATTGACTATTTTATTAAGGAAATTCAGAAAATATTGATTATACAAAAAGTGTATCACTCTAAAAAAAAAAAATACAAAAATAGACTTCAAATAAATTAGAAAAAGAAATAAAATAATAATAAAAATGTATAGAGACGTCTGTGTTATATTGCTATAAAAAGACCACTAAATATAACATTTCTTCACATATATTGACTTGAAAATCTCAAATTCATCTTTTACTTAAATTTGCTAACCACCTCACTTGACCAACTATTGTGCCTACAATAACTAATCCTAGCTAGTTCATATATATAAAGGTCATGCTATAAT
Organism: Solanum sitiens; assembly: GCA_016801875.1. Lineage (NCBI taxonomy): Eukaryota > Viridiplantae > Streptophyta > Magnoliopsida > Solanales > Solanaceae > Solanum > Solanum sitiens. Next base: position 595,230 of record JABWTJ010000023.1, on the reverse strand, counting down.
TCTTTTCTTGTTAGTACTAGATGAGTCACATGCAGACCTAAGTAAATGAGTGATCCAAATAGAGTAATTAAATGTGTCATTTTTAGGTTGGTAGTTACTTGACAATCCTTCTTTGAAATTTGAGAATATTTGGTGAACTTATCAAATATGCTCATGTAAGTTGTAACTATCACTCTGTTGCTGGCCAATTGCAATGTCTTCTTCTACGTGTGGAGAAACGTTCAATATGTAAATAAATTTATTGGACTAATTAATTTCTCAAGATACTTTGTAAAAATTTATGACAAGATACAAATTGTACCCTAAAGCAAAAAAGTAGCACATTTTTAGAAAATGAATAATTAACGTCCGGAACAAAATGAACTTGAAATTAATTGTTGGATTAATAATTATTAACAATGTTTTTAATGTGTTTTTTGAGCTAGTCTTAGGGTGAGCTCTTGAATGCGGCGTACCAAAAATACTAAACATATATCTATAAAGCGTACATTCTAAAACTTAAGTCATATGTGTAAAAGCGTAGGTTTTAGACATAAAAGCGTAGAAATTTGATTTTAATTATTTTTAAAATATTTTTGTTATAGATCATATTTTCTATTGTTGGTGTAAGAAAAAGAAAATAATTGTGTATTATCGGGCAAGGATCAATTTGAGTAGCTTGACTATGGTCAGTGTCCATGAGATGGGGGAAGAAGTTGTGGCCTGGGACTGGTAATTGCATTAGGTAACAACTAGAGAGGTGTGGGTGCCTCAAGGGTTCAAGGTGTTATTTGTAGGATGTGGCAAGGGAAGAGCGACAAGGTTATATGATATTGTGATGAAATATTTTGGAAGAGTGGTTAATTGAGTTGTTTTATTTTATTTTTAAGATAGTCAAAATGCTTGAAGAATGTGTGTGAATTACAATTTCTATTGTACAAATATAGGGGGTATCAAGCTGATAAGAAACATGAAACTTTGAGAGAGAGTGGTGAAGATGAGACCAAAGAGGGTGTGCCAAATTTCGAGCACCAATTCGAATTCATTATGGGGGTTCAACTACATGAATACATTCATATTGTAAGGAGACTAGTTGCGCAGTATAGGCAGAGGAAGAGAGACTTACACCTGAGGATCACCGATCTAAAAACGAAATACGATAAATTAGTTTCAATTGAGGTTCTATGGAGAAATCTGAAAGCTAGAGGTGTACATATCATGTACATTAGGGCGATTAATGACATGTATAATGGATTCAAGACTTCGAGTAATTAAGGATAGTGAAAGAAGATTCACAGCACTTTCAGCTGTGATGATATTGAACCAAGAATTAACTCTTGGTCCATTTTTTTTTCTTGGTCATGGATGAATTAATATGTCAAATTCAAGGTAAGGTGTCTTATATATGGATAATATTTGGACTTATACCCATATTTTACCCATTAAAATATGGGTATATTAAGGGTAAACTACGGGTCAAATATGGATATTGCAAGTTTTATCCAAAGAAAAACCTTAGTTTTCAACTTTCATATTGAGTTGAAAGAGTGATTTTAAATATGGATAATATTTGGACTTATACCCATATTTTACCCATTAAAATATGGGTATATTATGGGTAAACTACGGGTCAAATATGGATATTGCAAGTTTTCTCCAAATTTACAAAAAACCTTTTGTTACCAAGTTTTAGAAGCGATTTTTTAAAACTTTCATATTGAGTCCCTATTAATATCTCAACTCTCGACTTCCACCCCAACCTTCCCCCAAAAAAATTAAAGTTTATTTTTAAAAAATATTTTGAACTTCAAAATTTTATTTTTTCACCCCTACCCTCGACCCACCCCACACACCAGCCCCTTCAACCCCATCCAAAAAAAATAATTAAAGTTTATTTTTAAAAAATGTTTTCAACTTCAAAATTTTATTTTTCATCCCTATCATCGTCCCCCCCCACCACCCACCACCCCCAAAAAAAAAATTAAGTTCGTTTTATAAAAATATATTCAACTTCAAATATTTATTTTTTCACCCTACCCTGAACCCCTCCCCCACATCCCAGCCATCGTCCCCCCACCCCCTACCCCTCCCTTCAAAAATATTAAGTTTGTTTTTAAAAAATATTTTTAACTTCAAATTTTTTTCACCATACCCTGGACCCCCCTCCCCCCCCCCCCCCGCTAGCCCCCTATCAGCCCCCCCCCCACCCTCACAACCCTGATTTTTTTAAAAAAAGTTTTTCTTTAGTTTTATAATAAAATAAAACTAAATGAAGCATTTTCAACAGATTTTATCTTTAAAAAAAGACTAAAATATTTTCTCCATATTGAATTCTTAAGTAAAGAACTATTTATTCCTGAAATATGGATAAAATATGGGTAAATTAGTATTTTACCCAGCCTATTTATTACCCAATCTATTTTTACCCATATCAAATATGGACGGGTTGAATAATTACCCATTTTATGTTTACCCATTTTCAACCCGCCCACATTGACCCAACCCATGCATTTGCCACCACTACTTGCATATGATATAAATCTGATTGGCGAGACTCACAACGAAATTAACACTAATATGGAGACAATTAATACGTCTGTAGATATTGTTAGATTCACATAATATGAATAAGATGAAAGCATGAGTATATATATCTACATGGATGATCATCGAATTAACGTGAACACATGCTTTTCTTTCTAATAATTTTTTAAAAAATTAACCTAAATATAGATATGTGAATCCAAGCTCGAAGCATCACATAATGCAATGATGATTGGGTGTTCCTCTCTAATTGAGGTTAGAAATTTAAATCTTATATCTACCCTTTTTCTTTTTAAAGAAAGATTGACTAGTACCTTTCTAAATGGTTATTGATAGTGTTTTTTATGTTTTAATTAATATTTTTCTTTAATCCTTCAAAATTTTCAATTCTGTCACATTAGAAATTCCTAAAAAAAAAATTATCACAGTAATTTTTTTTTTCAAATGATTAAATCAAACTATGTATATTGAAACTAGTGCTAGTGGATGCTATAACATACATTCGATATGTTTCAAGCGATCTCAAGACTTCTCGATCGATATGAAATATAGCTATAGATACTACATGATTTTATTTTATTTTTTACTATTTTTATAAGATAAAAAAATTCTCAAACTTATAGTTTTAAAAGTAGAACGAATTCAATGATAAGGACCACATACTCTACATCGATCAAACAAGCATCAAACTAGCTAGTGTTGCTATCCAAATTTTTATTTAACCATTTAGATTGCATCTTAGTTCGTTTGGACATATGTTATGAAGTCGTGATTTTAAATTAGTGTCTGAATATGTTACTTGAGAGTAGTGGTGTAGCCAGAAATTTCATTAAGGGTGTCCAAACTTTTAATAGTATTTTTTTAAAAATAAAAGGATAATTTAAACTATCAAAACAATAATCAAGTTAAGCAATATTTAATTGAATATAAGAATATTTTTAATAGAATTACAAGTGTATAATTCAAAACTAACATAAAAAAAATGAACTACTATTGAAAACATGATTCAAAAATATTTTTACAATTGTATACGACGAGGTTTCATATCCTGAAATGTTTTTATAATAGACTCATTAGAAATAGTACGAAATACTTTTTTTCTACATAAGACACTATACAACCGTTTAAAAACTCATCATCCATTCGTGTTCACAAGTCATTTTTAATATACTTCATTTGGGTAATTGTGTCTTGTATTTATAGAGAAAGAAAACCTTATTCCATAAGAATGTTTTTAAAAATTTTTAAGGAAATCTTATTCTACAACGAAAATGTATTAAAATTTAAGGAAATCTTATTCTACAAGAAAAAGGTATTAAAATTTAAGGAAATAATTCAATTTTAATTGAAAAAAATCCACAAGGAAAAAGTATTAAAGTTTAGGAAATCTTATTCCATAGTGGAAAAATATTAAAATTTAAGGAAACAATTCAATTTTGATTGGAAAAAAATTGTTAGTGTTAGGGGGATTTGACCTTGGGTCAAGGGAGGGATTCATGACACAATTAACCAACACACCACTAAATGTTTATGCTAAAACTATGCATGTCTTTTTAATTAATTAAATTCGAGAAGTCAAAAATAACTATATAAAATGAAACTCCCTGTGGGGAATAAGTGAGAGATGCGTCAGCCATTGCCAACTTGACTGCGTCTTGTTTAGTTATTTTAGGGGCTCCAACTTTTATGTATATCAATATTAAATCAAAATTTTACGTGTATATATAGCATTTTTTTTCGACGAAGCATGTCCAATTGGACACCCTGGAGCCTACGTGGCTCCACCCCTGCTTGAGAGCATGATTTGAAATAATAATTTGATATTTCGAATTGTGATTTCAATTATTTTTTAAGAAAATATAGGTTTGACACAAGATTTGATATTTTTTTTTAAAAAAAAGGATCTATCATTTTAAATTTTGTAAAAAGAAGACCTATGATCACGTAAAGAGATTTTTGTACAATATGAAAAGATTATTTAAAGAATATATATATAGTATGATGTCTTGTCTATGAACTATGATTTGGTGATTACTAATATTGTATAAGAATTGGAGAAAGTTTGATAGTTATCACAAACTTAAGGGGTTTTCATATTTATAATAAAAAATCAATTTAAATAAAATTGAAATTATAAATTTAAATAAAATTTCAATTTCAAATCATGAGTTCATATTTTATATTAAAATTGACCCTTTGGACCTAAAGACAATTATAAATAACACATCTCTTTATTTTTTTCCGGAAAAGGGCTTAAAATATCCTTGAACTATTAAAAATGGTATAAAATTACCCTCCATCCACCTATTAGTCCTAAAATACCCTTGCTGTCTACCTATAGGTTCTATATTGCCCTTTATTTTTAACGATCACAATTTAAACCCAATTAATAAATTCATTAATGACGTGACAATTTTCTATTGGCCAGATTTTAAATAACCTAAATTAATTTGAATCCACCCATTCCCAAATTCATTTAACCCATCTTTTATCATCATCTTCCTCACAGCAAAATGGCAAATGATAGAGCACAAAAGCTACAACATTTTCTTTTTCTTATTTTCATTCCACCTACATTCTTTGAAAAAGAAATAAAACTAGATAATTTACATAAAGGAGATTATGATATTTCTTGAACAAATTTTTTAGTAGAATCTATCTAATGAATCCAAAATAAAGTAATCCAAAAGATTTAACTTCATTCTCATCAAATATAAGTGGCAATGGTGATGAGAATTTCGTGTCATTGACTGAATTTGATTCTCTGTTTATTTATGCAATCGTTACCCAAAAATACAAAATACATATCATTTTCTTAGACTTCCAAAACAAGTAACTAAGATCTGCGCAATGTGCTTAATTAAATAGTTAGAGGTAAATAACAAAACTATATAACAATATCGTTGTCTGAAAAAGCTAAAACCAAAACTCCCATTTCACAGCATATAAAGAGTCTACCATAAATTAGAGTTCCTCCAGACTAGCATAAAAAGAAAATGCAAGAACTCAAAACTTATTTCAATATCTTTATGATCAACCAATGTTTGTATCATCACCGTGTCTAATAACACTAACCATTACAAAATGATCAAGTTATGCACATCTTTATGATCAACCAATGATTTGATTTGAATGGATTTTTAAAATGAATTATATTTGTGCAGGAGCTAGGGCTTCTGAGAGTGGATGCGGTGAATTTGGAGGCAGATGCAAGGAATTGCCGTTGGAAACTACCGTGCCTTATTTCTGCTGCTAATGCACTACATGCGATTCGGGAGAAGTTTCTACTGTTGATAAGTTTCTTGATTCAATTCAAAAAAGTCTGTGAGGAAGATGGGTTAAATGAGCTTGGGTCGGGTAGATTTTATTTGGGTCTAATTTGGGAATGGGTGGGTTTTTAAATTACTTAAGGTTATTAAAATCTGGCCATAGAAAACCGTCACGTCATTAATGAATTTTGTTATTTGGGTTTAAATTGGGACAGTTAAAAATAAAGGGCAATATAGGACCTAAAGATAGACATCAAGGGTATTTTAGGACTAATAGGTGGATTGAGGGTAAATTTATACCATTTCTAATAGTTCAGGGATATTTTAGGCCCTTTTTCGGTCTTTTTTTATGCTTGATTAGTTTGTTGGATTAGGGCCTTTTTCATCCATGTTAAGAAGTAAATGTGACCTTGATAGTCTAGTATTATTTCTTGTAAAAATTACATATATTTCATAGTACTAAGAATTAGTTATATTTTATATGCTTTAATCATAATTTTTTTAAAAAAATTATAGAATTTCGAATACACTAGGAAACCTATAGATGTATAGTTTACAGATTGCTTTACCGGGATCATTAAGTATGATTTTGAGTTCATGAATATCGTTTTGACAAGTGTATTAGTTAATCTTATTTGGTTGTGCAGTGAAATGTATATCACTACTACATGAAAATCCATAATATTAGTAATGTAATGGATTTTAATTCATATATTAGCATGAATAAAGATTTCATTGTCTCTCAAAACCTTTTTTTACATCTTTTCTATCATATTTGTGGAAGGTATCTTGGTAAATAAACAAATAAAATTTTAAAACTATATAATACATTTTATTTTAATATGTCAAACCAAACAATGTATAAAAAAACAATATTTACATAATTAATGAAAACATAAATTATATTAGTAATATTACTAATACATTTTATTTTACATTATTCTTAGTATCAAATGACCCCATATATTGCTTTTTATACCTAGTAACTAAACTAAAATAGTTGTAACTTTAATGCATGAATACTTGGCTTTCAAATGAATATGTGATTTGGGTGTGGAAAGTCTGAATGAATGAATAAAATAAATGAGTTAGAAAAGCACACAATTGTTAACTGCAAAAAAAGAAACATAGGCAGGCATGTCTATATAGTCAGTCAGTCAGACACTTTTTTCACTTCAATTAAATACTGCCATTAGAATTGTGCAATTAATGTGTCTTCTCTTCGAGGCTTTGACCAAAAACAAAATTAATGTCCTTTACCTCTTTATTCACATTTTGCTAGGTTTATGTACAAAAAATTGGGATATTATAATACCTGCAGACAGTACTACATATACTCTCCTTTTGTTTTCAAAGTTTTTGGTAACAATTAACAAATTGGATTTGAGTTATAGAAGAAATTGAAGTCATGTACTATTTGTTTGAAGAGAGAAGTATCTAAAATATTTTTAAATTTGATGTGGATGATTAGTTTTATTTCTCAATTATTAATTGCTTAAAAATATTCACCAACGATCTTGTAATATGAGTGAAATACATATCTAAATTCTCGTCAAATTTAAAGTGTTTTCCACTCTCCTTAGTTTTATATTAAGAGCTCGATCGAGCTTTCACAAGAGTTTGAGAACACTTGTTATGTCATATGACAGATTGAAGGTGTATCTAAGTTTAGTTAGTCAAGTAAAAAGATGTTTTTAAGACTATCAATAATTCGAAGACAAAACTAATAATTTACGTTAAAGATTAAAGATATATATTTTCAATAATTACTTTCTCTCTTGTTACAAATGTTTGTAATCATTCTCAATCGTGCATGCAGCTGAGTTTTTGCCTTTTTTTTTTTTTTCCTTTTTGGGTTTTGATTCATTTTTAAAATAAATGGAATAAAGGCTTTACAGAGATGGACCTGCAGAAGTAAAACCCAAATCTTAAAGAAGAATACTAGTGTGATTAAAAATAAAAGAAAGGGACGTTTGAAATGCTAGTAGCAAGTTCAGTCTTGAGTTTTTTCTCTCTTTTTTTAACTATATTATAATGGAAAATTTTTCAAAATGTCAATATTTTAACATTTAAGAGGGCTCATTAGCAAACTTTCAATATTTAGTAGAAATGTCAAATTTTAGTTTGTTATGTATCTTATTTATGTTTTTATTATTTGTTTTTATTTAAAGAATATAATTATTTAATAACAAAAGAAGAAAATTAAGGGAGAGAATATTTCAAAAAAAAGATAAGGATCAATTAATTTTCTCATCAGTTATATTTTCAAGCATAAACTTTATTCTTTTTTTTTCTCCAGAATTTTTACCTTTTTAAAATTGTATTCATTCCACAATGTATTCTATTTATATTCATTATAGTTTTTATTAGTTTGTATTCATTCCAATAGGTATACCAAATGTATCTATATAGTTATTTAAGAAATATATTTGTATTCATATTTTTTTCCCTCTGTAGTTATTTTTTTCTTCAAAAATCTTGTATTTCGTATTCATTTCAATATGTATTTTATTTGTATTTCTATTTATTCTAGTTTTTATTTAGAATTTTTTATAATAATATATAAAATACAAAAAAATAGTATGATGAAAAAGTGAGAATGAAATATAAAATTGAAAAGAAATAATTGAATATTTGGTGTAATCGTTTTTAAATAAAATACATAACTAGTTGACATACCTTTAGAATAAATACAAATTAGAAAAAAAAAATGTCAAATTCATAAACTATGCAACATAATTTTTGAATGAATACGAATATTAATTGTATACATACGATTTTAAATACAAATTGACAAAGGATACAAAATTCTGAATTTTTTATATATATATAAAAAAAGAAACTAATAAGGATTTTGTTCTTCATGTAAATAATATACATATCTAGTTAGTATACATTTGGGATGGATTCAGTTAAGAACAAAAATACAAGATTCATAACTATACAACATGAGATTTTGAATGAATACAATTATTAATAGCATACATACTAATTTGAATATTAATTGAGAAAGGATACAAAATTCTAAGAAAAAATTATAAATACAAATACAACAAATACATAAAAATTTCATAGCATACAATACAAATTCAACAAAAGTTCATTAATAAAATCTGATATATCATAGTCATGTAAAATGTATTCATAAATTATTGAATATCTACAAATGTGAAATAATATAAAGGAATGAATAAAAAATGATACATTATCAAAATTAATAAAAACTGACCCCAAAATACAATAATAAAATAACAACTGAATATAAAATACAAACTAATAAATATTGCACAATGTACATAACAAGAAATTTATAAATATATTCAGTATACATTGTTGAACAAATTGTTCTTTAACTTCAACTCAACATGCAAAAATCTAAACATGTAAAAAATATTTAAATACCTCTTCATCAACAACTTTGTCTTCTCCGTCATTTTCTTGTACCCTACGAGTTACATTTTCAATCTGAATTTGATGAAGACTTTGTTCTTGTCGTCTCTCTTCCCTAATTTTAGAATGAGATTTTACAATATCCGTTATTTCTTGTGTAATACATAGATTGAATGATGGAAAATCACTAGAAACCATTTTACTAAGATGAATAGTGTCTCTTAGAATCATTTATTGAAGAGTGTTTTATAGTTCTAAACGAGAATTATCCTACTTTCACCAATGATTTAAACAGCAATAAAATCTGAAAATAAATCTAAATTGATAACGATGAAAATACCTTAATTAGAGGAATTGTGTGAATCCAGATTTTGAAGATAAAAAAAATATTTCGGTAGAAGATAATAAGAAAATTGGGGTTGAAGAGAAGAAGAATTTGAAGGTTGAATAGGAATATGAACAGGAAAATATGAAGAGAGAATTTTAAATATGGAGAGAGAGAATTTTATTTCTTTTACTTATGGGAAGAGAGAGATATGGGGAAAATTTGCAAATTTTAATTTTTTTAAAATTAAAATAATTTGGGAAAAGTGAACTATGGATATACATGGAAATATAAATAAATTATTTGTTAGGAGATAAAATAGGGGTTTAATTAGGATACATATTCTTTTTCAAAATAATGACATTTTTTGACATTTTAACTAATATTTTTAAAGTAGTGAGTTTTTTACTAATTAAGTTGTTGATTTTGACTAATTTGCTAATTTTTCCTATTATAATTCCTAGCTATGAGTTTCTTGGGTTTTGCTAATTGGCTTCAGAAAAAGAACATCTCGTGTAAAGGTATGTGATTTTTAAATTGGACTTGGTGGTCTGTTAGTCCGTTAGAATTATGCAAATATCAATAATGTAAAAATTAGTTAGGAGTGAATTTATGTATTATTTTATTGGGAAAATTACGCGGTTAAGTAAATATATACTACTTAATTACTCTTTATAGTTATAGGTTGGTATAATTACTATTCCGACCAATATTATACATTAACTAGTGAATTTGATCGCGCTTCGCGCGATTATTAAATATATATTTACAATATTCAGAGCTATTTTCTTACAGAGTACTAAATTTAATTTATTTTTAGTATTTAAATGTTACGATTTATTTTTAGATGTTTAGTAGATAGAGCTTAAACGAATTAAAATATTTATCATTTGAAGTTTATTAAAATGAAAAGACTAATTTGTATTTAGAAATTCATATTAATGTTAATACAATATATTTTTTATTTTAATATAGTTTAAATATATGTATTTAGGAAATAAATTATTGATTTCATCAAACGGTAATTTTTTTATTAAATAATCTTTTCTGTTAGATTTTTTAAAATATATTTTATCCTTTAATTGTCCTTGTTATATATATATATATATATATATATATATATATATATATATATATATTTCTTTATTATTATTTTTCTTTATTCTTACTTACCAATAATTTTTTATAGTAAAAAATATGCATCTTGCTTAAAATCTTAATGGTAAGAATTAGAAGGAACAAAAATGATACAAATTAATGCATATTTATATTTATTATTGTTAACTTTTATAAAGTAGAATAATGAACAAATTTAAAAAGAAAACATAAATGATACTACTTATTGCCATAAGAAACACCATAAAAAGAGATATATTTCAACATTTAATATATATTATTTAAATTATCAAAAATATTGTTTGAACATAGCTGAGTAATATCATATTCTAGACAAAATTACAATAACTAATTTGTATCTAGCAAAGGTACATATTTGTGACAATAAAAAATTCATAAAACTTCAAACATAATAAAATTCATGAAAAAAACACAATGCACACATCTTTTTATGACTTTAATCATAAGAACATAGTGAAAAGAACAATATAAATTAATGCAGAAATTTAAAACTCTTATCGATACTATTTTCGACAAATTAATCAACATTCAAGAGTCTTGTTCACCGAGTCAAGAATAATAATTTAATAATAATAATAATAATAATAATATAAGCAAAACACTACTTCAAATATGAAGTGAAAAGAATAGTCGTGAGTAGAAATAACAAAAACTCAATCCAAAGAAGTTACATGAAAAGAACACACATGTTATTTAGAACCTTAATCATAAGAAAATAAATGAAAAATAGAAATATCGATCAATGCATAATATTTTTGAACTTTTGTCCGACATCCTTTTTGACAAACTAATCAACATTCAAAAGCATTCTTCATCAAGTTATGCTAAAAGATGAATGTGATCTTATAATAATAATAATAATATTTATAAAGATTAACAATGAAATAAAAAGAATAATCTTGAGTTACATGGAGAGAACAAACAACATATCTTCCTTAGTTTCTTAGGAACTTAATCATAAGAAAATACATAAAAATAATAATACATAATCAATGCACAATTTTGTTACTCTTATCGGACATCCCTTTTGACAAACTAATTAACATCCAAGAGCCTTCTTCGTTGAGTTATGCCACAAGATAAATTCAATCCTATAATAATATGAAGATGAACAATGAAATAAAATCTTGATTTACATGGAGAGAACAAACAATACACATCTTCCTTAGGACCTTAATCATAAGAAAATACATGAAAATAATAATACATAATCAATGCACAATTTTTGTTACTCTTATCCAACATCCCTTTTGACAAACTAATTAACATTGAAAAACCTTGTTCATCGAGTTATGCCACAAGATAAATTCGATCCTATAATAATGTAAAGATTAACAATGAAATTTTAAAAAATCTTAATTTACATGGAGAGAACACACCTTAATCACAAGAGAATACATCAAAATAGAAATACAGAACTAGTGCAAAATTTTGAAACTCTTATCAAAGAGTCTTCTTCATCAACTTATGTTGAATATGATCCTATAATAATAATAAGAGATTCTCCATTTCCATAATAATATAAAGATTAACATTGAAATAAAATGAATAAACTTAAGTTGGGGTCCATGGTACAAAATATTATGAATTTATAGAGGTAAAATTTGAGAAATATCATTAAGTGTTTTAAATATTGTAATCAAATAATTGGGGGTTATGAATATGAAAATTTAATATTAAAAGAGTTAATGATATTATTAAAAGTAGAAATTTAATAGGTATAAGTTATAAATATGAAATTGTAAAAACAAATAAAAAAGGAAAAAATAAAAATAAAAACGAATAAAGGAGATAAAAGAAATAATTGTATATTATATATAACTATAACTTTTATGGGATGAATAAATAATAAACATTTTTAATAAAATAATAATGTATTTTTAAATTGAAATAACAATAAATGTTGCCATAAAGATAGCAATTCAACAAATGATTCTTTATTACAATTTTAAAATTGAGGAGTGGGTGTAATTTTTTTTAAAAAATGATCTAAAATCTATTTAATTTGGGTAATTAATGTGATGTTAGTGGGCTGAGTTTTAAATGGCTTGGGCTGCATGTTTTGGGCTATAATTGAGAAAGTAATTACTTATAGTATTTAGTGTGATGTTTTTACTCATTTATGTATTTTTTTTTAGATAAAAAACAAAAATAAATCAGAGAAAGATAAAAATAAAAAATGAAAAATGTTGACCATTGGAGGGCGCCATATATATATATATATATATATATATATATATATATATATATATATATATATATATATATATATATATATATATATATATATATATATATATATATATATTACGTGAGCTGACCACGTTTGTATATGTATAATTTACCAGAATATTCAAATAAATATGTATAATATACAAGTATCTAACCAATATACGTATACAATTCACCTCTCTCCCACTCTCTATCCTCTCTCGCTCGCTTCTCTCCTCACTCTTTCAATCTCCCTGCCATATATACAAATGCATATGCATAATATATAATTATCTAACCGATTTACATATACAATTCACCTCTCTCCTACTCTCTGCCCTCTCTCTCTCACCTGTCTCCGCCCTCTCCCAATCTCGTTTGCCTCTCTCTTTCCTCTCCCAATTTTGCTTTCAATATATACAAATACATATGTATAATATACAATTATCTTACCGATATACATATACAAATCACATCTCTCTCAATTTTTCCCCCTCTCTCTCGCCTCTCTCCTACCTATAACATGTGGTTACGAATTGTAATTATCAAACTTTAGTTACAAAGAGTAATTAGGCCGTTTTTGAGTGACTATATGTGAAAGTTCCTCTATTTTATTCATGTATTAGTTATTTCATCTTCTATTCTGCATAAAATAATACTAGTAGGAGTGTAAATTGAACCAAACCGTAAATCGAGTCAAATAAAAAAATTCAACGAGTGATTTGGTATTTTAAAAAAAAAAATCGACTTTACATGGATTGGTTTGATTTAACTAAAAAAACAATCCGAGACTGAACTAACCCGACATTATTACTTTAATATAATTTATAAATATTTCTTATACTTTTTCATAGTATTTATTTTTTTTAAAACAGATTATTTAAGTTTCAAACTTAGATTGGTCTAATAAAGATTATAGTTCAATAGATGTTAGTAAATCTAATAAAATTCAAATCAAAATCAAATTAATACTAATGTTAACAAAAACTTTTAAAATACATAATCTAATTTTAATTTTTTAATATTTACTATGTAATTAATACCTATTAAATTTGTTTTAACATGATTTCATACTTTTAAATTAGGATCTTAGGGTTTTAAACCACGCCGAGTTGTTGAAAGATGATGGTAGGAAAGATCATCAATATGAGAATGTAGTATTTTATTGATTAACTATTTTGTGTTTATTAAGTTGCATTGTGTTATGTATCTATTTTGCTTCGATATTACCGACACATCCATTTCAAATACAGTGGACGATTCTAATCAAGAATCACACGTTGCTCCATCCCCCAATATAATACTGATCATTTCTTTGAATAATCAAGTTCATCCATTGCAATGAAAGTTACCAACAATGATCTCATTGATGTAGATGTTGCTGACTATGAAGAAAAAATTCATGTCCATGTAATGAGAAAAGACATAAAGTCATTATTGAAGTTATTTCGAATTTTTAAAAAGATATTTAATTTTGCAATGTCTTATTATCCTACTAAATAATTTCGAACAGAAAGTAATTGTGTTCACATACCAATCAATATGTATTTATTCAATTAAAATTATATTTTTTCATTTTAAGTTTTTTCTTTATCTTTTTTTTTCTCTCTCTTTTACTTTTTGACTTATTTTAATTTTGATTTCATCTAAAATTTCACTGCATCTTCCACCTCCGACTTTCAAGTGATTCATCCCTCCATTTTCATTCTTTTTCTTCACCTTCCACCCTCACCCCATCCACCACGTCAAGTAGAATGTAACATCTTGTAACAAGAAAGAACTAGAATGGAGTTAAAAATTTGGAAATACTTATTTTTGGAAAGTATAAGAAATCTGGAAATTTCTAAGTAAGTTGAAAGTGAGTTTTTGGTCAACTTCAAACGGCCATAACTCTTATATCGGGAAGAGTTAGGTGTGGTTCCAGATATGGTTGGAAAGCCCTTGAAACTAGATCGTTGTATCATCACTATAACTCTTATTTAATGGTTGTCGGTTAGAGAAACTCCCATCAAAGTTAAATGTAGTTATATATATACACAGTCTACTTGTATTCTTATATACATTTCAGAGTTAATTGTATCCTTGCATACATAAAGAGTTTACAACATATTTTTAAACAACTTTTATTTATATTGCACGTGTTTTTAAATTGCTTTATATCGAAATGAGTCAGTTGTTGAGTTGAGTTGAGCTAGGTAATTTCTTCAGTTTCATTCAGATTCTTTCCAGCCTATGTTGTTTAGCATTCCAACTCGAACATTCTTACATTAAAAGTACTTATGCCAGTTGGTCTGCATCGTATTATGATGCAGATGCAGGTAACGAGGATCGGCATCCAACGCACCGTTGATCCGGTTGAGCACTTCAGAGTTAGTTGGTGAGCCTCTTTGCAATCCGAAGGACTCCTCTTATTGTTTTCAGTATTTTCTTTATTAAGATGTTGTGGGGTTTATCCCAACATCCATCTCAATTTTAGAAGCTTCATAGATAGATTGTCAGATGTTAGTCCTTTATTCTTTTCATTTCTTTCTATTTGTTAAGACTTGGGTTGCCACTTTTGACAGTTGAATGTTTTAATCTTTACAACATTCTCAGTTAGTATGCTTTATCATTTCAGTTGAGTTTTGATCATTATAGTTATGCATGTTGTCTTCTGCTGAGTTAAGTGAGCCAGACTAAGGGTCCGCTCGAGGTCAACAATGGTCTTTAAGTGCCGGTCACGCCCAGGGTGTAGGCTCGGGGCATGACATAGAACTCCACTCCCATTTTTTCTTTTCTTTTTTTTCTTCTTCTCCGGTCAAATTCTTTATAGAATTCATACTATTTTTTAGACTTTATTGGATTATTGATAACAAAATTAATTATTTTTCTTAAAAAAACATCAACTACTCTTTTTCATATAACTTCATAATTAGAAATGATAATTTAAAAAGAATTACTGAATTTCTCAAAAATTGAAAGAATTTAATTGAAATCGGATAAAAAGAAACTATATGATACTTCCAAATCATCTTGAAATCTAATGGATTTATCAAATTGTTCGAAATGTAAGAAAATATTTAGTTAAAGTTTTAAAATTTAAAAAATAGTAAAATAATAGAATTCAACTCCTCTCCATTTTCCGATGTTCATGCTTGGATGTAAGGCACATGACGTAGGTAAGAATTAATGGCTAATATTTGATCGATTAAAATAAAATTCTAATCATAATTTAGATAATTAATATTTCATAAATATAGTAATGTCACAATCATACAAATATATTAATATATTATCTTGTCCATAAATATATTATAAAAAGATCTCTTTTTCTATTATTTTCCTCTACGAGTATTTACGTTCTGTTTTTTTTTTTAATTGAGTTAGTCTTAGATGGCAATTTTTGAACTTTCTCTTTAAAATTGTTTATCACATATAGTTAATAGCAAAAATACTCACACGACAAAAAATAAACATAAAAATAGAAAATATATTATATTAGAAAAAAGATTAAAAAAATTATAATATATTTATGGAAAAGATGATATATTTGTATTCATTGTGCCATTACTACTTTTATGAAATATTAATTATTTAAATTATAATTATGTTCGTACTTTAATCAATTAAATCTTAACTATTAATCTTTGCATATGCTATGTGTCTCACATCCAAGCAAGAACTTGGAGAAAATGGAGAGGAGTCGGTTCCAAATTATTAGTAGTAAAAAAGAAAGGTGAAGTTGTGGTAAAAATGATGAGATTGAAAGTGAGAAGTTTTAATGGAGATGACAAAAAAAAAAAAGGAAAAAACTTAAAATCAATAAGAAGAGTAAGAAAATATATTTTATAATAAAGTAGTTGTAAAAATAAAATTATATTAGTTCATTTAGGTTGCTCACTCTTTTTGAGAGAGTGTACACCACTCTCTATATTAAGTGGACGAAAAATGATATAATAATACTTGTTCAAAATTATTTAAGGTGTCTTTTTGTTATGTATCTGATACATTGATCCGTTCAGAGTTTACATTCATTTATTATTGATACATTTTTTTTTAAAATAGTGTATCATATACGCATTGATATCACACACTCACTAAGGGGTCGTTTGGTAGGGAGTATTAGGAGAAATAGTCTTTGTATTATGCGTGACATTATATAGTACTATGTTTGGTAGGAATTTTGGGCCTATGTATAACTAATCCATGAATTAGTTATACACCCTCCATGGTATTATATGGTATATAACTAATACCTTTCATTTGATGGTATTAGTAATACATGGATCTAATACCATGAGATTAATATATGTAAAGACAAAAATATCCCTTCAGGTCCTTTCATTTTGTTTATTTTCTTGGTTTTATGTTTTATATTTGTACTAATAAATTTATTTAAATTGATTAGCTTACAAATTTTATTATTTAAATAGAGTTATTTGTAGCTAAAATATGAGTGTTTTTTTTGGTAAATAAACGATTTTATTACCAAAGTGAGAATTACAAAACAGAGAAAAAAACCCAAAAGTGCAAGCTGGACAACCCCAGCCTTGCATCAACTAACTATACTTCATGCTTAACTAACAAGTTTTCACAATGCTTAGCAACATCTTCAATCAGACTACCTTGACACTAAACAGGATATGCATTCAGGGATTGTAACATTACCTTGACTACTATGCTAATATTGATGTATGAATTTAAGAGCTATTTTTGCTATTTAAAAACATCTTGAGTATAAAAATAGTTTAATTTATTTTGCTATTTTTTAATTTTATGATGAAGAGCAATTTTGTGTGACAAAAGTCCTAAGCTGAATGATTTTATTGATGTAAAATAATGTTTAATAACTTTTTTCTATAAATTCATATAGTTGTGTGACCTTTTGAGATATTAACTTCAATTTATTAAGATAACGATTATTTATCCTCAAATAATTTAAGTGAGAAAAAATTGAACATGGTGATAAAATATTTCTTCTCCTAGCTAGTTAAAAGGCTAAAAAATATTTTTCGTTAATTATCTACATTGATCCAATTATATGAAATAAAAAATCTCATAATAACTCAAGGGTATAAATTGAAAGAAAATTTTCTTGTAGAGTTTTAAACCCCACGCAAAATTAGGAATACAAAATTAGGTAGAAGCAACGCACCAAACACTTGATAAAATAATCCCTGCATTATCAATCTATGCATTACTAATTCCTGCACTATTGATCTTTGTACCAAACTATCCCTAATATGTTTGCTAGAAACATTTATCTCAAAGTAAACATATTCTCGACAAATTTCTAGCATGAGTGTATGACTGATTTGAAGCGTTGATTGTATTTTTTGCATTTGAAGTGTATTTTTTGTTGGGTTAATATCTCAAATGGTCACTCAACTTTGAAAATTTATTTAGAAAAATCATTAACCTTTGTTTTGTATCAAAAAAATCACTCAACTAAGACATTATTATAAACCTGCAATAAATAAATAACTATATAAATTTGATTTCTGTCTAATTATTTTTAAGATTTTATAACACCTCATCAGGAGCGGCTCTAGTAAATCGGTGGCCTAAACCCAAATTCAAATGGAGGTCTTAAATTTGAATATATATTTTTTATGAAGTTTATTATAATCAACAATTTAATCTTTCTTGAGACTAGTATTCATAATTTGTTAAACTTCTATTACTGCTTTACCCTTTTATAAAAACAAATTATTTTCTATAAACAATACTCGATATTTTTTAAAAAAAAAAACTTATGACCTATTATTTTTAAAAAAATGAGAACCCTCAAATTTTGGGGCCTAAGGGATTGCTTTTTTTGTTTTTTTGCAAAGCTATAAAGTCGCCCCTGCACCTCATGATATAGAATACAATCTTAATGCACGTAATAATGCAACAACTTTAATTGCCTATTCCTCAAAATATATAGAAATACAGAGATAGAGTTGAAAATATAGCATTCTAACCTAAAAACATGTATGGCTACAACAACTACAATCACTTGTATTTTTGAATATTTACAAATGAATATAAATGATATACAAGTGAATGGATATAAGAGTGAATGAATATAATCTTCTATGTATTTTATGTTATTTTATATTTTTGTATACACCCGAATTGTACTTGTTGATACAACGCAAATGTGTTGAACAAATACAAGTGAAATCAGAAAAAATGAATACAAGAGCGATGAATTCATAAGTGAAATTAGAGTGAATGAATACAATCTCTTATATCTGTTATTGTTTGTATCTTTATATACATGTTGATTGTATTTGTCAATATAAAATGTACTTATTGATACCACCAGTATTCGTCAGTCAATACAGTAAAATGATATACAAGTGAATGGATATAAGAGTGAATGAATATAATCTTCTATGTATTTTATGTTATTTTATATCTTTGTATACACCCGAATTGTACTTGTTGATACAACGCAAATGTGTTGAACAAATACAAGTGAAATCAGAAAAAATGAATACAAGAGCGATGAATTCATAAGTGAAATTAGAGTGAATGAATACAATCTCTTATATCTTTTATTGTTTGTATCTTTATATACATGTTGATTGTATTTGTCAATATAAAATGTACTTATTGATACCACCAGTATTCGTCAGTCAATACAGTAAAATCTCTATAAATTAATACTCGATAAATTAATAATCTCTATAAAATAATATTTTTTTTTGGTCCCGACATGGGCCAACGGAAAAAACATCAATTTCGATAAGATAATAAGATAATATATTTCCAGAAGACCCCTATATAAATATATGGTCCCATTAATATCATAAATTAATAATTCTTTAAAAGTACAAATATATCTAGACAATTTAGTAAAATATGATTCTATTTTGTTCTGTTTTTTCTTAAAATTTAAATCTAATTGAAGCTTTTCTTTAGTTTTTCTTATTGCATCCAAGAGCTTTAGTGTTGTCTTTTTTAACTGCACCATAAAATGTGAAGAGTTCTAAATGCGATAAGTGTTTCCTTATGCGTAATTGGTTCCAAAGATATAATATCATCTTCAAGTTCATCATTAACATTGATTTTTCCGATGGTATTCACAATTTCTTCTAAGCTCTGGACCTCTGAACATTTATAACTTTCACCCAGATAATTCAACATGTTATTGTCATCCATTTTATTGTAGTAACCGAGATTATTCGTCAATAACCTCAAGTTCATGAATGATGTGTTCATAAGTAGGTTCATTTAAATTCTTTGAGATTGCATCCCCCGGATGAATTGCACAGTGTCGAAAACAACTTTCTATTGTCTTAGATATATTTGTTGTCCAAACATGCATGGATTGCAAAATTGATAGCATCCAAAACATTAGTCTTTCCTGGATTAGTTTGTCCACTTCATCGTCTTCTAATATCCTACGATAAAATTTGTTCGATCATATATCTTGAAAGCTCTTATTATCCCAACATCATAAGGTTGAAATTAGTAAAATACAATGGTTTGATGTATTTGTTGTGCTTTATGTATACTTTTTTTAAAATGTGAAATTAATAAATATGATACATAAATTAGTAAGATACAATGATTATGATATATTCAAAACTAACCTTCATTAAATTTCAAATCGTTCTTTAAATTAACAAATATTAATTTATCGATTAAATTATATCTCTATAAAATAATAAAATTTCATGATCTCACCTATATTAATTTATAGAGATTTTACTGTACAACCTAACTGCACGTATGAATATAACAAATATGCCCTACCTACCACCTCAAAAAACATAAAAACGTAAAGGTGGAAATATAGAATATACACGGAGAGAGAATACAACCTACATGCATGCACAAAGAATACAACAAATACAAATCGCTTAACCCAAAAAATATAGAAGTAAAGAGGAAGCAAGTGGAAATACATAATACAACGTAAATGCACGAATAATTAAAACAAATTAAATACAGTTACGTGACACCTAAAAATATAGATATATATAGATAGGTGGAAATACACGTATTGTTATTCCCTCTATGCAGTTAGCAAAAACAAAAACAGAAAATAGATTAAAAGGAAAAAATCAATCCGAGTCCACAGAAATTACTAATAAAAATCCTTCTAAATGACGTTATCATTACACGGGAATTTTGGGGAAAATAACGTGTTCCTTCTAAATGACGTTACCGTTATACGGAATTTCAAAATAAATCCCATCGCGCAAGCGAGCGACGATGACAGTTTTAGGGACACCTTCTTCTTAACCCTTTAAAAACTAAAGGAAGTGTTTCCTAATATAATGACAATTTTTCTTTCTTTTATCAATATGGGGATCAACTATATAGCAGCTTGCTATCGAGACTCTCAAGTGTCGCCTTGATCTTATATATACTTGGATCCTTGAAGAAATAAATAAAAGTAGGATCCACTAATGTTTTTAAAAGCATATATACCGCTTTGCTTATATACCAAG
Source organism: Solanum sitiens (assembly GCA_016801875.1). Taxonomy (NCBI): domain Eukaryota; kingdom Viridiplantae; phylum Streptophyta; class Magnoliopsida; order Solanales; family Solanaceae; genus Solanum; species Solanum sitiens. The sequence goes on along the minus strand of JABWTJ010000023.1, from coordinate 573,946 downwards.
TTGCCATCATCCATAACTACTTCATTGGCTTCCCTTTCATTCTGCATGGATTAGAATCTTAGCACCTTTTAACTTTGAAACTGAGACAGAATTCCCATTCACTGCTCACAAACCATTGATTTTGTTACAAATTAGGATATTTCAATTCATTCAAAGCCACTAATATCTTTTCCCGGCCCCCAACCCCATGAAGAAAAGAGGAAAACATTAGAAACTTTTTCCAGCAAGCAAAAGAAAAATATTACTAACATAATTGGTCTAATTAAAGCAAATTTGTAACTAGAGAAAATAAACTTGTCTTGCTTCCCCAAGGGAATACATAATCTTTATCTTTTCCATTAATACTACTATAACAACAACAACGTATCAAGAATCGAAACAAGGAACAGTGCAAAAGTAGCCAAACCTGTATTAAAATCATGTGATAATCGAAATACCATAAACTAGAAATGATCATGCAAATTTTGAAAGCAGAAAAGGAATAGTTTTAAAAAAAATCATTTCTCCTCCAAAACAGCAAAGAGACATTAATAGTATCATAATTCACAAAAGACTCAATGATAAAAGATTATGAATGAATCAAAAGAGAGAGAGAGAGAGAGAGAAAATTAACACCTCTGGTTTTCAAATAGATGAGATATGCAAGCTGGTTGCAAAACACACACAATAAATAGCTCAAGAAATCAACATACCAAGAACAGTAAAGAAAAAACTCTTCATATGGCAAGACACAAAAGTTTTGCAAACCCAAATGGAAGAAAAGCCATTCAAAGTCCATAATTTCTCACCTTGAATTGTTTCCCTTGTATTTGATATCTAAGGATTTGTATACTAGAAAAAGTGGGTGGTCCTACTCTGCAGAAAAATATAAGGAGAATTGAGAAATGTGGATAGTTTTTTTTTTTTTTTTTAACGTGGTGTTGGAATCTAGAAATATGTGCATAAAGAAAAAAAGAATTCATGTAACAAGTCTATAAACATTAATTTTTTTTTCGAAAATACTTTTCAATTTTCTCAGGTTGATTTATTTAACAATATATTTTGAAAAACGTTTTTAAATTAAATTGATTTTCCTTAAAATTAAGTAAAATGACTTCTGCAAAAACATCTCTCAAAACTTTTTTTCAACCTCGCACCTCAATTTTCCACCCTAACTCAAGTCTCGGGTACAGACTCTTGATACTAATCAGGGACTCAATTTTCATCCTAACTCAAGTCTCGGGTATTGAAGCCTGATACTAATTAGGGATTCAACTCTTGATTCTTGATTCGGAACCCGACTCCCGACTTAATTTGAGACCTAACTCTTGGGTCTCGAGTCTGGATACGCAGTCAGATCTCATATTGGGTGTAGGCATCGAGTCCTAAGTCAGGTGCCAAGGTAGGATGTTGAGTCAGGTATTCGTATCGAATTTTAGATCGAGAGACAAGGTTGACACCTAAGTCGGGTATCAGGGTTGGGTCCCGATTTGGATGTCGGGTCACGAATGAGGATTCAATATTGAGTCTTTGAAAGTCGGGTCTAGAGTCGGGAGTCAGGATCAATCGGGATGGTTGTCGAGGTCAGGTTCCCGTTCAAAACATGGGTCTTGAGTCGAATGTCAAGGTCGAATCTTGGTTTGCAAATCGGGTTTCGATTCGAGCATCGAGTCTCGGGTCAGATGTCGAGGTCTGATCTTGGTTTGAAAGTTGAGTCTCGATTTGAGTTCCATGGTTGAGTCCCAATTTTATTATCGGGTCCCGCTCTAGAAGTTAGGATTGGGCACTAATTTGGAAGTCGAGTGTCGGTTCACATGTTGGGTCCTAGGTTGAGTGTCGGTTCATATGTTGGGTCCTAGGTTGAGTGTCGAGATCAGGTCTCAGGTCAGTCATTGGGGTTGGAGCCGGTCCAGTATGAATGTCACGTTTGGGTCAATTGTCGGGGTCTAATTCAAGTCTAATTCGGAGTCGAATCTCGGATAGATTGTCGGAGTCATGTCTAGCTTTAGGTGTTAGGGTCAGGGTCGAGTCATAGGTTAGGAATCGGGATCTGTGTCGAATTTTGGGGTTAGATCCTAGATTGGTCATTAGTGTTGTGTCCCTGTTTAAGTCTCGGGATATGGGTCGAGTTCCAGCTTGAATGTTGGGTCATGAGTCGAGAGTCGGGGTCAAGTCCTAATTTACGTATCTCAGTCGAATCTTAGATTAGTTATCGGGGTTGATTTTCGGGTCAGAAGTCGTATATTTTCTACTTTCTAGTAAAAAATAAAAGATGTTTTGTGAAAAATATTTTTCATTCACCAACCAAATACTAGAAAATATTTTTCACTTACCAACCAAACATGAGATTTAAGATAGAAATCAACTTTTTTTTCAAAAAAATATTTTTTAGGAAAATATTTTTCATGAAAAACATTTTTCTCCATTGACGGAATTTTTTCTATCCTTATCCATTTAATATAATGATAAGTAGAGTATCCATCTACATAACTCAATTTTTGAGGGGGGTTTTCCCTATGATAGTTTGCTATCAGGACTCTTGAACGTCGCCTTAGTGTTACACTACAACCTAAGCCTGGCGCAGCCCACCAATTCTAGAGTAATTCTCGTAAAGAAATCTTATTTTGTGCATTGAAAAAATGAAATGGGCAAAGTAGCCATCTTTAATATACCAAAGACTTCAGAGGGAGCATCTATTGGCCCATTATACTTGCTGGTGATTTTAAAAGGTATAATAGATAAACACGTCCTTTAACGTGATACCATCTTTGAATGTACATAAGTAGATATTTAAATTTGTATAAAATTGAACAAATAAACATGTGTCATATGTGGCGTTCTATATATATTATGTCAAGTGTGTATCTTGTTCAATTTTGTACAAATTCAATTCTCTATCCAAAGATGAAGGGCATAGATGTCAAGTGAGGCCAATGTTTATGTATTATGTCATTTTAAAATACCTACAGAAGAGATTTATAAAAATCTTAAACTATACAATTCTTAGGTAGAAAATGGAAATCAGTTTTATTCCCAGCCAGTTGTTTTATGTTAGCTCACAGTTTAAAGCTGTGTGAATGTGGAATCAAACAAATGAACTTTTATAATTATCTTAGTTTGACTAATTAAAGATTACACTCAGCTAATTGTACTTGTGTTTCACGTGTAAAAGTTTGAGACTCCACCATATTATATTGGAAGTTTCACATGTGATATTTGAATCTCATTGACATAAAGTGAGTCTTTGAAGTCCAACATACTATGCTGTAATTTTTGTCCACGTTTTATTTCCATAAAAAGTAATTACATTTCGAAGGATGACTAAACATTGAATACAGATCCAAAAGCTTTCAAAGAATGTCTATTAACTACCCTAACTGAAGAACTAATTGGGGCATGGTCAATGTAATAAGTGAATAAATGATTCACCTTTTTCCTGTGAATTCACAAGGTAGTAACAGAAACTCTTGGGCTTGGAAGTCCCATGTATGCAAGCCTAGGCGATACACGGATTTTTGGGCTCGGACGTGGTGAAGGGATTGGATAACAGTTCTTGGGCTGAGACAAGTTAACTCTTGGAGACAGATTGACTGTTTCAAGGGCCTGAGATTGAAGATCCATTGGATAGTCTCTAACACAGCCAATACGGGGACAAACGCCACTTGTCCACTTGCAAGACAAACGTTTGGTCAAGTCAAAAACTGGTTCCTCTATCTTGTCTTTGCTGGTATGTGTAAAGTTTTCTTCATGAGAAGTTGTTTTCAACACATAACTGACCGGACCATCGTCCTTAGCTTTATCAGCATCACAATTTTGTGATAAGGTTTTCTCCATGTCTTTGTTAGACTCCGATAAAAGTCTATCATCGTCTATTGCACATTTCTGTAGGTAAAAAGTTAATAATTTGTCCGTTAGCATCAGTAGTACTGGTGCAAAATTTTGCACTACATTGGAATGTTAATATTTGCATTGCTAGTATAATTACCTTAACGTTGGCCAAATCTACACGGTGTTCCTCAAGGAAATTGATGAATTCCTTGAAATTATCTTCTAGTGACCGCTGTATGGCCAAATTGCCTGCAGCGTAAAATGAGACTGAAGTTAATGAAAGGAAACAAAAGAAAATGACATATGTACTTATTTGCGTAATTTGTGAAGTATACCTCAAGAATTCCATCATGAACAACCAATCTACCAGCTGCTGTAGTAGCACCACCAGATAGGAAACTAGAGTGTTGGAAAACACCCTTCTTTTTCTTTCCAACATAAAGAACTCTTGAAGTACTAAGAACGAAAATCCACTTCGATCCTTCTGTTGTATTCAGGAGCATCCCGCTTTGCTTATACAACAACTTGCCATCCTCCACAACTACTTCGTAGGCTTCCCTTTCGTTCTGTAGTAATAATGCATGAAACATTTTGGAAATATTATTTTCCATCTAACATATATTACGCGCAATAATTACAAAGGAGGAAGTAGATAATAGATGGATTACATATTTGGACTTATAGGTCCTAAATACTTGATGCATTGACGTTGCAAATCAGTTCTCTTGCAACTCTCAAGATTTAGTTCTTTCCCGTCACCCACATCCAACCTTCAATAAAGAAGCAAACTTATCATGCAAGTTTAAATTTGACACATGAATGAAACCTAAACTACTTGTGTTTCTGACTGGTGATCTTACCAATAGAAGAATGGTTGGGTACTTTTGCTGTTGGACCATACATCATAGTAGAAGTGTAAGTTGTGTCCATAACGATGACGTGGGTCAATCTGCAGTGAAGAAAAGAGCGAAGTAAGTGCCCTAGTATATGTTTAAGACTTCATATACATGAAAGATCACGTTAGCAACGAGGTCTTACCGCTTCCAGCCAATGTTGCAGAGCTAGTTTTTGAGCCTTCTCATCCTTCAACAAACCTTTGCCTACCTGTAGACCACACAATTCTTGAGTAAATAACTATATTCAGACAACATGGACGTATAGTTGGCTCTCGTTAACATACCTTAGCAGCCCTTGTTCTTGCACGTGACCACCTCGACACGGCATCTTCATGTTTATTGACATCAAAAAATGATATAGAGCTCTGCTTTAAAGCTGCGGAATCCAAGGCTTTCCACCTATAACCATAAGAAGTACAGTAATACAAAAATTAGAAACCAAGACTACAAACATAACTGACTTTACATAAGAGAAAGGTGGCAAAAGAAACAAACGAACCAGAGCTCTTCAACAACTACAGCACAATCTGCAAGGTTCCTCCTTGTCCGATAACTCTTGTACACCGTCTGGAGCTTAGTCGCAGCAGCATCAAGTTCAGTAACAGGTCTTGGAGAAAAGAACACAAAAGGCTCTGGAATGGAGATTCTTGGTGGTTGATCAACAACCAAACTAGTTATCGGAACAGAACAGAAGTTTTAAGCTTTTGTTTCTCATGTTTTAGACTTTCTTCTGAACAATCAGACTTTCTAACATTCCTATCATCTTTTTCTTTGAAACTGAGTGTCATCAAAGACAATTCTCTATTTTTCCTTTCAATGCTAACCGATCTGACGATAGCTCTTCCCATGGTGTCAGGAAAAATAAGATAACTATGTCTTAGAATCTCATTCCATGCTGACAACAGTATAGAAAGAGAAAGCCCCATTCACTGGACAATTAGTGCTCAGATGCCTGCAAACAGAAACCATTGGTTTTGTTACAAACTAGGATATTCCAAAGCCACTTAGAAACTCCAAAGGTGACTGAAATACAACCCCATCTTTTCCCCCCAAACCCCACGAGGAAAACTTTAGTAACTTTTTCCAGCAATTAGCAAAAGAAAAATATGAACATACAACAACAAAAACCCGTTGAAATCCCACAAAGTGAGGTATGGAGAGGGTAAAATGTATGCAAGCCTTACCACTACCTCTCCGAGACAGAGAGGCTCTGTCCAAAAGACCCACAAGCAAATCAAAGCAGTAATTAACAGCTAATAGCAAAGCACAAAGAACCATAATAACAACAAAACAAGGTGCGATCACCTGAACATAGTAAACCACATATGAAAAAAGAAAAATATGAAAATAATTAATCTAATTCAAGAAAATTTGTAACTAGAGAAGGGGACAGTGGGTAAATAAACTGGTCTTGCTCACCCCACCCCCAAACCCCCTGAAGGGAAAACAAAAATAGATTTTGATCATAAAGAAATCAACACTACCAAGAAATGTAAAGAAACAACACTAACATAGATTTTTCTTAGGCACATATGTCAAGAAACAAAAATTTAGCAAACCTCAAATGGAAGATAAGCTTCAAAATTTTATTAATTTCTCACCTTGAAATGAAAAAGAATTATTTCTCTATAGATTTGGTTGAATAATGTTGCACGGGTCTTGAGCTGTTAGCAGTCACATATTTATAGTAGAAAGGGTAGTTTGAATAATCAAAATTGTGCAGTAGAAAAAAGTAGGTGGTCCTACTATGCAGAAAAATATGTGTCTGCATAGACTTTCATTGAAGGTAAGGGGAAATGTAGAAGAAGCAAGGAATTGAGACTGGTAGATTATTTATTTTTTTATTTTCACTTGCTCTTGAAATCTAGAAATATGTGCATAAGCAAACAACATTTTTATGTTAAGAAAAAAGCTAATAATTTCAGATGTGGGGCTTTGCCTTATGCCATCATGCATTATTGAGCTAACACATCACAAACATCTAAAATTACACCATCTCTGATTGATATTTCTACTTGCACTGATTATTGTTTATATATTTTTAAGAAGGAAAAGGATAAAAAGTGTAAGAGTAAATGATAAAGAAATGAATAAAATTGTTTCAAAAAAAGCTTTATATAAATTTTAAATATGGATAATAATATTATCGTTGTTTTGGTCCTCATTTGTTTTCATTAAGATTAAGAGGTCTAAATCTAAATACACATTTGAATATTAAGATTTGCATTAAGATTAAGGTGTTTTGATTTGAATACACATCTGAATATTAAGATGTGGTCTCTAAATCTGAACACTAAATAATTAATACTGTTTGTTTTTAATATCTGAATGTGCATGTGAAATTAACATTAAATTAATAAAATATCATAAAAATTTCATTTCAACAAAATATATCGCTTTTGATTAAAAAAAAGTTTTAAAAGTTTTAATAATCATGATTTGGAAGTACAATTTCATTCAAAAACCTTGATAAATCACATTAAATTAATAAAATTTCATTTCAACAAAATATATCATTTTTGATTAAAAAAGAATTTAAAAGTTTTAATAATCATGATTTGAAAGTACAATTTTTTTATTCAAAAACCTTGATAAACGCCAATACACTAACAGTGTTCTTGACACAGTCAATACAAGAAAATTATTAATATAAAAAAAAATTTGAAAGATTTATGAGAACTTACCAGTTCAAGAGGGAAAAAATGGTGTTTGATTGAGAAAAGAGAGAAAGAAAGTTTTTAGTTATGAGATAAAAAGGCACGCTTAAAGCAGAGAAGCGATTGATTTATTATTTGATAACTTATTAAATGAGTCTGAATGTTGTTAAGAGTCTCCTACAGATCTGATTCATTCAGACCTTTTCAGACCCATTAAAAGACTTTTTAAAAAATAAAACAAATGACTTAATGGGATGAATCTGAATGATTCAGATTCAGACCTAAAAATCAAACGTACTTAATAGGCTGAATATGAATGATTCAGATTCAGATCTTCATTAAGTGCAAACAAATGAGGCCTAAATATATGTAACCTTAATTGAATAAAATGTGTAATTTTGGTCTTTATACCTAACTTGATGTTAACACCGCTAACTTTTGCCTCTTCTTTTTAAGTATTCTTAAACAATCCCAACTCTGAAAACTGTTGCCATTCTTTAACTTTTTAAATCTTCTAAGTTAACACTTATTAAATAATTTATCACAATTTTTCAATAAACTTGTAAAAGTTTAGAAATAAGAACCAATGGAAAAATTGTGATTCAATTATTAGTATATGTATTCATGGCCTCGGAATAGCAAAACAATGTTTTTTTACTTGTAAAGCATTTTTTACTTCATCTCCTCCCCCACACCCCAATACTAATTTAGATATTTTTTTTTAAAAAAATAATACTACTAGTCCATCGAACTCTTCGTTTCCAATTTTTTTTTCTCATTTTGTGTTAGAGATATATATATCGAAAATATTTTTTGCTTGCAGCCATAAGATTTTTTTTATTTTTCATTTATTTATGTTATATTCGTACACTAGTAGAAAAGGTTTTTCTAAAAATATATGTACGTACATACCTAACACAAAATGAGAAAAATATATAAAAAAAAAATTAGGCGTAGAGGGTAGGGGTGGCAATTTCAGCCCATATTAATAACACTAAATATCAGGTGCCTGCGCCAGCGCAAGCCCAACGTATGTTATTTTTTTTCTTCCAATTTATGTGACTTCCAATTTATGTGACACAAATGAAATTTAAAAAAATGAACTAAATTTTTTATATGTGTTTTTTTAAAAAAATATTTTAAATTATTAATTTATGTACCTTTTGTGTCATTTTCGAATAATATATGTTACTATATCTGTTTTATTTTATGTGATATAAGTGATTTTAGGAAAGTCAACGAAATTTGTTATATGATTCTCACATATTTTTAGTTGTCATTTTACTGTGATTCATAGTACTTTTTAGTTCTTACGTTATTTTCAAACAATATATGCAACTTTTTTTGTTTTGATAAAAATAAGGTAGTCAATCAAATTTCATTATGTTTTTAAACTATGTTTTTCTAATATATCTTAAGTTGCTACATTGCATTTTTAAGCTTTTCTTTTATGTAATTTTCAAATATGTAACAAATTAGAAATTAAAACGAAGAATTAAAGTTTTCAAATCATTATATTTCTATATTAAAATGTTCAAATCTTTAAAACTCTACATATATGCACAAATCAATAGAAGGAAGCCAAACGATTTTTTTTTTAAAAATATATATTAAAGCTCATTTTAATAATAACACATATATATTTCATTTTTAGTATACGAATCCCTCCTTTTCGATTTATATGAATTTATTTTTTTATTTTATTTCAAAAATAAAATAACTTTTGAGTTTTTAATTTTTTTATATAGCATATTTAAGGTCACAAAATTAAAAAATATTTCAATACCCAAAATTTAATATACATATAAATTTTAATTTTAATTTTGATTGATTCCACCTAATATTATACTGATATATAATTATTAAGAGCTAAGCGTAATCATTATTCATTTACTTTAATGTAATGAATATCACAATAACTCATAAAAAATGAAGAAATAACAAAAATGAGGTAATAGTAATAATAATAATTAAAGATATTTCTAGAATTATTTAATTTTCTTGTTATCATTCGTGGTAGATTTTTACTAGCATAAAATTATATTTTTACCTTTGATCATCATTCACTCATATATAGAAAGATATTTCTAGAATTATTTATTCTTGATAGATATTTGTTAGAACGAAATTACATTTGTATTCTTAGTTGTCTTTAATACAAATATTCATCCTATTCATTTTCATTCGTAAAGTTACTTTTTAACATCTTTTTCTTTAATTTCAATCTAATATATATTATCAATTTTATCAGACTTATTTATTTCAAGTATATTAATTTGAGCCAAAATAAAGATGAAAATAATTAATTCATGACAAATTTTTATATAAAAAGTATGCATTTTTTATAAGCATAATGAATAGAAAAAAATATTAAGAATTAAATTAAATTAAAGTAATAGTAAAATAGAGTAATAATAAAATAGAAATCACAATGACTCACAAAAGAAAAGAAAGTGAAGTAATAACAAAATAAGTTAATGGTAATAACGATAACTTAAGATGTTTCTAGAACTATTTAATTTTTTTTGTTATCATTCTTGATAAATTTTTGTTAGCCTGAAATTACATTTTTGCCCTTGATCATTATTCACTTCATATATAGAAAGATGTATCTAAAATTATTAATTATATTTCTTAATAGATTTTAGTTGGCGTGAAATTACATTTTTGGCCTTGGCCGTCCTCCCACTTCACTCTTCTATATAATAGATTAGGTATCAGGTGCCCACGCTAGCGCAGGCTCAACGTATGTTAGTTTTTTTCTTCCAATTTATGTGACACAAATGAAATTTAAAAAAGTGAAGTAAATTTTTTACATGTTTTTTTTTAAAAAAAATTTAAATTATTAATTTATGTACCTTTTGTGTCATTTTCGAATAATATATGTTACTATATCTGTTTTATTTTATGTGATACAAGTGATTTTAAGAAAGTCAACAAAAAATTTTATATGATTCTCACATATTTTTAGTTGTAATTTTACTGTGATTCATAGTACTTTTAGTTCTTACGTTATTTTCAAACAATATATGCAACTTTTTTTAGTTTCGATAAAAATAAGGAAGTCAACCAAATTTCATTATGTTTTTGAACTATGTTTTTCTAAAAATATCTTAAATTATTACATTGTGTTTTTAAGCTTTTTTTTTTGTATGTAATTTTCAAATATGTAAAAAATTAGAAATTAAAACGAAGAATTAAAGTTTTCAAATTATTATATTTCTATATTAAAATGTTCAAATCTTTAAAACTCCGCATATATGCACAAATTAATAGAAGGAAGCCAAACGAGTTTTTAAAAAAAAATATATATGAAAGCTCATTTTAATAATAACACATATATATTTTATTTTTAATATATGAATCCCTCCTTTCGATTTACATGAACTTATTTTTTTTATTTTGTTTCAAAAAGAAAATTAACTTCTGAATTTTAATTTTTTTATATAGCACATTTAAAATCAGAAAATTAAAAAATATTTCAATACACAAAATTTACATATACATATAAATTTTAATTTTAATTTTGATTGATTCCACCTAATATTATACTTGATATATAATTATTAAGAGCTAAGCGTAATCATTGTTTATTTACTTTCATATAATAAACAGATATCACAATAACTCATAAAAAATGGAAAAAAATAATACAAAAATGAGGTAATACTAATAATAATAACTAAATATGTTTCTAGAACTATTTAATTTTCTTGTTATCATTCGTGGTAGATTTTTGCTTGCATGAAATTATATTTTTACCTTTGATCATCATTCACTTCATATATAGAAAGATGTTTCTAGTATTTATTCTTGATAGAATTTTGTTAGGATGAAATTACATTTTTACTTAGTCGTCTTTAATACAAATATATCATCCTATTCATTTTTATTTGTAAAGTTATTTTTCAACATCTTTTTCTTTAATTTCAATCAAATATATATTATTCATTTTATCACACTTATTTATTTTTAAGTATATTATTAGAGCCAAAATAAAGATGAAAATAATTAATTCATGATAAACTTTTATATAAAAAGTAGGCATTTTTATAAGCATAATAAATAAAAAAAATATTAAGAATTAAATTAAAGTAATAGTAACATAGAGTAATAATAAAATAGATATCACAATAACTCACAAAAGAAAAAAAAATGAAGTAATAACAAAATATAAGTTAATGGTAATAAAATAACTTAAGATGTTTCTAGAATTATTTAATTTTTTTGTTATCATTCTTAATAGATTTTTGTTAGCGTGAAATTATCTTTTTGACCTTGATTATTATTCAATTCATATATAGAAAGTTATTTCTAGAATTATTAATTATCTTTCTTCATAGATTTTTGTTAGCGTGAAATTACATTTTCGTCCTTAGTCGTCCTCCCACTTCACTCTTCTATATAATAGAAGGTCGTTCACGGGCCCAATATAATTAATTATCTTAATAATTTTTAATTTTCCCCCCTAAATTCACATATTATTTTATTATAATTTAAAATTTTCTAGCATTTAAAAAAATTACAAAAATCCATCTCTCTCTTCTGTTAGATACATCGCTATCTCCTCTCGAATACATACATATTCTCTCTCGAATACATCTTCATCCCCTCTTGAATACATCTCTATCGTCTCTTGGATACATCTCTCTCCTCTCGAGTACATCCATATTCCCCCTCAAATATAGCTCTCTCCTCTCGGATTCATCCGTGAGCTATGTGTCTGCAAGTTTCCTGAATAGCAATGTATCCAAATGTTTGCTGATAAATCTAAATTTTTTTAATTCTAAGATTTTTTTTGTAATTTGAAAAAGAGTAGAAATATATTGTATTAACTCTTAAAACTATTAAAATTTATGTCATTTTAACTTTAATTTATGTGACATATTTTTCTCTGTAGTCAATTTCAAAAGAATGATGTATTAATATATTTAATAACATTTTGACTTTAAAATATACATTTTTTTCTTACTAAGATTATTTATAGTCATATGAACATCTATGGTTTGTATTAGACCATTAGTTTTAAAAGTATTTTTTTTTAAAAAAAAAATTCATTTCAAGTCAAATAAACATTACATAAATCGAAATTGAGTGAGTACAAACTTTAGTTAGTTTTTTTAAAAAAAAACTATTTTGTTGTTTAACAAAATTTAAAATGAAAATGCTAAACCTTTTTCACAAGTATGTTTTACAGTTTTTTTTATCAATATCTAGTCGATAATAACCAAAATTTTAATATGAATAAGGTAATAAAGTAACTTAATTTTGAAATTCAAGTATATAAATATTAATTGAGAAAATATTTATTTATATATTGTAAAAGATTCATAATCTAATAATTAATATGCTTCTTATTCTCGACGAATGACACTAATTTATCATAATTCAAAATTGTAAGAAGTAGAAATCAAGACTAAAAAGTGCAACTCATTGTATATGAAGGTCGATTCATAGTTTATCTACAGTGAAAATTCCCTAAGTATATGACATATAATTCTATGACAAACTAATTTTTGATTCCATATATTTATATTATTTCAAAATTTATCCCGTTAATTGGTTATTTATTTTCTTAAACTACAATTATGCGATCGTTATTTATCAATTCATACATTATTAACTCTATATTCTTTTTTTTAATCTCTTAAGAATTGTGCTATTTTTATTTTCTTATTTAAGTCACAACTTTAAAGATAAAATAGATATTATGTTGGAGATAAAATAAGTTTAATAAAATTATATGAATACTTATGTTTTAAAAATATTATATATAATTAAAAAGAAAATTACATACATGAAATTAAGATAAAATAAATATTATTTTGGAGATAAAATAGATTAAATAAAACTATATGAATACTTATATTTAAAAAACATTATATATAATTAAAAAAGAAATTACATAAATGGAAGATTGTATGATTATATTGAATATGTTATAGTAGTAATAAACATAGATGAACAATTTGATTTTTCAAGAGTATAAAAGTAAAAAAAAAATCACATTATTATTATAATCAAACAAATACAAATTGATTTTTAGAAATAAAATAAAATGAGTTTGTGGGCCACACATGAATCAAATTTTTTTGTGGCTCTTGAAAAGGAAAATTGGATTCTTCTAGAAAACTATTTTTGACAATTAATTATCAATTATAAATTTAGAACTTTGTCCATATAATGTTTAAAATTATAAAATTGTCATTGGTCGTCCTCATCATGGTTCTTCTATATAATAGAAAAATGAGTCCAGATTGACCATATTTAATGGCTTGGATCACTCATATTTTAATTGGTTAAATATTGGCTTCAAACTGTTTTAAAAATCTCAACAAATATTGTTAAAATGGGTTAAATATGGGTATCCATATTTGACCCATAATAAATCATTTATTTTCACTTTCACTCAAAATTCTTAATTGCTAAAAAATAAAAAAATTAATAGGATTTTTCCAGAAACAATTTTTTCTTTTGAAAAAAAATTAGGAATAGGTTGGTGGAAGGTGGTGGTGGAGGGGGCGGGGGCGGAGAGAGGGGTAGGGGTGTTCATGGTTCGATTTGGATCGGTTATTGGTGAAAATCAAAACCAAACTAAAATTAATTGGTTTTTAAATTTCTAAAACCAAACCAAATAAAAAAAATAACCGTCGGTTTGATTATTGTTGGTTTGGTTCGATTTGGTTCAATTTTTTTGATTATTTCGGTTCGAAAGTATATAGTTTTTTGAAGGCATGTGCATCTAGATAGACACAAATTCATAGTACATAAACAATCCATAGAAAAGTTATTGTAAATTTTATCAAGTCTATAGTCATATGAAAAATGAAAGAGGACTAAAAATACTCATTACGTTGTTATAAGAGTTATTTCAAAAAGAGAAAACAATTTATGTATGAAGTGGAAAATCAATGCTAACAGAGTTATCTTGGAAAGATATATAACATATTGGATCAATTATCATCTTCTTTAGCTTAGCTTGAGCTCTAAATTACTCAATGCTCAAAGTACTTTCCGGATATTTTGAAAAACACATACACACTATATTAGGTAATATTTACAAACATAAATATGATCTATTTTTTTTTCTTTAGAAAAGACAATAAGGGGGCGTTTGGTAGGCTGCATTAAAAGAAATAATCCATGTATTATATGTGGTATAATTTAATACTATGTTTGGTAGGAATGTGAGCCTATGTATAACTAATCTATGGATTAGTTAATACATCCTACATGGTATTATGTGATGTATTACTAATACCTTTCATTTGGAGGTATTAGTAATACATAGGATATAATACCATGGGATAAACACATATAGACAAAAATATCCCTCAAAATCTTTTTAATTTTTATTTTAATTTCTTGATTTTATGTTTTATATTTGTACTAGTAAAATTATTAAAATAAATTAGTTTACAAATTATTTCGATAGACTTATTTGTAACTGAGTATATCTAATTCAAATCAATACAAATTTAAAATGTAAGTTATTTAACATTTACTAATTAAAAGACAAATATATCACTAATTATTCGTATTTTGAATAATTTAAAAAAATTACATACATATTAAAATTATAACTTGTAATTTTTTATGTGTGAATGTACATGGTTTATTCAATTTTTGCAATTATTGACCGTCTTTATAATTTTAAAAATAGTTGGTTTATCTTTTTTAAATTTAAAATTGATATTTTATTAGTGATCAATTTATTAAGATGAAAATTATTTATCCTCAAATAATTCAGTAGAAAATTGGAAACATGACAACAAAATTATTCTTCTCATAGCTAGTTAGAATGTCATAAAAAAATATTTTCCGATAATTATCTACCTTGACCCAATTACATAATAATTTAAGGGTATAATTGAAAAGGAAATTTTTAAAGAATTTGATTTCAAATACAAGTTGGGATCGGAAACAATGAACCAAAAACTTGATAAAAATAAATCCTGCATTACTAATCCCTGCACTACTAATCCATGTATTACTAATCCCTGCATTACTAATCCATGCGTTATTCATTTTTGTACCAAACGACCCCTTAGAGATAAGTAAAAAGTTCTATTATTGGTCAAATTTTAAGAGCCAAAATAAACTAGAAGAAAAGGATTAGTAAACTGTAAATTAAAAAATAAATGAACGACGACTTATTGCAGAGCATTTCCTTGCACATATCTCAATTGCTAAAGTGTCTAAGTTCATAGCCTGAAAATAATACCATCATCTCTCTAATAGTAATTATTAACATATGATTTATGCTGGCAATATTATCTTTTGTAGGCATATTAAAAGTTCATTTTCCATGTAGAAGTGAATATTAAACAATGATATTTTTAGAATAATTTTTTGTTAAAAATAAAATAAAATTGTAAAGTAGTATCTTTTGCAACTTTTCAGAAACAACAAAAGAAACGAAAAGAGATAACTAGTAAGTTATAAAATAATATATCGTTTTCAACTCGAGATTTTGCATTTCTTGTAAAAGATCTTCAATCTTGCATTCTGTAGATGCTGAACGTAACCATTGTTTAGTACAAACAAGAGCTTCAGCAGTCTTTGGTGACAAAGAACTTCGATGACAATCAAGAATGCTACCACCAGTGCTAAAAACAGTGAAGCCACAGTAGATGTAGGAATAGCAAGCATATCTCTTGCGATTCTAGAGACTATTGGATATCTTTCAGATGAAGCTTTCCACCAAGTTAAAATATTAAGATCCTTAATCTTCTCTATATCGTCCTCTAAATATTTGTTAAGATCAGATTTATCATCAACATTATAATTTTCTTTTTCAAGAAATTTCTCCCATTGAGATTGCCACACATCAGAAGTATCCATTGCACTAACTTCACTCAACGCAACAGTTTCACAAGAAGTCCAACAATAAAAATTTTGTAATGATTATATAAGCTAGTTAAAGTATTTGTTACTTTGACAGATTTACTATCTCTCTCCACATAATCATAATAATTCTTAAAAATAAACTTCACATACTTCATTTTGAAACGAGGATCCAACACAACAGCAACGAACAACAACATATTCATATCATCAAAATCACCCCAATATTTATCAAACTTACCTTTCATCTTCTTAGCCATACTAGACAAAAGAGAATCATCACACTTTGAATAATTGACAATTATGCTTTGAAGATTAAAAAGCTCATGAAAGAAAGTATTTGAAGTTACATGTAAAGTACTCGAAAATTTCAAAGTGATTTGATAGAAAATCTCCAAAAACTTGAGAAATACATGCACATCTCTCCCGTCTTCGGAAGATGGATGCTCTATCTTTCCACATGCGCCAAGATAATATTTAAAGTACTTATGATCATCAATATACATTCTTGAAAATGCCTTTTCAAATTTGACGACAGTATTTAACATCAAATATGTAGAGTTCCACCTCGTCTCAACATCCAAACTCAAAAGCCCACGAGTATCTAGTTTAACCTTTTCAACATATGACTTGAAAGAAGTAGTTCTTGCACAAGAAGATTTAACATATTTCACAACATTTCTTACCCGAGAAATATACTTATTTTGTTCACTCAATCGTTCTTTCACAATCAAGTTTAGAATATGGGCATTGCACCTAATATGTAAGAAATTATTTTTCATGATAACACCTTTTCAATCACTAATTCTTCCTTTTAAGTGTGTGATTGCTGCATCATTAGTTGTTGCATTATCAAGTATTACTGTGAGTAGATTTTCTATTCCCCAATCTAACAAACAAGATTCAATAGCTTTTGCAATAGTCTCACCTTTGTGATCTGGAGTTTGAAAAAAATTCAGAATCTTTTTTTGCAACTTTCACTCATCATCAATCCAATGGGCAGTAATGACCATATACGTAAAATTTTGGAGTGAAGTCCATATGTCACTAGTAATACAAACATGCTGACCTTTCACAAGTCTATTAAGCTTTTCTTTTTCTTCTTGATAAATTTTTAAGCATTGTCTAGTAACAGCAATACGAGATGACAACTCATAATTTGGCAAAATAAGTGATATTAGTCTCTTAAAGCCTTCACCCTCAACGACTCTAAATGGTTGTTCATCGATTATAACAAATTCGACAATGGCCCTCCTAACTTCATTGACATTATAAACAACTTTCTCCAAATCTATTGGTTCCCCTCTTTTAATAGGTTTAAGAGTTCTTTGCTTTTTATCAAAAGAGTTGAAAGGGTATTTCGCACACTTAGTAAGTAAATGTCCCCAAAGATTAGAAGTCCCATTTTTACTAGTCCAAGCAAAGTCTTTGAAACAGTACTTACATTTTGTCTTCACTTCACCCACTTTACTAGTAATCTCTGAAAAATGATCCCAAACTTCAGAGGTTTTTCTACTACTTCCTCCATTATCCAGAGTTGTTCTTTTTTGTTTCTTCGGAGGATTCAGAGCAGTGTTCAAAGAAGAAGTTTTTGAAAGATTGCCTTTTGCTTGAGTTTTATCCGTTGTAGAATTTTTTTACTTGAGTTGAACTTCCAAATCTTTTAAATCTTCAACCTCTATTGATCGTTTCATCTGAAATTCATAAAGAAGAAAGAAATATAAAAAATCTCAATTTTAAAATCATGCTCTTAAGATTAAAATTAAAAAAAATTAAAAAAATATATAATATAAAAAATTACATTCAATCTTCACTTTTTCTTGTATTTTAAGTTAAAAACATAAGAAAATGGAGAAGAAAAGACTGCAGACTGCTTTTAAAAAAAAAAAAAGAAGAAGAAAAGACTACACAAAGGCTACAGAAGCCTACGTACATATACTTCTTTTTTTTAAGAATTGGATGTTTCTTGGTTAGGTAGGCTATAGGGTATCTAAAAGTCACTTAGATAATAAAGTTTTGGTGGAGTTAGGTTTAGGATTTTAATAGTTGGGCTGAAATTTTAGTGTTGGGCTTACAAAAATAATAAAGTTAAAGACATAAGTTAATTAAAATTTAATAAATATTTTTAATTTATTTATGAATAATATATAAATAATTATAAAATTTATATATCTAATTTATCGGTTCGGTTTGATTATTTTTGCGGTTGTTTTTTAGTAAAATCAAAACCAAATCAAATAGTATCGATTTTCAAAATTTAAAAACCAAACCTAATCAAATCCAACCAAATATCGATTTTTTTTAATTGGTTTGGTTCGGATTGCAGTTTAGTTTGGTTGTTAACCATAACCATGAACAGCCCTAGGGAGGGGTATAATTCTTTTTTTTTTTTGCCAAAAAGTTTTCTTTTTGTTTTTGAAAAAGAAAATTAGGGATTGGTTGATGGAAGGTGTGTGGTGGGCGGAGGGGGGGGTTAATTTTTTTTTTTTGCTAAAACAGTTTTTTCTTGATTTTGAAAAAATTAAAAAAATTAGGGGAAATTTGGTGGAAGGTAGGGGAGGGGGAGTGGCAGATGTAGGGGGTAATTTTTTATTTATTTATTTTTTTGCAAAAAAAACTTAGGGGTTGGTTGGTGGAAGGTGGGGGGGGGGGGGCTAATTTCTTTTTTTGAAAAATAGTTTTTTTTTAAAAATGGGTTGAAACCATTTTACCCAAACCATATTTGACCAAATCCATGTTTGCCCATATTCTATTTGGATGGATTGTAATCCAAACCATTTTTGCTCAATCTATATTCAATCCATTCAAATCCGATCCGATCCAACCATTTGCCACCCCTAGTAGAGGGTTAAATAGGATGCGATAGAATTGTTTTAATCTTTCTCTTTCTAGCAACCTCAACAGGAATAACTCTCACCTGAATTTCTTTTTATCAACAGACACCTATCATATTTTTTACCTTTAAAATTATCTTTACGACGAATCGGATACCGCGAAGAACTTGCATGACTAAAATTTAAAGTTTTGGGTGGATGTTCAACAAAATCAGAATCAGAATATCTTTTTTTTTAGAAATAATCTAGAAATATTTTTCTTAACCATAGCAATTGATACCACAATCAATTACTATCTCCTTAATTTTCTTCCAAGTATAATAACTTTCAACTTGAAAAATTAAAAAATCAAGAAAATATTTAACAACAATATAAAAAGTAAAGGCAAATCTTTCAGAGAAGATATAACATAAACTTTTAACACTTTGTTTAAAAGAATGAAAGAAGAATAATCTAAATGTTTACACTATCAATAAATATTCAGCAATCAAAGAAAATATGTATATAAGAAAAGAGAGAAAAAAAGGGAACAAGGTCCCACTTCCCAATAAAACTGCAACATGTTATTACCAACTTAAAAAAATAATTAATTTAAAATTAAATTACTTCTCATACATTAACGTGGCCCAAAGGGCCAAAATATGTCAATTTTAATTTTAAAAACCCTTTTTTTGTTATAAAAATAAAAAGGGGTCATATATTGCCAATTAATTAAAGGAATAATTACGCGGTGAAACAAACTTATACTATTTAATTATTCATCATATGCATAGTTTGCTATAATCACCACTCACAACTAACATTATACATTAATTATGTGGACTGACTTCGAATTTGTATAATTAGTCACGTTTGTATATGTATAATTCACCAGAATATACAAATACATATGTATAATATACAATTATTTAGCCTATATACATACAGAATTCACCTCTCTCTCTCTCGCCTCTCTCCTCCCTATCTCAATCTCGCTCGCCTCTCTCCTCTATCTCCCAATCTCGCGTGCCATATATACAAATGCATATGTATAATATACCATTATATACATATACAATTCACTTCTCTCCCACTCTCTGACCTCTATCGCTCTCCTCTCTCCTCCCTCTCTCAATCTCGCTCTCCTCTCTCCTCCCTCTCCAAATCTCGTTTGCCATATATACAAATATATATGTATAATATATAATTATCTAATTGATATACATATACAATTCAATATTCTCCCAATTTTTCCCACTCTCTCATCTCTATCTCCCAGTCTCACTCGCCTCTCTCCTTCATATAACACGTAGATACGAATTGTGATTATCAAATTATAACTATAGAGAGTAATTAAGCTATTTTTAAGTGCCTATATATGAAAATTCCCCTTAATTAAAAGAGAGTACATGCTGTGCCCTTTTTTCCCCACAGTCGAATAAGGCCCATAAAGTATTAGGCCTTAAATTAGTCCATCTTTTCGGCCCATAGATGGAATGTTTGAAAAATAAATACCCTTAGTAGCGTGAGGGCACAAAATTCAGTGTTGCAAAGAGAAGACCTCGCCGCCTCCTTCTCTCTGCACTGTAAGTACCTCTCATTTCCATTTCTCGCATGCTTTGATGTGTATAATCTCTGTTCATAGCAATCTTCATCAACTGTTAATCGATAACTTGCTGTTTTAATCTCCTTTTACGCATAATAGTTTGTATAGATTCGTAAAACGCTTTCTTAGTTTCTATGTTGTTTACCAGTTATCAGTATCAAGTCATTTTCCTTGGATTATCTATTGAATAACGTCATAACCAATTGAGTCAGTATCGTATTCTCTTTGTGTGAATGCTTCTAGCTTTACATCTTGAATTAAAATAGGCAAAACCTTGAAGGAAATATGGGTTCAAATTGCTATTAAAACATTTTAGAATCGAGATCTATGGTTAAAACGAATAACGCAGGCCTAGAGTTACTAGTAGCTACTAAATCAGTTTTCATTCTTTTGATGATTGAAATATTGTTCAAAATGAGAGTGATGCTTTATGTGTAAGGTTTTATGAAGGGATATTTGTGTAACCTAAGCCTTGAGTGGATATGATGTTGCCTTAATCTATTTTAGGATTTATGTGTAAGCCATATGTGTATTTATATATATATATATATATATATATATAAATGATAAACATTATTAGATCTTTTAGTAATATTTGATAGTGCACTCATTGGGCTATATCAGATCTATAAATTATTAAGTTGCTTAATTTGATAGTTCAAAAAATTCTTTTTCAATTATCATTATTAGATCTTTTAGTAATATTTGATAGTGCACTCATTGGGCTATATCAGATCTATAAATTATTAAGTTGCTTAATTTGATAGTTCAAAAAATTCTTTTTCAATTATTGTTGCTTGCTTATTTTCGTAAATTTGGAACATACAGGCATTTACTTGTATATGTGTTGTACATATTTTGTTTCACTAGCTTGCTTTATTGAATGGTGTAATAAGCAATACTCCTTGTTTATGCTTAGGTCTTAACACTTGGATATCTTTTGAATAAACTTCACCTTGTTAAGTGTGTTTTGGTTGATGTTTAATATTTGTTGGTGATTCAAATGGCAGGAACTAGACGAATTTGTAGTTACATTAACAACCATTCAAGATGGTGAAGTTCACAGCTGAAGAGCTTAGAAGGATTATGGACTTTAAGCATAACATTCGTAATATGTCTGTTATTGCTCATGTGGACCATGGTAAGGAACTATACATATATTATTAAATCGTACATTGGTAGTTTAAATTCTTTCTTGTAAAATTGTTATACCTGTCAAATAGAAGGAACATAAATTATGATCCCTTCTGATCACCTGGAATCAATCTGGACAGTGAAACAACCTTATATGTTTTTGGGGTGGTACAGTTTGCGTAACATTGTTTCATTAGTTTTCTTCTCTTTTGTGTTTCTTTGGTGATAGTGTACCATCTATGGTTTTAACTTATCAGATGATTTTGAGTTTCTAATCCTGCAATATATTTAACCTGACAGGAAAATCTACCCTTACTGATTCTCTGGTGGCGGCTGCTGGTATCATTGCCCAGGAAGTTGCAGGTGATGTTAGAATGACAGATACACGTGCTGATGAGGCTGAGCGTGGTATCACCATCAAGTCTACTGGTATTTCACTTTACTATGAGATGACTGCTGAATCCTTGAGAAACTTCAAGGGAGAGAGAAATGGGAACGAGTACCTCATCAACCTCATCGATTCACCTGGGCACGTTGACTTCTCATCTGAAGTGACTGCTGCTCTTCGTATTACTGACGGTGCACTTGTTGTGGTTGATTGTGTGGAAGGTGTCTGTGTCCAGACAGAGACTGTGCTCCGTCAGGCCCTTGGTGAAAGGATTCGTCCTGTCTTGACAGTTAACAAGATGGACAGGTGTTTCCTTGAGCTTCAGGTTGATGGAGAGGAGGCCTATCAGACGTTCCAAAGAGTTATTGAGAACGCTAATGTTATCATGGCTACTTATGAGGATCCCCTTCTTGGTGATGTCCAGGTTTATCCTGAGAAAGGTACTGTTGCTTTCTCCGCTGGGTTGCATGGGTGGGCTTTCACTCTCACCAATTTTGCCAAGATGTATGCTTCCAAATTTGGTGTTGATGAGTCTAAGATGATGGAGAGGCTGTGGGGTGAGAACTTTTTTGACCCTGCCACCAAAAAGTGGACCACCAAAAACACCGGGACAGCTTCATGCAAGCGTGGTTTTGTTCAATTCTGCTATGAGCCAATTAAGCAGATTATCAACACTTGCATGAATGATCAGAAAGATAAACTCTGGCCTATGTTGCAGAAGCTTGGTGTAACCATGAAATCTGATGAAAAAGATTTGATGGGCAAGGCACTGATGAAGCGTGTGATGCAGACCTGGCTTCCCGCAAGTACTGCTCTTCTTGAAATGATGATATATCATCTTCCATCTCCTTCCACGGCTCAAAGATACCGTGTGGAAAATCTGTACGAAGGACCCCTTGATGATGCTTATGCCAATGCCATCAGGAACTGTGACCCAGAAGGCCCACTTATGCTTTATGTATCCAAGATGATTCCAGCATCTGACAAGGGTAGGTTCTTTGCTTTTGGTCGTGTCTTTGCTGGGAAGGTTTGTACTGGTATGAAGGTTAGAATCATGGGTCCTAACTATGTTCCTGGTGAAAAGAAGGATCTATATGTTAAGAATATCCAGCGAACTGTTATTTGGATGGGTAAGAGGCAAGAAACTGTTGAGGATGTTCCCTGTGGTAACACTGTTGCCATGGTTGGTTTGGATCAGTTTATTACCAAAAATGCAACATTGACCAATGAAAAGGAAGTCGATGCCCACCCTATCAGAGCAATGAAGTTTTCTGTCTCACCAGTTGTGCGTGTTGCTGTTCAGTGCAAGGTCGCATCTGACCTTCCCAAGCTTGTTGAAGGGTTGAAACGTCTGGCTAAGTCTGATCCTATGGTTGTTTGTTCTATTGAAGAGTCTGGAGAGCATATTATTGCTGGTGCTGGAGAACTTCACCTTGAAATCTGTCTGAAGGATTTGCAGGACGACTTTATGGGAGGTGCTGAAATTATAAAATCTGATCCTGTTGTGTCCTTCCGTGAGACGGTCCTTGAGAAGTCTACCCGAACTGTGATGAGCAAGTCCCCTAACAAGCATAACCGTTTGTACATGGAGGCTAGACCAATGGAGGAAGGGCTTGCTGAGGCTATTGATGACGGACGCATTGGCCCTAGGGATGACCCCAAGGTTCGTTCCAAGATCTTGGCTGAGGAGTTTGGTTGGGACAAAGATCTTGCAAAGAAGATTTGGTGCTTTGGTCCTGAGACAACTGGTCCCAACATGGTGGTGGATATGTGTAAGGGAGTTCAGTACCTGAATGAAATTAAGGATTCTGTTGTTGCTGGTTTCCAGTGGGCTTCCAAGGAAGGTGCATTGGCTGAAGAGAACATGAGAGGTATTTGCTTTGAAGTGTGTGATGTTGTTCTTCATTCTGATGCTATTCACAGGGGTGGTGGCCAAGTTATTCCCACTGCTAGGAGGGTTATCTATGCTTCTCAGCTTACTGCCAAACCCCGCCTGTTGGAACCCGTTTACCTTGTGGAAATTCAGGCTCCAGAGCAAGCCCTTGGTGGTATCTATAGTGTTCTGAATCAGAAGCGTGGACACGTGTTTGAGGAGATGCAGAGGCCAGGAACTCCTCTTTACAACATCAAGGCTTACCTTCCTGTTGTTGAGTCTTTTGGATTTTCAGGTACCTTGAGAGCTGCTACTTCAGGTCAAGCCTTCCCACAATGTGTGTTTGATCATTGGGAAATGATGTCATCCGACCCATTAGAAGGTGGCTCACAAGCTAATCAACTCGTCCTTGATATCCGCAAGAGGAAGGGTTTGAAGGAGCAGATGACCCCTCTATCCGAGTTTGAGGACAAGCTGTAAGGCATATGTTTGAGATGGCAGCAGATATTTAACCTGCTCAATCGGATCTGCGAAAGTTTTGTTTTGCATTTATCATCTATCTGTTTGGATAATTACTTTGATCATTTTGTGTTGTTGATTAGGATACTAGCTCGTAAGTTTGTTGTTGCAGAATTTATTACCTCTTATCTTTTCTATGGACAATACTTCTGTCGTATTTTATTACTTCTGTCGTATTTTATTTTAAGATGCCTTTTAGTTCAAACATTAGATAATCTAGCTCTGTTAGTTTCTTAACAAGTGCAGTTTCAAATATAATGAAATAATTTCACTATGGGATTAGATTAATTATGCAAGTGTTTTCAGGACAATCGCTATCGATGGAACAAACGTCCAATTATACTTCTTTTTGTGGTTTAATCTTCAAAATTGCAGCAAATTAAATCACCTGAGCTCTTTCAAGTATGATGTACGTTGAGCTTTCTCTTTCCTTTTTAAGTTTTAAAAGCTAGTATGTTGGCTTAACCAAGTAATTTATCTTGTACCAATACAGATTCCAAACCAAGCGTTCCGTTCTTTTCCTTCTAGGATGCACAATAACGAGTATATATATTTTACGCTGTTTGTTTGATGTTTTTCCTATAGTAAAATTTTCCGGGCCTTTATCTTGAAATCATTAGTATATGAACATCTAGCTGTTATAAAAATCAAGGGAAAATATATCACATCCCCCTAAATTCGGCAACAAAACTTACTTAATACTTTAACTATACGAGCGTTTAAATACTCCTTAACAATTCTGAACTAATTAAATACGACCCTAAGAGCTGACGTGACAAAGTGAGTGTACTCACTTTCCTCAAAGCGCGTGAAATAATAATAATAATAATAAAAATTGAAAGGTAAAATCATACACATGACATTTTTTTATTGACCAATATCTAACTAATAATTTTTAAATTTTTTTTACAAGTTAAAGTTAAAAGAATGTGAAATTTCTCGTTTAGAAGTAAATGAAATTGGTTCAATTATTTTTAAAAAATATTTAATTTTTTTGTTCTATCTTTATTTTGTTGTCTTCCATAAATGTCTTTTTCCCCCATTGAAGCACTCCTTATACCTTTCTTCTTTCATATTAAAATTTTTCCTTCATTATCAT
This sequence comes from Solanum sitiens, assembly GCA_016801875.1. Lineage (NCBI taxonomy): Eukaryota > Viridiplantae > Streptophyta > Magnoliopsida > Solanales > Solanaceae > Solanum > Solanum sitiens. The sequence goes on along the minus strand of JABWTJ010000023.1, from coordinate 548,307 downwards.
CCCTCATCTCACCTGTCCATTAACACAAAAATTCAACACCCAATTCATATTATTGAATGCAAATTTTCTTGAATATTAAGTAACCCATTTTGAATTCTATTAATTGTGATGCAAAAAAATGTGGGTCTATCAACTTTTTTACACAATCTACATTTTTCATTTAAGTAGTTAAGAAAAAAATAATTTTCAAAAAATATTATTCTCTAATGGGAAAATTCGTGGGAGAGAAACGGTTCAAAGAAGAAAAAGTAAGTATTTGATGAATTTTGAAGAAGAAAACAACCATTGAAGGTTGAAAATTCGAAGAAAATAAAAGAAGCTAGTGAAGGTTGAAAATGATGAAAATCAAGAAAGAAGAAGGGGGGTAGAAGAGAAGAGGTTGAAGAAGATGTGACAATTTTGATTTTAGAATGTATTTTTAATTAATTGATTAGTGTAATAAGTTTAAGAAAACAAAAAAGTTGAATAAGAAAAAAAGTTAAAAATTATTGACGTGGTGTACATGGTTGTGACGTGGTGCTTACATGGCTATGATGTGGCAGATGAGAGTGGTATTCTACTCTCAGGGTTGTATTTAATACAGTTCAAAGATGTTAAGGGGGGGGGGTATTTATACGCCCGTATAGTTAAAGTACTAAAGTAAGTTTTGCTGTCAAGTTCGGGGGAATTTGATGTATTTCCCCTAAAAATAACTCATGTATACCCTACTCTTAAAAAATGGTTCATATATATCCTTTAATCTAATGAAAGTGACTTTTTTTAATTTTTTATATAAGGGTATATATGATTTTTTCACACATGATTATTTTTGACCCCTTTGATTATTATTCTCTTCTTTTTTCTTTTCTTTTCATTTTTAGTGTAAAAATATGAGAAATAATAATTAAAAAGTGCGAATGGAAAAAAAGAACAAATTTAAACTAATTTTTTTGACTATATGCAATTATTTTTTAAAATTTCTTTTTTAGGCATATTTGATAAATTATACAGGAAAGTTAGTGAAAAAATTAATTTGACCAACAAAATTAACCGTTGAATCAAAAAAGTAAAAATCCATACATGTGAGAAAGATTAAATTTAGTACATTGCTTTTGAGTTCCATAACCCCATTATTCATTGACTCTGCCCACTTTAGCACAAAAAATTGCATGTCCTCATTCCTCGAGCATGTCAGATTACTCATACTTGGTTGGTTGGCTAGCTGGCTGGGGCTTTAGTCTTTTGTGAAGGTACATACAAATTTGAGCTCTGATGATCATACCTCTCGTTCATTCTCTCCTGATACCTCTCACATCACTCTCGATCTCTTCATTGAACATCATGATCTCTCAACCTTGATTTTTTTCAAAGGATGTCATGGACCTTGATTAGTGTAACATCTGGAAAATTAGTAGGTGAAACTAGAGCCTTACGTGAGAGTTTTAGAGTTTGATGGTGTGTGTTAATGTTGTAAAATGGCTTCCCGTACCTAGGATGAGGTATTTAGGGGTTAAACATCAAGGTAAACCCCCCCCCCCCTAGGGACCAACAAAGGGTCATTGAGGAGGACCCTAAAGCCTAACCCCAAAATTGCCCAAGCTGTCCAAAGAGGGCCACCTACGGATGGTACCTACGGGCAGTAGGTGGACCCACACCCCGTAGGTGGTGGTCGTGGGTCAAGGCCTTACCCTCTCCTGTATTTACATCCCTAACCCTCGACCCATGAATGACCAGTATGTTCCGTGGGTCCATGCACGCCCTGTAGGTGAGGGACGTGGATGGGGCTTGCAAAATTGTCCAATTCGGCCAATCTTAGGTTCTTTTAGGTAATTCCTAAAATAATTATCTTATTGTGGGGTCGTTTTATTTTATTTTAATAGACCTATATAAATACTTTTAAGTCATTAACTAACTCATATACTTCATAAGTCCCAAGACCCCCAAATCTATAACTAACTTTTCCCCAAATAGTTCTCTCTCTAAAAGACTCCAAAGAGGAAGAAGAAGGTGAAGTCTAGGGTTGAAGGAGTTGTCTTTCCTACTCAATTTTATGGAGATTCTTCATCTAAGGTATGTTAGTCTTTGATTCATGGAATGCTTTCATCCATGATGTCACATCTGGGGAGCACCCCCTAGATGTAACCGGCGTCGTCGTCCTAGGAGAGGACTAAGACTAGCCTCTTAGTTTACATCAATACATTCATAATATAGTCATATCGAGTATACATAGACCCTTCGTATAGGAAGATTACATAGTCTTCTACTTTTATTGCACATAGATATATAAAATACTTAACATAGTCTTAAAAGAGTGTCTCATCTCATAACCATCTAAAATAAGAGTATATCAATTGGGCATATCCCATACATCAATGTAATAAGGCCACATATAGGCTATACAATTCGTACTCAAATGAAAAGGAAAGAACATAGAATTCTTAAAATTAAAACAACATTCATAAGCTCGATATTGGCATTGCCCTCGGAAAGTGAGGACCTACCCAACTTGGATGAGTAAGAATTTCAAGTCTTCTTCAAAGTTGTCTCAAAAGCCCTTCAACGATCGAAACCTAAAATATTGGGGAAAAGGGAGAAAATGGGGTTAGCACATCACATGTACTAAATATGAGACCATATGCACACATAATATCAAATCATGCTAAAAAGGGACATTTCATTAAAACATGATATTTTACCTTTGGAAAGCCTTATGCACATTCAAGAATCAATACGAGTCATTAATGCATATTCATCAAGTCAATACCATGTACTATACAAGACCAAACCACCTTAAGTCAAATCAAGTCACATGCATATAAACATACTTGAACCCATAATCAAATACAACTCTATCATCAAGTCATAACATCACAAGCATGAATATGAGTTCATCACATTATAACAAAGCAAGACTATTACCCATGACCCTCTTTAAGTCCATTTGTGCAATAACTAAGCAAAGCCCCATAACCTTACTTAATCAAGTAAACCTAGCAAAAACCATAATCAATGTCCAACTCCACATAACATATTATTAAGAGTACATAATATCATACTTTAGCAATAGAGACCAAATACATGTTCATAAGAGTAACTAACATCACATAGTGTCATTTACATGTAAGATCATCACCTTATCATCTTTTACATTTATAAGCATATACATACATAAGAACAACCTCTTCCCTCAAGGCAAACTAGTGCAAGATGTAGGTAGAGTCACATACCCCTACCTAGGCTAAGTCAAACTTCTTAAGTCACCCTAGTTGGTTTGTACTTCATTACTTCATTTTAGTTTAGGGAACACTTGTCTTAACCGACATAGACCACAAGATCTAAATGTGGAATCCGGTGTTTTAAAACCTTACACCAATGGAAGGTGGTCTACCGGCCAAAGTAGGACCAAACATGAACATAGCGTCTAGGTGGATCCACTAGCTAGTATTACTATGGTGGCAACATAGTTTATGGAGCTTGGGGGGCTATCATGGAAACATCACTCTATGCCCTTTTTGGACTATGAGGCTATCCACCCCGTGAGGACTATGATGAACCCTTTCCCTCCTTGGGAAGGCGCCACCCCTCATCTACAAGTTCACTCGGTGTTAAGCTAGAGTCCCTTTTTGAAAGGTCTTTAATGCCTTTATTAATGATCATAGCTTAGTTAGGTCATATGGTCTTTCCTTATATAATCATCATCATCATCATAGCTCAATATGAATTGCATGAGTATTTTCCTTTCATTACAATTCATACATGTGAGGTTAGCACATTTACATCATCATTCATGATAAGACACATTAGTAAGTTATCACCATCCTTATAATATTTACATCTTAACCAACACCTCACAAACCATAGTCAAGACATTTCAATTCAAAATATACCAACCCTATCAATATTAATATAAGGTATACTTCAACACAACATCATCACTTAATCACAAGTAACCATAATTGAAGTAAAGAGTTGAGATCACAAGACTTACCAAGTCTCCTTCATAAGCTAACATCAAGGTCTTACCATCATACCTCAAACTCAATCCAACAATAGGTGTAATATCATCACACAATGATAACCAACATAATAATGAAGTCAATTGAAACACTATACAACAATTCATCACTAATTCATAGCTTAAAATTAGAGACTTAGGTCATATTCATAATCTACTTCACAACCTAGATTAATTACTCAAGAACTAGCATTATAGGACTACAATTCATCTCAATCTATTCATAAATTGATACAATAACATCATAGGATAGTAATTCAGCCAATAACAAAGTCAATTGAACCAACACTACACAATTTAACTCAAGATCACAACCTAGGGTTAAGGGGAAAAGATCATCTTCTACAAACTAAAACAATCCATAAATAAGTAGTTTAATATAGTCATAATTCATCATAATCTAATCAATACAATAAAAAGAAACCATAAACAAATCAAATTGAAAGATCAATTTCGAGATTGGAAGAAACCCACATGAAAACTCATCTTTTGAAATCCATTTGAAGGAACCCTTTGGGGAAAGAGATCTCAAAGGTGAAAGGAATCTCATACCTTAGTATTTGATGAAGATTGATGGAGAAACTTTGGTGATTGTATCCCTAGAACCCACCTTGACCTTATCTTCTACGATGTTCTTCAACTTGGGAGAGAGAAAGAAAAGAGAAAGAAAAGAGTTTGTGTTTTGGGAATTATGAGAGTTAGGTTAGTCTAATTAGGTTAGGGTCTTTATATAGGTGTTAACTAACTTAATTAGACCATCCTTAACCCCTAATTAATTAACTAACCACCTAATTAATTAAATTGTCCAAACTTAAAACATGCAGCAAAACCAGTGGTCTCACAAAAGAGACCACGTCGATGCCTCATATGTCAATCGACGGACCATGGGCCAAACCGTCCTGTTGGTCCATCGTTTAGTTCAAAGAATTGTCAAATCTTAGCCTTGGACAAATACTCTAAGTGTCCATCGACGGAGGCAATCGTTGCCCCGTTGATTGGAACACGATCCGTTGATGGAAACCGTCTGTGGACACTACCTTAGGCAGCCTTTGACCCAAACGCAAGGGTACTCCTCAAGGGCCCTTGGTTGGTCCTTGGGGAGTCGTACCCGGACGTTTTAACTATGAACTAACTCTAATACATGTTAGACACCCTTCCACCAAAATTCATCCTTTTCCGACTCCTAAAACTTACTCAAATAGGCTAAGGCACACTAGCACCTTATTGAACTATTTTTCGGACGTCATGGACATTCTTTGACGTTTTGATTTCCAAACTTCCTAAATAACTCATATTCATTATTTATGACCTTAAAACATTGTATAAACCTTTTCACACCTATGTTAGGCTCTAGAACACGTCTTATACTTTCGAAGTGTTACACATGAAATCCTCAAACTCTCAATTTTAAAGTAGAAAAGTGTCAAAAATCTAAGATTTTCACTCCAAGTCATGGATTCTTTCTAAAAATGCTTGCAATGATTTAATCATCTTATATTATGATTGAGTTATTTTTATGGCGGTTTTATGATAAAATCTTCCATAAATCTTAAGAATTATCCTAATTTCCTAAATTAAATCTTAAAGTGTGGGTGTTGATTGGTATTAGTAGAATGACATAGAATCATGAATAAAATGAATTGATTACTTGAATTGTGTATTAATTGAAGAATTTCTATGGTTTGATGTTGAATTTCCTCCAAGAACCCATGTACATGTCCCCAATTAGTGACTATGTGATGTGAGTGAGTTGTGGTGAGATAAATAGTATGAGATTTTCTTGTAGTAGTTTAGTTATTTGAATCATGTTACCATATATATCTAATGTAGTAATTCTAGATAGATTGGTTGAATGTGATTTGTAGTCCTTGAAGGGCAAAACTTGAGTATTAGCTATGTGTATGAGACTTGTGTGTATACAATTAGGTTGCTTTGAGTAAAGTGAATATATTATAATCTAATTGTTGTGTTGATTGAATGATTATACTCATTTACACACTTAGGTATGAATATCATACAATGTGAAAGATTAATCACATATAATGATTCTAAGGTTTGAAGATTAGTCTCATCTATAAAATTTAGGAGCTTTAGCATGAGTTTGTTGGATTGAGTGTCAAGACACCCTTTCATAATTATCAATTTTAAGTCAAGACTTGTTATAAACTCAATGAGAATTATGCTTAGCACCGAGTGAATATTGATAATGAGATGAAAGCTCATCTATTAGTAAATGACAGGTTTCTAGAAGAAGTCTCATGAGATGAAAGCTCCTCCTTTAGTAGAAGGCGTGTTTCTAGAAGAAATATCCTTATCCCATAAACTATGTGCCCACATTGGTCTTTAGCTATTGGATCCACCTAAAAGCTGATAGTTTATTTCTATCTTAGGCAAGTAGAATACCCTTTTACGGTGTGGGGTAGACACCAGATTTCATGAATAATCTCTTATGGTCTATGTCGGCTTAAGCTGATTCCCACAAGGTCAAGTTTAGGATGAACTATGGCTATTCAAGAAGTACTACTTAGTGTGGATGGGGGTATGTGACTTCATCCATGCATTGCACAAGTAGGCTTTGAGAGTAGTTATGATAGGTTTCTCTTTTGTCATAATTATTCATGTAGTGAATGTGTTTGTGACTATGCCTTTACTGTTCGTCCTGAAGGAGCACCGAAGATGGAAATTGCATTTGATGTTGATGCTACTTGTAATGTTGTAGGCTATTTGCATTGTCGCCTTGAGTTGTTTTCCTTAAGGTGGTTAACTAAAAGAGAGTGTTTCCTTGTTTATGAGAAATAGGCTAAGGACGAGATAAAAAGGTGGTAAACATGAATAACGATCTAAAGTGACTTTCTTAGTATGAGTGAAATTATGGGGTCTTACCTATGCATTGCACAAGCTTGCCTTGAGATGACTCATGAAGTTTTTCTCTCATGTCATACTAAAATTAGATTGTATTGACTATGTATTTATTTCTAATGGTATTTCTTATACTCACTAGTTGTGATTGTTATCTACCATGCTATGACATGTGCCTTATCATGATGTCTCTCATGCTTATGACTTGTGGTTTCACACTACTTTCTAAATGATGGTTTAAACTAGCAAAGTGCATGCATTCAACTAAAATGTCCTTTTAGCATGTTTTTAAGAGGTTTTAATGCATGACTATCATAATTAGTGCATTTTTATACTTATCAATATTTCTTCTACATTTTTCACAAAGTGGAGGGTTTGACAATATCGACTTCCATCCTCATGGCTAGGATCATAGTAGATCAAGAAGAAGAAGCTTGGTGAGTCCTCACAGTATTCAATGGCTTGACCATTATGTCATTTAAGTCTTTCTTTTATGTTTTAGACTTTTGTATGTGCTTTGTCCCAAAGTTTTATACAAATACTATAGATGGTTTGAGACATACTGTTGTAGACTCCCGCTTATTATTTTTATGAAAAGACTTTGATTGTAAAGAAAAGTTTTAAATTTTCTCACTATTTCCTATGTTCTTATGTTATGATATGCTAAGAGGCTTGTATGAGGCTTTTCGCAGTCTTGTACGCGGTGTTACGTCCAGAGGGTACTCCTGGATCGTAACAATTAGTGCCTTGGTACTCCGATCGAAAACACATTTATTGACTCGTCAAATATCTTACCTCTTCATCAAGTGAAGCATAATCAATCTCTTATTCATTAGATAACACCGTGTGACCAAATAGACTTCACATTATTTGTTTCGGTGCCCAACATGTGCTTGACCAAGAGTTCTACTTGTGTCATCATCTTTGCCATTTGTTCTTCTATTTCTTTCTCTTTTCTTCTCATCTAGTTCGTCATACTTGTGGCTAGGATGTTCATGGTTATATTATAAAATCAAATTGAACCGCAATCTGATTAAAAAATGGATATTTAGTTTGATTTGGTTATGTTTGGTTTTAAATTTTGAAAGACAGATATTTTTCGGTTTGATTTTGATCTTACTAAAAATTAACTGCAAAATCAACCAAAGCGAAATGATATATATATATATATATATATATAAATATAAATCTTATAACTATTTATGAATAAAATATAAGTATTTTGGTAAATTTTAATTAACTAAATCTTTAATTTTACTATTTTTCTGTAGCCTAACACTTAAATTTTAGCCCAACTATTGAAACCTTAAGTACACATTCCTCAATATTCATTGCTTTAAAGATCACAATTTCTCTGTTCTTTATAAAATTTTCTAACGCAACATTGAATAATTTAAAGTTCAAGCTAAAGAATATGATAATTGATTAGTTTTGACTATAAAATATTGATTGTTTTTTTAGAAGTAATTTCTCAATATTTTAAGGTGTAATTTTATTGATAGGATGTTGAGATGTCCAGAATATTGAACCAATCTTATGTTATTGACAATGTGTTTTTTAGTTTTGAAACTTGGTATATTGGATGAACCACTTTGTTCTTGTAATAGCTAATTTGTGATTATTTATGTACTAAGTGTTTGAGTCTATCGAGATGTGTATGTCCTCAATAAACTAATTACTTTTGAACAGAAAAAGCTAACCAAATCAAATCAAACTGACGTTTTTTAAGTTGTTTGTTATGGACTTGTTGACCTCATCCAAAGAACAGACCCATAATTTATACATAACAGGACCTTCTTCTTGAATCTCAACCACATTTTATGAATTGCTTCTCTCGATGGTTGATGAAAATTGTTGATCTCATTCCTAGTATGTATAAGGATGGAAGTATTATTTAAGAAAAACAGTTGTAAGCTCAATCCATGAACTGATTGGTCTTTGGGATAGCTCCTCAAGCCAAATAGTGACTTTCCCCGTTGAGAGAATAAAAACAAGAGTCCGAAGCCTAAAGGGTACAAAATATTAACAAAAATTCCAAAACGGTATATAAAATTTTATATTAACCAAAACGATCGCTGCAGAGGCAGCGATTTACTCCACCGGAGCGATTTTGCAAAATGTGAATTTTTTTTTAAAAAAAAATGAAATCGCTACCTAGGCAGCGATTTAGAATTTTTTTTTAAAATATAAGGAAAATCGCTGCCAAGGCAGCGATTTTCAAAAAAAAAATTTTTTTTTTTTGGTAAATCGCTGCCTAGGCAGCGACTTTAAAAAAAAAATCTTTAAAAAAATGTTAAATCGCTGCCTTGGCAGCGATTTAAAAAAAAAAAAAAAATTTTTAAAAAAATATTAAATCGCTGCCAGGGCAGCGATTTTACAAAAAAAAAATTTTTGTTTTTAAAATCGCTGCCTAGGCAGCGATATTATCGCTGCCTTGGCAGCGATTTTATAAAAAAAAAAATTTTGTTTTTAAAATCGCTGCCTAGGCAGCGATTTAACATTTTTAAAAAAAATAAATATTTTTTTATTTAAATTTAAATGATGTTTGAATTCAAATAGAATTCTAAATTTAAATAATTAAATTTATATATATATATATATATATATATATATATATTTTAATTTTTTTTTTGAAGATAATCACATGTCAATTTTAAAAAAAAGGTGACATGTCAAATTCTTACAAAAATATTCAAACTTTTTTAAAAAATTCACATGCATTTATAAAAGATTGTGTCAATTCACATGCAAATAGTGTAAAAGTCACATATTATATTTTTATTTTGTTATAAATTGATTGAATTGTATTTCACATGTAAATAGTGTAATTTTTATTTTGTTGTAAATAGTGTAAATTGTTTTCTAAAATCGCTGCCTTGGCAGCGATTTTCCTTATTTTAAAAAAAAAATTATAGGCAGCGATTTTTTTTTTTAAAAAAATTAAAATCGCTGCCTAGGTAGCGATTTCATTTTTTTAAAAAAAAATTCACATTTTGCAAAATCGCTGCAGAGGCAGCGATTTTGCTTTTTCCGGTGGAGTAATTCGCTGCCTCTGCAGCGATTTTGCCGTTTTGGTTAATATAAAATTTTATATAACGTTTTAGAATTTTTGTTAATATTTTGTACCCTTTAGGCTCCGGACTCATAAAAACAACCCCAACCTTTTGAATTCTTGAAATATTTTTTTATATTTTAAGAAATAAGCAAATCCTAATGAAAATTTGGAGGTGGTTGTTAGCATCATAGCTCGCCTTTCCACTATAAAATCTTTCATCTAAAGAAGGTGTAACATAGTACTTGTAACATAAAAGACAAGATTTGATACAGTAGATCAATGGTAGGCGGATGACTCTTGTTACCCCATACCCTAAGGGTTCCTCCTCATCGTTTGCAAATTCGACCATACTTCTATTGTCATCAACGTGGATCATCATTTTAGTTGTCTCAACACAACAAACATAACACATAAAGTTAAAAAATATAATACAATGCACAAAAAATTGAATAAAAAATCAACTAAAAGAAATCGCTGGCTAGTTCCTGATAGCAAAACCATTTTTTAATATCAGTCAACTAATTTCGCGATTCAGATATAGGCAACCGTTTGCAAAATCAATATCCAGTTTAGAAGGTAGTGTTTAACTACAACGATCGTAGAAAGAATTGCATTCTAACTGATTGTTCTTGCGATACTAACTATCACAACGTCTTCAAATAAGAATGCAAAATTGAGAAAAATTTAAAAAAACATAATCTTTAATTTGAATTTCAAGTAAGGATCATGAGGTCAATACAATAAAGGTTTCAACTAGAAGAACACTTCTAAGGGTGTATACAATAATGATGAGGTTTCAATCTAATAAGCTATGACTAATCAAATTAATCGATACATAGATAGTCTTTGGTCTATACTATATTCAGTATTCTCTCGAACCCATGAATACATATTTCTTGGGTTCTTTCAAATCCCAAAACCAAGCAAACAAAACACCAAACTTGAGTGGGTTAGACTATTCTACCTCTACCCTTAAATGATAAATCAATAAGATTAGACTATCTCCAACTTTAATCTAATGACCAATTTCTCAAGTTGTCACTAATAACGTCTTACCCAACCTTATTTTGCTGACTTAAGTCAAAATAAAACCAGAGAATTCAACCAATATTTGCAACTATTGACATCTAGATTAAAGCTTTAGGACAATAATAGATACATGTAATAAAACTAATTTGAAACTATTTAATCACTACCCATTGAGATGTACACCAACATCATGCACATACACCACTAACTAAACAATTAGCTACTCATAATAGGAAAATAGAAGATATACCATCAAAAAAATACTTCATTTCAATAACCAGTGATCACCTAATTCGGATCCAAGCGTAAAGAAGTACACTATCAATTTTCTTTTTGAGCAAACAAATACTCTCTAATGTCTATTTTCTATCTTCTACTTTGCAATAATGAATAATTCTTAGATTTATCCCAATACGGTAAAAATAATAATACACACAATTTTGTCATTAAAACCTTTCAAAAGAAGTATCTTCAACATCAAATTTATTTTTGCTCTTAAACTTTAGTATATATTTCATTTGTACTGCATCGGTGGAACGCCCATGTAGAAACGTTCAGTGCTAATTTAGGCGCTGCTTCATCTTTTTTCTATCCCTTTGATGTCTGCATTTGGATTGGTAGATCGTCGAAGAAACTAATGTGTTTAGACAATTTCTCCTCTTCTAGCCGGTGTTGAGCTAGTGTAAAACTTATACATTTTTTTGGACATCAATTCCTCACCGATGTATTTTAATAATGTTTTGTGCCAAATCATTCATTCTTCATTTTCCAAGAAATTCTTGCACACAAGAGAACAATGACCTAAAATGTTCTTCATTAGCGATAAAACATAACACTAATTCATGTATAAGAGTCCAATATTGATAAAATATCAACTCATCCGAGGACTTTTATCTAACTATTTTTTAATTGTATAGGTACTCAAAGATTAACATATACTAATTCTATACAAGAGATCCCAAATGAAGGAAAAACTATAATAATCATGGACAAGAGTCACATTTCAGTATTAGGATAACAAAATGTCAAAACAGGAACTCCAGAATGCTTCAATAATATTATCATATATTTTCTTTCTACTACACTATAAAAATTATCTAATAAGTGCATAAAAGAGGTTCAATAATTAAGAAGTTTGCTGAAAGCAGATGACACTTACTATGCTAAATGTGATAATGAAACTTGAATTTGGATACAAATTTTTTTCTTTTCTTTAGTAGTGGTATTAGTTCCCCGTGAACTCAACCCGCTGAATAAAATTTTTACGTAGAAAATAGTTCAATTTACACCATTTATCTTTAAAAAAAAAGGAAAATATATTTTTTATGAGTATTTAAAGAACATGTCTGATATAATAGAATTGTAACTCTTCTTTTGATTGAATTTCATAGTGTTTGTCTGACTTGGTAAACGTCTTTGTATGAAATCATCCAAAACTCAATCTAAGACAATTTTTTTCGTTCCTCTAAATACAACGATATATATATTAAGGTATTTTTGTTTCTCGCTCAGCCTCTACATCTCTGTCAACAATGAGCTGCTAAGTTTAAAAGATAAAAAACAAGAATTTTTCTGGGTGAAGTAATAATACAAAATCTACTTAGCGTAAAAAAATTACATGAGTTTTTTATTGATGCCACTGCTTTGAATCCAAGACTTCTATGACTCGATCAATGTCTGTATGTGATGGTGGAAGGAGATTAAGCCCTCCTCACTTTTCCTTTAAGTGTCTATATGTTTCTGTTAGTGAAAAAACTTACAAGATAATAAAAACACAAGAGTTCAACTGAAAAATCAAATGAAGAAATAAAAAATCTCGTAAGGCTGAGGCGCAAATATCTCGCTCTCTTTAAGGAGATTTAAGCCCATTGCAGCAAATGTTTTCACCGGTCCAGCAGTAGTCCTTTTTGACTTGTCCCTTCCAGGATACAACAATCTTTACAAAATATAACTCAACAACTCTGGACAAGAGTTGCGTCCAAAGCTCCACAAAAAAACACATCCCTTCAACTAATAAGAACTCTCTTTTTGAGAAACCTTATGCACTCTATATTTTCTTGTGTTGTGTGTCAAACCAAAATGAAGACCACCACTATTTATACTAGAAGAATTCTTCCTAGCAATGAACAGGAAGATAAATGGTGTAGTAAATAGTGAAGATAAATGGCCTAGAGGTTACATATGTTACATAGGCTACAAAGAATAATGGAGGAAGAATGAGTGAAATGTTATGAAGAAATAATGGTCCTAGTTGACCGTGTTGATAAAATATCTTTATTATCTTAAAAAGTATTAAGAATAATATTTGAAATAATTTATTATATATGATTATCTTAATAACTTAGCTTATTACTATTACATTAAGGTTTTAATTTGTAGCCAGCTGTTTGATTTTCTTACGATGACAATGACTAATTGTCTTTATGGCATTAATTATTTAATATTTTAATTTGGGAGTTACAAACATGGAATATTTGATTGACAACTATTATTGATAGTATTAATGACATATTGACAATTACAAAAGGTTTTTGATGCACACGGATGAAGAGGTATGGATTTTACCATATATATATATATGTATGTATTGTACTTTGGTGTGTTAAAAGGATAGTATGAGATATGACATTAAAATAGTTTTTCTTCCTTATTAATTTGCTGGGTTTTCTTAAGTAAAATATATTCTTTGTTAGATTCTGGCTCCTAGTTTTAGTACAAGAAGAGTTTGTTAAATCCTGGGGGATACACCTTTAACCGGTGAAATATCCTTAAGGACAGTGACATCGGCACGCCTCAAGTTACGTGATTTCCGTGATTTCCAATAGTTTCACAACAATCTTAAGGATACTTCGATTAATATGGTTCACGTAAATGATTTACCTTCTATAGTTCCTAATAATACCACCATTGATGCTCAGACATCTCATGATGTTGTCCCTATTGTGCCTTCGCACAACTTTACCAAATACTTCCATGATGTTTCAAAAGTAGATGTTTTTGGTGAAAATTTTAAGAGATGACATGAACAAATTTTCTTTGCTCTTGACATGTATGGAGTAACGTCTGTGCTAACAGAATCAAAATCGGAGGAATCTGCTTCTGAGCAACTAAATCAATGAATTTATGCAAATAAGGTATGTAAGCACACAATATTAAGTACTCTTTCTAATGAATTGTTCGATGTGTATTGTTCTAATAAGGAAGCAAAGGAGATTTGGGAATCACTACTTGCTAAATATTCTGCTGAAGACGCTACCAAACAAAAGTTTGTTATTGGTAATTTTTACATATGGAAGGTGACTGAGGAGAAAGATGTAAAAGTACAAATCAACGAATTTCACAAACTAGTTGAAAATCTTAATCAGAGAAAATTATTTTATCGGAACAGTTTGTGGCTGGTATATTGATTGAAAACTACCAGAATCTTGGAATGACTACAAACAAAATTTGAAGTACAATCAAAAGTTATTATCTCTTGAAGATTTGGTGAAACACGTCATCATTGAGGATACCAACACAAAACAATCATATTTTTTCAAAGCAAAGAAATTGCTACAAAAGTCAATCCTGTGGAAGACAATCGCGACAAAGATAACATTTATGAAAAAGAACTTGATTATAAATTTAGGGTCAATAATCAAAATTTCAAGAAAAAAGGTAATTGTTTGTGTGTGGCAAACCAGGCCACCATGTAGTTCAATGTAGAAATAGAGCTGGGAAAAATGACAATCTTGCTAAGCCAAGAGTAAATCTGGCCGAAGCAGATGATATCATAGTGGCGGTCATTTCCTAAACAAATCTTGCTACTAGGTATATTTGTGCCAATAAAACAGATTTTGTGTCTTACACCCAAGTCAATGAAGGAGAAGAAGTCGTGTATCTTGGTGATTCTTCAACCACTCAATTCCTTGAAAAAGGAAAGTTCTTCTCAAACTCACATCTAGAAAAACGTTGGCATTGACCGAAGTGTTGTTTGTTCATAGTATTCGAACCAATTTGATTTCCGTGGGATTATTAGAAAAGTTGGGGGTGAAAGTTGCATTTGAATCTTGTAAGGTAGTGATAACCAAGAATAATATGTTTGTGGGTAAAGCGTATTGTAATCATGACTTATTTGTTCTCAATGTTTCTCAAGTCATGAAAGAAGAAGCTAGTACTTAATTGTTTACTACATGCTAAACTGGAACAAGTTGAATAAATAAATTTTTATGTTTTAATAATAAAATTTTCTCATATGTTAATGATTAGTTTTCAAAATATTAAGGATTGTAAAAAGAAATATTGTTCTTTTAGTGATGTAATTGGATTATGTAATTTAATTTTTTTTCTTGTGATCACTAGATGAATGATGATATATAATGTTTAATTGAAGTTATATTTTTAGCTTATTATGATGACATGTTTATTTGAAAAATTGGTTAAACTTATTATTTAGAAATATTATTTTTTAAGTTGAATTTTTTGAAATATGCGGATAACGTACTTTATGTGGTCTTGTTATTCAAAATTAAATATGTGTTCATCTATTGTGTTGATGATTTAAAATCAGCTAAATATAATGGAGTTGAGTGATAATGATGTTAAGTGGTTAAGTAACCTTCATATGGTGATTACATAAGTTTGAGACGAAGAATAATAGAACATTGTTAATTAAGAGATGAAATTAAATCCATGAATCTTGTGAAGTCATAAGTGAATTTGGCCAATTCTCTGACTTAAAATCTGAGAGGAAAATTAATAAATGAAGCTTCAGCGAGAATGAGACTATTGTCAAGTTGTAAGTCAAACAAGATGGTAACCCAACCTATGTGATTGGAGATCCCATGAATTAGGTTCATATAGATAATAACAAGTCAATGTTTGATCTTGCGCACTATAAATTTTGTCCCATCTGTAATCTATTATGGTGTGCATATAGTGCAAATCTGCAAGAAAAGTGAGGTTGAGTTGTGAACTCTTAATCCATAATCATATCCTTTATAGGTGGTGTATTGCTCTGCAGAATACACTTGATGGGTGGACCTATATGACTGTGGAGTGGTGCCGCTTCTATGAAATTGTGACGGATTTCTAAAGCATTCATGTATACCAGGACACACGCATGACCTCTTAGCGCAAAACCGCGATAATGACAAAGATTTTGCAAGTATAATGTGATAGAATAAGACTCTACACTTACAACATAATTTTTGGTTCATAGAAGTTTTAAACTTTACCATTTGTTCAGTAAGTTTAATCTTATTTTATCTAGGTCTGGTTTATAGTTTTCGAGACACCAGATTCGATATTTTATTCTTTCTTTTGAAAATCCAGCAATAATTATCTTATATATATATTTTTAATTACTGTATTACATCTTTATATACTTTTTATGATATATGGGGATAGTTGATAAAATCTTTATTATCTTAAAAAGTATTAAAAATAATATTTGAAATAATTTATTATATATTATTACCTTAATAACTTAACTTATTAATATTATATTAAGGTTTTAATTTATAGCCAACCGTTTGATTTTCTTACTATGACAATGATGAATTGCCTTTATGACATTAATTATTTAATATTTTAATTTGGGAGTTACAAATTGACAACTATTATTGATAATAGTAATGACATACTGACAGTTACAAAAGGTTTTTGATGCACACGATGAAGAGGTATGGAATTTACCCCATATATATATATATATATATATGTTAAAATAGTTTGGTGTGTTAAAATGATAGTATGAGATATGACATTAAAATAGTTTTTCTTTCCTTATTAATTTGCTGGGTTTTCTTAAGAAAAATATATTGTTTGTTAGATTATGACTCCTAGTTTTAATACTAGAAGAGCTTGTTGAATTCTGAGGGATACACCTTAACCGGTGAAATATCCTTAAGGACAATGCCATCGGCACACCTCAAGCTCCGTGATTTCCAATAGTTTTACAACAGACTATTACATACCCTGTCATGAAGCACTAACAACGAACACTATCACAATGTTCAGCAACAGAATGACAATTAAGTCAAATCTACCAAAAAGAAGTTATACAATTTGCTAATAATTATGCCATTATGTTTCACTTTCTGTATGCAACTAGGAATTGGATAACACTTCAATATAACTTTAATAAAACTATCCCGTATCCCTATTTTAGCTAATTAGGTATTTATAAGGAGGAGCCGGACATAGCAACTCCTACACATATCTTAAAAGACTTTAATTTTTAATTAAGTAATTATCACCTACACTTAACTAAAATAACTTCAATCACTACAATTTAATTTTTAAATTTTCTTATCCCCTTAATTCAAAATTCCCAAATAAGTGGGGGGATAACAAAAAGCAAGTGGAGAAATAATTATGAAAAAGTAAGTGCAGGATGATAATTAAGTTTTAAAACGTATCTCCTCTGATTTTTTCTCTTCCCACTAAAGGCCCATTTTAGATAAGATAGTACTCTGGCCCATTTTAGGCTGGCTGCGGCCCATGAAGAGAGGTATATACCTTCGCACAATGCTCAACCTCAGCTTATCATAGCGGCAGAATTGTAAGGTCTCACAATACTCGCCGCCTACTTCTCTATTCTCAGTAAGTGACCATTTCCTCTCGCTGCGCTCATAGTTTCTACCTTCCGATTCTCA
The DNA here is from genome assembly GCA_016801875.1 of Solanum sitiens. Lineage (NCBI taxonomy): Eukaryota > Viridiplantae > Streptophyta > Magnoliopsida > Solanales > Solanaceae > Solanum > Solanum sitiens. The sequence continues at coordinate 530,732 of JABWTJ010000023.1, read as the reverse complement.
GTTTCTACCATTTGATCTGTGCTGTGATTTGATTTTTTCGGGTATAAGATCATTTGAAATGAATATTTTTATGAATTTCGTTAGGTGATTTTTATCTAGATCTACTCCAGATCTGCTGTTTGTTATTATTCATGTGGTGAAATATTTTAGTCGTAAGTCAAATCTTATTGATTCATTTGATGTTGTTTTTGAGAATGTTGATTAGTTCATGTTAATATTCCGGAGCTGTTTGCTCTTCATCTGTTTAGACTGTTCCATTTCTGATGATTTCCTTGTAGCAATATATATGAGTATGTGTTTGTGAATATATGTGCTTATATATATGTGTGTATTTGTATCTGTGTATGTCCGTCTTAAATTAAGATGTTCATAATACAGAGATATGCGATATAATGGTGGACTAGTGGTTGTAATCTGTCTCAATTTTGTAACATCAAACCTTCTGTTTCTGCTGTATGGTTCTAGAAGCTATTAATATCTTGTTGATCAGTGATTATGTGTTTATTTGTGGAGTCTTGACTTGAAATTATCGCGTGCTTATATTCAATTTAGTAGGAGTAACTGTTCTGTTAGCTTCAGAGTCATATGATGTGTTTTATATGGATCTCTTGAATTAGCTTTTTTTTAGTTGGTGACTCTGTCGTATGGATTTCGACTCTGGGAGAATGAAGTGTGTTTGGATTGATGTTTAACATTTGTTGTGGTTTCAATGGCAGGAACATAAAGTAATTCTTAGTTGCTACAACAAACATTCAAGATGGTGAAGTTCACAGCTGAAGAGCTTCGAAGGATTATGGACTACAAGCATAACATTCGTAATATGTCTGTTATTGCTCATGTGGACCATGGTAAGCAACTATACAAATATTATTACAATAGTTGTCTAAATTCTTTGTTGTAAAATTGTTATCCATGTCAAATGGGAAGGAAACTTAAATTATGATCCCTTGTGTCTAGTGATCACCCAGAATCTATCTGGGCACTGAAACCACCTTATATGTTTTTGTGGTGGTACTGTTTGCTTAATATACCATCTATGGTTTTAACTTATCAGATGATTTTGAGTTTCTAATCCTGCAATATATTTAACCTGACAGGAAAATCTACCCTTACTGATTCTCTGGTGGCGGCTGCTGGTATCATTGCCCAGGAAGTTGCAGGTGATGTTAGAATGACAGATACACGTGCTGATGAGGCTGAGCGTGGTATCACCATCAAGTCTACTGGTATTTCACTTTACTATGAGATGACTGCTGAATCCTTGAGGAACTTCAAGGGAGAGAGAAATGGGAACGAGTACCTCATCAACCTCATCGATTCACCTGGGCACGTTGACTTCTCATCTGAAGTGACTGCTGCTCTTCGTATTACTGACGGTGCACTTGTTGTGGTTGATTGTGTGGAAGGTGTCTGTGTCCAGACAGAGACTGTGCTCCGTCAGGCCCTTGGTGAAAGGATTCGTCCTGTCTTGACAGTTAACAAGATGGACAGGTGTTTCCTTGAGCTTCAGGTTGATGGAGAGGAGGCCTATCAGACGTTCCAAAGAGTTATTGAGAACGCTAATGTTATCATGGCTACTTATGAGGATCCCCTTCTTGGTGATGTCCAGGTTTATCCTGAGAAAGGTACTGTTGCTTTCTCCGCTGGGTTGCATGGGTGGGCTTTCACTCTCACCAATTTTGCCAAGATGTATGCTTCCAAATTTGGTGTTGATGAGTCTAAGATGATGGAGAGGCTGTGGGGTGAGAACTTTTTTGACCCTGCCACCAAAAAGTGGACCACCAAAAACACCGGGACAGCTTCATGCAAGCGTGGTTTTGTTCAATTCTGCTATGAGCCAATTAAGCAGATTATCAACACTTGCATGAATGATCAGAAAGATAAACTCTGGCCTATGTTGCAGAAGCTTGGTGTAACCATGAAATCTGATGAAAAAGATTTGATGGGCAAGGCACTGATGAAGCGTGTGATGCAGACCTGGCTTCCCGCAAGTACTGCTCTTCTTGAAATGATGATATATCATCTTCCATCTCCTTCCACGGCTCAAAGATACCGTGTGGAAAATCTGTACGAAGGACCCCTTGATGATGCTTATGCCAATGCCATCAGGAACTGTGACCCAGAAGGCCCACTTATGCTTTATGTATCCAAGATGATTCCAGCATCTGACAAGGGTAGGTTCTTTGCTTTTGGTCGTGTCTTTGCTGGGAAGGTTTGTACTGGTATGAAGGTTAGAATCATGGGTCCTAACTATGTTCCTGGTGAAAAGAAGGATCTATATGTTAAGAATATCCAGCGAACTGTTATTTGGATGGGTAAGAGGCAAGAAACTGTTGAGGATGTTCCCTGTGGTAACACTGTTGCCATGGTTGGTTTGGATCAGTTTATTACCAAAAATGCAACATTGACCAATGAAAAGGAAGTCGATGCCCACCCTATCAGAGCAATGAAGTTTTCTGTCTCACCAGTTGTGCGTGTTGCTGTTCAGTGCAAGGTCGCATCTGACCTTCCCAAGCTTGTTGAAGGGTTGAAACGTCTGGCTAAGTCTGATCCTATGGTTGTTTGTTCTATTGAAGAGTCTGGAGAGCATATTATTGCTGGTGCTGGAGAACTTCACCTTGAAATCTGTCTGAAGGATTTGCAGGACGACTTTATGGGAGGTGCTGAAATTATAAAATCTGATCCTGTTGTGTCCTTCCGTGAGACGGTCCTTGAGAAGTCTACCCGAACTGTGATGAGCAAGTCCCCTAACAAGCATAACCGTTTGTACATGGAGGCTAGACCAATGGAGGAAGGGCTTGCTGAGGCTATTGATGACGGACGCATTGGCCCTAGGGATGACCCCAAGGTTCGTTCCAAGATCTTGGCTGAGGAGTTTGGTTGGGACAAAGATCTTGCAAAGAAGATTTGGTGCTTTGGTCCTGAGACAACTGGTCCCAACATGGTGGTGGATATGTGTAAGGGAGTTCAGTACCTGAATGAAATTAAGGATTCTGTTGTTGCTGGTTTCCAGTGGGCTTCCAAGGAAGGTGCATTGGCTGAAGAGAACATGAGAGGTATTTGCTTTGAAGTGTGTGATGTTGTTCTTCATTCTGATGCTATTCACAGGGGTGGTGGCCAAGTTATTCCCACTGCTAGGAGGGTTATCTATGCTTCTCAGCTTACTGCCAAACCCCGCCTGTTGGAACCCGTTTACCTTGTGGAAATTCAGGCTCCAGAGCAAGCCCTTGGTGGTATCTATAGTGTTCTGAATCAGAAGCGTGGACACGTGTTTGAGGAGATGCAGAGGCCAGGAACTCCTCTTTACAACATCAAGGCTTACCTTCCTGTTGTTGAGTCTTTTGGATTTTCAGGTACCTTGAGAGCTGCTACTTCAGGTCAAGCCTTCCCACAATGTGTGTTTGATCATTGGGAAATGATGTCATCCGACCCATTAGAAGGTGGCTCACAAGCTAATCAACTCGTCCTTGATATCCGCAAGAGGAAGGGTTTGAAGGAGCAGATGACCCCTCTATCCGAGTTTGAGGACAAGCTGTAAGTAAGCTTGTGGAAGTTTCAACTTGGCAGAGGTTTTTGATGGACACTTTTGCTTAATCGGATCTGCATAAGTTTTGTTTTACATTTATCTGTGTTTTGGCAGTACGTTACCTTTTTCATGTAGGAGTTTGAACCGTAAGTGAGCTATTTTGTTACTTTTTTTAGGTCATCTACAGAGACAAAAGTCTTGCCCTTTGTGTTTCCTCAAGTGTTCTTTTAGTTCTCTTAACTATTCCTCGCTTTTGTCCTATCCCAAATTGTTTGTTTCCCGAAGACGCTGCAACTTTTAACTGTGGTTAGCATGTAATATGGTTTGCCTGTGTGCTCATTATTGACTGTTGTGAAATTACAGTAGACTTGTTGCTTGCTAACCTGATTAAATGTATAAGAAACAACAATGGTGGATAAGGTTTACAACGTAGATACAAGTTTGGTTGGCTTTAAATCTCTTAAGTAGCATTTCTAGAGGGCAAGAAATTCCAGTTTTTAGCTGACAAGATTATGTTATCTTCTCGAGTAATTGGACGGAAGTCGTTAGATAATGTGTCAGAAGATTTTGGTGGACCTAATTCGTTGCCAAATAGAGATCCATGAGTGGGGTTGAAAGTTTGTTATCGTCATGAATTCTGTATATGGACTAACTTTTGTTCTTCAAAATCGTAAGGTTTGGTATGAAGAACGATTAGCTATGTAAAATGTAAAAAATTGTACAGAATCATTTTTCTTTTATCGATTTATTGATATTGGGTTGATAGGTCAAGAGTTTCGAATAGTTTCATACCTTTTTGATTCTGTGTTGACTTTTAGGTTCAGTGAATAGGTAAATCTATGATTCAATAAGAGATCATATTGAGCTTATTTTTTAATATCCTAAATATATAAAAATGAATTAAGAGTTCTACTCCGTTCTTATTTTCTAAATTTAATTTTTTTTTGGACGAGGCATCAAATATTTGAAATAGCGCAACTTTGATTGTAACTTTACATTATAGTTTAATGTACAGTTTGTTAGTAACGATATGCTTGAGCCTTGAGGGAATGCCATCACATCCATGTTTATTTGCAACTTCTTTCATGAAGATTATTTTTGGCTCTTTAATTTTTTTTTTTTTTAACGTTAAAAAGATAATTGAAAGACTACAGATCATTAACATTGTACACTCTTCTCACTATAATTTCTGGAGCTAAGTATTTATCTTACCTTAAAGTAGCTTGAAAGAGAAGGATATGAAATGTAGGGAATATTTGTGGGGAAGCCAAGAGAATGAAATGGAAACAACACAAAAAGGAACTAGCAACAACTATCTGGGGAGCTAGAATCTCCCACAATTGAAGAGCAAGGAATTGGCAACTATTTAAAGAGACTATGGTTAATACAGAGGATACAATTGCACAATTAAAAAAAGAGATTTGTTAAAAGTGTGACTTACTTGGAAGACAACAGGAAAGTAAACAGATGTAGATTCTTAGTTCAGAATATTTTTAACTGAAAAAAGAAAAATATATTCTCGAATTATTCTAATTGGCATGCAAATATCCTTTGTCATACTTTTGGAATATTAGTGCCACTACCGTCCAAAAATTAGAGCATATATATACCCTTTATACTAACGCACATACGCGTGTAATAATCTTATCCACCGATCCGACATTTATTAAATATCGGACCGACATGTAAGATTGCGCCATGTGTTCCTATTTAGTCTTTCGTTAGAATGAAGGCATATATGCTCTAGTTTTTGGACGGCGAAGCCAACAATGTCCTAAAAGTATGACGAAAGATGATGCATATCATTTACGATAATTTAAGAGTATATTTATCTTTTTTCCTTTTTTTTTTTAAATTAGGGTTTCTTTGCTTTGGATAAAGAGTTCCCTTCCTAGAAGATGACTCATCATCGTAAAATACTTTCTAGGGGTAAATATTTGGTTGTTAATGATAACTAGTATACGTGTTCGCACGTTGCACGGTTAATTGATAAATATTAATTTATTGATAATTTTAAAATTTAACTTATTATTAAATAAATCATTCACATTAAATATGTATACATAATAACTTTAATAATATATTAAAATAAAAAATAAAAATTCAAATCCAGCAAATTAAACACCAATCATACTAAAAGAATAAACTTAAAATCATTAAAATTATGAAAATAAAAAGGAAAACAACAACAACAAAAACTAATGGTTTGCAATAATTATTGATAAGAGATTCTAATGCTTAAAAAGTTGCTATATCTATATATCAAATCTCATTGATGATGTTAAATCTCATTGATGATGTTAATTCTAAGTATAAAGTAGATGGGCTTTGTCTCAACAACTATAAAGTCTCATCCAAAGAAGAAGGAAATAAATTGTTTTACACTTTTCATATTAAGAGATCCCGATTTATACATATATTATATTTTAGATTTTGAAGTAATTATCTTTATGTAAATATTTTATTAATGTATTCATTTATATAAAATTTGTAAAGGACTTCTTTTAAAATTAATAAACATAAATATATATTATTAATAAGCATAAATAAATATCAACTGTTAATAATAAATAGTTAAAAGTGTATGAATACTTTTTAGTAATTTTTATAGTTAGTTCATGATTTACATTTTCTTATTAAGTTAAAAGATCAATTGATAAAATAAAGTATTTAAATACTTATGATAATATGGTTAAAGGTGAGGTATTTATCAAAAAAAATCTTAAAACATATTTTAATTTAACGTAATTATTTCAAATATTCAAAATTATTTATTTCATGCTTTATTTTATTTTATTTTATTTTAAATAAATACTGATTTTTTTTTATTAATACACTTTTTCAAAATTGATTATAGGACCTTTTTTTATTGATTATATGACTGTGTAGTAATGTATGGATAATGGAGAGGTATAAAACAATTTTTTCATTTAATTAACGTATTCCTTAAAATAAGATTTACAAAGAGATTTCTTCTAAAACTAATAAGCATAAACAAAAGGTTATGCAATTTATGTACTATAAAATTTATAAATCCTTGCGTAAATAAAAACTCAATCTATACTAAATAGCTATCCATCACTAATTCACTATGACTAAAGAATTGTGGAAATATAAATTTTGATAAAATACTAAAAAGTATAATTAAGACAGAAAAATAAAACAATTATAGAAGAAACTTTAAAATATGATTAAAAAACTGTAAAGAAAAATAAATTTCATGATCTATACTCCGATGTAATTAGCATTTTGATTTTTGTATATTATGTTTTAAATAGTAAATATTTTTTAAAAAATTTTAGTTTCCTATATTTTAGGAACTATTACTATCCATCTATAATTCAAATTTAATGATAATATTTACATAAATTTTAAAGTGATTCCTCTAATAGTAAAATATTTAACCGGCACTACACCTATTTTTTTTTGTAAATATAATATTATAATATTTTTGAAATAATATTGTTATGTTAATAAGTTCCTAATTGTTTGACTTTATGCAACTGAAATTTTTAAGTTTTTTGTTTTGCTTCATTTGAGGAAATTGAGAAACTTATTTATTTTTTATTTATTAAAAATGCCTGATCCACAACCATTTTTCAATTCATTTTTTTTTGTTATTTTAATTTTTTTTATAAGTTAAGATTATTTATTGATTTTAGGACGATGTAGTAGTAAATGAGTAATGGAGAGTTATAACTTATAAAACTGTTTTTTTATGAAAATATTCATTTATATAAAATTTACAAAGCAACTTCATTTAAAACTATTAAGCATAAACAAATTTTAATTTAATAAGCATAAACACATATCGTCAATATGATTAGTTAGTTTAGCCACAATTTTTTATTAGTTTATTAATATTTTTTGTTTCTTTCTGATTTTATCTTTTCCTTCTTTTTTTTTTGTTTAAAATTCAAAAAGTATACTTATCCTTTACATAGATTTTTATTTTTATATTAAAATAATTTTAATTTTACTTTTAAAAAGTTATAAACTAATTTTCCTTTTCTGACCTTATATGTTAAAACAATTTTTTTTATTCTTACCCTTTATATATATGTTATTATATATTACACTATTATATTATGCATTCTTAAAATAATAATGTTCTCTATTTTTTTTGAAAAGCTTTTTGATAAATTGAGATTTGAATCAATACATAACTATAGATAAGTGATTTTCTTGTATTATCTCATCCTACTTTATGCATAAAATGACGTGATTATTTTTAAATTAAATTTAAAAGTCAAAGGTACAGAAAAAAATGATGGTTTGTCAATTTTAAATCTTTATATATTAATTTCATGAATCACCCATGCATTGATTTATCTATTCAATAAACAAATACAATAAATTTTAAAAAATAAATAAAAATAACAAATGAGAACAATATGACATATCAACTTAGTATTTTAGTTTATAAAAAAATATCAATCCAAAATTAAAATGCTTACAAAATTAAAATATATGAAGTAAATAAATTTTACAATTCAACATTACTGCAAAATAAAAAAGAACTAGTTATAAAAAATTCTTACGAAATAATAATAATAATAAGAAGTCGAAATGTGAATATATTATTTAGGAAAAATCACTACACAAAACAAGAATTATATTTTTTTTAAAAGTAGGTATAAGCAAATAATTTTAAGTGATTGGTTTTAAATTACGCAAACATTAATTCAAGAAATCATGTCAAAAAATAGTTTTGATGATTTCAAACTTTTTTTTTATTGCTAGTGTACAGTTTGTTTCAAACTAATGTTCAAGAGCAAGAGACATGAAAACATGTCTTTGTCCCTCATGTCATTTTCTTTTTATTATTTGACAAAGCACACTAATAAAATTTACCAATTTTTTTTGATGGATATATGATTGAAACTTAATGAATTGAAAATAATCTTACAAATGATTAAAATATGTCTTTGTTGATTTCTTATTGTCCTTGAATGCATGTTGGCGGATTGAATTGTTCTTCTTTGTTAAATACTGAAATACTGTATTGTTTCTTGGTTGAACAGGGTAAGAATTTGACTTGATATGATTTCCGAGAAATGTTGTTTTGTGTCGATTCTTTCGTGTTTTATACCAAAAGTTCTAACTGTTATTTATATTTTTGATTTAATAATTACGTATTATGTGGAAGTATTAGAAATAATACCTAAAATATTGGAAAACAAATAATGCATATTCACTTCAACCGTCATGGTAAATTTTGAATTCTAACTTATCTTTTTAAACTGTAACTTTTTTTAAAAAGTAAATATATATTTTTGATTATGTTTAAAACTATAACGTGTATATGAAATTTTTAAAATTTGTATTTACAACAGAATTGTGGTTTTGTTATGAAACTACATAAACAAGAGGAAGAATAAAGTAGGGAGAAGAGAAAAGAGTCCTTGTTCATCTTGAAGTATATTCAAGATTCATAGATCTGATTTACAATGAAGGAAACCCCCCTTTATATATAGACATTCACTATAACACAAATATGTTTATAACACTCTCCCTTGAATGTCGATAGATTATGTGCCTCGTTAAAACCTTACTAGATAAAATTCAGTGGAAAAAAAATCTAATGAAGGAAAAATAGTACGCATATCTAATAATACACATTATGGATGCTTCATTAAAAACCTTACAAAGAAAACTCAACGGGACAAAACCTTGTGAGGAAAAAAGAGAACATCACATATTAGCTCTCTGTTGACACCCAATTTTGACCGACCTTTAATCATTTTTTAGGAATGCTATTCGATTAGATACATATTTTAAAAATTTATTTTAAGTTTAGAATTTTAGTCGGTTTTGCATAAAATATTATATATTTTAGTATGTTTACTTTATAATAAATATTATTTAAATATTTTAAAAATTATTAATAAATTTCAAAATAATTATTTTATCCTAATGTTCTAAAATTTAAGTGATTTTAACTATACAACATATTATTATATTGGTAGTATTTTAGTTGGATGACATTTCTTTAAATTTCCTATAAATCTTTTAAATTGTAGCCTATTTTGTTCTAATTCATTTCACTTCTAGCCTATTCAATTCCAATTCTATTTCAATTGTAATCACCTTTTCATTTCAATTCTATCAAAATTTTATTACAATTTTGGTCATTCCAATCAGAATTCAAGATTCCGATCCTTTAATCTCAGGCGTCCTTGCCCCAAATCTAATCTCAACCCTACATTCCTATCTATTTCAAGGATCAGGATTAAATATCTCTATCTCTTTCCTTTTAATCAAAAAGACAAAACCTCTAAAATTTCACTCTCTTCCTCTGGACAATGAATTAAGGGTTATGAAAAAGTTTCAAAATGAGGGATTGGTGACTCAAGTCTTAAGTATAGGGGTGACAATTTTTAAATTAAGAATTAAGGAGTTGAATTGTTTATCCCTAAGTTTTTTTTAGTTTACACTTTAGTCTATCTTATTTTAAAATCCAAAATAATAAGAAATCGAGGGGGGGGGGGGGGGGGGGGAGATACCAACAACTCCCTTTTCCCCTTTTTTTCTCTCTTGCTTATTCTTCCATTGTTAGGGATCATTGTTGCTACTCTTCTTCTTCATTCTTCTTCTCCATCTTCATTCTTCTTCTTCTTGTTCATCACCATCTTCTTCTGGTTGTTCATCATTTTTTCTTCTTCGATTGATATTCAAATTGTACTACTTTTAGACCAATTTTCATTCATATATCATTGGGCATTACATCATAAGTGATTTTGGTTAGTAAATTAATGATTTTTACTCTAATTTTTTATTTTGGTGGTTTGAGTGTTTCTTCAAAAATTTACTGTCGCGTACCCAACAGGTAAGTCATCTGTGGATAGATTACTTGTTGGATACATATTACCGTACCATGTCAAACTGAGACAAATCAGAAGCTTATCCCAACAGATAAATCATTTATTGCAATCAATGAGTCATCTGCTGCACCATTTGTTGCAACAGAGGGCTTACCCGTTGAATATATATTACAGTATCAGGCAAATTAGGAAAAGAACTAGAAGCTTATCACAATAGATGAGTCATTTATTGCAACATATGAGTCATCTGCTACATCAGACGACTTATTTGTTGTAATAAATGACTTACCCATTGAATACATGTTACAATACCAGGACAAATTAGGATAAAACCAAAAAATTGTCCAAGCAGATAAGTCATATGTTACAACAGATCAATTACTTGTTGCCACAGATGACTCATCTGTTGCAAAAATCGGCTTACATGTTGGATAAGCTTTTGGTTCTGGACATGTATCCAACAAGTGAATCATCAGTTGAAACAAGTTAATTATCTGCGGCACCAGATGACCTACTTGATATAATAGATGATTGACTTGTTGGGACAATGATTGTGCATATGATTTTTAACTATATATAGCCGCTCAACTTTACAATACAATCATTACTAAATATATTTAATAAATTACTTTAGGTACCATTAATGGAAGAATTAAGAACAATAGTTGTTGATTGTTATGGTGAATGGATTGAGAAGAACAATCGATTTATTTGGCGTGGAAAGATGGGACATGTATTGATGACTGTCCGAAGGGATATTTGGTATAATAATTTTGTGAACTCAATCATGAGCTATTGTGGAGTAAATTGTCAACCAAATGATCTTGTTATCAGTTATATGCATAAGTCTTTTGAAAATCAGAGGGTCCTACCTTTTGAGATAAGCAATCAACTTCGTTTGCGTGTTTAACTGAGTGATGCAACTAGGTCCGTTTTAAGGGTGTACATTGTTGAAAAACCGATAGAGAATGAAAATATAGAACAAGACCAATAAAATATGTTCCATGATGAATTGAATGAGATGAACATGAATATTTCAAATGATGACATTAATTAGACATGATGTGGAGGAGGACGAAACACCTACACACATTGTTGATATAGTGGGCAGTTCTCAGTTAAAACAGTTGAACAATTTTCAAGAAGATAAGACAAATTATTACATAGGAATGACATTCAAGTTCAAAGAAAAACTACTCACTTCATTGCATATAGCTTGCTTGAAAAAAGATTTCACACTTTCAAAGGTGATTAACTCGAGTAGTGTGTATAGTTTTAAATGCGCACATCTAGAGTGCAAGTGGTGGTCGACCCAAACAAACCGGGAAGAAGGGAAACGAAGAGGAGACGTGGAGTCGGGGAATAATTTCCAACAAGAAAAAATAAGTGTTCAATATGTAAAAATATTGGACACAAGAGAACAACATGCTCGGGTCGAAATGCTCCATATAAAATGCTTCATTATCCATAATTAGTCTAATAAATAAAGTTATTTAATTATAATTACCTTTCAATTAATAAGTTCAACTACATTTTTAATGTATTGTAGAGTAATTACATGATCAACTAACTGTGTTCGTCTTAAATAAAGTGATCAATTGATTATTTTGATATGAAATGCTTCATTAGCCCATAATTAGTAATAAATAAAGTTATTTCATTATAATTACCTTTTAATTAATAAGTTCAATTACATTTTCAATGTATTATGGAGTAATTGCATGATTAACTAACTGTGTTCGTCTTAAATAAAGTGATCAATTGATTATTTTGATATGAAATGCTTCATTACCCCATAATTAGTAATAAATAATGTTATTTAATTATAATTACCTTTTAATTAATAAGTTCAATTACATTTTCAATATATTGTGGAGTAATTACATGATTAACTAACTGTATTCATCTTAAATAAAGTATTCAATTGATTATTTTGATATGAAATGCTTTATTACCCCATAATTAGTGATAAATAAAGTTATTTAATTATAATTACCTTTTAATTAATAAGTTCAATTATATTTTCAATGTATTGAGAGTAATTACATGATCAACTAACTATATTCGTCTTAAATAAAGTGATCAATTGATTATTTTGATATGAAATGCTTCAATTACCCTATAGTTAGTGATAAATAAAGTTATTTAATTATAATAACCTTGTAAGTTTAGTTATAATCTCAATCCATTATTTGTTGCAATAGATAACTCATATGAACAAATGTCTAAATGTATTATTTGTTTGCAATAGATGAACCATATATGCTCATCTGTTGCAATGGATGATTCATTTGTTGCAACAGTCATAGAAATTTGTTATAACAAATGTCTAATATGTATTATTTGTTGCCATAGATGACCCATCCATTCGAATAATCAAGCATATATGCTCATCTATTGTAGAGTAATAAATGATCAACTAACAATATTCGTGTTAAATAAAGTGATCAATTGATTATTTTGATATGAAATACTTCATTAGCCTATAATTAGTGATAAATAAAGTTATTTAATTATAATTACCTTTTAATTAATAAGTTTAATTATATTTTCAATGTATTGTGGAATAATCACATGATCAACTAACTATATTCGTTATAAATAAAGTGAACAATTGATTATTTTGATAAGAAATGCTTCACTAACCCATAATTAGTGATAATAAAGTTATTAATTATAATTACCTTTCAATTATAAATTTAGTTATAATCTCAATGTATTATTTGTTGCAATAGATAACCCACCTGTTACACAAATGTCTAATCTGTATTATTTATTTGCAATAGATAACCCATATATGCTTATCTGTTGCAATGGATGATTTATCTGTTTCAACAAATATAGAAATTTGTTACAACAAATGTGTAATTTGTATTATTTGTTGCAAGATGACCCATATAATTTAACATTTTAAAAATCTAAGAATATAATGAAATTCGTGATAAAATAACTGAACATCTGTTAAATATAAAATATTGTCATCAGCAATTACAAATATGATTAACTAAATATGACAAGTCTTCATGAATTATAATTCATATTAGGTTCTTCAGCTTACAAAATACGACTTCAGCAGCCCATACCTTCTACAACTTTTGTTGCTCTTCTATGGCTCCTGAAGATGACTCAACATTACAAGGAAGAAGAGCATTTGCAATTTGTTGTCTCTTTTTATATTTGATAATATTTTGGAAATTGGTTTTTTTCTTCTCTTAATTTTTTTAATAATGTGAATGACTCACAAATTCTTCTTGATAGAATAACACCTCTCTTAGATATCAATTCCTTAACAACACTAGTAAGAGCATCAAGAGACTTCTTCACATCTTCACTAGTAGATCCACTGTAGGGTCTGATTTTGTGTCAATGGTTCCAAAAGTTTAAAAAAATGGCATTTGGGGACAACTCAGGTATGTGAAATCTATAAATAAAAGTAGTTCATATTTAAAACAATCTATAAATTATAATACAAAGTAAAACAACAGCAAACGATTGAGATTCCATCCAACAAATGACCTTGGACAGAATTTACTCGAACAGAAACTTTATTATTTTGGCTGGTTAAAGACTGATCTCAGATCAGTCCGGGTTAGTTTCTCTTGTTCGATTCATTTAATTTTCTTAGCGTTATTATGAAATGTATGACCTATAATGTTACGAGTTTACTATTTTCGTCTAAAAAAGTGCTATCGTTTGCTGAAGAATTAGAGTCACGCTAGGATTAGACTACCTATGTTAATTAGGATTATATTTTGTCTAAGAATTATATTATGATTAAGATTATAGTACGACTAGGATTAGATTACTATTAGAATTATAGTATAATTATGATTTAATTATTTTATTATTATATTAGTAATAAGTATTGTATTAGGACTCTAAGTATAGTTAACTTAGGACTCTACAATTCTCTCCTATATAAGGAGTATGTTATTAACATTATTATTCATCAATAAAAGTCATTATTGATCAATATCATCAATTTATCAATAATTGATCATATATAAATACTATCAATATTGATCAACCTATCAATACATAAAAACAATCCTTGATTTCTCTACATGGATTTCTTCATATAGAACATGAAAAGAAGTAAAATTTGATTTTACATGCTTTGAGACTCGTTTGAACTTGAAAATGTGTCTGTTTGCACCTCGGGACCAATTGACTCCATTACTAAAATAACAAACGTCCATGAAACTTTTTGACAAAAACCAAGCAGAATTCACCAAAAATTCATGGACTATAGTACATGAAAATAGGTAAAATCTGATTTTACCTATTTTGGGGCTCATTTTATATTGAAAAAGTGCCAATTTGTCCTTCGAGACCAACTAGCTCCATTAGTAAGGTCTTAACGGACGTTCATGAAATATTTCAGTAAAAGACAAGCCGGAATCCCGAATCACTAAAATTTCATGGACTATGCACACGAAAATCGATCAAAACTAGTTTTACCTGCTCTGGGACCTATTTGAACTTGAAAATGCGTCCGTTTTCCCCTTGGGACCAAGTGACTCAATTACTTATGTCTTAACAGATGTCCATAAAAAACTTTGGCAAAAAACAAGCTGGAATTATGAATTACCAAAAATCCATGGACTATAGCACATGAAAATCAGTAAAATCTGGTTTTACCCTTATTAGGTCTAGTTTGAACTTGAAAATGCGTCCGTTTGCCCCTCGGGACCAACTGCCTCTGTAAGACCCCCAAAATTAGTTAGGGTGTCTAGAGCCTAACATGTTTGTCTTAAGGTTATAATGTCCTAAAATGTCTTATAATATGGTTTAGAGGCAGTGTATAAAGTTTGAGGTGATTTGGAAGTCAAACGTCAAGGGTCGACCAAAATGTTCGACGACTAGTCACCTATGTGCCTCATGTGTCTATGCATGCTTAAAATTGTATGAAATGAGATTATGAAGTCTTAAAATGAGTTATAATGATGTTTAATGGTAGTATATGAAGTTTCGTGAAGTTTGGAGGTCAAATGTCCAAGAACGTCCAAGACGTTCGAAAGATACCCTAGAGACATGCATGTGTGTGTCTTGATGGGGCCTTGCATGTTTGGACGAGTTCCAGGTGTTTGTTTTGGGTGAAACTTATGTGGAAGGTCTAAAACTTGTTAAGGGTTGTATTTACGTGGTAAACGTCCGGGTACGACTTCTAAAGGGCCCCGCAAAAGGGCCCACAAGAAGGACCCAAGGATGGTCGAGACACTGCCTTGGCAGTGTCAATCGACGGACCAAACGATGGCCAGTTGGTTGACCAACGGACCATAGGTGAGGTCTCGTAGATTTATACTTATCTTGGGCAGGTCTCAACCCAAAAGTTGGCCAAGGACCAATCGACGGAAGCCAAAGGACGAATAGTCGATTGACAAATGGCCAGTCGATTAGGTCCGTCGATGGTGGCCTGGTGCCACTGCCTGTGCACTGTTTCATTGAAGGGGTGAATGAGAAATTCACCCCACGTGCTAACCTGACCCCACATGATTTATTTGGTGATTTTTGGGTGTATTTATGGGATCAAAAATATGATCAACCTATTCCCAAACCAGCTCACACAAATTGAACCTTTCCCTCCAAAAATATTCTCCCTAGAAACCACCATTTTTGGTGAAGCTCAAGAACAACTTGGAGCTTGGATTTCCATGAATGAATCATCAAGTTTTAAAGTTTTTCATGAATATAAAGGTATGGTGATCCTTCATCTCTAGTTATCCTTCCATCTAAAGAGTTAAATCTCAAAGTTTCAAAAGAGATTTTATGATCAAAGTTCTTCTTCTTCAATCTAGCCATGGGTTCTTTGTAAAAACGTTTTTAATGATTAAATCATGATGAATTGAAGTTAATATATTGGTTTTAATGTGATTTTGAATCCAATTGCATGATGAACCCATGTCCCTTCCCAAACTTGATTTAGTCCTTGCTTGGGCTTTGTGATCTTGACTTGTTATCGATTGAATTGTGATTCTATTATGTTGAATTGTTTATACCTACTGTTATTTACGTGAATTAATATTGAATTGATGTTGAAGGATCCATGAGGATCAATGTATGAAGATTTGAACATGCTTAGCCTAGTTTTCCATGATTCACTGTAATATTGGCGTTTCAATTAAAATAGTGGAATTCGATTATGTTGTAGTTCTTGTAGCTACTGCCTATGATGTAATGAGAAAATGAATTGTAAATAATGAATTCATCTGGATCAATGTCGATTAGCCTAGGATTCTTCTACTTTTCATTGATGTCTAGAATAACATGTTCACTGTGATCTAGAGGTTATAGCAATGGTAGTAGGATTTCGTGTAGATTATATTGTCATTAACTACTTCCTTGTATAGATGATATTAATGAATTGTGGGTATGAATTCTTGATAATCAAAGAAAAGGAGTCTTGGCATGAATTAATCTAGGTCTTCTAGCCTACAATTTGAATGTTGTAATGAACATTATGTGATCTTAATTCTAGGGTAGATGAAGCATGATTTAGATTTGATTTATATCTATTTGAATACTGTCCCAGATGTATATTATTGATACATTATTATTGATGATCAAAACTAGGGAAGTTACTCGATGATCTATAACTCTCTACTTCCTACCATATATGTGATATAGTGCACTAGTTGAATCATGCTCTTGTGACGACTTGTACATGGTTTCGTTTATGATTTAAGAACTTATAGCTACTGCTCTATAATGTATAAATGATGAGAAAGGAGTATTGATCAATGATGATCAAAGGTTGATGAATTGGTAAGAATGGCTCATCCCTCTACTTTTCTATATTAATGTAGTTGATAAAGCCTTGTATGGTATTGTCACGCCTCAAAACCCATTAAGACGGACAGGCACCCGATGCCCTAAAGGCCCAAGAGAACCAACCTGCACTGTTCTTACTGTGCATATACTATAACAATTGTGACAAGTTAACCTAGGATGCAGCGATACAAAATAACGTAAGTAGGTCCAAAAGTTATATACAAGACTTGGCCGTTGAGGCCACAACTCCTTAAGACACAACTGAACCATGTACATACGTCTACAAAGCCTCTAAAAGATAGAAGACTAGAGTAGGTCGGGACAGACCCCGCCTTACCCTTAACTACGATACAATACCAAAATGAATTTACCAAGGACTCAATAAAGCTCCGAATCAATTTGGAGCTCACCAAAAGTAGCAGAGTTTCGTGTGCTCCTACTGAGGAGGTCTACTAGCTGGAGTACCTGAGCCTGCAGCATGAAATGCAGCGTCCCCAATACGGGACGTCAGTACGAAAAATGTACTGAATATGTAAGGCAATAGCATATGTAATACAAGAGCTCAAATGAAATAAAGTAATAACGTATGAGTGCATAGATAGGAGAGAAGACCACCTTTGCTTACTCTTGTGGGATCAAATAAGCTACATTCTTTTCTTTACCTTTTCGTATGTTATAATCTTTGTTGGCATGTAATACAAGTGACCAGCTGATCAGTGGTAGAAGAGGATGACCCATGCTAGGCGTATTAACCCCTGGGATGCGGTCCTCATAATTACACAACTTGGGATCGGCCCATGCTAGGCTTTCGCCCCTGAGCTGCCACCCTTCTATACCAATAGGGATCGGCCCATGCTAGGCTTTCGCCCCTGAGCTGCCACCCTTAATTATATAGATTTCTTCACTTAGATTCTTTAATCTTTGAGATTGTTGTCTATCAGTTCATAACTCTTTTGAGATGTTATTTTGGTGGTCATAATTATTTTGGAGATATGTAAGTACGGACCAGTAATAGAAGACATGAAAATAATTCTTCAAGGAAATAACAATGAAATAAGGAGCTATGTAACATCAACACATTACTTTAAGAGATTAATGACACAATTGACTTCAAACAACAAAGAGGAGGATTCACAGACTTGCTTTTGCTATTACCATTTCTGTACCAGCACATTGGCGATAATTACACAAGTATAAAACAGTGAACAGATAATGAAGTAGTTCCATGTACTTAGAATGGGGAAAGAAATATTGTTAGCTATTTGGAGATAGTACGCTGCCACTATGTTTCCTTTTCTAGGAATAGAACTTATGAGATTCACTTTATTGATATTAATTGCAGATGACAAATTTCATGCCAAAGGGATATAGAATCGAATAGCCTTACATACCTTATTTTCTGATCAATACCACTATCTCGATTCAGCCTTCCTTTTTGGGTGCTAATCTACAACATAGGTCATGATTAAGCTAACGTCAGCAGCTAATCACATTAAGGCCCTCGAAAACAGTAGCTAAAATATTTGACGGAAAGCAGGCCCTTACAACCCTTACACAAATGGTGAACCACCACACCCTTCCTCTACACATTAATACAACTTCATACATCCTGTCCCAAGATACCCAAACTGCCCTCAACAACAATATTCATAAGGCAGCCACCATCAATCTCAAATCTTTCAGCATAATAGGAGAATATTGACTCAAGGATTTCAATCCATGAATTCTTGATAAATATATACAAAATTCTCCACTCCAAACATGAATTCAAAGAGAGGAAAACAAATGGGTTGTAGTCTTACCTTAATTCTGGAAATTTATCCTCTAAACTTGTACTTCAAGAATTCAAACTCTCCTTCAAACTCTTACTTGAAAATGAGACAGCACTCAAGAACCCTAAGGTGTTTTAGGGCTGCTTATTGAAGCCAAGAGAGACCAAGAAAGAAACTTAGAAATCTGAAAATTTTTGCAAGTTTAAAATGGAGAGCGAAAGACTTGATCCTTATCCTTTTAAAAAGGAGGTGCTATGGCCGACATTCTTGACCAATTTTGGGCCATATATTGTCAAGTAGGTGACCCACCCACTTGGCCTTTTAACTTGGGCCTTTTTGGACTTAAGATTTTTGGGCCTTGGCTGTCCATTTTCCCTTTGTTCTTTTATTCAACTTGGACCAGATTAATGCAAGTAGGTGATACACACTTGGCCCAATAACATGGTAAAAAGAAAATCTTAGGAGGTGATGCACTTACCTAGTTTCACTTGGGCTTTATCCATAATGGGCCAATTGGCAGATTTGGTTGCTGGGCTTTCTTTCATTCACATTTTGCTTTAATAGGCTTGGGCTTTAAATGAGCCCCTTAAAATAAGCCTAAATCTGGTCCATCAAACTTGGGCCCTTTAACTATATTATAGCTCAAGTATGCAGTTGCTAGCTCAATTACCACCTTACTATATTTACTTAAATACTTTCCATCGGAGTTAACTTGCAATACATATGCTGAAACGTGCAAGGCATTACATCACCTTTCGAGCAAGTTTAAACCAACACTAATCATATAAGAAACATGATCCCTCACCTACACTATAAGTCTATGTCAAGTATAACATGAACAGAACTACCACATACAAAATACAGGCCGTTACATCCTTCCCCCCTTGAAACATTCGTCCTCAAATGTTAGCATGGTTGTCCAGCCGAAACAAGTTCAAGCCTAAGTTAGTATTACTATTAATCACATTGAACATATAGACTTATACTTACTTTTCAATGCCTCCACTAACATTTTGATCGTTCCCAGCAGTGTGGAAGAGGTGAGGATACTTCAATTTCATTGCTTCTTCTGCTTCCCATGTAACTTCTTTTACTTGTTGGTTTCTCCATAGTACTTTTACAGAAGCTACTTCTTTATTTCTTAACTTCCTAACTTGTCGATCCAGAATAGCAATGGGTACTTCTTCATAAGTGAGATCGCCCGTAACCTGTACGTCTTCAGTAGGAGTAATACGAAATGAGTCACCTACGCATTTTCGTAGCATTGAGACATGAAACACCGGATGAACTGATGAAAGCTCTTGTGGTAGCTCTAACTCATAGGCTACTTGGCCGAATTTTTGGATAATATTATATGGCCCTATATAGCGTGGACTCAACTTTCCCTTTTTGCCAAACCTCATTACCCCTTTCATCGGAGACACCTTCAAGAACACCCAATCCCCTATAGAAAATTCTAGTCCTCTCCTTCTAATATCTGCATATGATTTATGTCGACTTTGAGCTGTTTCTAGCCGTTGTTGTATCACTTTGAATTTTTCCATAGCTTGATGAACAAGATCTGGCCCAAATAAGGCAGTTTCACCTGTTTCGAACCAGCCAATTGGTGATCTACACTTTCGACCATATAAAGCTTCATAAGGTGCCATTTTAATGCTCGAATGATAGCTATTGTTATAAGAAAATTCAATAAGTGGTAGGTGATCATCCCAGCTACCCTTGAAATCTAATATACAAGCTCGCAGCATATCCTCAAGTGTCTGAATTGTACGTTCTGCCTGACCATCCGTTTGAGGATGAAAGGCTGTACTTAAATTCACTTGTGTTCCCAAACTCTTTTGAAATGACTTCAAAAAATTTGCTGTGAATTGAGCTCCTCTATCAGATATTATAGAGATTGGCACTCCATGTAGTCGAACTATCTCTTTAATGTACAACCTCGCATACTCTTCAGCTGTATAGGTAGTCTTCACCGGCAAGAAGTGTGCTGCTTTGGTAAGTCTGTCAACTATTACCCATATGGAGTCAAACTTCCGAAATGAGCGAGGCAAACCAGTAACAAAATCCATGTTGATCATGTCCCATTTCCAAATTGGAAGTTCTATACGCTGCATGTAACCTCCGGGCTTTTGGTGTTCTACTTTTACCTATTGACAATTTGGACACTGAGCCACGAATTCTGCAATGTTCTTCTTCATGTTCCCCCACCAATACATTTCTTTCAAGTCATGATACATTTTAGTTGACCCCGGATGAACAGAGTATCTTGAATTATGTGCTTCCATCATGATCCTCTTTCTTAGTTCATCTACATTAGGTACACATAATCTGTTTTGACATCGAAGTACTCCGTCTTGCTTAAGCTCAAATGCCTTTGTCATACCATGTAGTACATTCTCTTTAAGTTGTAAAAGAATTGGATCAGTGTACTGCTTATCTTTCACTTCCACTATTAATGAGGATTCTGCCGCATTTTGCACAATAACCCCTTCGTCTTGAGATTCAAGAAGGCGAACGCCCAAGTTCGCTAGTTGGGATAGATCCTTAGTCATTCCTTGTCTTTTCGTAGACTTACCATAAGTGCTTGCCATTATTTTATGGCTTAAAGCATCAGCTACTACATTAGCTTTACCGGGATGATATAAGATGTCAATGTCATAATCTTTTAATAGCTCCAGCCACCTTCGCTGCCTCAGATTTAAGTCTTTTTGCTTAAAGATATATTTCAAGCTTTTGTGATCAGTGTATATGTCAACATGAACTCCATACAAGTAATGGCGCCATATCTTCAAAGCAAACACAACTGCTGCTAGCTCTAGATCATGGGTTGGATAATTTTTTTCATGTGGCCGCAGCTGCCTGGAGCCATAAGCTATAACTTTACCATGCTGCATCAATACACAACCTAAGTCCACTCCAGAAGCATCACAGTACACTACATAGCCTTCTGTACCTTCTGGAAGTACCAGCACAGGTGTAGAAGTTAATTTACTCTTAAGCTCTTGGAAGCTTCTTTCACACTCATCGTTCCACTGAAACTTGGTTCCTTTGTGTGTTAGCTTTGTTAAGGGTGCAACCATGGAAGAGAATCCTCCAACAAACCTTCTGTAATAACCTGCCAATCCAAGAAAACTACAGATCTTTGTAGGCGTTGTAGGTCTTGGCCAGCTTTTCACGGCTTCTATTTTCTGGTTATCAACCCTTATTCCTTCCTCGGATACGATATGACCTAGGAATGCCACAGGTTTCAACCAGAACTTGCATTTAGAGAACTTTGCATACAATTTACAATCACGGAGAATTTGTAAAACCTGCCGCAAGTGATTAGCATGGTCCTCTTCCGATCTTGAATACACCAAAATGTCATCTATGAACACTATCACGAACACATCTAAAAATGGCTTGAACACCCTATTCATCAAATCCATAAAAGCTGCTGGTGCATTTGTTAGCCCGAATGACATGACTAAGAACTCAAAATGACCATACCGTGTTCGGAAAGCTGTCTTGGATATATCTTTGTCCTTGACCCTCACTTGGTGATAACCTGACCTCAGGTCGATCTTTGAAAAATACCTAGCACCTTGTAATTGATCAAACAAATCATCAATTCTAGGGAGGGGATATTTGTTCTTAATTGTTACCTTATTCAACTGCCGGTAGTCGATACACATTCTTAATGAGCCATCTTTTTTGCGTACAAATAAAACTGCTGCTCCCCATGGGGACACACTAGGCCTTATGAATCCTTTTTGTAATAAGTCTTTTAACTGCTCCTTCAACTCTCGTAATTCTGCCGGAGCCATTTTATACGGAGGAATTGAGATAGGTTGAGTATCTGAAAGCACATCAATACTGAACTCTACTTCTCGTTCTGGAGGCAAACCTGGAAGATCTTCAGGAAACACATCTGGAAATTCATTTACCACCGGAATGGATTGAAGGGTTGGTGGCTCCGCATCTACATTTTTCACTCTAACCAGATGGCATATGTATCCTTTGGAAATCATCTTCTTTGCCTTAAGATAAGAAATAAATTTACCTCTTGGCACCCCAATATCACCTTTCCATTCAAGGACTACCTCTTTTGGAAACTGGAAATGCACTATCTTAGTTCGGCAATCTACCGTGGCATAACAAGAAGCTAACCAATCCATACCCATTATAACATCAAAATCTACCATGTCTAGCTCAACAAGGTCAGCCAATGTATCACGATCACAAACAGTTACAATGCAATTACGATAAACTCTCCTAGCTATAATAGATTCACCAATCGGTGTAGACACTTCAAAAGGCTTCGCTAATAATTCTGGTGTTCTTTTGAACTTTCCAGCAATCAATGGTGTAACATATGATAGTGTAGACCCCGGATCGATTAATGCATATACAATATGTGAAAAGATGGATAATGTACCTGTAACCACATCCGGCAAGGCTTCTAAATTTTGTCGATCCCCTAGTGCATATGTGCGATTCTGACCTCCACTAGAACTAGCTGCTCCCCTAGCGCCTCTACCACGACCCGTAGGCATATGTAGTCCCCTACCTAAAGAAGGGGTTGATGAGGTCGATGCAACAACTGATCTAGTTGGTTGTGCAATGCCACCCACTCCCCTATGAGGGCAGTTTCTCATCATATGCCCTGGTGTGCCACACCAAAAACAAACATCCGTCCCAAACCTGCATGCACCTAGATGATTCCTCCCACACTGTTTACAAGGCTGCCGTGGAGGCCTTGATTGGCTCGTACTCCCTTGCTCTTGATGACTGCCTTGGCTTTCACTTCTTTGCCCAAACTGATTGCCCCTAAACCCTTGGAACCGTGGTGGAGCACTAGCTGTAGAGTAGAAAGATGATGGCCTAGGTGGTCTGTTAGAGAACCGAGGCCTAAACTCACCTTGGGATGGTGTAAACTGCCCCATGGATCTGGCCCTCTTAGAATGCCATGTTTCCAACTCTTGTGTCCTTCTTCTTTGCCTTTGATCCTCCAATTTTTGTGCAAAAGCCTGCATCCTTGCTATATCCATATCTTTATTCAACGAAGCAATTGTACAGTCTCTAACCAGATATGAATCTAATCTATCCACAAAACGATGAACTCTATCCTCCATAGTAGCTACTACATTAGGAGCATACCTGGCCAAGGAATTAAATTTGAGACTATACTCCCTCACACTCATATTTCCTTGGTGGAGATTTAAGAACTGATCCGCACGGCCCTCTCGGATCTCCAGTGGAAGATAATGATCAAGGAATGCCTTTTTGAACTCTTTCCACATAGCTGAAGGTGCATTTGTTCCCCTAGATTGCTTCCAAGCTTCATACCACAATATAGCCACACCCTTTAATCTGTATGCAGCTAGCTCAAGTGCTTCTTTACCACTTACATGCATAATATCCAAAGTGCGTTGGATTTGATCTATAAAGTCTTGGGGATCTTCATTAGGATCTGACCCGGTAAATGATGGAGGGTCCAAGTTAAAAAAATCACGTATCCGTGTTTCAGCTGATCTATCTGCACCACTAGTACCTGCAACTGGACCTTCTTGCCTTTGGCCATGACCAGCAACTATACGAGTCAATAATTGAACTGCGTTCCTCAAATCTTGCTCGGTAGCATTGATAGAGGGTTCCTGAGGTTCATCTTCCCTCCTTAGTTCTTCAGGAGATGGAGGCGTCGGGGAAGTCTGCGATAGAGACTCATCTTGAGCCCCACTTTGAACAGCTTGACTTGGTGGTGGTTGGCTGGTCCCTTCTTGGACAGCCACATCTACTCGTTTACCAGAACTTTTACTCCTTCTCGTAACCGGCATTTTTGCTATAATAAAACAATTGATAAATTAGATATGATTCACCTACAACACTGGTTCTATCGCACGATCTAAGAAATGAAAGAAATGAAACAACTCCTATATGTCCCGTAGCCTCCTGTTTATAGATGTGGTACACAACACATCCAAAAGCAAGACTCTACACAGACACAACTTTGTAGACTCCATAGGATAACCTGGCTCTGATACCAATTTTGTCACGCCTCAAAACCCATTAAGACGGACAGGCACCCGATGCCCTAAAGGCCCGAGAGAACCAACCTGCAACCTGTTCTTACTGTGCATATACTATAACAATTGTGACAAGTTAACCTAGGATGCAGCGATACAAAACAACGTAAGTAGGTCCAAAAGTTATATACAAGACTTGGCCGTTGAGGTCACAACTCCTTAAGACACAACTGAACCATGTACATACGTCTACAAAGCCTCTAAAAGATAGAAGACTAGAGTAGGTCGGGACAGACCCCGCCTTACCCTTAACTACGATACAATACCAAAATGAATTTACCAAGGACTCAATAAAGCTCCGAATCAATTTGGAGCTCACCAAAAGTAGCAGAGTTTCGTGTGCTCCTACTGAGGAGGTCTACTAGCTGGAGTACCTGAGCCTGCAGCATGAAATGCAGCGTTGCCAATACGAGACGTCAGTACGAAAAATGTACTGAATATGTAAGGCAATAGAATATGTAATACAAGAGCTCAAATGAAATAAAGTAGTAACGTATGAGTGCATAGATAGGAGAGAAGACCACCTTTGCTTACTCTTATGGGATCAAGTAAGCTACATTCTTTTTTTTACCTTTTCGTATGTTATAATCTTTGTTGGCATGTGATACAAGTGACCAGCTGATCAGTGGTAGAAGAGGATGACCCATGCTACGCATATTAATCCCTGGGATGTGGTCCTCATAATTACACAACTTGGGATCGGCCCATGCTAGGCTTTCGCCCCTGAGTTGCCACCCTTCTATACCAATAGGGATCGGCCCATGCTAGGCTTTCGCCCCTGAGCTGCCACCCTTAATTATATAGATTTCTTCACTTAGATTCTTTAATCTTTGAGATTGTTGTTTATCAGTTCATAACTCTTTTGAGATGTTATTTTGGTGGTCATAAATATTTTGGAGATATGTAAGTACGGACCAGTAATAGAAGACATGAAAATAATACTTGAAGGAAATAACAATGAAATAAGGAGCTATGTAACATCAACACATTACTTTAAGAGATCAATGACACAATTGACTTCAAACAACAAAGAGGAGGATTCACAGACTTGCTTTTGCAATTACCATTTCTATACCAGCACATTGGGGATAATTACATAAGTATAAAACAGTGAACAGATAATGAAGTAGTTCCATGTACTTAGAATGGGGAAAGAAATATTGTTAGCTATTTGGAGATAGTACGCTGCCACTATGTTTCCTTTTCTAGGAATAGAACTTATGAGATTCACTTCATTGATATTAATTGCAGATGACAGATTTCATGCCAAAGGGATATAGAATCGAATAGCCTTACATACCTTATTTTCTGACCAATACCACTATCTCAATTCAGCCTTCCTCTTTGGGTGCTAATCTACAACATAAGTCATGATTAAGCTAACGTCAGCAACTAATCACATTAAGGCCCTCGAAAACAGTAGCTAAAATATTTGACGGAAAGCAGGCCCTTACAACCCTTACACAAACGGTGAACCACCACACCCTTCCTCTACACATTAATACAACTTCATACATCCTCTCCCAAGATACCCAAACTGCCCTCAACAATAATATTCATAAGGCAGCCACCATCAATCTCAAATCTTTCAGCATAATAGGAGAATATTGACTCAAGGATTTCAATCCATGAATTCTTGATAAATATATACAAAATTCTCCACTCCAAACATGAATTCAAAGAGAGGAAAACAAATGGGTTGAAGTCTTACCTTAATTCTGGAAATTTATCCTCTAAACTTGTACTTCAAGAATTCAAACTCTCCTTCAAACTCTTACTTGAAAATGAGACAGCACTCAAGAACCCTAAGGTGTTTTAGGGCTGCTTATTGAAGCCAAGAGAGACCAAGAAAGAAACTTAGGAATCTGAAAATTTTTGCAAGTTTAAAATGGAGAGAAATACTTGATCCTTATCCTTTTAAAAAGGAGGTGCTATGGCCGACATTCTTGACCAATTTTGGGCCATATATTGTCAAGTAGGTGACCCACCCACTTGGCATTTTAACTTGGGCCTTTTTGGACTTATGATTTTTGGGCCTTGGCTGTCCATTTTCCCTTTGTTCTTTTATTCAACTTGGACCAGATTAATGCAAGTAGGTGATACACACTTGGCCCAATAACATGGTAAAAAGAAAATCTTAGGAGGTGATGCACTTACCTAGTTTCACTTGGGCTTTATCCATAATGGGCCAATTGGCAGATTTGGCTGCTGGGCTTTCTTTCATTCACATTTTGCTTTAATAGGCTTGGGCTTCAAATGAGCCCCTTAAAATAAGCCTAAATCTGGTCCATCAAACTTGGGCCCTTTAACTATATTATAACTCAAGTATGCAGTTGCTAGCTCAATTATCACCTTACTATATTTACTTAAATACTTTCCATCGGAGTTAACTTGCAATACATATGCTGAAACGTGCAAGGCATTACATCACATTTCGAGCTAGTTTAAACCAACACTAATCATATAAGAAACATGATCCCTCACCTACACTATAAGTCTATGTTAAGTATAACATGAACAGAACTACCACATACAAAATACAGGCCGTTACAGGTATTGTGTGGTATGGTCCACTTATGGTGGCGGTGTTTACTTTATTGTCATTATAATGTGTTGACCATGGCCTTGAATTCAAATTGATGATTATATGAATGAGTGATTATGATGATCACCTTATGTGTAACTTGTGCCTAGTCTTTTACTTTGTTGTGAATCTAGGTTATGTTACTATTGTTATGAGCATGTAATGAGTTAGGTAATATCATGTGTAGGTGCCGCCATTAATGATGTGTTAAGGATTTATGACCCCTATCCATGAACCCTTATGTAAATGTGTGAATAGCTATTGTTAGGAGCCTTAAAGTATAAGATGAAGTTAGCTTGCCTCCTATGCTAAATTATGTTGTGTGGTCTATGCTTGAAAGTGTAATGTGGTCTTAAGAGGGTGGCTGCCGCAATGTGTTTTTGATGTCCGTTATGTGATCATGTTGACCAATGTATACACACTCACACATTATGCATGCTTACAATATAGTAAATGTTCATAGTGTCTAATGAAAGGTTGTTCTCATATTCACTAGTGTCTACTACTATGAATGTAAAGTATATGTATGTGAAGTATGTTATGTATTTCCTTACTAGGATGACTTTATAGGTGTACTAGTATGGGCAAGGGTATGTGACCTTGTCTATGCATTGTACATGTGTACCTTGATAGGATAGTTCCTAGTTTTGGTTTCTATGTGCATGAATATGAATGTATGGTCATGTGTGGTCTTAATGTGTTATGTGAAAGGTTGCTCACATATATGTATACACACACACATGAATGATGATCTAGTCAATAATGGAACCTTGAAAGATGTGCTCAAGTGTATCCTTACTAGATAATGCTAATGCATATGCTATGTACATGTGAAAGGATCTCTCACATGAAGTAGGTTGATGAACTCTCATCTATGACCTATGAGCTAAGCATATGAGGGGATGACTCTCCTAAGCCTATGTTTTACAAATAAATGATAATAAAGACTTTTTCAATATAGGGAACTTAGCTTAGCACCGAGTGAACTTGTAGATGAGGGGGTGACACTTTACAACACAGGGAAGGTAGGGTTCACTACCGTTCTCATGTGAGGGAGTGACACTTTCCCAAATAGGGCAGGTAGGGTTCACTACGGTCCTCACGGAGTGGATAGCCCTATAACCCAAAAAGGGTGTAGAGTGATATTTCCATGATTGCCCCCAAGTTCCATAAACTATGCTTGCCACATAGGATCTAGCAAGTGATATCACCTAATATGCTAGCATGTGTTAATATTCTACCTTGTCTAGGTAGGAACACCTTTCCTTGGTGTAAGGCTCTACAACACCAAATTCCATATTTAGCACCCATGGTCTTAGTGTCGGTTAAGACTATAGTTTCCCTAAAGTAAAATGGACAATGGAAGGATCCTAACTAGGATAACCTAAGGATATTTGCTTAGTATAGGTGGGGGTATGGGACTTCACCTATACATTGCACAAGTGACTCTTGAGGGAAGTCCTAGGAAGGTGTTCTAATGAATGTCACTATGTATATGTTCTTTATGCATGGCATTATAGTATTTGTCTACTTGTTATGAAGATGTGCATGGTATGAGTCTATATGATGTGATCTTATCCTTATATGCACTATGTTGGTCTAAACGACTATATGATGAAGGCCTTGTATTGACATGAATGAAGTTGTCTTCACTTACTTGTTGATGTATGAATTGGATGGTAAGGCTTGTGATCTTATGATAGGTTTACTAAGTATGTGTGAGGTTATGGGGCTTCACATATACATTGCACATGTAGACTTAGAGTAGGATTATGAGTAAGGTCTTACAATGCATTGATGTAAAGTGAAGTTGGTACATGTGCAAGTTGAAGGTATCTTACTGTAATTGTCTTATGGTATTGGCTTAAATATGTCTAAGTTGTATTATACTTCTATGATGGTATGTGTTGCCTTGTGTAGATGATATGTATGTTTCTTTGTGGCCTTAAGGTGATGCATTGCACCAAGTATCACTAGAGGGTTACTTGGGAGGTTAATGAATAAAAAAGGGAAGATAGTTCACTGTAAAGTAAAACTAGTTCACTGTAATGTGACTTGAAAATGTAATAAATTCTATATGTGATCTTATGAAATGTTTGGCCTTTGAATAAGATTATATGAAGCATGTGAATGATATAAATGCTATTGAATAAAGTTTTTATGAAGATTTACTCAAAATGACATGAAGTATGATTTCAAAGAAAATGTCCCTTTTAAATGCATGTTTTTGCATGGTTGCCATACTTAGTGCATTCTTGTACTAATTCCATTCTTCTCTACTTTTTACACAAAGTGTAGGTTATGGATGCTTAAAGGATGTCTTTAATGGTGAAGAGCTTGATAGATGATTCCCAAGCTCAATGAAAGGAATACTTAAGTTCAAGGATCTCCTACTTATGTCTTTACTGTAAAGTATTTTAATATTGTATAGTTATGTAATGTGTCTTAAGGGCCGTGTCCCTAATGTATTCTAATGTTGATTGAGTCTAAGATGGACAAGAGACTTAAGGTCTAGTATGTAATATGATATTTTTATATATATGAAGTAAAGTTCCTAGTATATGATGTGCTATGAAAAGTTTTAAATTTTCCGCTAAATTTACTATGTCAATACGATGAATGATAACTATGGGCTCGTATAAGACCTCCGAGAGGTCAAGTACGCCATGTTATTTCTAGGGGGTGCTCCCCGGATGTGACAGCCTAATTACTAAGGCTTAACGGACGTCCATGAAAAAATTCGGCAAAAAGCAAGCCAAAATGTCGAATCACCAAAAATTCATTGTCTATAACACGAATTCGGTAAAATATGATTTTATTCTTTTTGGGGCTCGTTGAACTTGAAAATTCTTTTGCTTTTCCTTCGGTACCAATTGAATCCATTACTATGGTCTTAATGGACGTCCATGAAAAATTTCGGCCAAAAATAAATTGGAATCCTAAGTCATCAAAATCTATGGACTATATATAGCACACATTTATCGGTAAAATCAGGTTTTACCTTCTTTGAACTCGTTTTAACTTGAAAATGCGCATGTTTGCCCCCTTGGGACCAACTGGTTCCATTACTAAGGTCTTAATAGATGTCCATGAAAATTTTGACAAAAAACAAGCTGGAATCCCGAATGACCAAATAAACATGGGCTATAACACACAAAAATTGATAAAATATGGTTTTACCTGCTTTGGTGCTCGTTTTAATTTGAAAATGCACCCGTTTACTCTTTGGGACCATATGACTCCATTACTAAGGTCTTAAGGAAAGCCATGAAAAATTTCGTCCAAAAACAAGATGAAATCTCGACCAAAAATTCATGGAATATAGCATATGAAAATCACTAAAATCTAGTTTTACCTGCTTTGGGGCTCGTTTGAACTTGAAAAAAAGTCATTTTTTTCTTGTGAACCAACTGGTTCCATTACTAAGTCTTAAAGAACGTCCATGAAATATTTTGGCCAAAAACAACTTAGAATCCTAAATCACCAAAAGTCCATGGACTATATAACACACAAATATCGGTAAATTCTGGTTCTACTTGTTTTTCGATTCGTTGGAACTTAAAAATGCACCCGTTTACCCTTCGGGACCAACTATCTTCATTACTAAGATCTTAACGAAGGTACATGAAATAATTCAGCCAAAAACAAGCTTGAATTCCAAATCACCCAAAATTAATGGAAAATGCACTCGTTTGAACTTGAAAATATGCCCGTTTGCCACTCGAGACCAACTGACTTCATTACTAAGGTATTAACGGATGTCCATGAAACAATTTGGTCAAAAACAAGTCAAAATTGCGAATAAAAAAATACATGGACTATAGCACACAAAAATAAATAAAATCTTATTTACTTGCTTTGGGGTTTGTTTGAACTTGAAAATGAGCCCGTTTTCCCCTCAGGACCAACTAACTACATTCTAAGGTCTTAACAGACGTCAATGAAAAATTTCGACAAAAAACAAGCCAAAATCTAAAATGTGTTTTTTTACCTGCGTTGGGGTTCGTTTGAACTGTAAAATGTGTTTTTTTGCCCCTCGGGACCAACTGCACTATTACCTTTTTTTGGGCATAGTTTGAACTTGAAAATGCACTCATTTTCCCCTCGGGACCAACTGACTTCTTTACTAAGGTCTTAACAAACGTCCATGAAATGTTTCGGCCCCAAGAAAGCTTGAATTCCAATCACACAAAATTCATGGTCTATAGTACACAAAAAAGGAAAAATTTGATTTAATCTGCCTTGGGGCTCGTTTAACTTCAAAATATGCACGTTTGTGACTCAGGAAAAATTGACTCCATTACTAACATCTTAACAAACATCCATGAGAGATTTCACATAAAAACAATCCGAAATCCTAAATCACCAAAAACTCTATGGACTGAATCACACGAAAATTGGTAAAATCTGGTTTTACCTACTTTGAAGCTCGTTTAAACCTAAAAATGCGCCTCTTTTTCCCCTTAGGACATCTAGCTCGATTACTAAGGTCTTAACAAATTTTCATGAAAATTTTTATCCAACAACAAGCCTGAATCCCGAATCACCAAAAATCCACAAATTATATCACACGAAAAATGATAAAATCGGGTTTTATCTACTTTGAGACTCATTTGAATTTGAAAAATGCACTTGTTTTCCCCCGGGATCTACTAGATCCATTACTAGATATTAACATACGTTTATGAAAATTTTCGTCCAAAATCAAGCCAAAATCCCGAATCACCATAAATCCATGGACTATAACACCCTAAAATTGGTAAAACATAGTTTTAGGTTGTTTGAGGCTCGTTTTGAACTTAAAAATGCACCCATTTGTCCATCAGTATCAACTGGCTTCATTTCTAAGGTCTTAACAGATGTCCATAAAATATTTCGCTAAAAAACAAATCGGAATCTCGAATCACCAAAAATCCTTGGACTATACCACACAAGATTAATAAAATTAGGTTTTACCTTATTCGGGGCTAGTTTGAACTTGAAAATGCGCCCGTTTGCCCTTCGGGACCAACTGACTCCATTATTAATGTCTTAACGAACGCTATGAAAATATTCGGCCAAATACAAGTCAAAATCCTAAATCATTAGAGAATTCATGGAATATAGCACATGTAAATCGGTAAAATCTAGTTTTATATGCTTTGAGATTTGTTTGAAATTGAAAATGCGCCTGTTTGCCTCTCCGGACGTGCTCGCTCGATTATTAAGATCTTAATGAACGTCCATAAAAAATTTTAGCCAAAAACATGCCGAAATCTTGAATTACCAAGAATCTATGGACTATAACACATGAATATTTACCAACTTTCGGGCTCGTTTGAACTTGAAAATGTGCCCATTTGACCCTTGGGACAACCTTGATCCATTATTAAGGTCTTACGGACGTCTCTGACAAATTTTAGCAAAAAACAAGCCAAAATCCTGAATTACCAAACATCATGGACTATAACACATGAAAATCGATTAAATCTAGATTTACTTGCTTTGGACTTATTTTAACTTTAAAATGCACCTATTTTCCTCTCGGGACCAACTTGATCCATTACTAAGGTCTTAACGGACGTCCATGAAAATTTTTGACAAAAATCAAGCCGGCATCCCGAATGACCAAAATCCATGCACTATCACAGAAAAATCAATAAAAATTGGCATTAATATCTTTGGAATTGCTTAAATTTAAACACCTGTTTTCCCCTCGGGACCAAGTGACTCTATTACTAAGGTCTTAACGGATGTCCATAAAAAATTTCAGCAAAAAATAAGTCAGAATTCTGAATCACCAAAATTCCATGGACTATAGCACACTCGAATTGGTAAAATCTGGTTTTACTTGCTTTGGAACTCGTTCGAACTTTATAATACTTTTTTTTCCCTCGGGGCCAACTGACTCCATTACTAAGGTCTTAACGGGCGTCCATGAAAAGTTTCAGCCAAAAACAAGTTGAAGTTCCGAAAGACAAAAATTTCATGTACTACAACACACGAAAATTGATAAAAACTGTTTTTACCATTTTTGGGGCTCGTTTTAATTTGAAAATGCACTCGTTTGCCCCATGGGGCCAACTGGATCCATTACTAAGGTCTTAACGGATGTGCATACAAAATTTCAGCCAAAAAAACCCATAATTCCGAATCACCAAAAATCCATGGACTATAGCACACGATAATTGGTAAAATTTAGTTTTACCTACTTTGAGACTTGTTTGAACTTTATAATGCATCTGTTTTCCCCTCACCAACTAATTCTACTACTAAGGTCTTAACGGACATCCATAAAGTGTTTTAGCCAAAAATAAGTCGAAATCCCAAATCACCAAATATCCGTGAACTATAGTACACGTAAATTGATAAAACCTTGTTTTACCTGATTTGGTGCTCGTTTTAACTTGAAAATTTGCTCGTTTGCCCCTCGAAACTATCTGACTCCATTACTAACGTCTTAATGAATGTCCATGGAATTTTTTGACAAAAAACAAGCCGGAATCCCAAATCAGCGAAAATCAATAGACAATAGCACACGAAAATTGATACAATATTTTTTTTAGTTGCTTTGGAGCTCGTTTGAATTTGAAAATGCACCCGTTTTCCCCTTGGGACAAACTATCTCCATTATTAAACTCTTAATGGACGTCCATAAAAAGTTTCGGCAAAAAAAAGTTGAAATCCTGAATCACCAAAATTTCATGGACTATAACAATACAAATCGGTAAAATATGGTTAAAACTACTTTGGGGCTCGTTTTGACTTGAAAATACACCTGTTTGACCCTCGGGACCTACTGGCTCCATTACTAACGTCTTAATGGATGTTCATGAAAAAGTTTGACAAAAAACACGCCAGAATCTTGAATCACAAAAAATCTATGGACTAGCATATGAAAATTTATAAAATTTGATTTACCTACTTTGGAGCTCTTTTGAATTTGAAAATGCACCTGTTTTCCCCTCCTGACCAACTGGATCTATTACTAAGGTTTTAAAGTACGTTCATGAAATTTTTTGGCCAAAACAAGCCGGAGTCACGAATCACCAAAAAACATGGACTATAGCACACGAAAATCGGTAAAATATGGTTTTACCATTTTTTGGGCTCGTTTAAACTTAAAAATGTGCCCATTATTTAGATATGAATACATAAACTCGTTTTGTGTAGTAACTTACAAACCACACATGCGATATAAATTGTTGTGGCAAATTCGATGCGAAGAACTTGGTTTAGAAGACGGGGGCAAGTTAAATAAACCTATGACCTACCATTCGCTATATTAACTCAGTCACCTTTGTAATCGGTTCTATGAAAATTTGAGTACCCTTTCTCACTAAGCTAAGTTGAGCATTTTTTTAAAAATAATAATTTTGTTGTTAATTTACTTTCTCTAGATTTTAAGCAAACCCGAAACATTTCAGATCAGTGGTCTATAATCATCGCTCTCAATTTTTTCAATACCTAATGCGAAAGGCGCAAGAGAATGTCATAATTGAAGTATTTTTCTACATCGACCTTTAATTGTTTCTCAAAGTAATTAA
Organism: Solanum sitiens; assembly: GCA_016801875.1. NCBI lineage: Eukaryota > Viridiplantae > Streptophyta > Magnoliopsida > Solanales > Solanaceae > Solanum > Solanum sitiens. The sequence continues at coordinate 495,664 of JABWTJ010000023.1, read as the reverse complement.
AAATTTACATAAATAATAACGACATTCAAAGTTATAAAGCTATAACTAAAGGGCATGAATTAAAACCAAGGGACGTAACTAAAGCGGATCCCACAATATCGTAAAGTTGTACACTAATTAAATTGGAACGAAAAAACACTTTTTTTTATTTCTTTTTCCAAAAATACCCTTGGTGAAGAAGACACAAAATTTGACAATTCATGTGACACAGTTGGAAGAGTTATTGTTCACAATTTACATTGTGATTTGTCAGAAGATTCTAGTCTGTCATAACACGGTATACACACTTTTTTTTTTGTTTTCCCTCGATCTCTTTTTCTCATTTTTCTCTCACACATATAAGGCGTGTCTAAGTCACGTTTCTTTTACGATGTTATTCAATTTCATTCTATATATAAGTGTGTCTATGCATTGAAATTATTCATACTCATTCGTCCTCATTGCTCTATTTTTACAGTTTGTAGGATTCAAAGTTTTTGATTCTTTTTTTTTTGTAGAAAAAAGATTTCTTTTTGGGTTAGTGTTGTTATTGTGAAAAAAGTTCAATTAGACTCATTTTTTTAGTTTGTATGGCCATTTGGAGAGCAAGTACATCTTCCCTTCTCTTGTAAGTATACTAGTTTAGTCCTATCAAACACTTTTCTTTTAAAATCTTTAGTAAACTCTGCTCTTTAATTTTGTTATGGTTCACTCTTAAATTCTTGAACTTATGTCATCTGCAGGCTTAGAGAACTCAAGAGAGACACAAAAGAAAACATTTTAGAGAATTGTCATCACTCTTGGATGTTGTTAGCAATTCCTGACTCTTCTGCAACCCAAGATTATCTTATTTATGTAGATGGAACTATGTCGGATTTAGTTCTCTAAAGTGTCAGAGTGACAAAATATCCTGACCAATGTGGATGATTCGAGTTCATGTGGATCAACATAGAAGGAGATATAAATCTTGAGAGGATGAGAGATCCCCTATCTAAGAGTAAGGCAGTATGCATTATTTGACACCTACATGGAATCAGATAAAACCGACTCACCATTGTGTTTCTTCAGTCATTTCAGAAGAAGTTTAAAGTTTCAGCTTGTTATCATAGCTCCATTGAGTTTGCTTCTTAACTGGGAAGCCGAGTTCCATAATTGGAAGTTGGACATTCCCTTCTACAATTTGAACAGTATAAATTTATCTTCCCAAGAAGAAGAAGCTACTGTTTTTGTCTTCAGATGTTTATCCCATGCAGGAAGAAAATATTCACACCTTATAAGTTTTGTGAAGCTGAAATCCTGGGATGAAAGTAAATGTTTTGGAAATCAACTATGACTCATTTAGGATCTCATAGGAGATGATGGAGAGGTAATGCCAAATAGATACGAGAAATACTTCTAAAATTAGCTGGTCTTCTAAAATCAGTGCTTTCCACACAAGGTTGTGCTCAATACGAGCAGTGTGCCCTTCTTCAAGTACCAATAGATCAGTAAATTTTAAAAGTATTTCTCTAGTCTCTTTGGCATAAACCTTTTCATCTTCTCCTGTGAGAATCCTGAACAAGTCATATCTGATTCCCAAGACACTCTTACTTTCCCCCAATATTTTAGCTTCACCATGCGCATAAGGTGTGAATTGTTTTTTGCATGATCGGATAAATGGTAGAAGAAACCAACAATACCTTTATCTTATTTTAAGGAGAAGTCTTTGTTGTTTGTGGAATGGAATATCCACCTCCCATTTCTGGAAGTCAACTTCCTAGTTATGAAGAAAATTTGATGGAGCTATGATTACTGGACGACATTGTGGTAACATTTTCAGAATTGACTGAAGAAACACTATGGTGAGTCGGGTTTTTGTGGTGGCAGGTGGGAGTTAGATGATGCATCCTCCCTTTTCTCTCAGATAGGGGCTCCCTCAGCCTCTCAAGATTTATATCTCTAGCTATGTTGTTCCACAGAAACTCAAATCTTCCATGTCAATGAGGATACATTGTCGCTTTGGCACTTTGAGGAACTAAATATCACACACTTCCTTCTCCATAAATAAATAATCTTACACTACATAACAATCACATACTTTGAAGCCGTTAACATCCAAGAGTGATGACGATTATTTTGGATTATATGCGATTCTTGTACGATTTTTTAGGTGTATTAACTTTTTTGGGCATCGTTCGAACTTGAAAATGCAATCGTTTTCTCCTCGGGACCAACTGACTTCTTTACTAAGTTCTTAACACACATCCAAGAAATATGTCGGCCCAAAAAAGTTTGAATTCTAAATCACCGAAAATTCATAGACTATAGTACACGAAAATTGGTAAAATCTGTTTTAATCTGCCTAAGGACTCGTTTAAAATTCAAAATACGCACGTTTGTGCCTTAAGACGAATTGTCTCCATTACTAACATCTTAACAAATGTCCGTAAGATATTTCAGATAAAAACAAGCCAAAATCCTAAATCACCAAAAACAATATGGACTGTATCAAATGAAAATTGGTAAAATCCAGGTTTACTTGCTTTGGAGCTCGTTTAAACCTAAAAATGTGTCTCTTTGCCCCTTAGGACCACTGGCTCAATTACTAAGGGCTTAACAGATTTCCATGAAAAGTTTTATCCAACAACAAGCCTGAATCACGAATCACAAAGATCCACGAATTATAGCATACAAAAAATGGTAAAATCGGGTTTTACCTACTTTGAGACTCATTTGAATTTGAAAAATGCAATTGTTTGCCCCCGGGACATACTAGATCCATTAATAGATGTTAACAGACGTCTATGAAAAATTTCGTCTAAAATCAAGCCAAAATCCCGAATCACCATAAATCCGTGGACTATAACACACGAAAATTGGTAAAATTTTGTTTTAGTTTCTTTGAAGCTCGTTTAAAGTTAAAAATGCACCCATTTGGCCATAAGGACCAACTGGCTCCATTCCTAAGGTCTTCATAGATTTTTATTAAATATTTTGCTAAAAAACAAGTGTAACATTCTGGAAAATTACATGTCTAGTGAAGATCCCAGTAAGTCTTTAAGAATGCGTATTGGGGTTACATAGGCACCCCAATGCCCAATATTGAGAATATTGGGCATAGTATAGAAAATTGGCTAAGGGGGGTTAGCCAATTTCTATAATAATATCCAAGCGATCGAAACATAATCCAAACTTGTTTAAGAGTTGTACCTACAATGAAGACCCTAAGCTAAAATAATCTCTGCAATTCTTAGCCTCATAGCTTACTCACATTAGTACTATGCATCCAAGTGTCAAGCCTAGTACCCTAGTACATAAGCTATTTAAAATGATCATGTAAATTAAGCAGTGCCCAAGGACATAGTGAGGATCCTTGGGTCAATAAGTGAACATTCCCAAATAAACCATAAATAATAGTTAGTTAGGAAAGTACAACCAACCCATGTGCAAGCACATGTGCAAGACATGTGAAGAAGTGGCCAAAGGAGGGGACCACCCTAACCAAATTCGGTTAGGGTAGTTAGGGGGAAAAACGTGCACAAGGGACCACTCCATGTGGGGCCTAACTTCCTAACCAATTCTAGACTCTAAACTACTGCCCTAAATAACTAACTAACCTAGTACCAAATGAAATAAATTAATTAGTGCACCCGACAACCTAGGACTAAACTGGGTTGACACTAACCTAGTACTAGTTGAAGAGACAACCTAGTAGCTAACCTAGGATGGTCCAAAAGGTTAGTTATGGTCCTAACAACTTAGGGGTACTTTAGTAATTCCCCTAGTTTACCTAATTAATTAATTTAGCAACTTAATTAATTAATTTAAAGGGGCAAAACCTAAATCACAAAGCAATTTCCAGATTTCGGTTAAAACAAGAAAAAGACAACCTAGTACCTACCTAGGATGGTTCAAAGGATTGGTTATGGTCCTAATGACTTAAGGGTACTTTAGTAATTACTTTAGGTCACCTAATTAATTAAATTAGCAATTTAATTAATTAGTTTAAATGATCAAAATAAAATTTTACACTAACCTAGTACAACTCAAGAAACATCCTAGTACTTAACCTAGGATGGTTCAAAAGGGTTAATTTTGGTTCCAATGACTTAGGGGTACTTTAGTTCTTACCCTAGGTACCTAAATTAATTAAATTAAGGATTTAATTAATCAATATAAAGTCAAAATGTTGACCAAAACCATAGTCAACACCAATTTCCAGATTTGACTAAGTGTTATGTTCTCCTGTGTTTAGTCAACTTAGGAGGGGCATTTTGGTAATTGGTTAATTATTTTATTAAATTAACTTATTAAACCTAAATTGTATAATTCAAGATCAGTTCTAAAACCTAAAAATCACGTTGAAACTCATAGAAAAGGCGACGCAAAAACAGCAAGCAACGAACGAAAGAAAAACAGAAAATTTCCATTGATTCTCCTAGGCGATTTCAAGGTTTCTCCAAGTTTTTGTTCAAGATGGTCTTTGTAGATTAAGTTATACTTAAGGTATGGGTTTATATCCTGAAATTCTTTCTCCAAGAGTATTTTCCTTCGAACGATTCACAAGATCTTGAAAACTAGGGTTGTTCCCGTCGTTCTCGTCGAACTTCCCTTCCCTAGTATCCTTTTCGATTTCTATGTTGAATAGGTTAGAGATCATGTTGTTGGTATGTGGTGCTGGCTGTTCTTAACATGTATTGTTCTTTAATGATGAGAATGAACTTATGAACTTGTAATTGTGTAAAGTTAATCTTATCATGAATATTTAAGGATCGATAATATTCTAAGTTAAGTCCGTGATGTGTTAAGTGAATTATGTTTCTTTGGCTGAATGTTGACCTGCTGTTGTTGTGATGTTATGAAGATGCTAAAGCCATCAAATGTTAATATGATGCTTTCCAATATGTTCTTAAAATGTTACACTAAAATCCATAAACTAAGAATTGGCTCAAAGACATCTATGAAATCATATCTGAATAAATTGGCTATCTGGTTCCAATAAAGTTGGCTAACTCTATTTGGTCAAAATGAATATATGCTAATGACTAGGAACATATGTAAATGGTTAAAATATTGGCTAAGGGTTCATACATATGGCAATTTAAATATGAACATACGTAAAAATTGGCTTATGCCAAAAAGAATGAATTTTCTAGTCTAACATCCCAAATTTTTAGCCAATACTAATCATATGCCAATTCTTGTGAACTACGAGTATCAAATATATATTAAGCACTTCTAAATTAATATCAATGAATCCATAACCAAGGGCATCACATTCATTGGGACAACTCCCAACATGCTCCACAAGAATGAACTATGAACACATGAAACTCATTGAATGAAGTGCTCATCGTCCATAACGGTGATATGAAGCTACAACACTAAAGTAAGTAAGTAACGTGAGTTATAACATAATTAAAGGGGTATAAATTAAGTAAGTGACCAGAATGGGGTGTTAAAGGAAGTGAGACAAGTCTTACTTACACTAAAGCTAATTTGTTAAAAGAATAGTCACGAATGAAGGTGTTAGAATGTGTGAGACTAGTCTCATTAACACCTAGGGATGATATATAAGGACAATTCACATTCATCAATGTAAAGTAAGGATGATATGTAAGGAAAATTCACATTTCATAAATGTAAAGTAAGGATGACAAGTCATCAATAGAGTAAGTAAATCTCAATCTAGAAGCAAGCCTCCATAATGCTTGAGTCAACACTAAAAGATAAAGAAGAAATGAACATTCACGTAATGAGGTGAGTAATTATGTTAATCTATGATGCTAATGAAAATGGTGACAACATGATAAGAGTCTAAGATGAATGGTGAGACAAGTCTCAACCAAGCCTATGTAAAGGTCACTAAAAGTACTCACCTAAGAGAGTGTTGAATCTCAAGAGACAAGTCTCAATCATACTCTATATGTAAGTGTAAGGATAATTCACACTTAATACTAATGTTGAGATGAGAAATCATCTAATGAGCAATGATTCCTTCATGCTAGAAGCCAGTTTCGATGATGTATGAGTTGAATGTAAATAGGAACTTTAAACTGAGCACCAATAGGCTAGTTATGAGTGGTGATGCCTTTTTTCGGGAAGGGTGGAGATTCACGTAATTCTCATGAGATGAGACTGTCCACCAAGGTGGCTATGGGTCTCCCTAAATCTCCTAGTCTTTGAACTATGCTGCCAAGATAGGGAACTAGCCAGTGGTTTTCCACCTAAGCGAGCTAGGGATGTTTTGGTTTCACCTTGGCCAGTGAATCCACCTCTTTTCGGTGTGGGGAAGACACCGGATTTCATGAGCTCACATGATCTATGTCGGTTAAAGTTGAAGTTCCTCTAAGTATGAAAGATAAAGAAATGAATGATACCGAAGGTGTTTGTGCAAGACAATCAGGAGGTGAAATCAGATTCAAGTAATGACATTAGGTCATTCTTGGTCATTGCACTTCATGATCCCGATGAGAGTCTTAAACTTCATTCTAGGTATAGATGGTGTTTACATCAGCCTACGAATGAATGAAATGAATAATGTGAAGTAGGAATGAATGAATAAAGCAGACTCTGTGTTTGCTAAAGAAGGCCCTCGGGTTGAGGTCCCATATGTTGGGCCCTCACTTGAGATGTCTTAATGCTACATCCATAATTCCAAGGTCTCGTAGATATGAAATGTATGATATATAAAACATGAAAACGTTAACTAAATAACCCATAACTTCCCTAACATGAAAGTAATGAAATCAATGGAATGATCAATAGAGAATGGCTTATGAAATGTAATGAATATATGGTGTAATGAATGACTTGCTATAAGGATAGTCAAAGCTTGTCTAATGAAGTTTACAATAAGTAAAGGGCATAGCTAATAATGAATCTTCATGTCATGAAAATGAACAAAGCCAAATAAACTTGGCTTATAATGACTTCCTTTATTAGAAAATATCAAAGACAATAATGAATTCAAATATGCTTATCCAAAATGATTAACTAATGTATTTAGCCAATAAAGATTGGCTTATAAGGAATTCATGCCCAAAGTAAGCAAGATCATAAGCTTTAATGATATGCCCCAAGAACTATGCACATTATGCAATCAACTAAAGAATGAGTATAGTCAATGAGTATTGACTTATAAATATATTCATGCCCCAAATTATAGTTAAGTCATTTCCTAAATCTCTTGAATTACTTACTTGATTCATTGTGGGTATGGGACTACAATGAATCATTGCACTTGTAAGTAAAACATAGGACTAAAGGAATTATTGAACTACATAACAAGAAGAGGAAAAAGACTGAAAATAAAACTAAGTGTGGAAAAAAGGGGCTCTCGGGTTTGGAGGATCCAAAATTCAAATCTTCGCCCGAGTGGTTCTAAAATTATGTTGATGATACTAATGTCTTGTAATCATATAGAAAATGAGTTGTGTGCTTTGAATGAATTAAAATACATCATATTCATACCACAATTCACAACTAACGAATTAGGAAAGTCTAATGACTAGACTTTCCAGAAATGACATGTTGCTTAGGAAGAGCTTTCATTGATCATGCATAGCTTTATGTGTATGTGTGCATACACCCATACTTAGTACAAGTGGTGTACTAACCCCCTACTATTTAATATTTTTATAGGTGCAGGTCATAGGACAGGTTGACGACACTTGCAGCGGTTTGGACCTCAGCGTTTCTCTAAACCATTTGGTAGGTCCTCATGATTTTGAGGATGCTACAGATTTAGTCTAGCCTTAGTTTTAGACATAGCTAGTGGATGTTGTCCCTAGCGTTTCATTCGTACCTTTATTTCGAAGCTTTGTAATAAGGCCGTGTTTGGCAAACTATTTATGATATATTCATCTTCAGTTTCGAATTGATTCTTTATGTTAGATGGTTGTTCTCTTATGTTGAGCTTAGTGTATGATGTATCTAGTTAATAATTATATGAAGTCTATGTATACTTCATACATATAAAAAGTTTTAAATTTTCTGTAAATTTAACTAGATGAATGTGATGAATGCAAGATGAGGCTTGTCTGCAACCTTTGAGAGGTCAACGACTCCGGTTGCGATCCGGATTCCAGAATCTGGGTCGTGACAAACTTGGTATCAGATTATATTACCTAGGATTTAAAGCTCAACATAACCACATTACGTAGTTTCAAGCTTATGGTTGTGAAGCGCGCCACAATAATGACTTAGAGACTACGCGATGATAGGAAATTCTCCCTTCTTCTACTCTTTATCGTGCTATCTAGAGCTTTGACACTTTGTGTCATTATAAGTATCTAACTTCCTTCTTGTGTGAACGCGTAGAAGAATACACACAATACTAGGTGTATTAACATTTTTCGGCATCGCTCGAACTTGAAAATGCAATCGTTTTCTCCTCGGGACCAACTGACTTCTTTACTAAGGTCTTAACACACATCCAAGAATATGTTGGCCCAAAAAAGTTTGAATTCTAAATCACCAAAAATTCATGGACTATAGTACACGAAAATTGGTAAAATCTGATTTAGTTTGCCTAAGGACTCTTTAAACTTCAAAATACGCACGTTTGCGCCTTAAGACGAATTGATTCCATTACTAACATCTTAACAAATGTCCATAAGATATTTCAGATAAAAACAAGCCAAAATCCTAAATCACCAAAAACAATATGGACTGTATCAAACGAAAATTGGTAAAATCCAGTTTTACCTGCTTTGGAGCTCGTTTAAACCTAAAAATGTGTCTCTTTGCCCCTTAGGACCACTGGCTCAATTACTAAGGGCTTAACAGATTTCCATGAAGAGTTTTATCCAACAACAAGCCTGAATCACGAATCACAAAAATCCACGAATAATAGCATACAAAAAATGATAAAATTGGGTTTTACCTACTTTGAGACTCATTTGAATTTGAAAAATGCAATTGTTTGCCCCCAGGACATAGTAGATCCATTAATAGATGTTAACAGACGTCTATGAAAAATTTCATCTAAAATCAAGCCAAAATCCCGAATCACCATAAATCCGTGGACTATAACACACGAAAATTGGTAAAATTTTGTTTTAGTTTCTTTGAAGCTCGTTTGAAGTTAAAAATGCACCCATTTGGCCATCGAGACCAACTGGCTCCATTCCTAAGGTCTTCATAGATTTTCATTAAATATTTGCTAAAAAACAAGTCAAAATCCCGAATAACCAAAAACCCATGGACTATACCACACAAAATCGATAAAATTAGGTTTTACCTTATTTGGGGCTCGTTTGAACTTAAAAATACGCTCGTTTGCCCCTCGGGACCAACTGACTCCATTACTAATGTCACTGACTCCATTACTAATGTCATAACGAACTTCTATGAAAACTTTTGGCCAAATACAAGTCAGAATCCTAAATCATCAAAGATTCCATGGAATATAACACATGAAAATCGGTAAAATCTAGTTTTATCTGCTTTGAGATTCGTTTGAAACCTAAAATGCGTCTATTTGCCTCTCGGGACTTGCTCGCTCGATTATTAAGGTCTTAACGAAGTCAGTGAAAAAATTCAGCCAAAAACATGCCGGAATCCTGAATCACCAAAGATCCATGGACTATAACACACGAAAATCAGTAAAATTTTGTTTTACCAGCTTAGGGGCTCGTTTGAACTTGACAATGCGCCCATTTGACCCTTGGGTTAACCTAGATCTATTGTTAAGGTCTTAACGGACGTCCTAGACATATTTCAGCAAAAAAACAAGCCAAAATCCTGAATTACCAAAAATTCATGGAATATAACACATGAAAATCGGTCAAATCTAGATTTACCTGCTTTGGGCTAATTTTAACTTGAAATTGTGCCTATTTGCCCCTTGGGACAAACTGTATCCATTACTAAGGTCTTAGAAGATGTTCATTAAAAATTTCAACCAAAAGTAAGCGAGAATCCCGAATGACCAAAAATCCATGCACTATCACACGAAAATTGATAAAATTTGGCTTTACTATATTTGGGGATCATTTGAATTTGAAAATGCATCCGTTTTCCCCTCGAGACCAAATGACTCCATTACTAAGGTCTTAACGGATGTCAATAAATATTTCAGCCAAAAATAAGTCGGAATTCTGAATCACCAAAAATCCATGGACACGCTAATTGGTAAAATCTGGTTTTACCTGCTTTGGAACTCGTTCAAATTTTATAATGCGCCTGTTTTCCCCTCGGGGCCAACTGACTCATTTGTTAAGGTCTTAACGGACGTCCATGAGGAGTTTCAATAAAAAAAGTCAAAATCCAGAATGACCAAAATCCATGGACTACAACACACAAAAATTGGTAAAAATGGGTTTTACCATCTTTGGGGCTCGTTTTAATTTGAAAATGCACCCGTTTGCCCTATGGGGCCAACTGTATCCATTACTAAGTAGATTTCCGTACAAAATTTCAGCCAAAAAAGGCCATAATTCCGAATCACCAAAAATCCATGGACTATAGCACACGATAATTGGTAAAATTTAGTTTTACCATCTTTGGGACTCGTTTGAACTTTATAATGCATCTGTTTGCCCCTCACCAACTGATTCTACTACTAAGGTCTTAACGGGCATCCATAAAGTGTTTTAGCCAAAAATAAGTCGAAATCCCAAATCACCAAATATCCGTGAACTATAGCACACTAAAATCGATAAAATCTTGTTTTACCTGATTTTGTGCTCGTTTTAACTTGAAAATTTGCTCGTTTGCCCCTCGAAACTATCTGACTCCATTACTAAGGTCTTAATGAATGTCCATGAATATTTTTAACAAAAAACAAGCCGGAATCACAAATCAGCGAAAATCAATAGACATTAGCCCACGAAAATCGATAAAATATTTTTTTCTTTGCTATGGAGCTCGTTTGAATTTGAAAATGCACCCGTTTTCCCCTTAGGACAAACTATGTCCATTATTAAACTCTTAATGGACGTCCATAAAAAGTTTCGGCAAAAAAAAGTCAAAATACTGAATCACCAAAATTTCATGGACTATAACAATACAAATCGGTAAAATATGGTTAAAACTACTTTGGGGCTCGTTTTGACTTGAAAATACACCTGTTTGACCCTCGGGACTTACTCGCTCCATTACTAACGTTTTAACGGACGTTCATGAAACATTTCAACAAAAAATAAGCCAGAATCCTGAATCACAAAAAATCCATGGACTAGCACATGAAAATATGTATAATTTTATTTACGTACTTTGGAGCTGTTTTGAATTTGAAAATGCACTTGTTTTCCCCTCTTGACCAACTGGATCCATTAATAAGGTTTTAAAGTACGTTCATGAAAAATTTCGGCCAAAACAAGCCGGAGTCAGGAATCACCAAAAATCCATTGACTATAGCACACGAAAATCGGTAAAATATGGTTTTACCAATTTTTGGGCTCGTTTAGACTTATAAATGTGCCCATTTTTTAGATATGAATACATAAACTCGTTTTGTGTAGTAACTTACAAATCACACATGCGATATAAATTGTTGTAGGCAAATTCGATGCGAAGACCTTGGTTTAGATGACGGGGGCAAGTTAAATAAACCTATGACCTACCATTAGCTATATTAACTCAGTCACCTTTGCAATCGGTTCTATAAAAATTTGAGCACCCTTTCTCACTAAGCTAAGTTGAGCATTTTTTTTTTTAAATAATAATTTTGTTGTTAATTTACTTTCTCTAGATAGTAAACAAACCCAAAACATTTAAGATCAGTGGTCTATAATCATCGCTCTCATTTTTTTCAATACCTAATGCGAAAGGTGCAAGAGAATGTCACAATTGAAGTATTTTTCTACATCGACCGTTAATTTTTTCTCAAAGTAATTTAAAATTTACACAAATAATAACGGCATTCAAAGTTATAAAGCTATAACTAAAGGACATGAATTAAAACCAACGGACATAACTAAAGCGGATCCCACAATTTCGTAAAGTTGTACACTAATTAAATTGGAACGAAAAAACACTTTTTTTATTTTTTTTCCAAAAATACCCTTGGTGAAGAAGACACAAAATTTGACAAATCATGTGACACAGTTGGAAGAGTTATTGTTCACACTTTACATTTTGATTTGTCAGAAGATTCTAGTCTGTCATAACACGGTATACACACTTTTTTTTGTTTTCCCTCGATCTCTTTTTCTCATTTTTCTGTCACACATATAAGGCGTGTCTAAGTCACGTTTCTTTTACGATTTTGTACAATTTTATTCTATATATAAGTGTGTCTACTGCATTCAAATTATTCACACTCATTCGTCCTCATTGCTCTATTTTTACAGTTTGTAGGATTCAAAGTTTTTGATTTTTTTTTTTTTGTAGAAAAAAGATTTCTTTTTGGGTTAGTGTTGTTATTGTGAAAAAAGTTCAATTAGACTCATTTTTTTAGTTTGTATGGCCATTTGGAGAGCAAGTACATCTTCCCTTCTCTTGTAAGTATACTAGTTTAGTCCTATCAAACACTTTTCTTTTAAAATCTTTTGTAAACTCTGCTCTTTAATTTTTTTGTGGTTCACTCTTAAATTCTTGAACTTATGTCATCTGCAGCTTTAGAGAACTCAAGAGAGACACAAAAAAAAGACATTTTAGAGAATTGTTATCACTCTTGGATGTTGTTAGCAATTCCTGACTCATCTGCATCCTGACATTATCTTATTTATGGAGATGGAACTATGTTGGATTTAGTTCTCTAAAGTGTCAGAGCGACAAAATATCCTTACCAATGTGGATGATTCGAGTTCATGTGGATCAACATAGAAGGAGATATAAATCTTGAGAGGATGAGAGATCTCCTATCTAAGAGTAAGGCAGTATGCACTATTTGACACCCACATGGAATCAGATAAAACCGACTCACCATTGTGTTTCTCCAGTCATTTCAAAAGAAGTTTAAAGTTTCAGCTTGTTATCATAGCTCCATTGAGTTTGCTTCTTAACTAGGAAGCCGAGTTCCATAATTGGAAGTTGGACATTCCCTTCTACAATTTGAACAGTATAATTTATCTTCCCAAGAAGAAGAATCTACTGTTCTTGTCTTCAGATGGTTATCCCATGCAGGAAGAAAATATTCACACCTTATAAGTTTTGTGAAGCTGAAATCCTGCGATGAAAGTTAGTGTTTTGGAAATCAACTATGACTCGTTCAGGATCTCATAGGAGATGATGGAGAGGTAATGCCAAATAGATACGAGAAATACTTCTAAAATTAGCTGGTCTTCTAAAATCAGTGCTTTCTACACAAGGTTGTGCTCAATACGAGCAGTGTGCCCTTCTTCAAGTACCAATAGATCAGTAAATTTTGAAAGTATTTCTCTAGTCTCTTTGGCATAAACCTTTTCATCTTCTCCTGTGAGAATCCTGAACAAGTCATATCTGATTCCCAAGACACTCGTACTTTCTCCCAATATTTCAGCTTCACCATGCACATAAGGTGTGAATTTTTTTTTGCATGATCGGATAAATGGTAGAAGAAACCAACAATACCTTTATCTTATTTTAAGGAGAAGTCTTTGTTGTTCAAGTTGTGGAATGGAATATCCACCTCCCATTTCTGGAAGTCAACTTCCTAGTTATGAAGAAAATTTGATGGAGTGCTATGATTACTGGACGACATTGTGGGAACATTTTCAGAATTGACTAAAGAAACACTATGGTGAGTCGGGTTTTTGTGGTGGCAGGTGGGAGTGAGATAATGGATCCTCCCTTTTCTCTCAGATAGGGGCTCCCTCAGCCTCTCAAGATTTATATCTCTAGCTATGTGTTCCACAGAAACTCAATCTTCCATGTCAATGAGGATACATTGTCGCTTTGGAACTTTGGGGAACTAAATATCACACAGTTGCTTCTCCATAAATAGGAGAATCTTACGCTACATAACAATCACATACTTTGAAGCCGTTAACATCCAAGAGTGATGACGATTCTTCAAAGTATTATATGCGATTATTTTGGATTATATGCGATTCTTGTACGATTTTTTAGGTGTATTAACTTTTTTGGGCATCGCTCGAACTTGAAAATGCTATCGTTTTCTCCTCGGGACCTACTGACTTCTTTGCTAAGGTCTTAACACACATCCAAGAAATATGTCGGCCCTAAAAAGTTTGAATTCTAAATCACGAAAAATTCATGGACTATAGTACAAGAAAATTGGTAAAATCTAATTGAATTTGCCTAAGGACTCGCTTAAACTTCAAAATACGCATGTTTGTGCCTTAAGACGAATTGATTCTATTACTAACATCTTAACAAATGTCCATAAGATATTTCAGATAAAAACAAGCCAAAATCCTAAATCACCAAAAACAATATGGACTGTATCAAACGAAAATTGGTAAAATCCAGTTTTACCTGCTTTGGAGCTCGTTTAAACCTAAAAATGTGTCTCTTTGCCCCTTAGGACCACTGGGTCAATTACTAAGGGCTTAACAGATTTCCATGAAAATTTTTATCCAACAACAAGCCTGAATCACGAATCACAAAAATCCACGAATTATAGCATACAAAAAGTGATAAAATCGGGTTTTACCTACTTTGAAACTCATTTGAATTTGAAAAATGCAATTGTTTGCCCCCGGGACATACTAGATCCATTAATAGATGTTAACAGACGTCTATGAATAATTTCGTCTAAAATCAAGCTAAAATCCCGAATCACCATAAATCCGTGGACTATAACACACGAAAATTGGTAAAATCTTATTTTAGTTTCTTTGAAGCTCGTTTGAAGTTAAAAATGCACCCATTTGGCCATCGGGACCAACTGGCTCCATTCCTAAGGTCTTCATAGATTTTCATTAAATATTTTGCTAAAAAACAAGTCAGAATCCCAAATAACCAAAAACCCATGGACTATACCACACAAAAATCGATAAAAGTAGGTTTTACCTTATTTGGGGCTCGTTTGAACTTAAAAATATGCCTGTTTGCCCCTCGGGACCAACTGACTCCATTACTAATGTCATAACGAACTTCTATGAAAACTTTCAGCCAAATACAAGTCAAAATCCTAAATCATCAAAGATTCCATGGAATATAACACATGAAAATCGGTAAAATCTAGTTTTATCTGCTTTGAGATTCGTTTGAAACCTAGAATGCGTCTATTTGCCTCTCGGGACTTGCTCGCTTGATTATTAAGGTCTTAACGAAGTCCATGAAAAAATTCAGCTAAAAACATGCCGGAATCCTGAATCACCAAAGATCCATGGACCATAACACACGAAAATCAGTAAAATCTTGTTTTACCAGCTTAGGGGCTCGTTTGAACTTAAAAATGCGCCCATTTGACCCTTGGGATAACCTAGATCCATTATTAAGGTCTTAACGGACGTCCTTGACATATTTCAGCAAAAAACAAGCCAAAATCCTGAATTACCAAAAATTCATGGAATATAACACATGAAAATCGGTCAAATCTAGATTTACCTGCTTTGGGTTAATTTTAACTTGAAATTGTGCCTATTTGCCCCTTGGGACCAACTGGATCCATTACTAACGTCTTAACGGACGTTCATTAAAAATTTGGACCAAAAGCAAGCCAGAATCCCGAATGACCAAAAATCCATGCACTATCACACGAAAATTCATAAAATTTGGCTTTACCATATTTGGGGATCATTTGAATTTGAAAATGCATCCGTTTTCCCCTCGAGACCAAATGAATCCATTACTAAGGTCTTAACGGATGTCAATAAAATATTTCAGCCAAAAATAAGTCGGAATTCTGAATCACCAAAATACCATGGACTATAGCACAGGCTAATTGGTAAAATATGGTTTTACCTGCTTCATAACTCGTTCGAATTTTATAATGCGCCTGTTTTTCCCTCAGGGTCAACTGACACATTTTTTAAGGTCTTAACGGACGTCCATGAGGAGTTTCAATAAAAAAAGTCGAAATCCAGAATGAGCAAAATCCATGGACTACAACACACAAGAATTGGTAAAAATGGGTGTTACCATCTTTGGGGCTCGTTTTAATTTGAAAATGCACCCGTTTGCCCCATGGGGACAACTGGATCCATTACTAAGGTCTTAACGGATTTCCGTACAAAATTTCAGCCAAAAAAGGCCATAATTCCGGATCACCAAAAATCCATGGACTATAGCACACGATAATTGGTAAAATTTAGTTTTACCTTCTTTGGGACTCGTTTGAACTTTATAATGCATCTGTTTGCCCCTCACCAACTAAATCTACTACTAAGGTCTTAACGGGCATCCATAAAGTGTTTTAGCCAAAAATAAGTCGAAATCCCAAATCACCAAATATCCGTGAACTATAGCACACTAAAATCGATAAAATCTTGTTTTACCTGATTTTGTGCTCGTTTTAACTTGAAAATTTGCTCGTTTGCCCCACGAAATTTCTGACTCCATTACTAAGGTCTTAATGAATGTCCATGAAAAGTTTTGACAAAAAACAAGCCGGAATCCCAAATCAACGAAAATCAATAGACAATAGCACACGAAAATCGATACAATATTTTTTTAGTTTCTATGGAGCTCGTTTGAATTTGAAAATGCACCCGTTTTCCCTAAGGACAAACTATCTCCATTATTAAACTCTTAATGGACGTCCATAAAAAGTTTCGGCAAAAAAAAGTCGAAATCCTGAATCACCAAAATTTCATGGACTATAACAATACAAATCGGTAAAATATGGTTAAAACTACTTCGGGGTTCGTTTTGACTTGAAAATACAGCTATTTGACCCTCGAGACCTACTGGCTCCATTACTAAAGTTTTAACGGACGTTCATGTAAAATTTCAACAAAAAATAAGCCAGAATCCTGAATCACAAAAAATCCATGGACTAGCACATGAAAATATGTATAATTTTATTTATGTACTTTGGAGCTGTTTTGAATTTGAAAATGCACTTGTTTTCCCCTCTTGACCAACTGGATCCATTACTAAGGTTTTAAAGTACGTTCATGAAAAACTTCGGCCAAAACAAGTCGGAGTCACGAATCACCAAAAATCCATTGACTATAGCACACGAAAATCAGTAATATATGGTTTTACCATTTTTTGGGCTCGTATAAACTTAAAAATGTGCCCATTATTTAGATATGAATACATAAACTTGTTTTGTGTAGTAACTTACAAATCACACATGCGATATAAATTGTTGTAGGCAATTCGATGCGAAGAACTTGGTTTAGAAGACGGGGGCAAGTTAAATAAAGCTATGACCTACCATTCGCTATATTAACTCAGTCATCTTTGTAATCGGTTCTATGAAAATTTGAGCACCCTTTCTCACTAAGCTAAGTTGAGCATTTTTTTTAAAAATAATAATTTTGTTGTTAATTTACTTTCTCTAGATTGTATACAAACCCGAAACATTTCAGATCAGTGGTCTATAATCATCGCTCTCATTGTTTTCAATACCTAATGCGAAAGGCGCAAGAGAATGTCATAATTGAAGCATTTTTCTACATCGACCGTTAATTTTTTCTCAAAGTAATTAAAAATATACACAAATAATAACGGCATTCAAAGTTATGAAGTTATAACTAAAGGACATGAATTAAAACCAAGGGACGTAACTAAAGCGGATCCCACAATTTCGTAAAGTTGTACACTAATTAAATTGGAACGAAAAACACTTTTTTTATTTCTTTTTCCAAAAATACCCTTGGTGAAGAAGACACAAAATTTAATAATTCATGTGACACAGTTGGAAGAGTTATTATTCACATTTTACATTGTGATTTGTTAGAAGATTCTAGTCTGTCATAACACGGTATACACACTTTTTCTCTCACACATATAAGGCATGTCTAAGTCACGTTTCTTTTACGATGTTATTCAATTTCATTCTATATATAAGTGTGTCTATGCATTCAAATTATTCATACTCATTCGTCCTCATTGCTCTATTTTTACAGTTTGTAGGATTCAAAGTTTTTGATTCTTTTTTTTTTTGTAGAAAAAAGATTTCTTTTTGGGTTAGTGTTGTTATTGTGAAAAAAGTTCAATTAGACTCATTTTTTTAGTTTGTATGGCCATTTGGAGAGCAAGTACATCTTCCCTTCTCTTGTAAGTATAATAGTTTAGTTCATCAAACACTTTTATTTTAAAATCTTTAGTAAACTCTGCTCTTTAATTTTTTTATGGTTCACTCTGAAATTCTTGAACTTATGTCATCTGCAGCTTTAGAGAACTCAAGAGAGACACAAAAGAAAACATTTTAGAGAATTGTCATCACTCTTGGATGTTGTTAGCAATTCCTGACTCTTCTGTAACCCGAGATTATCTTATTTATGGAGATGGAACTATGTGGGATTTCGTTCTCTAAAGTGTCAGAGCGACAAAATATCCTTACCAATGTGGATGATTCGAGTTCATGTGGATCAACATAGAAGGAGATATAAATCTTGAGAGGATGAGAGATCCCCTATCTAAGAGTAAAGCAGTATGCATTATTTGACACCCACATGGAATCAGATAAAACTGACTCACCATTGTGTTTCTTCAGTCATTTCTGAAGAAGTTTAAAGTTTCAGCTTGTTATCATAGCTCCATTGAGTTTGCTTCTTAACTGGGAAGCCGAGTTCCATAATTCAAAGTTGGACATTCCCTTCTACAATTTGAACAATATAAATTTATCTTCCTAAGAAGAAGAAGCTACTGTTCTTGTCTTCAGATGTTTATCCCATGCAGGAAGAAAATATTCACACCTTATAAGTTTTGTGAAGCTGAAATCCTGGGATGAAAGTTAGTATTTTGGAAATCAACTATGACTCGTTCAGGATCTCATAGGAGATGATGGAGAGGTAATGCCAAATAGATACGAGAAATACTTCTAAAATTAGCTGGTCTTCTAAAATCAGTGCTTTCTACACAAGGTTGTGCTCAATACGAGCAGTGTGCCCTTCTTCAAGTACCAATATATCAGTAAATTTTAAAAGTATTTCTCTAGTCTCTTTGGCATAAACCTTTTCATCTTCTTCTGTGAGAATCCTGAACAAGTCATATCTGATTCCGAAGACACTCGTACTTTCCACCAATATTTCAGCTTCACCATACGCATAAGGTGTGAATTCTTTTTTGCATGATCAGATAAATGGTAGAACAAACCAACAATACCTTTATCTTATTTTAAGGAGAAGTCTTTGCTGTTCAAGTTGTGGAATGGAATATCCACCTCCCATTTCTGGAAGCCAACTTCCTAGTTATGAAGAATATTTGATGGATCTATGATTTACTGGATGACATTGTGGGAACATTTTCAGAATTGACTGAAGAAACACCATGGTGAGTCGGGTTTTTGTGGTGGCAGGTGGAAGTGAGATGATGCATCCTCCCTTTTCTCTCAGATAGGGGCTCCCTCAGCCTCTCAAGATTTATATCTCTAGCTATGTTGTTCCACAAAAACTCAAATCTTCCATGTCAATGAGGATACATTGTCGCTTTGGAACTTTGGGGAACTAAATATCACATAGTTGCTTCTCCATAAATAGGAGAATCTTACGCTACATAACAATCACATACTTTGAAGCCGTTAACATCCAAGAGTGATGACGATTCTTCAAAGTATTATATGCGATTATTTTGGATTATATGCGATTCTTGTACGATTTTTTAGGTGTATTAACTTTTTTGGGCATCGCTCGAACTTGAAAATGTAATCGTTTTTTCCTCGGGACCAACTGACTTCTTTACTAAGGTCTTAACACACATCCAAGAAATATGTCGGCCCAAAAAAGTTTGAATTCTAAATCACCAAAAATTCATGGACTAGTACATGAAAATTGGTAAAATCTAATTTAATTTGCCTAAGGACTCGTTTAAACTTCAAAATACGCACGTTTGTACCTTAAGACCAATTGATTCCATTACTAACATCTTAACAAATGTTCATAAGATATTTCAGATAAAAACAAGCCAAAATCCTCAATCACCAAAAACAATATGGACTGTATCAAACGAAAATTGGTAAAATCCAATTTTACCTGCTTTGGAGCTCGTTTAAACCTAAAAATGTGTCTCTTTGCCCCTTAGGACCACTGGCTCAATTACTAAGGGCTTAACAGATTTCAATGAAAAGTTTTATCCAACAACAAGCCTGAATCACGATTCACAAAAATCCACGAATTATAGCATACAAAAAATGATAAAATCTGGTTTTACCTACTTTGAGACTCATTTGAATTTGAAAAATGCAATTGTTTTCCCCCGGGACATACTAGATCCATTATGTTAACAGACGTCTATGAAAAATTTCATCTAAAATCAAGCCGAAATCCCGAATCACCATAAATCCGTGGACTATAACACACGAAAATAGGTAAAATCTTGTTTTGGTTTCTTTGAAGCTCGTTTGAAGTTAAAAATGCACACATTTGTCCATCGGGACCAACTGGCTCCATTCCTAATGTCTTCATAGACTTTCATTAAATATTTTGCTAAAAAACAAGTCAGAATACCGAATAACCAAAAACCCATGGACTATACCACGCAAAAATTGATAAAATTAGGTTTTACCTTATTTGGGGCTCGTTTGAACTTAAAAATACGCCCGTTTGCCCCTCGGGACCAACTGACTCCATTACTAATGTCATAACGAACTTCAATGAAAACTTTCGGCCAAATACAAGTCAAAATCCTAAATCATCAAAGATTCCATGGAATATAACACATGAAAATCGGTAAAATATAGTTTTATCTACTTTGAGATTCGTTTGAAACCTAAAATGCGTCTATTTGCCTCTCGGGACTTGCTCGCTCGATTATTAAGGTCTTAACGAAGTCCATGAAAAAATTCAGCCAAAAACATGCCGGAATCCTGAATCAACAAAGATCCATGGACTATAACACATGAAAATCAGTAAAACATTGTTTTACCAGCTTAGGGGCTCGTTTAAACTTGACAATGCGCCCATTTGACCCTTGGGATAACCTAGATCCATTATTAAGGTCGTAACGGACGTCCTTGACATATTTCAGCAAAAAGACAAGCCAAAATCCTGAATTACCAAAAATTCATGGAATATAACACATGAAAATCGGTCAAATCTAGATTTACCTACTTTGGGCTAATTTTAACTTGAAATTGTGCCTATTTTCCCCATGGGACCAACAGGATCCATTACTAACGTCGTAACGGACGTTCATTAAAAATTTCAACCAAAAGCAAGCCAGAATCCCGAATGACCAAAAATCCATGCACTACCACACGAAAATTTATAAAATGTGGCTTTACCATATTTGGGGATCATTTGAATTTGAAAATGCATCCGTTTTCCCCTCGAGACCAAATGAATCCATTACTAATGTCTTAACGAATGTCAATAAAATATTTCAGCCAAAAATAAGTCGGAATTCTGAATCACCAAAAATCCATGGACTATAGCACACGCTAATTGGTAAAATCTGGTTTTACCTGCTTTGGAACTCGTTCAAATTTTATAATGCGCATGTTTTCCCCTCGGGGCCAACTGACTCATTTGTTAAGGTCTTAACGGACGTCCATGAGGAGTTTCAATAAAAAAAGTCAAAATCCAGAATGACCAAAATCCATGGACTACAACACACAAAAATTGGTAAAAATGGGTTTTACCATCTTTGGGGCTCGTTTTAATTTGAAAATGCACCCGTTTGCCCTATGGGGCCAACTGTATCCATTACTAAGTAGATTTCCGTACAAAATTTCAGCCAAAAAAGGCCATAATTCCGAATCACCAAAAATCCATGGACTATAGCACACGATAATTGGTAAAATTTAGTTTTACCATCTTTGGGACTCGTTTGAACTTTATAATGCATCTGTTTGCCCCTCACCAACTGATTCTACTACTAAGGTCTTAACGGGCATCCATAAAGTGTTTTAGCCAAAAATAAGTCGAAATCCCAAATCACCAAATATCCGTGAACTATAGCACACTAAAATCGATAAAATCTTGTTTTACCTGATTTTGTGCTCGTTTTAACTTGAAAATTTGCTCGTTTGCCCCTCGAAACTATCTGACTCCATTACTAAGGTCTTAATGAATGTCCATGAATATTTTTAACAAAAAACAAGCCGGAATCCCAAATCAGCGAAAATCAATAGACATTAGCCCACGAAAATCGATAAAATATTTTTTTCTTTGCTATGGAGCTCGTTTGAATTTGAAAATGCACCCGTTTTCCCCTTAGGACAAACTATGCCCATTATTAAACTCTTAATGGATGTCCATAAAAAGTTTCGGCAAAAAAAAGTCAAAATACTGAATCACCAAAATTTCATGGACTATAACAATACAAATCGGTAAAATATGGTTAAAACTACTTTGGGGCTCGTTTTGACTTGAAAATACACCTGTTTGACCCTCGGGACTTACTGGCTCCATTACTAACGTTTTAACGGACGTTCATGAAACATTTCAACAAAAAATAAGCCAGAATCCTGAATCACAAAAAATCCATGGACTAGCACATGAAAATATGTATAATTTTATTTACGTACTTTGGAGCTGTTTTGAATTTGAAAATACACTTGTTTTCCCCTCTTGACCAACTGGATCCATTAATAAGGTTTTAAAGTACGTTCATGAAAAATTTCGGCCAAAACAAGCCGGAGTCAGGAATTACCAAAAATCCATTGACTATAGCACACGAAAATCGGTAAAATATGGTTTTACCAATTTTTGGGCTCGTTTAGACTTATAAATGTGCCCATTTTTTAGATATGAATACATAAACTCGTTTTGTGTAGTAACTTACAAATCACACATGCGATATAAATTGTTGTAGGCAAATTCGATGCGAAGACCTTGGTTTAGATGACGGGGGCAAGTTAAATAAACCTATGACCTACCATTAGCTATATTAACTCAGTCACCTTTGCAATCGGTTCTATAAAAATTTGAGCACCCTTTCTCACTAAGCTAAGTTGAGCATTTTTTTTTTAAAATAATAATTTTGTTGTTAATTTACTTTCTCTAGATAGTAAACAAACCCAAAACATTTAAGATCAGTGGTCTATAATCATCGCTCTCATTTTTTTCAATACCTAATGCGAAAGGTGCAAGAGAATGTCACAATTGAAGTATTTTTCTACATCGACCGTTAATTTTTTCTCAAAGTAATTTAAAATTTACACAAATAATAACGGCATTCAAAGTTATAAAGCTATAACTAAAGGACATGAATTAAATCCAACGGACATAACTAAAGCAGATCCCACAATTTCGTAAAGTTGTACACTAATTAAATTGGAACGAAAAAACACTTTTTTTATTTCTTTTTCCAAAAATACCCTTGGTGAAGAAGACACAAAATTTGACAAATCATGTGACACAGTTGGAAGAGTTATTGTTCACACTTTACATTTTGATTTGTCAGAAGATTCTAGTCTGTCATAACACGGTATACACACTTTTTTTTGTTTTCCCTCGATCTCTTTTTCTCATTTTTCTCTCACACATATAAGGCGTGTCTAAGTCACGTTTCTTTTACGATTTTGTACAATTTTATTCTATATATAAGTGTGTCTACTGCATTCAAATTATTCACACTCATTCGTCCTCATTGCTCTATTTTTACAGTTTGTAGGATTCAAAGTTTTTGATTTTTTTTTTTTTTGTAGAAAAAAGATTTCTTTTTGGGTTAGTGTTGTTATTGTGAAAAAGTTCAATTAGACTCATTCTTTTAGTTTGTATGGCCATTTGGAGAGCAAGTACATCTTCCCTTCTCTTGTAAGTATATTAGTTTAGTCCTATCAAACACTTTTCTTTTAAAATCTTTAGTAAACTCTGCTCTTTAATTTTTTTATGGTTCACTCTTAAATTCTTGAACTTATGTCATCTGTAGGCTTAGACAACACAAGAGAGACACAAAAGAAAATATTTTAAAGAATTGTCATCACTCTTGGATGTTGTTAGCAATTCCTCACTCCTCTGCAACCCGAGATTATCTTATTTATGGAGATGGAACAACGAGGGATTTAGTTCTCTAAAGTGTCAGAGCGACAAAATATCCTGACCAATGTGGATGATTCGAGTTTATGTGGATCAACATAGAAGGAGATAAAAATCTTGAGAGGATGAGAGATCCCCTATCTAAGAGTAAGGCAGTATGCATTATTTGACACCCACATGGAATCAAATAAAACCGACTCACCGTTGTGTTTCTTCAGTCATTTCTGAAGAAGTTTAAAGTTTCAGCTTGTTATCATAGCTCCATTGAGTTTGTTTCTTAACTGGGAAGCCGAGTTCCATAATGGGAAGTTGGACATTCCCTTCTACAATTTGAACAGTATAAATTTATCTTCCCAAGAAGAAGAAGCTACTGTTCTTGTCTTCAGATGTTTATCCCATGCAGGAAGAAAATATTCACACCTTATAAGTTTTGTGAAGCTGAAATCCTGGGATGAAAGTTAGTGTTTTGGAAATCAACTATGACTCGTTCAGGATCTCATAGGAGATGATGGAGAGGTAATGCCAAATAGATACGAGAAATACTTCTAAAATTAGCTGGTCGTCTAAAATCAGTGCTTTCTACACAAGGTTGTGCTCAATACAAGCAGTGTTCCCTTCTTCAAGTACCAATATATCAGTAAATTTTAAAAGTATTTCTCTAGTCTCTTTGGCATAAACCTTTTCATCTTCTCCTGTGAGAATCCTGAACAAGTCATATCTGATTCCCAAGACACTCGTACTTTCCCCCAATATTTCAGCTTCACCATGCGCATAAGGTGTGAAATCTTTTGCATGATCGGATAAATGGTAGAACAAACCAACAATACCTTTATCTTATTTTAAGGAGAAGTCTTTGTTGTTCAAGTTGTGGAATGGAATATCCACCTCCCATTTCTGGAAGTCAACTTCCTAGTTATGAAGAATATTTGATGGAGCTATGATTACTGGACGACATTGTGGGAACATTTTCAGAATTGACTGAAGAAACACTATGGTGAGTCGGGTTTTTGTGGTGGCAGGTGGGAGTGAGATGATGCATCCTCCCTTTTCTCTCAGATAGGGGCTCCCTCAGCCTCTCAAGATTTATATCTCTAGCTATGTTGTTCCACAGAAACTCAAATCTTCCATGTCAATGAGGATACATTGTCTCTTTGGAACTTTGGGGAACTAAATATCACACAGTTGCTTCTCCATAAATAGGAGAATCTTACGCTACATAACAATCACATACTTTGACGCCGTTAACATCCAAGAGTGATGACGATTCTTCAAAGTATTATATGCGATTATTTTGGATTATATGCGATTCTTGTATGATTTTTTAGGTGTATTAACTTTTTTGGGCATCGCTCGAACTTGAAAATGCATTCGTTTTCTCCTCGGGACCAACTGACTTCTTTACTAAGGTCTTAACACACATCCAAGAAATATGTCGGCCCAAAAAAGTTTGAATTCTAAATCACCAAAAATTCATGGACTATAGTACACGAAAATTGGTAAAATCTAATTTAATTTGCCTAAGGACTCGTTTAAACTTCAAAATACGCACGTTTGTGCCTTAAGACGATTGATTCCATTACTAATGTCATAACGAACTTCTATGAAAACTTTCGGCCAAATACAAGTCAAAATCCTAAATCATCAAAGATTCCATGGAATATAACACATGAAAATCGGTAAAATCTAGTTTTATCTGCTTTGAGAGTCATTTGAAATCTAAAATGCGTCTATTTGCCTCTCGGGACTTGCTCGCTTGATTTTTAAGGCCTTAACAAACGTCCATGAAAAAATTCAGCCAAAAACATGCCGGACTCCTGAATCACCAAAGATCCATGGACTATAACACACGAAAATCTATAAAATCTTGTTTTACCAGCTTAGGGGCTTGTTTGAACTTGACAATGCGCCCATTTGACCCTTGGAATAACCTAGAGCCATTATTAAGGTCTTAACGGACGTCCTTGACATATTTCAGCAAAAATGTCACGACTGGAATCTAGACCCAGACGAGACCGGCGTCGTTGACCTCTCAGAGGTCGCAGACAAGCCTACTTACGTTATTCATATTTCACTTAGGTTAATTTTAGCGGAAAATTTGAAACTTTTTTTTTGTTCCTTAACATATTTGTTAAACATTCTTAACATTCCATAATAGTTCATCATCAACCATCTAACATTAAGAGATAAGCAACTGAAAGAAATAGATCAGTAAATATTAAGTGTATAATTGCCAAAATGGCACCAATACAAAGTCTGAATAAAAACAGGAAAGAAACGGTAGTGGAATATGCTCCACTAGCTCAACTCTAAAACTAAGCTAGAATGTATAACAGTAGCATCCTCGAAAGCATGAGGACCTACCAAACTCCGGATGAATGCTGACGTCCGGATAGCTGGAACAATGATCTTGTAGCTCTATCGCCCACATGTGCCTGCACCTAAAATAGTATAGATGTATAGGGTTAGTACACACTTGTACTAAGTATGGGTATATGCAAGCACACACCACGGACATGCATGAGAAAGAATAGCTCTTTCCTAACAACATGATTTTTGGAAGTCAAGTCAGTGGACTTGCCAAATTGAGATTAGGAAAGTTAGTGAACTTTCCAAATTGGGTTAGGAAGGTCATGCCATGAGAGTAACATGCATCATTATAAATATCGTATTGCACACAGCACATAACATCTTCATATAGCACATATCATAGCACATAACATGTAACACATAGCTTCTTCCATATCATTCATTCATATGCCATGAGACCTTGGAATCATGGACTTGACATTAAGACTATCCAAAATTAGGGCTTAACATATGGGACCTCAACTAGGGAGTCTTCATTAGAAAACACAGAGTCTGCTTCATTCATTCATACGTACTTCATTTTATTTCGTTCATAGGCTAGTGTGAACACCAGCTATACCTAAGATGTAGTTTAAGACTTTCATTGGGTTTGCTGTGCAATGATCAAGAATAACCTAGTGTCATTACTTGAGTCTAGCTTACCTCTTGATTATCCTATCCTAACATCTTTGGTATCGTTCATTTCATTATGTACATCATTTGAGGCTGGCCTCATTCATTCATTGGGAACTTTAACTTTAACCGACATAGATCATGTGAGCATCATGAAATCCAGTGTCTCTCCCACACCGAAAAGAGGTGGAATCACCGGCCAAAGTGACCCAATAACATGCTAGCGTACATGGGAATTTAACCCCGTCAGATCCCTATATTGGCAGTATAGGTTCGAAGACTAGGAGATATAAGGAGACCCATACCCGGCAAGCCGGACAGTCTCATATTATGAGAGTTACGTGAACCTCCGCCCTTCCCAAAAGAAGGCATCACCGCTCATAGCTAGCCTATCGGTGCTCAGTATAAAGTTCCATTACGTTCAACTCATACGTCATGAAAGTTGACTTCTTGTATGAGGACAGTATATCTCATTAGATAATTTCTCATCTCATCATTAGTATTAAGTGTGTTAAGCTCAATACTTCCATTAGAGTGTTCATAGAGACTGGTCTCTTCAATATTATCTTACACTCTCGTTGGTGAGTACGTATTTGGTAACATTTATTTAGGCTCATTTGAGATTGCTCTCATCATATTCATTAGCCTCATGTCATGTTGTCACCACATTCTTCATTATTAGCACCTTTGCTTTTCATAGTTACTCACTTCTTATTACGTGAATGTTTATTTCATCATTTCATAGTTTATCTCATCACATGCCAATGCACTTGACCACTTAGTGTATCTTACACTCATACTTAACCCTCCTAGGGTTCATCGTTTCATTACATACATCTTAGGTTCACTTATTTTTGAACGTATGTTAGACTTATGTGTCTATACATATAAACCATGGGGTTTCATTCGTAGTTTGCTAAGTGATTCTTACTTTCCTAAGATTATGTAGTACAAGACTTTTGTATCTTATATATATGCCAAGATCTTAATTTTTTCGATCTACGTAGATGGCATTATTCTTGGACATTTTACTCACGTATCACTTATGCATCAATACGGAAATTTGGGCAAGGGAACCCAAATCTTGAATCACTTGGATATCATTTATATTTTTCATTAATTTTATTTCTAATATTCATAATATAAGAATTCTAAATTAAAACTCAACATTTACATTTAAGGATTAATTTTCCACTTTAATTGCACTCTTATTTAACCGAATGGTTGGGGGTTCGAGCCCCCACAACCCCTTTGATTTTTAGAGTTAAATTCGCTACAATTGGGAGGTTGTGGGTTCGAACCCCCACAGCCCCCTTATTTTTGTAGTTAATTTCGCTGAGGAGGCTGTGAGGTGGTGGGTTCGAATCCCCACAGCCCCTCTATTTTATTTCAATTAAATGGGGCGAGTGGCAGTGAGGTTGTGGGATCGAATCCCCACAGCCTCACTTTATTTCCTTTTATTTTTCGCTTCTCCCTGAGGTAGTGGGTTCGATCCCCACGACTCGCATTTTCTTTTTCCTTACTTCTTCTCGCGCGTACTGGGAGGTCGTGGGTTCGAATCCCACGCCTCCCATTTAATTGTTTAATTTATTTCTCTCCTTCTCCTCCCCAGAGGTCGCGAGTTCGAGTCCCCCAGCCCCCTCTTATTTTTCTTTTCTTTTCGCGAAAGCAGGAGCTGGGTCGTGAGTTCGATTCCCCCAGCCCCCTTTATTTTTCTTTTCTTTTTTTGCAAAAACAGGAGCTGGGTCGCGAGTTCGATTCCCCCAGCCCCCCTTTTATTTTTCATTTTTTTTCTTTTTCTCTTTCGCAAATGCACAGCTGGGTCGCGAAATCAGTAGCTAAGGGGTTCGATTCCCCTTAGCTTCTTCACGTTTTTCCCCTTTTTTTTTCATCTTCATTCACAGGTGAGGTCTTGGGTTCGATTCCATTGACTTCACTTATTTTATTTTACTTTAAAAACCCAAAATTTGACACTCTTGAATGGTACAAAAATCTGGAAATTTTAGTCCTTCTCCAACCATTTTTAGGTGCATTTTTTTCATAAGTTTAGATAGCTATAAGATGGTTATTCAATTCACTATACTCCATTATAATGAACATCACATTGTACACCCATTACACACCTAAAATACACAACAAATACACAACTTATACACCCCAAAACAGTGACTAAAACACTGCCCTATACACGCCTATACATCAACCTTTCCGATCATATTTTGATGATCATTATCGTGATTTCCCGCACATAAACACGTTTGCATTTAATTTAAAAACATCATTCATGCTTAAATCTAGCAGCACAACATACTCATCCTACAAATTCGTTTGGGAGCTAAGGACAAGGACATACGAAGGGGAACAACCTTAGTTTCAAGAGTTTAAGAAACGTTCGAAAGAAAGTACTCTTGGAGAAAGAATTCCAGGAGAGAAACCCATACCTTTTGACGTTGTTCAAGCTTGAAGTTGCTGCCCGGAAACTCCTCTTACCACGCCCAATTTCACCTAAAGTTCCACCACCAACTCGACGGAAATCTCTCTTGCCTTAACGCTTTTGATTTTCCTTGCTTTTTCTTAAAACTTTTTGTGAGTTTTTCTTTCAAGTGTGAAGAACAATTTTTTATTGAATTGTTTATGAGCTTTTTAGGTAGTCAGAGCGTGAGAGAAGGAGAGTTGGGATCGTGGGAGAGAGTTGAGAAACATGAGGGAGAGTGAGTTATTAGGATTAGGAGACTAAATTCAAGACTTAGTCAAAGTAGAATTTAATTAACTTAATAAAAAATCTGATTTATTTTAATTAATACATGAAAGGACCATTTTACCCTTAATGAATAGATTTTAATTGATGATTAAATCATCAATTTCTTGTTCCTAGTGGGGTTCGAACCCGAGTGGCAACCCATTTGCGAAATGGGTCACTCCGGGTCGCCCCAAATTCGAAAAAGTATTTTAATTAAATTTATTAATTAATTTATTAATTTCTCAGGGTAATTACAATATTACACGTGGCCTGGAAATGACCATTTTACCCCTGGACCCTCAAAACTTAAAATTTCTTCTTTTAAGTCCGATAAAGACTCCTTCGGTTAAATCTTAGTTTTCAAGAGCCTTACTTGGTTGGTTCCAACCTTTCCAAGCCCAACTAACTCCCTAAGTCAGTTGACTTGGTCGTAATAAGGGTTATAAGGTCTGGTTCTATGCGTATTAATCCGTGTGAACCTTGGTTTAATCGCAAGCATTCTTGACACCCTAAGTCTTGATCTTATTCATTTTTAGGGTTGTTACAAAAAAACAAGCCAAAATCCTGAATTACCAAAAACAAGCCGGAATCCAAATCAGCGAAAATCAATAGACAATAGCACACGAAAATCGATACAATATTTTTTAGTTGCTTTGGAGCTCGTTTGAATTTGAAAATGCACCCGTTTTCCCCTTGGGACAAACTATCTCCATTATTAAACTCTTAATGGACGTCCATAAAAAGTTTCGGCAAAAAAAAGTCGAAATCCTGAATCACCAAAATTTCATGTACTATAACAATACAAATCGGTAAAATACGGTTAAAACTACTTTGGGCCTCGTTTTGACTTGAAAATACACCTGTTTGTCACTCGGGACCTACTGGCTTCATTACTAACGTTTTAACGGACGTTCATGAAAAATTTTGACAAAAAACAAGCCAGAATCCTGAATCACAAAAATCCATGGAGTAGCACATGAAAATATGTATAATTGTATTTACGTAGTTTGGAGCTGTTTTGAATTTGAAAATGCACTTGTTTTCCTCTCTTGACCAACTGGATCCATTACTAAGGTTTTAAAGTAGGTTCATGAAAAATTTTGGCTAAAACAAGCCGGAGTCACGAATCACCAAAATCCATGGACTATAGCACATGAAAATCGGTAAAATGTGGTTTTACCTTATTTGGGTCTCGTTTAAACTTAAAAATGTACCCATTATTTAAATATGAATACATAAACTCGTTTTGTGTTGTAACTTACAAATCACACATGCGATATAAATTGTTGTAGGCAAATTCGATGCGAAGAACTTTGTTTAGAAGACAGGGGTAATTTAAATAAACCTATGACCTATCATTCGCTATATTAACTCAGTCACCTTTGTAATCGGTTCTATGAAAATTTGAGCACCCTTTCTCACTAAGCTAAGTTGAGCATTTTTCTTTAAAATAATAATTTTGTTGTTAATTTACTTTCTCTAGATTGTGAATAAACCCGAAACATTTCAGATCAGTGGTCTATAATCATCGCTCTCATTTTTTTCAATACCTAATGCGAAAGGCGCAAGAGAATGTCATAATTGAAGTATTTTTCTTGGTCTACAGTTAATTTTTTCTCAAAGTAATTAAAAATTTACACAAATATTAACGACACTCAAAGTAATAAAGCTATAACTAAAGGACATGAATTAAAACCAAGGGACGTAGCTAAAGCGGATCCCACAATTTTGAAAAGTTGTACAGTAATTAAATTGGAACGAAAAAACATTTTTTTATTTCTTTTTCCAAAAATACCCTTGTTGAAGAAGACACAAAATTTGACAAATCATGTGACACAATTTGGAAGAGTTATTGTTCATTTTTACATCCTGATTTATCAGAAGATTCTAGTCTGTCACAACACCGTATACACACTTTTTTTTGTTTTCCCTCGATCTCTTTTTCTCATTTTTCTCTCATGCATATAAGGCGTGTATAAGTCACGTTTCTTTTATGATGATATTCAATTTCATTCTATATATAAGTGTCTCCATGCATTCAAATTATTCATACTCATTCATCCTCATTGCTCTATTTTTACAGTTTGTAGGATTCAAAGTTTTTGATTCTTTTTTTTTCTTCAGAAAAAGCTTTTCTTATTGGGTTAGTGTTGTTATTGTGAAAAAGTTCAATTAGACTCATTTTTTTAATTTTTATGGCCATTTGGAGAGGAAGTACATCTTCCCTTCTCTTGTAAGTATACTAGTTTTGTCCTATCAACCACTTTTGTTTTAAAAATTTTAGTAAACTCTGCTCTTTAATTTATTTATGGTTCACTCTTAAATTCTTGAACTTATGTCATCTGCAGGCTTAGAGAACTCAAGAGAGTCACAAAAGAAAACATTTTAGAGAATTGTCATCACTCTTGCATGCTGTTAGCAATTCCTCAATCTTCTGCATCCGGGGATTCTCTTATTTATGGAGATGGAACCATGTGGGATTTAGTTCTCTAAAGTGTCAGAGCGACAAAATATCCTGACCAATGTTGATGATTCGAGTTCATGTGGATCAACATAGAAGGAGATATAAATCTTGAGAGGGGGAGAGATCCCCTATCTAAGAGTAAGGCAGTATGCATTATTTGACACCCACATAGAATCAGATAAAACTGACTCACCATTGTGTTTCTTCAGTCATTTCTGAAGAATTTTAAAGTGTCAGCTTGTTATTATAGCTCTATTGAGTTCCCTTTTTAACTGGGAAGCCGAGTTCCATAATTGGAAGTTGGACATTCCCTTCTACAATTTGAACAGTATAAATGTATCTTTGCAAGAAGAACAAGCTATTGTTCTTGTCTTCAGATGTTTATCCCATGCAGGAAGAAAATATTCACACCTTATAAGTTTTGTGAAGATAAAATCCTGGGATGAAAGTTAGTGTTTTGGAAATCAACTATGATTCATTCAGAATCTCATAGGAGATGATGGAGAGATAATGCCAAACAGATAAAAGAAATACTTCTAAAATTAGCTGGTCTTCTAAAATCAGTGCTTTCCACACAAGGTTGTGCTCAATACGAGCAGTGTGACCTTATTCAAGTACCAATAGATCAGTAAATTTTAAAAGTATTTCTCTAGTCTCTTTGGCATAACCCTTTTCATCTTCTCATGTGAGAATCCTGAACAAGTCATATCTGATTCCCAAGACACTCTTTCTTTTTCCCAATATTTCAGCTTCACCATGCGCATAAGCTGTGAATTCTTTTTTGCATGATCGGATAAATGGTAGAAGAAACCAATAATACTTTTATCTTATTTTAAGGAGAAGTCTTTGTTGTTCAAGTTGTGGAAGGGAATGTCCACCTCCCATTTCTGGAAGTCGACTTCCTAGTTATGAAGCAAATTTGATGGAGCTATGATTACTGGACGACATTGTGGGAATATTTTCAAAATTGACTGAAGAAACACTATGGTGAGTCGGGTTTTTGTGGTGGCACGTGGGTGTGAGATGATGCATCCTCACTTTCTCTTAGATAGGGTCTCCCTCAGCCTCTCAAGATTTATATCTCTAGCTATGTTGTTCCACATAAACTCAAATCTTCCATGTCGATGAGGATATATTGTCGCTTTGGCACTTTGGGGAACTATATACCACACTTTTCCTTCTTTATAAATAGGAGAATCTTACGCTGCAAAACAATCACATGCATTGAAGTCGTTAACATACAAGAGTGATGATGATTTTTCAAAGTATTTTATGCAATTCTTTTGGATTATATGCGATTTTTTGTACGATTTTTAGGTGTATTACTTTTTTAGACTCGTTTGAACTTGAAAATGCACTCATTTTTCCCTCGGGACCAATTGACTTCTTTACTAAGGTCTTAATAGACGTCCATAAAATATTTCGGCCCCAAAAAAGCTTGAATTCCAAATCACACAAAATTCATGGACTATAATACACGAAAAATGGTAAAATCTTATTTGATCTATCTTGGGGCTTGTTTAAAATTCAAAATGTGTACGTTTGTGCCTCAGCACAAATTAACTCTATTACTAAAATCTTAAAAAAAGTCCATGAGAGATTTCAGACAAAAACAAGCCGAAATCCTAAATCACCAAAAACTCTATGGACTGTATCACACAAAAAATTGGTAAAATCTGGTTTTACCATCTTTGGAGCTCGTTTAAACCTAAAAATGTGTGTCTTTGCCTCTTAGGACCACTGGCTCAATTACTAAGGTCTTAACAGATTTCCATGAAAAGTTTTATCCAACAACAAGCCTGAATCCCGAATCACCAAAAATCAACAAATTGTAGCCCCAAAAAATGATAAAATTGGGTTTTACCTACTTTGAGACTTAATTGAATTTGAAAAATGCAATTGTTCGCCCCCGGGACCTACTAGATCCATTACTAGATATTAACAGACGTCTATGAAAATTTTTGTCTAGAATCAAGCAAAAATCTCGAATCACCATAAATCCATGGACGGTAACACACAAAAATTTGTAAAATCTAGTTTAGTTGCTTTCAAGCTCGTTTGAAGTTAAAAATGCACCCATTTGTCCATCGGGACCAACTGGCTCCATTCCAAAGGTCTTAACAGATTTTCATAAAATATTTTGCTCAAAAACAAGTCAGAATCCCGAATCATCAAAAATTCATGGACTATGACACACAAAAATTAATAAAACCATGTTTTACCTTATTTGAGGCTCGTTCGAACTTAAAAATACGCTTGTTTGCCCCTCGGGACCAACTGACTCCATTACTAATGTCTTAACGAACTTCTATGAAAACTTTCGACCAAATACAAGTCAAAATCCTAAATCATCAAAGATTCCATGGAATATAGCACATGAAAATTGATAAAATCTAGTTTTATCTGCTTTGGGATTCGTTTGAAACCTAAAATTTATCTATTTGCCTCTCAGGACTTGCTCGCTCGATTATTAAGGTCTTAACGAACGTCCACAAAAACATTCAGCCAAAAAACATGCCAGAATCTTGAATAACCAAAAATCCATGAACTATAACACACGAAAATCAGTAAAATCTTGTTTTACCAGCTTTGGGGCTCGTTTGAACTTGACAATGCACCCATTTGACCCTTGGGACAACCTAGATACATTATTAAGGTCTTAACGGACGTCCTTGACAAATTTCAGCAAAAAACAAGCCAAAATCCTGAATTACCAAAAATTCATGGAATATAGCATATGAAAATCGGTCAAATCTAGATTTACCTGGTTTGGGCTAATTTTAACTTGAAATTGTGCCTATTTGCCCCTTGGGACAAACTGGATCCAATACTAAGGTCTTAACGAACGTCCATTAAAAATTTCGACCAAAAGCAAGCCAGAATCCCGAATGACCAAAAATCCAAGCACTATCACGCAAAAATTGTTAGATTTTGGCTTTACCATATTTGGGGATCATTAGAATTTGAAAATGCATTTGTTTTCCCCTCGGGACCAACTGTCTCCATTACTAACTAAAGCGGATCCCACAATTTCATAAAGTTGTGCACTATAAATTGGAACGAAAAAACACACTTTTAGTTCTTTTTCAAAAAATACCCTGTTGAAGAAGACACAAAATTTGGGAATTCATGTGACAGTTGGAAGAGTTATTGTTCACACTTATGTCATCTGCAGGCTTAGAGAACTCAAGAGAGGCACAAAAGAAAACATTTTAGAGAATTGTCATCACTCTTTGATGTTGTAAGCAATTCCTCAATCTTCTGCAACCCGGGATTCTCTTATTTATGGAGATGAAACTATGTGGGGTTTAGTTCTCAAAAGTGTCAGAGCGACTAAATATCCTGAATAATGTGGATGATTGGAGTTCATGTAGATCAACATAGCAGGAGCTATAAATCTTGAGTGGGTGAGAGAGCCCCTATCTGAGAGTACGACAGGATGCATTATTTGACACCCACATGGAATCAGATAAAACCGACTCACCATTGTGTTTCTTTAGTCATTTCTGAAGAAGTTTAAAGTGTCAGCTTGTTATCATAGCTCTATTGAGTTTGCTTCTTAACTGGGAAACCGAGTTCCATAATTGGAAGTTGGACATACCCTTCTACAATTTGAACAGTATAAATTTATCTTCCCAAGAAGAAAAAGCTACTGTTCTTGTCTCCAGATGCTTAACCCTGACACGAAGAAAATATTCACACCTTATAAGTTTTGTGAAGCTGAAAGCCTGGGATGAAAGTTAGTGTTTTTGAAATCAACTATGACTCGTTCATGATCTCATAGGAGATGGGTGAAAGGTAATACCAAACAGATACGAGAAATACTACTAAAATTAGCTGGTCTTCTAAAATCAATGCTTTCCACACAAGGTTGTACTTATTACGAGCATTGTGCCCTTTTTCAAGTACCAATAGATCGGAAATTTTTAAAAGTATTTTTTTAAACTCTCTGGCATAACCCTTTTTATCTTCTCCTCTGAGAATCCTGAACAAGTCATATCTGATTCCCAAGACACTCTTACTTTCCCCCAATATTTCAGCTTCACCATGCGCATAAGGTGTGAATTCTTTTTTGCATGATCGGATAAATGGTAGAAGACACCAACAAAACCTTCATCTTATTTTAAGGAGAAGTCTTTGTTGTTCAAGTTGTGGAAGGGAATGTCCACCACCCATTTCTGGAAGTCACTTCCTAGTTATGAAGCAAATTTGATAGAGCTATGATTACTGGACGACATTGTGGGAACATTTTCAAATTTCACTGAAGAAACACTATGTTGAGTCGGGTTTTTGTGGTGGCACGTGGGTGTGAGATGGTGCATCCTCCCTTTCTCTTAGATAGGGGCTCCCTCAGCCTTTTAAGATTTATATCTCTAGCTATGTTGTTCCACATAAACTCAAAACTTCCACGCCGATGAGGATATATTTTCTCTTTGGCACTTTGGGGAGCTAAATACCACAGTTCCTTCTTTATAAATAGGAGAATCTTACACTACAGAACAATCACATACTTTGAAGCCGTTAACTTACAAGAGTGATGACGATTCTGCAAAGTATTTTATGCGATTCTTTTGGATTATATGCGATTCTTGTACGATTTTTTAGGTGTATTAATTTTTTTGGGACTCGTTTGAACTTGAAAATACACTCGTTTTCCCCTCTGGACCTATTGACTTCTTTATTAATGTCTTAATAGACGTCCATAAAATATTTCTACCCCAGAAAAGCTTGAATTCTAAATCACACAAAATTCATGGACTATAGTACACGAAAAATGATAAAATCTGATTTAATCTGTCTTAGGGCTTGTTTAAACTTCAAAATGCACACGTTTGTGCCTCAGCACAAATTAACTCCATTACTACATATTAAAAAACGTCCATGAGAGATTTCAGACAAAAACAAGCTAAAATCCTAAAATCACCAAAAACCTCTATGGAATGTATCACACAAAAATTGGTAAAATCTGGTTTTACCTGCTTTGGAGCTCGTTTAAACCTAAAAATATGTGTCTGCCCCTTAGGACCACTGACTCAATTACTAAGGTCTTAACAGATTTCCATGAAAAGTTTTATCTAACAACAAGCCTGAATCCCGAATCACCAAATATCAATGAATTATAGCACACAAAAAATGGTAAAATCGGGTTTACCTACTTTAAGACTCATTTGAATTTGAAAAATGCAATTGTTTGCCCCCAGGACCTACTAGATCCATTATAGATATTAACAGACGTCTATGAAAAATTTCATCTAAAATCAAGACAAAATCCCAAATCACCATAAATCCATGGACTATAACACACAAAAATCGGTAAAATCTAGTTTTAGTGGCTTTGAAGCTCGTTTGAAGTTAAAAATGGACCCATTCGGTCATCGTTATCAACTGGCTCCATTCATGATGTCTTAAGAGATGTCCATAAACTATTTCGCTAAAAAAACAAATCAAAATCCCGAATAACCAAAAATCCATGGACTATACCACACAAAAATAGATAAAATTAGGTTTTACCTTATTCGGGGCTCGTTTGAACTTCAAAATGCGCCCATTTGCCCCTCGGGACCAACTGACTCCATTACTAATGTCTTAACGAATGTCTATGAAAACTTTCGGCCAAATACAAGTCAAAATCCTAAATCATCAAAGAATTCATGGTATATAGCACATGAAAATCGGTAATATCTAGCTTTATCTGCTCTGAGATTTGTTTGAAACTGAAACTGCGCCTGTTTGCCTCTCAAGACTTGCTCGCTCGATTATTAAGGTCTTAACTAATGTCCATGAAAATTTTCAGCCAAAACAATCTGGAATCTTGAATTACCAAAAATCTATGGACTATAATACACGAAAAGGAGTAAAATCTTATTTTACCAACTTTCGGGATCATTTTAACTTGAAAATGCGCCTATTTAACCCTTGGGACAACCTGGATCCATTATTAAGATCTTAACGGACGTCTTTGACAAATTTTAGCAAAAAACAAGACGAAATCCTGAACTACCAAAAATTCATGGACTACATAGCACATGAAAATCGGTCAAATCTAGATTTACTTGCTTTGGGGCTTATTTTAAGTTGAAAATGTGCCTATTTGACCCTCGGGACCAACTTGATCCATTACTAATGTCTTAATGGACGTCCATGAAATTTTTTGACAAAAATCAAACCGGCATCCCGAATGACCAAAAATCCATGCACTATGACACAAAAATTGATAAAATTTGTCTTTAACATCTTTGGGGATTGTTTAAATTTGCAAATGCACCTGTTTTACCCTCGGGATCAACTAACTCCATTACTAAGGTCTTAATGGATGTCCATAAGAAATTTCAGCCAAAAATAAGTCGGAATTCTGAATCACCAAAAATTCATGGACTATAGCACACGCTAATTGGTAAATCTGGTTTTACCTTCTTTGGAACTTGTTCGAATTTTATAATGCCCCTGTTATCCCCTCGGGGCCAACTGACTCCATTACTTAGTTCCTAATGGGCGTCCACGAAGAGTTTCATCCAATAATAAGTCGAAGTCCCGAATGACCAAAATTCATGTAATACAACACACACAAATTTGTAAAAACTGGTTTTACCATCTTTGGGGCTTGTTTTAATTTGAAAATACACTTGTTTGACCCATGAGGCCAACTGGCTCCATTACTAAGGTCTTAATGGATGTCCATACAAAATTTCAGCCAAAAACAAGCCATAATTCCGAATCACCAAAAATCCATGGACTATAGCACACGATAATTGGTAAAATTTAGTTTTATCTACTATGGGACTCGTTTGAACTTTATAATGCGCATGTTTGCCCGTCACCAACTGATTCTATTACTAAGGTCTTCTCATGCATCCATAAAGTGTTTTAGCCAAAAATAAGTCGAAATCCCGAGTCACAAAATATCCGTGGACTATAGCACACAAAAATAGATAAAATTTTATTTTACCTGATTTTGTGCTCGTTTTGTCTTGAAAATTTGCTCGTTTGCCCCTCGAAACTATCTGACTCCATTACTTGAAAAAGTTTGACGAAAAATAAGCCAGAATCCCAAATTAGCATAAATTAATAGACTATAGCACACGAAAATCGATAAAATATAGTTTTAGTTGCTTTGGGGCTCGTTTGAATTTGAAAGTACACCCATTTTACCCTTGGACAAACTATCTCCATTATTAAACTCTTAATGAATGCCCATAAAACGTTTTGGCAAAAAAAGTTGAAATCCTGAATCACCAAAATTTCATGGACTATAAAAATATAAATCGGTAAAATATGGTTATAACTACTTTGGGGCTCGTTTTGACTTGAAAATACACCTGTTTTCCCCTCGAGAGCTACTGGCTCCATTACTAACGTCTTAAAGGACGTTCATGAAAAATTTCGACAAAAAACAACTCAGAATCCTGAATCACAAAAAATCCATGGACTAGCACATGAAAATTTGTAAAACTTGACCTACTTTGGAGCTCTTTAGAATTTGAAAATGCACCTGTGTTCCCCTCCTGACCAACTGGATCCATTATTAAGGTTTTAAAGTATTTCAGCCAAAACAAGCAGGACTCATGAATCACCAAAACCCATGGACTATAGCACACGAAAATCGGTAAAATATGGTTTTACCTTTTTTAGGGCTCGTTTAAGCTTTAAAATGTGCTCATTATATATATATGAATACATAAACTCGTTTTGTGTAGTAAGTTACAAATCACACATGCAATATAAATTGTCGTAGCCAAATTCGATGCGAAGAACTTTGTTTAGAAGACGGGGGCAAGTTAAATAAACCTATGACCTACCATTCTCTATATTAACTCAATCACCTTTGTAATCGGTTCTATGAAAATTTGAGCACCCTATCTCACTAAGCTAAGTTGAGAATTTAAAAAAAAAATCATTTTGTTGTTAATTTACTTTCTCTAGATTGTAAACAAACCAGAAACATTTTAGATCAGTGGTCTATAATCATCGCTCTCATTTTTCCAATACCTTATGCGAAAGGCGCAAGAGAATGTCATAATTGAAGTATTTTTTCTACATCGACCGTTAATTTTTCTCAAAGTAATTAAAAATTTACACAAATAATAACGGCATTCAAAGTAATAAAGCTATAACTAAAGGACATGAATTAAAACCAAGGGACGTAACTAAAGCGGATCCCACAATTTCGTAAAGTTGTACACTAATTAAATTGGAACGAAAAAACACTCTTTTAGTTCTTTTTCCAAAAGTACCATTGTTGAAGAAGACACAAAATTTGAGAATTCATGTGACACAGTTGGAAGAGTTATTGTTCACACTTTACATTCTGATTTGTCAGAATATTCTAGTCTGTCACAACACGTTATACAGACTTTTTTTGTTTTTTCTCGATCTCTTTTTCTCATTTTTCTCTCACACATATAAGGCATGTCTAAGTCACGTTTCTTTTAAGATGTTATTCAATTTCATTCTATATATAAGTGTGTCAATGCATTCAAATTATTCATACTCATTCGTCCTCATTATTCTATTTTTACAACTTGGAGGATTCAAAGTTATTTATTCTTTTTTCTTTTTGTAGAAAAAACTTTTCTTATTGGGTTAGTGTTGTTATTGTGAAAAAAGTTCAATTAGACTCATTTTTTTAGTTTGTATGGCCATTTGGAGAGAAAGTACATCTTCCCTTCTCTTGTAAGTATACAAGTTTAGTCCTATCAAACACTTTTATTTTAAAATTTTTAGTAAACTCTGCTCTTTAATTTATTTATGGTTAACTCTTTAATGGCATAGAGAACTCAAGACAGGCACAAAAGAAAACATTTTAGAGAATTGTCATCACTCTTTGATGTTGTAAGCAATTCCTCAATCTTCTGCAACCCGGGATTCTCTTATTTATGGAGATGAAACTATGTGGGGTTTAGTTCTCAAAAGTGTCAGAGCGACTAAATATCCTGAATAATGTGGATGATTGGAGTTCATGTAGATCAACATAGCAGGAGCTATAAATCTTGAGTGGGTGAGAGAGCCCCTATCTGAGAGTACGACAGGATGCATTATTTGACACCCACATGGAATCAGATAAAACCGACTCACCATTGTGTTTCTTCAGTCATTTCTGAAGAAGTTTAAAGTGTCAGCTTGTTATCATAGCTCCATTGAGTTTGCCTCTTAACTGGGAAGCCGAGTTCCATAATTGGAAGTTGGACATTCCTTTCTACAATTTGAACATTATAAATTTATCTTCCCAAGAAGAATAAGCTACTGTTCTTGTCTTCAGATGCTTATCCCTTGAAGCAAATATTCACACATTATAAGTTTTGTGAAGCTGAAATCCTGGGATGAAAGTTAGTGTTTTGGAAATCAACAATGACTCGTTCTGGATCTCATAGGAGATGATGGAGAGTAATTCCAAACAGATACGAGAAATGCTTCTAAAATTAGCTTGTCTTCTAAAATCAGTGCTTTCCATACAAGGTTGTGCTCAATACGAGCATTGTGCCCTTTTTCAAGTACCAATTGATCGGAAATTTTTAAAAGTATTTCTCTAGTCTCTTTTGAATAACCATTTTTATTTTCTCTAGTGAGAATCCTGAACAAGTCATATCTGATTCCCAAGACACTCTTACTTTCCCCCAATATTTCAGCTTCACCATGCGCATAAGGTGTGAATTCTTTTTTGCATGATAGGATAAATGGTAGAAGACACCAACAATACCTTCATCTTATTTTAAGGGCAAGTCTTTGTTGTTCACGTTGTGGAAGGGAATGTCCACCACCCATTTCTGAAGTCGACTTCCTAGTTATGAAGCAAATTTGATAGAGCTATGATTACTGGACGACATTGTGGGAACATTTTCAAATTTCATTGAAGAAACACTATGGTGAGTCGGGCTTTTGTGGTGTCACGTGGGTGTGAGATGATGCATCCTTTCTTTCTCTTAGATAAGGGCTCCCTCAGCCTCTTAAGATTTTTATCTCTAGCTATGTTGTTCCACATAAACTCAAATCTTCCAAGCCGATGAGGATATATTGTCTCTTTGGCACTTTGGGGAGTTAAATACCAGAGTTCCTTCTCTATAAATAGGAGAATCTTACACTACAGAACAATCACATACTTTGAAGCCGTTAACATACAAGAGTGATGACGATTTCGCAAAGTATTTTATGCGATTCTTGTAAGATTTTTTAGGTGTATTAATTTTTTTGGGACTCGTTTGAAAATACACTTGTTTTCCCCTCTAAACCAATTGACTTCTTTATTAAGGTCCTAATAGACGTCCATAAAATATTTCGGCCACAAAAAAGCTTGAATTCCAAATCACACAAAATTCATGTACTATAGTACACGAAAAACGCTAAAATCTGATTTAATCTTTCTTAGGGCTTGTTTGATCTTCAAAATGCACAGGTTTGTGCCTCAGCACAAATTAACTCCATTACTAACATCTTAAAAAACGTCCATGAGAGATTTCAGAAAAAAACAAGCTGAAATCCTAAAATCACCAAAAAACTCTATGGACTGTATCACACAAAAATTGGTAAAATCTGGTTTTACCTGCATTGGAGCTCGTTTGAACCTTAAAATGCGTGTCTTTGCCCCTTAGGACCACTGACTCAATTACTAAGGTCTTGACAGATTTCCATGAAAAGTTTTATCCAACAATAAGCTTGAATCCCGAATCACCAAATATCAACGAATTATAGTACACAAAAAATGATAAAATCGGGTTTTACCTACTTTGAGACTCATTTGAATTTGAAAAATGCAATTGTTTGCCCCCAGGACCTACTAGATCCATTATAGATATTAACAGACGTCTATGAAAAATATCGTCTAAAATCAAGACAAAATCCCGAATCACCATAAATCCATGGACTATATAACATACGAAAATTGGTAAAATCTAGTTTTAGTGGCTTTGAAGCTCGTTTGAAGTTAAAAATTGACCCATTTGCCCATCGTTATCAACTGGCTCCATTGCTAAGGTCTTAACAGATGTCCATAAAATATTTTGATAAAAAACAAATCGGAATCCCAAATCACCAAAAATCCATGGACTATACCACACAAAAATTGATAAAATTAGGTTTTACCTTATTCGAGGCTCGTTTCAACTTGAAAATTCACCCGTTTGCCCCTCGAGACCAACTGAATCCATTACTAATGTCTTAACGAACGTCTATGAAAACTTTCGGCCAAATACAAGTCAAAATCCTAAATCATCAAAGAATTCATGGAATATAGCACATGAAATTCGGTAAAATCTAGTTTTATCTGCTTTGAGATTCGTTTGAAATTGAAAATGGGCCTATTTGACTCTAGGGACTGGCTCGCTCGATTAATAAGGTCTTAACGAACTTCCATGAAAACTTTCAGCCAAAAACAATCCAAAATCTTGAATTACCAAAAATTTATGGACTATAACACACGAAAATCAATAAAATCATGTTTTATCAACTTTCGGGCTCATTTTAACTTGAAAATGCGCCCATTTGACCCTTGGGACAACCTAGATCCATTATTAAGGTCTTAACGGACGTTTTTGATAAATTTTAGCAAAAAACAAGACGAAACCTGAACTAC
This sequence comes from Solanum sitiens, assembly GCA_016801875.1. Classification (NCBI taxonomy): domain Eukaryota; kingdom Viridiplantae; phylum Streptophyta; class Magnoliopsida; order Solanales; family Solanaceae; genus Solanum; species Solanum sitiens. Next base: position 452,030 of record JABWTJ010000023.1, on the reverse strand, counting down.
CAAAACATCATGGACTACATAGCACATGAAAATCAGTCAAATCTAGATTGACTTGCTTTGGGGCTTATTTTAACTTGAAAATGCGCCTATTTGCCCCTCGGGACCAACTTGATCCATTACTAAGGTCTTAACGGACGTCCATGAAATATTTTGACAAAAATCAAGCCGGCATCCCGAATGACCAAAAATCCATGCACTATGACACAAAAATTGATAAAATTTGGCTTTACCATCTCTGGGGATTGTTTAAACTTGAAAATGCACCTATTTTACCCTCGGGACCAACTAACTCCATTACTAAGGTCTTAACGGATGTCCATAAGAAATTTCAGCCAAAATAAGTCGGAATTGAATCACCAAAAATCCATGGAGTATAGCATACAGTAATTGGTAAATCTGGTTTTACCTGCTCTGGAACTCGTTCGGATTTTATAATGCACCTGTTTTCCCCTCGGGGCCAACTGACTCCATTACTTAGTTCCTAATGGGCGTCCATGAAGAGTTCCATCCAAAAATAAGTAGAAGTCCCGAATGACCAAAATTCATGCACTACAACACACGAAAATTGATAAAAACAGGTTTTACTATCTTTGGGGCTTGTTTTAATTTAAAAATACACATGTTTCCCCCATGGGGCCAACTGGCTCCATTACTAAGGTCTTAACGGATGTCCATACAAAATTTCAGCCAAAAACAAGCCATAATTTTGAATCACCAAAAATCCATGGACTATATATAGCACACGATAATTGGTAAAATTTAGTTTTATCTACTATGGGACTCGTTTGAACTTTATAATGCGTATGTTTGCCTGTCACCAACTGATTCTATTACTAAGGTCTTCTCGGGCATCCATAAAGTGTTTTAGCCAAAAATAAGTCCCGAATCACCAAATATCCGTGGACTATAGCACACAAAAATAGATAAAATCTTGTTTTACCTGATTTGGTGCTCGTTTTAACTTGAAAATGTGCTCGTTTGCCCCTCGAAACTATATGACTCCATTACTAAGGTCTTAATGAATGTCCATGAAAAAGTTTGACGAAAAACAAGCCAAAAAAATAGCATAAATTAATAGACTATAGCACACGAAAATTGATAAAATATAGTTTTAGTTGCTTTGGGGCTCGTTTGAATTTGAAAATGCGCCCATTTTACCCTTGGGACAAACTATCTCCATTATTAAACTCTTAATGGATGTCCATAATAAGTTTCGGCAAAAAAAAGTCAAAATCCTGAATCACCAAAATTTCATGGACTATAACAATACAAATCGGTAAAATATGGTTATAACTACGTTGGTGCTTATTTTGACTTGAAAATACACTTTTTTGCCCCTCGAGACCTATTGGCTTCATTAATAACGTCTTAACGGACGTTCATGAAACATTTCGACCAAAAACAAGCCAGAATCCTGAATCACAAAAAATCCATGGACTAGCACATGAAAATATGTATAATTTTATTTACCTACTTTGGAGCTGTTTTGAATTTGAAAATTCACTTGTTTTCCCCTCCTGCCCAACTAGATCCATTACTAAGGTTTTAAAGTATGTTCATGAAAAATTTCAGCCAAAACAAGCAGGAGTCACGAATCACCAAAAATCCATGGACTATAGCACACGGAAATCGGTAAAATATGATTTTACCATTTTTTGGGCTCGTTTAAACTTAAAAATGTGCCCATTATTTAGATATGAATACATAAACCCATTTTGTGTAGTAACTTACAAATCACACATGCGATATAAATTGTTGTAGGCAAATTTGATGCGAAGAACTTGGTTTAGAAGACGGGGGCAAGTTAAATAAACCTATGACCTACCATTGGCTATATTAACTCAGTCACCTTTGTAATCGGTTCTATGAAAATTTGAGCACCCTTTCTCACTAAGCTAAGTTGTGCATTTTTTTAAAAAATAATAATTTTGTTGTCGATTTACTTTCTATAGATTGTAAACAAACCCGAAACATTTCAGATCAGTGGTCTATAATCATCGCTCTCATTTTTTCCAATACCTAATGCGAAATGCGCAAGAGAATGTCATAATTGAAGTATTTTTCTACATCGACCGTTAATTTTTTCTCAAAGTAATTAAAAATTTACACAAATAATAACGGCATTCAAAGTAATAAAGCTATAACTAAAGGACATGAATTAAAACCAAGGGACGTAACTAAAGCGGATCCCACAATTTCGTAAAGTCATACACTAATTAAATTGAAACGAAAAAACACTCTTTTAGTTCTTTTTCCAAAAATACCCTTGTTGAAGCAGACAAAAAAATTGACAATTCATGTGACACAGTTGGAAGAGTTATTGTTCAGACTTTACATTCTGATTTGTCAGAAGATTCTAGTCTGTCACAACACGGTATACACACTTTTTTTGTTTTCCCTCGATCTCTTTTTCTCATTTTTCTCTCACACATATAAGTCGTGTCTAAGTCACGTTTCTTTTACGATGTTATTCAATTTCATTCTATATATAAGTGTGTCTATGCATTCAAATTATTCATACTCATTCGTCCTCATTGCTCTATTTTTACAGTTTGGAGGATTCAAAGTTTTTTATTCTTTTTTTTTTGTAGAAAAAAGTTTTCTTATTGGGTTAGTGTTGTTATTGTGAAAAAAGTTCAATTAGACTCATTTTTTTAGTTTGTATGGCCATTTGGAGAGCAAGTACATCTTCCCTTCTCTTGTAAGTATACAAGTTTAGTCCTATCAAACACTTCTATTTTAAATTTTTTAGTAAACTCTGCTCTTTAATTTATTTATGGTTCACTCTTAAATTCTTGAACTTATGTCATCTACAGGCTTAGACAACTCAAGACATGCACAAAAGAAAACATTTTAGAGAATTGTCATCACTCTTGGATGTTGTTAGCAATTCTTCAATCTTCTGCAACCCGGGATTCTCTTATTTATGGAGATGGAACTATGTGGGATTTAGTTCTCTAAAGTGTGAGAGCGACAAAATATCCTGACCAATGTGGATGATTGGAGTTCATGTGGATCAACATAGCAAGAGCTATAAATCTTGAGAGGGTGAGAGAGCCCCTATCTGAGAGTAAGGAAGGATGCATTATTTGACACCCACATGGAATCAGATAAAACCGACTCACCATTGTGCTTATTCAGTCATTTCTGAAGAAGTTTAAAGTGTCAGCTTGTTATCATAGCTCCATTGAGTTTGCCTCTTAACTGGGAAGCCGAGTTCCATAATTGGAAGTTGGACATTCCCTTCTACAATTTGAACATTATAAATTTATCTTCCCAAGAAGAAGAAGCTACTGTTCTTGTCTTTAGATGCTTATCCCATGCAGGAAGAAAATATTAACACCTTATAAGTTTTGTGAAGCTGAAATTCTGGGATGAAAGTTAGTGTTTTGGAAATCAACTATGACTCGTTCAGGATCTCATAGGAGATGATGAAGAGTAATTCCAAACAGATACGAGAAATACTTCTAAAATTAGTTGGTCTTCTAAAATCACTACTTTCCACACAAGGTTGTGCTCAATACGAGCACTGTGCCCTTTTTCAAGTACCAATAGATCGGTAAATTTTAGAAGTATTTCTCTAGTCTCTTTGGAATAACCTTTTTCATCTTCTCCTCTGAGAATCCTGAACAAGTCATATCTGATTCCCAAGACACTCTTACTTTCCCCCAATATTTCAGCTTCTCCTCTGAGAATTCTTTTTTGCATGATCGGATAAATGGTAGAAGACACCAACAATACCTCCATCTTATTTTAAGGAGAAGTCTTTGTTGTTCACGTTGTGGAAGGGAATGTCCACCACCCATTTCTGGAAGTAGACTTCCTAGTTATGAAGCAAATTTGATAGAGCTATGATTACTAGACGACATTGTGGGAACATTTTCAAATTTCATTGAAGAAACACTATGTTAAGTCGGGTTTTTTTGGTGGCACGTGGGTGTGAGATGATGTATCCTTTCTTTCTCTTAGATAGGGGCTCCCTCAGCCTCTTAAGATTTATATCTCTAGCTATGTTGTTCCACATAAGCTCAAATCTTCCACGATATATTGTCTCTTTGGCACTTTGGGGAGCTAAATACCACAGTTCCTTCTTTATAAATAGGAGAATCTTACGCTACAGAACAATCACATACTTTGAAGCCGTTAACATACAAGAGTGATGACGATTCTGCAAAGTATTTTATGTGATTCTTTTGGATTATATGCGATTCTTGTAAGATTTTTTAGGTGTATTAATTTTTTTGGGACTCGTTTGAAAATACACTTGTTTTCCCCTCTAAACCAATTGACTTCTTTATTAAGGTCCTAATAGACGTCCATAAAATATTTCGGCCACAAAAAAGCTTGAATTCCAAATCACACAAAATTCATGTACTATAGTACACGAAAAACGCTAAAATCTGATTTAATCTTTCTTAGGGCTTGTTTGATCTTCAAAATGCACAGGTTTGTGCCTCAGCACAAATTAACTCCATTACTAACATCTTAAAAAACGTCCATGAGAGATTTCAGAAAAAAACAAGCTGAAATCCTAAAATCACCAAAAAACTCTATGGACTGTATCACACAAAAATTGGTAAAATCTGGTTTTACCTGCATTGGAGCTCGTTTGAACCTTAAAATGCGTGTCTTTGCCCCTTAGGACCACTGACTCAATTACTAAGGTCTTGACAGATTTCCATTTTTATCCAACAATAAGCTTGAATCCCGAATCACCAAATATCAACGAATTATAGTACACAAAAAATGATAAAATCGGGTTTTACCTACTTTGAGACTCATTTGAATTTGAAAAATGCAATTGTTTGCCCCCAGGACCTACTAGATCCATTATAGATATTAACAGACGTCTATGAAAAATATCGTCTAAAATCAAGACAAAATCCCGAATCACCATAAATCCATGGACTATATAACATACGAAAATTGGTAAAATCTAGTTTTAGTGGCTTTGAAGCTCGTTTGAAGTTAAAAATTGACCCATTTGCCCATCGTTATCAACTGGCTCCATTGCTAAGGTCTTAACAGATGTCCATAAAATATTTTGATAAAAAACAAATCGGAATCCCAAATCACCAAAAATCCATGGACTATACCACACAAAAATTGATAAAATTAGGTTTTACCTTATTCGAGGCTCGTTTCAACTTGAAAATTCACCCGTTTGCCCCTCGAGACCAACTGAATCCATTACTAATGTCTTAACGAACGTCTATGAAAACTTTCGGCCAAATACAAGTCAAAATCCTAAATCATCAAAGAATTCATGGAATATAGCACATGAAATTCGGTAAAATCTAGTTTTATCTGCTTTGAGATTCGTTTGAAATTGAAAATGGGCCTATTTGACTCTAGGGACTGGCTCGCTCGATTAATAAGGTCTTAACGAACTTCCATGAAAACTTTCAGCCAAAAACAATCCAAAATCTTGAATTACCAAAAATTTATGGACTATAACACACGAAAATCAATAAAATCATGTTTTACCAACTTTCGGGCTCATTTTAACTTGAAAATGTGCCCATTTGACCCTTGGGACAACCTGGATCCATTATTAAGGTCTTAACAGACGTTTTTGACAAATTTTAGCAAAAAACAAGACGAAACCTGAACTACCAAAACATCATGGACTACATAGCACATGAAAATCAGTCAAATCTAGATTTACTTGCTTTGGGGCTTATTTTAACTTGAAAATGCGCCTATTTGCCCCTCGGGACCAACTTGATCCATTACTAAGGTCTTAACGGACGTCCATAAAAAAGTTTGACAAAAATCAAGCCGGCATCCCGAATGACCAACAATCCATGCACTATGACACAAAAATTGATAAAATTTGGCTTTACCATCTTTGGGGATTGTTTAAATTTGAAAATGCACCTGTTTTACCTCGGGACCAACTAACTCCATTACTAAGGTCTTAACGGATGTCCATAAGAAATTTCAGCCAAAAATAAGTTGGAATTCTGAATCACAAAAATCCATGGACTATAGCACACACTAATTGGTAAATCTGGTTTTACCTGCTTTGGAACTCGTTCGGATTTTATAATGCCCCTGTTTTCCCCTCGGGGCCAACTGACTCCATTACTTAGTTCCTAATGGACGTCCATGAAGAGTTCCATCCAAAAATAAGTAGAAGTCCCGAATGACCAAAATGCATGCACTACAACACATGAAAATTGGTAAAAACTGGTTTTACCATCTTTGGGGCTTGTTTTAATTTGAAAATACACATGTTTCCCCCATGGGGCCAACTGGCTCCATTACTAAGGTCTTAACGGATGTCCATACAAAATTTCAGCCAAAAACAAGCCATAATTTCGAATCACCAAAAATCCATGGACTATAGATAACACACGATAATTGGTAAAATTTAGTTTTATCTACTATGTGACTCGTTTGAACTTTATAATGCGTATGTTTGCCCGTCACCAACTGATTCTATTACTAAGGTCTTCTCGGGCATCCATTAAGTGTTTTAGCCAAAAGTAAGTCCCGAATCACCAAATATCCGTGGACTATAGCACACAAAAATAGATAAAATCTTGTTTTACCTGATTTGGTGCTCGTTTTAATTTGAAAATTTGCTCGTTTGCCCCTCGAAACTATATGACTCCATTACTAAGGTCTTAATGAATGTCCATGAAAAGTTTTGACGAAAAACAAGCCAGAATCCTAAATTAGCATAAATTAATAGACTATAGCACACGAAAATTGATAAAATATAGTTTTAGTTGCTTTGGGGCTCGTTTGAATTTGAAAATGCGCCCATTTTACCCTTGGGACAAACTATCTCCATTATTAAACTCTTAATGGATGTCCATAATAAGTTTCGGCAAAAAAAAAAGTCGAAATCCTGAATCACCAAAATTTCATGGACTATAACAATACAAATCGGTAAAATGTGGTTATAACTACTTTGGTGCTCGTTTTGACTTGAAAATACACTTTTTTGCCCCTCGAGACCTATTGGCTTCATTAATAACGTCTTAACGGACGTTCATGAAAAATTTCGACCAAAAACAAGCCAGAATCCTGAATCACAAAAAATCCATGGACTAGCACATGAAAATATGTATAATTTTATTTACCTACTTTGGAGCTGTTTTGAATTTGAAAATTCACTTGTTTTCCCCTCCTGCCCAACTAGATCCATTACTAAGGTTTTAAAGTATGTTCATGAAAAATTTCAGCCAAAACAAGCAGGAGTCACGAATCACCAAAAATCCATGGACTATAGCACACGGATATCGGTAAAATATGATTTCACCATTTTTTGGGCTCGTTTAAACTTAAAAATATGCCCATTATTTAGATATGAATACATAAACCCATTTTGTGTAGTAACTTACAAATCACACATGCGATATAAATTGTTGTAGGCAAATTTGATGCGAAGAACTTGGTTTAGAAGACGGGGGCAAGTTAAATAAACCTATGACCTACACAAAATTGGTAAAATCTAGTTTTAGTGGCTTTGAAGCTTGTTTGAAGTTAAAAATGGACCCATTTTCCATCGTTATCAACTGGCTCCATTCCTAAGGTCTTAACAGATGCCCATAAAATATTTCGCTAAAAAACAAATCAGAATCCCAAATCACCAAAAATCCATGGACTATACCATACAAAAATTGATAAAATTAGGTTTTACCTTATTCGGGGCTCGTTTGAACTTGAAAATGCACCCGTTTACCCCTCGGGACCAACTGACTCCATTACTAATGTCTTAACAAACGTCTATGAAAACTTTCGGCCAATTCCAAGTCAAAATCCTAAATCATCAAAGAATTCATGGAATATAGCACATGAAAATCGATAAAATCTAATTTTATCTGCTTTGAGATTCGTTTGAAATTGAAAATGCGTCTGTTTGCCTCTAGGGACTTGCTCGCTCGATTAATAAGGTCTTAACGAACTTCCATGAAAAGTTTCAGCCAAAAACGATCCGAAATCTTGAATTACCAAAAATCTATGGACTATAACACACGAAAAGCAGTAAAATCTTGTTTTACCAACTTTCGGGCTTATTTTAACTTGAAAATGCGCCCATTTGACCCTTGGGGCAACGTGGATCTATTATTAAGGTCTTAACGTACGTCTTTGACAAATTTTAGCAAAAAACAAGATGAAATCGTGAATTACCAAAAATTCATGGACTACATAGCACATGAAAATCGATCAAATCTAGATTTACTTGCTTTAGGGCTTATTTTAAGTTGAAAATGCGCCTATTTTCCCCTCGGGACCAACTTGATCCATTACTAAGGTCTTAACGGACGTCCATAAAAGTTTTTGACAAAAATCAAACAGGCATCCCGAATGATCAAAAATCCATGCACTATGACACAAAAATTGATAAAATTTGGCTTTACCATCTTTGTGGATTGTTTAAACTTGAAAATGCACTTGTTTTCCCCTCGTGACCAACTGACTCCATTACTAAGGTCTTAATGGATGTCCTAAAACATTTCAGCCAAAAATAAGTCGGAATTCTGAATCACAAAAAATCCATGGACTATAGCACACGCTAATTGGTAAAATTTGGTTTTACCTGCTTTGAAACTTGTTCGGATTTTATAATGCCCCTGTTTTCCCCTCGGGGCCAACTGACTCCATTACTAAGGTCCTAACGAGAGTCCATAAAGAGTTTCAGCCAAAAACAAGTCGAAGTTCCGAATGACCAAAATCCATGGACTACAACACACGAAAATTGGTAAAAACTGGTTTTACCATCTTTGGGGCTTGTTTTAATTTGAAAATACACCTGTTTGCCCCATGGGGCCAACTGGCTCCACTACTAAGGTCTTAACGGATTTCCATACAAAATTTCAGCCAAAAACAAGCCATAATTCCGAGTCACCAAAAATCCATGGATTATATCACACAATAATTGGTAAAATTTAGTTTACCTACTTTGGGACTCGTTAGAACTTTATAATGCGTATGTTTGTCCGTCACCAACTGATTCTATTATTAAGGTCTTAATGGCATCCATAAAGTGTTTTAGCCAAAAATAAGTCAAAATCCTGAATCACCAAATATCCGTAGACTATAGCACACGAAAATCGATAAAATCTTGTTTTACCTGATTTGGTGCTCGTTTTAACTTGAAAATTTGCTCATTTGCCCCTCGAAACTATCTGACTCCATTACTAAGGTCTTAATGAATGTTCATGAAAAGTTTTGACAAAAAACAAGCCAGAATCCCAAATCAGCAATAAATTAATAGACTATAGCACACGAAAATCGATAAAATATATTTTTAGTTGCTTTGGAGCTCGTTTGAATTTGAAAATGCTTCGATTTTCCCCTTGGGACAAACTATCTCCATTATCTAACTCTTAATGGACGTCCATAAAAAGTTTTGGTAAAAAATAAGCCAAAATCCGGAATCACCAAAATTTCATGGACTATCACAATACAAATCGGTAAAATATGGTTATAACTACTTTGGGCTCGTTTTAACTTTAAAATACACCTGTTTTCCCCTCGGGACCTACTGGCTCCATTACTAACGTCTTAACGGATGTTCATGAAAAATTTTGACAAAAAACACGCCAGAATCTTGAATCACAAAAAATCCATGGACTAGCATATGAAAATTTGTAAAATTTGATTTACCTACTTTGGAGCACTTTCGAATTTGAAAATGCACCTGTTTTCCCCTCCTGACCAACTGGATCTATTACTAAGGTTTTAAAGTACGTTCATGAAAAAATTTGGCCAAAATAAGCCGGAGTCACGAATCACCAAAAAGCATGGACTATAGCACACGAAAATTGGTAAAATATGGTTTTACCTTTTTTGGGGCTCGTTTAAACTTAAAAATGTGCCCGTTATTTAGATATGAATACATAAACTTGTTTTGTGTAGTCACTTACAAATCACACATGCAATATAAATTGTTGTAGGCAAATTCGATGCGAAGAACTTGGTTTAGAAGATGGGGGCAAGTTAAATAAACCTATGACCTACCATTCGCTATATTAACTCAGTCACCTTTGTAATCGGTTCTATGAAAATTTGAGCACCCTTTCTCACTAAGCTAAGTTGAGCATTTTTTAAAAAAATAATAATTTTGTTGTTAATTTACTTTCTTTAGATTGTAAACAAACCCAAAACATTTCAGATCAGTGGTCTATAATCATCGCTCTCATTTTTTCCAATACCTAATGCGAAAGGCCCAAGAGAATGTCATATTGAAGTATTTTCTTCACCGACCGTTAATTTTTTCTCAAAGTAATTAAAAATTTACACAAATAATAACGGCATTCAAAGTAATAAAGTTATAACTAATGGACATGAATTAAAACCTAGGGGCATCGCTAAAACGGATCCCACAATTTCAAAAAGTTGTACACTAATTAAATTGGAACGAAAAAACATATTTTTAATTTCTTTTTCCAAAAATACCCTTGTTGAAGCAGACAAAAAAATTGACATTCATGTGACAAAGTTGGAAGAGTTATTGTTCACACTTTACATCCTGATTTGTCAGAAGATTCTAGTTTGTCACAACACGGTATACACACTTTTTTTGTTTTCCCTCAATCTCTTTTTCTCATTTTTCTCTCATGCATATAAGGCGTGTCTAAGTCACGTTTCTTTTACGATGTTATTCAATTTTATTCTATATATAAGTGTGTCTATGCATTCAAATTATTCATACTCATTCGTCCTCATTGCTCTATTTTTACAGTTTGTAGGATTCAAAGTTTATGATTCTTTCTTTTCTTTGTAGAAAAAAGTTTTCTCATTGGGTTAGTGTTGTTATTGTGAAAAAAGTTCAATTAGACTCATTCTTTTAGTTTGTATGGACAGTTGGAGAGCAAGTACATCTTCCCTTCTCTTGTAAGTATACTAGTTTAGTCCTATCAAACACTTTTCTTTTAATCTTTTTAGTAAACTCTCCTCTTTAATTTATTTATGGTTCACTTTTAAATTCTTGAACTTATGTCATCTGCAGGCTTAGAGAACTCAAGAGAGGCACAAAGAAAACATTTTAGAGAATTGTCATCACTCTTGGATGTTGTTAGCAATTCCTCAATCTTCTACAACCTAGGATTCTCTTATTTATGGAGATGGAACTATGTGGGATTTAGTTCTCTAAAGTGTGAGAGCGACAAAATATCCTGACCAATGTGGATGATTGGAGTTCATGTGGATCAACATAGCATGAGATATAAATCTTGAGAGGGTGAGAGAGCCCCTATCTGAGAGTAAGGCAGGATGCATTATTTGACACCCACATGGAATCAGATAAAACCGACTCACCATTGTGTTTCTTCAGTCATTACTGAAGAATTTTAAAGTGTCAGCTTGTTATCATAGCTCTATTGAGTTTCCTTTTTAACTGGGAAGCCGAGTTCCATAATTGGAAGTTGGACATTCCCTTCTACAGAACAATATAAATTTATCTTCCCAAGAAGAAGAAGCTACTGTTCTTGTCTTCAGATGTTTATCCCATGCAGGAAGACAATATTCACACCTTATAAGTTTTGTGAAGCTGAAATCCTGGGATGAAAGTTAGTGTTTTGGAAATCAACTATGACTCATTCAGGATCTCATAGGAGATGATGGAGAGGTAATGCCAAACAGATACGAGAAATACTTCTAAAATTAGCTGGTCTTCTAAAATCAGTGCTTTCCACACAAGGTTGTGCTCAATACGAGCAGTGTGCCCTTATTCAAGTACCAATAGATCAGTAAATTTTAAAAGTATTTCTCTAGTCTCTTTGGCATGACCCTTTTCATCTTCTCCTGTGAGAATCCTGAACAAGTCATTTATGATTCCCAAGACACTCTTACTTTCCCCCAATATTTCAGCTTCACCATGCGCATAAGCTGTGATTTCTTTTTTGCATGATCGGTTAAATGGTAGAAGAAACCAACAATACCTTTATCTTATTTTAAGGAGAAGTCTTTGTTGTTCAAGTTGTGGAAGGGAATGTCCACCTCCCATTTCTGGAAGTCGACTTCCTAGTTATGAAGCAAATTTGATGGAGCTATGATTACTGGACGACATTGTGGGACTATTTTCAAAATTGACAAAAGAAACACTATGGTGAGTCGGGTTTTTGTGGTGGCACGTGGGTGTGAGATGATGCATCCTCACTTTCTCTTAGATAGGGGCTCCCTCAGCCTCTCAAGATTTATATCTCTAGCTATATTGTTCCACATAAACTCAAATCTTCCACGTCGATGAGGATATATTGTCGCTTTGGCACTTTGGGGAACTATATACCACACTTTTCCTTCTCCATATATAGAAGAATCTTACACTACATAACAATCACATACTTTGAAGCCGTTAACATCCAAGAGTGATGACGATTCTTCAGAGTATTTTACGCGATTATTTTGGATTATATGCGATTCTTGTACGATTTTTAAGGTGTATTACCTTTATTGGGCATCGTTCAAACTTGAAAATGTACTTGTTTTCTCCTCGGGACCAACTGACTTATTTACTAAGGTCTTAATAGACGTCCATGAAATATGTCGGCACCAAAAAAGCTTGAATTCTAAATCACTCAAAATTCATGGACTATAGTACACGAAAATCGGTAAAATCTGATTTTATCTGCCTTGAGGCTCGTTTAAACTTAAAAATACACATGTTTGTGCCTTAGGACAAATTGACTCCATTACTAACAGCTTAACAAACGTCCATGAGAGATTTCAGACAAAAACAAGCTGAATTCCTAAATCACCTAAAACTATATGGACTGTATCACACGAAAATTGGTTAAATCTAGTTTTACCTGCTTTGGAGCTCGTTTAAACCTAAAAATGATCCATTTGGGCCCTTAGGATCACTGGCTCGATTACTAAGGTTTTAATAGATTTTAATGAAAAATTTTATAGCCTGAATCCCGGATCATCAAAAATCCACGAATTATAGCACACGAAAAATGATAAAATTTGGTTTTACCTACTTTGAGACTCATTTGAATTTGAAAAATGCACTTGTTTGGCCCCCAGGACCTACTTGATCCATTACTAGATATTAACAGACGTCTATGAAAACTTTTCTTCCAAAATCAAGCCAATATCCCGAATCACCATAAATCAATGGACTATATCACACGAAAATCGGTAAAATCTAGTTTTAGTTGCTTTGAGGCTCGTTTGAACTTAAAAATTTATCAATTTGCCCATCGGGACCAACTGGCTCCATTCCTAAAGGTCTTAACAGAATTTTATAAAACATTTCGCTCAAAAACAAGTTGGAATCCCAAATCACCAAAAATTCATGGACTATACCACACAAAAAACGATAAAATTAGGTTTTACCTTATGTAGGGCTCGTTTGAACTTAAAAATACGCCCGTTTGCCCCTCAAGACCAACTGACTCCATTAGTAATGTCTTAAAGAACGTCTATGAAAACTTTCGACCAAATACAAGTCAAAATCCTCAATCATCAAAGAATTCATGGAATATAGCACATGAAAATCGGTAAAATCTAGTTTTATCTACTTTGGGATTCGTTTGAAAATGAAAATGCACATGTTTGCCTCATGGGACTTGCTTGCTCGATTATTAAGGTGTTAACAAACCCAAAATCTATGGACTATAACACACGAAAATCAGTAAAATCTTATTTTACCAGCTTTGGAGCTCGTTTGAACTTTAAAATGCGTCAATTTGACCATTGGGACAACCTGGATCTATTATTATGGTCTTAACGGACGTCCTAGACAAATTTCAGCAGAAAACAAGACGAAATCCTGAATTACTAAAATTTCATGGACTATATAGCACATTAAAATCGGCCAAATCTAGATTTACCTATTTTGGGACTTATTTTAACTTGAAAATGCGCCTATTTGCCCCTTGGAATTAACTGGATCCATTACTAAGGTTTTAAGAGACGTCCATGAAAAATTACGACCAAAATCAAGTTGGAATTCTGAATGACCAAAAATCCATGCACTATCATGCAAAAATTTATAAAATTTGGGTTTACCATCTTTGGGGATTGTTTGAATTTGAAAATGCACTTGTATTCCCCTCGAGACCAATTGGATCCATTACTAAGGTCTTAATAGATGTCCATAAAAAATTTCAGCCAAAAATAAGTCAAAATTTTGAATCACCGAAATCCATGGACTATTGCACACGCTAATTGGTAAAAACTGGTTTTACCTGCTTTGGAATTCGTTCAAATTTTATAATGCACCTGTTTTTCCCTTAGGGCCAGCTAACTCTATTACTAAGGTCTTAACGGGAATCCATGAAGAGTTTGAGCCAAACACAAGTCGAATCCCAAATGACAAAAATCCATGGACTACAACACACGAAACTTGGTAAAAGCTGGTTTTACCATCTTTAGGGCTCGTTTAATTTGAAAATGCACCTGTTTGCCCCATAGGACCAACTGGCTACATTACTAAAGTCTTAACGGATTTCCATACAAAATTTCATCCAAAAATAAGCCATAAATCTGAATCACCAAAAATCAATGGACGATAGCACACGATAATTGATAAAATTTGATTTTACCTACTTTGAGACTCGGTTGAACTTTATAATGTGCCTGTTTACCCCTCACCAACTGATTCTATTACTAAGGTCTTAAGAAGCATCCATAAAGAGTTTCAATAAAAAATAAGTCGGAATCCTGAATCACCAAATATTCATGGACTATAGCACACGAAAACCGATAAAATTTTGTTTTACCTGATTTGGAGCTCGTTTTAACTTGAGAATTGCTCGTTTTTCCCCCCAAAATTTCTTGACTCCATTACTAAGGTCTTAATGAACGTCCATGAAAAAGTTTGACTAAAAACAAGCCGGAATCCAAAATCAGCAAAAATCCATAGACTATAGCACACGAAAATCGATAAAGTATAGTTTCACTTGCTTTGGAGCTCGTTTGAATTTGAAAATGCGTCTGTTTTTCCCTTGGGACAAACTATCTCCATTATTAAACTCTTAATGGACGTCCATAAAAAATTTTGGCAAAAAATAAGTCAAAATCTTGAATCACCAAAATTCCATGGACTATAACAATTATGTGGGAGATTATTTAACTGACAACCACCACTATGAGTCTAAGTGGTGATCATCTAAAAAGTATGATCCGTTAATACCCATGATGGCTACATGGTTTACATGGAGACTTGAGTTAATATGAACTCTCATCCCCACATCGTGCCCAATACTACTCACAAAACATACTTTAGCTCATGCTTTTAAAATAACTTATTTTCTTTGGGTTGAGATAATTTTCGCAATACCTTAGCTTTAAAAAGCTCTCTTGGAATCGAAGTTCCCTTTTCTTATTCAAAACTCATTTCAAAAATCTTGGTTTCGTATTCAACTTAAATGTGAATACATTTATAAACTTTTAGCGAATACTTAGTTCCCTTATAAATTTTGAGAAATGAAATCAACTCTTTACTCTTTGCTTAACTTGAAAACTTGAGTCTTAATCAACTCTTTAGGGAATACTTAGTTTCCTTATATTTCTTTTGAAGAAAAGACTTCAACCTTTTACTCTTCACTTTAACTTGCAACTTGAGCCTTATACGAAGTTAAAAACGTTTATTAAAGACTCTTGAAAACCTTTAAGAACTTTGCTTTTGACTTACTTCTTAACTTTAGACTTGACTTTTAACTTCTTAGACTTTGATTTTAACTTTCCTTGAATTGGATGATGGATTCAAGGTTATGATTTGTGTTCTTTAGTGATTTGTAGGTGTTTAGAAATCATTTGAAGTAATTAGAAGCATTGGAAGATGTTAATGTACCTTAGAAGGAGTTAAAAAGGCTAAACTACGAAAATTGGGCGAAAAACGCCGATCCGAACGCGTTCGGGTTACGCCGCGCCATACCCTTTAGTTTGAGGCCTCATCATGGCGCACTGTGGGGCACGACACGCCTGGTGCCTATACCCTTAGGATTATCCATACCTTCAATACACAACAGATCTAACTCAAAAACAACATCGAAATATACGAATCAACATCAATAGGTATTCAATCAACTCAACAAAATAGGGATTCAACAAGATTCATCAAGAATTCACTTCTAATCATGTAGACAATTCTAAAACCACTGAATTGAAACAAGATTGGTGTGCGGATGAATTAACCCAACACGAAAGATCTCACATACCTTGATAGGGATCACCCCCGACGAATTCCACTCGCAAAACTTATTTTTACCCCAAATAAATCCCTAAAATGAAATAGGAAATAAATGGGTAAAAAGACTAGTTTGCCCTTCCTTAAATTCGGACTGGACTTTCCTTAATTCAACAACCCAACTTACGAAAGGCATATATCCCTTATACGATACCAAAATCGTGCAAACTTGGCCCCGTTGGAAAGATCTTTCCAATGGATTTTCAACCATAACAAGAACTACATCTAACTCATCCTGAGCTAGAAGTTATGGTCGTTTGAAAATGACCAAAACTCACTCCTTAAACTTAGGAAATTTTCCAGATTTTTCCCTTTCTTTTAAAAAATGATTATTTTTAGTTTCTTAGCTTATTCCTAGTTATTTCGATTTACGAGGTGTTACACTATTATCTTGTCTTAACATACACCATGTGACATTAACTCCTCATTGATGAAAATTAAGTCACGCAGTTGGACATGTAATTAAAATTCTAAAATCTAATTGATTTTACATTGTTTCCGTCTTTCTCTCGTGCCTAGAATTTTGTCTTTTCACAATAGGCGCAAATTATGAGCCCTTTGTTAGATATTATGTGATTCTCTCACGATTTTTCAGGCATATTGTAATTTTCCTAGTCCTTTTAATACCTTCTCACGATGAAGACACGGGACTAATATGACCAATCCCGGTAGACTTTTTTAAATTCAACCTTTACTTGATGTTTTATTATATATTTTTTCATTTTAGTGCACTTCTAAATAATAGTTATCGTCTATTATCATTTCGTGACATACATCATGTGACATTAATTCCTCATTGATGACACTTTAGTCACTCAATTTCAATATGTGATTAAAATATAAAAATCTAATGGATTTTTCGTTGATCTTGTCTTATTTAGAAATTCAAAATTGAAGAGTTTAAGCTTCATAGAGTCTTTTTAGTATATTTCAGAGATAAAATACAAGTACCTTTGAACTATACCTGAAATTTCAGCAATACATTTAAAATAACTATGATTTCAACAGTAGAATCAATAATGAAAAATGCAAATTAGAGAAAAACAAAATAGTAGGCATATTAGCAAAACATTAGTTTGGATCTTACTAACTGAAATTGTAAATATATGGCGTGAGCACGAACTGAGTTCCTCACTATGAGAACGTTAGATACCTGGAAGAACAAGAATTTCTAAAGAGGGGCTTGAAACCCTGTTGTTTTTGGTCTACCTGAGGTTTGTTCTAAGTTTAGGGAGTAGAATAAGAGAGAAACTGAAAAAACTACTGTAATATCCTTCCCTAATAGTTGTTATAACATCGCCATTTGATCTAATTAAAAAAACAAAGACATAAATATCCTTAGAAAAAATCTAGGCTCTTGGGATTTCTGTGGAACATAGACGTGTTGCCATCTTTTAAGTTCTCATCAAAAGTCCATTCCATGGATCGTAGAATGATCCATGAAATTGGAGTTTCTTCGTGGAACTCATGATATTTGAAAACTTCCATGTTCGAGTCTACGAGGTCATTCCATGACTCGTGGGATGACCCACAACTCGTAGAATCACTCTGTAGAACCTAGATGCAACAATACAATCTCCTCTAATTCAGTTCCACAGGCATAATACGCGGCTTGTGGATGCTTTCATGGCTCGCAGATGCCGATTATGGTCTAGTATTGAAATTTTAGGCTGGTTTTTATGTTAAGTGTGAAGTATTCGTAGGTTCTAAAATCTTAGGTATTAAGTTGTCAGTCATATCACACTATAAAGGTAATAACACATTTAAAGAAATATATAGAATGAGTTCAACCAACATTATTTATCAAGAAGGGTCGGAGCTACCCTTGCTTCAGGTTTTGTCAAGAGACGCCCCCTTTATATTATCTTTTTTATATATATAAAAGTAATTATTTTTCTTCTTTATCCTTTTTCCTTTTATATTTTCATTTTTTACTTTTCTTTTTTCATTTTCCATTCCTTTTTTTTTTTTGTCTTCAACAATGCTTTTTAGCTAAAAAAAAAAATTGCCTTTCCATGACTACTACATATTCTTAGACCTTTAGAGGAGATCTAGTACCAACAAAATCTCGATGTTATTTATTGCTACTTTAGGAGAATGGGAAACTTCATTGTCGAAATCACTTCTACTGCAAGTATTGAACTTAAAACAATGCTTTAAGAAATTACTCGTAAGCAACGCTAGTTAGCTGAAATGACGATACCGATGTTGGCTAGCAAAGAGACTAGTGTTGATTTCGATTTAACAAAGTTAACCTAAGAAATCTTATGGATTCTTGCAACCATTTCAATAAATGTGTTTTATCCATTAATTAGTTTGTTACCCAATGATTTTGTAAATGTATTCTTCTAAGTTAATGACTTTGTTACCCAATAAATTCACCTGCATTTTTACACTCAAATTCAATCCTCTTGACTTTTGATTTCAATATTGAGTTACCGCCAAATTTCAAAATCGATGAGAAGTGAAGCTACGGTGAAAAATATGTGATTTGAAGATGAGAATTGACTTAGTGATAAATGGATGATGTGTGCCTGGTGGCGGAGGTGAACTAATGTTGCCAAGTTAAAGAGGAAAAGAAAGAAGAGGAAGAAGGTAAAAATGGAAAAATAAATAAGAATAAAAGAAAATATGAAAATTCAAAAGAATCAGAAAATTAATAGTATGAAATAAAAGAAATACTTATAAATTAAAGATGTAATTATTTTTATTACCTCTTACTCTCTCAAAAGAGTGAACTACACTTTCTTTGTCACCTCAACATTTAAGGAACAAATAATTATATTTTAAAATAGTCCAAAGAGGTAATATTTCAATATAAACAAAGGAATGTGGAGGTTATTGTGAAACAATTTTGTACAATTGATACATGATTGAGGTATAACGAGACAGGCGTTAAAAGTAAAGCTTGACAACATGAATTACTATCCTTATAACGGGAGGCAGACCTACACTCTACATTTAGGTAGGGGTGGCAAATGGTTGGATTTGGATGGATTGAATATGGATTGAGAAAAAATGGTTTGAATTACGATCCATCCAAATATAATATGGGCAAATATGGATTTGATCAAATATGGTTTGGGCAAAGTGGTTCTAATCCATTTAAAGAAATTTTTTTAACAAAATTTACCCCTCCCTACAGGCAACCCCCCCCCCCCCCCCCCGACCTTCCACCAACCTAACCATAAAAAAAAAAAAATTTTAAAAAAATAAAAATTTACCCCCTCTCCTGGGCAATCCCCCTGCTCCCCTCCCCCGACCTTCCACCAACCTATCCCTAAAAAAAAAATTATTTTCGAAAAAACAAAAAAAAACTTTTTTTAAAAAAAAAATTACCTTCTCTCCCGGGCAACCCCCACCCCACCCCACCCTCCACCAACCTACCACTAAAAAAAATAAAAAAATATTGTTTTTTCAAAACAAAAAAAAAATTTACTCCCCTCCCCCCTCCACCAACCAATCCAATATTATTTATTCAGAATTTTTATTATTTGTTAAAAATCTATCAAGGGCTCCATTTTGGGATTTATTTAATTCCTCAAATTTTCTTTTTTTCTCTCTTTTTGTAAAATCGGAATCATATTTTCTGGTTGACACATTTAAATTAAATAAATTGTATTAATAACTAAAACAATAATATATATTCTTATGAACTAAGAATATCAACAATAACAAATTTTTAAGAAAAACTATACAATAAAGTTAAAATAATAAAATCTGATTTACGAATTTGATAAATTGACATAACAATATCAAAATTTGATAATTGATTTGATGCTTAAGACTAATTCAAATCTTGTTGTGAATTATAATTTATTCGTTTAATAAAATTATACAAATTTTGATTGATGAATTTTTATATTTATGAAAAAATATCTTTAAAAATCTAAATTATATGTGCCAAATAACATTTCAATTTCAAATGAATTATAGATTGGGTGCATGAGAAATGATTCCCCTTATGGGGTGAAGAAAAATGAATTAAAATCTCACCAAATCACAAATCGAGTCAAATCAAGAAAAAAATTCAACTAATGATTTGATATGACTTAGAGCTTGTTTGGCATTACTTTTTAAATGCCCAAAGTGTTTTTTTTAAATATAGGAAAAAACACTTTTAAAAAAGCATTACTGTTTGTCAAATTTTAAAACTGATTTTAAATGAAAGCTGAACTAGTTTTTTTGTTGTTCGAAAGAAATTAAAAAATTTGATTCATAAAAAAGTAGAAACAAAAGTAGATTTTTTTTGAAGAGTGAAATATCCCTTCTTTATATACATATTTATCAACATGTCCCTATTTAATTAATTAACATATCTAATAAGTTTGGCTAAATTCAATTCAAGAATTTTATTATTTTTATTTTTTATATAATAAAATTTTTATTTATTTTGAGTGTGTTTGGTATGAAGAAAAATGTTTTCCAATTTTCCCATGTTTGGTTGGGACAAAAGTTTTGGAAAATGTTTTTTCCAAATCAACTCATTTTCCTCAAAATTAAGGAAAATGACTTCCCTTAAAAAATTAAGGAAAACATTTTCCAAAACTCTCCTCCAATTTCAAATTATATTTTTTTTGGGGAAAAACATCAATTTTAAAAAAATAAATTCTATTTCAAAAAATTATTTTTTCACCTAATCCCTTCCCCCCCCCCCCAACCCCAACCCCTCCCCAAAAAATTAATTTTGCTTTTTAAAAATATTTTCAACTTTAAATTTTTATTTTTAGACTCCTACCCCCCCATCCCCCGGCGAGCCCCCCTACCAGCCCCCCACCCACCCCCAACCCCCAAAAAATTAATTTTATTTATAAAAATACTATCAACTTCAATTTTTTATTTTTTCACTCCTACCTCCTCCCCCTGCCCCCACCCACTACCCCCACCCCACCCCACCATCACCATAAAAAAATTATTTTTAAAAAATATTTTCAATTTCATAAATTATTTTTTACTCTAGTAAAAATAAAAGATGTCTCTTAAAATTATTTTTCATTCATAAATCAAACATAAAATCATTTCCGAAAAATATTTTCTACTCAACAACCAAACATGAGAAAATAAGTCTAAAGCCTACTTGTTTTCCAGGAAAACATTTTCTAAAACATTTTCCTCCATACCAAACGCACCCTTTATGTTGTATTATTTTACAGAATTAGAAATAAAAGTAACAATAATATTTTTGCAAGATTAAAAAATGAGAAAAATTAACAATTAAACATTTTAGCCCTTCCAAAAAAAGTAACAAATAACAAAATTTTCTTTTCCTAATTTGTATATTATTTTTATTTTATTTGATTTTTTTTTTACTTTAGAGGATTATGACAAAAAAAATAGTAATAACTAAAGATTGAATAAATAAAAAATAGTTAACATATAATAGAAAGATTCTTCTTTTCAATATCCTTCAACAATATTTTTGCAAAATTTTAAAAATAACATTTAAATATTTCAGCTCCCCTAGTATGGTAACAAATAATTGAAAACAATAATTCTTTTAGTAGTTTACATATTATTTTCTTCTTATTCAATTTTTTTTCTTAAAAAAAGATAGTTCCTCTCGATAAAATGATTTCAATATTAAAAGCATATTGATACTTATTTTTTCGTAATTTGACTCTCATAAGCATATTTTCTTATATAAAAATAGTCAAACGCAATTTGCTTATCAAAAACACTTTTCAAATGAATTTGTTAGACACAAATTATTTTTTTCAAAAACACTTTTCTAAAAAATTATTTTATAAATGTATAGAAGTTAAAAGCTGTTAGTAGCAATGTCAAACGTGCTCTTAGTTTGGTATTGAAAAAAAAATACAACCATACAATATATATATATATATATATATATATATTATATACAATTTTTAAAAATTTTTTAGTTGTTAATTTTACTATATTATTTCAAGTTTGACTTTGAATTTTGAATGAAATAAATGTTATTACTCATAGATATTATTAAATATGACAAAACTCAAATCAAAATCAAATTGATACTAATGCTTACAAAATAATAAATTCATCACTAAAAGGATAATAATGCTGAAGATTTATTTTTAGTTACACATTGGTTTAGAAAGTTCTATAAACTACATCATTTAATTTTAGTCTTTCTTTAACATTTAATCTTGTAATTAATACTTACTAAACTTATTTTAATATGATTTAATACTTTTAAATTATAATTATTTTCATTATGACTTAATTATTTGAAATATTTATTTTGTTGACTTTTAGTATTATCACTAGTATCATATATTTTGTGTTATTTTCTTATTAAACTACTTAGATAGTTATATTATGGTAGGACTAAAGAAATATTTGAAGCACAAATTAATTATATATATGTATTAATTTGATTTGATTTATAGATAAGGATATGATACATACACCCCCAATTTTGTCATTTAGACTGATATGCCCCTCATTATGAAAGTGACTTATATATATCCTTACTGTTACACAAATAACTCATATATACCCTTATCGTGACATAAATAATTTAATTTAATATTTTAAAAAATTCGAACAAACCCGTCCATCCATTTACCCCCTACTTATTCTGGTGCAATTGATTCCATTTCATCATATCCATACACAACTCAGATATTTGAATATTTCATTGGTGAAAGAAACAAGTGTCTCAAAAATATTAGTACTTCTATTTTAAATTTGGTTTTTATAATTAATTAATTTTTTCTTTTGTAAAATTTCCTCACCTGGTAAAGAACAAAAAGTGTCAAAATCTTATATTTTGCAAAGACAAAACTAGTAACAATAACTTTTGTCCTTTATTTCTATTGTCTTTCTATTTCCCAATTTGTGCAAGAAAAAACACATATCTAGGCCACTCCATCAACAACAAAAATTTAAACAAGTTAAGTAGTTGGAGTTGAACTTCACTCCATCATCAAAAAGGAAAAGAGAAAAATGGCAATCTCTTTGTATCTACTACTTTGTTTACCTTTCGTCGTCATGGCTTTGCTCTTCTTCTTCTACCTCTACGTTGTTTTTTTACGAGGTAGGGATGATCACCATTCTCGAGTGGTGATTAAAACTGCTCGAATTCAAGGACTTTCTGATGTTCAGCTCAAGAAACTCCCTAAAATTGTTGGAAAAGATTTGAGTTTGGACATTTATGATTGTGCAATTTGCTTGGATGTCATTGGAAATGAGGAATTTGCAAGGTTAGTTCCTGGTTGCAAACATGGATTCCACCTACAATGTGTCGATCTTTGGTTGTCCAAACAGCCATTTTGTCCTGTTTGTAGGCATAAGCTTGAGCCTGAGTTGTTCAATCAAGATGAAAACAATATATGTTAAGTTTTGATAGGCAGAGTTATCTGGTATCTGTATTGTTGGAAAGTATAAGCAGATGAGTTGAGGCATATACCGCTCTTATAATAATATAAAAGAGCTCCCATTTAATTAAAAACTTATCATTGTTGCAAAATGCCAACTTTCAAAATTTGTGTTTCAATTATTCAATCATAGTCTAGTCTTTGGCATGATATTGTTCTTTTTTATTTTGTCAAAAACAACAAAACTAAAACCAGGATGTGAAATGTGACAGCTTAGAGCAAGGGCTTAAATCAGTATATATTTCTTATAATCAATTAGAGGAATAATATTTAATCAACCGGATAGTTAATGAGTTTTAGAACATGTATGCAAAGGTGCCTACTGGCTAAGCCTTCAGTGAGAAATATTCATTATTGCATTATCTCAATTAGGATTTGTGAACAGTATAACCAACTACAAATATGTTTATGAGACTTGGTTAATCCAGAAAAAGGAAAACGTTATCATAGGTTCCTCAATTCTCTTGGTTGTTCGAGCGCTTGTCAATTTTAAGTTAGATCACGGTAGAAGCAATGCATACACACTCCGTCAAGGGCACATGTTGTTGGCTAAGTCGTCATTTCTCGTAATGTCATTAACAAAGAGTCTTTCAAGTGTTAAGCGATCTACCACACGTACAGTGAGTTTCAAAAGTGTTGCATTTGACTTTTCCGGTATCATATGCTAAATTGAATTTTGCAGTCAAACTATTAAATCTGTACGAATAAGTTGGAATGTAACTCACCTAAATCTTAGTTGACTATTCTAAGTTGAATTTGCCAGTCAAATTATTAAATCTAAATCTGCAAATGCTACCCCTCCCTCTTAGTTGATCATCCTGAATTGCATTAGGAAGTCAAATTAATAAGTTTGTCCTAATAGTAAGGTTCAAATCGCAAGATTTATTGACTTACTCTTGATATAACTAGCCTTTTGATACTTATTAAATTTTTAAAAAAATTAATTTTGTTATAAATCCATTGAATTATGGATTGTCCATTAGACTACTTCAAAAATTATGATGAATTCATAATTCCAAGGTGATATGAACCTTGGTGGATAACTATGTATCTACTAACTAGGCATTTATCATGGTGGTCTTTGGGGTGATATCTCAACTCTATAAATAGAGATATCAATCACCTTTTGTAGATCACACTTGAATAGAAGAAAAGTCTTCTTTCTTCCATCTTACTTCTCTTGTCTTCTTCTCTCCATATTATATTATATTATGAGCTTCATTTTATAACACGTTATCAACACGAATATGCTCTAAAAGTTGTAGCACTTCACAAAAATGTTGTAGTTTGAAACACTTGTGAGCAGGAACAGGTTCTATTTATTTCTTCTTGTTATACATTCACATTTTAAAAAGTTCCTCATATACTAATAATTTATTTTAGTATATATGTGATATATGAAAAGGTAGAACATATTGGTTTGTTTTACTTTAACAATTTTATATATTGGTTTATGATTATACTAACAGTTCTTCGTTTCAGAAAATAATTGAAGGATAAAGAAGTGAATTTTCATGTTGGTTTTCTTAGTGTTCATTATGGGGAAAATATTAATATTTATAATTACTAGATAGTAAGACGATGGATTCAAGTCTCATCGCACCAAAAGGGTAAGACGTCAGGTTAAAGTCCAGATGCACACCACATAATGAAAAATATTTGAGGATAAGACGATAAATTCAAGTTCTATCGCACCAAGAGGGTAAGACATCAATTTGAGTTTTGATGCACCATGATGATAAGGTATTGGGTTCAATTTTATTGATTTATGACCTAAGATGACTTTATATGGATAGGACGTTGGATTTAAGTTCTAATGCACCATTATGATGATAAAATGACGACTAAGGCAAAAATAGTATATCTTTAATGAAAAGCCTTGAAATTCGTCGCATTGAATTTGCTCCATTCCTTGAAAAGAATGTGGTAGCAACATATGATAACTTTGCAATCCGCATGTTGACTTGCTCCATTCTATCGTACGAATGTGGTAGCAGTAAATAATTAGTCTGAAAGATGACAAATGATTAACGATATGAAAAAGGGCGTGAAGGGACATAATTATAATAGTCATCATTGTGATAATTATAAAAGGAAGAACATTATGGGTTCTCCAAATAGTCCTTCAAAATGTGAAAGCAATTTTTATTATCAAAATGGTATGAAAGGTCATTGGACTTGTGAATGTTTGACCCAATAATTTGACAAACTTATAAATCCTTCATCAAAAGAGAAGAAGATAAAGTGATGGTACACTTGATCTTTCAAAGTGATGTTGAAGTGTGTCATGGAAATACGATGAATTTTAAAGTCATGACAATGTGCTTATAATGCAAATTTATGAAGTACATATAAATGATTAATCCATTCTTTGAAGAGAATGTGACTTGTGATGAGTATCGTGAATGCTCGACCATTCTATAAGAGAATGGGTCAAAATGTGATAAAATCATTATGGGTTGGATATATGCCACAACTCACCTCTATGGGAGGTTTTAAAAAAAAATGATATATGCCACAACTCATCTTACGAGAGGTTTGAGAGGAATAAATAATTTTTTATTTGGCAGAAATGATCAATGATCGTATACGTTTATATGTCATAAATATTATGGTATGTTTATTTGTGAACTATCAAAAAGGCAAAAGAAATAAAACTTTTGCCTATAAAGGTTGTGCCATGATCAAAATAATATCATTGTGTGGCAATACAAATTTGCATTGGTTATGTACCTATGGTACAACAAAAGTAAAGCAAGAAACATGTCTTGCTCGTAATAATTTTGACAATGACAATAATAATATAATTTCTCCTTGAGGAGATGTTCACCATATGGATGGTGTCATGGAATATGTAAGTACACAAAATTAATTGCAAACTCTAATGAGTTGTATTATTATAAGAGGAATAATATTGGGGTTGTAGTAAGTCTCAAACGAAATTTTTAAGTTTCGGATGAATTGAAAAGAAATATTGAGATTATAAATTACGAAAAGATTTATCATCTTCAGATTACTACAATCGAAGCGGGTTATAAATATTTATGTAAAAGATGACCCATTTTTTCCTCTTGTTTGTTGCACACAAACGTGGGCATGTTGCTGGAATCACATGCAAAAGTAAATTATAAAGTGTACTGAAATAAAGATCAGTTGACATGACCGGTTGACCATTCCGATTTAAATGTGATGCAAATGTTATTGAGAATTCATGTGGATTATATGATGAAGAAATAAAAGATTCTTTAAGAATTTTCTTGTGTTGCTTGTTCTCTTGATAAAATTATCATTATACCAGTTAAGGTTGGGATTGTAATCCCCTGACATATAAAAGGTGAATATGGGCTCATTCACCTGTCATGTGGATCATTTGCAACTATATCATAGTTGCATCTGTGCGATGATTACATGTGCTTTGGTGTCAACTTACAAATTGGTGTTTGTAAGGTTGTTTGTTCGAATTGTTAAATTAAGAGCATAGTTTTAAATTATGAAATTATATTGATAATGCTGGTTGATTTAGCAGAAATTGTATGCCTTCAATTATAGTTAAATCATAGTTATGAGAACAAAACTCTCAAATATGATTTGGTATGAAATAATTTTATTTAACATGTACCAACACATGTATGCATCAATCTAACAAGGTTTCCCCATTAAAATTGGTTCAGGGTCAGGAACCAAATAATTTTCATCTAAAATATTGAATGTGCGGTTAGGATTTTAATTGTTCCACCACGCACAAAGATGAATTCCCAAATAATATTGGGATGAATGTTAAATTTTCTAACATTAGGGGGATAGATGATTTTGACAGTTGAAAATTATGTGTGAGGTTAATTATGGATTATCTAGATCCTCGTTAAATAAATATGTGAACTTAAAGTTTAAGGGATAATTCATTTGCATAATGTTGCAAATCAATTGCCAGATGAATGTACTGACCCTATGATATAATTCAGCTGCAAATGCTCCAATGTGAAGTCCTTGAAGGACAAATTTTATGATACGCCTGAAGCATAATAGACCAATCGATTCCAAATGTAAAATTTATTTGAAGAAGGAGATAAGCAAATGATCAATATGGTCATGACAATGAGGCAAGTGCTATAAAAGAGCACATTGACATAACACTTCATAAAACCTCGGAAAAAGTTTAGGTACCTGAAAATGATGAAAATAATGGGGAAAAAATTAAGAGATCTCGATAAGTTATGTCATGTTGGAATTGATATCAATAAATGTCGATGGTATCTTTGATATGAGGTAGCGCTCAATGATACAAATTGTGACGAGAATCTTGAATTCAAATCTGTCATAGAGTGTGGACAGATAAATGATTGGCCAAGTAAAATGCATGATTCAAGTATATTTATTTCACTTAAAAAAGTGATGTTTTGAACTGATAGTCCATAAATCAAGATATAAAGTCAGTGAGTTACAAAACTATTATGTGATGGTATAACCGTAAGATATAAAGTACGATTTGTGTCTTGGGGCATAAAGGTTTGTTGCAAAATTTTTGACATTATTGAAGATGTTTTCTACTATGGTGGATGCAATGAAATTTCTTTTGATCTGTCAATATATGAAAACTTGAATGCATATGAATAATTATCATGTCTAGCTAGACAATATTAAAGGTTATATGAAAATCCTTAAAGCAATCGAAGTGTCTTAGGCATATAAAAGTTTGAAAGAAACTTTTTCAATAAAGCTTCAAGAATCCTTATATGGATTGAAATAATCAAGGAAGAAAAGGGTATAAAAGAAATGACCCTAATTGTTCTTACATTTTTATGAAAAGGCCAGGGTCTGAATATGTTATAATACTTGTGTAAGTTGATGACTTAAACATCATTAGCACTCTTAAAGAGTTTTCAAAAGTTGTTGAGTGTTTGAAAATGTGAAAAGGTCTTGGTAAGATAGAATTTTGTCATGACCTATAGATTGATAATTTGACAAATGAAATATTTGTCCACCAGTCAACATACACAAAAAAGTTTTGATGCAATTTTATATGGATAAATCACATTCATTGAGTACCCCATGATTATGAGATCGCTTGAAATAAATGATAATTCATTTTGATCTCGAGAGAAGGATGAAGAGCTTCTTGGTGATAAAACTCCATATCTTAGTGCAATCAGGGTACTGATGCATCTTGCTAACAATACTCGACCAGATATCTGTTTTGCAGCAAATTTACTGGCGAAATTCGGTTCTTCCCCAACAAAAGGACATTGAAATGGTGTTATGTATATACTTGAATATCTTTGAAGAACCATAGACATGAGTTCATTCTATTCCGAAGAATTCAAGTTAGAGTTGATTGGTTACGTAGATGCAGAATATTTATCTAATCTGCATAAAACACGATCTCATACACGTTTTTTATTTGCATGTGGAGGCACAATAATATCCTAACGATCAATGAAGTAAATGTTGCTATGCAGAAATAAAAGTCCTCCATGAAGCAAGTCGAGAGTGCGTCTGGTTGAGATAAATGACACACCATATTCAGGAAATGTGTCGTTTTTCTTTGAAAAAAAATATACCAACCACAATGTACGAAGATTGAAGACATCATCGCAAGAAATTAAGTGATGTTTTAATCAGGGGGAGTGTTTTATCGAAAATTTAACCTTTTATAAGGGTTTTTCGGTTTTTTAGAGTCGCCACTTAATTTTTGAAGAAAAATCAAGAAAACTATTGCTTGAAAACATTTAAAGGGATCGGGGATTCAAATTAATGTTTTAGGAAGGTGTTAGGCACCTAAAACATCCGTCTAAAACGGTTTTCCAGCAACTAACAAATTTGGCTAAAACTTTGCTTTTATCTTGACTTGAATAAAATATTTGGAAGTAGAGAGTTGAAATACTAACTTATTTTTAGGTCATTTCATTTTGCAAAATTATTTTAATTTTGAGTTGATAAAAACATTTACGACATTCGCGGGGATTCGGATTTTTCTAACTTTTAAAATTAACGACAAGTATGCAAACAAATAAGCAAATAAAGTAAAAGAGAGAAATAAAGAGAGAGAGGGAAAGAGAATTGGGTCCAAAATCGGGTTCTCTGTCCGCCTTGACCGATTTTTGGACCCACCTGTTTTGGGTTTTTGACCCATTTCCTTTCGTACTTGTCCTAGACTAAGCAAATAATTAATACTAAATAAATACAGTAAAGTAGAAGACGACAAGGGCTAATGCCTTAAAATAGATACAATACGAAAATGCAAAATATAAAACGGGTCTTCTAATTCATCTTCTCCGACTTTCTTCAATTCTTTAAATCCGGGGACCCTTCCATCGGCTTAATAGGTTGACTGGAAAAGAGGAACTTTGAGCCTTTACGGCTCTTCTCATGGAATGCAAAGGAGAGGGTGAGAGTTCACGTTGAAACTCGGACGAATTTTACATGCAATGAAAAGCAAAAATAAAAATTAGCACTTGAAAATAATATCTCTAAATCATATCTTAAAGAAGATTAAACGATTCCAAAGTAATGAATGTACCTAAGCAGATTGCAACTTAACATCTAAAGCCAAAATGAGTAAATAAATAAATAGATTGGATAAGAGAAGGCAATGATGCCGTTAATTTTATCTAAAAGTACACATAATAGAGAAACAGTAATATCCAAAATATGTAATAATCTTAGAATTAAACATAACAATGATGCATGAATAACTAAATAAATATTTTAGACCATGATGTAAAACGAAATCTATTTGCTACGGCAAATTAATACACACATAGAAGTATGACAGTAATAGCAACTAAACGTTAATACTAATTAAACTTAAGATCCAAATAGTTAGCAAATTGGGTAATTGACAAATTATATATATGTATACATATATGCATAAAAATAATATATAAATAAATAAATAAATAAAAATAAATAAATAAATAAATAAATAAATAAAAATAAATAAATAAATAAATAAATAAATAATAAATAAACAAATAAATAAATAAATAATAAATAAATAAATAAATAATAAATAAATAAATAAATAAATAAATAAATAATAAACAAATAAATAAATAAATAAATAAATAAATAAATAAATAATAAATAAATAAATAAATAATGAATAAATAAATAAATAAATAAACAAAAAATAAAAAAAAAATTACCTGATTCTGGGCAGCGAACCGAGACTACGAGTTTGACGGAGACGATTCCACCACCTCTCCAAACTCAAACAGCTGCAAAAAATATTTTATAAATATTAAACTATGGAACCAAGAATTCCCGAAAATTTTTGGGTACTCTTTGGTATCCTCCTTTTTTTCTCCTCCCCTTGGTGTAGTGAAGAGGGATTTATATAGGACAAAATTTCGTTCAAAATAGATGTAGAAGCGATGTGGGACAAATGCAAAGTCCAAAATTTTCTATTTGAATGGTTTAAAGCAATTGATTAATAGGATGAATTCACATAAATTAATTTAGCGAGCTTCTTAATCTTAACAAAAAATAAAATAATTAATTTAATCGTAAACTTCCCAAATTTATAAAAACCAATTATTTTAAATTGTTTGAGAATTTAAGAAGCTCATGAATTAATTCCTACCGGGGAGGGTCAAAATTGGGTGTCAACAGCTGTCCCTCATTTTACTTGGATTGATGCAAGAAATTCGAGGAAAATGAAATTGACTAAGCCAATTTTGACCAACCACATATTCATCTTTTAAGAAAAGGGATCTGGTACGGACTTTAGAAATTATGGCCGAGCCCTGAAAATGTGTTTCCTACATGTCTCAGACTATATGAGAATTCAGGTCACTTGTAGTTCGATACGCTAGATTTAACGCACGATTTTGAAAGAAATCAAAAGTCATCTCGATACCGAGTTATGAGGGAATCGGGATGCTTGGAATAAGATTCGATTGGAATGTTAGAATACAGCCGAGTTTTCAACATCGAGCCCGCCTACATATCCTTAAACCATAGGAATCAGGCTGTTTGTAGTTCGACTCAATCGGTTGAAAAGGAAATCTATTATGCTAGATAACCTTTGGTTCTGGACAAGTGACAAAATTAAACGAGTATGAAAAGGAGGCTTGTAACCTCTTAGCCATGAATGTGGTGCACTTCACACCCATAATTAAGAACTCACATGGACATAATTTCCAAAGCTCTCGGCGCATTGTCACTCAGATTGAAAACTTGCTTCCGGTAGACCAAAATTTCCGGATACGATACCGAAACTGACGAAACCTAAAGAAAAATCCACATGCCTTCTAATAGGGGTATGGTTTGATTGTGGTGAAAGTCGCTCCTCTGCTCGCGTCCTAAGAGTTTGACACTCCTCTTTGGACTATGTCCCAGTTCGCTGCTAAGAAAAGTTCCACGTTGTGCTGCATCCTTTTGATGTTGTCCGCACCTGTGGTTTGTTTTTGGAGAATTCATCCTTTCGGATGCTCTCGACAAACACTGAGATAAAACTCGTCAGCATAAAAACTCAATTAAAAAGAGAGACAGTGTCTTTTACCATGTCGACACTTAATTGTTCTCCTCGACATTTGACGTCAACTCGATCGGTTTGACGTAAAGCAAATAGAGCTTATGTCTTATGTATGCAATCTTCAATGTATTCTTCATTTGATGTTGAAATAAATAAAAACAGCTGCAGTACGCTGATATTTATCTTGATGTCGTCTTTGATGTTCTTCTTGATGTTTACTTTTATCATGAATAAAAGAGTGCAGTTGATGCCAATAAGTGAATATTCTTCTTCAAATGCACGATTTCTACTTTGGTAGTGCATGATTCCTTGCAGGGCATGGGTATCTTCCCGCGATGCATAAATTTTCTGCGAGGCATGAATATCTTCTCGCGATTTATGAATATTAACTCGCTATGCATGATCTTCCGCAATGCATGAATATTGACTCGCGATGCATGATCTTCTGCGATGCATGAATATTGACTCTCGATGCATGATCTTCTGCGGGGTATGAATATCTTCCCGCAATGCATAAATTTTGCAAGGTATGAAATCTTCTTGCGATGCATAAATTTCAGCGAGGTATGAAATCTTCTCGCGATGTATAATTTTCTGCGAGGCATGAATATCTTCTCGCGATTAACTTGTGATGCATAAATATTAACTCATGATGCATGATCTTCCGCGATGCATGATCTTTCGCGATGCATGAATATTGACTCGCGATGCATGATCTTTCGCAATGCATGAATATTGACTCGCGATGCATGATCTTCCGCGATGCATGAATATTGACTCTCGATGCATGATCTTCTGCGGGGCATGAATATCTTCCCGCAATGCATAAATTTCGCAAGGTATGAAATCTTCTTGCGATATATAAACTTTTTGAGAGGAATGGAATCTTCTCGCGATGCATAAATTCAGCGAGGTATGAAATCTTCTCGCGATGTATAATTTTCTGCGAGGCATGAATATCTTCTCGCAATTAACTTGTTATGCATAAATATTAACTCGCGATGCATGATTTTCCGCAATGCATGAATATTGACTCTCGATGCATTATTTTCCGCGATGCATGAATATTGACTCTCGATGCATGATTTTCCGCGATGCATGAATATTTGCTCTTGATGTCATCCTTCGAATCTAGCTGGACGTTCTTTATAGACTTCATGTTGTTGGAAATTGACTGAAATAAACAAATCATATTCCCAAGCCCCTGGTATAAGCAATAGAATAATTCTTGTCTCTACAGGAACATCGTTAATTTGGGAGAGATTTCTCCTCTCTCGACTCCTCCATATTCATCGATCAGAGGAAGCTGCATCCACAGAAAAATCGTTAGTTTTAAAATAAACTGATATGTATTGATTTCTTCAGTTGCCTGCTCATTGTTCTGCTATCTCCGGTTGATCTTCCTGATCTCCCAACTATTGATAGATAAGACAAAATATTTCATGCCAAAAAAAAAAAAAAAACGTAAAAGGAAAACTTTAAGAAAAATAGATTTTTGAAAAGTGGATTTTGAAAAAAGTCACTGTCAAGTGTCATGTCACGTCAGGCTTAGCGAACTTCTCTGAGCCTGATGCTTGGAGGTATATCTGATTATGCGATGGGAAGTATTCAAAGCCAATCTAGACTTGTCGATAAACCTATGTTTGAAATTTTGAGTCCATCCTCAAAATTTCTGTCCCAGTTAACGGTATCGACTTATCTTTCAACTATCGCTAAGCAAATCGTGGAATTTTGAGATCCTCTCAAAAATTCTATCCCAGTTGCAAATATCGAAATATCTTCAGTCTTGACTTGTTGAGGATTCGGAGATATCATTGCTTGTTTTTTGCATGGCAAACTCTGGTGATTTTTGCAACAAGCAAGCTAGCTCAATAATTATCCAACTGTAACGAGGTGGATGTCTCGATAATATTCCAACTGTAACGAGGTGGATGGCTCGATAATATTCCAACTGTAACGAGGTGGATGGCTCGATAATATTCCAACTGTAACGAGGTGGATGGCTCGATAATATTCCATCTGTAACGAGGTGGATGGCTCGATAATATTCCAACTGTAACGAGGTGGATGCTCGATAATATTCCAACTGTAACGAGGTGGATGCTCGATAATATAATAACGAGGTGGATGCTCGATAATAACTGTAACGAGGTGGATGCTCGATAATATTCCAACTGTAACGAGGTGGATGCTCGATAATATTCCAACTGTAACGAGGTGGATGGCTCGATAATATTCCAACTGTAACGAGGTGGATGCTCGATAATATTCCAACTGTAACGAGGTGGAGCTCGATAATATTCCAACTGTAACGAGGTGGATGCTCGATAATATTCCAACTGTAACGAGGTGGATGCTCGATAATATTCCAACTGTAACGAGGTGGATGCTCGATAATATTCCAACTGTAACGAGGTGGATGCTCGATAATATTCCAACTGTAACGAGGTGGATGCTCGATAATATTCCAACTGTAACGAGGTGGATGCTCGATAATATTCCAACTGTAACGATGGATGCTCGATAATATTCCAACTGTAACGAGGTGGATGCTCGATAATATTCCATCTGTAACGAGGTGGATGCTCGATAATATTCTAATATAATTCAAGAATAGGAACCTGAAATGGAAAAACAAATATATGAACCACTTATGGGGTGGATCGCCCAACAAAACTATATGCAAAGTCTTTGATTGGCCAATCAAAGCACATAATCCACTTATGGGGTGGATACCCAATAAATTATAATTTTGACTCTGACAATAATCAAGAAACACGTACGCCTAATTTGCTACATGATGAACATACTAAATTGACGTATATGCACGTCGAGACTATGATTCTCTCTTTAAAAGACAGAATTATCGAGGTGAATGACTTAATTCATTCACATGAAGATTAAAGACACTTTTGCCTTCCATGACAAACTCAACAAAACTTAAGTTTGTTGTTGAGGTTTCTAATTGTTAACAAAAACTTGTAACAATTCGATAACTCCGACTATCAAGGAAATATTGTTGTCACCAACATATTTGTGATGTGATGGACTAGTTGATTCTTGCAACAATTCTAAGATAGTGTTACTTTTAATCATCTGTCGATTTCACATACGATACTGGATTTACTCATACTATCACCTGCAAAGCTCGACACCAAACGTCAGTATTGACGATGAAGTAAAGAATAAAAGTAAAGATAAATAACTAGATTAAGTTATTTGACTTATCGAGATTAGGCTTTGATGAGTCTAATTATAACTTCAATCATGACTCGTGGCTAGTGATCATCCAACACTTTGTTTCTTACAACTTTGAAAGAATCTATTAGTGTTTGGCTTCAATATTCCTGCAACATAAAAAGACATTGTGTATAAATCACTTGAGATAACGTAATAAAATGAAGAAAACTTGAGATGAAAAGTTTTCTAGTGATGTTGATGAGGCCACGAGAGGTGTAAATGATGTCATTTTCCATGCTTTGCAGTTTTGACATTGTCGTTTTGTGACTTCATTGTTCCTGCATTCAAAGAAAAATTCTTAGTTTGGAAAAAACTGATTTGTGTTGGTCTTGTCTCCATTCTCCTTCATGCAGTTGACTTATATGCTCGTCCTTCCTTAATAAATCAGTGTTCATGGAATTTTTTGAGACCCTCCTCAAAAGTTATGTCCCGGTCTGACATATATTTGACTCTCGTAACTTGCTTTGTTCATTCTGAGGTTGCCCATTCGAGAATTTTGAGGTCCCTCCTCAAAATTCTGTCCCAGTTTGCCTCAATAAGTAACAAATAACATTTGTGGCATTTTTTGAGATCCTAGTTGCAAACTTGATTATCGTAATTTTTTTAGATCCACCCAAAGCTAACTCCGTAGCATTTTGGTCTTCTGTTTTGACTTGTTGAAGAAGTCCATCTTCAAATGAATTTTTGAGACCCTCTCAAAAATTCTGTCCCAGTTTCCTTTATAAAGTGAAAATGGAAATCTTACTGGGTATATGACCGAGCCATTGTGGCGCCTACGTATCCCGTTGAGGCAGGAATCAGGTCAAACGTAATTCCCCCCTCAAAGGTTAACCGAAAACAAGCTGGTATTCTCATTATTCTCAGTCATTTTTCTTCTTTCTTTCAATAAATTTTGATTAGGAAAGTAATCTTTGAAAACTTTGAATGTTCAACCACTAATCAACACAAATCAAATTTCGAGTACCTGACAAAGAAAAATAACTCAAACAACAAATGTGTTAGTTTGTGTAGGTAGTAGGTAATACAAGATATCACACACAAAGGTGTAAGCACACAAAAGTCGCTTCATTTGAAGAAAGACTAGCCCACATATATAAAAAAAATGATTAGATAGACAGAAATTTGTCTCTCTGATTTTTAGCTTTGTGAGTCAAAATGTCGACCTGAGACGGGACAAAGTCGATTGATTCTTCTGGTTTTTTTGACTGAGATGTAACTCTAATTCTTTGTAAGAGTTGAAAATATAAAATTTCTCAGAATGGGGACCGAACCTTGAAAGGCTGCCTATGTATCTCACAAAAGAGAATTCAGGTCCTACGTAGTTCGACCCACTTCTTTTTTTTTTTTTTTTACTTTAAATGCTGAATCTTTTTTCTGATATGAGAGAGTAATTTTTGAAAGATAAAATTTGAATTTTATTGGGAAACTAAAGACTCAAAGAGTATTTGGACGTACTTTTGGTAGTGACTTGATATTTATGCTTAAGGAGTTCTAGAAAATATTTTCCAAGAATCAGTAGGCTAGAACATATCCAAATGAAGCGACTTAATCAGACAAATAATTATAACACATAAACAGTTATTGCGCGTTCTAAACAAATATGTGACCCTTTTGTGCCAAGGGTAGCCTAGCGATTTGAGGGATATATACGTCATTTAAAATATTTCATTGTCCCAAAACCCAAATTTATATAAATTTATGAATAAAACTTAAATGGGGATACATAATCGGGAAAAATGGGATACAAAATAATCAGTCCCACGCAGGGGTACAATTCTGAACTATGCTTCCATAAAAGGTCCTTCCCTCTTCATTTCTTCTCTTCTCCGGGTTCCCGCATCTTAGACTAGTAACTTGTGAGCTTCTTTTTTTTTTTTTTTAATTTTTTATAAGCTACAATCTACTCCCAATCCCGAGGACAATGATTTTTTCAGATGATGTATATATCCTTCAAATTTAAATAAATAAATATGATCGCCCGTTCAGGCCGTAGACCCTTTTGGACTCAAGGTGGTCTATCTAATGAGCTCAACACGCCTTGGGTGTTGGGTCGTCTTAGGCCAATGCGCTATTTTCGGGATTAGGTTACGTTCTATCTTAGTTTAACTAAGAGTGGGTTATGTTTAGAGTGGAAAGGGTTACCCAAGCGGACTACTTAGGCTGAGACAGTTAACGATCGTTGACTATCAAGTAGCCAACTACACTCGTCAGGGTGCCCCGAGAAAATTTTGGTTAACGAACGACTGCGAACCCGCATAATCGTCCTTTAGTGGAAATAAAACAAACGTCGTTTGACGGAATTATGATATGCCATGAATGCAACAGTTCAATAAAGCAATAAATAAACAGATAAACAGTTAACTCACATAGCCAAAATACGTTAGTTTTAAGGTTAGAATCCTCTAATTCCCCAGCAGAGTCGCCATTTCTGTTTTATCGAAAATTTAACCTTTTATAAGGGTTTTTCGGTTTTTTAGAGTCGCCACTTAATTTTTGAAGAAAAATCAAGAAAACTATTGTTTTCAAATAACTTAACAGAGAAAATTGCTTGAAAACATTTAAAGGGTTTGGGGATTCAAATTAATGTTTTAGGAAGGTGTTAGGCACCTAAAACATCCGTCTAAAACGGTTTTCTAGCAACTAACAAATTTGGCTAAAACATTGCTTTTATCTTGACTTGAATAAAATATTTAGAAGTAGAGAGTTGAAATACTAACTTATTTTTAGGTCATTTTATTTTGCAAAATTATTTTAATTTTGAGTTGATAAAAACATTTACGACATTCGCGGGGACTCGGATTTTTCTAACTTTTAAAATTAACGACAAGTATGCAAACAAATAAGCAAATAAAGTAAAAGAGAGAAATAAAGAGAGAGAGGGAAAGAGAATTGGGTCCAAAATCGGGTTCTCTGTCCGCCTTGACCGATTTTTGGACCCACCTGTTTTGGGTTTTTGACCCATTTCCTTTCGTACTTGTCTTAGACTAAGCAAATAATTAATACTAAATAAATACAGTAAAGTAGAAGACGACAAGGGCTAATGCCTTAAAATAGATACAATACGAAAATGCAAAATATAAAACGGGTCTTCTAATTCATCTTCTCCGACTTTCTTCAATTCTTTAAATCCGGGGACCCTTCCATCGGCTTAATAGGTTGACTGAAAAAGAGGAACTTTGAGCCTTTGGCTCTTCTCATGGAATGCAAAGGAGAGGGTGAGAGTTCACGTTGAAACTCGGACGAATTTTACATGCAATGAAAAGCAAAAATAAAAATTAGCACTTGAAAATAATATCTCTAAATCATATCTTAAAGAAGATTAAACGATTCCAAAGTAATGAATGTACCTAAGCAGATTGCAACTTAACATCTAAAACCAAAATGAGTAAATAAATAAATAGATTGGATAAGAGAAGGCAATGATGCCGTTAATTTTATCTAAAAGTACACATAATAGAGAAACAGTAATATCCAAAATATGTAATAATCTTAGAATTAAACATAACAATGATGCATGAATAACTAAATAAATATTTTAGACCATGATGTAAAACAAAATCTATTTGCTACGGCAAATTAATACACACATAGAAGTATGACAGTAGTAGCAACTAAACGTTAATACTAATTAAACTTGAGATCCAAATAGTTAGCAAATTGGGTAATTGACAAATTATATATATGTATACATATATGCATAAAAAAATAATATATAAATAAATAAATAAATAAAAATAAATAAATAAATAAAAATAAATAAATAAATAAATAAATAAATAAATAATAAATAAATAAATAAATAAATAAACAAATAAATAAATAAATAAATAATAAATAAATAAATTAAATAAATAAATAAATAAATAATAAACAAATAAATAAATAAATAAATAAATAAATAAATAAATAAATAAATAATGAATAAATGAATAAATAAATAAATAAATAAACAAAAAATAATAAAAAAATTACCTGATTCTGGGCAGCGAACCGAGACTACGAGTTTGACGGAGACGATTCCACCACCTCTCCAAACTCAAACAGCTGCAAAAAATATTTTATAAATATTAAACTATGGAACCAAGAATTCCCAAAAATTTCTGGGTACTCTTTGGTATCCTCCTTTTTTTCTCCTCCCCTTGGTGTAGTGAAGAGGGATTTATATAGGACAAAATTCAGTTCAAAATAGATGTAGAAGCGATGTGGGACAAATGCAAAGTCCAAAATTTTCTATTTGAATGGTTTAAAGCAATTGATTAATAGGATGAATTCACATAAATTAATTTAGCGAGCTTCTTAATCTTAACAAAAAATAAAATAATTAATTTAATCGTAAACTTCCCAAATTTATAAAAACCAATTATTTTAAATTGTTTGAGAATTTAAGAAGCTCATGAATTAATTCCTACCGGGGAGGGTCAAAATTGGGTGTCAACAGGGAGTATAATACGCGTTGCACTCTTTTTTCCTTGATCGAAGTTTTTTCCCACTGGATTTTCCTGGCAAGGTTTTTAATGAGGCAACAAATAGTGTGTATCAAAATATATGTGTACTCTTTTTCCTTCACTAGAATTTTTTCCCACGGAGTTTTTCCTAGTAAGGTTTTAACGAGGCACATTATCTATGGACATCCAAAGAGGAGTTATAAATCTATTGAATTATGGATTGTCCATTTGATTACTTTAAGAATCTATATATAATATAAAGCTGAATAAAATCACGCTGATATTGCACTCTTCATTGATCAGTATACTATTTTATTTTATTTCTTAGAATTTTGAATTTTTTTCTCTCATTTTCTATTCAATAACACCTTTAAAAACAATTATCCACTTTCCTTATTATTAGCCTTTACTACATTTAACTCTTCCTTCCAGAAAAATAAATATGTAACAGCTAAATGAATAATGGTGCAATTAATGTGCATTATCATACATTTTTTTCGACAACCCACGTATTGTCAGTTTTTTTTTAAAAAAATGCTTAATCACATGTAATTAATTAGACAATTCATTCCCCTATTTATTCATACCTTCTTAGGCATTAGGGGTTCATGTAAGTATTTTTTTCATATCTTCTTATACCTATTTTGGGGGTTTCATATATATAGTTTTTTTTTTCTTCTCTTTCATTTTCTTCCTATTTTTTTTCCATCCATGATTATTATTTTTAATATATATATATATATACATACATACGTTAGCATTATTTTAAACAGGATAATTATGATGAAGCTTTTTAATATGAAGAGTAGAAGAGGTAAGCTAAGAGTTTATTTTATTCATTTTTTATTTATTTTTAACGTATGTATATATGTTACCATCCTTTGAAAAGGATATTACTATGAAGCTTTTTGATATAAGTCAATAATTTATTATTATTATTATTATTATTATTATTATTATTATAATTATAATTATAATTATTATTATTATTATATCAATATCAATATTATTTAATTTTTTAGAAGATTTTATTTTAGTTTTAGGAAGTTAAGTTCTAATTCTATTCAATTTGTCTCTCTCCTAAACCTAAATTTGTATAGTATAATATTAATTAAGGTTAAGTATACACAGGGTAATATTAAAGTTATGTGATATTTCTCTATGTTTATCAAATTTAATTATGTATTTATCTATTTTCTTAAGATATGCATTTTTCTCTATTTTTACACAATTGTAGTATTAATAATTATTAATTAATGACCAATTCTACCTTGCGATAAATAAGAATTTCAAAGGCTATCATTTTGGCATTTTAAAATTATACTCACTTCATTCCCTATAATCAATATTTACTTTCACATAATTAGTATGCTTAATCATGGAAAAAATGGTTACAGAATTTTAATTAAAAAAAAAAGAAATGCATCCACTTAATTGCAACTCTTTAATAAAAAAGATAATGCAACGTTTCAGAATCTATATCTATATATCTATATAAAGCTGAAATTAGATCAACTGATGTAGCACCTTTTAATGGCCAGCATTTGCAATTTTCTATTTCTCTTTTTTTTTTTTAATTATTTCTGATTTTTTCCTTAAAAAAACTACATAAATGATTCAAACTATCACACTATAATTATTCCTTATTATGACTACTGATAAATGTAGCAATCAAGTTAATAATTATAGATAATTAGTTGGTTTCTTCTTAATTGAAACGTAAGCGTTATTTTTCTTTAATTAGACTAATTTTGTGATCATTATTAAATTAATTATTAATCAGTTTTATTTTTCAACTTTTTCACCTTTTTAAATGTGTATATACAGAGCATACATACCCATATATAGGAATTAGGATATTCTTTACCATGGTAATTACCTCTTCTCCTGAAATTTTTTTACTTTCCTTGTATTATACGTTTCTATAAGAAAATATAGGAATCAATGTAGTAGTTATGAAATTTAAAAGGTAAGTTTCATTGTAAATTAATAAATTCAAAAATTTGAAAAGTCATTATATTTAATTGCATTTTACCATACGGAATATTATGCTTAGCAGTGACATCATATTTGAACATATATATAAGAAACATTGCAATGATGGAGCAACTCAATTAACGTTGAGTGACTGTTATATTTCATCGATAATTTTTAAAGGTGAAATTATCTATTCTATTTTATATGAATTGATGGTAAGAATATCAATCTTCTTTTATTTATGCGTTTTTCAAAGTAAATTTATTAAAAGACATGACTGTTTATGAAATGTGAATTCTGAATTATTGTTTTAAATTTTGCAGGAGGAAGTCATGTTTCTTGGAGTCTCAAATTCATTTTCTTTTATATGAATATTTTTAAAGGTGAATTATCATTTTCTTTTATATGAATTGATGCTAAAAGTATCAATCTTCTTTTATTTATGCATCTTTTACAAGGAATTTATTAAAATATATAAGCGTTTATGAAATGTGAACCCTAAATTATGATTTATATTTTGTAGGCGAAAACATTACTTGGAGTTTCAACCTAAAAAGGTTTCTACAAAATTCACACATACAAAAGAAGTTAGGATGTCTATTTTCTTTTCTATATACATTTTTCAAAAGTGGCATATTAAGACATGAATATTCATAATTTGTGAACTATAAATTATAATTTTTACTTTGCAAGAGGAAGTGGCATTTAGAATCTAAACCTAATGACACATTTTGAAAGTCAAAAAAAAAGGTTGCTAAATAAATTCTCATATACCAAAAGAAAGTGAGAATATCTAAAAAAAAATTCTGTATACATTTTTCAAAAGCAACAGATCAAAAGATGTGAGTATCTATAAAGTATGAATCGTAAATTATAATTTTATAATTTTTTAGGAACAAATGTAAATTCAAGTCCGAAGAAATGTTAAAAGCCCATAAACAAAAAACATGTTGCTAAAAAATTCATAAAACAAAAGAATCCGTTAATTATACTATGAAGTGTTATTTTTTTAACTATGCACTTATCTTTTGTTCTTTGTAATTGCCAGAGGAAAAGGAAGTCGTATTTTTGGGAAGGAAATCTGAAGGAAGAACAAGACATCTAAGAGTTTGCTTCAATATTTTCTTATTATATAATTTCATAAAGCACAATAAATATGATCATAATCAGAAAACTTAATAGGTATTTGGTCACTTTTATTGTACATTTTAAATTAAAAAAAAACAATTGTTATTTTCAAAATGAAAAATAATTTATGAAAATTGAAGTTTTGTAATGCAAATTGTAATTATATTTGACATTTTGTCAACAATTAGAAGTAAAAATACATTTTTACTATCTTTCAAATTTTTGAAATTTGTGCGTTGAATCTTGAAATTTTATAGCGAAAATAAATTTTTGAAAGTTGAACTTTAAAAAAAATAAAAGAAATAATGATCAAATGCATCCTTTAGTAACTTATGATTGGATAGGCACAAGAGATACACTAATTTCCAAAGAAATGAAAAAATGATAATCTATTTTTTAAAATTATTTTTTACCTTATGATATACATTCATTATTTTTCTAACAAAAATATATAAAATTTAAATACTAAACAAATTTAATCAAAACTTGAAATTTGAAATATTTAACACTACAAAGTATATATATATATAT
Organism: Solanum sitiens; assembly: GCA_016801875.1. Taxonomy (NCBI): domain Eukaryota; kingdom Viridiplantae; phylum Streptophyta; class Magnoliopsida; order Solanales; family Solanaceae; genus Solanum; species Solanum sitiens. The sequence goes on along the minus strand of JABWTJ010000023.1, from coordinate 408,716 downwards.
ATATATATATATATAATATTTTAAGTAGTCAATTATTCTATAAAATTATTAAGTATATTTACCGAGTTATTATAACCGCGCGAAGCGCGGCTAAGTTCACTAGTTATGATGAATTCATAATTCCAAGGTGATATAAACTTTGGTGGATAACTATGTATCTACTAATTAGACATTTATCATGGAGGCCTTTGGGGTGATATCTCAACTCTATAAATAGAGATATCATTTACCTTTTGTAGAACACACTTGAATAGAAGAAAAGTCTTCTTTCTTCCATCTTACTTCTCTTGTCTTCTTCTCTCTATATTATATTATGAGCTTGATTTTATAACAAATTTGGTAGTATTTTTTGCATATTATAACATTCTATCATATATTCTTTATTTTAAAGAGATTATCAAGGTTAAGTATCACTTTAAAACTAGTCAAATGACCAAAGAGCCTCTAGAGTCTGGACTGAATAAAAGACTCGTGCCAATTAACAATATTTCTTTTACCAAATACCAATAAAAAGAAAAACAGTCACTTCTTTTCAAGAAGACATTTTCCTTCACTACACACCCTTTTTTGAACCTTTTGTCTTAAAAAAGTTAGAATATCCAACTTAGGTAAGAAGCACACTATGTATTATATGAACATACAGTAATGCTTTTACGTCAGGAACTACATTGAACTAGTTATAAGGAAGAGAGACGACTAGTAAAGTGATGTGTAGTAAATTATATGTAGGTAGGGGTGTGTAGAATATACCCAATGTGGTCCGACCCCTCTCCAGACCTCACATGTGGCGAGAACTTGTGCACGCCTTGAGTACGTATTCTCCCCCCTTGGTAATCAAAGATCATCATAACTTTAATACAGAATTATGTGAGTTGATGTCACCATTTAGGGGTGTATTTATGCAGCTGATAAGGAATTTCATTTCTGCCGAGGAGGAACGTTAAGGTACGCCTTCATTGTGTCATATGCTGTGAAACCAATTGCCACTGAGGGGACGATCTGCCAACAAAATCGAAAGCAGTTCTGGTGAGTTACTAAAGAAATCTAGCAACATGAAATATGGTACATAATACTAGACAGTAGATATCTCATTGATCTTGGAATGATGATTTGCACCATGTTCTTTCTCAAATGCTAAGATATGATTCCTCTTTTGCTACCTATAGATGTGACAAGAACAAATCACAATTTAAACATGAAGGAATTTGGATGCTTGTTAGGAAGTGCAAAAGTGTGAGTTCTCTCCGGGAACATACTTGAGGCAGAAAAAGTCACTGCTAACAAACTTCTTGTAGTGCAAAAGGAGATTGACGTTCAATAATTCAGTGATCATGAAAATATCCTTCTCTCTTTCACCCCATTTCAGCTCAGCGTTTCCACTCAGCAGGTTAAGGAAATAAATCATAACATGAGATTGGGAAAGGGAAGGTGATGATAACTGGTTATTCAGGAAAATAGGGAGGGACCAAGATAGTCTTTATTTTCTGAAGAGTGGTGAACTAACAAGGATAGTTGATTATACTCCAGGTCATGCAGAAAGGATAATTTTGTCCAAAAAGACTTGTTAAAAGTGATATTCAACACAACCCAAATGCCATATCTTGATGTTTTTATACTCTTTGAGATCAAGTATAAATTACTATTGACTTGGTTTTTCAAATGTAAGGGTATTCTTTACTGTATAGTACTGTCTAAATGAACAAATTGCTATCACAATTAGCTAACAATAGTTGGGGATACTACACATTTATTCAGAAGTTCATTTAGTTCTAAACCCCACTAAAAGTTTCATGAAAGGGAACACCTTTATGCCTTTTCCACAAATAGTAAGGTAATTTGCATTGGGCCCTAATTCAATCAACAAACATAATAAATCTAAGAACTGTTGGCAAACGTAAGAGCTAAATACATTAATTTATCAATTTTTCCCCATTAGAAATGCGCAAGTACATTATTAACTTAAGAGCTAAATACATTAATTTATCAATTTTTCCCCATTAGAAATGCACAAGTACATTATTAACTTCAGGGATAAGGCACAAGTATCCCTTAAACTATGTCCGAAATCCCATAGACACACATAAACTTAACTAGGGTCTTATTAGTTAAAATGAAATAATACACCATAAATGTTGATGTGGCATAGAGAGTGTGCACTCTGTTGAAGGCAAGTGATGAGTATACAAATTGGACACATGCCATTTTTTAATTGGTAACTTTATAATTAGTTAGAACACATATTTATTGATATATAAACTTATATATATTTAATAATTTTTATTTATTTCTTTGTAAAATATTTATTTTAATTTCTTTATCACTTTGAACTTTTTTTTTCATTAATATCTTATCTTTTTACTTTTAATTATTTTTAAGAAATTATATGTATTTTTTTTTTAAAAAAAAGAAAGTGTCCTTTAATTTTAACGTTTTAATTTTTTTATGTTTTATTTGATTTTCTTCACTTATTTTGATATTTGTTCGAAATTAACTTATTTTAAATCCAAGATATTTGGAGTTAAATTTGAAATCAAATCAAAAGAAAAGACAAAGAAAATAAAAAAGAGTAAATCAATAGAAAAATAAAAGAGAAAAAACAATGAATGAAGGTACCAAAAAAAAAAAAAAGATTAGATACAAGGTAGAAAAAATATGTGTATTAACTTAATTTAGATACAAGATAAATAAAATGAAAACATTTTTTTAAAAAAAAATTAAATATTTACAGACGTGTAGGTGCGTATTACGAACACAACCAACTTGGGTGGTTGAAGTTCCACGTCAACACAAAAGATGCACAAAAATACGAAAAAATGAATTCGGGGAGGTAATAGGACCCTAGTTAAGTTTAGGTATGTTTTGGGGATTTTGGTCTTAGTCTAGGGGTTACTTGTGCCTTATCCCTTAACTTTATGATCCTTTCTGTGCAATAACTGAACAACACTACAGTTGGACAAACTTTGTTGTTTTAACCACAGGATTATTGCTTTTGCTTTGCTAGTCATTCACTTCTTTTTTTATTTTTGCCATTTCTTCTGTTAATCAACATTCAAGTTCCCAAAATATTATTTCCACTTAAGTTTAACCCAACTCCCAAATGAAGTGTGCCAAAATGTGTATTATGGGCAAGATATATAACATTCAAAAGTGGGTCAACTAGAAATTCTTTAAAGAACGAGTTATAAATGAAGTTGTAGTGAAGAAGCTACTATTAAACCGGACTTTTTACCTTCATATAATTAACACTAAGCCCTGCAAACAATTGTCTCCAACCTTGATTACGAACAATTGAAGAAAGTCCATCAAATGTGCTCCTATATCTGGCTCTGTCTTGCAATGAAGGTTGCAGATGCTCTACCTGAATAAAAGATATTTTCATGGTTTATTAAGTCATTTGAAAAAGTTACATGTTCAAAACGTGTGAAAAACTCAACTTCATTTATCTGTGGCAGTGCTAGTGCACAATATTTACTTCCTCTGTTCCAAAAAGAGTGACACCTTTGTATATTTGGAAATAATTTAACATTGAACTTCCCAAGTTTACCATTAATGAGATGATAATATAGCCACACAAATGTCATGAGTCATGACACATATAAGACCACAAGTTCCAAAAGTTTTTCTTTCTTAAACTCTGTATCTAATCAAACAGGTTAAAATGAAATGAAGGGAGTAAATTTTAGTAAGGCTTCAGAAATACTAATCACTCCATTCAGGATATAGAATGGATTATGGACATGAACTCAAAATACAGAAAATTTTAGGGCACAGAGTGGTCTGACAGACCAGAATTAATCTGTGCCAACACTGGTCTAACACAGGCACTCATTCAATCAACACAAAGTGCATAGGAGTTATGTTGAGTTATGTTATGTCTGAGGGTGATACCTGCATCTGCCTCCTAACCACGTCCAATGGGTATGTAAATGTCTGACCCAATAAACCAGCTATAGCTCCACACGAGAGACGCATCATAATGGAGGATTGGTGCTCTTCAGGAACATGCCTCTTTAACTCCTCATAAACATAAAACTTCAATCCAGCATAAGGAAGAATACCAATAAGGGTGGGCCCTGCTCCGAATATAAATTGAGTCATTTGTGAATCATCAATATTCAAAAAAGAATTAAAACCATAAACCATATATACAAAGGCCTAGGCAATGCATGTACAACCATGGACACATCAACACACACAAATTGTAAAAGTTAGGAATGTGCGGCAGATTTTAGAAATGAGAGACATTAATCTAAACATTCACAAAAAGAACAATTAAATTCTCACTTCTATTAAGGTTGTCTTTTTAATTTTGGAGTGTTCTCAGATTCTGTCCATTTTACTAACTTGAATTTTATTTCCTCACTTTTTATTTTCGTTTTTGAATTTCATAGTAATTTTAAGGTACATAACACTTTCTTTTATTGTTATAAATCCCAAATTTATCAAAATATAATCCTTTCTGCTTTTGAGTCCATCTGTTTCGAGCTTTAAAAAAATCAGCTTATACCCAATCAAACAAAAATATGGCATAGGAGTATTAAACTAGTAACATGAAAAACACAGTTCATCAGTTTCAGTGATTTTCCAATGTTGCAGTAAAGATAAAGATACAAAGTACTTGAAACAGTGAAACAACATAAAACCCAAAATTAGTTGTCCAAATTTAGTATACAAGTATCCTCATCCTTTTTGATTGAGGATGTAACTTTAAGGGATTTTGACATTATGATATTTCGAATTTTCATTTATAGCAAAAACAATCCAAACATTCTGTTAATTTTTGTATTACGGAAGAAAAGAACTACATTTAAAAAAAGGAAATTAGGAGGTAGAGTCTGGTTGGTCTTTTCTGGAACTACAGAAGAATCAAGTATGGTTTCATGAGTTGATGCCATCAATGCAACAATTTACTTCATAAAGAAAAAAGGTTTGATAAATTGCCGAAAATAAAATATCAAAGAACAGAAAAATGACCAGTGCTAGTATAGAACTCAAGTACAACTTGAATATGCAATCCAAAATCTGCCATGATATTCACTTTTAATACATCTATAACATAGCACAACATGCTTCATAAAGTTAGGTCCTTCGTGTTTTTAAGGATTTATGACCCATTAGTTGCAGATGAGTCAATTAGGCAGTAAAAGTTAAGGATTTATGACCCAATTAGTTGCAGATGAGTTAATTAGGCAGTAAAAGTTCATTATTCAATATGAACCAATCAATACTTACCTACACCTCGATAAAGTGCACGGAGTCCTCCTTCCTTGTAGACAGCCTCTAGGACATTTTTAGTGCCACTATATTGAGGACGAATATGAGTTGCTCTACTGCCATTTCCTCTTGTCTCCTTGACCTAAAGAAAGATAAGGGGAGAAAACAAATATGAATGATAGCCATCCAAACAGTTTAATGCCGTGAAAAAAGATAAAAGTATGCCAACACTCGGAAGGGTAAAATTTATATTTGTTTGATCTAGTGAACCTACCTACATGAGACTGGGAGTAAGAGAGAGAATATAGAACCATTTGCACGGATCCTTAGTGCAAAGTAATATGTTTGGAGGATCTCTGGCATATACAAGAATCAAGATACAAATAGAATGGCCAAGTTGGAGCACACAAGCAGTGTAGATTCTTTTAATCTAATTCTTGAATCAGTCAAAATGATAATTTCTCAATAAGCTTTATCTAAAAGACAAGCTCAAGATAAAACTGATACCAGGATGCAACTTCTATTAGTTGATGCAGCAGGACGGAGTTCCACAACGGATCTAATTTGTCAAATTAACCAGGAAAGAAATCCTCAGTTGTGGAGTCATTTGAGAGACGGAGAATGAGAAGGGACAGATCATTGCTCCATCATATATGAGTTTACATGAGTGTTTAACAAAGTAGGGCAGCTTACCTAATGATAGTTTACACATCTTAATGAAATAATAAGGTATATTTCCATTTAGATGAGTCAAAGATCAGATACAACTATCCATCCTACTAAAGCAAGGCAATTGGTGAGTGCTGCTAATCAGATTAATTTCCAACTCTGGCAGGGCGTGTTAATGGAAAAATTCAATAATTATTGCAAAATAGTAAAACTGTCAAATGCAATCAGACATGTAAAGAGCAAAGAAAGAAAACTTAATGTATTTTTAACAAATTAAGCACCTGATAAGCCAGTTTGGTCCGAGCCAAATCAAGGGGATATGTACACAAAACTGCAGTTCCTCCAGAAGCTGATCCAGCCAAAAGATCTACAACAGGTCCTGTTCCTAATGCAGAGTAATTTTCTAATATCCATCCTCGATACCGCTCATAGGTCATGTAATGTAGTGCAGCATATGGGACAATTCTGAGAACACTTGCTCCATTTCCTCTGCAATATGTCGTGTCATTAATAACCAATACTTCCACAACAAACTCAAGCTTTTAAACAGTAAAATCTAAACTTACTTGTAAAATCCAATAATGCCTTCATTCTTTAGAAGCTTCTTTAGAGATTGATGAACTCCAAGGGAATGATATCCTTCAGTTCTTGTCTACAAGAATTAAGGAGAAGAGCAAGCAAGAGTAAGTTAGGAATGTCATAATGAAGTTAAATTGAATCAAAGGCATCAAATTACAGGATTAAGTAGCCATGTGAAGAATGTAAAGAAAAAAATATATACAATGAGCATCTGGCAGATGCATTCAAGTGGAAATACAAGAACCCAACTGAGGATATAGAACAACCGGATAAGGTGATGGATGATACATAGATTTCAATCAATTTCAGTAAACAAACACTAATGACTTAGAGACACTAAAAACAAAAATTTTCCTCAGAGTCATGTAACTAGAATGGTGCAACTGCTTTTCATTTATCCAATCAGATTAAATACTCAAACCAGACTAATTTCTCTCATCTTAGAGAAGATCAAAAGAAAACGCTTTATGCATTATACTATAGAAATGCATAATTATTTTTGCGATTGACAAAAAAGAAAAGTGAGTCATATAAATTGAAACAAAACTAAACAAAAACCATTCAGTTTGTCTAGACCAGTACAAATTGGCATAAACAAGTGATCACTTTAAAACACGGGAAGCTAGATAAAACATTATCTCTTTTCCTTTTTCACCTGCAAAAGTATTTTGACACGCTCTAATGGAGCAACTGCAGTTTTGGCAAATGCACCAGCAGCTCCTCCAGCAATCAGCTCCTTCACATATATTGGCAAACCATCAAAAACAGAAACTTCTCTATGAGAGGCTGAAGACCCATCAACTAACCCTACCACATTTGTGGACAGAGCAGTCTCTTGTGTAGAAGAACTCATTTTCAAAGTTACTACAAACAATTACCGAAATACAATTCAAATCGAACCACTTGCTATCCACCTTGTAGATTGTAAAACTCCTTGTCCCACCTATCTCTTGGGATACAAAAGGGTAGAACTTTTTGCTCAACCAATGGCCTGAGAACAACCGGAATTGAACACCGTATGTTCACAAGGCTACCTTGTTTTTCACCAATTATTACAATTCTCATCAAACAGATGCAAAGAAAGTTGAACAAAACAACTACCTCTTTCAAGATCCAAACTGAAATGCTAATTCTTTCAATATCAAAATTGAATCTTGCCCATATAACCAAATCTCCACAATCCAAAGAATACCCAGAAACAAAAAAATCTAAAGCGCAATCGATAAAATCAATACTCTAAGCCAGATAACACCACATAAATGTATGGATAAATACAAGAAAACAAATTGGGTTTGTCCAGAATCTGTTGTTTTTTGAGATTCTTGAAGGTAACGTTTTCAATTGATTCGTCCCCAGATTCGTTTCCTCCCTGGTTCCAGGAAGGCAGATGAATTAGGAATATGGGGACGGGTCAAATTCGGTATCTCTCAGCTCATGCAAATCTTATTTATATATATACTACTAATAAAAAATGCCTGAGTTGGATCCAATGACTTTAAACAAGACAAGAGGTGGCGGTATAGTCGCACAATAATTCCTTTTCAAAAATAAACTAATTTTATTTTATTTTAAAAAGAAAAATAAACGAATACAACTAGAAGTTGATCATCAAGAATTAACTTCTATTTTAGCTCATGATAAAAGATTAATTAAATGACATTTAAGGATGGGATGTTGCAATTGGGATGATTCACTAGTGTTAATTATTGATTTTTTCTTCGAGTGCTCATGACGTTGGATCAGGGTTATTTCTCTAAAGTAAATTGTATCATCCGTCTTTGGAGTAATATTGCTTTTATTATCTTTCATATTGTTGTATGAATCGAATCACGCGTCTTGTCAAACTCTCCTAATTGATTCTCATTACTCTCCATGTGTCATTGTTAGATATAGTCACATGCCTTTGAAATTATTTTTGTTATATATAGATTCTCCAGATTATATTATTCTTTTATCGGTGAATGTAGTTAATGTATGTATTTTTCTTTCTCAACGAATCAAGATCTCTATTTTTCCTCAGAATCAAATTTTCCATCAAAAGAAAACGAAGTGTCTCTTCTAATTTAATAAATATATACTAGAAAAATATGGCCTGTGTCACGGGCCCAACGTGAAAATTGTTGGAATAATTATATAGAATGACAAACTAATAATATAAACTAAATATAGTAACTACCGTTTGATTCATTTGTGTTCCATAGCAAACTGTTTGTCAGTCTCTCTCTCCCTCATATTCTCGCTCGCCACTCTCCCTCTCTTGCTCGCTTTCTGTCGCTTGTCTCTCTCGCTTTATATAATAGAATTGTATAAATTGTGTTTCTAATTGTATAAAGCGAGAGAAAATTATATACACACATGCAAATACATATATTCTTGTCCTATACACTTATAATTATACATAAAAGTACTCCCCTGCCCAAGTCTCTTTTGCCTTTCTCTCTTTCTCGTTTTATACAAATTCAAATTGTATATAATTTCTCTCTTTCTCGTTTTATACAATTAGATTCAATTGTATATTCCTTGCCCATGTCTCTTTTGCCTTTCTCTCTTTCTCATTTTATACAAATTCAAATTGTATAAAATCGTCTTATACACTTATAATTATACACTTCGTTTTATACAATTCTCTGCCCAAGTCTCTTTCTCTTTCTCGTTTTATACACTTCGTTTTATACGATTCGCTTCAATTGTATATGTATAGCGAATTATACATATATTTGTTATGGAGCGCAATTATGCAAATTTTGTTATAGCATACAAATATGAATTTTATATTTGCTATATATGAATGTTGCCAAAATTGTTTGAGCTAATTAATTGATGTAATTTACAATAATAACTTAAAACATATATTAATTATTTGATGGTAAATGTATTTTTAAATTGGCGATTCTTAACCATAAAATTAAGACCTACTACATAAAGAAGATGTGATTAAAGTGAATCACAATCACTTTGAAATGATTAATAATCAAAATGAATTGAGTTATGGCCATTTTTATTCCAATATTTACAACAAAAAAACATAGGCACACATCCTTTTGTGGTTATTGTACAAACTTAGATCAACATACATATATGCAAGGAAGGAAAGAAAAAAGAGTGATCCAATATCCTTTAATTGACTTGGTAGTGTCTATTCCAAAGTCAATGAATTTTATTTAGTTATTTGTTCTAATTATGAATAATTGAAGTTAGCGAATCATTGAAGTTAGAAGAGGTTACCATATTTAACAATATAAATGAATCACTAACATATATTAATATTCCCTTTGTCCTAGATTTATTTTTCTTATTTAAGAAATGACATATTTTTATTTTTTAGTAACAATTTATTTATAATATATTTATTTTATTATTAATAAAATAATTTTTAGCCACAAATATCTATTACAACTACAAGTTTCAAAAATTTATTTTTCTAAATTCCGTAACTAACTCATATAGATTGAAACGAAGAAAATATTAAATTCTATACGTGGAATACAATTAATAACATACTTTGACACCTCCAAAACCTCTTTCGTACTTTACTTCATCATAAAAATTACTTGTCTAATTTTGACGAAAAAAATAATTTAAAATCACCAGCTGAGCAAAGAACCGACCTTGATGAGCATTTTTTTACTTGAATTTTTTATCTCTCACACAACATGTTGGGGAAATATTAAAATAATTCACAATAGTAATAATAATAAATATTTATTTTTATCAAAAACAATAGTCGTGAAAATAAGATAAATATTACTACAACGATATATAAAAATAGTGCATAAATTAATAAATACTTGAATCGTGCTGGTCACTATCCTAAGAAACTATTTCAACGGTGTGAAATGTTTTTCCAGGATTAAACAAGTACTTTCCTATCTTAAACAGAGGCAACATGAATCAGCAAATTAATTATCATCAGCAAGTTATTAGATATTAGTAAGGATATAAAATAACAAAGCCAATATAATTAATTAAATAACCATAAAAAGTGAAAGATGAAACTTAAGAAAAATGAGGCAGAATGTTTTTTTTTTATTTCTATCTCTTGAAAGAATAAAATGAGCATTACTTATAGAGTTAAGAAAGTAATGGTATCATGACAAGTGTGTTGGGAAAGACAAGGCACTAACAAAGAATGCCTGACAGGATAACAGCGGAAGAATACCCAAGTCTATACTTTCCCTTTCCGATTTGAACCAAGAGAAGACAAACAACCACAAGCAATATGTTAGTAAGGCAGCAAGTAATTCAACCAAACAAATATAACAAGGCAATAATAAACCAATCACACAAGACACCAAGATTTACGTGGAAAACCCTTCGATGTGAAGAGTAAAAAACCACAGGACCAAAAGCTCCACTATAATCACCAAGAGTTACAATATTGTTCTCCAAAATTGGCCACAAAACAAATGCCAAACAACGAGCAACAACAAAATAAGATTGCACCAAATCTAGAGAATTAAAGGAGCAAAATTACCAATTTCGCAGCTACTGTTCACGACAGCAAAACTGAAGCTGGAGGCCACCAAATCCAACTCTGTCAGTTCCTAATCAAAGATTGAGATGAAGATAATATTCTGTCCAAAAATCAGCTCAATCGGACAAGAAACGAAGCGGGAATTGCAATTTGAAGTTGGCTGTTAGGGCTGAATTTTGACTGCGAAAACTGCTCTCTTTCTCTCTTTTTGGCTGCTGAAAAAAACTCTCTTTTTCTGAAAATAAGACCTGAATAGGCTTATATTTGCCTCATAAGAATGGGCCTATGGGCAAAAATGGGTTGGTCCAAATTGGGCTTTTATTTATCCACATAGGAAGGGAAAAAGGCCCATAACCCAACAATTCTCCCCCTCACGACTATGTGGAGGAGACCGCCATCCCGGCGACCATGCAACAATCTTCAAACTTCCCTCTTGGCAAAGCTTTAGTCATCATATCGGAACCATTGTCATTTGTATGAATCTTTTCAAGCTCAAGCAACTTAGAATCCAACACATCTCGAATCCAATGGTATCTCACATCAATGTGTTTAGACCGACCATGGAACGTAGAATTCTTGCCAAGATGTATAGCACTTTGACTGTCACAATAAAGCACATACCTCTCTTGAGCACAACCAAGTTCCCCCAAGAATCTCTTCATCCAAAGCAATTCTTTACAAGCTTCAACGACAGCAATAAGCTCAGCTTCTGTAGTAGATAGAGCAACACATTTTTGCAATCTAGATTGCCAAGACACAGCTCCCCCTGCAAAAGTAACCAAGTACCCTGAAGTAGACTTGCGAGTATCAACATCACCAGCCATGTCTGAATCAGTATAACCACAAAGAATAGGCTTCCCTGTACCAAAACACAAACTCAGACTAGAAGTGCCACAGAGATATCTCATAACCCACTTCACAGCATTCCAATGTTCTCTACCCGGATTAGAAAGAAAACGGCTAACAACTCCAACAGCGTGAGCAATATCCGGTCTTGTACAAACCATCGCATACATCAAACTACCAACAGCTGAAGCATAAGGAACTTTCTTCATATCTTCCTTCTCATCATCACTAGAAGGACACTGTTTCGTGCTCAATTTGAAGTGCATAGCTAAAGGTGTACTGACAACCTTAGCTTTGTCCATGCTGAATCTGCGAAGTACTTTCTGAATGTACTTCTCTTGTGATAATACCAATTTCTTGGCCTTTCTATCACGCACAATCTGCATGCCAAGAATCTGCCTTGCTGGTCCTAAGTCTTTCATAGCAAAACACTTACTCAACTCTTGCTTCAACTTTTGAATCCTGCAAGTATTATGACCAACAACAAGCATGTCATCAACATAAAGCAACACAATAATAAAGTCACCATCAGAGAACTTTTGCACAAAAACACAATGGTCTGAAGAAGTCTTCTTGAAGCCCTGCTGACTCATAAAAGAACCAAACTTCCTGTACCACTGCCTGGGAGCTTGTTTCAAACCATACAAGCTCTTCTTCAATTTGCAAACATAATTCTCTTTACCCTTGACTTCAAAACCTTCAGGTTGCTCCATATAAATTTCTTCATCTAAGTCACCATGGAGGAAAGCAGTTTTAACATCCATTTGCTCAACCTCTAAATCTAGACTTGCAGCCAAGCCTAGAACCACACGAATGGATGACATCTTCACAACTGGAGAGAATATCTCATCAAAATCAACTCCCCTTTTCTGATTAAATCCCTTGACAACTAATCTAGCTTTGTACCGTGGAACTGGATTACCATCTTCATATTTCACCCGAAAAACCCACCTGTTTTTCAAAGCTTTTCTGTCTTTAGGTAACTTAACCAAATCAAAGGTATGATTATCATGCAAGGATTTAATCTCATCTTCCATAGCATCAAACCACCTTTCTTTTTCTTCACTTTCCATGGCCTCATCAAGACTCTCAGGTTCTCCCCCGTCAGTCAAGAGTACATACTCATTGGGAGAATAACGAGATGAAGGAATTCTCTCTCTACTAGATCGTCTGAGAGAACTCTCTGGAGCATCTATAATTGGTTGTTGGACAACCACATCATCTTGCACTGGAGCATCAACAACATCATGCCGTTCATTCTGAACATGATCACCATCTTCATTATCAACTTGATTTTCATCATTATGAAGATTTTCTTCCGGTGCAATAGTCAAAGGAACTGGATCAACATCAACTAAGCTCTCACTACTCTGAAAATCAGCCTTGTCAGCTTTGTCAAAATCTTCAATTGTTTGGTCTTCAAAGAACACAACATCACGGCTTCTAACAAGTTTCTTCTCAACAGGATCATAGAAACGATAGCCAAATTCATCTTGACCATAACCAATGAAGATACACTGCCTAGTTTTAACATCCAACTTTGACCTTTCATCCTTAGGAACATGTACAAAGGCTTTACACCCAAAGACTCTAAGATGATCATAAGAAACATTCTTACCAGTCCAAACTCTGTCAGGGACATCACCATCTAAAGCAACAGCAGGAGATAAATTGATAACATAAGCAGCAGTATTAAGAGCTTCTGCCCAAAAGGAATCTGACAGCTTAGCATCTGAAAGCATACATCTAACCCTCTCAACTAGAGTTCTGTTCATCCTCTCTGCTAAACCATTTAACTGAGGAGTCTTTGGAGGAGTTTTCTGATGCCTAATACCCTGCTCTCTGCAATATCTATCAAAAGGACCAATATACTCACCACCATTATCTGAGCGGATGCATTTCAATGCCTTCCCTGTTTGTCTTTCAACCAAGGCCTGAAAACTCTTGAACACATCAAGTACTTGATCCTTGGACTTCAAAGGAAATACCCAGAGTTTGCGAGAATGATCATCAATAGAAGTCACAAAGTAAAGTGCACCACCATGAGATCTTACCTTAAAAGGACCACACAAATCAGAATGTACCAACTCCAGCAAATCAAGCTTTCTTGAAGGCGGATGACTCTGAAAAGAAACTCTTTTCTGTTTACCGGCTAAGCAATGAACACATTTCTTCAACTTTGCTTGTTTTACTCCAGAAAGCAAATTTTTCTTAGCCAAACTATCAATCCCCTTCTCGCTCATATGACTCAGCCTTCTATGCCATAACTCTGATGAAGTATCATTCTCCACCAAATTTACTGAGTCTCTGGACATGGAGCCCTGAAATACATACAAGTTAGACAACTTGTCACCACGGGCCACAACCATCAAACCTCTAGTAAGCTTCCACTGGCCAACACCAAGTGTATTAACATAACCCTCATCATCAAGATATCCCACAGAAATCAAATTCAAGCGAACATCTGGAGCATGCTTGACATTATTGAGAACTAGTTTGGAACCATTGTTACTTTCCAAACAAACTGTCCCAATGCCAATAACTTCAACTTCATGATTATTGCCCATTTTCAACGTTCCAAAATTACCTGGAGTATAAGAAGAAAATAATTCCTTCTTTGGCGTGACATGAGAAGTAGCACCAGAATCCACAAACCAGCTAGACTCATCACGAACAAGATTAATGGCATTTGCATCACAAGAAACAAGAAGATCATCATTAGCAACAACAGCAACACGATTTTCATTATCGCCTTCTCTCTTTTGTTGTCTCATATCTCTCTTGTGCTTGTAACAATATTTCATGATATGCCCATTCTTGTGGCAATAGTCACATGTAATATTCTTGTATTTAGACTTTGACTTGCTTCTACTTTTACCTCTATCATTCTGACCTCTGGACTTGTTTCTCCCCCTATCTTCAGTAACCAAAACATCGGAGTGTGAAGCTGAAGAAGATGAGGCTTGAGATCTTCTTCTCATTTCTTCATTCAAGACACCACTCTTAGTATATTCCATGGTTACAACACCACTGGGAGCAGAATTAGTCAAAGAAACTCGAAGAGTTTCCCAAGAGTCTGGCAGAGTATTAAGAAGCCAAAGTCCCTGTATCTCATCATCAAACTTTACACCCATTCCGGACAGCTGGTCAAGAACACCCTGAAAATCATTAATATGATCAGAAATAGGAGTGCCCTCTTTATACCTGATATTCATTAATTGTTTCAATAGGAATAACTTGTTGTTGCCAGTCTTCGAAGCATAAAGTGTCTCGAGCTTGTCCCACAAACTTTTGGCATGTGTCTCATTCACAATATGATTTCTAACATTATCTTCAACCCATTGTCTAATATAGCCACAAACCTGCAGATGCTCAAATTCCCATTCTTCATCATTCAAAGACTGAGGCTTATTAGAAGCAAACACAGGTAAATGCATCTTCTTGACAAATAGAAGATCTTTCATCTTGCCTTTCCAAATATGATAGTTACTACCATTTAAACACACCATTTTGCTCATATTTGCCTCCATCATTCAAAAAACGACAATCAACAATAACCAATGCTCTGATACCACTTTGTTGGGAAAGACAATGCACTAACAAAGAATGCCTGACAGGATAACAGCGGAAGAATACCCAAGTCTATACTTTCCCTTTCCGATTTGAACCAAGAGAAGACAAACAACCACAAGCAATATGATAGTAAGGCAGCAAGTAATTCAACCAAACAAATATAACAAGGCAATAATAAACCAATCACACAAGACACCAAGATTTACGTGGAAAACCCTTCGATGTGAAGAGTAAAAAACCACAGGACCAAAAGCTCCACTATAATCACCAAGAGTTACAATATTGTTCTCCAAAATTGGCCACAAAACAAATGCCAAACAACGAGCAACAACAAAATAAGATTGCACCAAATCTAGAGAATTAAAGGAGCAAAATCACCAATTTCGCAGCTACTGTTCACGACAGCAAAACTGAAGCTGCAGGCCACCAAATTCAACTCTGTCAGTACCTAATCAAAGATTGAGATGAAGATAATATGCTGTCCAAAAATCAGCTCAATCGGACAAGAAACGAAGCGGGAATCGCAATTTGAAGTTGGCTGTTAGGGCTGAATTTTGACTGCGAAAACTGCTCTCTTTCTCTCTTTTTGGCTGCTGAAAAAAACTCTCTTTTTCTGAAATTAAGACCTGAATAGGCTTATATTTGCCTCATAAGAATGGGCCTATGGGCAAAAATGGGTTGGTCCAAATTGGGCTTTTATTTATCCACATAGGAAGGGAAAAAGGCCCATAACCCAACAAAGTGGCCATGCCATTTGTCCAAAGTCTTGCATGCAAGAAGACACATGGAGGAAGAGGTGTAAGATGAATAAAATTTTGCCTAAATTAATTGTCATTTCTCCAAGTAACAATTCCAAAGTAATTTAATTATTTGGCTTTGTAAATATATTTAATAAAATAATCTTTTGAAATAAAACATTTTGCTTACAATCCCTCACTTATTTCAAAAGATTTAAAAAATATATATTGCTGGATTTTCAGGACTAAATGCAATAGGTTTGGTGTCTTTTCGACTATGAACCAAACTTATATCGATAAAATTTAATTTACAGAATTACTGCTGAAATATAATATTTCTATAAACCAAATAATTCTAGTTGTAAATCAGTGACTTTAACAATCATATTTTGACCACAATAATTTTGCTGTTCAACGCGGTTTTGCGCTTATAGGCCATGCGTGTGCCTGGTATTCATGAGAGCTCTAGAGACTATGCCAAAGTCTCATAGGAGCGGTCACACTCCTACTCCCATATAGGTGAATTCATAGTGTACACTGTTTTAAATACATCTTCCTTAATTAAGGACTATGAATTCATTAAGTGTTAATAACTCATCCCTTATTTTTAGTAGCAGTTTCAAACACTCTCAGATAGTGCGCAGAGCCAATATCGACTTGTTATTACCCATATGAAACTACTTCATGGGATCTCCAATCACATAGGTTGGGTTCCCATCTCTATTGGCTAACAATTGGCCTTAAACCCATTTCTATTAAGGTTTGAAAACTTAATTTTCTTCCCACGGGTTTCGTCAGTGAATCAGCCGAATTCAATTCTGACTTCACAAAATCAATTGCAATTATTCCATCTTTCAGCAGCTGCTTAACGACATCATGCTTCAATTTCATGTGTCTACTCTTACAACTGTAAGATCTATTCTTCGCAATAGCAATTGCGGCTTGACAATCACAGTGTATAAACACTGGAGGCAATTCATCCTTTATTGAAGGAATATTTGCTAGAAAATTTCTTAGCCACTCAGCCTCAGATACATGATACCATAATTCATGGTATCCACTATACATGATACCATAATTCATGGTTACTTTCAAATATTTCATCAGTCTATTCAATGCAAATCAATGCTCATTAACGGAATTATGAGTATATCTATTCAATCTGCAAACAACACAGGCAATATCAGGCCTAATAAAATTCATCAAATGCAATAGACTTCCAATAATTTGAGCATATTTAGACTGAGCAATTGAGAATTCATAATTCTTTTCCAATTTAGAGTTAACATCATAAGGAGTGGCTACAGGTGTCACCTCAAAACATTCAAATCTTTTAAGAAGTCTTTCCACATAATGTTCTTGTGACAATATTATACCATCTTCACTCCTTATTAACTTAACTCCCAAAATCATATTTGCTTCACCCAGATCTTTCATATCAAAATTAGTAGACACAAATAGTTTGTACTATTCATGATATTTAAACTTGTACCAAATATAAGCATGTCATCAACGTATAAGCATATTATCACATAATCGTTGTCTATCATTTTGGTATAAACACATTTATCCACTTCAACAGAAGAAAAATTGTCGTTTGATAAGACTTTATCTAATTTTTCATTCCACTGCTTAGGAGCTTGTTTTAGGCCATAAAGAGATTTGATTAATTTACAGACTTTATTTTCTTGTCCATGAATAATACATCCCTCAGGTTGAACCATATAAATTTCTTCTTCTAGATCACCATTTAAAAAAGTTGTTTTTACATCCATTTGGTGAATAAAAAGTTTGTGAAATTGATGCTAAGGCAATTAAAATTCGAATAGAATAAATCCTCGTCACTGGTGCAAATGTATCAAAGTAATAAATATTTTATTTTTGAGAAAATCCTTTTGCTACTAACCGAGCTTTATATTTATCTATAGATCCATTAGGATTAAGTTTTCTTTTGAAAATTCATTTACAACCAATAGGTTTCACACCAGGAGGTAAGTCAGTCAAAATCCACGTTTATTTTTCCTAATTGAATCAATTTCCAATTTTATTGCCTCTTTCCAAAATTTAGCATCAGAAGAAGATATAGCTTCAAAATAATTTAATGGTTTATTATCAACAAGAAAAGTTTGGAAAACATTTCCATAAGAACAATACTCTTTTCTTGGCCTTTTGCTCCTTCGCAGTTTCTCAATATCAGAGAAATTATCATTATTTTTTTCATCAGGTGCATGAGAAGTTTTATCACACAGTGGAAAAATATGTTCAAAATATTCAGCATTTTTAGTCTCAATAATAGTATTGCAATCAAGCACATCACTTTTTAACACAAGAAATCTATATGCAGAACTATGTTGAGTATATCCAATAAGCATACAATCAGCAGTTTAGAACCTATTTTTTTCATTTTTAGGTTCAGGCAAAAGAACTTTTGCAACACGCCCACACTTTTAAATATTTCAAGTTAGGTTTATAATATTTCCACAATTCATAAGGGGTTCTACCAGTTCTTTTATGAGGAATTCTATTTTGTAAGTGACATACAGATAAAATTGCTTCACCCTATAAATTATTAGGAGCATTAGAACTGACTAAAATTGAATTCATCATTTCTTTCTATTTTTTCTTTTAACTACTCCATTAGACTCAGGTGAATAAGGTGGGGTTATTTCATGAATAATTTCTTCTTTTTCACATAAAGCATTTAAAGATACATACGCTCCACTTCTATCAGATCTTATTCTCTTGATTTTCCTACCAAGTTGATTTTCGACCTCAGACTTGTAAATAATAAAAGCATCAAATGCATCATCTTTATTTCTAAGTAAATACAACTTAGTAAATCTGGAAAAATCATCAATAAAAGTCACATAATATCTTTTACCACCTTTAGTCATAGTCTGTTTCAAATCACCCAAATCAGTATGGATTAAAGATAATAATTCAGTTTCTCTGTTTACTGAAAAATATGACTTTTTAGTAATTTTAGTTTCAGCACATATTTTACATTTATCGAAATTATTCGAGTCTAAGTCAGGTATTAAACCAAGACATTTCATGTTCTTAATATATGAGACATTCACATGGCCTAATCGAGCATGCCACAAGGAAATGGACTCAACCATGTAAGCAGAAGTAGATGCATTGTTATTAAAAACATTAAGTACAAAGAGTCCCTGGTTACAATAGCCTTTTCCCACAAACACATTATTTTTTGTTCATATAATCTTATCATATTCAAATATCACTTTGATTCCACCTTTATTTAGCAAAGCTACAGAAACTAGATTTGCTCGTATTGTAGGAACATGTAGCACATCCATAAGTGCTAAAGTTTTTCGTGAAGTGAGCTTGAGAAGCACTTTACCCTTACCCAAGACTTTAGCAGTTCTTGAGTCTCCAAGGTAGACTACTTCACTGTCATCTCCTATTGGTATATGGGAGGCATATGCTTCTCGATTTGCACAGATGTGCCGAGTAGCCCCAGAGTCTACTGCCCATTCTTTTACATGTGCCACAAGATTCACTTGAGAAATGACAGCTGCAATAATTTCATCTCCTTCAACTAAGTTAGCTTTGGGAGGATAACCTTTTTTATTGTCATTTCGAACTTTTCTTCTACACTGAGCTGCACAATGACCTGGTTTTCCACAAGTGAAACAATAACTTTTCTTTTTCTTAATGTTGGGATTATTAAGCTTGTAACCTTGAGACTTATTAACATACCTGTTATTTTTTCTGCTTTGTCCTTGCACTAAATTCGCCTTGAGAGCTAGTTGTTTAGCCTTAAATGACTCCTCCCTGTTAGTATCTTCAATTAAAATGTGAGTCACAATCTCGTAAATTGTAAAATTTGTTTGCTTATGCTAAGTTATTTTTATAATCATTCAACGATTCAGACAATTTTTCGATTAACACTCCAGCAGCAAATTTTTTCGGTAGAGAGATTCCTTCGGCCTTTAAGTCTTAAAGCAGTTTTTGTATTCATTAATTTGAATTTTCATCTCTTTCACGTCACTCATATGCCATTGATAATATCAATCAACTACAAATTTTTGTTTGATAGCATCTTCAGCAGTGAATTTCTTAATTAAGGCTTCCCAAATAACTTTTGCTTCCTTGCAACTACAGTACACATCAAACAATTCGTTAGAAATAGTTTGCAATATAGTATGGCGACATACCTTATTAGCCTATTGCCATGATTTCAGAATTTTGTTATCAGTTTCTGCACTTGGTTGTGGATGTGTCAAAGCATGTGCAACTCCATGAACATCAAGCAAAGAGAAAATACGTTCTTGTCATCTTTTAAAATTTTCATTAGCAAAGATTTTAATATTCGACACATCCGGAAATGGTTTAGCATAAGGTAATACAACTGAAAGTGAGGTAGCGGAATTAGTACCAACATTTGTGGTATCAGAAATAATTTCAGGAGTAGTATTATCTGCCATAGTTTCTTAGATTGTTGGGGAAATATTAAAATAATTCACAATAGTAATAATAATAAATAACTTTATTTTTATCAAAAACAATAGTCCTGAAAATTAGATAAATATTACTACAATGATATATAAAAATAGTGCATAAATTAATAAATACTTGAATCGTGCTGGTCACTGTCCTAAGAAACTATTTCAACGGTGTGAAATATTTTTCAAGGATTACACAAGTACTTCCCTATCTTAAATAGAGACAACAGGAATCAACAAAATAATTATTATCAGCAAGTTATTAGGTTAGTAAGGATATAAAATAACAAAGCCAATATAATTAATTAAATAATCATAAAAAGTGAAAGATGAAACTTAAGAAAAATGAGGGAAAATGTTTTTTTTTCATTTCTATCTTTTGAAAGAATAAAATGAGCAGTACTTGTAGAGTTAAGAAAGTAATGGTATCATGACAAGTGGTCATGCCATTTGTCCAAAGTCTTGCATGCAAGAAGACACATGGAGGAAGAGGAGTAAGATGGATAAAAAATTGTCTTAATTAATTGTCATTTCTCCAAGTAACAATTTCAAAGTAATTTAATTATTTGGCTTTGTAAATATATTTAATAAAATAATCTTTTAAAATAAAATATTTTGCTTACAAGCCCCCACTTATTTCAAAAGATTTAAAAAAATATATCTTGCTGGATTTTCAGGACAAAATGCAATAGGTTTGGTGTCTTTTGGACTATGAATCAAACTTAGATCGATAAAATTTAATTTACCGAATTACTGGTGAAATATAATATTTCTATGAACCAAATAATTCTAGTTGTAAATCAGTGACTTTAACAATCACATTTTGACCACAATAATTTTGCTGTTCAACGTGGTTATGCGCTTTTAGGCCATGCGCGTGCCTGGTATTCATGAGAGCTCTAGAGACTAGGCCAAAGTCTCATAGGAGCGGCCACACTCCTACTCCCATATAGGTGAAATTCATCAAGTGTACACTGCTTTAAATACACCTTCCTTAATTAAGAACTATAAATTCATTAAGAGTCAATAACTCATCCCTCATTCTTAGTAGCAGTTTCAAACACTCTCAGATAGCGCGCAGAGCCAATATCGACTTGTTATTACCCATATGAACCTACTTCATGGGATCTCCAATCACATAGGTTGGGTTTCCATCTCTATTGGCTAACAATTGGCCTTAAATCCATTTCTATTGAAGTTTGAAGAATTAATTTTCTTCCCACGAAATTCGTCAGTGAATCAGCCAAATTCAATTGTGACTTCACATAATCAATTGCAATTATTCCATCTTTCAGCAGCTGCTTAACGACATCATGCCTCAATTTCATGTGTCTACTCTTACAACTGTAAGATTTATTCTTCACAATAGCAATTGCGGCTTGACAATCACAGTGTATAAACACTGGAGGCAATTGATCCTTTATTGAAGGGATATTTGCTAGGAAATTTCTTAGCCACTCAGCCTCAGAATCAGCTAGTTCCAGAGCTACAAACTCTGATTCCATAGTCGATCTAGCAATGATCGTCTGTTTAGCTGATTTCCAGAATACTGCACCACCACCTAAGGTGAACACGTATCCACTAGTGGATTTTGTATCATCTGAATCAGAGATTCAGGCTGCATCACAATATCCTTCTAAAGTAGAAGAAAATCCACTATACATGATACCATAATTCATGGTTCCTTTCAAATATTTCATCAGTCTATTCAATGCAAACCAATGCTCATTATTGGGATTATGAGTATATCTACTCAATCTGCAAACAACACAGGCAATATCAGGCCTAATAAAATTCATCAAATGCAATAGACTTCCAATAATTTGAGCATATTTAGACTGAGCAATTGAGAATTCATAATTCTTTTCCAATTTAGAGTTAACATCATAAGGAGTGGCTACAGGTGTCACCTCAAAACATTCAAATCTTTTAAGAAGTCTTTCCACATAATGTTCTTGTGACAATATTATACCATCTTCACTCCTTATTACCTTAACTCCCGAAATCATATTTGCTTCACCCAGATCTTTCATATCAAAATTAGTAGACAAAAATAGTTTTGTACTATTCACGATATTTAAACTTGTACCAAATATAAGCATGTCATCAACGTATAAGCATATTATCACATAATCGTTGACTTCCATTTTGGTATAAACACATTTATCCACTTATACAGAAGAAAAATTGTCTTTTAATAAGACTTTATCTAATTTTTCATTCCATTGCTTAGGAGCTTGTTTTAGGCCATAAAGAGATTTGATTAATTTACAGACTTTATTTTCTTGTCCAGGAATAATACATCCCTCAGGTTGAACCATATCAATTTCTTCTTCTAGATCACCATTTAAAAAAAACTGTTTTTACATCTATTTGGTGAATAAAAAGTTTGTGAAATTGATGCTAAGGCAATTAAAATTCGAATAGAATAAATCCTCGTCACTGGTGCAAATGTATCAAAGTAACAAATATTTTGTTTTTGAGAAAATATTTTTACTACTAACCGAGCTTTATATTTATCTATAGATCCATTAGGATTAAGTTTCCTTTTAAAAATTCATTTACAATCAATAGGTTTCGCACCAGGAGGTAAGTCAGTCAAAATCCACGTTTATTTTTCCTAATTGAATCAATTTCCAATTTTATTGCCTCTTTCCAAAATTTAGCATCAGAAGAAGATATAGCTTCAAAATAATTTAATGGTTCATTATCAACAAGAAAAGTTTGGAAATCATTTCCATAAGAATAATACTCTTTTCTTGGCCTTTTGCTCCTTCGCAGTTCCTCAATATCAGAGGAATTATCATTATTTTTTTCAATAGGTGCATGAGAAGTTTTATCACACAGTGGAAAAATATGTTCAAAAAATTCAGCATTTTTAGTCTCAATAATAGTATTGCAATCAAGCACATCACTTTTTAACACAAGATATCTATATGCAGAACTATGTTCAGCATATCCAATAAGCATACAATCAGCAGTTTAGAACCTATTTTTTTCATTTTTAGGTTCAGGCAAAAGAACTTTTGCAACACGCCCACACTTTTAAATATTTCAAGTTAGGTTTATAATCTTTCCACAATTCATAAGGGGTTCTACCAGTTCTTTTATGAGGAATTCTATTTTGTAAGTGACATACATATAAAATAGCTTCACCTATAAATTATTAGGAGCATTAGAACTGACTAAAATTGAATTCATCATTTCTTTCTATTTTTTCTTTTAACTACTCCATTAGACTCAGGTGAATAAGGTGGGGTTATTTCATGAATAATTTCTTCTTTTTCACATAAAGCATTTAAAGATACATACGCTCCACTTCTATCAGATCTTATTCTCTTGATTTTCCTACCAAGTTGATTTTCGACCTCAGACTTGTAAATAATAAAAGCATCAAATGCATCATCTTTATTTCTAAGTAAATACAACTTAGTAAATCTGGAAAAATCATCAATAAAAGTCACATAATATCTTTTACCACCTTTAGTCATAGTCTGTTTCAAATCACCCAAATCAGTATGGATTAAAGATAATAATTCAGTTTCTCTGTTTACTGAAAAATATGATTTTTTAGTAATTTTAGTTTCAGCACATATTTTACATTTATCGAAATTATTCGAGTCTAAGTCAGGTATTAAACCAAGACATTTCATGTTCTTAATATATGAGACATTCACATGGCCTAATCGAGCATGCCACAAGGAAATGGACTCAACCATGTAAGCAGAAGTAGATGCATTGTTATTAAAAACATTAAGTACAAAGAGTCCCTGGTTACAATAGCCTTTTCCCACAAACACATTATTTTTTGTTCATATAATCTTATCATATTCAAATATCAATTTGATTCCAGCTTTATTTAGCAAAGCTACAGAAATCAGATTTGCTCGTATTGTAGGAACATGTAGCACATCCATAAGTGCTAAAGTTTTTCGTGAAGTGAGCTTGAGAAGCACTTTACCCTTACCCAAGACTTTAGCAGTTCTTGAGTCTCCAAGGTAGACTACTTCACTGTCATCTCCTATTGGTATATAGGAGGCATATGCTTCTCAATTTGCACAGATGTGCTGAGTAGCCCCAGAGTCTACTGCCCATTCTTTTACATGTGCTACAAGATTCACTTGATAAATGACAGATGCAATAATTTCATCTCCTTCAACTAAGTTAGCTTTGGGAGGATAACATTTTTCATTGTCATTTTGAACTTTTGTTCTACACTGAGCTGCACAATGACCTGGTTTTCCACAAGTGAAACAATAACTTTTCTTTTTCTTAATGTTGGAATTATTAAGCTTGTAACCTTGAGACTTATTAACATACCTGTTATTTTTTCTGCTTTGTCCTTGCACTAAATTCGCCTTGAGAGCTAGTTGTTTAGCCTTAAATGACTCCTCCCTGTTAGTATCTTCAATTAAAATGTGAGTCACAATCTCGTCAATTGTAAAATTTGTTTGCTTATGATTTAAGTTATTTTTATAATCATTCCACGATTCAGGCAATTTTTCGATTAACACTCCAGCAGCAAATTTTTCCGGTAGAGAGATTCCTTCGGCCTTTAAGTCTTCAAGCAGTTTTTGATATTCATTAATTTAAATTTTCATCTCTTTCACGTCATTCATCTTCCATTGATAATATCTACCAACTACAAATTTTTGTTTGGTAGCATCTTCAGCAGTGAATTTCTTAATTAAGGCTTCCCAAATTGCTTTTGCTTCCTTGCAACTACAGTACACATCAAACAATTCGTTCGAAATAGTTTGCAATATAGTATGGCGACATACCTTATTAGCGTATTGCCATGATTCCAGAATTTTATTATCAGTTTCTGCACTTGGTTGTAGATGTGTCAAAGCATGTGCGACTCCATGAACATCAAGCAAAGAGAAAATACGTTCTTGCCATCTTTTAGAATTTTCATTAGCAAAGATTTCAATATTCCATACATCCGGAAATGGTTTAGCATAAGGTAATACAACTGAAAGTGGGGTAGCGGGATTAGTACCAATATTTATAGTATCAGAAATAATTTCAGGAGTAGTATTATCTGCCACAGTTTCTTAGATTGTTGGGGAAATATTAAAATAATTCACAATAGTAATAATAATAAATAACTTTATTTTTATCAAAAACAGTAGTCCTGAAAATAAGATAAATATTACTAAAACGATATATAAAAATAGTGCATAAATTAATAAATACTTGAATCGTGCTGGTCACTGTCCTAAGAAACTATTTCAACGGTGTGAAATATTTCACTGGAATTAAACAAGTACTTCCCTATCTTAAATAGAGGCAACAGGAATTAACAAATTCATTATCATTAGCAAGTTATTTGGTATTAGTAAGGATATAAAATAACAAGGCCAATATAATTATTAAACAATCATAAAAAGTTAAAGATGAAACTTAAGAAAAATGAGGCAGAATGTTTTTTTTTTTCATTTCTATCTCTTGAAAGAATAAAATGAGCAGTACTTAGAGTTAAGAAAGTAATGGTATCATGACAAGTGGCCATGCCATTTGTCCAAAGTCTTGCATGCAAGAAGACACATGGAGGAAGAGGTGTAAGATGGATAAAAATGTGCCTTAATTAATTGTCATTTCTCCAAGTAACAATTCCAAAGTAATTTAATTATTTGGCTTTGTAAATATATTTAATAAAATAATCTTTTGAAATAAAATATTTTGCTTACACAACAAAAAATAAAGCCAAACTTCATCTGCAAATTCAACTCTTTTGAACTACAACTTGTAAGTTATAATGTTTGTTCATAAATAACCCTTCCCACATAAATTTTAATTCAATCGAAAATACTATTAGTTGCAATTCTTATCATGTTAGCATATGGGAAAAAAATGCATTTTATAGCTTGAATTTCGAGAAAAAGAAATAGTCGAATGAAATGATGGAGAGAGTAAAATGAAAAAAAGAAAGAATTGATTAATATAATTTAGATAACTATTTATGTTTATCCTAAAACTAAAACAATTAATTTTTACGAGGTTAAGTGCACGTATCTTAGTTTAACTTTTTTAAGTACGTAATTATTTGACTTCAAATTTAAATTAGTATCAATATATTTACCTTGATTTGATTTTTGACAAATGGGTATTATGAGCTATAAAAAAGGCAAGGAAAATAAATATTAATTTTAAGAAATAATGAAATGCTAATTTAAATATAGTATTATTTTTTTCTTTGATCTTGTTATTGTATTATTTAAAATTTATGTAATGAAAATATATTAAAAAAAATAATAATATCAAGTACTTCATATTAAAGAGAGGGATAAATAGAAGGTGGGGTGGAGGAGTAAGAAGAGAAAAGGAGAGATTGAAAAGACATGGGAACTACAAATATATTTTTTTCCTATTAAACAAAATTCTCATACAACTATTACATAGCATACCTCATACACCATAAAATTTTTCCATATATAGCATGTAATACGCATCTTTTGGAATTAATTGCTATAGAATAAATGATCATGATACCCATATTTTAGAACTAATTCTCCAAGAAGCACACATGAAAAACTTGAAGCTGTGTCTTCTATATAAATAAAAAAAAAGAAAAGGTGTCTTGGACGCTAATCATTCGTTCTAGTTTTTTTAGAGACACATGGTGATGTGTAGCTGATTCTTTATGTTGCATTTCAATTTTCTAAGAGCCATTATTTTGTTGAAATATTTGACTTTGTACTTTACTTTTTATCTTTTGTTGGAGCATTATAGGATTTGACCAGGAAAATCTTGAGAGAATATTTTTTCTATCTTGTTTCTTTCATCATTTTTGATGCGTCTCCTTATATATTGTTCCATCTAAAGTGCGTCTTCCTAGGTTATTTTCTTTGACTATAAATATTTTTCTACCTTCACCCTAATAATTAGATTTGGTGTAATTACATTGTCTTGTCCTATTTGGAAGGACATGTAATTACTTGGTCAGAAGGTAATTGGTGTAATTGGCAGAGTGTAATTAAACTCTACAATCATAGACATAGGCTGTGAATTGTTGATAATTAGTGTAGAAATCTCACGTCTAGAATTAGAGAAATCAATAATTGTATTGATGAAAATAATGTTGAGTTACAAGCTCCTTATATAAGAGAAATTGTAAAGTCCTAAGTTAACTATACTTAGAATTCTACTACAATACATATTAATATAATAATAATAATACTGTAAATATAAATAATCTAATACTAGTTATAATATAATATAATTCTAGTCATAATCTAATCCTAATCGTAATTTAGTCCTAGTCATAATATAATCCTAATTAATATAAGTAGTCTACTCCCAGTGTGACTCTAATTCTACAATAGTGTTGTAAACTCGTCAATCAGCCATTCGCCAGCTTCCTTCTTCATCAATACTTGTTGCAGACACGTCATTCAGCTTCATTAGACATGTTT
This sequence comes from Solanum sitiens, assembly GCA_016801875.1. Lineage (NCBI taxonomy): Eukaryota > Viridiplantae > Streptophyta > Magnoliopsida > Solanales > Solanaceae > Solanum > Solanum sitiens. Next base: position 380,737 of record JABWTJ010000023.1, on the reverse strand, counting down.
CAGTCGTCATCTTTCCTCTTATCCAACACTTCCCCTCAAGCTAGTGAGTAGAGGAACGATTACTCCTAGCTTGCTTCGAATATCCAGCCAAAAAAAACTTTGAATATCCAGAAAAAACTTGTTCTTTCAATGCTTCTGTATGAATGTGATGTCTAGTCATTGCTTGTGGTAGTTCATCTGCAGATTGATACGAGTAGTGGCACCAGTAAAAATACTTAAGAGCAGTATGATTATTACTACCACAAATTGGACATGACTCAATATTATTCCTCTCCTTATTTTCACTTTGAGAACTTTTATTGTTCAGAGAACCTTGTCTATATTGACAGTTTTGAGAATTTGTTCCTTGTCCTGCACGCTTGAAACCCATTTTTCTGGAGTTGATGTTGTTGTTTCTTCCCCTGCCTTTTTGGATATATAATACCATGTTAAGATTTTGCTGTGACACTTTTTCTTCTTCTTCCCTTTTATCAAAACTCGTGAGAGCATTAATAAATTGAATAAGAGTGGAATACGGTGTCTTACCTAAACCTCTAGAAAAATTAATTTCTTTTGTTGCTTGTATATAAGCTTTTTCCAAGCATTTCCACATCTCCTTGGCACTTAAGCAGTCCAAAATTAGGTACATACTTTCTTCAGTCAGGTGCCTGAGACTCAAATCCTTAGCAACATATATTTCTCCTTCAAATCATCAATAGTGTCACTATCTTTTGCATCCTTCTCAATCACTACAACTTTCCCAGCAGTCTATCCAGTGGAACAACTAGTTTTACTTGGTTCATTCTCCATGATCTGAATCAATTGAGATATGTATGCCTTCTTTGTAAGGTAGTTTGCTGGCTTAAGTTTAATGGAGTAAGCGACAATGAGTTGGTGAAGTAAGGAGGTCGACATATTTTTGGTAGAAGTGGTCATTGCAACATGTGGTTCTTTTTTTTTTTTTTTATATCAATACTCAGAGTGCGGAAAAGCTCTAAGCTTTGATACCATGTAGAAATCTCACGTCTAGGATTAGAGAAATCAAGGATTGTATTGATGAAAATAATGTTGAATTACAAGCTCCTGAATTTTTGACCAAACTAAGTCATTATATAAAGCAATTCACCAAAATAATATGTTTTTCTAAAATCTTACAAAACTAATATAAACGTATTTCACAGTAACGTTTTAGGGTATATTTCATTTTTAAAGACTAACAGTGTTAGGTTGATAAACGTTACTGTAAGTAACGTTTTACTCCTAAAACGTTGTTTTGAGTAACGTTTTAGGAGGCAAACGTTACTGTGAAATAATAATAATAATGTAAATATAAATAATCTAATCCTAGTTATAATATAATATAATTCTAGTCATAATTTAATCCTAATCATAATCTAGTCCCAGTCATAATATAATCCTAATTAATATAAGTATTCTAATCCTAGTGCGACTCTAATTCTAATTCTAGGTTTCAGGTTGACTATCCCTATTAGGTCTCAATCTCATGGCTAGATAAGTTGGCCTATTCAATCATCGGTTGGTGAGTCCTCTTCATTCGGGCACTTCATGGAGTAGGAAGTAGCTAGGTGTTTCTTTAAGATAGTTAATTGCTTTGGTGTATCTGAGGGTCATTTCCAACAAACTTATTTCTTTTCATTCAGTTAGTAAATGTTTTGGTTCAGGCATTGGTTGTTCAATTGTTCATGCAATTTTTAGTATTTCATTCAAATATACATTAGGTTCTGCCATGTGAAAGCGGTGAATTTCTTATGGGGACTAGCCTAAACCTTATGCACTTGCTTAGTTAGCCATGTTTTAGCTTCTGTTTGCTTTATATAGAATGTGCGGCTTATTCTTTAGATTTGAATCATGATAGTAACCACCTCAAATTCAATAATTTTTTACATTTCCTCATTTTTTTTTCTTCTAGAAGTAATAATAGCGATGGAGAGTTTTGGGCTCTGATTTGAGAAGAAAAAAAAGTTAGGAGAAATATGGATAAAGTGACACGGTAGAAAAAAAAGAGAAAAAAGTGGAGGGGAAAGGAGAAGACCATCAAAACTACCCCATTCCGGGAGAGAAGAGGGACGATCTATAAGGGCGCGAACAGTCTCATTTGATTATGTTTAACTTTGAGAGTGGGAGAAGAAATGAAGAGTATGATGATTAGTTAGGCTTAGTTTAGATGGTTTGTGTTGGGTTGGGTGAATTAGGTAGCAGGTTGTGTAGCTTGTTTAGGTTGAAAAGATAGAAAATGGCCAAAAAACGTGATAAACAAATGAAAAACTGCTTAATAAGATAAATAATTTTATCATATATGCTAAATTTTACTATATTTTAAAATAATCTCCCACTGTCTCCCCTCTATTTTTCTCGGTCCCACTTTCCCCCTCTCGCTCCATCCTTCTGGTCAGTAGCGATGACACTTAGAGATAATTAATGAATGTATTAGTTAGTACATGAAATTGATATTGGGTCCACTGATACATGAATTTTTGATGTTCAGATACATTATAAAAAATAAAAAAAAGGAGGACAGGGGCGAGATATGGAAAGAGGCAAACGAAAGAGTTAGTGTATCTCAAATACATGCAATCATATTTGGATACAATGTATCTAGAAGAAATTATATTTAATTTAACTCGTGTATATCTAAGATACATGTATCAAAAATAATATTTTTTGTGACAGAAAATGTTATTTAGAAATCTATTGTTTCACCACGTAATTAACACCATTAATAGTGTGTTTGTATTGTTCTATCAAATAAATCCAATTTCGCCATCCATTTTCTACTTAATTAATTAACGAGCTTCTTTTGTACTATTTAATTCTCCAAAATGTGTGAGCATATACTAACTCATCGTTAGAGGATAGCGAAAAAATTATAAAATATTTTTGAGTAATAATATCTGTTGAAAGGAGATGTTTTTTAAAAATAATTTATTGATGCTAGAATTTACTGATATTTATAGTATAAAAATAGAAAATCATTTTTGGCGAAGTATTCAGGACTAAGAAGCATAGAGAAACTGATTTTAGAGAAATAAAAAGAATCAAATTAGGTGTCAACATTTATATTATATACGGAGAAGGGTCTATGATGCCCCTCAAGTATTTGAATTGGTATAAAATTACCCTCCATTCACTTATCGGTCCTAAAATACTCACGACGTCCACCTTTCAGCTAAAAAAATACCCTTATGTCTAAAGAATTACACTCATTAGGTGGATGGAGGGTAATATTGTACCGAATCTCGTAATTTAAGGGCATTTTAGGCCCTTTTCCGTTAAAATAATTTGAAATTACTTAATATACAAACTCACATGATTAACTTAATTTTGAATTTCATAATAAATCAAAAGGTATAAATGGTTAGGCATCTACTCTCTAAACTACTCCCTCCCCGATCCTTCACTGCCTAGCTCTTCCATTTTTTTCTATTTAGATCTTGTCCATAATTTTATTTTTTAATTTATGACAAACAAGAGAGAAAAAGGGGGAGGGGGGGAGGGGGGAATTATAATGACGCATCCATATAGAAATAATTATTTCAATAAAAGATGACTTAATCAAGCAGATATGTACAAATCTTACATTTTTTGTGTGTATTCAAAATTAAAAATAAAAGAATAAAAACAATATTTTTTTTATCCCCACCCTCATCTCATCATGACAATAATACTAATTAAAAGAATACAAATATTTGAGTTCATTTGAAGTTTGGGTTTGGGATATCCTAATTAAGAATAAGAGATTAAAAAATGAAATAAAAGAAACAAGACATTTGAATAATTGAGAGAAAATTTTATATTAATGAAAATAATAATATTTTTAGGTGGACAATCAGTCGGGATAAGTATGGATTTTAGTTGGATCCCTATTTATGAGTTGAGTTACGTTATAATAAATTTGGATTGATTTAAAATACGTCAATCGGAAGATATCATGAAATTGTTTTTTCAATATTATTTTCAAGTGTATCGGATCAAAATATGAATCATAAGTGGTTTTATAGAAAAATAGATTTTCTAAAATATCATTTTAATTATTTATTTGAGATGGATTTAAATTTAGACCAATCATATTAAGCAATATAATAAATAAATATTTTATAATTTTACTTTAAGGGAGCTATTAAAAAGAAGGGCAAATCTGACTCAAAGGTTTAACGAGGGTATTTTTGAGTTGAAAGGTGGAAGTCAGGAAAATTTTAGGGCCGATAAGTGGATAGAGGACAATTTTGTATCAATTCAAATACTTGAGGGACATTCTAGACCCATCTCCATATTATATAACTTATCAATTTAATTTGATTATTTGTATAGTTTGGTTTTAACAAAATCGAACTAAAGATTATTAATTTTAATACTTAAATCGAAACTAAACCAAAACAAAATAAAGTCAATCTTCTTAATTAGCATGGTTCGGTTTTTTATTCGGGTAAGTTTTTAACCAAAACGTAAACCCCTACTTTTACCTTCTTTAATCTATTTTTAAAAAATTTAATTGTAAAATAGTGCAGGTGAAAGTTAATGGCTTCAAGAGTGGTTCCTTTTAGTTTTATTTAAAATGATGTAACCAATGCATTGGCGGGTGATAGGGATGACAATGTGGCAATGCAGGTGAGAGTTTGGGCGGGTTAGAGATTTTTATGGGTGTGGAAGTGGGTTAATTTTTTTCAAAATGAAAAAAAATTCACAAGAGGTGGTTTGGAAATCTTTAAAACTAACACTAAAATTTCTAAAATGTGTTTTTCACTTCTTCTATCTGTCTCCCGTCTCTCGAGTTTTCTAATTTTGAAAAGTCAAAGTAGATCAAATTGATATTTAATTATTACCCTATTGTTCATTTTCACTTAGCCATTATATGACGAGAGGGAGTTGCTCGGATGGTAAGCACCCCTCACTTTCAACCCGAAGTTTGCGAGATCAAGTCACCAAGAAAGCAAAAGGAGTGGGAGCTCCTAGGGGAGGGTAAAAAAAAAATGAAAAACTTGTTCATTATATTAAAAATATATGAAAAAGGACCTAAAATACCCTTGAAATATTAGAAATGATACAAAACTATCCTCTATCCACCTATTTGCTTCAAAATACCCTTCTCATAAACCTATTGGCTTCAAAATACCCTTGTCTTCCACCTTTGGGTTCAAAATTGACCACTTATTTAACGGTTTTAAATTTAAACTATGTAAATATTTTTTAATACGTTGCGATCAACTATTTGTTATAATTTAATTTATTAATATAACTTATAAATCAATCAACTACCCACCCATTACTAATTAAACCCCACCCAATTAATAAACCCGCCCTATTACCCAATGAGAGTTTCTAAACATTTGAGGCAAAAATATCTATAGAAGTGTATTATCATACATTCAAGTCCTCAATCAAAACTGATCGCAATAAATTTCCTTAAGCGCAAAAAATTAACTGCAAGCAAAATAAATAAAAGAGAATGTGTTTTTATTGATGAATCTTTGTGAGTACAATTCTGTTGTTCTCTTGATTCTTCTCTCCTAAGTTTCTCCGCGATTCGAGGGCCTTCAGTAGTATATTTCTCGAATGTAGGACGATGTAGACCTCCTTGAGATGTATTTGATATCTGGGAACGTCGGGAAGCGCTTCTTCGTTGTTGATCTCCGGGAAGAACTCTTTTGATCACTCCTTCGAAGAGCTATCTAGTTGATGTTTTAGCTTATGTAGACCTCCTTGATATGTATTTGATCTCCGCAATGTCGGGAAGCACTTCGTCGTTGCAAGTCAATCTCTGGGAAGAACTCCGTTGATCACTCCTTCGAAGACATATGTAGTTGATGTTGTACCTTTCTCTAATTACAGAATGCTTGTTGAAGATTTTTCTCCAATTGCAGAATGCTTGTTAAAGAATTTTCTCGATGCCCTTAGAATGTCATGTCCATCTCCTATTTATAGTTGTAGGGGATGAACAATGTTGTTTGTGATCGGCCAAAAGAAGTCATTTTGACACTTGGCGCATTGTGATTGGTTTTTGCATTTGATTAGGACTACCACCTCATCTGGACATGTGGCGTCACCTTGGTGGTCTTTGATGCCAAGTCACTGTGACACGTGGCATGAATTTGAGCTTCAAGGTGAAATGAACCTTGGACTTGAATTTAATAAAAATGGACTTATTTATTTATAAAACCCAAATTAATCATTCAACCCAAATAAACATGGATTTAATTCAAATTTTGTATGAATTAAATCCAATAAATTTGTGTGTCTACAGATGCCCCCTACTTTAAGTCTTGTTGAAGTGTATGATTGCGACAATTGATGACAAGACTTGAAGTATTCATGAATGTGTTTTTATTTTTTTAAGACTTGTCGACGTGCAAGCTTGATGAATTTGACGATGAAAGTTAAAGTTTTCATGAATGTGTATTAATTTTTTTGAGACTTCTCTACGTCTAGGTTTACCAAATTTGACGACGAAAGTTAACGTCTTCATGAATGTGCATTTATTTTTTTGAGACTTCTCTACGTGTAGGTTTGCCGAATTTCGATGACGAAAGTTGAAGTCTTTATGAACGCATTGTTGAGACTTTAAGAGTATTTGTTTCTTGTCGTCGCATTCTTACTAGGTCACTACAAATGATTTGTTTGTAGTGATCTCAGTTTTTTTTTCTTAAACATTCTTACTTGACAACCATGTGGACCCTCTATGTTGATTTCAAATAGATGGCTCTAGTGAGTTGTAGCATTGTGTGATCTTCCTTGCAAGGTGTGAGAAAGAACAAAAGGATTCATTGGATTTTTAATCAAATAAAAGGAATATCAACTTTCCTTTGGTTGATTTATAAGGATCATTCTTGATATGGTTGATTTATAAGAATCATTCTTAACATCTCAAGACTTATTGCTTTCCTCTTGAGTGCTGACAATTTCCATTTAGATAAGAATTGATATGATTTCCTTCTTCCAATCTTACCACAATTTTCCTTGTACAATGAATGAGAGTTTTTCAAAGGAACTTCTATATAAGAATCTCTCATGTACAAAGGATTGATCAAAGAATCAATGGGAGAAAAAAATTCTCCTAAACAAATCAATGTGGAACTCCAAATTTAGTTTGTTCTTTTCTCAATTTCGTGCAGTCCCGTCAAAATGTTCTTTTCTTGGTATAAAAGAATTCAAACGACGAGCGACTTTAATTTGGAGAAACTAGACTTATAGTATTACGACATATCAAAAAATCAACGTCAAAAACCTGTTGTAATGACGGGAATTGATTTTTGAAGTTGGTCATCAAATCTGAAAGTTCTTCTCACAACTATTCACAATCTCGTCGGAACATCATTTTTTTGGTGTAGGAGCATTCAAACGATGAGTGGCTTAATTCTGGAGGAACTAAACTTCGAGTACTACGACATATCTAAAAATCAACGTTAGAAACCTTTCGGATCGATGAGAATCAAATTTTAAAGTTGTACCTAAAATCTGACAGTTCTTCTCACGGCTATGGACAGTCCCGCCAAAATATTCTTTTCTTTGTGTAGAATTTTTCAAATGACGAGCGGGTTGACTCTTAAGAAAATATACTCATATTACTATGGCATATCCAAAAATCCTTCTCAAACTCTTCTTGAATTTGTGTACATTATATATTTTCTAAAATAGCTTAAATTCTGTCTCACTCGACTCTTCAGCTTTGAGAAACTTCGGAAGAAAATCAATAACTCAGCGTAAGAGCCTCGAAATGATGCAATTCTCGTTCTGGTGAAAGCATAACTCATAGATGTATAACATATGTAGAAAAAAACAACCAAAAGATTTCCAGATTAGCACAATATCTTTTCAAAGTCGGCTCAAATTCTGCCACACTAAATTCTTCAGTTTTGAGCAACTTCGAGAGAAAATCAATAACTCGGCGTAGGAGTCTCAAAATTATGTAATTCTCGTTCTGTTGGAAAAATAACTCATAGACAACATATGTAAAATTCACAGCCAAAAGATTTTCAGATTAGCAAAGATATATTTTTAAAGTCAGCTCAAATTCTGCCTCTCTAAACTTTTCAGTTTTGAGCAGTCAACTCTTCAACTTTTGCAACTTCGGGAGAAAATGAATAACTCGATGTAGGAGCCTCAAAATGATGCGATTCTCATTCCATTGGAAGCTTAACTCATACATGTACAACATATGTAAAAAACACAGCCAAAAGATTTCCATATTAGCGCAAATATCTTTTCAAAGTCAGCTCAAATTCTGCTTCGCAAAACTCTTAAGCTTTGAGCGATTTCGGGAGAAAATCAATAACTCAGCGTAGGAGCCTCGAAATGATGCAATTCTTGTTATGTTGGAAGCATAACTTATAGATGCACAACATATGTAAAAATCACAGCCAAAAGATTTCCATATTAGCACAAATATAGTTTCAAAGTCAGCTCAAATTCTGCCTCGCTAAACTCTTCAGGTTTGAACAACTTTGGGAGAAAATCAATAACTCGGCCTAGGAGCCTCGAAATAATGTGATTCTTATTCTGTTGGAAGCATAACATATATAAATATAATATGTCTACAAATCATGGTCAAATAATCTCCAGATTCATTGAGATATATTTTCAAAGTAAGCTTAAATTTCAAAACTATGTGATTCTTATTACATAGTGAAGAGCATATCTTCAGTGTGAAAATTCGTTGTAAGAGTGGTGAAACTATGAGCTTATTATTTCATTGTGATGAACTCATCAAGCAAAATACTATTTATAGAATTTATAACAAAATTCATTTCAAATCGATGACAATAAATTTTTCAAGTTGACTATACGCGCAGAATGTCATTTCCTCAACTTTGTGCACTCTTGACAACAACAAAGGCTGTCTCTTAAACTTGGAGTGTTCAAATCACGATCTTTGTGGTTATACCATTTCAACATAAATCTTTGATCCGAAGGGTATTCCAATTTGATATTGTAGGTAAAGATGCCCCTAATTTTGAGTGACTTACTTAACCATCACTGAATTACACAAAATTATCTCTAATGTAAGCAAAAAACTCAAGTAGAATCGCAAGTCGCTTGATCCAATGCCAATGAATCCATCAGCCTGCTGCATATTAAAAATTCAAATCAAAATACCTTTGAATTAATTAGAATAATACGCGAAGTTGACTTCCAAATCTAGCATGTTTGATACGCAACTTTGAACTATCGTAGTTGAAGATCCATAACTTGATGTAGGAGTTTCTGTTTACGAGCTTCTTCTTTTGTTGCAGAGAGGGCTTGAAGAATCTTCTCTTTTGCTCATTGTGACGCGTTTAAAATCATGTACTAAATACATGATTTTAAAGAGCTAGTGTGATGATCACGCGATACCATCAAATCTTTTTTTTTACTCATTTGATTGAGCTTAGAGTGATTACTCCAAGCGCCTACATACCTCAATGAAGAGGATCAAGTCATATGTAGTTCAACATGATGAGTGTTTTTTAGGCAGTAGACAATTTATACTCTTGCGGGACAGGAGTAACATGTAGTTTATGTTCATATCTTAGGGAGCGTTGTAACTTGCAGTTTAGGCTTATACGTCGAGGTGCATTTTCGGGAAGAATTTCATGAATGTAACTGACCTTTTAACCTTTTGTGATGAAGAATTTATGTACTTCAGTTTGGAGTTGGATTTTATGCTTTTGCATTGCCTAAGTGATTCGTAATTGATTTTGTGTCAACTTTTGAAAGTCGGAGTTCAAAAGTCCCTTTATGCTTCTGTCTTTTGCAAGCGACCAAATTCCAAGTGTCACAACTCTGTTCATTGGAGAAATCATCTACCTTGGATGTATTTGTTGTTTTCTTCAAGGCGGAAACTTCAACTGGTTCAAAGCTCCCAAACTGCAATGTGATGACATCTTCTTCAATTTTTGGAGATGTCATAGGACGTAGAACTTCTGAAACTGAATCATATAAAGTTTAATATAGCATGATTTGTCTCAGCTGTCTCACCATCGTCAATGATGATCTTTCCTTCCCGTACCAATGTCATGATCTTTCTCTTCAGAATGAAGCATTTTGTGGTATGATGATCGATGATGCGGTTTACAATACATATGATCATCGACTTTATTGGATTCTTTGGATCGCTTTGACTCTGGGAGTGCAATGACTTTCTTGTTTAGCAACTCATCAAGAATCTCAGGAACGTCAGAGTCTGGAAAGGGATACTCTTTTGTTTGTAACTCCTTCAAGGTAGATTGATTTTTCACTTCTCGCGTTTGCTGATGTGCTAAAGTCTCTTTCAACTTTTGTCTCGCAGAGGCCTTCGTAGAAGTTGTGGTTACCTCCATGGACTCATTAGTTGTGTAGTCTAACAACTTTTTGAATTGTGTATCTTTTTTTCTTGGATAAATATATGCAATGTCTTTTCATGGATCGCAATGCTCAACTCCATATAATGAGCACGTGTAGCTAATTCTTCAAAAGTTTGAGGCTTAATCCCTTAAAGGATATATACAAGGCCCCAATACATTCCTTGTGTACAAATTTCAACTGCAGAGATTTCAGAAAGTTGATCCTTGCAATCTAAGCTCAACATTCGCCAACGATTGATGTAGTCCACTACGAGTTCATCCTTACCTTGTTTTGTGTTTGTCAATTCCATCATGCTCACTGTACGGCGGGTACTATAGAAACGATTGAGAAATTGATTCTAATTGCTTCCAACAATTAATTGATTCAGGTTCCAAGTCTATATACCAATCAAAGGTATTTTATTTTAAAGAATAGATAAACTGCTTGACAAGAAGATCATCATGTGTACCAGCACTGCTACAAGTCTTGACAAAATGGGCAATATGTTGCCTTGGATTTTCCCTTCCATCAAATTGCTGAAATTTTGGTGGTTGATATCCAATTGGCATCAGTAGACCCTCGATTCGCTTAGAATACGACTTTGAATATCCTAAGAAACTTTGTGGCAGACATATTGAGCTTTAATTGTATTTGTGATCACTTGTAGTTGTTGAACTGTTAGAGTGACAACTGAGACAGACTTTTTTGTGTTTTGAGAGTCAATTGACTTGGTGAGATAATCAATATCAACTTTTTCTTGAGTTGTTAGATTGTGATGTGACTCTCTAGAGTTGTAGTGATCTGACTTGCTCATAAGTTGCACAATTTGGAGATTTTTGTCATTAATAGACTTCTTCAAGGCTTCAATGGTTTTCTCTATCATTGCGAACTTCTCGTCCATGTCAATTGTGTCAACCATTAAAGAGTTAACCTTTGTTGAATTTGAAGAATCTGTTGAACTTTTAGATTCACCAAAGTTGAAGCCAGAGTCAGAAAGTTCATCAAACAACTTAAATGTAATGTTGCCACAGGGATTGCAGTTTTGAGTGTCATTCGAGACTTGATCTTTCTTGGCATCTCCAAGGAGGTCAAATATTTAGATCCATTCAAGGTACTTGTCTTGAGCTCGCGTCGAGTGATTGTATCAACATCACTAAAATCAACAAACGTGGCAACAATAGAGTTTTTGCATGAAACATCGTTGATCTTCTTGAAGGCCATTGTAGAGTTGAACTTGTTGGTTTTTTATTTGTAGAAAAAAGAGATGAAGAGCAGAATTGGTCCCACTGGGCGTGCCAAATTTATTTGCAACAAATTTCCTTAAGGGCAAAAAATTAAGTGCAAGCAAAATAAATAAAAGAAAATGTGTTTTTATTGATGAATCTTTGTGAGTACAATTCTGTTGTTCTCTTGATTCTTCTCTTCTAAGTTTCTCCGTGATTCGAGGGCCTTTAGTAGTGTATTTCTCGAATGTAGGATGATGTAGACCTCCTTGAGATGTATTTGATCTCCGGAAATGCGGGGAAGTACTTCTTCGTTACAAGTTGATCTTCAGGAAGAACTCTGTTGATCACTCCTTCGAAGGGCTATGTAGTTGGTGTTGTAGCATATGTAGACCTCCTTGATATGTATTTGATCTACGGAAATGTCGAAAAGCACTTCGTCATTGCAAGTCGATCTCCAGGAAGAACTCTGTTGATCACTCCTTCAAAGAGCTATGTAGTTGATGTTGTAGCTTTCTCCAATTGCAGAATGCTTGTTGAAGAATTTTCTCCAATTGCAAAATACTTGTTAAAGAGTTTTCTCGATGCCCTTAGAATGTCATGTTCATCGCCTATTTATAGTTGTAGGGGGTGGACAATGTTGTTTGTGATTGTCCAAAAGATGTCATTTTGACACTTGGCGCATTGTGATTGATTTTTGCATTTGACTGAGACTACCACCTCATATGGACACGTGGCGTCACCTTGTTGGTCTTTGATGCCTAGTCACCATGACACGCGGCATGCGTTTGAGCTTCAAGGTGAAATGGACCTTGGACTTGAATTTAATAAAATGGACTTATTTATTTGTAAAACCCAAATTAATCATTCAACACAAATAAACATGGATTTAATCCAAATTTTGCATGAATTAAATCCAATAAAATCTACAAAAACATATTATAATTCAAGTAACTTAAAAGTCTGACTATGTTCATCTTATTATTCATTCATATCAATTATGTGATGTTACTTAATAGATAACTTTTTTAAAAGATACTATATTAAAGTTTTAATATTTAAAACAAAATAATTAATATTTATAAAATTTTATTAAAAAAAGTGTATGAATTAATTCGGGATGTACTATTTCTTTACCTTTAATCATAAATTTCGAATTCAAGCTTGAAAGAGAATCCTATTGAAAGTGTCCTCCTAAATAAGCGGCTCAACCTAAATTTAATTGGGGCTTCAATTCGGACTCGAATAATTTTGGATGTCATTTTCAGGAATCTGTAATTTCATCGTGTTTTAGTAGTGTTTAGGGCGATTTTGATATCAGAATTAGTTTATTAATTTTGTGGGGTTTAATTAGTAATGGGTGGGTAATGGGTTGATTTATAAATGATATTTATAAATAAAATTATATCCAATAGTTGAGCACTAAGTATTTAAAAAATATATTTAAATAGTTTAAATTTAAAATCGTTAAATAAGTGGTCAATTTTGAACCCAAAGGTGGATGACAAGGGTATTTTGGAGTCAATAGGTCGATGAGAAGGGCATTTTGGAGCCAATAACTGAATGGAGGATAGTTTTGTACCATTTTCGATACTTCAAAAATATTTTAGGTCATTTTCCAAAAAATATATTTATTTTTTATTTGTCACTTATAATACTTCAAAACAAAAGCATAAAGAATATTTCATATAATATCTTTAAAATTAATTACTTATTCTCGAAATCATATTCCAATAGCTAAGACTAATCATCATTTGGTATAGTGGTATATATACACTTGTATAGTAGCTGATGTGATGTAGTTTTGAGTATGAATGAAAAAGCCTTCTTCTCCAGATCTGTTAAGCTCTCTCTCGAATTCAATACATTATATCTTTTTATATATTTGGTCTCGTATAATCGATTAATTTGTTCATAAACACTACACCAAAAATGATTTTTGATAACATTTAATTAATGATAATAATTTAATTATTTCTAAGTATATTTCTAGTAGCAATTAACATTCTTTGTAAATGTTCCCAAATCCTATATCGACATTGAATCTAATGGCAATTAACTAATGCCAATAAAGATTATAACACATTCTTTTTATTAACATGTATATTTATTACTGCTTAAAGTTATTTTCCTCGTTCCTTTTCCTAGAGAAACCACCAAATATATCAAAAAATTAGAAAGCATTCATTCGTACCAAACATACTCTATAAGTCAGTTAAATAACTTCGAGTCATAAATGTGATATGTGTGACAGATTCAAAAGTATATTTGTTAAATAGAGAATTAGGAATACAGTACTGAGCCATAAGAGAAATAATGCAATGGATATTATGAACTAATCAAATAATATATGCCTAATTTATTTAACCTTCTCTAAAAGAGTTAGAGCCCGTTTGAATGGGCTTAAAAAAGCAGCTTTTAAAAAGTACATTTAAAAGTGCTGAAATTATTTCAAAATAAGCAGTTATGCGTTTCGATAAACGTGCTGAAGTTAAAAAAAAAAAATTGTTGATGTGTTTGGCAAATAAGTGCTGATAAACAACTTTTTTAATCAAAATGTCTGAAATACCCTTAAAAGTTGTTAACATGATAAAAGTTGATTAATTTAATAATAATAATAATAATAGTAATAATAATATATAATATATAATAATAATAATAATAACAAATAATAATAATAATAATAATAATAATAATTAATATGAAAAGAATAATAATAATAATATATAATATATAATATATAATATATAATAATAATAATAATATATAAAAATAATAAAGAATAATAAAATAAGTAATAATATATAACATATAATAATAATAAAGAATAATAAAATAATAATAATAATAATAATAAAATAATAAATATTAATAATAATATATAATAATATAATAAAGAATAATAAAATAAATAATAATAATAATAATAATAATAATAAAATAAAAAATCTTAATAATAATATATAATAATTATAACAATAATAATATATAATAATAATAATAATAATAATAATGATAATAATAATAATAAATAATAATAATAAGATAAAAATATGAAAATAATAATAATAATAATAAATAATAATAAAATAAATAATAATAGTAATAATATAAAATATTAATAATAATAATAATATATAATAATAATAATAAATAATAATAATAATAATAAAATAATATGAAAATAATAATAATAATAATATATAATAATATATAATATATAATAATAATAATAATAATAAAGAATAATAAAATAAATAATAATAATAATAAAATATTAATACTACTACTACTAATAATAATATATAATAATAATATTAATAATAATAATAATAGTATATAATAATAATAATAATAAAAAGTAATAAAATAAATAATAATAAAATAATAAAATATTAATATACTAATAATTATAATAAAAATAAAAATAAAAAATAAAAAATAAGGGCAAAAAGGTAAAAATTTGGTCAACTTAAAAGAGCTTATAAGCTAAAAAAAAAGCATCACTACCCCATCTTTTAACTTTTTGCTTAAAATAAGTTTTTTTAAACTTAAAATAAGTTATTTTGAGAATTGCCAAACAATTAAATAAGTCAAAAACCAGCTTTTAAGTCAGTTTGACCAGCTTTTAAGCTGAGCCAAACAGGCTCTTAGTCAAGAAACAATAGAAGATGATTAAAAATATCATTAGAAAAAGAAGAAGATAAACAAGCAATACAATTATATACCATTTTAGTTATACAAAGGCCAGATGATTTCTTCCTTTTCTTAGTTGAAACATGACCAAATATGACCTAGCTATATTTGGAAATTCATACACATTGACGAAATATAAGATAGTAAGGTATCCTTATTTTAATTATCGAACCACAAGGAAGATATATGATATTAAATTAATCACATACACCTGGCTATAACGAGGGAAGTTTTTCCTTTTTCATCGATGTTGATCGAGTCAAGGCCCAATCTATTATCATCGTAGTAGAATATCATACTACGATCTCAAGAAAATAAGGATATTCTTTTTTTCTTGCCATGTTGTATTTTATTTTGGAATTGCATCTTCCTCTATGTTTGAAGATTGATTGACGATAGGCTTAGGATGATAGGCAGATATTCTATTCCCATTCTCATCGTAAAGAATGGTATCATCATCTTCATCTGCAGGGATTTTACATTTCTCTCCTAAGATAATTTGTTTCTTCCATATTGAATCTTCATCTTTACTCAACTTCTTATCTTTCTTCTTATTATCATGGTTAGAATCTTCTCTTCGCGATGATTGTCTTGATCCTAATGCACCCCCAAACGCTCTTATGCTAACACTCGTAGATAGTCTCCCTTGCGATGAATTTGATGAATTTGACCTTGAATGAGTAGTAGGAGTCATTGAGTTAGCCCTTAGATTAGAATTATTAAATGAAGTTGCTCTCATGGAAGGTGGTGGTGGTAATGGTTGTTGTAAAAATGTCGCGTCTTCTCCTTGTAGTTCATCAATTGAATTTCTTTTGAATGATGCATCATATCTTGGAGATGTTTCTTTTGGAGATGTGGTGCCATTAACAAATGATTTTTCATTATTATCTCTAGTATTAGTAGAAGATGTAGTTGGAGGAGGATGTGATTTTTTTTTAGTTAAGGAACCACAAAGGGATGAAAATATAGCAATCGTCGCTGAAAAACAAGCAATCATAAATGAAATATATACAAGAGAATGATGTATGGGATGAATTTCTCCTAAAGGAATGTTCCTTCCCATGAATAAGTGGATTTAAGATATAGAGCAATCCCCTTATATATGTCTTCTTGTTCTATTCTTTGATTGCAATCTTATAATCTCTTGTTCTATTCCTTATTAGCAATTGTTTTCTCTCCTCTTATACCTTATTCCACTCACATTTTTGGAAATTAAGATCAAAAGGATATGTGGCATAAAGTTCCTCTTTGATGTAAAGATGAATAACAAAATAATGTTGGTATTTTTGGTTTCTTTGAATTCATATTCATATACGGAGCAGAATGCATAAAATTAGGAAGAGAAGGCCAAGGGTAAGGCTATGAATTAACCAAATTAGTCACCGTTAGATCGCTATCGTATGAGATATTATAACTTTTGCCAAGACAAAGAGAACATAAAAAAAAAAAAAAAAAAAAAAAGAGAGAGAGAGAGGGAAGGAATGAAAATCCGAATTAAAGATATTTCGTTTTTAGCATATTCTTTTATAAGTCCATTTCACGTAACTTTATAAAAACATTTTCCTTCATTAGGTATTAAAAAATGTTAACATGGTTTGATCATATAAATGCATGAGAATAAAAGAGTTCTAAAAAAGGATGTAATTATTGTTCTGAACATGTTTAAAGTACCTAATGATCTTTGAAAGTTACCCAAAAATAGCAAAATATGTTTGTGTTAGTATTGCAATCATTCGCGGAGTCAGAAATTTTAATGAGGTTCAAAATTCGAGAAGTAAACACATGAACTAGTGATTAAGGGAGTTCGAAATATATTATACATACCTAAAAATAATTTTAACCATGTATAAATCGTAACATTTTTTGCCAAGGGGGTTCAGATGAACCCCCTCATTATATGGTGCCTCTGCCCCTGATTGCAATTAGGGGTGTGCAATATTTGGGTTAAACTGAAAAACCAAACCAACCAAACCAAATTCTAATTTGGATTGGTTTTTTTGGATTCTTGGTTTGGTTTTGGAGTTACAATTTATTTTGTTTGGTTTTTAGGTTTGGTTTCGAATTTAGAAAAATGAAAACTTAAAAATCAAAAAAATCGAATATATATATAATTTTTTTTAAAATTGCAAATATAACTTTGTTATGTTTCTAATTATTGACATAACCGATTAACCAAATCGAAAAAAACCCAAACCAAAAAGAGAAAACCAAACCAAATTTATTTTGGTTTGGATTGGGTTACACTTCAAAAAATGAAAATCCAAACCGAATAGTATAAAACCGAACCGAAAAATCGAATACACACCCCTAATTGCAATAGATTCTTTTTTGGTCGATCGGATCAGTTAAAAACTCTGGCCTACCTTCAATGGTAGGGAATGTCATATCCCACGTTACGACCAATATGGATTGTGGTGCATTAGTGAGAGTATTTCACTCCTAACCAGAGGTCTCGGGTTCTGTAACACCCCTAAAATACTAAAACAAGATTCGCATGTCGATACATCATTGGTTAATTACTATAATGTGTTTTATTCTCATTTTGGGGACTTGAAATTTTGCGACACTTACAAACCTTGCTTGACATAATTGTTAGCGTAAATTAAGGTATTGTATAGGGATAGTTGCGTAATTTTCTAATTATATTTACATAAACATTTGAAGTGTGAGTATAAGGTATATAAATATAGGTATATATGCATGCTTTTTGGGCAACCAACTATTTGTTTGGGCAGCCCCTTTTGGTGACATCTGTCCATGTGATGAGGATCATTTGTGTAGCTATATATTTCACATCTCCTCTTGTAATTTTCGTCTCACTTGAAGAATAGAAACCTTAGGACATTATCTAACAAGTTGTTCTTCAAAATCAAGAGAAAAACTAAGTTCTTTTGGTTGAAAGTCAAGACACACACTTCTTTTTGGTAAGTGATGAAAACTTTTGTTCTTAGCTGGGTAGTGTTTTGTATTTTAAGAATATCTTGTCTTATAGAACTTCGTTTACAATTAATAAATATAATTTGGAATGATAATTCGTAATTCTACAACTCTTATGTTTATGGAAAACTATAGTTTTGCTGTTATGGATTCGAAATATGGGACGCAACATAGGACAAGTTATGTCCAGCTTCTGGAATTAGAAATCATGTATGTTTAACTGTTAGTGTTTTGAATATATCTTTTTTCACAAGACATATTTTGTGGTGATTCCTGATTATTTGCAAGCTTAAGAGATGTACCTACATCTTTCATGAAGGTTATAAAGTTCAGTTTTGCCTTTTTCCTTTTCAAATCTAAGTTGCGACATGAGGTATTAGGCTGACAAGAATCACTGTTCTTGGAGCATAGTCGTATTTGTAAAGGCTAAACATACTTGTGATGATTATCCTGTTTTACTTTGACATTATTGAGATACTATGAATTAAATAAGTTATTTAATTGTATTTTTAAGGTTGTATAAACTCGTGAACAAGTTGAGGACCTTCATACGTTGATTGGTCTACGGTTTGAACTCTTGAAGTGGTGTTGGATTGTTTCTTGTCTAAAGAATTGAGGTTTGTGTATAAACTTGTACTTGTACTATTTTTAACTGCTGATATCTCTGAAAGATTATCTTGGTACCTTGGTTATCTCTTGTCACTTTGCATTGTCTTGTTGTTGTTATTTAAGACATTAAAGACTCTTGTGTAACTCGCCCACTTGTACGGATTGTTTGAACACTTGGCACTCTTGTTGGGACCTTGTCCTTCTTGTGGTTGTGAATTTGTCACTATTGGAATGCCTCTTGATTCAGATCATTTTTCATCTTGACTCTGGATTTTTAGTTCGTCTTAAGTATGGGAGTTGTCCATTTTAAGTACAAACTAGGAAGCCATTTTTAATATGGTTCATGGTTCTCTTGATTATTGGGCTTTGACCCTTCTTGATACCTTCTTGTGCTTGGTGTAACGACATGATGTATATATTGGACGAGTCTTGTTATTGAACCTCTTGGAAAATGTTGCTATGAGCGTTATTGACATTTAGAGCTTTAAATATTCAACTTGATACTTCTTGTATATTGTTTACTTGATTTACTGATTATGTTTCAAATTTTGCTACCCTTGACTTAAGAATGATAACTTGTTGAATCTGAGGGCTCTGGACCTATAGTTTTATACCACTAAGCTATATGCTTAACGATAATTGTTTCTATCGTAGTGAATGTTCGAGAGGACGCTTGTAGTTGGCCATTGAAAAAGGAGATTTTGAAAGCCTTAAGGAAGATCACACTTGCATATAGGCATATATATATTGTATAAACCTTGGGACTTGTACATGATCTATGTGTTGTATATTTACATGAAATCTTGAGGGCTGATTTATTCATGTCACCATGGATTGTAATATAAGTATGACTATACGTTTATATCTTTTTGGGGTGTGTAAACCCAAGTCTAGTAATATACTAATTTACTATATGTTTTGAAAGTTTGTGTGAAGCATGAACCTGCTGATTTTGCTACACAGAAGTTAGTAATATTCTTGTTATTTCGTCCTTAAGTGTGAGGATAATATATGGATAAAAGCTCATAAGTTAATTGCTTAACAATTTTGGAAGGGTTTTTCGTCATAAGTTAAAATTTCGTTTCATATCACCTTTGGCCTCAAATAAATGTTCAAATGGGCAAGATGCACATCCTTAACTAAATTATTCGTTGTGAACCTAATCCCTCAACTAGATCAAAATTAGTATGCCCTTCGTTAATCTCTTTTAAATGTCGCAAGTATTAAATTAGGTTTCTTGTCAAGTTGTAGTATCTCTAGGAAACGGTCGCCACATGTTCGAGCCCTGGGTATGGAGAAAATCTTGTTGGAGCGTCACCCTGAATGGTCCCAGAGCGCATTCCGAATTTAATTAGAGCTCCAATGTGGGTTTTGGACACCGAATAGAAAACCCAAAAAAATATCTTTGTTACGATCACTGTGATCCATCTACTCTGAATGAAATGGCTATTTGGCTGGTTAACAAGTGATTCTCTCTATAATAACACCATAGTCACTCTGTATAATAAGATGAATACTACAAATTTCCAAACTTCCTCAAAATCATTAGATATCAGCTCCATTAATATTAACTCTCCATAAATAGACAAGAAAATGAAAAGATGGTGCATGTTAAGAGAAAGCTCTCAGGTAGCGAGTATGAGCTAAGAATACTTCACCGATGGCCCGCCAACGACAATCACCACCTATGCACACACCCAAAACCGCCATACCAGCTACTAGAGCAACTCATAAGTTATCACCTTTTACTTTCGATGATTTTCTACCTTCGAAGAATACTAGAAGCTAGAGGATGAAATTCAATTGGGAAATGCAGATGGAAAGGACATACCAAAGAGACGGTTGCAGTTTACTGATGCAGGCACGTCTACACAACCTACTCATGATGAACCAAAACAGGTGAAAGGAAATCACAGAATGGTAAGACCCTGAACTTCATCCCCTCTATGATTAAGGAAGGTGTACATACAATTCAGATTGAGGAGGAGGATATCTAATTACGGGATAAGGAGTAGGAGAATGCATTAATATGGTATGTTATTGGGGGAAACCCTTCTGAAGCACAGATGACAGAATTTATTAGGAAGGCATGGGGTTTTGTTGGACTACCTAAGATTTTGTATAATGAAAATGGATATTATGTTTTTAAGTTCCAAAACACCATTGATAGAGAAAAAGTGATGCAAACAGGGTTGTATTTCTATGTATAATCAAATTTCAATTTGGGTGAGATTTCCCAGCTTACCTGTGGGGTACTGGTCTATTAGAACCTTCAGTAAACTTGCTAGTGCAATTGGGATACCATTATACACGGATGGGTTCACCGAAAATGCTGAAAAATATCTTATGACGGGGTATTGATTGTAGTGGACTTGGCTAAGAGCTCGCGTGATGTCATAGTAGTGGAAACACCTTCTGGTCCATGGGATTAGAATATTCAGTATGAATGAAACCCAAGTTTTGTAATCATTGCATTAGACTTGGATATAATGAGAATGACTGTTGGTTTAAACATTCCTCTAAGGAGAAAGACATGGGAAGGGAAGTAAAAGATGACCATTGGAAGGGGAAGATGAAGGATGCTATCACGAAATTGGTGGCCAAATGGACACATGTTAAACCTCAAGATGCAAGTAAGGTTATGCAAGAGGTACACCAGATTCCTACAGATCAACCTGTGATAGATCCTGGCCACAGAGAGGGTAATTAAGTAACATGTTGAAGAGATAGTAGATGATACACTGATTGAAGAGGAAGCAATGCAGGGCAACTGGAAGAGTGCTTGCAACTATATACCATTCCTTCCAGCATGATACTCACTACTTGGAATATAAGGGGCCTTAATCAAGGCCACAAACAGAAAGAGCTGAAACTATTTCTGAATAAGCATAGAATAGATATAATGGGAGGTCCGGAAATAAGGGTTAAGGTAAAGAGAGCTACACAAATTACTAACAGAGTAGCATATGGTTGGTCTAGTGTAAATAATTACAAGGATGATGCAAATGGAAGAATATGGCTTACGTGGAAATCAATATACCATCATTTCAAGACCATTTAAGTTTTCAATAACATGATGAAACATTCAGATTTTGCTGAAAGACAGAGAAATACTTGGGGTGATGGTGTGGATAATATCACTATGAAGTAGGTATGGGGGGAACTCAACAATGTAAAACATCAAAGTAAGGACATAAATAACTATATAGCTACATATAAGCAAAAGTTGCAGGTACTAAGAAAAAACTGAGATAATCCAAGCCACAATTCAGATTAGTAGACTGGATCAAGAGTTTATTGAATTAGGAGAAACACACAATCATAGAGTTGGAGAAATGGAGTAATATTGAAGAGGCTATACTTAGTCAAAATTCTAAGGTAAATTGGGTTGAACTTGGGGACTCCAATGTCAAATATTTCCGTACCCAGTGAAAGATAAGGTCTAGTCATAACACTATTACATCCATTTATACATAAACTAGTCTAACACTAACAGAACCTTTACAAATTAAAGCAAAGTTTATTTCTACTTTCAAAAGGTTGATGGGGACAAAAGCATCTAAAATGAAATCTTTAAATACTGAGTGCTTTGAGATGGTCCATGCCTAACTATTATGCAACAAATAGAGCTCATAAAAGAAGTAGCACATGAGGAGATAGTGGAGGTCATAAAGAGCATGCCAAAGGACAAGGCTCCAGGAGTGGATGGTTCCCATTGAATTCTTTACAAAAAACTAGAAATGGTTAGAAAGGATGTTATAGCAGTTGTACTACATTGTTTTTCAAACTGGTAGGATCCATCATGCTACTAATGTTACAACAATAATTTTAATTCCTAAAGTCAAAGCCCCATCAAAGGTTAGTGATTATAGACCTATTGCTTGCTGCACCAGTTTATATAAAATCATAGCTAAGGTTTTAACTAATCCACTGAAGTTAGTGATTTATGGGTTTGTGTCACGACCCAAATTTTTCAAGTCGTGATGGCACCTATGTTCCTTACCAATAGGTAAGCCAACCCAACATAATTACCAAACTTAACCAACAATGAGTAAAAAGACAAACACTTAGCAAGAATATCCAACATTGAATTCCTTACAAGTACGAAATACGGAAGAAGAAAATACCACCCCAAGAATTGGTGTCTTAAGTACAAGAGCTTCTAAAATACGATGCAAGTCTGAAACTAAAATGACAAATCTAACATAAGGGATATCCTGTCTGAATACTGAATAACAGAATAAATAAAAGATAGAGGGAGGTGTGGGCCACGGAACAGCCAAGCAGCTCACCACAACTCCAAGACACTCCAAGCTCGGACTCAATTTGCTCCACGAGATGTGCCCCTACTCGGAATCGAATCTGCACCACAAAGAGTGCAACAAGTGTAGTATGAGTACGAAACCTCGTGTACCCAGTATATCTCATTGACCGACAACGAAGAAGTAGTGACGGGAGTTTATATAAGAAAAATTTATCCTTCAATTATACAAGTCTATAACCAGTCAAGTTTCATTAAATAAAGGTAATCAAACATTAAGTAATTTCCAACCATCAAATAAAACACATAATCATCGAGAATGAAGAATGTGATGAAATGCAATGCAATATGATACCATGAAATGACATGTCTCAGAATACCCAGTACTCTCTCAACCGTATATACATGATACTCCTCGGAAATACATCGAGAGTTCATGACCCATGGGGGACTCGCGAGGTCCATATACCGACACGGACGATCTCCACGTGTCTGTGCGGACGATCTCAACGCACAATCATACAATCAACTATTTCCGCACGGACGGTCTCCACGTGCCCAATTTACAATCTTAACATCTCACTATCCCCAGCACGGATGATCTCCACGTGCCCAACTTATACTCAATCTCATGTCAATGCATGTACACAATATTATTTCAAATAAGGGGATGATGATGCACCTCAATCAATCAAGTATCAACATAATACATAATCACCTCAATTATCACAACTATACGGGTGTAATAAAGAAAACACAATCACACAAGGATTTCAAGTCAATAATATATCAGCTAATGCCCTTATGCTTTGGCATTCTCAAATTACCATTCACATTCTATAGTTGTAACTTTCCCTTTTATAACACCGGTACTCGTACCAATGCCCGTCACACCATTGATACGAGACCCCCATCTTTCGCCCTTACCCATTGTCTATTTAATTTAATTTTTTTTTTATCTTTAATTAGGAAAACGTCCTTCAACAAGTCTAAAAAGTCTTAACATACCTCAAGAGCCGAACTCGTGTCACGAATCCTCAAGATAGTTCCTTCCCCTTTCGCAAAGTTTCAGAACGTTCACGATCTATCAATGATGCAATATTTGTAAGTAAGCTAGTTTGTAGACATTCAAATTATTATAGGTACATTATAGACCCTAAAACTCACTCATATCTCTAATCAAACCCCAAAACTTGATATAATTTATATGCCAAAAATTACCAAAATTGTCAAATTTCAAGCCAAGAATTTAACCTTATTCGCTCCAAATATACTAAAAATTAAATGTTAAATTATAGGATATACACCTAATAATTAATTATCTATCTCAATATATTTAACTAAATTTTTACACTATGATAAAAATATAATAATAGAGATAAACCAATTTGGACCATTACATGAAACTCAACTTTCAGAACCTAAATTTTCCTACGGTATACATCTCAATCCACAAAAATAAAAAGAAACCATTGCTGGCAGCCAAGTGGGAAAATCACTGTCAACTAATTAATATGGAACCTTACAAAAAAAAAAGAGAATTAAATAACAAAAATCCCAAACAATTAAAACCAATTTACTGGTAAGGGATCCATTAGATTGGAAATCATTATTTTTTTTTTGTTAAACTTTTAACCACCAATCCAATTAACCCTCTCAAACTTTCATACAAATTCTATAAATATAGTAATAACTCACTAACCATCATATAATAAATAAAACATCAAACAAGGAATCACCCTTTATCTTAACTACACACAGATTTAAGAAGAAAAATTCTAAATGATCTCTAACCTGCCGCCTCTATTCTTCTGTTGCTTTGGCCCTTCTACCTCTTTTCTTTTTTTTTCTTCTTCTTTATAATAGCTAATTAAGTATTGAAAGTGGGATATCCCACTAACTTAACATAATTATATGGCCAAGTGGTATAGGAAATATTTAAATTCCACACTTGGCCCATTAACTATCACTATATTAAATATTTAGGAAAAAGAATCATTAACTATAAAATTGTAGTTACTGAATAGTATAAAATACCCCTTTAAATTTTCCGGAAGGAGTCAAAATAGTCCTAGTTCTCAAAACGACCTAGCGGGTCATTACAGTTTGTTAATAAACCTCAATCAGCTTTTATAGATGGTAAGAGTATAGTTGATAATATTATGGTCAGTCATGAAATATTCAAGAGCTATAATAGGAAATTGATTTCACCTAGATGTGTGTTGAAAGGTGGACCTAATAAAGGAATATGACACTTTGGATTGGGGTTTCTTGGAGAGATTGATGAGTGATATGGGGTTCCCAGCAAAGTTTGTGCAATTGATCATGAAATGCATATTTATAGTATCACATTCTTTGCTTTTGAATGGTGGGCTTATTGAACCTTTTCCAGCATAGAGGGTCTCAGACAGGGGGATCCCCTGTTCCCCTATCTCTTTGTATTGGCTATGGAGTATCTTGCAAGGGAACTCAAGCAAATGACAACAAATGTGGACTTTAATTATCATTCCAGGTGTGAATGACTGAACAACATTTATATGACTGAGACATCTGGCCTACAAGAAAATACAGAGAAGAGTTTCATGTACATTGTTGGGGTGACTGATCATACAAAGCAAATGATAATTGAAGATTGAGATTCACTGAGGAAACTTTTCATTCAGATACCAAGGAGTGTCTCTAGCATCTCAAAAACTTGGAATTAATGCATACCTCCCCTTAATTGAGAAGATAACTGCAAAAACTATCTATTGGTCTGCCAAACTACTGTCATATGCAGGGAGATTACAATTAATCAAAACAGTCCTTTTTGGAGTAGAAGCTTATTGGGCTCAGATTTTTCTTTTACCCAAAAAGGTAATCAAGACAATTGAGCAACTCTGTAGAACTTTTCTATGGATAGTATAAAAAAATGCTAGTGTCTTGGGAAAACATCTGCCTACCAAGAGCAGTAGGAGGACTAAATATAATGAAACTATGCACTTGGAACAAAGCAATTATTCTTAAACTTCTATAGGACATAGAGAGAAAAGACATTATTTATGGGTGCAATGGATTCATAGCTACTACATCAAAGCTAGAGATATTTATCTAGTAAGGATATCCAGAAATGCATCTTGGGTGGTTAGAGAAGTGCTGGAGGCAAGAGAACAACTGAAGATTAGAAGTCATAATCATGGGACAATATCACATAAATTGCAGGGTATACAATTAGAGGGAAAGTTCTCAATTTATAAGATGTATATTTCACTGCTGCCAGACCATCCTAAGTTGCCTGGAAATTTCTAACAATTTATCCGACGATACACCTCAGACATTTATCCTATGGTTGACCATACAACAAAGACTTGCAACAGTTGAAAGACTATTGAAGTTTGGAATCAATATGTCACTAGAATGTGCTTTCTTTCGATTGCACATGGAAACATTTGCACACTTATTCTTCAAATGTCGAATTACCACAAACATTTGGAGGCGGGTACTACAATGGTTGGGGCATACCAGGCAATACATGAGATGGAAAGACGAAGTGCACTGGATGATCCCAATAACCAAGAAAAAAAGTCAAACAACTGAGATAACAAGTTGTGCTTTTGAAATGGTGGTATATAAGTTGTGGCAAGCTAGAAATAATGCTTGATTTCAAAGATTTCAGCCAGAATTGTTGATTAAAGACATGGTGATCCATTTTCATGTACGAGGCAGGAATAATGCAATTTGGAGAAAGAGACTACAAGAGATTTCCAACTATCCTAATTAGTTTTCTGATTTTACTTAGTTGTAATGATATGAATGTAAATAGAGCAGCTTGTCCAGGCTGCCTGAACTAAGTTGTATATTTTTGTATGAATGAAAATATGTATGTCGGTTAAACAAAAAAAACTCTTCATACTCTATGTCAAACTTATAATTATCATTCTGATTTATCTCTAAGCTCCATACAAATTGTTCTGTCAAGCTTAGATTTTGCTGACGAAATTTCTCTACACTTGTCTACTACTGATTTTATTCCTCTATCTAGTAATGATGATCAAGCTAAGAAAACATCATCCATGGGAAAATCGATTATAATCATACTTTTAGGTTAAAAACTAGGTCACCATATATTTAACATAAGTAATTGGCAAACTTTGACACTTAATCGATGAACTAGCTCTTATTGATTTTTGCCACAATTTCTTGTTAAAACTTTTAATTCCACGAAAACATGAATACAGTCTTACATGAGGGACCTTGGTTTATTCTAGACCATCTCGTTGTCTGACAACGGAAACCTAAATTTATACCTTCAAACATCAAACTAGTTTAAACCTTAATTTGGAGTACGTAAATTATCTAAACTACTTTTGAAATTCTACCATATTCATATACAATAATGGGTGGGTAGTAAAATAGGAAGATTACTTAGAATTGATACGTGAATGTTCCATGACACTAGTGAGATATTGTAACATCTCATATAAAAAAAATAGGAAATCGCAGCTTTTGTCGGATTTGGTGCCAAAACCAACGAAGCCATCAGCGACCCGTGACACAGTTCGTACGTACCTCTGTGAATGGCCAGTCCATATTGTCCAAGAAAGCTAAAGTTCCAGTACTTTCCTAAGTTTCACTAGGACGGTCCATTGCCCAATGCATGAGCCGTAGGTAGGACTCATAGGTGAGTCTCAAACTTATCAGTGAGATTTTAAAAAGTTTCAGTTGGACCTACGGAGGCCATGTACGGACCATAGGTTGACTAAGGGACCTTATATGGATCCCTTCAGCCGAAGGTCCAAAAACAAAGTTTCTGAACCTATCAACTATCTACCTATAGGATGGTGTGACAGTGGACCCACGAACCATAGGTCCCCACTGTCCATGAGAGTCTACAGTTATATTAGAAGGACTTTCAGGTGTTTCCCTAATTATTCTATCCTAATACTACGTTGTTTCACTCAGTCTAAGCCTAATAATCTAGTTAGAAACTACCGAGGATCCTCATTCTCCTAAAATCATTTAACTTAGAACGAAAAGAAGAGAAAAGAGGCGATAGTTTTCCCAAGAACAAGCAGAGGTCTTCTTCAAGTTCATCCCCAAAATCCAAAGGATTTTTCCATTATTTTTCCTCATCGGGTATGTCAGATTTCACTAGTTGGTTTCTTTCAATCATTTGATCCCTAAAATTTAGTCACTTCCTCAAGTTATAATAAATTGTTCAGGCCTAGGGTTTTCAAAACCTTGGGAATTCATTGTGATTTTAGTTGTTATAGTTCCACCCAATATTTAGATATCACGTTTCTTGAAAAACTTTCATAGTTCCAAATTCTATGTATAAAATTCAAAACCCTAACTTGTATTAATTAGCAATACTCATAAATTATACTTGCTAGGTAGATCAGTTAGAAATTCATGCTTCTGAACTCGAATGTCATATCTTTCGTTATATTTATGTTGCACTTTCAGATAGCATGTCAGTATTTTAAGTTTCTTAGTATTTCAATTACATTTTAGCTATATACATATTTGGTTGGGAGTAGAATCAACACCGAGTTGGACTAGGATTCAGCATACTCTCACAGTCCTAGAACTACGTACAAACGTAGGTTCAGAAGTCCCCTTTGTTGGGCATCAATTTAGTGATCACACTACAATCATGCCTTTATACCCATGGCAAGGTATATTAGGTCCTCTCGATGAAGAATATACATCAGACTCCACATTTAATTCATGTGGTTTATGTTGGTTAATAGTAGCTCCACAATCATACTCTTTTTTGCATTGACCATGTTATCAGTATTTACTTTAGTATTCAGTTCAACATGTTATCTTCATAGTTAATACTTGGTCATTGCATCCAGCTCAATTTTCAGTTATATTGCAGTACACAACCTATTGTCATGCTCAGTCTATATTGTCAGTATTGTACTGTTATGTTTATATTGTTCAACTTAGTATATATATCATTTTATAATGTAGGTTCTGGCGCTCAGCATCCAGATCACACTTAGTATGATTTTTAGCCCATATTGAACAACTTCAGTGGTGAGTCCTCTTAGTTTGAGGGTGTTTACTTATGTTTGGCCTAGCTAGCTTACTTTCAGTATTTTGGTATTTATTTTTTTTGAGTTAGATGGGGACTTGTCCCAGCAGCTCATCAATTGTAGAGACTTTCATAGAGTCGGTGTTAAGTGTTTTGAGGTTGTTTCCTCAGATATCATGATATATTTTCAGTTGGAGTTCTTTAATTTTGACTCATTTATTTGTTATGTTTTCGCCTATCTTAGTTATATATGTGATATGCCAAACTCAAGGTTAGCTTGGCGTCACTTGTGATTCTAGGTCTCGTGTTACGTCTAGAGAGTAGCTCGGGCGTGACAGAGATATCCAAAAATATATGCATTCTTACGAATTGATATCAACTATCGCCAACATCCCTATTCTGATTTTTGATGGAGTAGTGCTCGGAGGACAAAACATTAATCCGACACCCTAAACATTATTCAATCCATCACCTTTCCTGTGCAGAGTCCGCATTTTCCCCACCAATTACCTCCATATAAGCTCCATTCCACCACACTTACTCCTTATCCATACCCCATAAATTCCACTCCCTTACACTTTAACTTTGGTCATCAACCTGTTTATCCAAATAATGCTGACAACTATTATCCCCAATCTCATTCCTTTCCTCCCATGTCAAATTCTCAAACTCCTACTAGATTTTCTAGGGTTGAGTTCCCGAGGTTCAACGGTCAAATATTTCACGACTTGTGGCATAAATCAATTTTTTCCATTGGATAAGGTGTTACCCTATCAAAAAGTGATAGTAAGAATGTTAAATTTGACAAGATTCAAAAATGGATTAATGAGAAGATATGGTAGTTAGGAGGATAATTCTTTATTGGTAGAAAAGTCAAGATAGCACCTTTTGTAGGTGAAATTTAGGTGAACAATAAATTAATTTAACAAGGTAAATCTTGATATTTTGACATATTGTGGTGTCATGGATGACATCAATAGGAAGAATTTACTCCTATAAATAGGTAGCTTCTAATTCATTTGTAACACACCTCTCACTTGCCTTCTCATCTCCTAAGGCATTTGTTCTTCTTTCTCTCTTGTAGTATTTCACTTGTACTCTTTTGGAGTGAAATAAATATTGGTTGATTGTGTCCGAGGAGTAGGCAAAAGAAAACAAAAGTTTGCCGAACCTCGTTAATTCCTGGTGTTCTTTTTGTTGTTTTCTCATTAACTATTTATTAGCTACCTTTAGATATCGTAGTTGTGATTCCATCACTCTCTATATATTTGGCTTTCGCAATAATTGGTATCAGAGCCAAGGTATTATCTGAGTATACTCTGTGGTTGTAGCATAGTCTGAACTTACACATTATAAAAAGATTTACTTTGGTCACTGCATTGTTAGCTAGTAAATAGTATTTGTAGTAAAATACGAGACAAGAAAAATGATGAGTCCACATCGAGTGTCAATAATACGTCATCATTGGCATCTTTGCTTATGACAAGAATTGTGTGAAATGCGAAATTTGCAGTTGAAATTTTTGATGGGTCAGGACATTTTGGAATGTGGCAAGGCGAGGTCCTTGATGTTCTTTTTCAACAAGGGCTAGATATTTCCATTGAAGAAAGGAAACTAGATGGTGTAGGAGAAGAAGATTGGAAGATTATCAACCGTGTTGCTTGCGGTACCATGCGATCTTACCTCGCAAGAGAACAAAAGTATCCATACACGAAGGAAACATCTGCAAATAAATTATGAAATTCATTGGATGAAAAATTCTTGAAGAATAACAATCAAAATAAACTTTACATGAAAAGAAGACTGTTACGCTTCACTTATATTCCTGGTAGCACAATGAATAATCATATCACCAGCTTTAATAAGTTGGCGACAGATTTGCAGAATATAAACGTGACTTTTACGGATGGAGATATGGCCTTAATGTTGTTAAGTTCACTTCTCGATGAGTTCGAGCATCTTGAAGCGACTCTACTACATGGGAATGATGAAGTATCTCTCAAACAAGTTTATTCTACCTTATATAGTTATGAACAAAGAAAGAGAGAAAACCAAAAAGGCATAGAAATAGAAGCATTGATTGCGAGAGGTCGTTCTCAAAATCATATGAGAACGAAGAAAGGGAGATCCAAGTCAAGATCCAAACTCAGCAAAGATGAATGTGCCTTTTGCCGAGAAAAAGGGCACTGGAAGAAAGACTGCCCAAAGTTGAATAACAAAGGCAAACCAAATAATGGGAAGGCTGTCATGGATTCAAATGTGGCTGATTGTGATAACTTCGATTACTCACTAGCTACGACAGATCCATCTAAATCATCTGATGTATGGTTGATGGACTCAGCTTGTAGCTATCATATGTGTCACAATCGGGACTGATTTGTTGATTTACAAGAAGGAGAATGTGGAGTCATTGACACCGCAAACAATAATCCTCTTACCGCATATGGTATTGGTTCAATCCGATTAAGGAACCATGATGGATTAAGTAGAACATTAACACATGTTCTATATTTACTAGATTTGAAGAAAAATCTCATTTCTAATGGAGCCCTAGAGTCAAAGGGGTTCAAAGTCATTGCAGATAATGGCGTGATGAGAAAATGCTCTGGTGCACTGGTGGTAATGAAGGCAATTAAAAGAAATAATAACATGTACCACTATCAAGGTAGTACAGTTATTGGGATAGCGGCAACAATATCCAATGACGACAAGGAGGCAGAAATGACCAAGCTATGGCATATGCGCTTGGGACATGCTGGAGGGAAATCCTTGAAAACTTTATCAGATCAAGGATTGCTAAAAGAAGTAAAAACTTACAACTTGGAGTTTTGTGAGCATTGTATCAAGGGAAAGCAAACAAGGGTTAAATTTGAAACAATTATCCATAATACTAAAGGTATTTTGGATTATGTTCATTCAGATGTTTGGGGTGCTTTTAAAACACCTTCATTAGGTGGGAAACACTATTTTGTAACCTTTGTTGATGAATTTTCTCGAAGATTGTGGGTATATACAATGAAAACAAAAGATGAAGTATTGGATATTTTTCTCAAATGGAAGGCGATGATAGAAACTCAAAGTGGCAGAAAGATCAAGTGTCTTCGCACAGACAGTGGTGGAGAATACATGAATGATCTTTTTCAAAATATTTGTGAGGAAAATGGCATCGTCAGACATTTCACCGTCAGAAATATACCACAACAGAATGGAGTGGCAGAACGCATGAACCGAACTTTGTTGGAGAAGGTTCGGTGTATGTTGTCCAATGCTGGCTTGGGCAAAGAATTTTGGGCTGAGGCAATAACATATGCATGCCACCTCATTAATCATCTACCATCTGCTGTTATTGGTGGGAAAACACCATTTGAAAAATGGTATGGAAAACCTGCTGAAGATTATGGTTCTTTATATGTATTTGGCTCAATTGCATATTATCATGTAAGAGAATCAAAGTTGGACCCAAGAGCAAAGAAAGATTTATTTATGGGAATTACTTCTGGAGTCAAAGGATACCGTTTATGGTGTCCAGAGACAAGAAAAGTTATTTTCAGTAGGGATGTTACCTTTGATGAATCTACCTTGACTAATAAGGTAACAGTTGAAGAAGCCAAACAAATTGATGGTGCTTCAAAGCAGGTGGAGTTTGAGGGAAAGATAATTTTCCCAACACAGGGATCAAACGAGGAAACAACAGAAGATTTTCCTTTTGAAGGAGAGTCAGTCTAAGAGGAGGTTCTATCTGAAGAACCTCAACCACAACTTGAATCAATAGCAACCGGCAAGCCAAAAAGGACAATAAGAAAACCTGCTCGACTCATAGATATGGTGGCTTGTGCGAACTCAATTGCAGCTAATGACATTTCTACCACTTATAAAAACGCAGTCCAAACTTCAGAAGAAGATAAGTGGAGGATTGCCATGGATGAAGAAATGCAGTCCCTTCATCAGAATCATACATGGAGATTGGCCAATCTACTGGAAGGCAAGAAAGCAATTGGGTGCAAATGGGTATTTGCAAAGAAAGAAGAATTTCCTAACCAAGAAGATAAGCAAGATTGGTGGCCAAAGGATATGCTCAAAAGGAGGAAATTGATTATAATGAGGTTTTTTCTCCAGTTGTCAAACATTCCTCCATTAGAGTTTTGTTGGCTTTGGTAGCACAATTGAATTTGGAACTAGTTCAGTTGGATGTAAAAACTGCATTTTTACATGGAGACTTGGAAGAGGAAATCTATATGACTCATCCAGAAAGATTCAAAGTTGATGGAAAGAAAATATGGTGTGCAAACTTGAAAAATCATTGTACGGATTGAAACAATCTTCTAGACAATGGTACAAACGATTTGACAAGCTTATGTTGCAGCAAAGGTACATAAGAAGCAAATACGATCATTGTGTATATTTGCGCAAGCTTGAAGATAATTCCTTTATGTATCTTCTCCTATATGTTGATAGCTTATAAAAGTCAAGAGGAAAATGAGAAGCTAAAGATTCAACTAAGAAAGGAGTTTGAGATGAAGGATTTGGGTGAGGCAAAGAAGATTCTTGGCATGGAGATAAAAAGAGATAGACACTCAAAGAAACTCTATTTATCTTAGAAAGAATATTTGAAGAGAGTACTAAACCAATTCGGTATGAATGTAAAAACAAAGTCGGTCAGCACTCCACTTGCTCCTCATTTTAAGCTTAGTGATGCTGTGTCACCTAAGAATGAAGCTGAACGAGAATATATGTCAAGAGTACCATACGCGAATGCTATTGGTAGCTTGATGTATGTAATGATTTTAACAAGGCCAGATATTTCACACGTTGTTAGAGTTGTAAGCAGGTACATGCACAATCCTGGAAAGGATCAGGCTGTAAAATGGATTCTACGGTATATTCATAATACTGTAGATGTTGGTTTGGTTTTCGAGCAGAAAGATAGTCAATATCTTGTTGGATATTGTGACTCAGATTATGCAGGTGATTTGGACAAACGAAGATCGACTACTGGTTATGTTTTCACTATTGCAAATGCACCACTTAGTTGGAAGTCTACTTTGCAGTCAACAGTTGCTTTGTCTACCACTGAAGCAGAGTATATGGCAATTACAAAGGCTGCGAAAGAAGCAATTTGGCTTCAAGGATTGCTTAGAGAGCTTGGTATTGGACAAAAAGGAATCACAATATTTTGTGATAGTCAGAGTGCTATTCAATTAGCAAAAAACCAAGTTTATCATGCAAGGATGAAGCACATTGACGTCCGATATCATTTCATACGAGACATCATAGAAGATGGTGGAGTCATAATGCAGAAATTCATACTACAGATAATCCTGCCGATATGTTGACAAAAGTGGTGACTGTGGTCAAGTTTCAACATTGTTTGAACTTGATCAATATTGTTGAACATTGAAGATTGAGGTTGAAGACACAATCAAAATTGTTGTTGAGAGAAAGTTAAAAATGGAGAATCTTGCCAAGGTGGAGATTTGTTAAATTTGACAAGATTCAGAAATGGATTAATGAGAAGATATGGTAGTTAGGAGGATAATTCTTCATTGGTAGAAAAGTCAAGATAGCACCTTTTGTAGGTGAAATTTAGGTGAACAACAAATTGATTTCACAAGGTAAATCTTGACATTTTGACATATTGTGGTGTCATGGATGACATCAATAGGAAGAATTCACTCCTATAAATAGGTAGCTTCTAATTCATTTGTAACACACCTCTCACTTGCCTTCTCATCTCCTAAGGCATTTATTCTTCTTTCTCTCTTGTAGTATTTTACTTGTACTCTTTTGGAGTGAAATAAATATTGGTTGGTTGTGTCCGAGGAGTAGGCAAAAGAAAACAAAAGTTTGCCGAACCTCATTATTCCTGGTGTTCTTTTTGTTGTTGTCTAATTTACTATTTATTAGCTACCTTTAGATATAGTTGTTGTGATTCCATGAATCTCTATATATTCGGCTTTCACAGCAAGGAACAATTTATTTTGATGCATAGCCCAACCATTTGAACTAATGTTGGTTGTCGCTTAAATTACTTTATATTCTTGTTTTATTATTTCATGCTTGATCATTATAGAGCTAAATATATTATTTATTCTTGGATGCGGGAGACGAAGAGGTAGATAGACCAAAGAATACAAAGAGCTCGATCTCTCTTGAATATCACTTATTCAGATTTATTTTCAGAATTGACACCCGGACGAACACCGAGATTGGTTACTAAACAAGATAAAATATAAATGTTAGCCAATTGAGTCTGTCTATCTCTGCTCAACGATGCAGTTAGACAGTCAATTGGAGTAAGTGATTAGAGGTCGGGAAATCATGATCATAAAATCAACCCTGTAAATCAGTAATTTGATAACTATAGTTAATTCATTACATAAGATGTGATACATGAAACCTTAAAGCATGTTGCAGCCCTGAAATTTTCCAATAATTGTAAGTAATTTTATTTTTACATTTGTGCATTCTTAGTAGTTAAACATAAATAAAACTCTTTTGACACTCCTAAATAAATAATTAGATCAGTATGATTTTATAAAAATAGTTAATCGAAAAGTCTTTTGGTTTCAATAATTCAGCTCTCTTGGAGCCACTATATTACTTGTGTGAGCAACTGGGAGCAACAATATCTACAAATACATCGTCTTCTAGTTCAATAAAGTTGGTTGTATGTATCTGGTAGTAAAAAAATAAAATTTGTAAGAGTTGTGTATCCAATACATAAATATGAACATGATGTTGAGTCCATCCCATTTTTTGGTCAATTTTAGCTATTCAATTACTACAAGCAATTGTTAAAAAGGAATAGTAATTGGAGTTGAAAATCAAAGATTTGGTGGTTGGCAAATTGGTAAGATTTCCAACCATTTTTGACTTTGCTATATTTGTCTATGTCATTAGTGACA
This sequence comes from Solanum sitiens, assembly GCA_016801875.1. Taxonomy (NCBI): domain Eukaryota; kingdom Viridiplantae; phylum Streptophyta; class Magnoliopsida; order Solanales; family Solanaceae; genus Solanum; species Solanum sitiens. Next base: position 344,791 of record JABWTJ010000023.1, on the reverse strand, counting down.
TAGGCATGGTTTTATCCTTCTATAAATAGAGCATTCTTGCTCATTTGTAGAACACACCAAGTTAGAGAGAAAAACCATTTTGAGAGCAAAGTGAGGTATTTCATAGACTATACAAGAAAATAGTCTGTGAAGAAAAATAGAGTGTGAGCGATATTTTAGTAAGACGGAAACCAAAAGAGTGTTGTTTCTTTTGAGTGTGTAGTAGTCACTTTGAGTATTGTATTCGTGACTACACAGTGTAAAATTCCTTACTATAGTAATATCAGTTGCTCCTCTTGGCCCGTGGTTTTTTCCCTTATTCAGAAGGGTTTCCACGTAAAATTCTTGGTGTCGTTATTTTCCCATTTTATTTCCATTACTTTTACCATATATATTTTTGTGCTTGTCCGCGTTTTCCCAACACATGATACATACTAATTGTGTTGCAATAAATTAAGGTTATGTATCAAAACTAATATTTGAAAATAATATATTGTACATGATAAAATTGTAGTGTATCATAAAGGGGAAACAAACGAATTATACATTAATTTAAGAATCAAAATCAACTAGATACATTAAAAGATCTACTAAAAGCACCAAATGATTTTTAAAAAATCAATAATTTGATCTGCTAAAAGCAAAAAAAAAAATGATGAAGAATTCCTTGCACACTTTCTCCTTTACTTTGTATCGACTCCCGCAATTTTTTTTCACTTTCAATAATGATGTCACGTATGAATCTCGACCCAAAGCTCTTACCAGAGCCACCAACAACTTGACCTCCCCCCCCCCCTTCCTTTTTGAGTGTTTATTCCTCAATCGATTTTGAAGTTGAAAACACATTCTTCTTCGACTAAATTTGTAGATGAAAAAGCTAAAAAAAAAAAGTTGCTTGATGAAGTGGAAAGAAAAAAATGAATGAAGAAAAAGATAATAAGAACTACATCAATAAGTTGCAATCCATAACCGGAAAGAGAAAAGAATTGAAATTCAAAAATAGAGTGATGGAGATAATTGGTGATACCATGGAGTGATTTTAGTCGTGAAAAAAGAAAAAATTTCATGGGGTGATAATTTACACTAGGGGTGTTCACGGGTTGGTTTGGGTCGGTTATTGATCAAAACCAAAACCAAACCAATTTAATCGGTTTTAAAATTATCAAAATTAAATCAAACCAAATGTAATGTGCATTTATCGGTTTGATTGTTTTCGATTTTGGTTTGGTTTGATTCGGTTATTTGATTATTAACCATACATAAAAATAAAAGAAATAATTCATTCAAAACGTGAAAAAATTGACAACAATCCATTCAAACGAAAAAATAGTTAGAATGAATGCCATTACAGAACTTTCGATCATTGAATTTACCGGATAACACATCAAAATTCACTGTTTGGCATTATAAGGAAGAGACAATGATATTTTCAGTCCCACAAAGAATTTTGATAGACACTCATATACATGAAATCAATAAAAAAAATGTTCTCACCTTGGACATTTTTTTTCATAAGTAAATTATAAACAAATTTTGATGAAACAAATATAACATCTTTAAAATTGTATATAAATATAAATATTATGTATGTATAATAATAAAATTTATGTATATAACTTGTTGGCTCGGTTCAGTTATTTCTTCAATTTTTTTCGAACAAAATCATAACCAAACCAAATACTATCCATTAATAATAATCTAAAATCAAACCAAATCAAAATCCAAATTAAATCGATTTGGTTCGGTTTTTCGGTTTGGATCGGTTTTTACTAAACCATGAACACCACTAATTTACACTCACGTATCCAAAAAAGTAAGAGAAACTGTATAAAAGAGGGACTTCTATAATTTTTGGGAATGGTAGAAAATACTAGAAAATATGATTAAAAAAAAGAAAGTGTAGTTAGGTAATTTACAATAATATATCGGCTAACTAATAACAAAAATAGGATAGACGAATAAACCTTGCAACACAATTAAACCTTACCTAAAAGCCTAAATTTATAAACTTAAACTACCAAAAAGGGACACTTCAAAATTAGTTACAACAAGTATAGTCATGTATTTATTCGCATAAAAATATCCAAAAATCATAAAAGGTATATAGCGAATATACAATATAGCTTGTGAAAAGTAATAAAAAAAATATACACGAACTATACAATATAGTTTACCTACACATGAACTATATACTGATTATACATTATGATACACTCAAAAAATTAAATATAGTTTAGCTATAGATGAAGTATATGTTGACTATATATAAAGTATACACTGAATATTCAATCTCGATTAATTCAAAATCACCTCAAAACAATCCCAAATTTTAGATATAAAATCCTCTTGATGTTTGAATCTTTTGATATATAATTTGCTCGAAACGATTTATATTTGTGACGCATTGATTTTTTAAGAAGAGGGAGGAAGAGAGGGAGAGGGAGAGGGAGAGAGGGGGAAGAGGAAGAAGAAGAAGAACAAGGATGAAAACGACGAGGGTCTACAAAAATCTAGCTTTTTTTGCAATTTAAATGACTGAATGGTCTCTTTGGATAATTGATCCAAAAAAAGTACTAAAAAGTATTAAAGGTGCACTAAATTTGTGTACTATATAAACCATTGATCGAAACGATAGTTAAAGGCTTGGTCCGTTGATATATCTTCCATAGTGCATTATTTTAGTACGTTATAAATATATATCATAAAAATGATGAAAATGTTACGCTTTTTAACTTTGACTCATAATTTCGATTCCTTACTTCATGTACACTGACTAATCTTCTTTTAAATACATGTAGGACAAAGTTATCTTCTATCGGTCATGACAATTTTGTTAAAACGGAAAAGGCTCAAAAATACCCTTAAACTATCTGAAATAGCTCATATATACCCTTAAACTATATTTTGGCTCAAAACTATCCTTCCCGTCAAACTATTGGATCAAAAATGCCCTTCTAATTAACGGAAATTGTTAAATGCCATGTGGATGCCACATGAATGCCACATGGCATGCCAATAGGATTCCACTGCCACATAGACTAAATAAAAAGGGTCAAAAATACCCTTAAACTATCCGAAATAGCTCATATTTACCCTTAAACTATATTTCGGCTCAAAACTACCCTTCACGTTAAACTATTGGGTCAAAAATACCCTTCTTATTAACAGAAGATGTTAAATGTCATGTGGATGCCACATTGCATAACAATAAGGTCCACTGCCACATAGACTAAATCCCTAAATCCTCCCTCATTTAGCGGCTAGAGTTTCATACTTTTCTTCGTGACTGGGTCTCAAAGTGGATATTAATGCTTGTAAGTTAGTAAATATTTTTTTCTTATTTCATAATGTTTATGATTTCAAAGCATAATAGTTAGGATTTCACAACTTTCCCCTATCAGCTAAGACTTCGTAGCTTTCTTCGGGGCTGAGTTTCAAAGTGGATATTCATGCTTGTAGGTTAGTAAATATTTTTTCTTATTTTATTATATTTACGATTTATAAGTATGATAGCTAGAATTTCACAACTTTCCCGTCATTTCGCGGCCAAGGTTTCTTAACTTTCTTCGGAGCTAAGTTTCAAAGTTGATTTTAGTGGTTGTAAACACAATAAAATAAGAAAAAAGTTTTACTAACCTACAACCAAGAATATCCACTTTGGAACCCAGCGATGAACAGAACTGTGAAACCCTAGCCGCTAAATGAGGGAGAACGGGTGAACATATCGTTTCTGGAAATAATGAAATGAGGGGGGGGCGGGGGAGTAATTAGGATTTAGGGATTTAGTCTATGTGGCAGTGGAATCTTATTGTTATGCAATGCGCCATCCACATGACATTTAACATCTTCTGTTAATAAGAAGGGTATTTTTGACCCAATAGTTTAACGTGAAGGGTAGTTTTGAGCCGAAATATAGTTTAAGGGTAAATATGAGCTATTTCGGATAGTTTAAGGGTATTTTTGACCCTTTTTATTTAGTCTACGTGGCAGTGGAATCCTATTGGCATGCCATGTGGCATCCACATGGCATTTAACAATTTCCGTTAATTAGAAGGGCATTTTTGATCCAATAGTTTGACGGAAAGGGTAGTTTTGAGTCAAAATATAGTTTAAGGGTATATATGAGCTATTTCAGATAGTTTAAGGATATTTTTGAGCCTTTTCCGTTGTTAAAATAAGTGTGTACATCAGCCTAACTTTAATGAAAGAGTTAGCTTTCTTTTGAATGTAAATAATTAATATGACATTTCCAATTATAGCCTAGGTCATCTTGTAGTGGTGGTCTAAAATTGTTGAAACATGAGAGGGTAACTATTTTGCAGGGATTAAAAATAGAGGGGCAAAATCATCATTTATATTAGTACTAATAAGCAGCCTTAATAATAAAAAGACAACTTTTGTCCTTTTCAAATTTTTTTCATTTAAAATACCACCTTTTCCTTTTCTTTTCCCTTATAATAATCATCACGAAGACAGGACTCTCCTCTCCATGATACGTACTACTTCTTTCACCTTTAATTATTTCTATTTAGGAGTATTAATAATTCTTAATTACTCTTTAATTATTCAATTTAATCACCTAAAACTGTGGGGTTGTTTATGAATTTTTGATCAATCTAAGCAAAATCTTGATTATCTTTTATCTTGTCTTGTATCTCACTCTTTTCCTTTTTTTTTAAAAAAAATTCATATTCTTTGAATCCGTACAGAGATTCTGTAAAAGTTGAGTGTGGGGGCAAGAAGAAGAAGAAGAAGATAAAGGTGAGTTCTTTTGGAGATTTAATCAAAAGGGATTCAATGGAAAGTAATAGTAGAAGCAAGTTCAAGAAAATTTGTGTTTTCTGTGGAAGCAACCCTGGCCACAGGAAAGTCTTCAGTGATGCTGCTATTGATTTGGGGAATGAATTGGTTAGTCTTGATTCTTGAATCCTCTCTGATTTTGGGTCAATTTGATATTTGTGTATATCTAGTTATCTACAGTTGTTTTGCCATAAAGTTCCTAATTTTTTTGCAACTATGTTGATTTTTGGTACTGTTGGTGTTTCTTCTATTGACTATTTTAATATTGGTTTATGGTACTGTGAATAGTAGGTATTGACTTTCTTAATATCACCATAAATGGAAGTGACTTGGCTTTTAATGTTTCAGATTTAAGTCTTTTTTTGACTTTAATAATGTTGTTTGCAGGTAAGTAGGAAAATTGACTTGGTCTATGGTGGTGGAAGTGTTGGATTGATGGGATTGATTTCCCAGAGAGTCCAGGAGGGAGGTTGCCATGTCCTTGGGTAAGTAAAATAATAGTACTATTATTTCAAGTTTACTATGGCAAAATGTATGTTAAGGTCTACTTTCTATTTCTGATGTAGGATTTCGACTTATTCTTGATTGCTTTGAATATGCAGGGTCATCCCGAAAGCTCTTGTGCCTCTTGAGGTAAATGGAGATTTTAACTTGTAACGCAAATTTTGCAATTTGTTTGAGCTGCCATCTATTTGGTTCTCTTTTTGTATCCTCTTGTATGAACTGTTTTACATATTTCTTCTGCTTGGAGTTTTATCTGAGTTACAATCTCTCTCTTTTCCCCCAAATTTATTGCTACGGGCTTTCTTTTGCTGAAATGTTGTCACTGATATGAAATAGTTTAATGATTGAGTGGTGCAGCATCTGATAGTAAGAAATAGTTTAGTTTACTAGTGTAACTTTGATTTTGCATTCTGTGGTGTTGTTTCGATTGTAATAGTTACACTTTCAACCTGAGTTGCACTGACAGATATCAGGTGAAAGTGTTGGTGACGTAAAGATTGTTTCGGACATGCATGAGCGGAAAGCTGAAATGGCTAGTCAGGCTGATGCCTTTATTGCACTTCCAGGTAAATATCTGTAAGAGTACATTTGAGATACATATGCTCCCAGACACCTTTTAAATTGCTTTTATTATGTTTAGGTGGATATGGAACCATGGAGGAGACTCTGGAAATGATAACATGGGCACAACTTGGAATTCACAAAAAACCGGTATCTATAGCATTACATTCATATAGTTTGATTGTTACCTGCAAGATCTTCACCATCTTAACCTCTTCTTCAGGTTGGTTTGCTAAATGTTGAGGGTTATTATAATTCTTTGCTTGCACTATTTGACAATGGTGTTGAAGAAGGTTTCATTAAGCCAGGGGCTCGTGACATTGTTCTTGCTGCTCCTTCAGCCAGAGAGCTTTTAAGCAAGATGGAGGTGATGACTTGACCTAATTACATGTATTTCTTTGTTATGTTTAAAACTACACCTGGATTAAATCAGTCTTTGAGGTCGGTACTTTTCTTTCACCAGTATTATTACCATCTTTACTCCAAAGAAAAACAATCCTACACAGAAAGCTTTGTCTGACATAAGGAATTCATACTAATGTACTGCTATTATTGTTTTCTGGAAGTAGTCTTTAAATCTTTCAAAGCTACTGAGATTTTATCTGCAAAGTAATCTCTTCTTGTGAATTCACCAGTTAAAGGTGAAAATAAAAAGAACGCTCAACTATGTGCTATGGAAATGATAACTTTTGTAGCTAGGACTGTCCTTTGGTTCACCTGTTCAATGGAAGATTGAAAATATTCTTACTGTTGGTTTCTGTACATTTCTCTTGGAGTCGCTTGTTTTATAATGTTAAAATGTGAAATATAGATCCTTATGGCAGGAATTCATTACTAATTGTCCCCCTTTCATTGAAATGTAGATCCTTATGGTAGGAATTCATTACTAATTGTGCCCCTTCCATTGATATGAGTTCTGTTATTGTTATTTACACATTTTGCTGATGAGTCTTATCTTGTTCATCAATTGCAGCAATATACTCCTTCACATGACCATGTTGCTCCCCATGAAAGCTGGCACATGGAGGAGTTGGCTTATCCAAAGGAGCAGTCTCCATGACAAAACACATTCTCTAATTAGGCCAACTTCCACAATAGAAGTCTGATATGATTCATCATCATTATCTCTTGGATGAGAATTATTCAGGTGGAGCCACATATAATGCATCATTGTGTACTCTTGTCATTCTTGCGGTTACATTTAGTACAATCATTGTTGGTGTTTTGCATAAGCTAACATTGATTTATAAATTGGTCAATGGATGCACTGTTTTATGATTATTTAGGCTGTTACCACCTTTAACACCATTCTTTTCAAAGAAGCACTCAGCACTGCATAACTTGGTGACAGTTAATAAGGTTCAATACGTGATTCTCACCAATGACAGAAGGTTTACAAGGAACCTTCCGTTTCTATATATTAAATTAAGTTCAATAGTAATCTGTATCACTGATAAATAATTTGTATTTCCTTAAAGTGGAACTCCATTTACATAAAAGTTTATGGTCAAAGAAGTAACAGCCTTGGTCTTCAAATTTTAAGCTCTCAACTATGTGAGGGGAAGCCTGTTAGTGAAGCTCAACTAATGGAACTCTGTCATAGCTCTTGTACTTTCAGTGTGAACCTTTCTTCTCCTAGTCAAAGGTTGCCTTCCTATAAAGTTTCAGCAGCCTTCCCTAGCTAGAGTTACCCTTGTGTACTTAAACCTTTGAAGAATGATGAATTTTTATCACGGGATTGTAAAGCCTCCAAATTAGCTGAGCGGTGCTTGTTTCCTGCAACTAGTTAAAAGGACTTGGGAACCTTGAGGAAATAAGTATGTGTTTTGAGGCTGAAAGAGTCTAATAGTGAAAACCTAAGGATGTTTAGCTAAAAGCTCTGTGCTTGTTGCTGTGTTTCTAGGATATTAGCTAAAAGCTCTCTGTATGTTGCTGTGTTTTTAGGATATTAGCTAAAAGCTCTCGGTTTGTTGCTGTGTTTGTACTCAAATTACCCTCAGAGAAACTTAAAACTGTGTCAAGAACCTACTCTTAGGTCGTTCATCCGTTTGATTAGGTTTCCGTTCTTGTAAATCGAATTAAGCTTAATGTCATAACATTTATGACATGCCTTAGAGATGAGTGACTAGTTTAGTTCTTGAGGTGTTGGAAAGCAAAGAGCTCAGCATAGTTGGCTTTTGTTGCCTTGAAGGATGTCTAGCATAATTACTTTTACATTCTCCTAGAAAAGTGACTTAAAGTTGGGGGCAACCAAGTACCAATAATTGCTTGGGACATTGCTAGAAGAAGGAAAGGTACATGGATAATTCAGTAACCTCTTTTAGTAATACAGGGGGGATAGGGGTGGTTATGGAGTGTAGAACAAGTGGAAACACCTATGTCCCAATGTCTTAGGAAAGCCCAACTCAGCTGTCACATTTTCAGAAAAAGGTTCATGTTTGCAGCCTCGTTATGAAGGATGTGTGGGGATTTTTCTTTTTGGATGTCGCTGTCCAGGCTAGCTTTCATGCACCTCAACTAATTCCACGAGATATCTGGTTGCCTCCCACCAACAATAGGTAGCTTTCATGCACCTGGACTAATTCCACGGGATATCTGGCCGCCTCCTACCAACAATAGGTACCAGATAACTCTGTCAACCAAAGCTAGAATAAATGAGAAAAATCACTTAATGTTTTTTGTCTCCGCTGAGTTTTGAACCCGAAACCTCAGAATTCTTAACCACTTCCACTAGGCCATAACCTTTTGGGTGGGAAACTTCTCCTTACTGGATTTGCCAACTGCAGCTCACATGCAATTTTCCAACATATGAAGTACTTGAGGGCCCAATTTTCTTTAAAGTACTAATGTTCATGTCACTTTCAGTTGTTCTGTAACATGGATGCTTTATTCAGTGGCATTTTGCTTTGCTATTATTTCCTTTTTGAATTACTTAGGGGCCAGTTGGTACATTTTGAGTTAAAAATGCACAAACTTTTTTACTTGTTTTTTTCATTTCCGTAAAACCAATCAACCTTGTCAGATTCAGGGTTTAGACACTCCTGATTTTGAGTTGAAAGAGCGTGTCTTGTTATTAACATACATATATAGAGTTCAAGCTGAAAACTGCTGGTTTCTACCAAACACACATTGGATCGCCGCTACTAGAACTCCCACTTGATTAAATTGTTATTCTCTCTGTCCGCACCGTTTGACTGAACATCTTTTTCTTGGGACAGATCAAAAAGAAAAATGTATCACATAAAATGTAACTGTTATATTGTGATTGTAATTCCTTTTTGCATACAAGTACTTGTTCTATAGGTCAAAAATCCAACATTTTGCAGCCCTTGTAATGTGTTTTTTGGGCCAAAATAGGAGGGAATCTTTTGGTGTGATGAATAGTCCAAAGCTGTTAGGTGTAGTTTGGATCCCAAACAAGCATCGAAAAGCCATTGACTATTCATGAATAAACAAAAGAAGCTAAAATTGACAGTTGAGTTGACTGTGAAGGTGTAAATACTGGCCACTTAAAAGTTGTAGGTACCTAATTATTGCTACTAGAATCAAAGCACAATTTAAGTCAGACCCAATTTAAATACTACTACTACTGTTTTGCCTTTTTTTATTTTTATTATTATTGGGTGGAATAAATGCAATCTCAATTGCATTTAAATCAACAGATGCTGTGAGATGCATGATATTTTAATAATGGATCCTTTATGTATCGAGTTTCGTATTATGTTTTGTTGACATTAAGACATCGTTTGGAAGAGCGTATTAGTAAGAAATTATTTGATAGAGTGTATTAGTAAAAATTATGTATGCATTAGCTTTGTGTATTAATAGTTTTTTGTTTGGTACTTCTTTATGCTATGCATAAGTATAACTAATGCGCTCTATTGTATATTAACGAGTGTAATCATGCATTTCTTGATAGTACCAAAAGATTTGATACATGCATTAGCATGGTTAAGTCTCAATTATCCTTCAAAAATTTTTTTATATCTTTTCAACCATAATTGTGGAGGATATTTCTGTAAATAAATGTTTTTATAGAATGCATTTTAATACATCAAACCAAACAATCCATAAGAAATAATAGATTCATAATTAATACAAGAATTATTAATGTAAACATTACTAATACACTCTATAAAGCATTATTTTTATACACTCTACCAAATAGCCCTTAAAATTGTCATTAGGGCGTACAAAAATTGGTTTTACTTATAAATAAAATAAAAAATATATTAATATATGGATAAACAACACAAATTTTACTACTTTATAGGCTAATTATCTACCTTTCATGAGTTTTGATGTTACTATTTCTATAATATTTTGATCTCTAGACACATGTATCTCAAAAACATGTTTTTAATTAGAAAAATTTTCAAAATGTCAATATTTTAGCATTTTATAGAATCCCTTAGCCACATTTTTAATTAAAAATATTAATATTTTAGTTTGTTATTTATCTAATTTACATTGTTTTTGTTTGTTTTAATTGAAAGAATACAATTCTTTAATAATAGAAAGGATAAATTTAGGGGAGAGAATATTTTAGAAAAGGAATATATCACTTAAAATATTCACCAGTTACAAAGTCAATATTTTTAAAAAGGAACAAATCACTTAATATCTCTCATCCAAACAAAAATAAAAATCTAAAAAAAATTCAAAAAAATCAAACTGTTTGTCTTCTTCATCACTCTCGCATGAATTTTGGCGGTGCAAGCAATAGAGAATCAAAAGATTAAGCTAATGTGTAGCTTTGGTGGGAAAATTCAACTTCATCCTCAGAATCATCAACTCTTATGTTGGTTGTGATACCAAAATCTTCTTTATTGAAGTGAATTCGATTAAATTTGTTTTTTTTCTGTTTGACAAGAAGATTTTAAAAACGGGTATAATTTCGTTGACAAACAACTTTGGAGAAGAAATTCCCAACTGAAACTTCGATATAATCGGTGAAACACAAAATCGACCAAGTATTAGTGTTGAATCATTAATGTGTTTGGAAGTTTTGACATGAAAGTTTTTTTATTTGGATGACGAGGTAGAGTTTTACTAATGCATAAGTGAATACAGATTCAGATTTGAATTTGATGGAAAAAAAGAAAGAAGCATAGCAGGCGAAGAAGAAAGAGAGATTCAGAGAAAAAAGGTTGCAAAAATTGTATTCATACCAAAATTGTATTCATATTATTTTTTGTTTGTCAATTGTTTTTCTTTTTCTCAACATTTGTATTTTAATAAGAATATTGTAGTTCTTTTTTAGTTTATAGTCATTCCAATAGCTATGCGAAATGATTTGTATTTCTTAAGTATAAATATATCATATTTCTTTTCACAGTTAATTTGTATTTTTTTTTTTAGAATATTGTATCCTTCCTCAACTGATTGCATTATTTCCACTTTGTATGCTATTTCTTTTCCAGAATTTTGTATCCTTTCTTAAATCGTATTCATATGTAATGATTGAATTATATTAAGATACAAGTAGTAATATTTTGTTATACAAATAATAGAAAATATGGCAGTCACTTTGTATTTCATCTCACTTTTATATTCATATATGGTTGTATTCAACATATAGTTTATGATCGATTAGTTTGTATTTTACCTTACAAAGTCACTTTGTATTTCAAATGAAAAAAATATTTCTTTTGTATTCACAACTTGATATTCATCTCACTTTTGTATTTATATATTGTTGTATTCAACATATAGTTCATGATTGATGAGTTACATTAACTTAATGAGATACAAATTATTGCATGCATTCAAACCGAACAAACAACTACTAAACTAAATAATACATCATAATTTAGATACAAAATATTTGAAAAAGCTATATATCCCAATACATAGAAAGATTCCGCTGATTCAATCAGGAAAACAAAACAACACTCTTGTACTCGACATATACGAATATCTCATCCAAACAAATAAAAAAAATCAAAATAAATACCTGATTATTTTTTTATTATTCACTGGATGTGACAAATTTATAGTCGTCAACTTTGAAAAATTCTATTTGAAAAATATGTCTTGTTCACTTTAAGAAATTTTGAAAGTTGATGAATGATTCGTAAGACAAACTAAATTATTTTAATTTTCTTTTATGTTCTTAAGAAGAAAGCAAAAAAGAGAAAAACATTCAACAGAAAGATGGCTATTTATGCTCTTTTCAAAACGTAACTAATCTTTTTTACCTTTTTTGGAAAAAAAATCCAAGATTTTCTCTCTTTTGTTATTAATTATTTGTATTCTTTCAAATTAATCAAAATAAGATAAATACATAATTAATCCCTTAATAAACTAAAATAATGACATTTTTAATAAATAATGAAATTGTTGCTAAGGAGTCCCACTATTTGAGTTCTTTGATTATCATTATTTGAGTTTCTTATTTTTATTTTATTTTTTCTTTATTTCTTAATGTAAAAAAAAATTTGAAACAATTTTTTTGCTATATTAAAATTTAAAACTATTTTTTGGCTATATTATAATTTAATTTTTGTATTTAAAAAATTGGGTCATCTATAATAAATTGTACAAAAATATTACTGAAACATAAATAAATTTGACTATCAAAATAGTAAATCTATATTAGTCATTGAAACAAAAAAAAAAGTCAAAAAAATATATGTTTGAGGAGGATTAAGTATACCGATATGGGATTATATTTTGTTTAAAAATGTAAGGTCTCGAAAATGACTTAGGTGAAAGCTAGAACCTAAAGTGGTTGTCATGATGGTCTAAGGTCTTAAATTGGTCTATGAAGTGTTATTGAGGCAGTAGCTAAGAGTTTAGGTGCATTGGAAGTCAAACGTCAAGAGACGACCAAGACGTTCGACGACTAAGTCACCTAAGTGCCTTATAAGTGGTTATGTGTGGTTCTATGTGTTTATGTGTGATGCATGAGATTATATGGTCCTTAAATGAGTTTATATGGTGTATATAGGCATTGTGTCAAGTTTCCTGAAGTTTGGAGGTCAAACGCTCAAGAAAGTCCATGACATTCGAAAAATGTGCCTTGAAATGACCTTGTGTGTCTAAGCATGTTTCGTCGAGTTTTACGTGTTCGATTTTTATGTGGTAGGTCCTAAACTCATATACGTACATGTTTGGGTTGGAAACGTCCGGGTACGACTCAACGTAGGACCCACAAGAGGCCCTAGAGGAGGACCCCAACCTGGAGCTCAACACTGCCAGGCAGTGTCCAAACGACGGCCAGTCGGCCAGGCAATGGCCCGTCGATGGGTCTCGTCGATGGAGACACTTGGCCTGCAGGTTGAGGAGTTGCAGGTGCAACCCACGAGACCCCCATCGACGGGGCGTGGGTGAGACCACGGACCGTCGATGCTTGCGTCGATGGGCTGTGTGTTTTTCTGCCAGCTTTCTGTTAAGTTGAGGGGTGAACTTGTAAATTCACCCCATGCCCCTATAAGTCTTTGGACTTTTGTTTTAGTGTTTATGGGTATTTTAAGAGTATATAAGTCATTAAACTCTCATTTAAATCCTAACACTGAGATCAAAACACATTTCCTCCTAAAGTTTTCCCAAAAACCTCTATGAGAGTTCAAATTGAATATGAAGCTTGAAGATGGGTCTTCAATGGAGTTTCTTCTTCAATTAGTATTGGGTTATTCAAATAAGGTATGGTAGTTCTTCATCTAAGGCTTGCTATCACCTTAGAGCCAATTTCAAAGATGATTGTCGAAGAATTTCAAAAAGATGAAAAAGTCCAATTTCTACTCTAAGTCTTGGGTTCTTGCATGAAACATTTTCAAAGCTTAAGATATGATGTTATTGATGTATAATTTATGCTTTCTAATGAAATTCTTCATGAACCCTTGATCTTCTCAATTCTCTAATTTTCACTAAAATATGGGTGAATTGATTATGCTTTGAGATTAATGAATTCATGTGTAGATTGTTATGGGCTTTTGATTCATGTATAGATTATGTATGTATGATGTATAGGCTGTTTCAATTTGATTAATTGAGTAATGAATACTCTTAGATCTATTTCATGTTAAGCTTATTGAATTGATATGAACTTAATGCTTATAGATTCTAGTGTAGATTTCTATGGGCTTTCTAATGATGTAAGGATTGTATTCAATTGATATCTACTTGGTATTAGATTGATAATTCTATATTGAATTGACCTAGATTCATTGAGTATTATGATTTATGCTTTGAATTGATGTTCATGGCCATGGGTAAGGGCATTATGATATTGAATTGGGTGATTTAGCTTTGGATTGAAGTGGTGAGATCAAGTGGGTGGTATGCTTCCCTAACTCTCTTATTATTATGTATAGCTATTGTAATTTAGCTCTTGAATTATGTGTGATTGGTATGGTCCACTTATGGTGGCGGTGTTATGTGAATTGATATGGCCTTGTCGGCGTTATTTTAAGTATTATGATGATCATGGCCTCGTCGGCAGTACTTGAAGTAATATGTTTATTTGTGTAGTTGATTATGTGCAGTATGATCATATCTACCTATATGTGAAGTAATGTGAAAGTATGTGTTCTCTTATTGAAGTTATTAGGTGATTATGTTATACTATGACTATGTGTTAGGTGTGTAGTCTTAGAGTTGATACATGATTGTTCCTAAATTGGCTCTATGAGTCTATAATTGTTATGTTGATGACGTTAAGGTAATGAATAGGTTGACATAAGGTTGTTAAGGGTCATTCCTAAGTGTCTAAAGAATGTTATGCTATATGTGCTAAAGTGAAGTATGTTGTGTCTTGTTTAGGTAGACTTGTGTCCCTTACTTGATACATGTATGAATATGAATATGTGATATCTTGACTTAGGAAGCTAAAGCGTCTTAGTCTTGAAAGTATGAATTTTATGTAGACCTTGAATGATGATAAGATGGTCCTTTATGTGAAACCTTGAACCTAGTGGCAAGCTTATGAAACTTGAAGTCGAAAGCCGTATGGGTATCCTTCATGTAATGAATTATGGACTTAAGGTTGATTGGTTGGAACGACATCATATCAATCCTTAGAAAAGTCATGATGAGCTTCTTGTCGCCACAGTGAAATAGCCCTAGTGGACCTTTCTTTGGTAGGGTAAATGTTATTGGGTCATGAACATGATATGGGACCCATTTGTATGAACCTTAGTGTGACTTTATCTATGAGAACGAAGGCTAGCACCGAGTGAGTATGGTAAGGGAAGTAGTTCTAGTTAAAGAATGAGACTGTATTACAAAGCATGCCCTTCATATTCTTTAACCATGTGCCTACATGGGATGTGTCTATGTTCTACCATTGGCAAGTAGAACACCCTCCATCAGAGTAGGTTACAACTCTGGATTCCATGCTTTGCTACCATGGTCTATGTCGGTTATTGCCTATTCTCATCATATGGGATACTTACTAGCATTAGAGAAGTTCTATGAAGTTTAGGTGGTGGTATGGGACGCTATCTAGACATTGCACAATAGGCTTTGAAGATGTTAGTGAGAGTTCCTAGGTCTTCTTTAAGACCATTACTTGAATGTCCTTATGTTATGAATGTCTCTTAAATGAATAAGGAATATAATGACTTAAGATAAGGAAAGAATGTTAAACGAATAAGTACTTATCTAGAGCAGTTAACGGTTGTCTAGTTAAGGTTTGAAGGGGGCAAGGAAATGGTCACTTCATCTCTTACTTAGATAAGTCTTAGTAATGATTCTAGTTAAGGAAATTGATTGATTATGTGGACATGATCCTAACCTAGGTAAGTCTTAAGGATTACTTAGGTAATCTTGAAGAGGTCAATTATGGACATTCTCTTCTTGAGTTACTTGAGTAGGTCTTTGGATATCATTGGAAAGGAGAATGTCATATTTGATGTATGCTATGTATTAAGTGAGAATGATTCTATCCTAGGTAGTATATAGGATCCCTTGTGTGTGTGTGATAGTGATTGTATGGGCGGTCGCTCCACACTCACCCAATTGAACCTTGGAATGACCTTTGGTAGAAAGATCTCATGTTTATGTGTTTGATGTATTGTAAGTGTGTATGTGTCTCATTCTAAGTAGTCTTAAGGATCGTTTAGGCATGCTTTGAGAGGGTGTATGGGCGGTCTCTCTTTGTGTTGCTTAAGTGAGTCTTAGGATAGCTTTTAGTGAGAGAATTATATGTAAAAGAGTGTGTAAAGTGAAATAAGGAACTTTACTGTACAGTGAAGTAGTTACTGTAAAGTTGCTTCAAAAATATGATATTTGCTTAAATGATTTCTTATGTATTTCTAAGTTGATAAATGTTGTTCTTATGATTATAATATGATGTTTAAATCAAAATTCATGAAAAGCATGTTATTGACTAAATGTCCTTTTTTCATGGTTTTTGCATGGCTTCCATACTAGTACATCTAATGTGCTAACCCATTCTTTTCCCTTTTTTACTAAAGTGTGGGGTATTAGAAGTCTTAATGTGCCATGAAGGATGGATAGGTTTCTAAGGATTGAAGATGAAGTAAAGTATTGGTGAGTCCCCATCAATTTGAGGACAATATCCACATGATCCGTTATGTCTTAAGTCTTTACTTAATGTCTTGTATAGGCTTAGTCCCAAGTATTATATACTCTAAAGTTAGATGGTTCAAAGGGTTATTGTAAAGGTTTAATGTTTTAATGAAAGTCTTCTGTTTGCGTGTTGTTTATAAAAAGAGTTCTTCGTGTGTGAAGAAAGTTTTAAATTCTTACTCATTTTAGTATGTTATTATGCAATGAATGATACGAGAGGCTTAGATGAGACTTCTTGAAGTCTCATTTGCCGTGTGACGAACTCAAGGATACTCTAACTTCTAGGGTGTACTTGAGGGTCGTGACAAAGCTTGGTATCAGAGCATAAGGTTTGGGAGTGTCGTAGTTGTCTCATGAACCACATCTAATAGAGTCTTGTTTATAATGTGAAGCGCGCCACATTATAAATAGGAGGCTATTGGGTGCTAAAAAAAGTTTCACTTCTTCATTCATCTAATTGTGCCTAAGAGCCTTGTATATGGTGTCTTTCCCTTGTCTCCCTTATGTGTTTGGTCATGTGAGTGTGACTTTATGAAGTTTGGGTTGAGGGAGAGAAAATATGAGATGTGGCTTGCTAGATAAGGTGGAAAGATTGTGTTGATGACCCTAGGTTGGTTTGGTTGCCTTTGAAAGGTAGTATAGTTTGCAAGAATGATAAGGTATAGAGTTAGAAATGTGAAGTAGTGGTTGTTAAGGTTGTTTGAAGTTGTTTAAGACCCAACCATTGAAAAAGAAGTTGAAGACATTTGAAAGAGTAATGGTAAGTTTCACCTAGTAAGGGGGATGTAATGGTTACATGGTTGAACCTTGAGAGTCTTTAGTTTTTATGAACTAGACTTTGGGTGAGAAAGTATTGGTAAGGTTTAAGGTGCCTTGAGGGAGTTCCTTGAGGTAGATGTTATGTTGACCTTAGAATGGGTTTCTCCTAAGTGGGGGAGTATAGTGTAGAGTATGGTTGTTGGGAGTGAGGTACCCTTAACCTTTCTATATGTGTTTATTCAAGCCTAAAACAAAGAGTTCTTAGTAACTTGATTTGTGTAGGAGTCCTTTGTGGAAAATGAGTTTCAAACATTCTCCTTATGATATGCATGCTTGGTTGAAATTGAATTGCATTAACTTCTTGCATTATGTATGTTATGAAGTCATGATCATGTTGTAAAAGGTGTTTATATGAAGTTAACTTGCATATTATCATGTCTATATCATGAAATTGCCTAAAAGTTGCATTTTTGAAAAAAAGTTACACAATTCACTATAATGCACTGCCAGTTTCACTGTGAGATTTTTCAAAAATTGACTAATTGATTCTTTGATCTAAAATTGTTGCTATGTGGTTAGAACTGATGTATATGAGCATATTAGTGAGTATAAAATGAGTTTTTACCATTTTAAATGAAGGATGTGAGTTTTATAGCATGATGAGTTATAGAATCTATTCTATTTTCTTGTTGTGTTGTGAATCTCTTGATTTTATAAAATTGATGTTTTCTCCTTGATTGTGAGTTATGTGGTATGGTTATGAGCTGCTAATTTAATCTCTATACTTGGAAGTGTTCGGAGAGTGGCAAGTGTCATTCGAGGACGAATGTTGTCCAAGTGGGGGAGATTGTAAGGTCTCGAAAATGACTTAGGTGAAGCTAGAGCCTAACGTGGTTTTCATGATGGTCTAAGGTCTTAAATTGGTCTATAAAGTGTTATTGAGGCAGTAGCGAAGAGTTTAGGTGCATTGGAAGTCAAACGTCAAGGACGACCAAGACGTTCGACGACTAAGTCACCTAAGTGCCTTATATGTGGTTATGAGTGGTTCTATGTGTTTATGTGTGATGCATGATCTTATATGATCCTAAAATGAGTTTATATGGTGTATATAGGCAGTGTGTCAAGTTTCCTGAAGTTTGGAGGTCAAACGCTCAAGAACGTCCATGACGTTTGAAAGATGTGCCTTGAAATGACCTTGTGTGACTAAGCATGTTTCGTCGAGTTTTACGTGTTCGTTTTGAATGAAACTCATGTGGTAGGTCCTAAACTCGTATACATACATGTTTGGATTGGAAACGTCAGGGTACGACTCCACATAGGACCCACAAGGGGCCCTAGACGAGGACCCCAACCTGGAGCTCAACAATGCCAGGCAGTGTCGAAACGACGACCCAAATGACGGCAAGTCGACCAGGCGACGGCCCGTCGATGGGTCTCGTCGATGGAGAAACTTGGCCTTTAGGTTGAGGAGTTGCAGGTGCAACCCACGAGACCCCCATCGACGGGGCGTGGGTGAGACTACGGACCGTCAATGCTTGCGTCGATGGGCTGTGTGTTTTCCTGCCATCTTTCTGTTAAGTTGAGGGGTGAAGTTGTAAATTCACCCCACACCCGTATAAGTCTTTGGACAGTTGTTTTGAGTGTTTATGGGTATTTTAAGAGTATATAAGTCATTAAACTCTCATTAAAACCCTAACACAAAGATCAAAACACATTCCCTCCTAAAGTTTTCCTAATAACCTCCATGAGAGTTCAAATTGAATATGAAGCTTGAAGATGGGTCTTCAATGGAGTTTCTTCTTCAATTAGCATTGAGTTATTCAAATAAGGTATGGTAGTTCTTCATCTAAGGCTTGCTATCACCTTAGAGCCAATTTCAAAGATGATTGTCGAAGAATTTCAAAAAGATGAAAAAGTCCAATTTCTACTCTAAGTCTTGGGTTCTTGCATGAAATATTTTCAAAGCTTAAGATATGATGTTATTGATGTATAATTGATGTTTTCTAATGAAATTCTCCATGAATCCTTGATCTTCTCAATTCTCTAATTTTCACTAAAATATGGGTGAATTGATTATGCTTTGAGATTAATGAATTCATGTGTAGATTGTTATGGGCTTATGATTCATGTATATATTATGTATGTATGATGTATAGGTTGTTTCAATTTGATTAATTGAGTAATGAATATTCTTAGATCTATTGCATGTTAAGCTTATTGAATTGATATGAACTTAATGTTTATAGATTCTAGTGTAAATTTCTATGGGCTTTCTAATGATGCAAGGATTGTATTCAATTGATATCTACTTGGTATTAGATTGATAAATCTATATTGAATTGACTAAGATTCATTTAGTATTATGATTTATGCTTTGAATTGATGTTCATGGCCATGGGTAAGGGCCTTATGATATTGAATTGGATGATTTAGCTTTGGATTGAAGTGGTGAGATCAAGTGGGTGGTATGCTTCCCTAACTCTCTTATTATTATGTATAGCTATTGTAATTTAGCTCTTGAATTATGTGTGATTGGTATGGTCCACTTATGGTGGTGGTGTTATGTGAATTGATGTGGCCTTGTTAGCGTTATTTTAAGTATTATGATGAATATGGCCTCGTCGGCACTACTTGAAGTAATATGTTTATTTGTGTAGTTGATTATGTGAAGTATGATCATATATACCTATATGTAAAGTAATGTGAAAGTATGTGTTCTCTTATTGAAGTTATTAGGTGATCATGTTATACTATGACTATGTGTTAGGTGTGTAGTCTTAGAGTTGATACATGGTTGTTCCTAAATTGGTTATATGAGTCTATAATGGTTATGTTGATGATGTTAAGGTAATGAATATGTTGACATAAGGTTGTTAAGGGTCATTCCTAAGTGTCTAAAGAATGTTATGCTCTATGTGCTAAAGTGAAGTATGTTGTGTCTTGTTTAGGTAGACTTGTGTCCCTTACTTGATACATGTATGAATATGAATATGTGATATCTTGACTTAGGAAGCTAAAGCGTCTTAGTGTTGAATGTATGAATTTTATGTAAGACCTTGAATGATGATAAGAAGGTCCTTTATGTGAAACCTTGAACCTAGTGGCAAGGTTATGAAACTTGAAGTCGAAAGTCGTAAGGGTATCCTTCATGTAATTAATGATGGACTTAAGGTTGATTGGCTGGAACGGCATCATATTAATCCTTAGGAAAGTCATGATGATCTTCTTGTCGCCATAGTGAGATAGCCCTAGTGGACCTTTCTTTGGTAGGGTAAATGTAATTGGGTCATGAACATGATATGGGACCCATTTGTATGAACCTTAGTGTGACTTAATCTATGAGAACGAAGGCTAGCACCGAGTGAGTATGGTAAGGGAAGTAGTTCTAGTTAAAGAATGAGACTATATTACAAAGCATGCCTTTCATATTCCTTAACCATGTGCCTACATGGGATGTGTCTATGTTCTACCATTGGCAAGTAGAACACCCTCCATCGGAGTAAGTTACAACTCTGGATTCCATGCTTTGCTACCATGGTCTATGTCGGTTATTGCCTATTCTCATCATATGGGATACTTACTAGCATTAGAGAAGTTCTATGAAGTTTAGATGGTGGTATGGGACGCTATCTAGACATTGCACAATAGGCTTTGAAGATGTTAGTGAGAGTCCTTAGGTATTTTTTAAGACCATTACTTGAATGTCCTTATGTTATGAATGTCTCTTAAATGAATAAGGAATATAATGACTTAAGTTAAGGAAAGAATGTTAAACGAATAAGTACTTATCTAGAGCAGTTGTCTAGTTAAGGTGTGAAGGGGGCAAGGAAATGGTCACTTTATCTTTTACTTAGATAAGTCTTAGTAATGATTGTAGTTCAGGAAATTGATTGATTATGTGGACATGATCCTAACCTAGGTAAGTCTTAAGGATTACTTAGGTAATCTTGAAGAGGTAAATTATGGACATTCTCTTCTTGAGTTACTTGAGTAGGTCTTTGGATAACATTGGAAAGGAGAATGTCATGTTTGATGTATGCTATTGTATTAAGTGAGAATTATTCTATTCTAGGTAGTCTATAGGATCCCTTGTGTGTGTGATAGTGATTGTATGGGCGGTCGCTCCACACTCACCCAATTGAACCTTGGAATCACCTTTGGTAAAAGGATCTCATGTTTATGTGCTGGATGTATTGTAAATGTGTGTGTGTCTCATTCTAAGTAGTCTTAAGGTTCGTTTTGGCATGCTTTGAGAGGGTGTATGGGCGGTCTCTCTTTTTGTTCCTAAGTGAGTCTTTGGATAGCTTTTAGTGAGGGAATTATATGTAAAAGAGTGTGTAAAGTAAAATAAGGAACTTCACTGTACAGTGAAGGGGACTTCACTGTAACAGTGAAGTAGTTACTGTAAAGTTGCTTCAAAAATATGATATTTGCATAAATAATTTCTTATGTATTTCTAAATTGATAAATGTTGTTCTTATGATTATAATATGATGTCTAAATCAAAATTCATGAAAAGCATGTTATTGACTAAATGTCCCTTTTTCATGGTTTTTGCATGGCTTCCATACTTAGTACATCTAATGTGTTAACCCCTTCTTTCCCCTTTTTGACTAAAGTGTAGGGAATTGGAAGTCTTGATGTGCCATGAAGGATGGATAGGTTTCTAAGGGTTGAAGAAGAAGTATTGGTGAGTCCCCATCGATTCGAGGACAATATCCACATGATCCGTTATGTCTTAAGTCTTTACTTAATGTCTTGTATGGGCTTAGTCCCAAGTATTGTATACTCTAAAGTTAGATGGTTCAAAGGGTTATTGTAAAGGTTTAATGTTTTAATGAAAGTCTTCTGTTTGCGAATTGTTTATAAAAAGAGTTCTTCGTGTGTGAAGAAAATTTTAAATTCTTACTCATTTTAGTATGTTATTATGCAATGAATGATACGAGAGGCTTAGCTGAGACTTCTTGAAGTCTCGTTTGCCGTGTGACGAACTCAAGGATACTCTAACTTCTAGGGTGTACTTGAGGGTCATGACAAAGCTTGGTATCAGAACATAAGGTTTGGGAGTGTCGTAGCTGTCTCATGAACCACATCTAATAGAGTCTTATTTATAATGTGAAGCGCGCCACATTATAAATAGGAGGCTATTGGGTGCTAGAAAAAGTTTCACTTCTTCATTCATCTAATCGTGCCTAAGAGCCTTGTATATGGTGTCTTTCCCTTGTCTCCCTTATGTGTTTGGTCATGTGAGTGTGACTTATGAAGTTTGGGTTGAGGGAGAGAAAATATGAGATGTGGCTTGCTAGATAAGGTGTGAAAGATGGTGTTGATGACCCTAGGTTGGTTTGGTTGGAATGGTAAGGTATAGAGTTAGAAATGTGAAGGAGTGGTTGTTAAGGTTGTTTGAAGTTGTTTAAGACCCAACCATAGAAAGAGAAGTTGAAGAGATTTGAAAGAGTAATGGTAATTTTCACCTAGTAAGGGGGATGTAATGGTTACATGGTTGAACCTTGAGAGTGTTTAGTTTTTATGAACTAGACTTTGGGTGAGAAAGTATTGGTAAGGTTTAAGGTGCCTTGAGGGAGTTCCTTGAGGTAGATATTATGTTGACCTTAGAATGGGTTTCTCCTAAGTGGGGGAGTATAGTGTAGAGTATGGTTGTTGGGAATGAGGTACCCTTAACCTTTCTATATGTGTTTATTCAAGCCTAAAACAAAGAGTTCTTAGTAACTTGATTTGTGTAAGAGTCCTTTGTGGAAAATGAGTTTCAAACATTCTCCTTATGATATGCATGCTTGGTTGAAATTGAATTGCATTAACTTCTTGCATTATGTATGTTATGAAGCCATGATCATGTTATAAAAGGTGTTTATATTAAGTTAACTTGCATATTAGCATGTCTATATCATGAAATTGCCTAAAAGTTGCATTTTTAAAAAAAGTTGCACAATTCACTGTAATGCACTGCCAGTTCACTGTGAGATTTTTCAAAAATTGACTTGATTCTTTGGTCTAAAATTGTTGCTATGTGGTTAGAACTGATGTATATGAGCATAGGATGTGAGTTTTATAGCATGATGAGTTATAGTCTATTCTAGTTTCTTGTTGTGTTGTGAATCTCTTGATTTTATAAAATTGATGTTTTCTCCTTGATTGTGAGTTATGTGGTATGGTTATGAGCTGCTAATTGAATCTCTATACTTGGAAGTGTTCGGAGAGTGGCAAGTGTTATTCGAGGACGAATGTTGTCCAAGTGGGGGAGATTGTAAGGTCTCGAAAATGACTTAGGTGAAGCTAGAGCCTAACGTGGTTTTCATGATGGTCTAAGGTCTTAAATTGGTCTATAAAGTGTTATTGAGGCAGTAGCTAAGAGTTTAGGTGCATTGGAAGTCAAACGTCAAGGACGACCAAGACGTTCGACGACTAAGTCACCTAAGTGCCTTATATGTGGTTATGAGTGGTTCTATGTGTTTATGTGTAATGCATGATCTTATATGGTCCTAAATGAGTTTATATGGTGCATATAGTCAGTGTGTAAAGTTTCCTGAAGTTTGGAGGTCAAACGCTCAAGAATGTCCATGACGTTTGAAAGATGTGCCTTGAAATGACCTTGTGTGACTAAGCATGTTTCGTCGAGTTTTACGTGTTCGTTTTGAATGAAACTCATGTGGTAGGTCCTAAACTCGTATACGTACATGTTTGGGTTGGAAACGTCCAGGTACGACTCCACGTAGGACCCATAAGGGGCCTTAGAGGAGGACCCCAACCTGGAGCTCAACACTGCCAGGCAGTTTCCAAACGACGGCCCGTCGATGAGTCTCGTCGATGGAGACACTTGGCCTACGGGTTGAGGAGTTGCAGGTGCAACCCATGAGACCCCCATCGATGGGGCGTGGGTGAGACCACGGACCGTCGATGCTTGCGTCGATGGGCTGTGTATTTTCCTGCCAGCTTTCTGTTAAGCTGAGGGGTGAAGTTGTAAATTCACCCCACGCCCCTATAAGTCTTTGGACGGTTTTTTTTAATGTTTATGGATATTTTAAGAGTATATAAGTCATTAAGCTCTCATTTAAACCCTAACAATAAGATCAAAACACATTCCCTCCTAAAGTTTTTTCAAAAACCTCTATGAGAGTTCAAATTGAAGATGAAGCTTGAAGATGGGTCTTCAATGGAGTTTCTTCTTCAATTAGCATTGGGTTATTCAAATAAGGTATGGTAGTTATTCATCTAAGGTTTGCTATCACCTTAGAGCCAATTTCAAAGATAATTTTCGAAGGATTTCAAGAAGATGAAAAAGTCCAATTTCTACTCTAAGTCTTGGGTTCTTGCATGAAACGTTTTCAAAGCTTAAGATATGATGTTATTGATGTATAATTGATGTTTTCTAATGAAATTCTTTATGAACCCTTGATCTTCTCAATTCTCTAATTTTTACTAAAATATGGGTGAATTGATTATGCTTTGAGATTAATGAATTCATGTGTAGATTGTTATGGGCTTTTGATTCATGTATAGATTATGTATGTATGATGTATAGGCTGTTTCAATTTGATTAATTGAGTAATGAATACTCTTAGATCTATTTCATGTTAAGCTTATTGAATTGATATGAACTTAAAGCTTATTGATTCTAGTGTAGATTTCTATGGCTTTCTAATGATGTAAGGATTGTATTCACTTGATATCTACTTGGTATTATATTGATAATTCTATCTTGAATTGACTTAGATTCATTAAGTATTATGATTTATACTTTGAATTGATGTTCATGGTCATGGGTAAGGGCCTTATGATATTGAATTGGGTGATTTAGCTTTGGATTGAAGTGGTGAGATCAAGTGGGTGGTAAGCTGCCCTAACTCTCTTATTATTATGTATAGCTATTGTAATTTAGCTCTTGAATTATGTGTGATTGGTATGGTCCACTTATGGTGGCGGTGTTATGTGAATTGATGTGGCCTTATTGGCGTTATTTTAAGTATTATGATGATCATGGCCTCGTCGGCACTACTTGAGTAATATGTTTATTTGTGTAGCTGATTATGTGAAGTATGATCATATCTACCTATATGTGAAGTAATGTGAAAGTATGTGTTCTCTTATTGAAGTTATTAGGTGATCATGTTATACTATGACTATATGTTAGGTGTGTAGTCTTAGAGTTGATACATGATTGTTCCTAAATTGGCTATATGAGTCTATAATGGTTATGTTGATGATGTTAAGGTAATGAATAGGTTGACATAAGGTTGTTAAGGGTCATTCCTAAGTGTCTAAAGAATGTTATGCTATATGTGCTAAAGTGAAGTATGGTGTGTCTTGTTTAGGTAAACTTATGTCCCTTACTTGATACATGTATGAATATGAATATGTGATATCTTGACTTAGGAAGCTAAAGCGTCTTAGTGTTTATTGTATGAATTTTATGTAAGACCTTGAATGATGATAAGAAGGTCCTTTATGTGAAACCTTGAACCTAGTGGCAAGGTTATGAAACTTGAAGTCGAAAGCCGTAAGGGTATCCTTCATGTAATGAATGATGGACTTAAGGTTGATTGGCTGGAACGGCATCATATTAATCCTTAGGAAAGTCATGATGAGCTTCTTGTCGCCATAGTGAGATAGCCCTAGTGGACCTTTCTTTGGTAGGGTAAATGTAATTGGGTCATGAACATGATATGGGACCCATTTGTATGAACCTTAGTGTGACTTAATCTATGAGAACGAAGGCTAGCACCGAGTGAGTATGGTAAGGGAAGTAGTTCTAGTTAAAGAATGAGACTATATTACAAAGCATGCCTTTCATATTCCTTAACCATGTGCCTACATGGGATGTGTCTATGTTCTACCATTGGCAAGTAGAACACCCTCCATCGGAGTAAGTTACAACTCTGGATTCCATGCTTTGCTACCATGGTCTATGTCGGTTATTGCCTATTCTCATCATATGGGATACTTACTAGCATTAGAGAAATTCTATGAAGTTTAGATGGTGGTATGGGACGCTATCTAGACATTGCACAATAGGCTTTGAAGATGTTAGTGAGAGTCCCTAGGTCTTTTTTAAGACCATTACTTGAATGTCCTTATGTTATGAATGTCTCTTAAATGAATAAGGAATATAATGACTTAAGTTAAAGAAAGAATGTTAAACGAATAAGTACTTATCTAGAGCAGTTAACGGTTGTCTAGTTAAGGTTTGAAGGGGGCAAGGAAATGGTCACTTCATCTCTTACTTAGATAAGTCTTAGTAATGATTCTAGTTAAGGAAATTGATTAATTATGTGGATATGATCCTAACCTAGGTAAGTCTTAAGGATTACGTAGGTAATCTTGAAGAGGTAAATTATGGACATTCTCTTCTTGAGTTACTTGAGTAGGTCTTTGGATAACCTTGGAAAGGAGAATGTCATGTGTGATGTATGCTATTGTATTAAGTGAGAATGATTCTATCCTAGGTAGTCTATAGGATCCCTTGTGTGTGTGATAGTGATTGTATGGGCGGTCGCTCCACACTCACCCAATTGAACCTTGGAATCACCTTTGGTAGAAGAATCTCATGTTTATGTGCTGGATGTATTGTAAATGTGTGTGTGTCTCATTCTAAGTAGTCTTAAGGATTGTTTAGGCATGCTTTGAGAGGGTGTATGGGCGATCTCTCTTTGTGTTGCTTAAGTGAGTCTTAGGATATCTTTTAGTGAGGGAATTATATGTAAAAGAGTGTGTAAAGTGAAATAAGAAACTTCACTGTACAGTGAAGGGGACTTCACTGTAACAGTGAAGTAGTTACTGTAAAGTTGCTTCAAAAATATGATATTTGCTTAAATGATTTCTTATGTATTTCTAAGTTGATAAATGTTGTTCTTATGATTATAATATGATGTTTAAATCAAAATTCATGAAAAGCATGTTATTGACTAAATGTCCTTTTTTCATGGTTTTTGCATTGCTTCCATACTTAGTACATCTAATGTGCTAACCCATTCTTTTCCCTTTTTTACTAAAGTGTAGGAAAATGGAAGTCTTGATATGCCATGAAGGATGTATAGGTTTCTAAGGGTTGAAGATGAAGTATTGGTGAGTCCTCATCGATTCGAGGACAATATCCACATGATCCGTTATGTCTTAAGTCTTTACTTAATGTCTTGTATGGGCTTAGTCCCAAGTATTGTATACTCTATAGTTAGATGGTTCAAAGGGTTATTGTAAAGGTTTAATGTTTTAATGAAAGTCTTCCGTTTGCGTATTATTTATAAAAAGAGTTCTTCGTGTGTGAAGAAAATTTTAAATTCTTACTCATTTTGGTATGTTATTATGCAATGAATGATACGAGAGGCTTAGATGAGACTTCTTGAAGTCTCATTTGCCGTGTGACGAACTCAAGGATACTCTAACTTCTAGGGTGTACTTGAGGGTCGTGACAAAAAATTTTATGAAAAATTAAACTAAAATTAATTTTTCACTTTTGTTAGAAAAAATGGTATATGTGAGCTATTTCTATATCATTAGGGTATATATGAGTCACTTTCATAACGAGGGGTATATCAATTTTAAATGACAAAGTTGAGGGATATATGAGGCCCTTTTTCTATGAATTTATAACATGGTGGAAATAATTTTAACAATCTAAGCATTTTTAGTTAATTACAATTAGGGGTGGCAAAAAGGAATAAATAATATGGGTATACATTCATATTATCCATTTTTAATAAATTGGGTATCCAACGAGTAATATCCATATTACCCATTTAAAAGTGGGTAGTAAATGAATAAAATGGGTAAAAGCAAACAAAAAAATAATAATAAAGGGTTGAGTAGCAAGAAAGTCTTTTTTTAAAAAAAAAATCTATAAAAAAAATTAAAAAAAAATTTACATTTAATTTGGGATAGGGGGTAAAGGTGGGGGTGGGACGGTAGGGACAGGGTTGGTAATCTTCTTTTAAAATATTTTTAAAAAAAATTAAAATCTTGTTAATTTTTTTTTAATAGGGTGTGGAGGGTGGGGGGCTGGTAGGGGATAGGTGGGGGGATTGTTCGGGGTTGGGTGGAAATTTTTTTGATTCTTACTTTTTTGCATTTTTTTTTTGGGATAAGGGGCGAGGGCCGGTAGGGGATGGAGTGCACTAATAAAAGAAATTATTATTTTTTGTTTTTAAAGCTTTTAACAAAATTTCCATTATAATATGGGTAAATATGATTACCTATATTATTCATTTGGTGACTAATTTTTACTCATTTAAAATGTGAGTCGAGTCGAGTAACTTATCCATTTTTATTTAACTCATTTATTGATCGACTCATACTTAATTCAACACACTCATTTGCCACTCTTATTTACAATCATAATATCCGTGCATAGGTGCCCGAGAGTGGATAATTCACATAAAACAAAAAAAATAAACAAATGAAAACAAGTGTCAGGCTTTACTATAGCGAAAGCCTTCTTCGCTATAGTGGAGGGAGGTTTGCTATAGCAAAGACAAAGAAGTTGTAAGGCTTCGCAAGAGTGTCGGTGAAATGAATTTATATTTTCTAAATTCATTCAATCCTTCAAAATTTAATATGTTGGGTGAGTAATTTGTTATATGAGTTGATATTCATTTTTAATCCATAAAAATATGAATTGACTATGGATAAATATGAAAAGTAAATTATAATATAGCCGAAGAATAGTTTTTAAAATTATAATATAGCAAAAAAAGAAAGTTTTAAATTTTTTCTTACATCAAGGAATAAAAGAAAAAATAAAATAAGAATAAGAAACTCAAATAATGATAATCAAAGAAGTCAAAAAAATATAGGTAAAATATGGATTAAGCTTCTAACTTTTAATCATTCAAAATTTATGATATCACCAAAATATTGTAACTTCTCTTCCTTTTTATGTTCTTCTATAAAACTAATTATTTTTCTTTATAATTGAGAGGTGAAGTCTTTGACCCTCCAAAAATATATATTTTACATGTTGTTATTAAACAATATAATATGGATGTCCACTACACCAAGAAGTTACTCACCCATTATCTCCACTATTTTTCTCATTATGAAGATGAGCATAACCTCCATAACCTCCACCTTTATAACCATTATTCTTGTAACCTTTCACTTTCATAACCTCTCCATTATATTCATCTCCATTATATTCATGTTAATGTCATATTTATGACTAACCTTTTGTATGCCTCTATTCTACACTATAAATAGAGGCATAAGGGTTCATAATGTATACACTTGAAGACTTGAAATAATAAGAAAAGCTCTCATATCTTGTCTTCATATTTCTATTGCTTTCATCTTCTATATTTCTTATCTTATTTTGCTTTAGTTTTACAATACGTTATCAGCATGAGTAGCTCATTCTCCTTCAAGAATCAATGGTAGGTATTTCTTGATTTTTATGAATCGTCCTAGTAATTCTTCGGCTGCAAGGTATACTTCATATCCTATATATTATTTGTACTAACAAAGCTTGTTTTGTGGTTATTTAAAATGGTTAGTAAATTATGATAATCTTCAGAACAATATTGTGAGGTACAATGTTTTAATTTATTTTACTTGGGATTTATTGTTCTAACATGTTATTCTAATTAGTTAGTTTTGTTTATTTTTATTTAATTTTAAGTCTAATTCAAATAATATTTATGATATTCAATATTTATTTTTGGTATTACATTTGGTTTATTAAGACATTGGTTGAGGGTAAGACGGTGAATTAATGTTTCACTGCACCAAGTGGGTAAGACATCGAGTTAAAGCCTCGGTGCACCATGATATAAGAAGTTGGGTTCAAGTCCCATTGAATTATGACCAAAGGTGTCTTTATATGGATAAGACATTGGGTTTAAGTCTTAATGCACTATAATGATGATATGATGATGATTAACATAAAGTTTTATACTTTTGACTGAAAGTCATTGAATTTACCCAATTAATTTGCTCCATTCTCTTATGTGAATGTGGTAGCAGTGTATTAATATGTCTGAAAAATGACAAGTGGTTGAATGTATGAATATGGGTATGGTAAAATATTAATGGTCATCATTTTGGTAATTAAAGGAAGAACATTATGCGTTCTTAAGATGTTCCTTCAAATGTGAAGACAATTTTGTCCATTAAAATTGTATAAAAGGTTATTGGACACATTGTTTCTTAAGATGGTCCTTCAAATGTGAAGGCAATTGTTAAAGGTAATATTTATCCATCAAAGTGGTATGAGAAGTTGGGCATATTGTTGTTGGTGCAGCCCAATTTAAAAAGTTTTGTAAATCTCTATAAAAATAAATGAATACAAAGTGGTAGCACATTTGGTACATTTGACCTCTTAAAGTGATGTTGAGGTGAGTCACAAGATGTCAAAACATGACAATGAGTTTCTAATAAAAACTTATGGAACATGTACAAATGGTTATGGTCCATTTCTTGAAGAAAATGTGACTTGTGTTCGTATGGATAAGAACATGTTCATGTATTGTTAGATGAATGTCACATCTCACCTCTACGGGAGGTTTGAGAGATTGAAAGAAAATATTTTGACATAAATGGTCATTTCGGTCATATATATACTTTGAGTACTACACAAATATTGTGGTATGTTTTAAAATGAACTACTGGAGGACAAAAGAAAGAAATAAATCTTTTCCGTAAAGGTTGTGGCCATGACCAAAATAAATATTATCGTGTGACAACACAAATTTGTCATTGGTTATCAAGAAATAAGTCTTGAGTGTAATGATTTTAACCATGACAATAATAATAATTTTCTCCTTGAAGGAGACGGTCACCATAAGAATGACATTGTGAAAATTGTGGTAGTACACAAAATTAATTGATAGTTCCGAAAGGGCTAATTGTTACTATTTGGAGGAATGAAATTATTCATAATATTGGGGTTGTAGTAAGTCTCAAAAGAAACTTTTTAAGTTTCAGAAGAATTAAAAACAAATATTATATTGAGACTATAAATTATGGGGAGATTTGATATCTTCAAATTACTACAATCAAAGTGGATAATAAATATTTACGTATAAGATTATCCATTTCTTTCCGTTGTTTGTTGTGTACAAATACGGGCATGGTGATGGAATCACATGCAAAAGTAAACTAGAAGCTTACTAGAAAAAATGTCAGTTGGCATAATCGGTTGGCCCCGATTCAAATGTTATAATAATAAATTGAGAATTCACATGGCTATATGTTGAAGAAATAAAGATTCTTCAAGAATTCTCTTTTGTAGTTTGTTCTCGTGATAAAAGGATCATTGTACCAGCTAAGGTTGGGATTGTATCCCCTAAAATTATTTGGAACATATAAAAAGGTGAATATGGACTCGTTCACCTGTCATGTGGACCGTTTACTATTATGATTTAATAGATGCATCTATGGTATGGTCACATGTGCATTTGTATCAACTTACAAATTGGTTTTTATAAGATTGTTTGCTCGAATTATTAAATTAAGAGCACAATTCCAAACTATAAAGTCATGTTGATAATGGTGGTTGGTTTAGCAGAAATTGTTTGCCTCCAATTATAGCTAGACCATTGATTATGAGAACAAATCTCTCAAATAAAATTTGGTATGAGATGAGTTTATTTAAAATGTATGCATCAAGCCAATAAGGTTCTCCCATCACAATTGGTTCATGGTCAGGAACCAAATAATTTCCATCTAAAAATGTGATGTGTGCATATATGATTTTATTACTTCACCACGCACAAAGATGGATCCCCAAATGAGGTTGGGGGTAAATGTTAGATATCATAACATTAGGGGGAGATATGTTTAGCAGCTGAGATTATGTGTGGAATGAATTATCTAGATCCTCGATCCTCGTTAAAAAAAAGTGAACTTGAAGTTCAAGAGATAATTCATATGCAAAATATTGCAAATAATTTGCCAGATATATTTGCTGATCTAATATTTTTATTAAGCTGCAAATGCTTGAATAAATACACCTTGAGGGACAAAGTCTATGGTACGCCAGAAGCGTGATAGACCAATCGATTCCAAACGTAAAACTCCTTGAGGAAGGAGAGGAGTAATTATCAAAATGGTCCTGATAATGAGGCAAGTGCTTTGAAAGAGCACTATGACATAACACTTCATAAAACCTTGGCAAAGGTTCAGGTACCTGAAAATGATGAAAATAAATGAAGAGATCTCGATAAGTTATGTCGTATTGGAATCGAAATTAAAATGACTGTCGACGGTATATTTTATATTAGTAGCATTTAATGCTATAAATGGTTACGAGGATTTTAAATTTAAATCTGTCATATAGCGTGGACAGATAAATGATTAGCCAAATAAAATGCACTATTCAAGTATATTTTGTTTCACTTAGAAAAGTGATATTTTTGAATTTATAGTTCATAGATCAAAATATATGTTAGTGGGGTACAAATGAATCAATATACGAAAATATAACCGTAAGATATGAAGTCCGATTGTGCCTCGGGGCATAGAGAGTTTTCGCAAAAATCCCGACATTATTAAATGGAGATATATTCTCTAGTGGCGGATGCAATAAGACTTGTTTCAGTCTGGTAATAGATGAAATACTTGAATATGCAAAATGATTGATTATTACGTCTAACTAGACGATGAAGGTTGTAAGAAAATCCTTTAAGGATTTAAAAGGTCTTAAAGCAATTCCATTGAGGGCCCAATGATTTTGAGATTGCTTAACACAAAGAAAGAATCTTTTCAACCTCATGAAAATGATTTAAAATGTTATGTATTGGTGCAATTGGTGCACTTACAGATTGCTGGTTATGCAAATGCTAGAAGATGTGTGATTTTCATTGAGAAGAAAAGACGAGCTTCAATAAAATTGATCAATCTCTCATGAGTCAAAAATAATTTGATTATGTAGATGCAGAATATTTATTTGATCTACACAAAGCTCAATCGCAAAAGAGTTATTTGCTTACATATGGAGGTACAACAATATTTCGGCATTCAACAAACATTGATAACCACTTCTTCAAATCGTGCAGAAATAATACTGATCTATGAAGTAAGTTGGGGTGTGTTTGATTGGAATCATGATCTATCATATTCAGAAAATATGTGAGTTTTCAGCTACCATATACGACAATAATATATAACTCAATTGAAGGGAGGATATAACAAAAGAGATCGAACAAAGTATAGTTCACCAAAAGTCTTTCACACATGATTTTTAACAAAATGGTGAGATAGACGTTGAAAGGTTTATTCAAGTGATAATCTTGTAAACTTATTCACTAAAGATTGCCAACATCAATATTTGGGAAGTTGTGATACAAGATTGAAATGCATTGTTTTCGAGATATCAAGTGAAGTTTTTATCAGGGGGAGAAAAATGCGCGTTGTACTCTTTTCCTTAACCATAGTTTTGTCCCAGTTGGGTTTTCCTGGTAAGGTTTTTAACGAGGCAACATTCAAAGCGTATTAAAAGATATGTGTACTCTTTTTCCTTCACTAGGATTTTTTCCCACAGGGTTTTTCCCTCGTAAGGTTTTAACGAGGCATATTATCTATTGACATCCAAGGGGAAGTGTTATATAACAATATAATATGGATGTCCACTACACCAAGAAATTACTCACCCATTATCTCCACTATTTTCCTCATTATGAAGATGATCATAACCTCCACTTTTATAACCATTATTCTTGTAACTTTTCACTTTCATAACCTCTCCATTATATTCATGTTAATGTCATGTTTATGACTAACCTTTTGTATGTCTCTATGCTACACTATAAATAGAGGCATAAGGGGTCATATTGTATACACTTGAAGACTTGGAATAATAAGAAAAGCTCTCATATCTTGTCTTCCTATTTCTATTGCTTTCATCTTTTATATTTCTTGTCTTATTTTGCTTTAGTTTTACAACACATGTACATTTCTTTTGTTAATTATAATTATTTTTTATTTGTTTGATTTTATATTGGATAATAAATAATATTATAAAATAAGCAAATCATGTATTTGTATTGACTTTACTTAAAGTGCTCTAAACATGTTTTAGTCCTAAAATGCAAATATTCATTATTTTGAAATTAAAAATATGTTCCCCTTTTACATAAATTTATTTTATATTGAAAAATTTAGGATTTTTTTTACTTTTATAGTACAATAAAACTAAATGAAGCATTTTCAACATTTTTTTATCTAAAAAAGACTAAAATATTTTCTCCATGTTAAATTCTTAAGCACAATACTATTTACTCATGAAAATATGGATAAAATATGACTAAACTAATATTTTACCCAATCCATTTTTACTCATATCAAATATGAGTGCGTTGAATTATTATCCATTTTATGTTGATCAAGTTTTAATCCGCTCAAATTTGACTCAATCCATCTATTTGCTACCACTTGGCTATAGCAAAGGGGTGGTCTGCTATAGTACCCTTTGCTATAACGAAGGTCAAATTTTATTATTTCAATGTCAAGTCTTGATTATAAATTTTCATACTTGACCAGAGAACACCTAGGGCGACCTTTTCAAGGCCTAGGGTTATTTTCTTCTTGAGCTAAGTAAATTTTTATCTATTTTTCCTTCTAAATTTACTTTGTTATTTTTTAATAGAATTGAAGGGTGTGTTCTTCATAGAACATGAGCTGTAACTTAGAAATATATTGCTAGAGTAGAACGTTAAATTATTGTAGTTATAAGTGTTTTTCATTCTTCTACATTGAATTTGGTCTTCTATTAATCTATGCTATAATTTTGGTATTAGGGAACCTAAGTAAGACCTCATAAAAATAGGTTCTTAAGTATGCAAACTGTTCAACAAAAGTTAATGAGATAAAAACTCTATGAACGGAATTAGGTTGATAATAAAAACCTATGATTTGATAAAATAACCCTTAATTATTTGTTAGATCTTCTAAAACGGTAGAAATAGGAGTTTGAATATCGAAGACCTTCATTTGATAAAGTAGGGTATTAAAAGTGACATTTATTTAGACTTTGAGAGTTCAGAAGCATTGAGGAAAGGAAAGTCTCTACTAATAAGCGTGTTCACTTCCAATTCATCGGTTGAGGTGGGTTACGATTTATTTGAAGTCACACTTTATTTAGTAACAATATATAATGTGAGATGTATGACATGTTGACTTGGTCTTTGGACATAGTTGTTGATTGCCTGATGAAACTAGCTGGTGTTGCTAGTTAGATTTCATATGCAAATTATTGAATAGACTTAATCATTTATGATATGTTTGATCAACTTGTAAATACTCTGTGATGTGATAATGTACCTATGTATGCTTAATGTGCTGCTTTGTGAGGAAACTGGAAAAGATAACATAATTAGATATGTAAAGGTAGTAGATATATCACAACATTTCAAATAATGAGTGACTCGTATCTGATATGAGCCTACAAACGGACGATTGTATGGATGATTGACTCGAGCCGTTGGTATAATAATTAAAGATATTAATGATATAGGCTATCATTATTTTAAGAGGAAAAGTCAAAAATACCTCTTAACCTTATTTATTGATTAACTATGTCATTACCGTTAAAATAAAGTTATTCTCACTCCAGTCGTTACTAATTTCATTATTTGGATTTAGATACAACTTTCCACCCTCAGACTTATTGGCAATTTGAGTGAACTATGTATTAGAGGACAGACATGTTTAGTATGTGTCTCGACTTTGCAGGTCATTGAGATTAGTTCTTTAACTCTGACTGAGTTTGCTTATAATAACATTTATCACTCCAGCATTGATATGATCTCATTTAAAACATGAGAATCCCAAGCTTACTCTAATGAGGTTGCTATAGTCGGATTGCTTTATTAAGAGGCCAATGAATATATTATTTGACATTCTCATCAAAGTAGATAAATCTTTTTCCCGATCGATTTTGTTATGCTAGACTGCGATCGATGTGGATGTTGATGTGTCTATCATTCTAGGTCGATCATTCATTGTCAGAAGTCGAGCACTAGTGAGAACAGCTAAGGTGAATTTTTGTATATTTACTCGTACATAACTAAGTTAAAAGGCATAATACATAAATATACTATTTAATGTGACTTTAAATTATATTTATCCCCTTCAATTTTTTATGTGTACAAGTAGACACTTAAATTTGTATAAAGTTAACAAATAAACACACATATCTTACATATCATATTCATCCTACGTGGTGTTCTATGTGTATTATGTCATATAGGACTCATGTACTTGTTCAACTTTATACAAGTGTAAGTGTCTACTTGTGTATATTCAAAATTGAAGAACATAAATATAAAATGAAACTAAGTTAAGAAGCACATTTATGTATTATGCCTTTAGCATATGATAATCAAAATTATTTTTCAGATAACAATACATACACTATCACTATTTTAGTATAGATTTTTCATCTCCGACACAACTGGCAAGATCAATTAGCCAGGACGAATAGTTAGTTGACAAATTAAGAACACAAAGCTTGTTCAAAAAATTTTAAAATATTTTCTTCAAATACATTAAATATAATTTCGTGGGTTTACAAATGATAAGAGTTTCCTAATGAAAATAGAAAAGTAAGTAGTGGTATTGACATAATACATAAAAATAATCTTTAACTTGGCGTTAGTTGACTACTATAACCCTTAATTTTAGATGTACACAAGTAGACATTTAAACTCGTATAAAATTAAACAAATTGACACATTCGTCCTACATGACATCCTACATGGAAATTTTGTGTCCTATGTGGCATCCTACGTGTATCATGCCATGTATGACACATGTGTCTACTTATTCAATTTTATACAACTTTAAGTCTCTACTTATGCACATCCAAAATTAAGAAGCACAGTTATCAACTCACGTCAAATTAAAGATTATATTTATGTATTATGCCAGTAATATTCTACGTTAATTGGTTCCTTCCCACCCTTCAAACATCCCTACTCCCAACCTTCAACTCTCATAGTGTTTGTTTAAATTGGATTCAAATACTTTAGAAATAATATCTTCGCCTATCTTTTAAACATAATAATATTATTTATTTATTTGTAATATATATTTTTCTTCCTATCAATTGTACCCACCCCACTGCATACAAAAATGTTGCAGTATCACAATAATAATAATAATAACATCACTTTTATCTTATTTTAGAAATTGAACCGACAGAAATTAGTAATGACAACAAAATGTTATAAAATGAACCGGCATTTAACAAGAAACATGACAGCCTATAAAAGAGAAAGTATCCCCAATTTTGCTGACCCCCTACAAGTATAATTAATTCATAAACATAAAACTCACTTGGAACATAAATTAAAACATAAAATCAAGTTCCAAATACATAATAAACCATTTAATGGTTAAAGTAATCAAATCAACTAATTCAAAAGAAACCCAATAATAATAAGAAAGAAAAACCACATGTATAAGTTAAAAACAGAATTGCCCTGATGAGAACAAAATACAAGATTTAGAAAAATGAATCAAAACAAGTATGATAAAAATGTTGAATAATCACCTCCATCCATATAAAACTTGTGTATACTTATCTTTAAACCATCTTAAACTCCTCCTTAAAGACCCTTTAACTTTGCCTTCAACAGAGTAAACTTTATAACTAGCAACTCTTCTCTTCCTCTGAAACTCAGGATCATTGAAATTCCAAGATGTGCTTTTCCCTTTCTTAAGCTTCAAATCTTTGTTGTGATGGGCTGGAGGTGCACCAACAGAAGTTGCACTGTAAGACCTGAAATCATTAGAAAATTGGGGTTCATGATATTGTTCAATTTGCATCCTACCATCACCATAAGATGTTGATCTATAATCATCCATGATTCTTTTTGTTAATTTTAGGTAAGGAAGAAAAGGGCTTCTTGAAAATCAATTTTTTTTAGATAGGTATGGTATGGAAGAGGGGAAAACTTTGGAGAAAGTGGGATGCCAAACTGCCACAGAATAAGGAATAAGATGTGCTGTGAAAAGACTTATTTTTATTTGAAAATTTTGTTTTTATTTTGATTCTAGAGATTGGCGTTTTGAAACAACTTGTGTTTTGGGCTCAAGAAAATAAGGGGTTGACTAGTCAACTTTGGTCCATGAAATCTGCTATATTTCATCACGTTTACTACTCTTTCTTTTTATTGAACTCACTTGTTGTATTTTGTCTTGTTTCAATTAAAAAGGAATTATCCGCATTGTGTATTTATATCAAATTAATGCAAAATGTATTTTTTAGTTATTAAATGAAGTAAAATAAATTATAAATTTAAACAGAATATGCATGTATTTGTTTGGTGTAAACATTCGATGCAGATAAGTATTATCAGGTTTTAAATTATAAATAAAGAAAGTTTTGTAACTTAAAATAAGTTATAGAGGTTTGTGTAATTATAAATTATTTTATAAAGTTAAAATAAATATTGTAAAATTAAATTGTTGATGAATATAAAAATGTGAAAATTTTTCTGGGGATTATTACATATGGGTTGGAGTGCTGCTAGTCAATCAAAAACTCGCACAAAGATGTTGAGGTAAATGTATAATCATACTAGAAGCGATAAAATTAGAAATGAGGATATTCAGAATAAGTTCGGAGTGGTCTCCATGGTGGACAAGATGAGAGAAGCGAGATTGAGATGATTTAATTTGAACATGTGAAGTAGAGATGTGTGAATGAACCGATGAGGAGGTGCGAAAGGTTAGTTATAGAGTGTACGAGGAGAGGCAAAAGTAGATTGAAAAGTTATTTTGAGAAAGGTGGTAGGACAAAATATGATGCAACTTTAATTTATCGAGTATATGACCTTAGATAGATGGGTGTAAAAGACATGTATTAAAATAGAATGTTAGTAGATAATGTAATGTTGTCTTACTTCGGATAGTTGGTGTCTTTCATTATACTAGTTGTATTAGTGTATTTCTTGGTTTTGACATTCATCATATGTATTATTGTTTTAATACTCTATCCTAATGGTGTTTTTATTGTGTTTAATTATTGCACTACTTTTTTTGTTATTGCTATTGCTGCTTCCCTCAGTAGGCTTGACATTGTTTCTTTGTGACTTGCTAGATTTTCTTCTTTATATTTGAAATTATTGTATTTGAGTCAGGGCTTTTCAGAAATAGTCTTACTATCTTTTCGAGTGATAAGATATGCATATAATACCATTCTTAGACCTCACTTGTAAAAATTTATTGAATATTTGTTATTATCGTTATCATTGTCAAAAAAAGTAGTTTTTTTCTCTAGTCCTTTAAAAAAGAAAAAATACTAGTAATATTACTTAATGTAATTTATTCTTTTATCTATCATCTTTCTACAACAAATATTACTCTATTAATGATATAATAAGAAAAAAGTGGAAAGAAATACATTTTTCTTAATTTTCTAAAGTAAATACTAAGAAGGGAGAAAATACGAGGGATAAAGTCTCCTTTCCCTTCCTTAAATATCATTAGTCATTACACATTCCTACAATAAATTCAACGCTTACTTATCTTCCATTTTTCACAAATACGAAGGAGACACTACTTTTTCAAAAGTCTCCTTGTCCTAAAAGGTCATTATGCACTCCTACAATAAATTCAATGGATACTAATCTTTCATTCTATTGGATGGAAAATTAGGGAAGAAATAGTTTTCGTTTATGACTTATTCCTCGAAATAATAATTAGTTTATCCAAGCACTATGTTCCCATTTGCTTTTATTAAAATTAATTAAAATGTTTAATATTTTGAAAATATATTATATTATGTTAAGATTGAATTTTAAATAATCAAATACGCTGTGTTCTCAATGTATAAATTTATCTCTATTTTAGAATTAATCAATATAAATTTAAATAAAATATGGGTTAGCATTATATTAGTATATTAATAGTATTCTTTTTTAAAAAGAAATTGTACATGGTGATGGTGGCTAACATTTGTGGCCGTGGTTGATGACTAGGTGATTGATAATAGTTAAAAGATAATAGCTAGTAGTGATGATGGCCAACAATAATGACCGAAGATAATGTTATTGATGGGAATGATATTGGGTCGTTTAGTAGAGTTTATTAGTATTCATTAGTTTTGAGTATTATTAATTAGTACCTTGTTTGATACACTTTATTAACGTAAAAGTATAACTAATTATGTTTTTAAGAAGGAAAAACAATAATTATTTATGCCTCAAAGAAGCACTAATTATCAATGACACATAATTTGACTAATTATCAAATGTGAAGCAATATCAGTTCAATGGAACAGATACAAAACACATTGATGCAGATGCAGAGCAAATCATACAGACAAACAGATAAAATCATACTCTAGCTGATAAAAATATCATCCAATTCAAGTTCCAAATATGATACAAGCAGGGCCGGCTCTATGCCTTTTAAAATTAGGCATTGGCCTTAGGCCCCCAATTTTAGGGGGCCTCAATTTTTTACCAATAATAAATTTTGTGTTATTTTTTAAAGAAAATATTGATTATTTATGAATATATATATTTAAAAAATTATTATTTTATTTCCTTTAATCTAATTTAAATAAAAGAAATCACGAAAAATTGTTTTATTTTCTCACAGTCTCTATGCTAATATTCACATTATTTTATTCTTTTAACTCCTTTGACACTCTCTTCTTTAAATTTCTAATTAGTTAGAGTTATATTCTATCAAAAATATGAATCAATAGTCAAAAAGTGTTGAGTAAGTCAATTGTAAAAAAAATTCTATTTCTTCGTAGATTTCCAAGCATTACAACAAGCATAGTAAAATGTGGGGTATACAAAATTATCAACTTCTTAAATTAAATTATGTTAACAATTTATATTATAATTTCCCGAATAAGCAAATGTTTTTCAACATGAAATTTATAAAATTTTGTCTAAACCTAATAATTGAAAAGAAAATCGAATAAATCATTTATAAAAAAAATATTAAATATACCTTGCATTTAAAAATGCAAGATTTTTTAAAAAAAAACAATACATATGAAATTTATTAAATTTTAGGCCTCTAATTGAAATTTCGCTTTAGGCCTCCGATTGCGTTGAGCCGCCCCTGGATACAAGTCATCAACACACAGGCAGTTCCAACTTACTACTATTATATTTCTGTGAGTAGCATTAAAGAGAACACAATAATCAGAAGGGAAAAAACTATACAAGGCTCACAAAGAGAAACTATCACACAATACAGATGAACATATTGTCGTCAAAAGCGTTCCTCATACAACAAAAAAAAAAAAAAAAAAAAAAAAAAAAAAAAACAAGGCCAAGGGTTAAAATCAAATATACTAAATTCAAAGACATCCAAAACCTGAAGTTGTTGTGGACTTGCAATACAAAAAGACAAAACCAACAAAATTTGTAAATTAGTCCAACCAAATTGGAAAACTACGGTTCCCACGGCGAATCACAGAAACTGCAGTTTCCAAGTTTTAGTCCACTGCGGTTCTAACTAACCTAACAATAAAATATTAAATTACTTAATATAATAAGGAAGAATTCACCTCACAGAACCAAAACCAACTCAAAGAAGATCGGCCACATTGGCTGGTAGCTCCTCAACTACAACATTGTAAAACTTCTGAATGTCAAAAAGCATTCTTTCATCATCCTTTGTGACAAAATTGATAGCTACACCCTTCCTTCCAAATCGTCCACTACGACCAATACGATGCAAGTAGTTTTCTGGCTGAGTAGGCAGGTCATAGTTAATCACAAGGGATACTTGCTGCACATCAATACCACGTGCCAAAAGATCAGTAGTGATAAGCACACGAGATGACCCAGATCGGAACTCTCGCATAATGATATCTCTAGTGTTCTGGTCCATGTCTCCATGAGTGGCAGATACTGTGTGATCACGGCTGCGCATCTTATCAGTGAGCCAATCAACCTTACGCCTGGTGTTCACAAAGATGACACTCTGGGTGATGGCTAAGGTCTCGTAAAGATCGCAAAGAGTTTCAAGCTTCCACTCTTCCTTGTCAACATTGACATAAAATTGCTTGATACCTTCAAGAGTGAGCTCATCACGCTTCACAAGGATCCTCACAGGCTTGTTCATGAACTTCCTAGTAATTTCAAGGGCCTCTGGTGGCATTGTGGCAGAGAAAACACCAACTTGAATCTTTGGTGGCAGCAATTGGAAAATATCATAAATCTGGAAAATAACAGACAACTTTAAAATGAGACACTATATGTGAGCCTTGAGACCAAGAAATAAGGTCAAAGAACCAGCAAAGTCCTGCAGCGATTCTATAAGATATCAAAGCATAATAAGGCTAATAATGACGAGAATAGACAAAACTCCCATTCAGAGGTTAATATCACATATGCACAAATCTATTACAAATCTAACATATGACTGTTGCATACAAATACTGTACTTTACTCAACTATTACCCAAATAAAAAGAAAAAGGTAGCCCCATATTTGTGCCCTACTTCCCAGATCACAATGCAGAAACCTAATAAATAAGAAAATTCCACTTGAAGAACAAAAAAATGAAAGGAG
Source organism: Solanum sitiens (assembly GCA_016801875.1). Lineage (NCBI taxonomy): Eukaryota > Viridiplantae > Streptophyta > Magnoliopsida > Solanales > Solanaceae > Solanum > Solanum sitiens. The sequence goes on along the minus strand of JABWTJ010000023.1, from coordinate 302,162 downwards.
AAAATGGCAACCTGATCCTTGAAACCTCTTGAGAGCATTTCATCAGCTTCATCCAGAACAAACATCTTGATGTGGTCAGGGCGAAGAGACTGCCTACGCAACATATCAAATACACGACCAGGAGTACCAACAACCACATGAACACCACTTTGAAGGATACGCTGATCCTCACGGACACTGGTACCTCCTACACAGGCATGAACCTTCACACCAAGATAGTCACCAAGTGCTCGCATAACCTTCTCAATCTGTTGGGCAAGCTCACGGGTTGGAGCCAGAACAAGAGCCTGACATTCGACTAAGCTGTAATCAAGCTGCTGGAGAATCCCAGAGCAGAAAGTTGCTGTCTTGCCTGTACCAGATTGTGCCTGTTGGATAACATCAAGACCCTTGCAAAAAGGAACAATACCCCTTTGCTGGATAGCAGATGGCTTCTCAAAACCTTCAAACAATTTAAGATAGGTGTTCAATGCCTTGCTAAATCTAACAAAGGAAAGGAAAACCACTTGTGGTATTAAGAAGTGCATTTACCATAGGCATAGATACCCCTAAGAAGATTTTCTTGCAAACCCATGGCATCGAAACTGTCATGAACCTCATCATAAGATGTGAAGAACTCCTGCTGTTCAGTCCCAAGCCTGTTTCAGCATATCAAACCAAAAAAAATTAAAAAACGCGCGAGTAAGCACAGGATAGAAATAAAACCCCAAGTGTAGTTTTCTGCTGCCAGATAAAATCTCAATTGCTTAGAAATTAGAGCAAACTAACTTACAGCTCGGTCATTTTAGCATCAAATTGACGAGCATCAAATTGAGAACCTTCAGGTGCCAAGCCAGCCATGACTATTGTAAACAAAAAACAATGGTATTACTCATATGAACTCATCAAACAATCTTTAACGTAATAAAAAGGAAAAGACAAAACATTACTATGAAAATATCACTGATGTCAGTAACTGTAGTAGCAATACATATCATCTGCTTGTCCTTTCTAATATTAAAGAGGAGGGGGGCACACAGAATGTCACAAAGCACAGAAAGAGAAGATACACATGAAAAACAACTGTTTTAACTGGAGGGAATAGTAGCCAACTGCCAACCAACCTTTCAAGTTATGTGATTCTAGGTCAAGGTGATAAAGGCAGACCCAGCAAATACAAAGAATACCGCACCATCAAGCTAAACATGAAAGACAAAGAACAGGTGGCAGGGGAAGGCATTATAATCCCCAGATTTACTTCCTATACATGGTAAGTACCCAACTAACCAGTTTTTCCAACTAGCAAACGTAAATCCAAAACCGATGAACTTCTCACAACACAATCACTAACCACCCCTTCATTCCTTTAGTAGATAACCCTGTTGCTCATCAGATACTTATTAAAAAGACGATCTTTATACAATCAAGAAAATCATATCAAACAGATCTCTATGATAACAATATATATAAAAAAAAAAGGGAAAAAAACAAGCCCACCAAGCCAGATAACTGAAAACCCAGCTGTAGAAACGAAGTCTAACCAAGAATGAATGGTAAAGATTGAAACTTGAATAGAAAAAACAAAGATTACATGGCAAGATAACCAACCTGATAAAGAAGAGTTAAAGATCTGAGGGAATAAAGTATGAGGAGAAGCGATTGGGGGTTAGGGTTTTTTTGTCTGAAACTCCTCGGATCTACGCCGCAGGAGTTCAGTAAAGAAGAATAGATTAGAAAGATGAGACTCTTGTGTTTTTACTACTACTATAGCCCCGATTTCGATTATTTTGACCCCAAAACGGAGTTACAAATTACAATGCGGGTCAATACGGCGTCGTACTCGATCATAAGTGATGAGGATTGTACAAAATTGACGGCTACATATGCTATTGGGCTTCTTGGGCCTAGTTTAGGTCAATACCTTTATAAAAGTTGATGTTAACCATACCTAATAATATCGCAAAATTACGTAAATATACTATATTAAAAAATATTTATCATTTATAACGATACTTTTTCATTTAATCATATTTGGTAATTTATAATATAGTAGTATATATATCGTATAAGTTTTATTGATGGATAATATATTTATTACACAATTTAATATATACTTATAATACGATGTGTCAATTTTTTACCAAACGAACATAATATATCCTTTTATTTAAACAGTTACAATACATATATATTGCAGACAGAATTCATTTTTAATACATATTCCAGATTTAATATAGTATTGCAAGGTATTACTATAAATAGTAATAAATAAAAAATACCGATTAAATCAGTAATTATTCATTAAAAGGTACACATTCAAGTAATTTTTCCAAAGGTAAATAACAATATGTTAGAAATTATTGCAATTAAGTTGGAAAATTAGGCAGGTGGCCAGCCCAATTTTTTAGCCCAATTTATTTGAGTCCAAAATAAATTAGAAAAATTAACAATCTAGTCAACATAACTAACATAATTAGTTAAAACAACAACACTTTAAGAAAAATTATTTAAAATGGCAAAATGTCAAATATTTTACAAAATAATTGTATTCAAATATTATTATTTATTTTACTCTTTTTTAACCCCAAAACAGTCAATCGTTAATTGACCAAATTATGAATCAATAGCAGATAAAAAAGGAAAAAAGGAAAAAAACTACCAATTAATCTTATTTTCCCTTCATTCACGTTTCTCTTCCCCCATCATTCAAATTTTATATTTTCTCTTTCTTCAAATTTCTTGGCATGTCAAGAAATACAAATTATGAATGATTCTTCTAATTTGTTCAACAAATATCTAACTTAACTCGAGAAATATCTCAATTGTTAAAGATAATTTTTATTATTTAGTGATATTTATGTTGATTTTGTTTTTAAAAACACCGATGATCTTGTATTTCGGATTTTATATGTTACGAATTTTTCATCAATTTTACGTTCTTATGTGAATCTGGTTAGATAATCATCAAATATTTATGTGTTTCGAATTTTTAGTCTTTTAAATAATTCTTTTCAATTTTCTTGTATATTTTGTTTTAATATTTCAGATTTAGTAGAATGTGAGTTTGGTTAGATAATTATCAAATATTTATGTATTTCAGCTTTTTAGTCTTTTAAATAATTTTTTTCGAAAAATATGATGAAGATCAAGGTGAAGAACAGTTTCCTATTAGTTTTTTTTTGTATTTATAATTTCTTTTACAATTTTGTATTATTTCTCAATTTGTATTCAAACCATTACGTATGCTTTTAATATTTGTATTAATTCAAAATCTTATGTTGAATCCATGAATCTTGTATTTGTTCTTAATTTGTATTCATCATAAAGGTATGTTAACTAGTTATGTATTTTATTTATAAGAAGAACAACTTTATCTTAGTTTGTTTTGTTTTTATAGTTTTTTTCTTCACAATTTTGTATCATTTCTCAATTTGTATTCAAATCAATATGATGCTATTAATATTTGTATTTATTCAAAATTTCAGCATAGTTTATGAATCTTGTATTCATTCCTATTTTATATTCATTCCAAATGTATAACAATTAGTTATGTATTTTATTTAAGAATGATCACAACAAATATTCATTTATTGTTTTTCAGTTTTATTTTCATCATTATACAAAATATAATATAAAAGCTTGAATGAATACAAATACAAATAATATACCCATTGAAATGTGTACGACTTAAGAATGGAAAAAAAAATTGAAGAGAAAAATAAATATATAATGAAAAAAATACATTAATACAAATATGTTTCTTAAATAACTACAGATTCATTTGACATACCTATTGTAATGAATACACCTTTTGGAATGAATACGAACTAATAAGAAATACAAGTTTCATTATACAAAATACAAAAGTACAATGAATACAAATACAAATGATATACATATTAGAATGAATACGATTTAAGAAAGAATACAAAATTCTGGTAAATAAAATAAATATAGCGTGAGAAAAGTATGTCAAATAACATATAAAACTATAGATGTTCAAATTAGTAAATTTTAAAAAATCAAATTTAATAGATAAAACTCTAAAATATTATCATAAAGTTTCATAACAATAATGAAAATAATCTTTTGTAAGGAAAATAATGAAAATTTTTAGCAACTTAATCTAATTTGAAATATTTTCCCGCTTGATTTTCTCTTGTTTGTTATTTCTTTATTATATTACGTTAAGTTAAATAAAGAAAAGAAATACATAGATCAATTCATGACAAACTAATATATTGTCATTTTTAACAAATATTGAAAGTATTGTTAAGAGATCCTATTAAATGTTAAAATATTATTATTTTGAAAATTTCCCTAATAAATTTGGATATGTGATGACTCAATGCATTTTCTATTTCAATCCATTTTAATATGGAAAAATCACATCACATATACATTTAAGAGACAATATTATAGGTTCGGAAAAGGGTCATATTTACCCTTGAACTCTTAGAAAATGTCATATTTATCCTTCGTCATACTTTTTGGATATATTTGACCTTACCATCCAACTTTGGGTACATATTTGCCCTTGTACAGTTAAGTGTTGTGTCACAATTTTTATTAGTCTATGTGGCACCTATATGACGCCTACGTGGCTCCATGTGTATATATTTTTAATTATAATTAAAATTTTACTTTCTATTTAGCATTCTATCCGACCCATATAGTAAAATCCGACCCAACCAAAACAAAAATTCATTAACCCATTTTGTGATCGACCATGGTCTAAGGGTATCACCATAGAAAGACATTCCAATGATATTGCTAAAGATTTGTTGAAAGGAGCCCTTGATTTACAGGAATAATTAGTGAGGAATCATTAGTGATGCTAGGGAAGCTGCAACAAGCTTCACAGCATATGGCAAAGTTGAAGAAGAAGAAAAAATAGAAAGATAAGCCTGAACTTGATGTAACACCCATCCAAAGAACCAAGTCTGAAAGGATTTCAAAACACAGGTTAAACAGGTTTGAGTTTCAAAAATCAAGATTTTCTGTTGATGGGGATTGTTTTGATGAGCTTAGGAAAGTCATAAGAGACAACTTTGCTAGACAATATCTGTTGCCACCAAATTCTGCTTCACAAAAGTCTCGATTTCAAACAAGTGAAAAGGCGTCTGTTGGTATAAGGAAATGATGAGTATAGGAATTAGGGCTAATGAGTATTGAAATTAGGTTAATGGGTCTTTATTTTGATTGGGTCGATTTTACTAAATGGGTGAGATAGAATACTAAATAGTAAGTAAAATTTTAATTATAATAAAAATGTATACACATGGAGCCATGTAGATGTCACATAGACGAAAAAAATGGTGGCACAACACTTAACTGTACAAGGACAAATATGTACCCAAAGTTGGATGGTAAGGGCAAATATATCAAAAAAAGTATGACGAAGGATAAATATGACCATTTTCTAAGAGTTCAAGGGTAAAAAGTGACCCTTTTCCGTTATAGGTTTTAAAGCTACTTTTATAATATTCTTGTTTATAATAGTTTAATTACGGGTTATAACAATTCATATTTTATTTAAAATCAATTAAATGTTTACTTTATTAAATAAATAGTGTTTTATGATTTTATATTTATTATTAAATTATATAAATAAATTATCTACCATAATTCTCTCTTACACATTTATAGGAAACTTACTTTGATTCTTGTTCATTTTTTATTTTTACACGTCAAATTCACACACCCCTATTTTATGATTTTATATTTATTATTAAAAGATATAAATAAATAATCTACCATAATTATCTCTTACAATTTTTTAGAAAATTTACCTTCATTTTTGTTCCTTTTACTTTTACACATCAAATTCACACACACCTAATTTCACCACACCTCTTCTAGTCAGTAACCCACCACCCAACATTCAAAATGAAAAATTTTCGTTGTAACAATTACCCATTCCTCTTTCACCTCATCAATCATCTTCCATTCAAATCACTTCTATATCTCAATATCACCTCGTAAATCAGAAAATATTGAGTCCACAATCAAAAAGAAAGGGTGATTTCATAAAACTAAGAATCATGTTTTCAAGATTTTCGTTAAAACATGTCGAAGAAATCAGAGCATACTTCTAGAAAGAGTCCCAGATTATAAGCGAGTTCTACGGTTGGAATAGAGCCTCCGAAATTTAATGTTAGTTGTACTAGTGAGGAACAATAAAACACAAGATAAGCTTTGAACTAGGATGCAACTTAATAATGGTGAATACACCGTCAATATCAAAAATTTAAAATCAGGCGGAGACTCTTGACTAGACAAATTGATAAGATCCATTTCCTGTTCAGTGAATAGAATCATTGGGTATTTTATGATTATGTGCTTGCCTGTATGTACTATGAAGGTCAAAAGTGAAAACTGATCATTTCTGTTGGTTATTGCCTCACCTCCATGATTCATGACGAAACTAACATTTAGAATTTTTTTTAACTGTTAGACGATATTTTTGTGTTTGTTACAACTTTAAGTATTTGATATATATAATATCCACTGTTTTAATTCAAAAATATATCAACTACATATGAATTATAGATTGTCCACTGTAATTTCAGAATACTAGTTATATACAAACTGCATTTCAAAATGGATACACCATTCTAAAGATAAATTACACATTAAGTATAATAAATTTTGAGATAACAGTTATATTCCAAATGCATACAAATTGGATTCAAATGAATAAATTTAGCGTTCATGAACTAACTCTGTCTTATAATTGGTATCCAAACTGTACACCTTTGACATCCAAATGCATACATGTTTGGGTTTCTTTTACTTCATATTCTAACACAGAAAAATTTAAAAATAAAGAAATGAATATAATTGATATCCAACCTGTATAAATACCTTGTAGAAATGATTATACCAATATAAAATAGTGATCATTTTATTTTGTAACAACTTCAATTACATCTTGTTTTTACGTTTTTTCAACTTGGACACCTTGTGAATACCAAATTAATACTAATTGAAAATTATATTGTCTTAACAAGCATATATTAAGTATTTTAAAGATGTATGAAGTTAGTGTACAATCTGTATAAATATCAAAATATACGAATCTTACAATTTAAAACAGAGATCATTAAATTTTGCACCAACATCAATTACATCTGATTTTATTTTGATTTAGAATAGGACACCAGTTGAAAATCAAATTAATATTCATGCTACTTACATTAAGTAATATCAATCGCTATTAGGTTGCATACCAAATGCATACCATTAATCACTAATATGATCATTAGCTTATATATTAAACTGACATGAATTTTATTTCTAGCAGCATATTAAACTCTTAGTTGGAATGCATTATCAACAAATATTATTGGAAAACAAATGAATACATTGTAACAATCAAAATAAAACAGGAGTCTAAAAGACAAAATAAAATAAAATTTTTGTATAGTTTAAACAAATATACTATCATTTTTATGGCGCAAGGTAATTTGAACATGTCTTCCTGTTTTGGTACACTTGACATCTACTGCAAGTAACTTTAGAACTTTTGAATTTCACATCAGCAAATCAACATATTATTCTGTTTCATTAAAAAAAACAACAGTTAGTCTTACATAATACAAAGCAATTATAAATACATCGTATTTATATTAACATTTCATATTTAAGATAATACAAATTTCATCCACAACTTTATTCTACTTACACAAAACTATATATACTCGTCATTACTTATTCATACAAATATCATTTCAGACAGTCTACCATAATTCATACCATAAAACATATTCATAAAAAAAAAAACATTTTACATTTCATACTAACTTAATACTCTTTTCATATAAATCTTCATACTTCTTACTAATTTTATTTTACACAATAGTGAATACACTTTCATACCAATATCATTCCATTTACACTACCAAATTCATTCATACCTATACATTTTATTTATATTTTCAGAAGAAAAAAAAATAGTATTCAATATTATAATTTTAGTCTGCATACCGCAATCATTTCATTATTATTATTATTATTATTATTATTATTATTATTATTATTATTATTATTATTATTATTATTATTATTATTATTATTATCAAATTGACTAAAGAAATACCTTCCATACCAATGTTACAATAAATTTCATAACTATACAACGATAAAATTATTAATATTCTATACATTTATACTCAAATAATTTATATATTAATCCAATTTTATTTTATCATTTATACTATCAAATTCATTCAAAACTATATATTTATTGAAAATTCTAAAAAAAAACAGTTTTCAATATTATGATTTTAATTGACGTACCCAATTTAAAATGATAAAACAATTTCTATTCAAACATTTATACTCAATTCATCCATATATTGCGTCAAATTCTCACGAAATCATGATTTTAACAATATGCTAAATAACAAAAAAAAACAAAAAAAGGTACCAACAAATTTACGAAATCATGATTTTGACAGTACACTAAACAACCAAAAAACAAAAAAAAAATACAAAAAACATACCAACAAATCCACTAATACAATTTCAAAACAATAAACCATAAAAAAAAATGCTAAGCTGAAGGATCCCATTCACAACAAAATCAAAAATTTTCAAACAAAAAAAAACCCTCAATTAATCGACACTGACCAAATTTCTGAGAAAAAAATCGAGGAGAGAGAAACGTGAAAGGAAAAATGGATAAAATTATTTTTAAATATAATTTAAACAAATTAGAGCGAATTAAAGAAACTGAATATTCTTAATTAATTTGAATGACCTTAGTTCATGCTAATTATAATTATCTTTAATTAATTTAAATTTAATTAATCTCTCTATTACCTTTTTTTAAAATCTTTTTCCTTAAGAAATTATTTTTTATAAAAAAAAATTATCTTTTAATTTTTTTCAAAATAATTTTTTTCAATTATTCAAAAAAATCATTTTCTATGATCTATTACAACCTGGAATTTTTAATGTTATAACTTTAAAAACTAAATCTACTGCTATAACTTGAAATTATTTATATAATATATGTCATATATAAAATTTTCACTACCATCATGGCTTACTGACCTGAAAGAATGTTTAGAAGCTTTAAGTGTGTTATATTCCTGCAGTATTCATCACCCGTTTGACGAATAAAGAATCTCATGGCATCTGAGTAGCTTGAATGATGTCTAAGGGCTTGTACAAGACCTCCGAGAGGTCAAGTACGTCGTGCCACGACTTGAGTAATGCCCTAAATTTTGGGGTGTGCTCTCGGGTCGTGACAAACTTGGTATCAGAGCATAGGTTATGATAGTAGTTTATGATGTTATAGAAGAATTCCACAAAGGTATGGGTTCAAACATATACTATACTAGGGGTATTAAATGGATGTGATAGAGTTGAAATTAGAGATATTAAATAGATTAGAATAAAAATTGGATTGGTCCATACCCGTCAAAGTTAGCTTTGAGCTCAAATGGGCTTAAAAGCTTTATACTTATAAGAATCGATGATTTAATAATCGGTGTAAAAGCTAAAAGTCTATAAATTAAGTCATCTACTATATAAGTAAACAAATACCATAAACGAATATATGATCTATTAAATTTTTATTAAAACTGAATAAATAATTACTCTATAATAAATACAATAACTAACCATATGGTTAATAATATATATCCAAACACTACTCCTTAAATCTAGTAGAGTCAACCTCTCCACATGACCACATCCTTACTAGTGCATGTATATGCATTCTTCCTATTTTATTCTTATTTTTCTTATCTCACTCGCTACATATATGTTATCTTATTTCGTATAACCTCATTCCTAATTATATCTCTCTTAGTATGCCTACATATTCAATTGAGTATCCCCATTTTTTCCACCTTCATATTTTGAAGTGTATATTTTTTACTGACCAATACTTTGCTCCATATAACAAATTAGGTCTAACCATCACTTCTATAAAATTTATTATTTAGTCTTAATGACACATTTTTATCACACAACAACTTGAACAATAAGCTTCATTTCACTCGCCTTAACAAATTAGGTTTAACCATCACTTCTATAAAATTTATTATTTAGTCTTGATGATACATTTTTATCACACAACAACTTGAACATAAGCCTTCATTTCACTCGCCTTACTTCAGTACGATATGTGAAATTATCATATATCTCTCCTGAAAAAACAAAAAAAAGAAAAAAAACATTTGAGCTGTATCCCACTAATTAAGACTTGTATCAACTAAAGATGGGATGTTGAAAATGATGGATATATAGTCTCAACTTAAAAAGTACTAGTGCTCTTGACTTTTCCAAATGCCAATCAAATTTGAGGAGACTTTTTTAATGTTTGTTGGATGTCATAAACCGTTGTTATTTAAAGCAAAAGAACAACACCACTATTTCAGATGAAAAAAAGCAAAATGAGAAAATGTTTACATCATCGACTTCTTGTTGACACTCAAGTCAAATATAATCTCTAAAATAATTAAGATCAACAAGACTTTTGCCTCAAAATATACCCTCTAAAATAATTAAGATCAACAAGACTTTTGCCTCAAAATATACCTTTATTAGACTGAGACATGTACTTTGTCACTTCGGATCATTGTGCAAGGTAGGCACTAATTACTATTTTTTAATTTTTGAGAATTAAATCATTTAAGTGGATAAAAAAATTGTGTATATAATTTATACATATTTTTGAAAAGAAATTCATATATTTATAAATTATGTAAAAAATATTACAAGTCAAAATATATTGGAAATTCACACTTAAAAATAGACTTATTTAAATCTCAAAATTCGAAATGTGTTTCATCAATTGTGAGGAGATTAATCTTGAATGTTATTGGTCACTCAAACGTTAGAATGAGTAGTAACTACATTGTTCCTTTTTAGTATATTTTATGTGTGCATCAGTTTGATAAGAGTTAAGTGTCAAACTCACTCAATTATTTTTTTTATATCTAAATTATTCTTTTTTTTTTGTAAATTTTATTGTTTCTAAACTATTGGGAGGGTTAAGAATTCGCATAAATTATCAATAATTAATTTAAAAAGCACGCACTACACCAAATATGTAAATACACACTAAGGTGCTTTACTACTTTGCCCTTGTATACACTCTAAGGTGCTTTACTGCACCAGTTTGATAAGAGTTGTCAAAACTCACTTAATTTTTTTTTCCCTTGAGTTCTATATTGGAAATGTTAGAAATACTCATAAATTATCACTAATACTGACTAAACCAAATATGTAAATACATACTAAGGTGCTTTTGCCCTTGAATTTTCGTCCACTAATTTTTTTTTGACACTTTTTATATATATGTTTTTCAATATTGACTTTTAAAATCATAAACTCACCTCTTCTTCTTTGTTATTTCTAAGCCATTTTTCTTCATTTATTCACCTATATTACATATGACTAGCTTATCCTATTGTACTAGACAATTAACAATTTTATATCTGAAAATTTTGCTAGTGAAATTTCAAATTGTATGACAGCATCCCCTCCCCTCCACCCATATAAATTTTTGGAGAAGTACACGAAAATGCAAATGAATCAACAAAACGTTAGTAACTCTAATGAAATCTAGAGAGAGATAGCGATGGGGGGTGACAGATAGAGCAGTGAGCACATATAGTTTCAAGCACGTAAACAGCATGCTAGAAAACACCATGTGTGCTCACTCTCTTCTGTCACCGCCCCTTTTATTTTACCTCTTCGATTCAATTATCTCCAGCGTCTGTTTGATATTAGAAATAAACAGTATAGATTTATGAGATTTGATGTGTGAGGGAGGAATGATGCAAGTCTTATGGCCTTTATATAGTATAAAAAAAGAACCACATAGTTTTATCACGTAAGGAATAAATGTGTGTCTATCTCCAAATACACTCTCACGAAACTTTCCAGATATTGTCTCACTTTATATTGACTTATTTTCTTTTTTAATTTATTTTAAAAAGAATAACTATTTTTTATATTAAGTAACAATTTGATTTCAGAATATCTATTTTTATTTTTAATGAGAATAATTTATAACCACTCAAATATATATTTATCATTTATTTTAGATCACAAATAAAAAAATGAAATGGAGGCTGAAGTATACTAGAGAGATTTAATTTTTAGGTTATCTTTCTTTTCCAAAAAAAAAAAAGAGAAAAAGTTGCAACTAATTTTATGAGAGACCATAAATTAAAATTACTCTTGTCGATGCTAGTTCTTGTAAATCGAAATATCTTTGTGTGTTACGAGCAGCCTTTATCTTTTATTTCCTTATTTTCTCTTTCTTCTTTTGTTCGTTTTAGGTGGATATTTATTTGCCTAATTTGGCTATAAAAGTATTTCATGAAAAGAGGATTACATCCACAAGTAGTGCATCGCGAACCTGGCCCCTTTTTGTACAAGTTCCATATAATACTATTTTACCATTTATCTATATTTTCTTTGTCAATTTACATAGTTTATATATTTTTTACTTTTACAAAGATTAGTCATACTTTTCTTATTAAAAAATATATTTATGACACAGTTTTGATGTAGTAACACATTTTATTTCATTTTTTCAAATTTTTGTTGATCGTGTGGCCATTTTATTAATTGACAAACTAAATAGGTCTGACCAATCGTCCCAATAAGAAATAAGACAAGAAAATATCTAATCCAGCCCAACGAGACCTGATCTAACTATCCTCGTGCCTAGCCCTCTTGTACAGATCATATTGAAAGGGTAGCAACAAAGAACAACATTCTGAAACCATAGACTAAGTCTTAATTTGTAGCTAGATTCTCAAACCTCAGACGAAGCACCAAACCCTCTCCTCCTTTATAGCTAGAATCATAGTAGATGGCGGGAAATCTTGTGAAGCCTCGCCTCATACTCAGACACAGTCATGGAGCCATATTCCAACCTCAAAAATTGATCATGTAGTCTATCTCTAACACTAAGGCTAATGAACCTTGCCAAGAAGGTCTTAGAAAACTCTAACCATGAAACGGGGTAGACCTAGTTGGCCTAGTCTCAAGATAAGAATGCCACTCCTTCCTGACTGTCCCATCAAGCAGTGAAGTTGGCCGCTCTTGACTCCACTTAGCCCAACGTATGAGGCCATCCCTACCAGATAGCAAGTGAACCATTATGGTTACACATTGTTGCTCATGTTTGTCTTAGAGTTTCACCATGATGAGTGTGATGAGGTTTGAAAAGAAATGAAAGCTTAGACCTAGATTTATTGGACCTTTTAAGATCTTGAGTTGAGTGGGATAGGTAGCCTATAAGTTGGCCTTGGCACCTAGCTTGTCATTTATTCATCCTTTGTTCCATGTCTCCATGCTTTAGAGGTGTACGTCAGATGAGTCTCATGATCTGATTTCTCTTGATTCAATTCTGTTGGGTCTAAACTTGCCTAATTTGGCTATAAAAGTATTTCATGAAAAGATGATTACATCCACAAGTAGTACATCCTGAACCTGGCCCTTTTTGTACAAGTTCCATATGTACTTATTAACTATTTTACCATTTATCTAGATTTTCTTTGTCAATTTACATAGTTTATATAGCTTTTACTTTTACAAAGATTAGTTATACTTTTCTTATTAAAAAGTATATTTCTGACACAATTTTGATGTAGTAACACATTTTATTTCATTTTTTCAAATTTTTGTTGGTCGTGTGGCCATTTTATTAATTGACAAACCAAATAGGTCTGGCAAATCGGCCCAATAAGAAATAATAGACAAGAAAATATCTAATCTTGCCCAATGAGGCCCGATGTAACTATCCTCGTGCCTAGCCCTCTTGTCGCTGTCCCCTTAGGCCTGACAAATGATCTGCTCAATATTACAAGCATGTTAATCATATGTAGATTAGAACAGCCTGCTGAAACCATAGACTAAGTCTCAAATCATAGCTAGATTCTCAAACCCCAGACGAAGCACCAAACCCTTTCCTCCTTTGTAAGTAGAACCATAGTAACATGGCGGGAAATCTCGTGAAGCCTCGCCTCTTACTCAGACACTTTCATGGAGCCCTATTCCAACCTTAAAAACTGATCATGTAGTCTATCTCTAACACTATGGGGAAAAAACCTTGCCAAGAAGGTCTTAGAAAACTCTGACCATGAAACCGGGGGAGACCTAGTTGGCCTAGTCTCAAGATAGAAATGCCACTCCAGCGTGGCTGTCCCATCAAGCAGTGAAGTTGTCCGCTCTCAACTCCACTTAGCCTAACGTACGAGGCCATCCTTACCAGATAGTGAACCATTATGGTTACACATTGATGCCCATGTTTGGCCTAGAGTTTCACCATGATGGGTGTGATGAGGTTCGAAAAGAAGTTAAAGATTAGACCTAGATTTATTAGACCTTTTGAGATATTGAGATGAGTGGGAGAGGTAGCCTATAAGTTGGCCTTAACACCTAGCTTGTCATCTATTCATCCTTTGTTCCATGTGCCCATGCTTTAGAAGTACACGTCGGATGAGTTTCTTTTCTCTTGACTCAATTATGCTGGGTCTAAACTTGTCTTTTGAGAAGAAGCCAATATCTATTTTGGATAGGCAGGTTTGGAAGCTTAGGACCAAGGAGATCGCTTCAGTAAAGGTGCGGTGAGAGCACCGTTAAGTTGGTGAAGTGACTTCGGAGACAGTCGGATATGCATGCTAGATATCCTTAATTTTTTTTAGGCTTTAGGTACTCTTATTTGCTTTATGTCCGAGGATGAACACGATTTTTAGTATTAGTGGATAATGTAATGACCCGGTTGGTGATTTTTGAAAATTTTCATAAAAATACTATTTCTCCCCTCTCGATATTGACCTTGAATTATTTCTGATTGAATTTTTAAAGTTGGTTTCAAACTTTGAGTAAAAAGTTATAAATTTTGTATAATTTGAGTTGAATGGCTAACATTGTTAAAAAGTGATTTTCGGTGTTTTTTTGGAGTTTCAAGTGTTCAATTGTTCGGATTTGAATTCAAAAAATCAAGTAGATTTAGGAATTGATTTTAGGCCTAAGAGAGATCTTGGTTGAATTTTAGAGGTACTGCATTGATATAGCATTTTTAGGCATTAGTTTTTTGTGACTTTCACAGATTTTGGGTCAAGGAGACCTCAATTTCATATTCCAATAGTTTCATTAAGTCCGAAAGGTCGAGTTTGGTCAATTTGCTTATATAATTTGTGTGTAAGGGTTTCGAAAGAAATCTCAAGGGTCTAGTTGCTGATTTTTATGTTTGTTGATTTTCTTGTACTTGGTATGCCTCGCGATTGAGGGAGGTTTATCGCTTTTGCGAACCTCTCTTTCACAAGGAACATGTTGATTTCACGAAGGTCCAAGTGGCATGACCTACGCGATTGTGAATGGCCCTTTCGCGATTGTGACCTTCACGAAAGTTGTAACACTTCGGAAGTTCCATGGCCTAGATAGAGCCTTACATGAGGAACCAAGCCTTAAAATAATGTTTCTAATACTAAATTAATGTATTACGACTAATTAGGAAGTGTTAGAATCAAAATGTCAAGAAACGACCGTAACGTCCGGTGAGCTAGTAACTTGAACTAGTGGTGATAGCATAGTTTCAAAAAGGGTGTCTAAAGGGTTGTTCATGGGAAGGTGATGGGAGTGGACCTAGGTGCCTAAGAAGGGGTATGAGGAAGCAAGACCAAGGGAGGAGTGTCATCCTTCAAGGGCAAGCCAAAGCCAAAAGGCCAAGGTTGCCCAAGAAAGGAGGCTACTGCCTCAACCTTCACGAGCATGACCACGACCAAGTGGGGAGCTCGTGAAGATTCCTTGGCCAAGGGGGAAGGTGACATGAAGGGTTAGATATTGTCCAAGACACCACGAGCCACCTCACGACTCGTGGTGCACTTGATGGAAGAAGGAAGGCAGTCGTGAAGATGCCTAAGACGTGGGGAAAAGGGAGGGAGTTTTGGAAGAGGCTACTGCCTAAGAGCACCACGAGCCACTTAACGGGACGTGGTGCATGTTCACGGAAGGAAGGGGGTTGTAATGAAGTTCACTTAGAAGAAAATGGATGTGGCTCATTTGGGGAGCTACTGCCTCACCTTTCACGACCACCACCACGGTCCATCAAGCACTTCACGGACCGTGAGTGGGGCATGAAGCAGGACGGGGCTTCACAGTTAATGTTAAGTTGGACTTCACTTTTGGAAGTCCAACTTAATGAGGGGTAGTTTGGGTATTTTGGGGGTTGACTATATATTGATTTTAGGTCAATTAACACCCATTTCCCACTTCAAACCTCAAACACAAATTGAAACCCGATTTCTCTCACTTCTCTATACATTTTCTCTTTACCTCCTCCATTGAAGAAACCAAGAAGGTTGAAGAAGAAGCCAAAGTCTCCAAGGTTCTTACTCAAATTTTGTGGATTAAGCTCTCTAAGGTATATATTCTTTCACTTTTGGGATTCCTTCCCCAAGAGGTCCATTCAAAGTTGATTTCTAAATAACCCAATTCCTAGAGTTTTTCTCTAGAACTGAGTTTTCTTCTAAATTTGAAATTGATGATTAATTATGACGAATTATGATTAACTATGGCTAATTAAGTGTATATTGTTGAGTAATTTATGTTGATCAATGGGAATTTCATGTGATCCATGTCCTCTTCCCAATTTCCCCAATTCTTGGATTTGCTTGTGAATTGGTGGGGAGTAATGCGTGTGTTGGTGGATAGACTTGAGTTAACTATGTCATATCACTCACCCATTGTCATGTATTGATTGAGATTGGATGAATTCATGAATGAATCCCTTTCCCCTAACCCAATCTATGAATTAGACTTGTAGATGATTAGGGTTGCTATAATTGATTATGGTATTATTTAATTCACTATATTATGATGATGATGAGTGGATCATTGGTTAATTGTGATGGATTGAGGGTAAGATCTTGAAGAAGGTCTTGGAAGCTATTTGGTAAAACTTTTATGATTACGAGTTCTCTACTTAAATAATGATGGTGTATTATTGATGATTATGTTCAATTGAAGTATTCTATGTGATTAGATTAAGAAGATGATGATACGATATGATGATTATGATGAAATGTCTTTACTATGTGAATTGTGGGATCATGTTAAGGTTATTATGATACACGGTTGAATGTGAATCACTTGTGTGCCTTACTATGATATTATTATGATGTGTTGATCTCACAAATGAAGGGTTGTTATAAAAGGACATTCTCATGAAATACTTAATGAGCTAATGATATGATATACAAGGGGTTAGTCTCCTATGACCTATATTAAGCTATGATGATTAAGAATGATTTAAAGACATTTCAAAAAGGAACTTTAGCTTAGCACCGAGAGAACTTGACAATGAGAGGTGTTGACTCCTCATAGAAGGGAGATTCACCAAACATTCTCATGAGATGAGGGCTCTAATTGCTAATGGGCATGTAGAGGGTTCAAGACATATCTCCTAGTTCCTTAACTATGTTGCCTCTATAGAAATACTAGCTAGTGGATCCACCTAGAATGCTATGTTCATGTTTTGGTCCTACCTTGACAAGTAGACCACCTTCTTTCGGTGTAGGGTTTCATGACACCGGATTCCATGTTTAGATCACATGGTCTATTGTCGGTTAAGACAATTCTTCCCGAAAGTAAAATGAAAGTAATGAAGTGAACACTAACTAGGGTGACTTAAGGGGTTCTACTTGTGTAGGTAGGGGTATGAGTCTCTACTTACACATGGCACAAGTTAGCCTTGAATGAAGCCCTGGGAGGTTGTTCTTATGTACTTATGATATGCATGAACTGTATATGATGACTTTACATTTTGATGATCCTATGTGATATTAGTTTGTTTGATGAATATGCTATTGGTCTATGTTGATGTACATGATTATGAACATGCATGATATAAAGATATATGAAGTGCTGACATTGCTTATGATCCTTTAATTGGTTTACTTGACTCTGTGGGGTTATGAGGCTTTACATAGGCATTGCACTTGTAGGCTTGGGAAGGGGTTGTGAGTAAGGGTCTTATATGTTGTGATGTTATGAACTCTTGTATATGAATCGTTGATAGGACATTATGTTGGAGTTGTTATGCTTATATGATCTTGATATGATTCCATTTATGTTGATATGACATTATGTTGATAATATCCATGTTGACTTAACTTTATGATGGTATTGGTCTTGTGTTGAATATGGACTTGTCTTGAGTGATGTTATGTCTATTGAATTGTATGTGTTCTTGATTGTGCATAAAGACTTTTGAAAGTGACTTAGCATGAGTTTTTAACTAAATGTGCCTTTAAGCATGATTTCAATGTTTTATGTGCATATGTTTCCATACTTAGTACTTGTGATTGTATTAACCCATATTCTTTCCCCTTTTTCCAAACAATGTAGGTTCGGACCTTTAAGGTATCAAGGTTTCTTTGCAAGAAGACTTCGACTTTTACCCATATTTTGGTAGGTCCTCTAGTTCGAGGATGGTGCCACATACTCTACCTTAGCAATATTACTATAGTCTAAAGACATTCATTTCTTTCCTATTGTTGAAGATATTATTGAAAGCCCTATGTGGCAAATATGAATTGTTATAAGGGCTATGCCCGAATGTTCTACTTCATTTTTAGATGGTTTAATGTGAGACGGTATTATTAGACTAAATTCTTATATGTTGGTTATGCTGTCTAAATGAGAAGCCTATGTAAGCTTCACATGCGAGGAGTCTAAATAAACTCCGTATGTAGTATGTGAGAACTCCGTATGTAGTATGTGAGAGGTCTATGTATACCTCAATATGTAAAAAGTTTTAATTTTTCCGTATTTTAACCTATGATATGTTATGACGAATGCTAAGAGGCTTGTCTAAGTCCTCTCCGAGGACGCCGACGCCGATTACCTCTAGGGAGTTTTCCCCGGTCGTGACAAAAGTGAAGGCATGTTCGTGAAAGTAAAGGTCGAGTTTTGGCGGGGTTTGTTTTTGGAAACGCATGATCGCTTATGCGACATTAAAGCGAGGTTTTGATCTGCTAATGTCAGGGTTTAAGCCTTATTTCCCCTTTTTGAGCTTGGTAAAACTCGTGGAGGCGATTTTGAAGAGATTTATTGTGTTAAATCATTTGGTAAGATTTTGTGACCCTAAAGCTTCATTTCCCTTTGATTATTTATAGATTTTAACATCAAAACTTCAGATTTTGATAGACAAATGACAAGGTTTTTCAAGAACTTGACTTCTAAACTCATAGAGTATGATATGAGTATTGTTATTTATATAATCTTGTTGTGATTACTTGATTTAATTAGATTGTGTGACTTTAGACATTGTTCGAAAGGGAAGGACTCAAACATTTTGCCCTCCCATCAGCAATGCCAAACAAGCTCTATGTTTTAAAAGTTTTAATCCTCACTAACTTATTTTTATACATGGATCAAGTGAAATAGAGTATTAATTAAATTATGGACTCGACCAATTAACCATCAACTAAATTAATATTATTTTAAGAATAACTATCAATTAAATAACCATAGTTAAACAAATAATTCAAAATTCTTATTTAATATTTACAAGAACAGTCAAAATAGTTCTACTGCTCATAACGACTAACAGATCATTACATCATCTACCACTAAAATAAATGTTTGTCCTCGAATGTTAAAGAATAGAAAATACCTAAATGATCACAAAGGTGAGAATATCTGATTCGCATATCCGACTTTGTCTCCTCAGTAGTTTTCTCAGTCCTTACTTAAGTAATTTCTTTCGAAGTTGCCTATCCAATATGGTTTTCAAATCCTTCTCAAAGGCCAAATTTTAATCAATTAACATTGAATCCCATTGAATTATATGTGAGCACCATCCTGATGATATTTTTTAAGATGGAAAATCAAATACAGGATAAACATCTGGCAAGTTAGGTGGCAAAGTCAACTCTGTTGACACCCAATTTTGGCGTAACATTTAAAAAATTCGTAATTTTATGGTTTTAATTTCGATTTGCTAAAATCATTTAATTCATATTCGAATTAATTAACTTATTTCGTTAAATTTAAGAAACTCAATAAATTAATTTATGTGAATTCATCCTATTAATCAAATATTTTAAACCATTTAATAAACCAATTTTGGATTTTGCATTTTGTCCCATCGCTTCCCACATCTTTTTTTGAACTAAAAGTTGTCCTATATAAGCCCCTCTCTTCATTGTTCAAAGGAGAGGATTTTTCCAGAACCAGAGAGTACCCTAAAAGCTTTGGGGAATCTTGGTTCAATAGTTCAAAGTTTTGCAGCTGCTCGAGTGGGGTAAGTAAGATCGTCTTCTCAACTCGTCGCGTTGCGGTTCGCTGTCCAGAACCAGGTAAACACTCCTCTTTATTTCAGCATTTATTTTAGCTCTTAATTATTATTATTTTTTCATTTAAATGTATTTAGCGTTAGTTGTTAAAGTATTTTTCAGTAGCTTAAAAATAGTAATTTGCTCATTTTTGAATCCGGTTAATGTATAATGGTCATGTCTTAATTTCAGCATTCGCCATTATCTTAGGAATGGGGAGGGGGATAAATTTTAGGGTAAATTTTTCAGATTTGGTAAGTCTTAAACATATTCTTTAGTGCTTATATTTTCCGACCACCACAATCCCGAAATCCGGTGAAGCTCCGGCCAACGTTGTTTTTGTGATATTTTGTCTTTTTGTGGGACTACTTCATTTTGGCTTATTGCTTGAATGAAACTTTGTTTGTCTACTTTGTTTAATTACATATTTTTATTCTCTTTGCTGTTTTATATTTTTATTTAGGTCTTTAGAAATTTATTTAAATTGTTCTTCTACTACTATTCTTGTTTATGTAAAATGGTTTGTATGTTTTATCCTTTTGTCGTTTTTTTTTTGTTGACTAATCTTTTTGTTAATGACTATTTCGGCCTTATACATTATTTTGATTAATTTATTTTATTGTTGAAATTTATGTCTATTTGGAATCTTGAGTTATTTGTTCGTTTAAGTGAATTAAGTTTTTTTTTTTTTTTTAAAAAATAATGTGTAAGTCAATGGTGGTATTGTCTCGTTATTGTGGTTATCATTGTTGGTTTTATTTTAATTTTTAAAATTATTTTCCAGTGATGTTTGTATGTTTACTTTGTTTTATTATTTATTTTGAATTGTCTAAAGGTTGTTAGCAATTTACTATTGGTCTATTCTTAAAATATTATTGTTTTGTTGTTGTGGCTTTCTGTTTGTAGAACCTCCTAAGTTGAAAAAATGTTTGGATATGATAAGTGAAATTGGCCAATGAAAAAACTCTCCGTCGGTTTTGGAGGCCTACGCAATATTAAAAGACGGATTTTTTTTTAGTTTAAGATATAACTTATTTGTTAAAATTGTTAAATTGGCCAATGAGAAAATCTCTCCGTCGGTTTTGGAGGCCTTCCCATTTAAAAAAAATGGAAAATTTAGTTATGTTTATATTATTTACTTGTTAAAATGGCCGATGAAGAAATTACCGTCGATTTCCAAGGCCTCCCATGTTAATAAGACGGGTTTTTATTTTTAAGTTATTATTTCATGTATTCAATTTATTTATATTTATTTATTACTAACACTTTTACTAAGTATGTTTACAGGTACCCAAGACTTGTTTTCTTGAAGTTATTCGAACGAAGTTCGAATTATATTGTTTGTTGTTTATTTAGTATATATATCGATGTTAGGCGAACCTTAGGCCGATATTATTACTTTATTTTTTTATTTGTGTATATTGCATGTTTATTATATTTGTACATTATTTTATTTTTCCTCCTCAATTTGAAAAAATGAACTCAGTCGGGAATCACATTTGTGGATTCCGAAGGATGCCTAATCCCTTCCCTTCGGAATAATTTGAACCCCTTACCTAGAATCAAATTGATTTCGTAGATCACATAATGGTTTTCCTAGTTTTTTTCTAAAATTAGGTGGCGACTCTTTTTTTTAAAACTCGTTTATTTTTAAAACTCTTTTAAAATTGAATCAATTAATTATTTGAACAGAGTAGGGATGTAAACAGAATGGCGACTCTGCTGGGGACATAGAGGTTCTAACCAATATGAATTTATTTTTTTCAAATTGAGGAAATTTGTGTTTTATTATTATGTTATACCTTGTATTTTTATATTTCGCTGATTATTTGTATATTGTATTTATTTATTATTCATTTTATTGTGTGTATATTATCATTGCATTTAATGGCTTAATTTCCGCCAAATGGCAAATAGTTTGCATTAGGACAAAGGAAGTTACGTTGATTACCACGACTTCCCTCAGAAAAACACACAAGTCTAATCTTTGGAAGTAATAAATGAATAGTTGGCTTGCGGTCATCCAACGTCGTTTATTAGCTTCACCCCGTTGTCTGTCCGACTCGGGTAACCGTCACTTCTAAACCAATTCTAGTCAACCTAGGATAGAGCAAAACCAAATCCAAATCTAAGCATCAGCCTAAGACGACCCAACACCCAAGGCGTGTTGAGTTCATTAGAAAGACCACCTTCAGTCCATAATGGCCTCCGGCCTAAACGGACAATCATAATTGTGTGTAATTTGAAGGATGTATACGACATTTGACAAACCATGATTCATCTGATTAGAGAGTTATTTTAATAGTCTATTTTGTCAAATTCGGTTCTTCACAAGCTATCATTCCATCCAAAAGTGTTGGCAATCGAAGATGACTACAAGTTCAAGAAGAAGTATCTTCCGCAAAGGCTTAGAATAGGATAGTACCCATACGTGGGATTAAATATTTGTAATTTTTCCCTTCTTTCTTTTTCCCCTTACTTCAAATTCTATTTCATTTATTCATAAAATATTGTAGCAAGTGTTTTGGGGAACAATGGAAAGTTTTCAAATGGCGTAATACATCCTTCAAATCGATAGGCCTACCCTAGGCATAAAAGGGTCACATATTTGTATAGGACGCGCAATAATTGTTTGTATGCTATGTGATATATTTCAGTTTGTCTTTAATTAAAACAGTGTTTATGTGTTTAATTCATTATTTGTGTGATATTTGCATTATCCATTATGAACAGGAACTAACACTCTTACATTTTGAGTTGTTCTTCAAAGCGAAAGATTGACTTATGTCCGAATTCAAAAATCATTATTTGTCCAAAGTCGCAAGAGACAAGAGGATTAGCGAAATTCGAGTCCTTGTATTTCACAAGACATTAATATCAAGTCAAAATGATAAATCAGGGGAGTATTTGACTGTGAGGTCGCACTCATTTATTTTATTATTATTTTGCATGATGGTCCTGCTCTCACATATTTCTCATATTTTTGTAGGAATACCGTCTTCGACATCAGTCGGGGATGGTCATAACAATGTCTGGATCTCGTGAAAATTGGAAGGAGACAGTTCAAAAAAAAAACATCCAAAAAGAGTATACGTAGAAATTACTGTGGAAATTCGTAGGTTACATTCAAAAGACAGTATAAGGATTGACGATTAAGAGACTATAAAACATATTGGTGCGGAAAAAAAAAATGAGGTCAAAAAACACTTCATGACTACAAATTTTAGTGGCGCTAGACCTAGGGATTTCTTTGAGTTGTCTAAATCTTTAAATTATTATATGCCTTATCTAGACGAACTACGCGTACCTGATTCTCATTTTAATGAGATACGTAGGCAACCTTTCTTGGGTTCGGTATTATTTTTCAAAAAAAAAAAAAAAGTTTGTGCATATTTTCCAAGTCATATCTGGACGAACTACGCGTACCTGATTCTCATTTTAATGAGATACGTAGGCAACCCTTCTTGGGTTCGGTATTATCTTCTCCAAAAGTAAAAATAAAATAAATAGTTTGTGCATATTTCCAAGTCATATCTGAACGAACTACGCTAACCTGATTCTCATTTCGGTGAGATACGTAGGCAACCCTTCTTGGGTTCGGTATTATTTTTCCAAAAGTAACACACACACACACAAAAAAAAAGCAAAAAATAAAATAAAAAAATAGTTTGTTAATATTTTCAAAGTTATATCTACATGAACTACGCACACCTGATTCTCATCTTAATGAGATACGTAGGCAGCCCTTTTCAGGTTCGGTAATCATTCTTTCAAAAAAATAAAATTACTTGTACATACTGTAAGAGTCATGTCTTCAGCTCGATCGGGACCTATGTAGTTAAGAGCATGTAAATATATTCGATATGATGGAAAAGACTGACTTTGCGGTAAACTATAGATTCTCGTGGTACCTCTTATCTGTACTTTTATGATGCTTGAAAATTCTCTTGCATGCAATCAAGATAAGAATAAAACTAACCTTATGTTTCATGTGCATTGTGTGGTGAGCTTTTGATCAAAGTTCAATTGTGTTACACTGTTGATCTAGAACTTGACCTGAATGTTTTTCGAGGCGAAATCCTGAGTAATGTTTGGTTTGAGAAAGGATTGTAGGCCTTTTTTGACCCGATTGTGCCTTTCAAAGCCTACCAAATTACATTAATCCCTAGTTTTCCCACTTTGAGCCTGAAACCTTTATTTGGACAACCACATCTTAACCACTACCCTTTTGAGTGCTTACAAGCACTATCCTCTCTTGGCCCAACCTTCTTGAGTGCACCAAGAATGTGCAAATTATAAGAGAAGATCCATGTTTGAAATTTCTAAAGGCAAAGATATCGAGTCTCCCAAGTCAAGAAAGCAAAAGACTTCTAGAGAAAAAGAAAGAAAGGAAGTAAGAAAAGGTGAAAGAAATAAAGAAAGACAAAATGTCCTTACAAGGTCAATCAAAGGTTGGAAGGAAAATACTCCAACAAAAAGGAGAAAAATTTATAAGAAAGGAGTGAAATAAAAGAAAAGCTCCATGAAATAAGGACTCAAAAGAAGTCAAAACAAAGAGGGTAAAAAAAAAGAGAGAATGGAAAAACTCCAAAAAATGAGAACTCAAAATAAATTGAAACAAAGGAAGAAAAAAAGAAGAAGAAGGGAAAAGAGTCAAAAATGAGAATTCAAAAAAAGTTGAAAGGGGGGAGAACAATGAAGAGGATCTAACGCAAAGGCGTACCAATCATTAAAGCACAAATTCTGTGTGACGCTCAAGGAGGAATTAAGTCACTTTTATCCCAAATAAATATCCTACCCATCCCTAAGCCTACGTTACAAGCCAATGATAAGCCCTACATGATCTCATTACAAATGTTCTCACATTAGTGGAGATTTACATAAGGGTCAAGCATATGGTATCACAGTTGAATGCATTGAACATTCTTGTGAGTGTGAGTGCTTTGGAAAATGTCCTAAAATCAAATATTTCAAATATGTGTGAAATAGAACAAGTCTTTTTCGTGAGGGCACTTGAAACATGAGGATTGATACAATTCAAAACTTGTGTTTGAAGTAAGATGAACGAATCTTGTTGATCCTTAAGTATATTTGAGGTACCACTTGAAGCTGTAGGAATTACCTTAATTCAATCTTAAAAAAAAAAAAAAAGGGAATGAGAGATTTACTTGCAATCTTAACTGTTGGTACCAATTGTAGTGAAGGTTTGACTAACTCATCACATTCTTTATTTTGCAGAAAGAAAAGAAAAAAAAAGTTATCAAGCACCCACTCTTTAATATGTTCAAACTTTTTTAGATTCTTTTATTATTATTATTATTATTATTATTTAAAAAAAAAAAGAAAGAAAGAAGAAATTGTCTTTTGAGCTGTTCATTATAAAAGTGTTATTAAGTTAATTTTGTGTGTGTGAGATGCCTATTTTACTTCATTAGGTTGTCCATCCCAAAAATGTCATATATCTTGTCTTTAGGCTTTGAATATAGCTAGGAATACCATTTTCATATTTCATCATGTCCATATTGTGCATTTTCTACTGATAATCTTTCAGATTCTTTGCAGTATTCATCATCCACAAGATTGGAACTACATTTGACCTGATTCCTGTCTCAACAGGATATGTAGGCGCCACGACGGCTCGGTCATATACCCAGTGTGATTATTATTTCTCCTTACAATAAAAACTGGGACAGAATTTTTGAAAATATCTCAAAAATTCACAATAAAGGTGTTATTGCCAACAAGTCAAGATTGAAGATCATTTTGAGATTTCCCAAAACTTCTAACTGGGACAGAATTTTGAGGAAGACCTCAAAATTCTGATAAGTACAGCGAGAAGCTTGATAGCAACTACAAAGATCATTTAGTGCTTGAAGATCAACGTCAACGTGCAAATCTTCAGCGTCGTGATGGCAAGCCAGCAGCTCCTCGTACAAATCCTTAATAAAACTTGAGTCACGACAAACATAAAAGGGTCAAGACTAAAATGTTGATTGCTCACATGTGTTAAAGTTGTCAGGCTTTTGTACATATTCGCTTTTAAAGAATCTTTTCTCAAGGTTTCTTGACTAAGTCGCTAGCTAAGGCGATATATTTTTTTTCCTACTAATTGTTTCTTTTCAAGTACAGGAACAGGGGAAAGCATTGGGGAGATGAAACTTTCAAAACAATTCCCGAGCCATCCACCTCGTTACAGTTGGACAATCATCGATCCATCCACCTTGTAACAGTGAAAAATCATTAGATCATGCATCGCGAGTTAATATTCATGCATTGCGAGATAATATTCATGCATCACGAGTTAATATTTATGCATCGCGGAAGATCATGCATTGCGAGTTAATATTTATGCATCGCGAGAAGATTTCATGCCTCACAGAGATTTATACATCGCAAGAAGATTTCATACCTTGCGGAATTTATGCATCGCGAAAAGACTTCATCCCTCGCAAAATTTTATGCATCGCGAGAAGATTCCATCCCTCGCAAAAGTTTATACATCGTGAGAAGATTTCATCCCTCGCAAAATTTTATGCATCGCGAGAAGATTTCATCCCTCGCAAAAATTTTATACACCGCAAGAAGATTTCATACCTTGCGGAATTTATGCATCGCGAGAAGATTTCATCCCTCGCAAAATTTTATGCATCGCGAGAAGATTCCATACCTCGCAAAAGTTTATACATTGCCAAAAAGATATTTGCATTTAAGACGCATCTATTCGGAGGTGAAGGATGTGCACCATATCTTTTCAACGTTCAAGTCGGTGGAAACTTGCGTTGAAAGATATTTGCATTTAAGACGCATCTATTCGGAGGTGAAGGATGTGCACCATATCTTTTCAACGTTCAAGTCGGTGGAAACTTGCGTTGAAAGATATTTGCATTTAAGACGCATCTATTCGGAGGTGAAGGATGTGCACCATATCTTTTCAACGTTCAAGTCGGTGGAAACTTGCGTTGAAAGATATTTGCATTAAGACGCATCTATTCGGAGGTGAAGGATGTGCACCATATCTTTTCAACGTTTAAGTCGGTGGAAACTTGCGTTGAAAGATATTTGCATTTAAGACGCATCTATTTGGAGGTGAAGGATGTGTACCATGTCTTTTCAACGTTCAAGTCGGTGGAAAGTTGCGTTGAAAGATATTTGCATTTAAGACGCATGTATTCGGAGGTGAAGGATGTGCACCATATCTTTTTCAATGTTCAAGTCGGTGGAAACTTGCGTTGAAAGATATTTGCATTTAAGTCACATCTATTCGGAGGTGAAGGTTGTGCACCCTATCTATTCAACGTTCAAGTCGGTAGAAACTTGAGTTGAAAGATGTTTGCATTTTGTCCTACCGATGGACATACATTCAAAATCCTACCGATGGATAATCTTTTCATTTGTCCTACCGATGGACATACATTCAAAATCCTATCGATGGATAATCTTTTCATTCGTCCTACTGATGGACATGCATTCAAAATCCTATCGATGGATAATCTTTTCATTTGTCTTACTGATGGACATACATTCAAAATCCTATCGATGGATCATCATTTTTTTTTCATTCGTACTACCGATGGACATACATTCCAAATCCTACAGATTGATCATCATCTTCATTCGTCCTACCAAGGGACCTGTATTTATCTCCATTTATCGTATCATAAGAGATGCTACCCTTTTTCTTTTAGTTTTGCCTATAATAATGAGTTTTATCTTTGTTTTTTTTCCAGAACATTCTAGAGGATGCACTCTCAGAGGAGCCACATGTGCGAATTACTTCAACAAAGACGCAACAAAGCGTGGAACCTTTTAGATGCGAGTTCGGGATTGACTTTCACTATATTTCCACCGCACTTCTCTAGAAAGGTCATGTGTTTAATCAAAATTGGGTTTGTCAATTTTCGTTGTCCACGATTTCTTTCATCAATCATACACAACGAAAGGGACAGCTGTTGACACCCAATTTTGGCCTAACATTTTAAAAATTCGTAATTTTATGGTTTTAATTTCGATTTGCTAAAATCATTTAATTCATATTCGAATTAATTAACTTATTTCGTTAAATTTAAGAAACTCGCTAAATTAATTTATGTGAATTCATCCTATTAATCAAATACTTTAAACCATTTAATAAACCAATTTTGGATTTTGCATTTTGTCCCACATCGCTTCCCACATCTTTTTTTGAACTAAAAGTTGTCCTATATAAGCCCCTCTCTTCATTGTTCAAAGGAGAGGATTTTTCCAGAACCAGAGAGTACCCTAAAAGCTTTGGGGAATCTTGGTTCAATAGTTCAAAGTTTTGCAGCTGCTCGAGTGGGGGAAGTAAGATCGTCTTCTCAACTCGTCGCGTTGCGGTTCGCTGTCCAGAACCAGGTAAACACTCCTCTTTATTTTAGCATTTATTTTAGCTCTTAATTATTATTATTTTTTCATTTAAATGTATTTAGCGTTAGTTGTTAAAGTATTTTTCAGTAGCTTAAAAATAGTAATTTGCTCATTTTTGAATCCGGTTAATGTATAATGGTCATGTCTTAATTTCAGCATTCGCCATTATCTTAGGAATGGGGAGGGGGATAAATTTTAGGGTAAATTTTTCAGATTTGGTAAGTCTTAAACATATTCTTTAGTGCTTATATTTTCCGACCACCACAACCCCGGAATCCGGTGAAGCTCCGGCCAACGTTGTTTTTGTGATATTTTGTCTTTTTGTGCGACTACTATCATTTTGGCTTATTGCTTGAATGAAACTTTGTTTGTCTACTTTGTTTAATTACATATTTTATTCTCTTTGCTGTTTTATATTTTTATTTAGGTCTTTAGAAATTTATTTAAATTGTTCTTCTACTACTATTCTTGTTTCAGTAAAATGGTTTGTATGTTTTATCCTTTTGTCGGTTTTTTTTTTGACTAATCTTTTTGTTAATGACTATTTCGGCCTTATACATTATTTTGATTAATTTATTTTATTGTTGAAATTTATGTCTATTTGGAATCTTGAGTTATTTGTTCGCTTAAGTGAATTAAGTTTTTTTTTTTAAAAAAAAAATGTGTAAGTCAATGGTGGTATTGTCTCGTTATTGTGGTTATCATTGTTGGTTTTATTTTAATTTTTAAAATTATTTTCCAGTGATGTTTGTATGTTTACTTTGTTTTATTATTTATTTTGAATTGTCTAAAGGTTGTTAGCAATTTACTATTGGTCTATTCTTAAAATATTATTGTTTTGTTGTTGTGGCTTTCTGTTTGTGGAACCTCCTAAAATACTTTGTTGAAAAAATATTTGGATATGATAAGTGAAATTGGCCAATGAAAAAACTCTCCGTCGGTTTTGGAGGCCTACGCAATATTAAAAGACGGATTTTGTTTTAGTTTAAGTTCATATAACTTGTTTGTTAAAATTGTTAAATTGGCCAATGAGAAAATCTCTCCGTCGGTTTTGGAGGCCTTCCCATTTAAAAAAACGGAAAATTTAGTTATGTTTATATTATTTACTTGTTAAAATGGCCGATGAAGAAATTACTGTCGATTTCCAAGGCCTCCCATGTTAATAAGACGGGTTTTTATTTTTAAGTTATTATTTCATGTATTTAATTTATTTATATTTATTTATTACTAACACTTTTACTAAGTGTGTTTACAGGTACCCAAGACTTGTTTTCTTGAAGTTATTCGAACGAAGTTCGAATTATATTGTTTGTTGTTTATTTAGTATATATATCGATGTTAGGCGAACCTTAGGCCGATATTATTACTTTATTTTTTTATTTGTGTATATTGCATGTTTATTATATTTGTACATTATTTTATTTTTCCTCCTCAATTTGAAAAAATGAACTCAGTCGGGAATCACATTTGTGGATTTCGAAGGATGCCTAATCCCTTCCCTTCGGAATAATAACCCCTTACCTAGAATCAAATTGGTTTCGTAGATCACATAATGGTTTTCCTAGTTTTTTCCTAAAATTAGGTGGCGACTTTTTTTTTTAAAACTCGTTTATTTTAAAACTCTTTTAAAATTGAATCAATTAATTATTTTTCGAGTCACCGTGACGTTTCGCCCTATTTGAACAGAGTAGGGATGTAAACAAACTCGTAAGACACCTCACCGATATGCTCAACAATCTCGAAAGGACCAATATACCTTGAACTCAATTTGTCTTTTTTTCCAAATATTATCACACATTTCATGGGTAAAACCTTCAACATGACCCGTTCTCCAATCATGAACTCCAAATCATAAACCTTTCGATTTGTATAACTCTTTTGCCTACTCTAAATTATGAGAAGTCGATTCTAAATTAACTTGACATTGTCAAAAAATTCCTTTAATAAATTTGTGCTCTACAACCTAACTTTAAATGCACTAGACCAACTAATCGGAGATCAACATCTCCTACCAACGTCTGAATTGATTCCATCTCAATGCTCTAATGATAGCTATGATTGTACATCTAATGATAAAAGTTGGTACAAAATGTAGAAATCACACGTAAAGTATAGAAAAATTAGGGATTGTATTGATTTTAAAATTGTTGAGCACATGCTCCTTATATAAGAGAAGAGTTATATACTAGCTACACTAGGAGTCCTACTACAATACAAACATATTATTTACATGAGTAGTATTACTACTATAACTGAAACACGTTATCTTTATTGACTTTATCCCCATGCATGATACATCATCTTAGTCGTACATAAATAAGGATTGAGTAGTCTAGTACTAATGTGACTCTATCTATCCCAATAAACACGTCGGTCAACTTTCTTGGACCTGTTTCTTTGATATGTTCCAATCATATTATTCCTTCATCGTCAATACTTATCTTTCAAGCTAGTGATGTAGAGGAACTGTAACTCCTAGCTTGTTGTGAAATCTAGGAAATACTTATTTTTTCAATGTTTTGATATGAAGGTCAACTAGCTGATACTTAGACCTCACAAATTGTACGAAGTTGTCGTTTCAACATGTTTTGTTCTAGCATGCATAACTGTATTAATTTTCATGTACAAGGCACTCAAGTTATTACAATAAAATGTTGGAACAGATCGAAGAAACACCTCAAGATCTTGAAGTAGATATATAACCATGTCATCTCTGCTGTAGTGGAGGCTAATGCTTTATACTCTATTTTAGCACTCAATTGGGCTATTGTGGTCTATTTTTTTAGAGTCCAAGAAATACATTTTGCACCTAGGTAGATTTTATAACCTTCAGTTGATCTCCTAGTGATGGTACAACCTCCACAATTAGCATATGAATATATGTAGAACCTACATGGTGATTGAAAATAAATCTGAGTCCAAACTGTAGAGTACCTTTGATGTATCTGAGAATCCTTTTTACTCCTAGAAGATGTTCAATGTTTGGACTTAGCATATACTGGCTTGCTAAATTCACAGTATGAGTGATATCATGTATTGTGAGTGTCAAATATTGAATACTCCCTACTATCATTCTATAAAAACATGCATCAAGATTTCCCACAACTTCGCGTAAACCATTATTTTGAGCCAAATGAGTGTCTACAACGTTTGCCAAAGTCATCTTTATATTGTCTAGCAATTCAACAACATACTTACTCTGACTTAATTAAATTCCCCCATCAAAATACTTAGCCTCTACTCCTACAAAGAAGTGTAAAGGGTCAAGATCTTTATAGTAAATTCTTTTCCAAATTGTATAACCAACTCTGAGACATGTGATGCATTACTTTCTGTGAAAATAATATCATCCACATATCACAAGAGAACTATGATGACTTTGTGAGTTTGTAAAGTAAATAATGAGGGTCTGCGTAACTATAGATGAAATCAAGGTGTAGGAGAATCATGATGAGCTTGTCAAACCAAACTCTTGGTGCTTGTTTAAGACCATACAATGCCTTTTTAAGTAGACACACATGTTGAGGATACCTGGGATCAATGAATCCAGGAGGTTGACTCATGTATACCTCGTTTCTAATAAACTGTGGAGGAATGTGTTTTTGACATCCAGTTCCCTAACTTTCTACTTTGAGCCGATTAAAATGGATAGAACCACCCTAATAGTTGTGGTTTTGACCGCAAGACTAAATGTTTCTTTGAAATCTACCCCTTCAAGTTGCGAGAATCCCTTGGAAACAAGTTTGACCTTGTATCTTTTACCGTTCTTTCAACTTTCAATTTCATCTTGAACACCCATTTTAAACCAACCAAGTTTATACCAAGAGCTTTGGGTACCAATATCCATGTCTTATTAGTATTTACAACATGTGCATTGTTGCAAGCCAATGAGGTGACCTTAGTGCTTTGTTACTAATATTTGGCAACAATTGATAGGTGTTATTTCATTGCCTTGTGTTTGGTAATCATATGATGCCTTTGTGGTGCAGGAAGTACATCAACTGAAGTAGTTGATTGTAGTGTAGTATCTTCAGGTTGATTCTACTCTCATATATTCCACTTGGAGAAGTCAAATTCTAAATGTATTTCTTAGAAAAGACATAAAGTGGGATTCGATAAACCACCATTGACTGAAACTATGTAACCTATTCCTCATTGCCACTAGCATATCCTAAATCAACAGCTGGAGCCTCCTCAATCTCTGTTTAAATCACCACTTTTGACCTATTTGTCATGATCATCATATGATTCTGATCCCGAGAGGTCAATAGCACTATCATCATCAAAGAGTACATGGGTTGTTGTAGTATTCCCACCAGTAACTTATGTACTATCAGACTGTACTTTCCTTGAATTATGATTATCATATGCCTGTAGTGTAGAGTAAGATTCAACAAAAATAGCAAGGTGACGTGAGACATCAATGTTAGTATGAGATTGATTTGAAGACACGTAGGGTAATGTGTTTTCATCAAACACAACATGTTTATATATGTACACCCTTTTTGTAGAGGGATGATACTATATATATCCTTTGTGTAAGCTATTGTACCCTATGAACACACAAGGGTAATCGTTGGACTGAATTTGTTGCTACCCTTGATATATGAAAAATATCTACTCCCAAGCACCTTTACGTTGTTGTAATCAGGTTGCTCTCCGTACAAATTAACAAATGGAGTCACCATATTTAGGACTAAGGAGGGCAATCTATTAATGAGGAAATCCTCAACCCATAGAAACAAAGGTAGGTTAACATTAAGTAGTAGAGTTAAGCTAGTTTCCACAATATGCATAGGTTTTCATTCTGAAAATCCATTTTGTTCAGGTGAGTTAGGACATGTAATATGTCTAACAATGTCACAATTTCGCAAATGCATTATGAAGTTTGTTTTGATAAACTCATCACCTCCATCACATTTAAATATTTAATTTCTTTAGAAAAATGTTTTTCCACCATTTTCTGAAATTTTACAAAAACATCAAAAAATTCTTGTGTGATCATCTACCAAAATGACATAATATTTCATATGTTGAAAAGATTCAACTGGAGCTGGTTTCCACAAGTCACAATGAATTTTTAATAAAGGTTCCTTCTCAATTTTATTTCTCAAATCAAATGAAAGTTTACAATTCTTGCCCATCTGACACTAGAATAAACAATAGATATTTTATTTCAACTACTAACATTGATGTTGTTATTACTATTCAAAATTTTTAAGGACTTCAAACTAGAGTGTCCCAATCTAGTATGTCAGATGTTGTCTGATGTGTTCCAATCACGTGCATCCCTTAAAGCATACAAATTGTTATATTCAAAGCATATAGTCCATTCTTTAGACCCCTTTACCATCAATGTCCTTATCTTCTTGTCCTCACAACAAAGTTAGTTTCATCAAACTCAAGTGCGCAAAAATTATCCTCTGTAAGTTTACTAACTGGGAGTAGATTTATATTTATCTTAGAAACTACAAGAGTTTCTCTTAACTTTAGGACTGATCCTGATATGTTCCTAACATGTGTTATGTTTAACTTTGACTCCATTCCCAATAATGATTTTATCTGGTCCATTGTAGGGTTTAAGACCAATTAAAATATCTCAGTTATGTGTTATATGGATACTTACTCGTGAGTCCACATACAAAGTGTCATCAATAGTGTTTTGTAGATTTCTAGCAACTAACGCTTGTGGTAGCTCATCTGTAGCTTGGTAAGAGCAGTCCCACATGAAGAAACACTTATGAGTAATATAGTTATTCCTACTAGAAGTTTAACACGTATCACTACTGTTCCTCTCCTGACTTTCACTTAGAAGGATTTTTGAGAACCTGGTCTATATTTGTTTTTATAAGAACCCGCTCCTTGTCCAACAGGCTTGAAGTCTCTTCTTCGATCTAGAATTGAAGTTACTATTTACTCTTCTTTGAGAGTTGTTTCCTCTTTCCCTGTCTTTTTGGGTAGAGAATGACATGTTATGATTTCGTTGTGACACTTCTTCATCCTTCCTCATATCAAAGCCCCTGAGAGCATTAATAAATTTATTAATAGTGGGATATGGTATCTTACCTAGCATGACAATCTTGAAGTCTTGTATTTGAGACCTAGGCCTCTAGCAATATATATTACTTTGCTATCTTTCTCCACAAGCTTGTGAATGGTCGAAAGGCCATCACATATGCCTTTGAATTTCTTAATATATTTTCATCAATATTTTTGGTTCCTAGTATAGCACTTTGCAGTTGTTGTTTGAGCATGAACTCCTTATTTTCTGTTGCTTGAAAATAAGCTTCTTCCAAGCATTCTCACATCTCCTTGGTAGTTGAGAAACCTACAATCATGCACATGCTTTCTTTTGAGATCCAACTTCTTAGAAACACATCTCTCTCCTCCCAATCATCACTATTGTTGTTTTCTTCTGCATACTTCTCAACTCATGTGCAGTGGAATGGATACTTTTAGTAGGTTCATTCTCTGTGATGAGGTAGGTTAATATTGTCTCTTGAATCAACTGAGATATTTGTGTTCTTCATATAAGATAATTTGTTGGCTTAATGAAACAAGATGCAATAAGATGGTGAAGCGAGGAGGTCGAGAGGGTGTTGGTAGAAGAGGTCATTGCAATTTGATATTGTGATTGTCTTGATTTTTGGTTCTAATACGTTATAGAGCGAAAAATCTTTAATTTTCTTATACCATGTAGAAATCTCACGTAAAGTATAGAGAAATCAAGAATTTTATTAATAACTAAAATTGTTGAGTACATGCTCCTTACATAGGAGAATAGTCCTTCATTAGCTACACCAGGGCTTCATTTGTTTGCACTTAATGAATGTCTAAATTTGTATGGTTCAAACATTGGGCCACTAAGTGTGTTTATTTTTTTTATTTTCTTAAAAAATTTTTAATTGGTCTGAAAGCATTTGATTTGCTAAGATCTATGAGAGTGTCTTAAATCTATTCAGACTCTTTTTAATGCTAATTTATTTTCTCGTAAATCTCAAACGTCATTATTTTTTCTCCCTATATATGTTGTCTCTCTCTCCCACTCTCTCCATTATCAGCATGAATTGTTAGCTTTTCTCTTCTATGCATTGCACCTCTTTCTCCCTCTCTCCATTGGTGTTGGATTTTAAACATGTATGTTACCAAAAAACTTTTTACAAGTATTTGTTTATTAATTTGTATCTCCAAATATTCTTGGTATTACTGTTTCTTTTTAAAAAATAATTATGGTATTATTTTTTGCTTCTCAAAAACTCTCTTGCAGTTTTAAATTTTGTTTATAAAATTAGAGTATCGTGCATTCGTGTGTGCTTATTCGACAAATACAAAGTACGTGCTAAAAAATTGGTATTATATATATATATTGTTTTAAAAACAAATGTGGTGGCACGAACGTCTCAATTAAATTAGAAGCATAATACCAAATTATAACAAGAGGCCTTAGATATTACACATATATAAAATACTATTAATTTAGGATTGCCTTTTTTTTTTTGCATACTACCTTTTTTTTTTTTTTTTTTTTTATATTCTCAAAAAGCACTAAGTGTTTAACTTCATATTGTAATATTATTATTTATAAAACTAAGAACTTGTTCTACTTAATAAGGTTAGACATTTGTTTGTGTTGCTTTTTTTTTATTCTTACATGTTTTTGGATTGTGCCAAGAACATTTCAATAAAATTAGTAGCATAATACCAAATTATAATAAGAGGTTTTAAATATTAAGGTTTAAGCCTTTTTTATTTTTACATACCAATTTTTTTTTGTTTATATTCTCAAAAGACACTAAGCTTTTAACTTCGCATTGTAATATTATTATTTATAAGACTAAGAACTAGTTGTAGTTAATAAGAGGTTAGACTTTTGTTTAGTTTTTTTTTTTTTGATTCTTGTTTGGATCTGTGCGAAGAATGTCTCAACAAAATTAGTAGCCCAACACGAAGTTATAACTTATAACAAAAGACGTGCATCCGGATGCTAAAAACAAACAATCTTAATAGCTCAATGTTCAGATCTAGAAACAACATTTTAATCATTTAGACCTGCATTCAAATCAAATAATCCTAATTTTAATAAAAATAAATGAGAGACCTAGGAGTATTGCTACAATACAAATATATTATTTAAATGAATAATATTACTACTATAACTAAAACACCTTATCCTAGTTAACTTTAGCCCCATACACGATACATTATAAGTTAAGATTTAGTAATCTAGTCCTAGTGTGATACTAAACTCTACGACAGTAAACACGTTAGTCAATTTTCTTAGACTTATTCTTTTGACATGTTCTAATCATCATCTTCCTTCATCTTCAACACAAAACACGAGATAACTTCGTTCAATCTGGACCGCTCCTTAGCCAAGGAGTTTGCAAGATTTAATTGAGAAAACTTTTGTGTGAACGTGATTCCAATAACAAAAAACATACAAATTAAATCTCTTCATTTTTTGGTACTGTACAAATAATACAAAAAACAAGGGGAGAGCTAACTATTGTAGCCATTTTAGGTTACGTTTAAAAACATAGAAATCCTCAACCTGCAATCCGCGCTCCGGTAAATCTCTAACCCGAACTGCCCTGGAAAGACTGTAATCCCCTACGCTGCTCTATTGCCAGCACTACTGCTAGGGGCGGAACTAGAATTTTTAATATGGGGTTTAAAATCTGAAAAAAATAGATATACAAAGTAGTCGAAGGAGGTACGACATCTATTATATATATCTAAAAAATCCTGTAAAAATAATATAATTTTCCGTTGAACCCCTAAACATAGCCACTGCCTATAGCTGAATCTCCGTCGGTTCAGTTTGCAAACGCTACCCACTTGCTGTCTTAGAAGTTCAATTGAAGCTTCGGAGAGTGAGAAGAGAGAGAGAGAGAGAGAGAGAGGAGGGAGATAAGAGTCCGGATAAAGCTCGATTTGGCCGGGGAGAAAAAAATTGAGGAACATCAAATATTGTTAGGGAAAAATTGTGCAGTACGTTGATGATCTTATTTTTAAAAATATTTGCTCAATTTAGCAAAAAAATGTTATGGAAGTTACATATTGGTATAGACATCTTGAAATGAAGGAACGTGACAAACATGACTGATGCAATTTGTATCAATAGCATTACGATTATCTTCTGCAAATCATGGGCAGAAAGCATTACAATTAATTTCTTCAAATCATGGCTTTAAAAAATATGAAATCTTTGTTGAATGCCATAATAATTATTGTTTGAGTGGGCGGAGAAGAAACAATAAACTTGAAAAGTCACTTTTGCAACTTGCTATCCTTGCTTCCGCGATAAAAGTCATTTTTTCTCATTTTTAAGGAGTTTCTTTCCTGAAAAAAAAGGAAAACACTTTTATCTACCAAACAAAGAAAAGTTGGAAAACATTCTACATACCAAACATAAATGCTATGATAATTTCAGTCACGCCATAATCATAACTCCAAAATGCGACAAGAGGGAGTTACTTGATCGAATGGTAAACACTTATCTCTTCCAACCTTAAGGTTGTAAGTTCAAGTGAGAAGTACTGAAAACACCTCTAAACTCGATGTGAATTATTAGTTTCATCCTCGAACTATTGATAGTCTTAAAAATAGCTCTTTACTTGACTAACTAAACTTAAATACACTCTCGATCTTGCAGTATGAGTGAAATACACCCCTATATTCTCTCCAGTTTTACAGGTGTTTTCAACACTTCTCTCGACTTTTTATTAAGAAGCTCGTGCTCCTATAAAAGTTTGAAACCACTTATTTTATGTCATGTAATAGAATCAAGGGTTTAACTAAGTTTAATCAGTCAAATTGAAATAATTCTTAGAACAATCAATAATTTAAAGACGAAACTAATATCTTGCGTCAAGTTAGTGCAGAAACACATAACTTATCGCATAGTTACAACGGTAGAGAGACCCCTTAGCCATTGAAATCCTAAATGATCCCTCTTCTAGTCTTTTTTTTCCCCTATTGTAGTTGGAATATTTAAAAAGTCACAACACCTATTCTTATAGTAGTTATCTTCTGAATTTAGGCATGGCATTTAGAATGTTCTTTTTTTTTTAATAGTATTTTCAATTAAGGAGCCATATGTACCACTCTCCTTCTTCCCCAATTAAACACACCATACAAAATTAAGGAGGAGATTATTCTCCTGCTTTTTTATTTTATTTATAAAGATAATGTTAAGACATAATTTATGAATATATTTGAACCAATAAGAGATCGAAACATAGATATGCTCTAACGTGAAGCCATCAGAGGATCTTCTACTGCTCAAAAAGCAGCTTAAACTATATATGCTTTTTATTAATTTAATGTCAAAAGAGACCTTTGACAATTGTGGACTAAATTAAATATTTCCACTATACCAAAGGGATGTCACACATTCGTATAAGTGTTCAAATTCCACTTTGTGGGGCTTTCATTTTATTATACCTCATAAAACAATTATTTTATTCGTCTTAAATTTTCTGTCAGAATTTCTAAAAATAATTATTTAAATTAATTATATCTCTAGCTAATATGTTGTTAATTCATAACTAAAGGAAATTAACATGAAATTTAAATTTTTGTTATTTAACTACAAATTTTATCTGCGATTTTCTAATAGTGTGGCCTCCTTCTAGATGTAAAGTTATGAGATCAGTTTATTTTAAAAAAAAAAATTAAAATAAAGAAGCATATTTTGTTACATGGGAATGGATACCACATTGAAAAATCATATGCTAATTAACCCAATCATTAAGCTCTTTTATCTCTTAATCAGCACACTAATATATCTACTAACCCCGTCCCACACCCCATCCATTCTTATTTTATCCTTGGATACTTCTTGTTGGATTCCAACTGTTGGTCAGTTTTTGTGGCATTTTGTTCTCTATATTTTATATTAGACACCTCCACATTTCACCACAAAAATGTTTCAACGGTAGGAGTCATTTAAATGTTTATCATTTCAATATTCTTTTAGGCAACAAAAGTAGAGCTACGAATGAAACCTTACACCTTGAGGATGTGGTGATGAATATAAATATTTGCTTTTTGGATCTCCACTTTAAAATTATCAGAATTTGAGTTCGTTATCTGTAAAATTGTCTTTTATTTAAATACTCAAATTATCTCTTCGTGGACTTATCAGTGAATTTTAAATATTAAATGATTAAGATCTCAAAAAAAAAAAGAAAGGTATTTATAACTTGCTCTCCATATAAATATGGATAAAGACTTTAGTGACTTTAAATACAATATACAATAACTCAATTACCACAAAAACATGTTATTGCAATAATAAATACGGACACTAAAGAAAAAATCTATTACCACTAAATGTTGTTTTATTGAATAATAGACTTAAAATTAATTGGTTGTACCATCCATCTAGAGACAGGTTACGTTGAAGAGTGGGGATTACATGATGTGATGGTACAATTTTAAAGTGATTTGCCAATCAATATATGTATGATTGAAGCTGGCAGATGCTTCTCTTACCCTTACAATGAGATCATATGATGGCTACCATTGATAGAAACCCTAGTAACAGAATTTCCCTTTATAGATGTTGCATTGTGTTTAATAGGCACTAAACTCTACAAAGTAGAAACCTTTCCCTTTTAGGAGTTATCGGTTATGCGTCTGCCCAGCTTCACCTTTATTCCATAGATTATATATATGATTTTTTTTTCTTTTTCAATACACATGTATACATATAGTGATATTGTTAGAGTGGTAAAAG
Organism: Solanum sitiens; assembly: GCA_016801875.1. Lineage (NCBI taxonomy): Eukaryota > Viridiplantae > Streptophyta > Magnoliopsida > Solanales > Solanaceae > Solanum > Solanum sitiens. The sequence continues at coordinate 261,737 of JABWTJ010000023.1, read as the reverse complement.
TCTCATATTAGTTGGAAAATGGACTGGTGGTTTGTTTATATAGACTTGGACAATCCTCTCCTCATTAGCTAGCTTTTGAATTGAGTTGGGCCTTTGGTATCATGCATATCTTTATAGATATAATATAAACAAATTTTATATTATTATTTTATATTTGCACGACCCAACCCATCGGGTCATGCGCGTGTGATAAGGCACATATCTTCTATTCTTATTCAAGGAGGAAGAAGCGAAGAAAGATAGGAGAAGATACTGATTTGCATCTCCTCAAATTGCTAAAGGTTTCACCCATAGAGCAATGAACAATTTCTTACCGTTATTAGGAGTTATTTGACAGTTTCTTATGGTTACTAAAGGGTATCTATTCTTATCCTAAATATTTTTGAAGTAGTTATCAATTATCTATTATATAATAGGAGATCTAGAAAATAAGTAGATGAACGATAATATATCTTTTAAATGTAGAAAGGTTGTTCTAAGAGATACGAGATACGAGATACGAGATACTTGTCTCTCTTTATATATTTTAGTGTTCTACGAGATACGAGATACGTGTGTCTGTCTTTGTACTTTTTTGTTGCTTTTATCCAGTAAAAACCTTGATTTCTATCATTGGCATCAGAGCAGTAAGATCTGCCATGGTTAACGCACGAACCAACGCTTTCCACAACGAACCTATCATGTCGATTCCTTATCAGATTTGCCAGCAATTAACTACTATATCAGCGAAATTGGGAGCCATTGATGCTTTTGCTGCTGATGTGGCTGCATTAAAAGCACAAAACCAGCAAAATCAACATGGAAAATCTAAAGTTTTACCGAAAGAGGGTGAGGTCGATAACACTTGGAGGCATCAAGAAACTTATCGATGTTCGTACATAAAGATGGAATTTCCTAAGTATGAAGGAAGAGATCCTCGAGGTTGAATTTTGAAAGCAGAGAAGTATTTTAAAAATTATCAAACACTTAATGATTGCAAGGTTGATGTGGCTTCAATGTATTTGGAAGGAGATGTATTAGATCTTTTTGCTTAGATCAAACAGTGAAAGAACCATGTATTACTGGGATGAGTTGGTGAAAGTTATGCATGAAAATTACGGACTCGCTGAGTTTCAAAATCCAGATGAACATCTGTGTAGTATCCAACAAAATGGATTAGTGTTTGAGTATAGACAGGAATTTGCAAAATGCTCAGCACGTGTGCAATCTTGGCCTGAACATTGTTTGCTTGGAGTTTTCCTTAGCGGACTCAAAGAATACCTTCGTGTGGACGTTTGGATTCACAAGACTCGACCAGTGTACAAGACAATGAGTTTGGCCTTAGAATATGAAGGAAAACAAGGACTAAAGTAGTCCAAACCTTCATCAATTAGGAATTCCTCTTTAATTTTCAATCATCCTTTAATTTTCAATCATCCCGCCAACCAGTTACACACCTTTTTCAACTGTCATCTCTTCTAAACACTCGCCCACTGAATTCTGAACAACAAATTCAACGAGAAAAAGGCCTATGCTACAGTTGTGGTGACAAGTTTACCCCTGGTCATCGTTGCAAACCTGGGACTTTCGCACATTTGGAGTTAATGCAAGAGGAAAACCATGTGTAAAGTGTTGAAGTAATAAGAATGAAGACATACCCCCTACTAATTTGGGGGGAATCTCTTTTCATGCAATTTTGGGCAAAGAATTTGCTTCAACTTTGAAACTTCAAGGCAACCTTTGCGGGCATAAAGTGTTGATGTTGGTATATAATGGTTCGACACATAATTTTGTAGCATAAGAAATTGTCACGAAACTTGGGTTGGTATTCGAATATGTCCCTACTTTTGGTGTCCAGATAGGCAATGGTAAAATTATCAAATGCAACAAAGTTTGTCATGACCTATTAGTAGAGGTCTCTAACTTGGTCATAAAGTACGATTTCTTCCCTTTTTCCTTTAGTGGCGCATACATGGTGCTGGGTATACAATGGCTAGTATCCCTCAACACAATACAAGCCAATTGGAACGAGATGTTCCTAATCTTCCAATTGAATGAGAAAACTTTTAAGCTGCAAGGTGTTCCTAAAAAAACACTCACACCAACATATTTCCAATCAGACCTTGAAGAACATATGTTTCCTAGAGATGCAATGTCAAACCTTATGAAGGCGGATTATAATCACATAGACCTTTATTTTGATGTTGGTGATGCTTCTATTTTACGTCTTCAAGCATATGGCGAAAAATCTTTGTTAGCTGTAAAGTTTCCACATTTTTGCCTTGAGGACAAGTCGTCTTTCCAAGAGGGGTGTACTGATAAGTCACACATCTTCTATACTTATTCAAGGAGGAAGAAGCAAAGAAGGATAGAAGAAGATATTCATTTGCATCTTCTCAAATTACTGGAGGTTTCATCCATGAAACAATGAGTAGTTTCTTACTATTATTAGGAGTTATTTGACAATTTCTTATGGTTACTAGAAGTTATTTATTCTTATCCTAAATAGTTATAAAGTAGTTATCCGTTATCTATTATATAATAGGAGATCTAGAAAATAAGTAGATGAACGATAATATATCTTTTAAATGCAGAAAGGTTGTTCTAAGAGATACGAGATACTTGTCTCTCTTTATATTTTTTATTGTTCTATGAGCTACGAGATACTTCTGTCTCTCTTTGTATTTTCTGTTGCTTTTATCTAGTGAAAACCTCGGTTTCTATCCGCGTGCATACTCTAATACCTATATAGGAGAATGTTTACCACCCAAATCGGTTAAAACATGTAAAAATAAATGAAATACAAGAAAACCTCTTTAATATTGAAAAGTTTCCTGAAAACATTATTCTTTGATAAAAGCTTTTTATAATTAATCCTAAGGAACTAGTCTAAATAGGCACAAGAGCTACTAAAAGAATACAGTTTATGCATAAAATGAGAATCATCTCCCACTCTAAGAAAGGAAAAATGAAAGATATGTCGGAGATCATCATCATTTTCACCTATGAAACATCATTGATCTTGTAACCAGACTATGTCAAGTGGCATAACAAGAATATGACAATACAAACAACACGTACTGGTAGGTCTCATTGGTTGATCCAAACCTACCACGTGATATATTGTAGACAATAAGAAAATTCACGCGATATCAATTTTACATGTAACACTTCGAAAGTCCATGACCTAAGCTAGAGTCTCACATGATGAACTAAACTTTAAAACGCTTTTTCTAAGGCTAAAATAATGTTTATAAACCATTTAGGGAGTTTTAGAGTCAATGCGTCAAGGAATGTCCATGATGTCCAGAAACTAGCTAAATCAGACTAAGTTGACGTACCTATGTTTGGTGAAGGTTTGAGAGAGTCAAATAAAGTCTAAACTAATAAAAAGACTTTAAATAGGTAAAATAGAGTATAGAGGGTATAAACGTCCGATAACGACTCCCCAAAGACCACCTGAAGGGTAGTTGAGGAGGACCCTAACATGGGCAAGCAGGCTGCCAAAGCAGCCTGCGCGCAGCCAAGATTGTGGGGGCTGTTGCGCGACACGCAACCAACACGTGGTAGTAAAAAAGTTGACTCACGACGTGTGCACTCCACGAGGCTCACTTCTTTCAAAAATAAAATGTGAAATTAGCCCAGCAATGCACAGCCACTTTTCAGATTCGTCGAAATCGTATTTTAAGCATTTTGACTTCACAAAAAGACCCAATTAAGTGAGGGGTCTTTTTGGGTAATTTAGGGGGTGATTATATATAGCCTAAGGGTCAGTTTTAAGTCATTTTTCACTCACCTACACCAAATTCCCAAAACAAAACCCAAAAGCTCTCATCTCTCTTTACTTTCTCTCTCCCTAAATCCTCCATTGAAGGAAGAACAAAGCTTTAAGAAGAAAACCAATTTCTCTAGGATTTCACTTTAATTTCATGGATTATTCTTCATTAAGGTATGAGTTATTCACTCTTGGGATTCCTTTTTCCAAGAGGTCCTCTCAAAGTTGATTTCTAAAAGACTCAATTCCAAGGGTCTTTCTATTCTAATGGATTTTCTTCTAAACTTCAAATTGATGGTTGATTATGATTAATTGTGATTTCCTATGACTATTAAGTGTAGATTGTTGGGTAATTGATGTTAATTGAGGGAAATTCATGTAGATCATGTCCTTTCCCCAAATTCCCCAAATCTTGGATCTTGCTTATAATTGATGGGAATTGATGAGTGTATTGATTGTTAGACTTGTTTTATCTATTCTAATTCATTCATAGACCGCCTAGGGTAATGTATTGTTGGGATTGGATCTATTTCTTGAAGAATTCATGATGAACCCTATTCCCCTTAACCCTAGATTATAAATTGAAGTTAATTGGGGTAGTGATGATGTAATTGACTTCATTATTGTGTTAATTACTATTGTGTGATGATATTACACCCATTATTGGGTTGAATTAGATGGTTGATGGTAAAACCTTGGATGATGGCTTGTGAAGGAGATTGCGGTAAGTCTTGTGATCTCAATCCTTTACTTCAATTATGATTACTTGTGTTTAGTGATGAAGTTATGTTGAAGTATACCTTATGATGATATTGATTAGGGTTGGTATGATGTTGAATTGAAATGTCTTGATTTATGGCTTGTGAGTTATTGGATAAGATGTAATGATATAAGGATGGTGATGACTTACCTATGTGCCTTATCATAATGTGATTATGTAAAGTGTGATAACCTCACATGTGTGAATTGTAATGAAAGGACAATACTCATGCAATTCCTATTGAGCTATGATGACTACTATATAAGGGGTAGACCCTATGACCTAAACTAAGTTATGATGATTAATAAAGGCTTAAAGACATTTTAAAAGGGACTCTAGCTTAGCACCGAGTGAACTGAAGATGAGGGGTGGCGCCTTCCCAAGAAGGGAATGTAGGGTTCACCATAGTCCTCATGGGGTGGATAGCCTCATAGACCAAAAAGGGCATAGAGTGATATTTCCATGACAGCCCCCAAGCTCCATAAAATATGTTGCCACTATAGGAATACTAGCTAGTGGATGTTCATGTTTGGTACTACTTTGGCCGGTAGACCACTTTCCATCGGTGTAAGGTTTTACAACACCGGATTCCACACTTAGCTCTTGTGGTCTATGTCGGTTAAGTCAAGTGTTACCGAAAGTAAAATAAAGTAATGAAGTAAACACTAAAAAGGGTGACTTAAGAGGTTTGACATAACCTAGGTAGAGGTATGGGACTCTACCTATGCGTTGCACTAGTTTGCCTTGAGGAAGCCTTAGGAGGTTGTTCTTATGTTCTTATGATCTTATAAAGTGAAAGTTATGCATATGTTGACTTTACATATTATTGATTCTATACGATGTTAGTTTCACTTATGAACATGTTGTTGGTCTATATTGCTAAAGTATGAGGATGATTACTCTTGATGCTATGTTATGTGAAGTTAGGCATTGCTTATTGTCCTTTGTTTGGTTTAATTGATTGAGTAGGGTTATTGGGCTTTACTTGGTCATTGCACTTGTAGGCTAAATGATGGGTTATGGGTAAGGGTCTTGATTATATTATGATATTATGAACTCTTATTTATGCTGACTTGACTATACTTGATGATGTTGGTCTTGTGTTGTATATGTCCTTGACTCAAGAGTTATGTTTTTATTGGTTTATATGGGTTCTTGGATGTGCATGAGGCTTTTCAAAGTAAATTAGCATGTTTTGAACAAATGTCGTCTTTAGCATGTTTTGAACAAATGTCCTCTTTAGCATGAATTCATTTGTTGTATGTGCATATACTCATACTTAGTACAAGTGTGTACTAACCCATGTTTTATGTTTACTACAAAATGTAGGGTTCGGCCGTTGAGCTTATAGAAGGCCTTTGAAGACTACTTGGATATACCCCAAGTGTTCGATAGGTCCTCACCTTCCGAGGACGATACCTTTATCAAGCTATTAATGTTGTTCTAGTTATAAGACTTCTAGCTTCTTTACTTTTCATTTGGAGATGATTGTTATATAAGCCTATATGAGGATCTTTGTTGTAATGAAGTATGGGTCAATCCCAATTGTTGTATTCATTTTAGATGGTTCTAATATGAGATATATTATAGACTTCCTATGAGATTATGTTCCTATACTATGTATGTGAAATGAAAGTAGAAACCTATGTATTGTTTCCTATTGCGAGGAGTCTAAATAAGCTCCCTAAATATATATTATGTGTAAGCGAGAGGTCTAAGTAAATCTCAATGTTGAAGTAAATAAAAAGTGTTAAATTTTCCGCAAATTTAACCTATGATATGTAATGACGAATGCTAAGAGGTTAGTCTTAGTCCTCTTCAAGGACGACGACACCGATTACTTCTAGGGGTTGCTCCCCGGATGTGACATTACTGTACCACCCCACTTCTCTATTTCACATACATATATCATTCTTAGGTAAATATATGACTAACCACCTTAATTATGTCACCCTGAGGCATTCCAAGCCTACCTGTGATGACAAATAATACATAATTGTAGCTTAATCCTTCTACCTTATTAATATCCATGAATACCAAGTCATTCTTAGCCCTATCAATTAACATGTTATCTTTTACATCACCCATGCCAACTCTCTAGTCCTTTTTGAAATGGTAAATGAATCTGACGTCTTAGACAAACTCATCCTTAGAAAAAGTAAACCTAGAACTCATTACAAAATCAAGTTCATCATGACCAATAAAAACAAATTATAACTAAAGAATTGAGTCTCCATAAACCCAACTTAATAGTAAAACAATTATGCAAAATAACCCCTAAGAATTTAGATGTTAATAAATAAATAACACGCCTTAACCACCAACAGTAACACATAGCTCGGACTCCCGATCCTAACCCTGACTTATCGTGTACATGCATGATCCATGTCATATATCGTCATATACAAGCTAGATCTGAGATCAACTCCGCTTTAGAGTAACTCGTACAACTCAAGAATATAACATGCAACAATTATAATATGCATAGATACTAGGTTCATTCATGGAACCATAAATATATACTTGGTCCTCTCATGGAACTTAAACCAAACCGTTAGTGTAAAGACGTGGTATCCGAGTTTCAAGCCATTCTTAGTTAGTGTACTAGTGTGGTACTTGAGCCAATCATATGCAGGTATCCCTATATTAGGCATGGTATCCAAGCCAACCGTTAGTATATACCAACCACACAAATATTGCGTATCAAATGTGTTACCGAGCCAAACGATACTCAGACAATCATGCACAATCAAAAACATCAATAATAACACTTAAACTACAAGTCACATAACTAGTTCAGACTGGGTTACCAGCATGTTCTCATTACATATGTTTCCTATGTAGTCCTTTCCATGTATGCACATTCACATTACGACACATATGCTTCCTATGTATTCCTACAAGTCGTAGAAATGCATACACACATAACAAAGACATACCACCCTCCTAACAAGAAAATCAAGGCAAATCCAAAACAAGAGAATCACCCACAGTCATTACTCATCTCCACCCTATAGCATATAACAACAATATTCAACCATGGAAATCCTATGCCCAAGGACATGTCATCTCCTAACATTTACAAGATAATACTGTAAAAGTAAGTCTAACTAGTCAATTAAAGGAACCTACCTGTACGTCAAGCATTATCGGATGATCCTAGCCCAAATTTTTGACTCCATAAAAGCAACCCTTTGATGAGAGAACATAGGAACATTGTCATGCCTCAAGCCTATACCCTGGGCGTGGCCGGCACTCGAAGACCATTACTGGCCTCAAGCGGACCCTTGACCTGGCTTACTTAACTCAGCGGATGACAACAAGCATAACTATATTGATCAAATCTCAATTGTACTGATAAACATACTAACTGAGAATGTTGTAAAGATTAAAACATTCAACTAGACAAAGATGGCAACCCAAGTATTAACAAATAGAAAGAAATGAAATACTAAAGGACTAACATATGACTGTCTATCTATGAAGCCTCAAAAACTGAGATGGTTGTTGGGACAGACCCCACAACATCCTAATAAAGAAAATACTGAAAGTAATAAAAGGAGTCCTCCAGAATGCAAGGAGGCTCACCAACTGACTCTGGAGTGCTCAACTAGATCAACGGTGCGCTGGATATCGATCCTCGTTACCAACGTCTGCATCATAATACGATAGAGCCAACTGGAATCAGTACATTGAATGTACGAGTATGCGAATTGGGATGCTAAATAACATAGGCTAGAAAGAATTTGAAGGAAACTGAAGAACTTACCTGGTTCAACTCAACTCAACATAAGTAACTCATTTTAATATAAAAGCAATTTAAAAACAAGTGCAATATAAAGAAAAAGTTGTTTAAAGACATGTTGTAAACTCTGTATGTATGCAACGATACAATTAACTATGAAATATATATAAAAATACAAGTAACTATATATATATATATATATATATATATATATATATATATATATATATATATATATATATATATATATAATTACATTTAACTTCTGTGGGAGTTTCTCTAACAGACACCAATCACGTAAGAGCTATAGTGATGATACATTGATCTACTTTACGCAGCCAGTGCATCCTATACCCAGCCAAAGGTATAATACTTGAACTGCCTAATAGATCTACTAGTCAAATGTGAAAGGGGTTCATCTAAAAAGTATGACCCTTTTTAACCCATGGTAGCTACATGATTTTATGGAGATGTGAGTTATCTCAACTCATGCTTGTCCTAAATTCGGTGTTCAATACTACTCCCAAAATATACTGGCTCTTATGTTATTAAAACATATTGTTTCTATGATCTAAGATCAGTGCTCAAAAACTTATCTCAAAGGCTATCTTGGAAATCACTTAGAGTAGTTGGAATTATTAGGAAGTGTTAAAACACTTTAGAAAGGCTTAATCAGACTGAAGTACGAAAACTGGGCAAAAAATGCTAATTCGGGTGCGTCCTGGGCGTGCCGTGCCAGCCCCATTTGACTGAGGCTTAATCTGGGCACACTGCAGGCGCTCTGCCCTAGGACCTCTAGCGCAGATGGGGCGCTTGCACCTAACCCTTCCCAGGTGGCGTCTCACAAATTTTTCAAATTGTTTTCGGACCTTAAATCGTTCTAATTCAATTTCTTTTCTCAAATCCACTTATATTTGATGTACCCACATCATATATACAAGGATCTAGCCCAATGAATTCAAGAACAACACTTACATCATCAAAGAACTCCTAGATATCAATTCATATTCAAGAACGAAAGCAATTGAAGAACCACATACAAGAACATTCAAAAATCCAATCCTTTTAGGATGAAATCACGCTAAATCAAATATGCTTGACACGTAGGTGAACGAACCCAACATTGAGATAGAATCACATACCTTCTAGGAATCACCCGCGATGAAATCCGCAAGTTAATTCGACGATCTTGGTAAATGTTGCCCTTTTTCTTCTTCTCCTTTCTCCTTAGCCCTAGCTTGAAATTCCCAACTTCTAAAACTGACTAAGTTCAGTCTTGAACCTTATTAAAATCCTAAAAACGGATCCAATTTATAGGTAGTAAAAAGATTAAAATATCCTTTAAAATCCCGGAATTGGACATTTCCTTAATCCAATAGCCCAACTTTCAAAGGACATAACTTACTCATACAAACTTAAAATCGTACAAACTCGGCGGCGCTGGAAAGATCATTCCAAGGGCTTTTCAACCATATCTGGAACTACACCTAACTAATGCTTAGCTAGGAGTTATTACCGTTTAAAGTTGATTAAAAACTTACTTTTAACTTATTTAAAAATTTCCTGATTTTCTTATACTTTACAAATATAGTATTTCCAAATTTTAAACTCGTTTCTAGTTCTTTCTAGTTGCAAGATGTTACAATATTTCCCCCTTGAGAACATTCTTCCTCAAATGAAGTTACTCTTACTAGACTAAGGGCAGTAACATCAAGTTCAAACACCCAACAAGAAAATGCAACAACAATAACATGCTTACTCATAACTTAAAGAGTACTATAAAGAAAATTAGTACCTTGGTCTGCATTTTACTATGGATTCAAAGAGATGTGGATATCTCTTCTTGATGTCCTCTTCATCTTCCCAAGTAGCTTCTTCAACAAATTGGTTCCTCCAAAGGACTTTGAATGATGCCACTTCCTTTGTTCTCAACTTGCGAACTTGGCGATCTAGAATTTGCACTGGAATCTCCTCATACGACAAGTTATATTTGATCCCAACATTTTAAGTTGGAATGATCAATGAAGGATCACCCAAGCACTTCTTCAACACGGAGACATAAAATACCGAATGAAACTGCCGCTAACTATGATGATAACTCCGACTCATAAGCTACATTGCCAATTCTCTTGGATATTCTATAAGGTCCAATATACCGAGGACTGACCTTCCCCTTCTTACCAAACCTCATAACACCCTTCATAGGTTAAACTTTCAATTAGACCCAATCATTTACTTCAAACTCCAACGCTCTTCTCCTAACATTCATGTAGGATTTCTGGCAACTCTGGGCCGTTTTCAACCTCTCTTGAATCACCTTCACCTTCTTCATAGCTTGATGAACTAGATTAGGTCCTATTAACCTTTCTTCACCCACTTCAAACCATCCAATAGGAGATCTGCATCTCCTCCCACAAAGAGCTTCATATGGAGCCATCTGAATGCTAAAGTGGTAACTATTATTGTAGACAAACACAATTAAAGGTAGGTGATAATCCAAAATACCTTTAAAATCAATCACGCATGCCCGCAACATATCCTCTAAGGTCTAAATAGTACGCTCTGCCTGCCCGTCAGTCTGGGGATAAGAGGCAGTACTTAAGTTCACCTTTAAACCCAAACCTTTCCGAAAAGATTTCCAATAATGGAGATTGGAACTCCATGAAGTCTTACAACCTCTTGAATGTATAACTTAGCATAATCCTCTGCCAAATGGGTAGTCTTTACCGGCAAAAAGTGGGCTGATTTTGTCATTCTATCGACAATCACCCAAATAGAATCATGTTGTCTGCAAGACTTTGGTAACCCTGTGATGAAGTCCATATTAATCATCTCCCACTTCCATTCCGACATTTCTATATTCTGATCCAAACCTCCAAGCCTTTGATGCTCTACTTTAACTTGTTGACAATTCGGGCACTTGGCAACAAACTCAGCAATGCGCTTCTTGATACCTTCCCACCAATATACTTCTCTCAAATCGCGGTACATCTTTGTGTTACCCGGAAGAATGGAATATCTGGAACTATGAGCTTCCTCCATAATCCTCTCTTGGAGTCCATCCATCATAGGTACACGCAATCTACCTTGATAACTCAATACACCATATCCCCCTTGCTCAAAAGCTAATACCTTTTGCTTATGAACATTTGCTTTCTATTTAAGGAAAATGGGATCTTGGTCTTGATTTTCTTTCACCTCTAACACTAATGATGATTCAGCCCCATTTGTCACCATATTCCTCCTTTTGTGGAATCTATAAGTCAGACTCCTAAGCGTGCAAGTATATGCACATCTTTTGTTATTTCTTTTTTCTCTTCTTCAAGATGGGCGATATTACCCATATACAACCTGCTTAAGGCATCAACAACCACATTAGCCTTACTTGGGTGGTAAAAAATGCTCATATCATAATCCTTGAGCAATTCTAACCATCTCCTTTGTCTAAGATTAAGTTCCTACTGAGTGAACACATATTGTAGGCTCTTGTGATCAGTGAATATATCAACGTGAACACCATACAAATAGTGACGCCATAATTTCAAGGCAAAAACTATAGCAACCAACTCTAAGCTAAGTCATGGGTTGGGTAATTCATCTCATGGACTTTTAACTGTCTAAAAGAATATGTTATAACCTTTCTATTCTGCATTAGTACACAACCCAAACCAACTCTAGATGCATCACAATATACCATAAAACCTTGAGTACCCTCTGGTAAGGTCAAAATCGAGGCAATATTCAATCTCTTTTTCAATTCGTGAAACCTTCTACAAATATCCTATAGTAGCCAGCCAAACCCAAGAAACTCCTAATATCAGTTGGAAATGTGGGTCTAGGCCAATTATAAACTTCCTCAATTTTTTGGGTATCAACTCTAATTCCATCACCAGAAAATATGTGGCCTAAGAATGCCACAAACTTAAGCCAAAACTCACATTTTGAGAATTTAGCATATAACTCCTTATCTTTCAAAGTCTGAAGGATTATCCCGAGGTGACTAGCATGATATTCTTCGTTCCTTGAATAGATTTGTACGTCATCAATGAAAATGATAACTAACATCTCTAAATAAGGTTTGAAGACTCTATTCATAAGATTCATGAACGTTGCTGGCATTAGTCAAATTAAATGACATGAACAAAAACTCACAATGACCATATCTGGTTCTGAAGTTGTCTTTGGAATATTACATTTTCTTACTCTTAACTGATGGTAGCCAGATCTGAGATCTATCTTAGAAAAACAGGCGACACCATGAAGTTTATCAAATAAATCATCTATCCTTGGAAGAGGATATTTATTCTTCATGGTAACCTTGTTCAACTGATGGTAGTCTATACACATCCTAAGGGAAAACCATCTTTCTTACTTACAAGCAAGACTAGAGTGCCCCAAGGTGAGACACTTGGTCGAATGAAACCCTTATCTAACAGATCTTTCAATTGTTCTTTCAAATCTCTCAACTCTACTGGTGCCATTCTATATGGCGGAATAGAGATAGGTGAGTATTTGGAATAAGATCTATATCAAAATCTATCTATCTCTCAAGAGGAACTCTGGTAAGATCATTTGGAAAGACTTCTCAAAATTTTTTTACCAAAAGAACTGACTGAATAGGAGGTATCTCAACACTTGAGTCATTAACTCTGACTAAGTGATAGATACACCACTTGGAAACTAACTTTCTTGCCTTAAGGTACGAAATAAAATAACCCTTAGGCACTGCTGGACTGTTTTTCCACTCTAAGACTGACTTATTTGGAAACTGATACTTGACAACTCAAATTCTACAATCAACTGAGGCATAACAGGCATGAAGACAGTCTATACCAAGAATGACGTCAAATTCTACCATGTCTAACTCAATTAGCCATGGTACTGTTGTGATTGATGAAAACGAGACAATCACGATAGACTCTCTCAACTAGAATGGACTCACCAACAGGTGTAGAAACACTGAATGGTTCACTAAGTTACTCAAGAGTAATATCAAAGTTCATAGCAACATATGGAGTTACAAAAGATAAACTCGTACCTAGGTCTAGCAATGCATAAATAGTAAAGTCAAAGACTTGAATCATACTAGTGACAACATTTGGTGAATCCTCTTGCTCTTGACGATTATTGAGTGCATAAAAGTGGTTTGTTCCTCCGCCAGTACCTGAAGTAGTTCCTCTAGGTGCAGCCATGTCTGGAGTAGCAATTGAAAAGACTGAGCTCTATTTCCCCAGTACCATTTCCCTTCTTATTCTTTGGGCACTCTCTTCAGAAATGCCCGATCTGACCACACTTGAAACAACCAGCGGAGCCCTCACGACAAACACCGGAGTGGTTTCTACCACACTTGGCGCAGCAAGGAGGCTTACTACCTCTTTGGGCCACACTACCCTGTGAATAAGCAGGTTTAACTCTAGAACTCTGGCCATAATACTCACACTTGTTCTTAGGTTTAGGTGCACTAGCAGATGATGGAGCAATACCCTTCTGTTTTTGTTGAAAGGATGATCGGTTGACATTACTCTTCTGCTACTGGGACTCATTCCCTGTCTTATTTCTCTTGTTCTTGAACTCCTCTCTATGTCGTAGCTTTTCCTCCTCTACCTGCTGCACATAGATCATCAACCTCGAAATGTCTATGTCCTCAATAAGAATTGTTGTCTGACCCTCTTTGCTTGAAGAACGACCCAATCCAGCAGTAAAAAAAATCATCATACTTCTCATGTCCTTAACCATTTCTAGAGCATAACGATATAGTTTGGGGAATTTCAATCCATACTCATGCCACTAAGAGAATCTTGCTTGAGTGTAAGAAATTCACATACCTTTGCCTCTTTCAATTCCCGGGGAAAGAAACACACCAAGAAAGCTTCTTCAAAATAGGCCCAACTCGAATATGGTACATCCTCATCTCTACCCTTCTTCCACTGATCAAACCAAGTCCTACCAATATTTTTCAGTTGATATACAGCTAGCTCAACTCTCTTAGTATCAACATGCATCACATCGAACACCTTTTTCAACTCATCAATGAAATTCTTGGGGTCCTCTACAGTGCTAAAACCAGTAAAACTTGGAGGATTCATCCTCAAAGAACTCAAGAATCCTCGAAATGTCAGCCTCTTCTTGTCGAGCTCCTTTTTGTTTCCCAACTTGGTTAGTCATCAATTGACTTAACATCCGGATTGCCTCATGGAATTCAACATTGGTGACTTCTCTTTGAGGTTGCACGTTTGGTGTATTAGCTACCCCTTGTTCTTGTGATTCAACATCCCTCCTTGCTGTACGACCTCTGATTCCTCCTCATGTAGGCATGGTTATCTAAAACATGCACAAGCACGAATTAGAGAGAAAAACTTTAGCGATAAACTCTAACACACGAAGTGAGTATGAAAGAGGTGAGGAATTTCCTAAATGTTACAACCTCATAATTATAGATGTGGCGCGCTTCACACCGATAACTAGGACTCTACAGACACGGTTTCATAGACTCCATATAAATCTTGAACTCTGAGCTTTGATGCTAAGTTTGTCACGCCCCGAGCCTACACCCTGGACGTGACCGTCACTTGAAGACCATTGCTGGCCTCGAGCGGACCCTTGGCCTAGCTTACTTAACTCAGTGGAAGACAACATGCATAACTATAATGATCAAAACTCAACTGTTCTGATAAAGCATACTAACTGAGAATGTTGTAAAGATGAAAACATTCAATTGGCCACAAGTGGCAACCCAAGTCTTAACAAATAGAAAGAAATGAAAGACTAAAGAACTAATATCTAACTATCTATATATGAAGCCTCTAAAACTGAGATAGATGTTGGGACAGACCCCATAATATCCTAATAAAAAAATACTAAAAGTAATAAAAGGAGTCCTCATGAATGCAAGAAGGCTCACCAATGGACTCTGCAGTGCTCAGCTAGATCAACGGTGTTCTCGATTGCCGATCCTCGTTACTTACGTCCGCATCATAATACGATGCAGGCCAACTGGCATCAGCACATTGAATGTACTAGTATCCGAGTTGGAATGCTAAATTACAGAAGCAGTATGTTTTAATAACAAAAGAATCTGAAGGAAATTGAAGAACTTATCTGGCTCAACTCAAATCAACATAAGTGAATCATTTCAATATAAAGCAATTTAAAACACCTGCAATATAAAGAAAAAGTTATTTAAAGACATATTATAAACTCCGTATGTATTCAAGAATACAATTAACTCTGAAATATATATAAGAATACAAGTAACTGTGTATATATATAAATACATTTAAAATCTAAGGGAGTTTCTCTAACCGACAACCATCACATAAAAGCTATAGTGATGATACAATGATCTACCTCACGCTGCCAGCGCATCTTATACCCAACCAAAGTTATAAGACCTGAACTACCTAATGGATCCACTAGTCTACTGTGATAAGGGTTCATCTAAAAAGTATGATCATGTTCTACCATGGTGGCTACATGGTTTTATTGAGATGTGAGTTATCTGAACTCATGCTCATCCCCAATTCGGTGCACAATACTACTCCCAAAATATAGTGGCTCTTATGTTATTGAAACATACTGCTTCTGTGATTAGAGATTAGTATCAAAAACTTTGCTCAAAGTTTATCGTGGAAATCTTAGTTTCCCTGCTTGCTTCATTTAGCTATTACTCTTTTCTGAAAACTTGCCTGAAGGCTCTTTGGAAATCTCAGTTTTCATCCTTTTTAAATGTGAAAACATTTTATACTTCTTTGGGAATACTTAGTTCCCATATACTGCTTTGAAGAAAGACTTCACTTTATCTGAGATGAACTCAAACTTAAGTCTTAAAATGAACTTAAAGCGTTTGTGAAGGACTTATGAAACTTGAAATGAATTTCTTGTCATTATCTTTTCTCTTTACTCAACTTGATCTTTAAGTCTTAAAACAAAGTTAAAAAGCATTTGTAAAAGACTTCTTGAAAAGACTCTAAGAACTTTTTATACTTGGCTCTTAACTTTCCTTAAATTTGAAGTTATGGATTCTAGATTGAAATACATGCTTCTGGATAATTTCTATATGATTAGAAGTTATTTAGAGTAGTTAGAATTATTAGGTAGTGTTAAAAAACTTTAGAAAGGCTTAATCGGACTAAAGTACGAAAATAAGGCAAAAAACGCCGTTTCAGGTGCGTACTGAGCGCGCCAAACAAGCCCCATTTAACTAAGGCTCCATTTGGGCACACCGTAAGCGCGCCGCCCCAGGCCCTCTGGCGCAAATGGGGCGCGTCACGCCTAACCCTGCCCAGGTAATGCCTGACGAATTTTTCAATTCGTTTTTCTTACCCTAAATCATTCTAATCAATTTTTTTCTCAAATTTACTTATATTTCATGTACCCACATCATATATATAAGGATTTAACCCAATGAATTCAAGAACAACAGTTAGATCATCAAAGAACTCCTATCTTTTAAATCCAATCTTTTAAGAATGAAATCACACTAAATCACACATGCTTGGAACGTGGGGAATGAACCCAACGTTGAGATAGACTCACATACCTTTTTAGGGATCACCCCCACGAAATCCACAAGTTAATTCGACAATCTTGGCGAATCTTGCCCTTTTTCTTCTTCTCCTTTCTCCTTAGCCCTGGCGTGAAAATTCTGACTTTCTAAAACTGACTTAGTTCTGTCTTGACCCTTATTAAATCATAAAAATGGATTAAATTGAATTATTAAATCCTCATACGAATTTAAAACCACGCAAACTTGGCGGCGTTGGAAAGATCATTACAAGGGCTTTCCAACCATATCTGCAACTACACCTAATTATACTAATGTAGGAGTTATGACCATTTGAAGTTGACCAAAAAATCACTTTTAACTTACTTAAAAAATTCCAGATTTTGTTATACTTTGCAAAAATAGTATTTCCAGATTTTAAACTCCTTTCTAGTTCTTTCTAGTTTTGAGATGTTACAAACATTGTTAGACTGTTAATACCTTCCTTGTTTGGTAATTCTCCCTCCCTTATTGATCCCTTGTATCGAATGTTTTAGGAGGATTTATGGAGTAGCCCTCGTCTATTCTCTTCATTCAAAAGTAGGAGGAAATTACAGCACATTGATTAGCTTGTTGAAATTATACATCCCATTATAACGGCTATCAGACCGCTATAGCGAAAACCTTCCTTCTCAGTTTAGCCAAGAAATCATTTTTTTGCCACAATCATCATGTGCTCAATTTTTTCAAAAAAATCTTGCACTACACTTTTGAATTTTTGAATTCCGCACGAGGTACCTTTTAGTAACGACAGATCAAATTCTTACAATTTCAATCTATTAAACATAAATAAATTGTATTATTTTAAAATTTAATAAATAATCACATGATTGTGTAAGCATTAGCTAATGTTTACTAACACAATCATGTAATTATTTATTAAAGTAAGCATTAGCTAATCTCCTACATAGTTGTTAGTTAAAGTGATTTTGTAAGAAAAGAAATAAGAATTGGATTTTATAAAAGTAATTTACTAAACATTGAAAATCATAATGCTATAGAGTTTTTCAAATCCTCTAATCCATTATCCTACTGCAATACTTCTTGCTAAGAAGAATGTTATGTTGTGGCAATTTCACCCAGAAGGTAATGACTTACTCATATAATACGTCATTGTAGAATGTTCAAGTTTCTCGAGTAGTAGAAGCAACTTTTAATTTATTATGAGCTGGCCAAACGATGAATTCAATAAGTTCTTTCCATTGATAATCGGCTCTGATGAATAGAAACATTAATCTCAAAGTCTAGATAAAATAACACATATGTAGAAAAAGTGATATGCAAAAAAATAAGGAATCATAAAGCTGAGTTACCTATGATACATGTGACCATAAAAAATCACGGAGCATCCATAATAGTTGTAGAACTCTGGGAAAAGTTTTCTCCTGTTATATGAGTTAGTACCCTTGATCACTTACACTTATTGTTATAGAAATTGAATTGTACATCAAGAAAAGTTCTAATAAGGCATGATCCTAGGCTTATACTCGACATGCACCCTTTTTTCCATGTCAATCACAAGAAAAACTAAAATCTCAATTTACTTTATCTAATATCAAATAAGAATTATGAGCAAATAGAACACCTTTCAAGAATTTCAGTACTATCACATGAATTTTGAATGCATGAATGTGATGTGTTATTTGTAGTTTTGATGATTTGACAAACCCAGGGACCTTGTAATGGAACCTAATCCCTTGTGCAAATGTACACATAACTGCAGGCTGGAAAAAATACAATTGGTTGGTGCACAAGCTCTAACTATGGAAGAAATCGCAGAAAACTCGGCCAATAGCATGGCCTCGAAGGTTATGACTAGTCTTCATAAAGATTACATCCAATAGTCATAACCTTAGTTTTTGCAACTTGAAAATTTTGAAGAACTCTTGCAAAGGCTAATGCTCAAGTGAAGAATCATCCTAAAGATCAACATAGACCTGATAGAGCTGGAAGCTTAGTTGTCTTAGGATTATTTCTTCTACACGTACATTATAAATCTATTCATAATTTATAAAAGATTCAAATCTTGTGTTAGTTGAAAAAGTCTAAATCAGTTAAGGTTAACAGATTTAATGGGCAACATTGTGTGCTTCTTAGCAAAGTCTAAATCATACGGAACGTGGTGATTTAGTGGGCAACTTGTGTGTTGCTTAGTTGAAGTCTAAGTTGTCTAATGGTGATAGCTTAGTGGGCAAAGTGACATCTGCTTAGGCTCTTCAATTAATAGAGTTTTTACATAGTTGAGAGATTTATAACTTTTTCTCACATTGGTTGTAACTGTGGTTCACTTTTGCTTAAAGAAGATTAGTGAAACAGTTGAAAATCACATGTGACAAATCGTGGTTTTACTCCCTTGAGCAAGGAGGTTTCCATGTAAACTTCTTGTGTTGTGTTCTTATTATTATTTACTCTTAATTATTGTTCTTGTTGAGTTAAGGGACCTGGTCCATTGCCTGATATTTGACGCGTGCATTCTATCAATTAGTATCAAGCAAGTGTTGTCTAGTTGGTTAACACCAACAGAGATATTGTTGTAAAATAATGGCTACTCCATTAAACCTAGAAGAAGGACAGTCATCAACACAACCACCTCGTTCCAATGGCCAGTTCAAGAGCTGGTGGAAAAAAAAGATGCACGACTATCTAATGGCTAAAGACAATGAGTTATGGGACACAGTATTGGATGGACCCTTTATTTTAACCACTGAAGTGAAGGATTGTGAAATCAAAAAAGTTTTTACAGAGCTAAGAATTTGTTAGTGTGTGGTATAGGTGATTAAGAATATATCTGCATCTTTGTGTGTGAATCGGCAAAGGAAATCTGGGATTGCCTGAGGACTGCTCGTGAGGATATAAAGTAGGTGAACGAATCGAAGGTGGACATGTTGACCACTCAATATGAAAACTTCACAATGAGGAGGGGAAACTATTCATGATATGCATATAAGATTATCCTTCATAACCAACGAAGTGCGAAACTTGGGAGAACCAATCAACTCTAGTAAGCAAGTTAGGAAGATTCTTCGAATTCTTCCGAAGTCATTGGCAAGCAAGGTAGATGCTATCACTGAAGCTAAGGACCTAAAGGTTCTGACAATGGATGCTCTTATTGAGAATCTTAATACTCATGAAATGAACAAAAATCAAGACACTTAAAAAAGGAAGCTAAGAAAGACAAGTCTCTTGTCCTCAAGATTTCACTGGGTGAAGTCTCTAGCGCAGAGGATGACATGGCTTATATCACCAAGAGATTTCAGAAAATAGTGAGAAATCATAGAGGTTTTCGAAAAGGAGGGAATCCTCTTTGCAATGCAAATGCAAATGACATATGTCACAAGTGTGGAAAGGTAGGACACTTTATAAGATATAGCCCAAAGCTCAAAGCCGAAAACAAAGATTATCAAAGACCTGGAGGTGAAAAAGAAAAGAGGAGGGAACCAATACCTCATAAAAATGAAAGAAAATTTGCAGTTGACTATGTTGTGAAGAAGGCTCTCGCTGTCTGGGGAGACTCTTCAAGCGAGTCAGAAGAATCAGAGTGTCCTAATGATGCATCCCTATTGGTCGTCCAAGATGATGTTGATATATTTAATGGCTTGTTTGCGCTGATGGAAAAGTTAGATGATGAAGATGATGAAGAAAAGGTAACTTCTCCTCGACCGTAAACAAAACTTGAATACTTATTATATTAGAAGGCTGAGAAAAATATAACTCATATTCTGATTAACTCTGTCATAGAGTTAACTACTGAAAAAGATTCCTTGCACAACAGTTTAGACAGTCTTAGTGAATAAAAAAACTGTAATAATTGTCCACGTGTCAGTTATTGAAGAACAAATGACACTCTTGGAAGCAGAAAATCTAAAACTCAATGATCAACTGAAATTGATGAATGAAAAATTTGGAAGAGCTAGTAGCCAAGCTAAATACTGTTGAGACCAGACTTATGTTAGCCTTGGAAAGAAATGATGAGGTGGAGAAGGACCTGGTCCATCTTAAAGAAGAGCTTAAAACTTCTTTGAAATGGACCAGCTCCACCACACTGCTTTCCAACATCACCAGCCAAAGCAACTACAAAAGGAAGCATATTAATCCTCCTTACAATCATTACAGTAAAATGTATATGTGTCAAATAATCTATTGTGCCTTCATTGTGGTCAAAATGGGCTTTTGAAAAGGGATTGTTCTAGCTGGAAGGCCTCACAAGAAAAATTTCCAATCTATTCTAAACAGAAAATAACTAAAGAGTGGGGATAATCTCATGTTTATGAGACCTCAAACATAAAAAGAATCAAGCTGCCTCATTGGGCAAGAAACACTCTTATTATTCCCTCATTAGCTTACTTGGAACTCAGATTAAAGTGGGTTCCCAAGTCTAATGAGTGATCTTTGTTGCAGAGATGTGAAGGAAGTAGCAGTCATTGCTGGTTCATGGACAGTGGTTGCTCAAAGCACATGACTGGAAACATCAAGAACTTCATCTCAATCAAGGCACTTCAAGGTGAAGGTGTCTCTTTTGGAGAATGGAAAAAAAAGTTACATTCTGAAAATTAGCAGAGTTGGGAAATCTCAAAGATTCTATTGAAAATATGTACTATGTGAGTGGGTTAAAATATAGTCTTTTTAGTGTTTCCCAGATATGTGATAAGGGAAATGAAGTTAAGTTTTCATTAGACAAATACATTTTCACCAGTTTGTCTACCAAGAATGTGATCCCAATAGTTAGGAGGAAGGAAAACATGTATCTGGAAGAACTGAAAATAGCTCATGGAGACAATCTGACATTCCTAAGTGCTCAAAGTGAAAATAATAACTTGTGGCATAAGAGGCTAGGTCATGTGAGCTCTTCTCTCTTAAACAAACTGTCTCCAGGGACATAGTCCGTGGTCTGCCAAAATTGAACTTCAATGACAACAAAGTGTGTGATGCATGTGTCAAAGGGAAACAAACCAATTCCTTATTCAAATCAAAGAAGCAAGTTAGTTCTTAAAGGGTTCTCATGTTCATACATATGGATTTGTATGGGACTATGAAAATCCAAAGTCGAAGCGGAAATAAGTGCATCCTGGTGGTGATTGTAGATGACTACTCAAGATTCATGTGGACTGTGTTCCTCAAGTCAAAGTATTTTTCAAAATTATCCAAACCAAACTGAACTAGTTGATTGCAAGGACCAGGTTTGACCATGGAATCGAGTTTAAAAATGCAAAGCTTGTTGTCTTTTGTGTAGAAAATGGTATTAATTATAACTTTTTAGCACCCAGAACACCTCAACAAAACAGTGTGGTCGAAAGGAAGAATAGAACTCTGGTAGATATTGCCAGAACCATGATTATCGAGTCAAATCTTTCTCAAAACTTTTGGGCTAAAGCTATCAACGATGCATGTTATGTGACTAACAGGTGCTTAATCATGTCTATCCTAAACAAAACACCATATGAATTGCTCAACAACAAGAAACCCAAGCTAAGTTACCTAAGGGCCTTTGGATCAAATGTTTTGTGCTGAACAATGTCAAGGATGATCTGGGAAAGTTTGATTCCAGAAGTGATAAAGGCGTCTTTGTAGGGTACTCATCTTCAAGCAAAACTTAGAGAGTTTCAATAAAAAGAAAATTATGCATTGAGGAAAGTTTTCATGTGATATTTCATGAAAATGGTGATCTGAAGAACCTGAAGATGAAGGACGATGATGATCTCAAAGAGATTTTCAAAATCCAAAACAATGAAGCCAGCAGGCTTGATGCTAAAGGAAATCTAGAATCCGATGGTTGATCCTAGTCCGTCTGAGAAGATAAAAGAGGATGACCAGTCTACTATGGGACCTAGTCCGTCTCATGATGCAAGTCAAGAGGAAACTCATCCTCCTAAAAATGACAATTCTTAAGATGAAGAAGAACAGACCGATCAACCAATACCCCTGGCCTCTAAATCAATGTGGAAGAATTGATCATCTCACCCCTTTAGAATCTCATTTCCCCCATTGAATTTTGGAATGCAAACCAGGTCCAAAATAAGAAATATGGTTGCATTCTCAGCCTTCATCTCTACTATTGAGCTCAACAATGTGAAAAAGCCTTGAAGGTTGCTGATTGGGTTAATTTAATGCAAGATGAACTTCATCAGTTCGAACAGAGCAATATGTGGTACCTAGTCACAAGATGTACAAACACAATCATCATAGGGACCATGTGGGTATTCAAAAATAAGCTTGATTAAAATGGAGTTATTACAAGGAACAAGTCTAGATTGGTTTTTCAAGGCTATAATCAAGAAAAAGGCATCGACTATGATGAACATTTTATCCTGTTGCTCGAATCGAGGCTATAAGAATCCTTATAGCTTTTGCACCATTCAGGGGGTTCAAGATCTCCTAGATGGATGTCAAAAATACCTTGTTAAATGAAGATCTGAAGGAAGAATTATATGTGAAACAACCACCTGGATTTGAGGATGTTGACCGCCCAAATCATGTGTTCAAACTCAACAAGGCCCTATACGACTTGAAGTAGGCATCGAGAGCCTACTATGAAAGGCTGTCCAAATTCGTGCTAAATAATGGTTTCAAAAAGGGCAAGATAGACAACACCTTGTTTTAATGAAAAGGAAACATAGGGCCCGTTTGGATAGACTTAATAAAAGCAGCTTTAAAAAAGTACTTTTGAAAGTGCTGAAACTTATTTTTAAAATAAGCAGTTATGCGTTTGGATAAAAGTGCTGAAGTTAAAAAAAAAGTTGTTGATGTGTTTGGCAAATAAGTGTTGATAAACAACTTTTTAAATCAAAATGTCTGAAATACCCTTAAAAGCTGTTAACATAATAAAAGTTAATTAATTTATATTTTACAGCCATAAATAATTATATATAATAAAAACAATAATAATATATAATAATAACAATAACAATAATAATAAATAATAATAATAAGATAACAATATGAAAATAATAATAATAATAATAATTAATAATAATAAAATAAATAATAATATATAAAATATTAATAATAATAATAATAAATAATAATAATAATAAATAATAATAATAATAATGAAAATAATAATAATAATAATATATAATAATATATAATATATAATATATAATAATAATAATAAAAATAAAGAATAATAAAATAAAGAATAATAATAATAAAATATTAATAATAATAATAATAATAATATATAATAATAATAATAATAATAATATAATAATAATAATAATAAAGAGTAATAAAATAAATAATAATAAAATAATAAATATTAATATACTAATAATTATAATAAAAATAAAAATAAAAATAAAAGAAATAAGGGCAAAAAGGTAAAAATGTGGTCAACTTAAAACAGCTTATAAGCTAAAAAAAAAAAAGCACCCCTACCCCAGCTTTTAACTTTTGGCTTAAAATAAGTTTTTTTAACTTAAAATAAGTTATTTTGAGTATTGCCAAACAGCTAAATAAGTCAAAAACCAGCTTTTAAGTCAGTTTGACCAGCTTTTAAGCTGAGCCAAACAAGGCACCGAGAGCCTAGTATGAAAGGCTGTCCATATTCGTGCTAAATAATGGTTTCAAAAAGGGCAAGATAGACAACACCTTGTTTTAATGAAAAGGAAACATAAACTGCTCATCATCTAAGTGTATGTGGATGATATCATCTTCGGAGCCAAAATAATATTTGTGTGAAGAATTTGTGACTCTAATGGAGAATGCATTGGAGATGAGCATGATGGGGAACTAAAATTCTTCCTAGGTCTACAAATCAAGAAGACCTCAAGTGGAACCTCAATATGTCAAAAGAAATACACAAAGGAGCTTCTAAAGAAGTTTCACATGGTGGACTCAAAGCCTATTGATACCCTATGGGTACAAACTCAAAAATAGGAGTTAATGAGGTTGATCCACTAGTGAATCAAACCATGTACAGAGGCATTATTGGATTATTATATCTAACAACTAGTAGACCTGACATTTTCTTCAGTGTAGGAATGTGTGCACAATTTCAAGCATGTCCTAGGGAATCACATCTGAAGGCAACCAAGCAGATTCTAAGATATCTAAAGAAGACAAGGACCTGGTCTTTTTCTATGCGGCAGGTGACTCTTTTAAACTGGTAGGATATGCATATGTTGATTTTGCAGGATATCAGATTGACAGAAAGAGCACCTCTGGAATGACTCATTTTCTTAGATCCTCACTCATCTCTTGGGGAATCAAGAAACAAAATTCAGTAGCTCTCTCAACAATTGAGACTGAATATGTAGCTATTGCATGTTGCTGTGCTCAACTCCTCTGGATCAAGCAACCACTGGAGGATTTTGAAGTTTATATCCATACTATTCCTGTCTTGTGTGACAATACCAGTGCATATTAGAATCCAGTCCAGTACAAAAGAACAAAGCACATTGATGTGAAACACCACTTCCTAAGAGACAATGTTTAAAAGGGGAACATCAACATGCAATATTGGAGAATGGAAGATCAAATTGTGGATATCTTTACAAAAGCACTGAACAAGGATCATTTTGAGAGTAACAGGATGAAGATGGGGATGATTAACATGCACTGGCCTAATCCCACCCAAAGGCATCCAATACTTGTTTTGGCTATGATCTGGAGCGCAGGTATCCTCATTACTTATAATGTATTATTTAAGTGAGATCAACTATGCTCAGGTATACACTAATGGGAATTACAGGAGAAAAAAAATGATCAAAACCATTTTGGAAGAAAATCTCACTTGCAATTGAGGACCTGGTCCCTGTGAAGGTTAGCACTCTCTACATTTTGTTCAAACTGCTAAATGAGAACCATTGATATCTCCACGTGTTAGTCATTGGTTATCTGACCGTTATCTAAATCCAAGCGGCGCGTCTACTCAGGGACTAGACACAACATTTCAAGTTCTTTTTATATTGACTTTTCTTCACTCCAATTCTTCACATTTCAAACCCTTCTTTCAAAGTTCTCCGCCAAAAACACTCATCCCTCTCTCTCACTTTCTCTATTATACTCTTCATCATCTTTTCTCAATCAAGATGTCACAACCACCATCCTCTTTTAAGCAAATGTTAGACTCCGAAAATGAAATCAACCTAGTGGCATTTTACACATCCTCGGATGCTTAGTCTCTGTCCAGAATGTCGATCATCTCTTTGGTCAACATTGTTGAAGTCAGTTCTCCAAATCCCCAGTCTCCCTTTGATCTCAATAACCCAGCACCATCACATCAACTTGGTCCTTATTCTGCCATGTTATCTGACAAATTATTTGAGGGAGATCTTCCCAAGAGTACGTCATCTGAGTCTAATATGCTTGCAGCCAGTGAAAACCTAGTTATTGAGAGTCTAGCACAGATAAGCAAAGGTGTAATGAATGAAGAAGGAGAAAATCTGATGAAAAAAATGCTTGGTGGTTCTCAACCAGTTTTTGACCAAACTCCTGAGTTTAGGGTCTATTTATCGTCTGATTCTACTGACACTGATGAGGATACTCTTCCCCTCAAATAGTCTGTTCGAAAGAGAATGGTTTCTATTTTTTTAAAAGGAAAGGGGAAGGTCACTGAAGAAAAACCTAGAAAAAGGCCTTTCACCAAAGCCGATTCCAAAAAATTAATGGGGGATGCTATGATATCTAGTGCTACAACTTCAGTAGAAAATCACAAGAAAAAAGAAATCTGGTGGTACACTTTTTGAGTTGCTACTACTGATGTCGTCAATGTGTCCATGGAAGGTTCGGAACATGAAGGTGTGGGAGAAGATGAGTGAAGAAGACCAGTAAAGGAAAGTCGAAGACATCTGGGGTCATGAAGGTTTATTCTGCAAAAAAAAGGGGCAAGAGGAAAAGAGAAACTTCTCCTGTCATCCAACCAGTCTCTGCAATGGTACCTGGTCCCACAGGGAATGAGGATGACCACACAGAAAGGAAGCAAGCAATTGTGAACAATATGTGTCTCCCAAAGGTTCTAGGAGGTTTGTCCTTGACATCATCATCAAACTTGGGATGGATTATATATATGATCTCGTGAAAATCCAGTCTTGGACTCATTTATTCCAAACCAAGTCACCCGTTCTATACGAGGAGGAGGTATGAGAATTTTACTATAACATTGAATTTGTAGAAGGTGGTAGAATAAACACCAGGGTAGGAGACAAAAGCCTGCATCTGGATGAGGACCTACTTAGACTAATACTAGAAGTACCCAGAGAGGGACCAGTTCCGTAGTTGGAAAAACCTGCACTATAGAATTTGTGAAAGAGTGCTCTAAGATCCCTAACACACGACGTGCAGGGGTTCAAAAGAAACTCATGAAAGGAGAGTACCATCTGCTGTTTGAATTTGTCAACAAAGTACTTCTTCCTCGGACAACAAAAAAAGAATGTTGCTTCTAAACCAATCTGTTCATCATGTTGTCTCTATGCAAATTTGATCCCACAGATCTTCTAGCCCACATGATGGAGCATATGTACAAGACTGTGATTGTATACAAGGGTAAGCATGGTATGGTCTATGTCTATTTCCTGATCAATATGTTTTACCAACTAAACATACCAGTGGGAGCAGGTATACTTAGAACTGCAAATCAACCCTTTCACTCTTAGCACTCTGGTGGAATGCGAGTGTACAGAAGGAAAGGGAAATCCACTGAGAAAATTATTTCAGTTGATAATGGAGAAGGATCAGCTGAAACATGAGTTTGAAGAGATGATTGTGCGTGTGAGAAATAAAGATGCAAAGATTGCCTTGTTAAAGGCAAAACTTCTCAAAGTGCAGTCTAAGGAACCTAGTACTGCAAAGGTCAACGAGCTAAGGAATAATATTGATGAGATCATGGCCCAGAATGCGGCTCTGCAAGAAAAATTGATCAAAGATAATGATGAAGTGAATGCGACGCTTACTCTTGTCATTAGGTCCCTCTCCCATCAGCCTCCCTCCTCATAGTCTTCTCTGTCCCTTTCTGTGTCCTTTTTTTGTGTGGACAGTGTCTGGGGTTCTCGATTTCAGTTTAAGTTTAGTGTATTGATTGCTGAATTTTGTTCTTGAATTTGCTTCCTATTTTGTTGTGAATAATATCTATTTTTTATTGTTTTATAACCGTGATGGTGTTGCCTTTGGCTGTGATCTTACTTAAATGATCTTACTCGTTCTGTGATTTACTGCACTTCTTTTCTATGATGCCAAAAAGGGGAATCATTGGGTGCTTAGGCTATGGGGAACATGTCTTGATCGATAGGAGGAAGAGGAAAAATGAAATAAATTGTGGGCACTTGTGTACCTGGGGGAATGTATAAATGAATAAGGGGTCTTGATCGACAGGGGGAAGAAACTGAAGGCACTAGTGTACAGTTTGTCATCATCAAAAAGGGGGAAAATGTTATTTATATTTTGATGATTTGACGAACCGAGGGACATTGTAAAAGAACCTGATCCCTTGTGTAAATGTACACACAGCTGCCAGGCTGGAAAAAGTACAATTAGTTGGTGCACAGTAGAAACCTCGGCCAATGGCATGGCCTCAAAGGTTGTGACTATTCTTTATAGAGATTATGTCCAATAGTCATAACCTTAGTTTTTGCAATTTAAAAATTCTCAAGAACTTTTGCAAAGGCTAACACTCAAGTGAAGAATCATCCTCAAGATCAACAAGGACCTGATAGAGCTGGAACTTAGTTGTCTTAGGATTATTTATTTTCCACGTACATTATAAATTTATTCCTAATTTATAAATGATTCAGATCTTGTGTTCGTTGAAAAAGTTTAAATCGGTTAAGGTTAACAGATTTAGTGGGCAACATTATGTAGTGCTTAGTCAAAGTCTAAGTCATCCGGAGTGTGGTGGTTTAGTGGAAACCTCTGTGTTGCTTAGTTGAAGTCTAAGATGTCTAATGGTGATAGCTTAGTGGGCAGAGTGACGTCTGCTTAGGCTCTTCAAGTAATAGAGTTATTACTTGATAGTGAGATTCATAACTTCTTCTCACATTGATTGTAACTGTGGTTCACTTTTGCTTAAAGAATATTAGTGAAACAGTTAAAAATCATGTGTGACAGGTCGTGGTTTTACTCCCTTGAGCAAGGAGGTTTCCACGTAAATTGCTTGTGTTGTGTTATTATTATTTACTCTTTGTGATTGCTTTTGTTTATTCAAGGGACCTGGTCTATTGACTAATAGTGGACGCACGTATTCTATCATGATGTACCAAGAAATCAATCGTTTCTACTAGAATAGGCAACAAGTCACCTTGCCACCCAATGCACTAAATCACCACCCCAAGTTAAATGTGTTCTTGTTGTTGCACTTGTTGTTAAAGCATGGGTATTTTGTTCGAAAACTTGGAATCTCACTAGTTTAACAACTTATTACTTAGTTACATTCTATTTTCCAATATTACATATCTTATCAAATTTTGATGCATCTAGCTAAATATGTTCACATACATGTATCTAAGGATACATGGGTCAAAATTAGATGTGATTTATTCTAGATAAATTGTATACAGGTGGATCCACATGATTTAGGAATACATAACAAATCTCGCTCGTCTCTATCCTATTTCGCGCACCACTATTCTATGTATCTTGTATCCGAGATACATGTGAATCACATCAGATACACACAAATCTATGTATCCAGTGTATATCTAGTATGATGCGCATGCATCTGAGATTCATAAAAAATCTCGCTTGCCTCTCTCCTCATCTCACTTGCCTCTTTTCCTATTTTAGTGTATCTGATAGAAAAATATGTGTATCGAAGTGTATCTTCCTCAATATATGGTAGGAGAATCTCAATTTTGATAAGATACATAATAGTTTGAAAGTATTTGTAATAATAGTATATATGATAGTGAATTAAGTCTAATTATGTAATTTCTCCAAATACTTCACTAATTATAGTGAAGTATGTGCTATTTTGTATCCATTCAGTAAAAACAATTTGTAATTGTAAAGTGATATATAAAAACTTATTTTGAGAACTCCCTAAAGCGCTCATGGTATCATTATGAAAATAAAAATCAATACTGAGAAAGCTGAAAAATATACATGCCCAATTGATATGGAATATGAGTGCATCACGATGCCTAAAAGCACGATATAATAGATCATTGTATAGAATAATTTATCATTAATTTCTTACTATAAAAATAGTTGCATATGCAGCAACACCAACCATGAGAAATCCACTTATACACATATGATATGTGAACAATAACAGTTTTCATAGATACAGAAAAAGATACATGGAATATTTATGATGAGCAATATCAATATGATTAAAGAGCCCAACATAACTAAGTTGATTGAAAAAACTAACATAGCCAAATTAAAAGATAATTGAGCATGTTATGGCGTGTTAGGATTTCATATAACCCTTTTTTTTTTCTCTTGGCCCATGAAATAAAAATTAAGAGACTGAACTATAATTTAAATTTAATAGAAATATGATATCTTTGACCTATTAAGTTAAAATAAAAATATTTTTAGATTAAACTATTAATAACAACACAAACACTTTTACATCAAATTTTTAACTAAGGGCAACAAATGTTGGTATTTTTGACTCTTTTCTCCCTTGGATGAAAGAGATGTTGGGTTTTTAAAGGTGTGAACAGAAAATGAAGGGTTGTGACTTTGTCGAAAGGTAGTGACCTTTATGAAAAGTTCTGTATTTTCTAAAGGGTTGTGACCGTTTGAAAGGTTGTGCATTTTTCAAAGAGTTGTGAACTTTCCTTTCTGAAAGGTTGTCTTGTTTCTAAAAGAGTTGCGTCATTTATCCTTTGGTGTCTATAAATAGAGAGGTTTTCTCTCATTTTTCTGCATCAAATTCTTCCCTCCTCTTGCATACTTTTCTTACAAAATAAAATCGATCAATAGTGTCTGTGTGTAAATCGTTGTTGTCATTTTGAGTTCGTTGAAATTATCGAAGTTTGAGGTACCACTACTTCTTTAATGGTTAATCCATTTTATCTTGGGAGGAATTAAGGTGCAACCTCGGGTACTTAAGAGGATTAAATTTTTGAAGGACGCGCAGTGGGTTCTCTGGTCTCGCATAGTTCTTTGTATTTTTCTTTTCATCTTTTATTATTTCTGATTAGCTAATTTAAATCCAGGTTATTGTAACGACCCACTTTGTCGTTTGAGTGATAGAACTTTTTATTTCATAAAAGACTCTTTCGATAGATTCTAAATGTATATTTTGGACTATTCGTAACTATAATTATATAAGTAAAGGGGTAGTTTTAATAATTTATCTAGTTGGTGGTTAAAGAAAATAACAATAAAATTAATAGTGGTCACTTTTACTATTTTTTTTTAAATAATTAGTTAGGTATATTATTAGGGTAAAGAACTTATCTACAGAAGAAAAAAAAGAGTCGCACAATGTAGAGTAAGATTGGAAAGACGCTTCACATAACTTTTTCGCCAAAATCTTTTCCAGCATTCTAATTATCTATATTGTTGATTGATTATTGTTTATGGGTTTGCGGGTTGAATAGTGGAAAAATTTAAAAGAATTGAAAGGTGCAAAGTTGAGGAACATACTGATTGGGTCTAATTGTGGGTAAAAACAAAAAAAATGTTTGAAAGGCCAGTGTTGTTTATATAGTAATATAAATAATAATATAATTAATGCTTAGTTGATTGACAGTATTATGAATTTAGTATGTTTGGTTGAAAGAGCTTGAGGTGGTAGAGTTTCTCTTGGCAGTATAGTTGTTGGTTTGATACTTAATGTGAATTGTTGTAGTTAGCGCAAATGGGGAATAATTAATTTACATCAATCTTAGGATATTTTCATTAGTTATGTCATTAAGTGATATGTAATTAAATATTAGGTGTGTTGTATTAGTGGAATACTATTAAAGTTATGCTAATGGGAGGAACTAAGATTTATCCCTAGGTTTGAACTTTAGAAATTGATTATAGAATTAGATGAGTTTTTGGGTCTACGTTAGACATAAAATAATATGAGTGTTTATAGACTCGTTAACTTACAAATTATGTGCGTATATTTGATAGACTGAAAAGATTTGGAGGCATTGAGGAAAATAAAAGCATTGGAGAAGTAGTTTGCTCGACTTCGGTTCTACGGTGGAGGTAGTTATGGTTTATTCTATTTTATAGATAGACTCTTAATAGTGATTGATATGCATTGAATGATATTGTAAAGTTCTCTATGTACTTGATGATATGATTGTGTGGTTTGTGATTGGTCTGAAATCCTAAGACCGTGAGATTTATATGTTGAAACCTCTCTATCGAAGTGATGCCTTGAATAAAGAAGGATTGATCAAAGATTATCAATGAATTGAAAAGTGGTGATATTAAATGATAAATTAATCGTATTCTTGGATAAGAGTGTCACGTTCCGACACAGTATTCTTTGATCGGAGTGTCACGTTCTGACACGGTATTATTGAATTGGAGTGTCACGTTCCGACACGATATTCTTGAATTGTTGTGTCACATTCCGACACGGTAACATTAAAGGAAAAAAGTAAACTTAATATACTCAATCTCAAAGAACCCATTTCCCAAATGAGCGTCGTGTGGAGGCATGAGTCTCCATATGTGTGCTGGATTTTGTGAGTGATTGTGTACTGGCTTCCGTTTTTACTTGTTCATGTTGTTTGTTGCTTGCTACCAGTTAAGTGTCATAGTTGATTTTATACTATTATTCTTTGTGTATTAGTTACTATTTTGAGTTGGCCGATGATATCTACTCAGTACATGTTGCCCCGTACTGAGCCATACTTGTGTTTTTCTTTATTTTCCTTTAATGAAGTGCAGGGAGTGTACCAGCGACTTTGACTCGCCCTCAGCTCTAGCCAGTCTCCAGCATATCAGGTTCCAGGGTGAGCTATTCATTCAAGCTCGTGTTGAATTCTCTCGGTCATGACATGATGTCCTATGTTTTCGGACACATACCATTTTATTCTTTTATTTTGGTGTATTTGATACTCCTAGGCTTGGTATTTGGAGATTAGATGTCCTTGTGTGATGGTTTTCAGGTTTTGGGTATGGCATATAGTAGACTATAATGAATTTATATTTCTTACACTAATGAGATTTAAGCTTCCGTATTATGGTTAGTAATTTGTAAGGTGAATTATTAATATATGTTGGCGTTGAATTCATTGGTTCGCCCACCTAGGAGGTTAAGTGTGGGTGCCACTCACAACTCGATTTGGGTCGTGACAAACTTGGTATGAGAGCGTTAGGTTTGGTGATCTCATCACACGAGGACAAGTCTAATAGAGTCTTGCGGAACGATACGAGTATGCCTTCACTTTTCTTCGAGAGGCTATAAGACTTTAGGAAAACTTCATTCCTTCTTTCTTGGATTACTACTTGAATCCAATTGGTATCTAGGTGATACAAATTGGTATCGGAACATTTTTTTTCACTCTGTTTCACATATGGTGGGTATTAAAGTATTAGAATTTGATATAGCAACAAAAGAAAAAAAAATGTGTGTCCTTGGAAATACGTATAGTTTCTCAATTGACTACAGGTCATGCAACGACTAGTGATCAACATGATTATTTTTTAATTCATAAAGTTGAATTCTTCGTGGGCATTGATTATGAAGATGCTTATGCTTTTATTTTTGATTTTTTGAGTTGTTTCATAAAATGAATATTGTGGAGAGGCTTAGTGTTGAGTTTTGACTTACTAGTTTCAGGGAGACGCAAAACGAGGTGATAGTCTCATGTTGAGTGTCGATTAGTAAAGGCACTACCTATGACTTAATGCAGCATTTTCTAGATTCTTCATTCAATTATATACCCCAAACTTGAACGACAGAAGGAGAGATGGTTTTCTGAATATAGAGAAACAGAAGATATGTCTTGCAACCTATGAGGTCAAATCTCATACTTTATCTATATAAGTGGCAATATGCAAGAAGTTGCGTAAGTGACAACTAGAAAATGAACATCATTACTTTAGAAAATATAGTTGGTAAAGTTTTCATAACATATATGGATTGCTTAACGTATAATTAAATTATGTTGCACCAATTGAGGTTAGAATATTTTTTAGGATTCCATGAATTGATTATATATTAAAGTGAGTCATGATATTACTACTACAATAGTACAATGCTTACTTCATTAGATTTATGACGTGTGTTACTTTTGTTATTGACCTGATGTAAGAAAGAATGCAAATTGCTTGGGATAAAGACAGAACAAATTTGGTAATGTTTTGCAGTAATTCAAGGGATAGAAATGTGTAGGTTATTTTGGTACGATTTTATCAATAGGTATGGTGGGTTCTAGTGAGGTATGCAGCGGACTTTCATGATGTGGTAGTACTAGGGTCATATGGAAACGAATAAGTCGATTGTCAAATGACAATATTAACTACTAAGGAGTTATTAGTGGTATGACATGTTTAGATAATGAGATTTTGTATTGCTTTCATATTTGAGAAACCAACTAGTTTATTACTACGGGTGTTTGGATTGAGCATTATTATAAAGAAAAATTTAAGTGGTGGATCTTTGGTACAATATTAATACATTTGGGTTGTGAAATGTATCTTGAAGCATCTGAATGAGGACTAGTGATTTTATCTAAAGCTTCAAAGGGTAGACATATACTAGAACGACAAACTTATAGGGAAAGAAAACCCTAGTGAGTATACTTGGGTGAAGTAAATTGAAGATTTTAGCAAGAAAGTGCATATAAAATTGGGTTAGTCCCTTGAATTTGATTGGTATACCTATGTTTAAGGTGTCAAATCGAGGAAAAAGATTCACTTCGTGGTGATGAAAAGGGTTAACTGAGCATGATGGTAAAAAAAAACAATTCGCTAGATATTGTAATTGGGATGAAATTATATGATTAGGATTTTGTTGGTTAAATAAATTTTATATAGTAATAAAAACTTGCGAGTATTTAAGGTTGAGATTTCTACTATTTAGTGAGTAATGTGGTTGTATGACAAGTTTTAAGAGATGTTGGGGCACCACTCGAGTTGAATTTAAAGGAGCTAGAGTTATAATAATTAAAAAAAATTAAAGGAGCTAGAGTCATAATGAAAATGAAATAAAATTGATGGAAAGTAGGGTAACCTTCAGAAAGAAGTGATAGCAAAAATATTCTCTAATTGTAAGGGGTAAAGAGGTATCTTCAAAGGAGTTGAGAATTAGATTTAGAGACGCGTGATTTCATATGTTCTTCTCTGCTTATGGTAATAGTGTGATGTGTTCATCATATTGGTTAAAATGATTGGAAAAGACTTGAGAAAAGAGTGTACATATGTTTAACTCGAGTGTGACAATAAATTCTTCTGTGTTTTGAGTTTTGTAACGAGTACTATTGAACTTTTAGCGAATGACATGGTAAGATCTATTAAAAGGCGATCAATGACAAGTTAAGACACACGAATTCCTAAAAATCTTCAAGATATGAGCTAATGTTGATAAGATTACACAGTTGAATTTACAATTCAATTTTTTTTCATTATACGTCTACATTTGTGGTGATATGTTTTGTCAAGATATAGATTGGTAAGATAAGAAATGATTGATTGCATCGGTATTGAGTATGTGAAAGAACAAATGCATGTTTTGAACCATAAAATTTGTTACTTTTGATTGTTAAAGGATCTAAGGAAGGGTTTCCCTCAGAGTTTTGATTTTAGAGTGTAAAGTATAGCGTCATGGGTTGGTTGGTAAAAGGATGACATCGGTAAGCGAGCTAGAGAAAAAAGAGCCTGATATATTCAAGGGTCGAGATATTTAGAATTTTGCATCATGAGAAGAATTTGAGAAAATTGAAGGAATATGACCTCTCGTATAAACCCTTAGGGTGTAGTTGAAGGTTGTATTGATTTTTGCCTATGAGTTTAGATATGATTGTGAGATGTGAATTGGTTCGGTACAGACTTAAGAGGAGTTTATCATTGACTTTTATAAAGATTGAGTTTTGATTTGTGTGACAAACAGTGAGGTATAGAAAATTTAGAGTTTTATGTGGGGTTAGATTGCTCAAATTATGATAAATGACTTAAGAATAATGCACAAGACGAGATATAATTCTACATGGTTATTAAGAATTTATAGTTGGATTAGTACTACTCTATTGATGGGACTACATAGAATGTTATGGTGTGTTACATAGACATTTGATGGTGAACAGAGGTTATGAGCTTATAATATACAAAATAATTTGAGTGACCAAAACTTTCCCTTAGTGTTGCATGAGGTATGTGATGGTTTAGAATAGTAGCTTAGCATGGTATATGAAATTGGTGTGAAGTTGACTTTGGGTGCGATTTAATAGTTTTATCTCGATGGAAATTTACTATCAAATTTGAAATTAGTGTTATTAGTCTTGTTTGGGACTCGTATTTGTCATGAAATACTTATATAGAAATAGAGATATCCATAGTTTGATTATGTGTTTGATAAGAATACTTAGATACTAATGATGGATTGGGAGTAAGGTAGATGATCGGTGTAGTTATGATGTTTTGTTAGTATTAAGAGTGTTGACTTCAGTGGATGCGAGGTTCGATAAACCAAGTACGTGTGCAATTATAATAGGGACTAAATTAGTGATTGTGGGTAGCTAGAAAATCAAAGAGATAGAGTCAAATGAATGAATATGTTGATACGGGCACTATGGAAGTAGCTTAGAGTGACCAACTACTTCATTCTGGGCGTAGTTTAGATTATGATTCACTTTCTACGTCCGTGTGTGTTTTCTCTTCTATGGGTGAGTCCTTGATAGTGGATCGGGTGTACCGATTGTGATTTTCCTCCTGGTAGGGTGGTATTCTTAGTTAGAGTTGTTCATTCCAGTTAAGGAAGATTTGGTGTTGTTTGGGATGGTTGAAGTATACTATTGATTCAACACGCACTACTTTGCTTATGAACATATATAGGAGAGCTACCAGGAAAATTTACAGTTGTTCAATAGACTTAAGATTTACTCATCATCGGTATCATGTTTTGGCTATGTGTGACTGAATGTGAGGATCATTGGGTCTAGTTTTGTCATTCTTAATGTTTGTCCATCATAGCTACTAATCTAATATTTCGACATTATTGTCATATGTTTTGTATGCTTGGGTGTATAACTCGATGGTGGCTACTTGATCATTTCCATCCTTGGATCAGATGAGTTCAATTCTCCTTGATGATTATTTGATATCTAAAGATCATATTTTTATAGCATAAGCTCGAGAAAATATTATAGGATCTAATCTTGAAAAGTTCTGTGATGGTTGATGAATTCTGAGTGTGTGATGGTTGGTTCAGGTTCACTCCTGATTGTAACCAATAGTGATTTATGATTTTTGCGTGGTTATGTTAGAAAATATTTGTCCTGTTAGTTGTGTCAAGGTCTGATGAAAGAATCAGTCATTTGAAAAGTCTACTTGAGAATAATTTTGTTGTTATTTGAGATTGCATACAACAATAGTTATCATTAGAGTATTGAGATGGCCCCATTTGAGATATTGTATGGGAGCAGGTGTAGATCTCCAATTGGTTGGTTTGATACTTTTGAGATGAGACATTGGGTACTAATATTTTGAAGGAATTGTTGAGACATGAGGTACCCTTTCTTACCCTTACCTTCTTTTGATCGTTCGAGGACGAACTATGGGTAAATTGGTATCTAATGTAACGATCCATTTTTTCGTTTGAGTGCTAGAACTTTTTATTTCATAAAAGACTCTTTCGATAGATTCTAAATTTATATTCTGGACTATTCGTAAATATAATTATATAAGTAAAGGGGTAATTTTAATAATTTATTTAGTTGGTGGTTAAAGAAAATAACAATAAAATTAATAGTGATCACTTTTACTATTTTTTTATAATTAGTTAGGTATATTATTAGGGTAAAGAACTTATCTACAGAAGAAAAAAAAAAGAGTCGCACAATGTAGAGTAAGATTGAAAAGACGCTTCAGATAACTCTTTCACCAAAATCTTTTCCAGCATTCTAATTATCTATATTGTTGATTGATTATTGTTTATGGGTCTGTGGCTGAATAGTGGAAAAATATTAAAGAATTGAAAGGTGCAAAGTTGAGGAACATAATGATTAGGTCTAATTGTGGGTAAAAACAAAAAAAATGTTTGAAAGACTAGTGTTGTTTATATAGTAATATAAATAATAATATAATTAATGCTTAGTTGATTGGCAGCAGGGGCGGCTGGCAAGGTATAAAAAAAAGTCCCTTGCCTTAGGCCCCCAATTTTAGGGGGTCCCATTTTTAAAAAATAATTAGATAAATTTAAAAAATCACAAAAATTCAAACGATAAAAAAAATTAATGGAAACATAAATGATTTGGTTTTTCAACTTTTCAAAAAGTTTTCTACTTTTCAAAAAGTTTTCTACTCTTCTTTATGCCAATTTTTTATTTTTTTTTATATATTTTATCATCCTCTCTTCTATTTCTTCTCATTTTCTCTTTTCTAATTTGATATCTCTCTTCTTCAAATCAAATTGCAAAACTTAAGAACTCAACTTACTTACACTATTGAGAGTTTATATTTTAATTTTGAAGAAAAATAATTGCAGCAGCTCAATTAATTTTTGGAAATCAAGTTTCATAGCTTTTGAATCCGGTAATATCATTCTAATTTCTAATATTATTTTTGTTTTGTGTCTTGTGCTTATTATATTTTTTATTTGATATTTTAAATAGTGTTTAAAATATTTGTTACATTTCAATATGTCAACTAGAAAATATGAATCCGGTTATTCAAAACTTAAAAAAAAAAAAAAGTCGATAACTTGATAAAATCTCAAAAAGGTGCTCTTGATAAATTTTTGGAAAGTAATGTTAAAATTAGATCAAAAAATGTAGGGGAATGCTCTTTAGAAGAACAAGTTACTAACTTTGTTGAAGTTGAGTTAGATAATGATATAAATAAAAAAGAAGAAGGAGAAGAAATTACTGAAAAGTCGGATACAGATTCCCAAGAAAATCAAGAACTCATAAATGAATTAAATAATCATAATCCTAAAAATATCTATGATCCTAGTCAATGGAATATTATTGATACAAAGTTAAGAGATTTATTAGTAGAAAAGGGACCGATTAGAATTACCGACACATGCTTTCCAAAGGATAAATTTTTAAGGCACTTTTCTACTATATATTATTTTCAAAAGTTGGCAAATGGAGAAAGACATGAAAGAAGATGGTTAATTTATTCCAAAGATTTGAATAAGGTATTTTGTTTTTGTTGTAAGTTATTTAATACGACTTTTAATGCAAAGAATAATAAGTTAGCTAATGAAGGTAGTAGAGATTGGAAAAATCTTACTACTAAGCTTAGAACTCATGAAACAACTAACCAACATATTATTAATATGAGTTCATGGATTGATTTAGAATTTAGATTGCGTAATAATAAAACAATCGATAAAAACATTCAAGACCAAATTGATAGAGATAGAGAGCATTGGAAAAATGTATTGTCAAGAATTATTTCTGTCATAAAAACTCTTGGAAAAAATAATTTGGCGTTTAGGGGAAAAAATGAAAAAATCTATCAAGAAAATAATGGAAACTTCTTGAGTCTTATTGAAATGATTGCAGAATTTGATCCAATTATGCAAGAACATATTCGACGAATTAAACATGATGAAATTCATAATCATTATCTTGGACATAATATACAAAATGAATTAATAAATTTATTGGCAAGTGAAATTAAGAACAAGGTTATTGAAAAAATTATAAAAACAAAGTATTTCTCTATCATACTTGATTGCACACCAGATACAAGTCATCAAGATCAAATGTCTTTTATAATACGGAGTGTAGATATTTCGACAACTCCAATAAATGTAACCGAATATTTTTTAGAATTCTTGAAAGTGGATGATACAAGTGGAAAAGGCCTTTTTGAAGTTATTTTAGATGAAATAAAATGTATTGGACTTGATATTGACAATTTAAGAGGACAAGGATATGATAACGGATCTAATATGAAGGGAAAACATCAAGGAGTGCAAAAAAGACTTCTTGATATAAATCCTAGATCATTTTATACACCATGTGGTTGTCATAATCTAAATTTGGTACTTTGTGATATGGCTAAGTCTTGTACGAAAGCTATATCATTTTTTGGAGTGGTACAACGTATATATTCATTATTTTCTTCGTCTACTAAACGGTGGAAAATTTTAAAAGATAGTGTACCTAGTTTAACTCTTAAATCATTGTCACAAACACGGTGGGAAAGTCATATTGAAAGTGTTAAAGCAATAAGGTTTCAAACTCCACAAATAAGAGATGCTTTATTTAAATTAGAAGAAGTTAGTGATGATCCAAAAATTAAAAGTGAAGCTAATTGTTTAGCAATTTTTGAGCTTGAAAATTTTGAATTTTTGTTGGGTATGACTATTTGGTATTATTCCCCCTACACGTATATTGGGGCGAGAGCGGGCGCTAGCTTCCTAAACAGGATTTTCTATGAGGTAGAGGCTGGTTGGATGAGAGTGAGAATAGAAAGGAAGCCGGGAGGAAGAATGGAGTATAGCATTACCTCTAGAGTACAACCCTACTCCTGCGCCCCTCCCAGGCTTTTTGGACGTTCCATGATTAAACCGACTAGCGGCACTTTCGAGATGCCACCTTGAAATAGAAAGTATTTTCAATTCCAACAGGCATGGTTCTGTAGTCAAAGCAACTTCGTCACTTTCGTGTACCCATCGGACGGTTCTTGAATTAGATGGAACATTAGCGGTCTTAGGTGATTTATCATTGCCCCCAGGAGAGGTTCGAAAGTAGGGCTATTCAAAGCACACTTGCGGCTTCTTTCATCAAAGATAGGTGTGAGCTAATTTTCTCGCTAAACCCCTTTCCTTACAGTCAAGTGGCCTCACGGCCCGGCTGGCCTTCCAGCGGTAGTGGGAATTCTCCCGTTCCCTGGTCAAAGACTTGGTTGGATGCGGGATCTACTCCACGAGGAGCGGTACCTCTGCTGGATAGACTGAACGGAATCCCCCCCTATCACTTCATCCAGTTGATACGGATAGGGGACCACTCGTGGGGGCCGTAGACCGGTTGGTTCGCCTTGAGAACCAGCTGATACGGAGCGCGACGCACATGTTGCGATCGCTCAACTATGCCCCCCAACCTGAGCTACTTCTCACTGAGTTACTTACGGAGGGGCCGTCGAGAGAGATTTGTATGTGTTAGCTAGCCTCATATCTTTCTCAATGTCCGGACATCTATCCAATGCCTTCCTGCTTTCCGGCCTTTCACTTCCCGCTTGAGGAACAGTCTCTGGATGTTCCAGTAGCTTTGCCGTATGATGGGCAACTATCTCCTGCGGTTCGGAGAGGACTCAGCTGTTAGTTAGTACCCCCTTGGTTTCACTCGCAGACCCAGCCCTGCTGCTTCCATCAGTCTCCTATCCTAAGTTAATTCCAGGTGCATATTTCAATTACGTCTTCCATGATTCTTAGATCCAGAGGGCCAGTTCGCTAAGTAGACTCACTCTACCGAGGGGCAACAAAGGCTGGAACTCTTCCTGCCAAAAACAAGGGACCTACTTCTCATCCTAGGAGTTAGCAGGTATGAAAGAGTCCCCTCTCTGTCTGTCTCTCCGAGTTTGCCGTAAATTCAATTAGTAAAAGTTTACAATCAAAAGATATGCATATTGATGTCGCTATTGATCAATTAAGAGGCTTAGTTTCTTTTTTTTAAAAATATAGAGAAGAAGGATTTACAAATGCTATGATTTCGGCTAAGGAAATTGCATTAGAGATGAATATAGAACCTGTATTTCGTAAGAAACGTATAATTTATAGAAAAAAACAATTTGATGAGAATGTTGATAATGAAATCACAAGATCCCTTGAAGAATCATTTAGAGTTGATTATTTTTTATACATAGTAGACCAAGCCATCTTTTCACTTCAAAATAGATTTGAACAATTTGAGGTATATGAAAATATTTTTGGTTTTCTATTTAGTGGGAAAAAATTGAGATCATTAGATGATGAGAATTTAAAAAAATATTGTCTTAATCTTGAATGTTC
The DNA here is from genome assembly GCA_016801875.1 of Solanum sitiens. NCBI lineage: Eukaryota > Viridiplantae > Streptophyta > Magnoliopsida > Solanales > Solanaceae > Solanum > Solanum sitiens. The sequence goes on along the minus strand of JABWTJ010000023.1, from coordinate 219,918 downwards.
CTTAAAACATAATACTCACTCCGATATTGATGGTTTAGACTTATTTTCTGAATTAAAAGTGTTAAGGGAAATCATAAAAGTAGAAGATAATACTCTAATTGAGATACTCAATCAAATAAAAAGACTTGATTCTTTTCCAAATGCTTACATTTCTTATAGAATAATGTTAACAATTCCCGTAACAGTCGCCTCAGCAGAAAGAAGTTTTTCAAAATTAAAAATAATAAAATCTTATTTAACATCGACAATGTCTCAAGAAAGATTAAGTGGTTTAGCTATATTATCTATTGAAAAAGAATTATTAGAAGAGATTGACTACACAAAAATTATTAATAACTTTGCATCTCAAAAAGCTAGAAAAATAGATTTAAAATAAATCATTTATAATTTTTTTAAGGCCTCTAATTTGATTTTGGCCTTAGGCCACCAACGGGTTTGAGCCGCCCCTGATTGGCAGTATTATGAATTTAGTATGTTTGGTTGAAAAGAGCTTGAGATGGTAAAGTTTCTCTTGGCAGTCTAGTTGTTGGTTTGATACTTAAGGCGAATTGTTGTAGTTAGTGCTAATGGGGAATAACTAATTTACGTCAATCTTAGGTTATTTTCGTTAGTTATGTAATTAAGTGATATGTAATTAAATATTAGGTGTGTTGTATTAGTGGAATACTATTAAAGTTATGCTAATGGGAGGAACTAAGATTTACCCCTAGGTTTGAACTTTAGGAAATTGATTATAGAATTAGATGAGTTTTTGGGTCTAGGCTAGACATAAAATAATATGAGTGTTTATAGACTCGTTATATGTGCATAAACTTGATAGACTGAAAAGATTTGGAGGCATTGAGGAAAGTATAAACAATGGAGAAGTAGTTTGCTTGACTTCGGTTCTTCGGTGGAGGTAGGTTATGGTTTATTCTATTTTATAGATAGACTCTTAATAGTGATTGATATGCATTGAATGATATTGTAAAGTTCTCTATGTACTTGATGATGTGATTGTGTGGCTTGGTTGTGTGGTTTGTGATTGGTCCGAAATCCTGAGACCGTGAGATTTATATGTTGAAACCTCTCTATCGAAGTGATGCCTTGAATAAAAAAGGCTTGATAAAAGATTATCAATGAATTGAAAAATGGTGATATTAAATGATAAATTAATTGTATTCTTGGATCGGATTTTCACGTTGCGACATAGTATTCTTGGATAGGAGTGTCACGTTCCAACACGATATTATTGAATCGGAGTGTCAGGTTATGACACGATATTCTTGGATCCGAGTGTCACATTCCGACACGGTATAATTGGATCCGAGTGTCACGTTTTGACACGGTAACATTAAAAGAAAAAAGTAAACTTAATATACTCAATCTCAAAGAACCCATTTCCCAAATGAGCGTCGTGTGGAGGCATGATTCTCCACATGTGTGCTGGATATTGTGAGTGATTGTGTATTGGCTTCCGTTATTACTTGTTCATGTTGTTTGTTGCTTGCTACCGGTTAATTATCATAGTTGATTTTATACTATTATTCTTTGTATATTAGTTACTATTTTGAGTTGACCGATGATATCTACTCAGTACATGTTGCCCCGTACTGAGCCATACTTGTGTATTTCTTTGTTTCCCTTTAATGAAGCAGTGAGTGTACCAACGACTTTGACTCGCCCTCAGCTCTATCCGGTCTCCAGCATATCAGGTTCCAGGGTGAGCTATTCATTTAAGCTCCTGTTGGATTCTCTCGTTCATGACATGATATCCTATGTTTTCGAACACATACCATTTTATTCTTTTATTTTGGTGTATTTGATACTCTTAGGCTTAGTATTTGGAGATTAGATTTTCTTGATCTGATGACTTTCAGGTTTTGGGTATGGCATACATTAGATTATAATGAATTTGTTACACTAATGAGATTTAAGCTTCCGCATTATGGTTAGTAATTTGTATGGTGAATTATTAATATATGTTGGCGTTGAATCCATTGGTTCGCCCACCAGGAGGTTAAGTGTGGGTGCCATTCACGACTCGATTTGGGTCTTGACAGTTATATCAAGCTTAAGAAATTTATTATTGATGGTTTTTTCTGTGGTAAGGAAATTAGTTTTAGTTTATGTGTTCTTTTTGTTGGAAAGAAAAAGAAGAAGAAAATTATTTTATCATATGATAATAGAGATTTGGGATCATTACTACTTTTAACATGTTTGAGTATATTTTCTATAGAAAGTTTTCCTTGGATTGGTAAGATTATTTTTATTTTCTTCCCAAGTGCATTGAAGCATTGCACCCTCTCAGTTTTCTTTTCAACAAAAAAAATTATTTTTTGCATAAAGGCTAAGATATGCACTTTAATTTTTTCCCCATATTCTTGGTTTTATATAACTATGAGAAGAAGTAAATAAACAAATGTTGTCTCCTAACAATATTTGAATGTGAGTTTAGTTTCTCGTTGAAATTCAATGTCTTTTGAGGAAAATTGAAGTATGATGGAAACTGGAAAAAGGAAACAATTAGCAAGAAAAGTGACTTGCATGAAACCATTGCTGACAAATAGAATATGATTTAGTGGGAGTAAAAATCAGGTTCATCTTTATTTCCCTTGATTTTTTTCTATCATTTATAAGTTATGAGATTTATTTTATAAAATTTTAGGATAGATGGTCATTATGTGATAATCTCATAATATATCTTTATTACTATAATAAGTATTTTGTTTAGAGGAGAAAAAAAGCTTTTCTAGTTTCTACTCTATGTGAAATTTGATTGTGTCTGACTTTTTGAGACTAAAATGCTCTGATTTTTTATTCCTTTAGTTTGAAGAATACAAGAACTTCACGAATAAATTAGATTATGTATTGGTTTGAAGAATATAGAAACTTCACCAATTTGTTAAATACTCTGTTTGAATGAATATTCTGACTTGAAGAGAACAAAATCTCCATCTAGAATATTAAGGCTAAATGATTTGAAAGAGATAAATATTTTATTGTTAGCTAGAAAGAGTGTTGTATTTGAGGTTTCTGTAGATTAAAACTTTTTTGGTTTACTACTATGTTTGAATGTGAAACTGATTCGAAGAATATAAAATCTTCATTAGAATTCAAAGTTCATTCGGTAAACGATTAGAAGAACATAAATACTTCATCGTTAAACTAGAAATGAGTTGTATAAAGATTGAATCTTTATTTTTAGTATTCTATATACTAAGTGGTCTGTCTAAATGTAACATGAAGGGAAAAACACTAGTGACATAAAGTTAGTGACTTTTATGCCTGCAATGGGTGTTTCTATGGATTAAATCTCCAAAAGAAAGCTTTGGGTTGCCAATATGTATTTTGATGGTATACAATTTGAAAGCATGTGAAACAAAAATATGTGAAAAATAATTTTAAATACTTGAAAAATATTTTTGAGAACATATTTAAAATGTGAGGTTTTTTTTACTTGTGATTAAAATAAAATTAGACTTACTATCTAATTAAAATTTGAAAAAATAAGATATGAAATATAATGGTGTTCTCGTATTATGTTAGACCCACAAAATTCTTGGAGTATATTTGATATTGTGGTCGTTGAGTCTCTCTTTACTAGTATATATGATATGACTAGTATAAAACCACAAAATTATATTACTCATTCAAAAGAATTGTATTCTTTGATGAAAAAAGTGTCACTTAAAATATTGTGATTTTTCATGAAAAGATATGTCTATTAAAATAAATTTATTTGTATAGACATGAACATTGGTGAAAAGTGACATGTTATGTTTGTGTTGTAAAACAAACATTTGGGTCGTATTGCCCTTATTGAACCTATAAGACTATGGTCATGGTAATTCTATCACAAATTGAATGTTATAGAAAGGTGCTTCTGAAAAGGACATGTGGCAAGGTGTTGATTTTGAAACAATGTATGTATTTGACAAAGTTATAAAAACTAAAGAACAAAATATTTATAAGAAAAAGTTACCTCACAGAAGGTCTTTTCAGACTCAATATTTTTGTATGTTTTTACTTGCTTAAATCAAACTGTTTGTGACTTGAACGATTGAGACATGTCAATTACAAAAACTTGCAAAAACTTATCAACATAGAAGTTTTACCTAACTTCTATTGCAATAAATCAAAATGTCAAGTATGTGTTGTTGAAATGAATTTTAATACCTTAGAATTGATTTACACTGACATTTCTTATATGAAGTTAACATCATCTCGTGGTGGAAAAAGTGTTTCATAAATTTTATTGACAATTGCACTAGATATTGTTATGTCTATTTGCTGAATAATAAGGATGAAATAATAGAAACCATATAGGCAATATAAAACTTAAGTAAAAATCAGTTGGATAAAAAGATTGTCATGATAAGAAGTGATAGATATGGAGAATATGAATCTTGTTTTGCAGAAATATATTCAGGAAATGGAATTATCCATCAAATTACTACACATACTCACATTAATCTAATGAAATTGTTGGGGGGGGGGGGGAAATCAAACTTTAAAGAAAATATTGAATGTCCTACTTATAAGTTCAGGTTTACCACAAAATTTATAGGGGTGCTATCATTATAACAAAAGAGAACAACAAAAAGTTTGTCTATTTAGAAATAGAGAAACAAAAAGTTTTGTTTTTTTAGTAAAGGGAGTAACAAATAACAAAATTATTTGTTAAGAAAGGATCAACAAAAAGTTGTTTTTTTTCAAACATTTTTGTATCCTGTTAGAGAATTGTTTGTCGTCCCTTAAAGTACATACAAGCAACAACTCTTGAAAGATAGTGATCTAACAGTTTCCAATATAGTCTATTCCATACGAGAAATGGAAATAAAGGAATTATTTCCAAATGAGTCAAAATAGGACTTAAGACTGTGGATTTTATGTTTATTGGATATGCTAAAATGAGTAAAGCATGTTGATTTATAGTTCATAAGTCTCAATCGTCGGATAGTCAAGTGAAGGGTCTAGACGACCTTGGAAAGAACCAAAGGAGAATGTACTTAATAAAGAGACTCAGAGGCGTAGTAAATTTCAATGGACAAATTACTTTCTCTGGATTTGATTTTGTAATATTTCTTCTTGAAAATGAGTTCATATAGTCGAAGAAGATATGTCTTCTGTGGACTCATCCTTGTTAAAAGTGTTTGTCAATAGTAGGATAGATTCAATCTTAGCAACCACACTTGAGAGTAGGTTGATCTTCCTCCAAGAAATAAACTTTTGGGTTCAAAGTGGATCTACAAAAGGAAAAGAAAGTTGATGAAACTATTGGCAAATACAAAGCAAGACTTGTTGTCATAGGCTCTAGATAATAAGAATGTCTTGATTATTTTGACACATAATAGACACTAACTAGGATTACATCAACTTAGATATTAATTGGGCTAGTTATGGTATATGTCCTTCAAATTCGTCAAAATGAATGTGAAAAACATTTTTTAAATGAAAAATTGGAGGAAGAAATTTACATGGAAAAACCCGATGACTTTGTGGTTTCTAGTAAAGAGAAGAAAGTTAGTCAACTTGTTAAGTCAATTTGTGGACTAAAAGCAAGAGACCAAATAATGATATGTGAAGTTTGAGCAAACTATGTTGGAAAAAGAATTCAAGATGAATGAATGTGATAAATATTTTTACATTAAAGACACTCCAAATCACAAGGTCATTATTTTTTTTTATGTTGATGACATGTTGATCATCAAAAGAGACACTTCTGACATAAATGTTACTAATAATATGCTAGAAAGTAACTATGATATGAAACACATTGAAGTTACTGATGTGATTGAAAAAGTACTTGACAAGTTCAAGTATTTGGATTTCAATATTGTCAAGACTTCAATAAATGTGAACTTTGTACAACAAAAGAATAAAGACAAAAGTGACTCACAATTGAATTATGCTAGAGTATTGAGAAGTATGATATATATAATGAAGTGTACACGATCAGATATATCGTGCGCTATTAGTAAATTGAGGTAGTTCACAAATAATCTCAAGCAAACTCATTGGATGACAATGAAAAGAGTTTTAAAGTATTTTTAAAACATACTTAAACTATTTTTTTGCATTATAACTAATATTCAATAATATTGAAAAAATATAGTGATGTAAATTGAATCACCACGTCAAATGAAGTAAATTCCACAAGTGGATATGTATTTACTCTTGGTGGAAGAGCAGATTCTTGGAAATATTTCAAACAGAAATGTATGGCTTGCTCTATTATGAAATCTGAGTTTACAACTCTAGATAAGGCCGGTTAAGAAGTTGAATGACTCTGAGATTTCTTGAAAGATTTTTGGCCCCAACATTTAGCTCCAGGCATTTACTATGAGTGTTAATTTGCAATAGGTAGGGCATGGAACATGATGTATAACGATAAGTCTCGTCATATATGACGTAGACATAATATCTTTATAGAACTACTCTCTAGTGAAATTATTAAAATTGACTTTGTAAAATCAAAGGATAATGTGTCGAATCCACTTACAAAAGGCCTAACTAGAGAAGGAGTTGATAGGTTATCAAAGGGAATGGGTTATGGCCGAGGACAAGTCATTGTGGCGGAAACTCTAACTAGAAGATTGGAGATCCCAAGATCTAGGTTCAATGAGATCAAACAAAGTCATTAATGATGGTTCAACTTTGTCAAAATATTTTATATGGTCCATTCTCATGAAAATACAATGTTTACTAATAAGGATAAACGCATTAGGACTTTTTAATGGTTTCTAAGTTTGATACAGATCATATCAAATGGTGTATCTACGAGATAACACATTTAGAAATCACTTATGTAAATGTGAAGTGTAAGCCGCTTCTAGGAGAATCCAGTAAGGCAAGTTCTCTACACACTTATAAACCAAGATGTGTTCATGGATGAAACGAACAAAACAATGAGAACCAATAGCAGTTCAAGGGTTGATTGTGTGACTTATGTTGTCTAGGTATGAAATCTACCGATTGATCGAGTATTCTAATATATGTTCACTATGGAAAGTTCAAAGGGAAACTCACTTATTCATATGCAATCAATCTTTACTTATGAATCACACAGTTTTTCATGCATATGTTTTAACAATAGTCATTTTGTATTCATGTGGGGGATTGTTGGGTTTTCTAAGTTGTGAACAGGAATGAAGCGTTGTGACTCTCCTGAAAGGTTGTGACTTTGTCGAAATGTGTGATCTTTATGAAAAGTTATCTTTTCTAAAGGGTTTTGAACGTTTGAAAGGTTGTTTCTTTTTCAACGGGTTGTGATCTTTCACTTCTGAAAGGTTGTCTTATTTCCAAAAAAGTTGCGTCATTTACCCTTTGGTGGCTATAAATAGAGAGGTTTCCTCTCATTTTTCTGCATCAAATCTTGTTGGGTATGTAGCAAGAATTAATAGGAAATGCAGGGAAGATGAAAAGAGAAGAACTTGAAAAGTTGGAAACTTGAAGAGTTGGGAACTTGAAAAATCCTCTTATGCTTTAATGAAAAGGCATTTGTCCCTCATCGGTGGTGGAAAGAAAAATAGGAGAGTTTAATTATAGAAATATTCCTATTAATTGTTAAAAGAGTTGAAAAGAGGGACCCCCTCACGCCGTCGTCGTCGCCGCTCGCTCGGCTTTGGCTTTGGAAAATGATCGATCGAGAGATTAATTTTTTGGATAAAGTTTATTTTAATTATTTAGTTAATTATTTATTTAACTAATTAAATTAAATTAAATGGGCAAAAAAATTTCAATTAATTAGTTGATAACAGAAACGTATTTAATTATTTAGTTGAGATTAATCGAAACGTTTCAATTTTTTAGTTGATTAACCCCACCCGACTCGACTCGGATCCATGCAACCTGTTTTATTTGAAATCTTTCCCGGTTTTCTTTAAATTTCCATCCGTTTAGAAATGACTGTTCTGAAAGGTTGCAACTTTCAGGAACAGCCAGGACCGTTTGAATTGTTACAAATTTTCATTAATGGTCGTGTTGATTCTGAAAGGGTTGCAACTTTTCGGAACTTGTTCCTCTTCTCTATAAATACCATTCATTCTTCAGAATTTTTATTAACAAATTTTTCTGATTTCTTCTTCTTCTTCTGCACAAAACTTTCTTCGTGTATTTTAGTATTGTTGAGTGGTTCGCTGACACAGAGTTATTGGTATCAATACGCTAGTGATTGAGATCATTCTATCTTGGGAGGACATATTCCAAATCAAACTTCGGATACTAGAGGGGAATAATTTTCTTAAGGAGACACTGTGAATTTAGTGATTTTGATCTTTTTCCTGTTATAATTTTTCAGAATCTGGTACGTTTATAGAATTAGTTTTTTCCTAAATTAATTTATGTTCATCTCCCTTACAGATTCATCAAAACTTTGGTAACTTTGTGTTTCTACAAAGTTTTGTTGGAATCAATAATTATGTTTTCAAAAACAGATTGGCAACAATATTAAGGAAATAATAATTTTATTTTAATCTGTCTTTCTGGTGGAGACAAAAACCTTCGTGATTTTATATTCTTTTAAGTCTGCAATTTTAAGTTATTGCTTACTAAGACTGTACCAATTTTTGTTTATCAGAAATGGAAAACAACAATATTACAGTGGTTATTGTTGCACCAACCCGAACTGTTGTATTACAAGTAGAGAAATCGGATAAATTATCTGGTGTGAATTTCAAAGGATAGCAGCAACAGATATTTTTCTGTCTTACCACTCTTGGTCTGCAGAAATGTACCAACGAAGAAACTCCACTGCCTGCTGCTGAAATGCCAGACAAAGAAAAATTCATGATTATTGAAGCATGGAAATAGGCAGACTTCCTATGTAAGGGCTACATTCTGAGTGCTTTAGAGGATGACTTATATAATGTCTATAGTGCAATGACAACTTCGAAAGAGTTTTGGGATGCACTTGAGAAGAAATATAAGACAGAAGATACATGCTTGAAAAAGTTTATGGTCGCAAAGTTTTTAGAGTATAAAATGGTAGATAGTAAAATTGTTGGATCACAAGTGCAGGAACTTCAATATTTTTTCCATGATCTGATTGCTGAAGATATGGTAGTAAATGAACAAAGACAAAGGCAAAGGAAAAAGTCAAGCAAACATCGTGGAAGAGATGGAAAATGTAGATGACTTGTATGCAATGATCTCAGAGTGTAACTTAGTTGGAAATCCCAAGGAGTGGTTTCCTGACTCAGGTGTCACTCGTATTTGCTCTGCAAAATAAGTCTTCGCAACGTACACTCCTGCTGAGTACGATAAAGATTTGTTCATGGGAAACACAACAACAGTAAGGATCGCAAGAATTGGGAAAGTAATGTTGAAAATGACATCCGGCAATGTGTTGACTTTCAACAGTGTTCTACATGTCCCTACTAATGGTTTTAAGTGTGTCCTAGTTAGTAATAAAGTTGTAATAAGTAAGAGTGAGATGTTCATAGAAAAGGGCTACCTCAGTGAGGGCCTTTTCAAACTCAATGTAATGGTTGTTGACAGTATTAATAAGAATTCTGCTTCTATTTACTTATTGGAGTCAAATGATTTATGGCATGCCCATTTGGGACATGTAAATTACAAAGCCTTGCAAAAATTGGTTAGTTTAGAAGTATTGTCTGATTTTAAATGCGATAAATCAAAATGTGAAATTTGTGTGAAAAGTAAGTTTGTTAAACATTCTTACAAGTCTGTTGTAAGAAATTCAAAATCCTTAGACTTAATTCACACAGATATATATGATATGAAGTTGACACCATCTCGTGGTGGAAAAAAGTATTTTATAACTTTTATTGACGATTGCACTCGATGTTGTTATGTATATTTGCTTAATAGTAAGGATGAAGCAATTGATGCATTTGAGCAATACAAAAATGAAGTGGAGAACCAATTGAATCTAAAGATAAAAATGATTCGAAGTGATAGGGGTGGAGAATATGAATCTCCTTTTGCAGAGATATGTTTGGAATATAGTATTATTCATCAAACTATTTCACCCTATACACCACAGTCAAATGGTTTGGCAGAACGGAAGAAGAGAACATTAAAGAAAATGATGAATGTCTTAATGATCAATTCTGGTTCACCGCGAAACCTTTGGGGGAAATCCATCCTTACGGCTAATAAGATACTCAATAGGGTACCCCGCAGCAAAACACAATTCATTCCATATGAGTTGTGGAACGAAAGAAAACCCAACTTAAAATATTTCAAAGTGTGGGGGTGTCTAGCCAAGGTAGAGGTTCCTTTACCCAAAAGGTTAAAAATTGGATCCAAAATGGTAGATTGTGTATTATTGGATATGTTGTGAATGGTAAGGCCTGCCGATTTTTGGTTCACAAATTTGATAATCCTGAAATTCATGTTAATACGATAATTGTGTCAGATAGCGCATATTTCTTTGAAAATATTTATCCGTATAAAACTAAATGTGAGTCGACAAGTGAAATACATAAACGACCATGGGAAGAATCAATGGAAGTTACACTACCTAGTGAGGATCCTAGGCGTAGTACTCGCCAACGGAAACCCACTTCTTTTGGACCAGATTTTGTGGCAATATTGCTTGAAAATGAGCATCAAACATTTAAAGCAGATATGTCTTCGTCTGAGTCAATTATTGGAAAGAAGCTGTCAATAGTGAGATCGAATCAATTTTAAGTAATCATACTTGGGAATTGATTGATCTTCCTCTAGAAAATAACCATTAGGATCAAAGTGGATCTTTAAAGGAAAATTAAAGCTGATGGAACTATTGAAAAATATAATGCTAGACTTGTAGTCAAAGGATACATACAAAAAGAAGGTCTGGACTATTTTGACACATACTCTTCAGTAACAAGAATAACATCAATTAGGATGTTAATATCACTAGCGGCAGTGTATGATCTTAAAATCCATCAAATGGATGTAAAGACAACATTCTTAAATGGAGAGTTGGAGGAAGAAATTTACATGGAACAACCTGAAAGGTTTGTAGTTCCTGGTAAAGAAGAGAAAGTGTGCAGACTTGTGAAGTCGATTTATGGGCTCAAGCAAGCACCCAAACAATGACATGCTAAATTTGACCAAACAATGTTGGCAAATGGATTCAAGATTAACGAATGTGATAAGTGTGTTTACATTAAAAATATTCTGAATCATGAAGTCATTTTTGGTCTGTATGTTGATGACATGTTAATAATGAGTAAAGATATTGACGATATAAATGCTACTAAGTGCATGTTATCCAGCAATTTCGATATGAAGGACTTAGGAGTTGTTGATTTGATCTTAGGGATCAGGATTCTCAATACTCCTCAGGGATTAGCATTATCTCAATCTCATTATATTTAAAAAGTATTGTATAAGTTCAAATACTTGAATTTCAATATTGTCAAAACTCCAGTTGATTTAAGCTTTACATTTCAAAAGAAATAAGGTAAAAGTGACTCTTAATTGGAATACGCTAGAGTGTTGGGAAGTTTGATGTATATTATGAATTGTACGCGACCAGATATAGCATGTGCTATTAGCAAACTGAGTCGGTTCACTAGTAATCCGAATCAAAATCACTAGATGACAATGAAACGTGTGTTGGGGTATCTGATATACATAACAGTATGCTTTGCATTATAATAAATATCCTGCTGTGATTGAAGGATATAGTGATGCAAATTGGATCATCGGGTCAAATGAAGTAAAATCCACAAGTGATTATGTGTTTACACTTGGTGAAGGAGCAGTTTCTTCGAAATCGTCCAAAAAAACATACATCGCTCGCTCCACAATGAAATCTGAATTTATTGTTTTAGATATGGCTGGTGAAGAAATTGAATGGCTCCGAAATTTCCTAGAGGATTTTCCATTTTGACCCAAACCTGTGGGACCTATTTGCATACATTGCGATAGTCAAGCAGCAATAGGTAGGGCAGGGAGCGTCATGTACTATGGTAAGTCTCATCATATACGACGGAGACATAACACCGTAAGACAACTTCTCTCTAGTGGAATTATCACAATTGACTAAGTAAAGTCAAGAGATAATGTGTCAGATCCACTAACGAAAGGCCTAGTGAGAGAGGCAGTTGAAAGATCATCTAAGGGAATGGGTTTACGGTTTAGGACAAGTCAGCATAGCGGTAACTCGATCTAGCAGACTGGAGATCCCAAGAGCCAGATTTAAGGAGAAAAACAAAGTTGTGACTGACGGTTTGACATTGTCAATCAACTCAATTCATTCTCATGATGAAGACAATGTTCAGGAACAAGGTGAAGACTTTAAGGTTTGTCAATGAGTTAATAAAGCTTAAGGTTTTTATTGGTTTGCTAAGTTTGGCAGATCTGACCAAATAGTGTATCTACGAGATGACACGATTAGAAATCACCTATGTGAGTGTGAAGTGTAAGCCGCTTCAAAGAGAATTTTTTGTCAAAAGTCTATTCTCTATACATGAAACCAGGAGGTGCTCATGGCTGAAACGAACACAACCATAAGAACCATAAACAATATAGGGTTAATTGTGTGACATATGGTTTTCTACGTATACACTAAAGTTCGACGGTTCAAAGATATAGCATCTATCGATTGACCGAGTATATCCGACATATGTTCACTACGGAAATTCCAAGGGTAAACCTACTTATCCAGATGCAATTAATCCTTGCCTGTAAAGTGCAAATTTGTTTGTGCATTGCTATGGTATAATCATTCCCCATTAATGTGGGAAATTGTTGGGTATGTAGCAAGAATTAATGGGAAATGGAGGGAAGATGAAAAGAGAGAAACTTGAAAATTTGGGAACTTGAAGAGTTGGGAACTTGAAAAGTCATTTTATGCTTTAATGAAAAGGCATTTGTCCCTCATCGGTGGTGGAAAGAAAAATAGGAGAGTTTAAATATAGAAACACTCCAATTAATTGTTAAAAGGGTTGGAAAGAGGGACCCCCCTCGCGCCGTCGTCGTCGTCGCTCACTCGGCTTCAACTACAGCTTCGACTTCGGAAAATGATAGATCGAGAGATTAATTTTTTGGATAAAGTTTGTTTTAATTATTTAGTTAATTATTTATTTAATTAATTAAATTAAATTAAGTGGCCAAAACATTTTCAATTAATTAGTTGATAACAGAAACGGTTTCAATTATTTAGTTGAGATTAATCGAAATATTTCAATTTTTTAGTTGATTAACCCGACTCGACTCGGATCCGCGCGACTCATTTTATTTAAAATCTTTCTCGATTTTATTTAAATTTTCCTCCGTTTGGAAATGACTGTTCTGAAAGGTTGCAACTTTCAGAAATAGCCAGAATCGTTTGAAAGGTTGCAAACTTTCATTAATAGTTGTGTGGATTTTGAAAAGGTTGCAACCTTTCGAAACATGTTCCTCTTGCCTATAAATACCATTCATTCTTCAGAATTTTTACTAATGAATTTTTCTAATTTCTTCTTCTTCTTCTGCACAAAACTTTCTTCGTGTATATTTACTGTTGTTGAGTGGTTCGCTAACATCATAGTTTTTGGTATCAATACGCTCATGATTGAGATCATTATATTCTGGGAGGACATAATCCAAATCAAACCTCAGATACTAGAGGGGAATAATTTCCTCAAGGGGACACTGTGAATTCAGTAGGCTTGATCTTTTTCCTGTTATAATTTTCCAGAATCTGGTACATTTACAGATTTAGTTTTTCCTAAATTAATTTATGTTCATCTCCCTTGCTGATTCATTAAAGTTTTGGTAACTTCGTGTTTCTTCAAACACAGATTGGCAACACCTCTTGCATACATTTCTTATAAAACAAAATCGATCGATAGTGTCTTGTGTGTGTAATTCGTTGTTGTCATTTTATGTTCGTTGAAGTTATCGAAGTTTGAGGTATCACTACTTCTTTAATGGTTAATTCGATTTATCTTGGTAGGAATTAATCTGTAACCTCAGGTACTTGAAGGAATTAAATTTATTAAGAACACATTGAATTCTATGAATTTGAATAGTTCTCTGTATTTTTCTTCTTATCTTTTATTATTTTTGATTTGCTACTCTCAATACGAGAGATAACAAGAAATGAGTAAAAGTGATAGAAAATGTAGACATTGTAGAATGGCACCCACATGGTGAGGCAATGATGATAAGCATCTTGTTGGTCCATCATCATCTCTAACAGGATTGGCAGGTAATTTAAGACACGCTGAATCTTTTTTGTAGAATCAAGAATCTTATCCTATTTGTGTTATGTAAGACGTTTCTTTACTCTTCTACAATATTGGAATTAAACGATGAATCTCACTTTAATTAGATCGAATTGTCTTGTCCTTATACAACTGTAATTTCCATCTATCCTAATTTCTTCTCATCTAGTCAAAATGATTCTAAATTCATACTGTTAAGTTATATCACAGAATTAAAGGTATATAATCTAAATCCTATATCTTCTATTATATATGCCGTCTTTGTGTCATTTCCAATATGGCTTTTATTCCCTACGTACATTTATTAAGGATTAGAAACCATTTAAAAATTTGCAATTGATAAAAATAAATAGTGATTTAAGACAATGTCAGATGGCATGGGGCATTGAGAAATGATAAAATTGCATGTTTGTGTAGATAAAAGATTGGAATAATGGAATTTTTTAATTGGTGTAGCTTGTTCTCATCCTATCATTTTCTTTCACTTTCGGCAACAAATAATCAAATATTAATGGAGATTTCTTTTTTATAACATATGTGGATGAAACGTGCTTCCAGGCAGATTTCTTAACAAATTGTTTTGAGATGTAAAGTTGCATCTCTGTAGCGATATGAGTTTCTTTTTCTTTTTTTTGTTAGAGGCTGTTTCAATTCATAATTAGAAATTTAAAATTTTTGGATATTAATTATGTATGGGATTTAACACGTGTATTAGTATATTAAAGACTCAATTATCCCTATTACATGTTTTTTATCATAATTATGAAGGATATTTTTATAAATAAATATTTTTTATAACAATGCATAAAAAATAGAAAAAACTACATAAACGAATCATAAAACTCAAAACAATATCATTTTCTTAAAAAAGAAAAATACAGTCTATATCTCTCGTTTATTAAGGCTGATAATTTTGAATTAACTGATACTAAATTGTATCATATATTGTGTTGGTATCATTAAGATTGATAATTTTTAAATCAGTATATATATATATATATATCATTAAAGTTTCTTCTTTAGAAATTACCTGTTAGTAATTTCTAAACAAGAAATCTTAATGATATCATTACAGTATATAATACTGATTTAGAGCAAAATTAGTTGAAAATATATAGTGTAATTATTGGCGAATATGAATATAATACGACACATATTTGTAATTATTTTATTTTTATAAAATATTTACTTAATCTTTTTAAAAAATAATAATTTATATAAAAAATAATATCATAAACATTTCTAATATACTTTATTTATCAGTATTTTTATAAAGATTTGAATGTGGTAGATTCGTGCATCGAAAGGTGTCGCAAGGGGGAATGAATTAGGTTTTGGTGGAAGAAACCTAGCCACAACTTTCTTATCAGAGCAGTCCCACTCCCATTCCCATTTGACTGGATGCTTTTTGGCATTTAGCAGAGGCTAACTTTCCTCATGTGGACATCTTCTATAAAACTCAACCGTCTCTTTTTATTCCCCTTCTCGAATTTAGTAACACCCTCCCTTCATGAGAATATATTTTCATATGTCCTTTATAGTTATGATATACTTAAATTTTAAAAAAAAAATTAATATAAGAAATTTATTATTTTATTTTTATTAATTATAAGGTTGATAAGTTAAAAAATTAAGATTTTTTAAGAAGTTTTACCTTTTTTAAAGTAATTAATTAAAGATACAATAGGTCAAAAAAATTATCTTTTCTTAATTTGTCAAAATAAACAAGTAATTAGAAATGATAAAAATTATGAACAACTGATTAAGAACAGAGAAAATAAGTACTCCAATAAATTTATTAGAGTGACTATTTATATTTTGATATTTGCTCTGTTTTTATTTATATAATTTTACGTTCTTTAAAAAATTAGACGTATTTATATTATTATATCTTTATTTAGTGATTATTGAAATCAAATTTTCAATAACCAAACATAAATTGACTAAAACTGTTAAATATATGTAAAGTGGTATCTAATATTAACACTTTATACACGTTCAAATAAGAAAAGGTGTAATGCACAAAGTTTTATTGACTAAAACTCTTAAATATTAGGGCAAAATTGAATTATAATTTTGTTTAATGTAAAATCTATTATTAGGCAGGATGGATTTATAGCTATTTATTTTTTATTTCACTTTATATGACATAAATAAAATTTACAGAGTCAATTAGATTTTAATATGATATTTAAATATTTTAAGTTATTAGTTATTGTAATTTATACTATTTTTATATAATTTATAAATATATATGTTATTTCCTTGTCCCAATATATGTAGTAGAAGAGTCAATCAAATGTTGTCAATTAGTGAGATTACAATATTTTTTACATAATCCCCTAATTCAATAATACTCTATCTGTCCAACATAGTCGTCCACTATTGATTTTGCACATTAAATAATTATAAATAGAAGACATATTTGACTATATTATCTCTTGAATATACTAAATACAATGTCTTGAGAAATGTAATAGATAAATAAAAAAATTTATAATTGACAAACATAAGACTAATTATTATTAGTTTTGACATATTTTTCACATTTCAAGTTTTAACATTAAATAATTATGGGATATAACATTTATTGAATAAAAAAAGTTCTAAAAAACATAATATAAATTAATAGATAAATTACCAATAATAATAATAATAATAATAATAATAATAATAATAATAATAATAATAATAATAATTAATAATAGACATAAATAAAATCAGAAGAGTCGTAACAAAATAAAGAATATATGTTTTTCTTGTTTAGCTCAAAATAATTAGGGAAAATGCATAAGTACCCCCTTAAGTTATGCCTGAAATCTCAGAGACACACTTATACTATACTAAGGTCCTATTACCCCCTAAACTTAGTTTATAAATAATTTTCTAACCTTTTTGGCCTACGTATCACTAGTTTGAAGAAAAATGTCAACACATGTTGGGCCAACAAGATAGTG
Organism: Solanum sitiens; assembly: GCA_016801875.1. NCBI lineage: Eukaryota > Viridiplantae > Streptophyta > Magnoliopsida > Solanales > Solanaceae > Solanum > Solanum sitiens. Next base: position 202,811 of record JABWTJ010000023.1, on the reverse strand, counting down.
CCACGTAGGCCGAAAGGGGTAGAAAATTATCTATAAAATAAGATCTGGGGTAATAGGACCTTAGTATAGTATAAGTGTGTCTCTGAATTTCGGGCATAGGTTGAGGGAGTACTTATGCATTATTACTTATTGTCTTTTCTCTCACCTGTTAATTCTCTATAAAAAATATATTTCATTTTTTTTAAATCAATATTTTTCTCTTTCTCTATCATTGCTTAAAATTGTTATCGCCATTGTCTTCTCTCACGATTTTTTGTTTCGTATTCGTTTTCGTTTTATACTGTGATGGATGGTTTCTTATCAATATTAATAAAATATGGTAGTAAATGAGATTGTCTATATAGCAGTATATTAATTTCGTACAACTATTCTACATAATATTATATCAATTTCATACCAAAAGTAAACACTGGTTCGTACAAGATTCATACCATAAGAATACAAATTTTAAAACAATTATAACTAGTAATTATATTTTTTTTATATATATATATAATAATATATCAAATGCATATAAATTTTCTGTCAATATTTATACTGATACCATACCAGCAATACACACCATTTCATACAAGATTTATACCAAAAGAGTTCTTAGTAAAAAAAGATTTGGCTTACGAAAATCTGGATTGGAGTCTGAATACTCAGACAACAGAGGTTCCACCATTTTTTCCTTTTTTGCCTCTTACAACGGAGGTGAATATTTTCTTTGATTCTTGTTTCTTCTCTTTCGCTAGGTTTTGTTTTTTCCTCAGAGGGGTAAACTCTTTTACACCAGAATTGCATATCGGGTGGCAAAGTTTGAGTTAAATTATTAAAACTTGGATGCTTCATTTCAAGATTAGATAATCTTCTACAAATTTTGGATTCTTTCTAAGCACATTGTAAGCTTTTTTATCCTTTGACATAACAATTGTTAATTGAATAAAACATAACTACTTTGAGAAAATAGAAGAAGAAGGTTATACGAATGTATTGATCTTATTTATATCTGCAAACTGAGTGAATGAGTACTAAAGAAGCTTATCGTGCTAATATGTACATATACAATTACATTGATAATAACTAATTAACAATACTAATGAATCAATAAAAAGCCGGCAGTCGGATAACTTTTCAGCTCAATTGTCACGACTGGAATCTAGACCCCAGACGAGACCGGCGTCGTTGACATCTCAGAGGTCACAGACAAGCTTACTTACGTCATTCATACTTCATCTAGGTTAATTTTAGCGGAAAATTTGAAACTTTTTGTTTCCTTAACATACTTGTTAAACATTCTTATCATTTCATAATTGTTCATCATCAACCATTTAACATTAAGAGATAAGCAACTGAAAGAAGTAGTTCAATAAGTATTAAGTGTATAATTGCCAAAATGGCACCAATACAAAGTCTGAATAAAAACAGGAAAGAAACGCTAGTGGAACATACTCCACTAGCTCAACTCTAAAAACTATGCTAGAATGTAAAACAGTAGCATCCTCGAAAGCATGAGGACCTACCAAACTCCGGATGAATGCTGACGTCCGGATAGCTGCAACAATGATCCTGTAGCTCTATCGCCCACCTGTGCCTGCACCTAAAATAGTATAGACGTATAGGGTTAGTACACACTTGTACTAAGTATGGGTATATGCAAGCAAACACCACGGACATGCGTGAGAAAGAATAGCTCTTTCCTAATAACATGATTTTTGGAAATCAAGTCAGTGGACTTGCCAAATTGAGATTAGGAAAGTTAGTGAACTTTCCAAATTGGGTTAGGAAGGTCATGCCATGAGAGTAACATGCATCATTATAAATATTGTATTGCACACAACACATAACATCTTCATATAGCACATATCATAGCACATAACATATAACACATAGCTTCTTTCGTATCATTCATTCTTATGCCATGAGACCTTAGAATCATGGACTTGACATTAAGACTTTCCAAAATGAGGGCTCAACATATGGGACCTCAACTAGGGAGTCTTCATTAGCAAACACAGAGTCTGCTTCATTCATTCATACGTACTTTATTTTATTTCATTCATAGGCCAGTGTGAACACCAGCTATACCTAGGGTGTAGTTTAAGACTTTCATCGGGTTTGCTGTGCAATGATCAGGAATAACCTAATGTCATTACCTGAATCTAGCTCACCTCTTGATTATCCTATTCTAACACCTTCGGTATCATTCATTTCTTTATGTATTTCATTTGAGGATGGCCTCATTCATTCATTGGAAACTTTAACTTTAACCGATATAGATCATGTGAGCATCATGAAATCCAGTGTCTCCCCACACCGAAAAGAGGGGGAATCACTGGCCAAAGTGACCCAATAAACATGCTAGCGTACATGGGAATTTAACCCCGCCAGATCCCTATATTGGCAGTATAGGTTCAAAGACTAGGAGATGTATGGAGACCCATACCCGGCAAGCCGGACAGTCTCATCTCATGAGAGTTACGTGAACCTATGCCCTTCCCAAAAGAAGGCATCACCGCTCATAGCTAGCCTATCGGTGCTCAGTATAAAGTTCCATTACGTTCAACTCATACGTCTCAGAAGTTGACTTCTAGTATGAGGACAGTGTAGCTCATTAGATGATTTCTCATATTATCATTAGTATTAAGTGTATTAAGCTCAATACTTTCATTAGAGTGTTCATAGATACTGGTCTCTTCATTATCTAACACTCTCATTGGTGAGTACATATTGGTAATATTTATTTAGGCTCATTTGAGATTGCTCTCATCATATTCATTAGACTCATATCATGTTGTCACCACATTCTTCATTATTGGCACCTTTGCTTTTCTTAGTTACTCACCTCTTATTACGTGAATGTTCATTTCATCATATGCCAATGCACTTGGCCTTTTAGTGTATCTTACACTCAGATTTAACCCTTCTAGGGTTCTTCATTTCATTACATACATCTTAGGTTCACTTACTTTTGAACGTATGTTAGACTTATGTGTCTATACATACAAGCCATGCGGCTTCATTCATAATTCGTTAAGTGATTCTTACTTTCCTAAGATGATGTAGTACAAGACTTATGTATCTTCTATATATGCCAAGATCTTAATTTTTGATCTAAGTAGATGGCATTATTCTTGGATATTTTACTCACGTATGACTTATGCATCAATACGAAATTTTTGGGCAAGGGAACCCAAATCTTGAATCACTTGGATATCATTTATATTTTTCATTAATTTTATTTCTAATATTCATAACATTAGACTCTAAATTAAATCTCAACATTTATATTGAAGGATTAATTTTCTATTTTAATTTCACTCTTAATTAACCGAAGGATTGGGGTTTCGAGCCCCCACAACCTCCTTGATTATTTTTTTAGTTAAATTCGATGCAATTGGGAGGTTGTGGGTTCGAACCCCCACAGCCCCCTTATTTTTGTATTTAATTTCGCTAAGGAGGCTGTGAGGTGGTGGGTTCGAACCCCCACAGCCCCTCTATTTTTATTTCAATTAAATGGGCGAGTGACAGTGAGGTTGTGGGATCGAATTCCCACAGCCTCACTTTATTTTCCTTGTTATTTCGCCTCTCCCTTAAGCTCTGAGGTCGTGGGTTCGATCCCCACGCCTCGCATTGTTTTTTCATTATTTATTCTCCTTTCGCACGTACTGGGAGGTTGTGGGTTCGAATACCACGCCTCCCATTTAATTGTTCAATTAATTTCTCTCCTTCTCCTCCTCATAGGTCGCGAGTTCGATTCCCCCCAGCCCCCCTTTGTTATTTTTCTTTTCTCTTCCTTTTCTTTTCTCGCGAAATCTACTGTGGCCAGGTTCGAATCCCCTTGGCCCCATTTTCTTTTTCCCCTTTTTCGCGAATACCTGTGGCCAAGGATCGAATCCCCCCAGCCCTATTTTCCCCTTTTTTTTCTTCTTTCTGTGTCGCGAAACCAGTAGCTAAGGGGTTCGATTCCCCTTAGCTTCTTCACGTTTTTCCCCTATTGTTTTCTTCTTCTTTCACAGGTGAGGTCTTGGGTTCGATTCCCATTGACCTCACTTATTTTAGTTTACTTTAAAAACCCAGAATTTGACACTCTTGAAGGGTAAAAAAATCTGGAAATTTTAGTCCTCTTTCAACTCATTTTTTAGGTGCATTCTTCATAAGTTTAGTTAGCTAAGAGAAGGTTATTCAATCCAATATATCTCTTTATAATGAACATCACATTGCACACATATTACACACATAAAATACACCAAAACCCATAAATTTTCGACCCCGAAACAGTGGCTACAGCCACTGCCCACGATGCACACACACACACATCAACTTTTGGTTGCATTTTGAATATCGTTTTCGTAACTTCCCTCACATAAACATGTTCGCATTTAATATAAACACGTAAATCATGCTTAAATCTAGCAGCACAACATACCCATCCTATGAAATCGTTTGGGAGCTAAGGACAAGGACATACGAAGGGAAACAACCTTAGTTTCAAGAGTTTGAGAAACGTTCGAAGGAAAGTACTCTTGGAGAAAGAATTCCAGGAGAGAAACCCATACCTTTTGACGTTGTTCAAGCTTGAAGTTGCTGCCCGGAACTCCTCTTACCACGCCCAATTTCACCTAAAGTTCCACCACCAACTCGACGGAAATCTTTCTTGCCTTAACGCTTTTGATTTTCCTTGCTTTTTCTTAAAACTTTTTGTGTGTTTTTTTCTTTCAAGTGTGAACAACAATTGTTATTGAATTGTTCTTGAGCTTTTTAGGTAGTCAGAGCGTGAGAGAATGACAGTTGAGATCGTGAGAGAGAGTTGAGAAACGTGAGGGAGAGAGTTATTAGGATTTAGGAGACTAAATTCAAGACTTAGTCAAAATAGGATTTAATTAACTTAATACAAATATGATTTATTTTAATTAATACGTGAAAGGACCATTTTACCTTTCATGAATAGATTTTAATTGATGATTAAATCATCAATTTCTTGCTCCTTGTGGGGCTCGAACGCGAGTGGCAACCCATTTGCGAAATGGGTCACTCCGGGTCGCCCCAAATTTGAAAAGCTATTTTAATTAAATTAATTTATAAATTTATTAATTCCTAAGGTTAATTACAATGTTACCCTTGGCCTGAAAATGACCATTTTACCCCTGAACCCTCAAAACTTAAAATTTCTTCTTTTAAGTCCGATAAAGACTCCTTCGATTAAATCTTAGTTTTTGAGAGCCTTACTTGGTTGGTTCCAACCTTTCCAAGCCCAACTAACTCCCCAAGTCAGTTGAGTTGGTCGTAGTAAGGGTTCTAAGGTCTGGTTCTACGCGTATAAATCCGTGTGAACCTTGGTTTAATCGCAAGCATTCTTGACACCCTTAGTCTTGATCCTATTCATTTTTAGGGTTGTTACATTATCCCCCCCCTTAGGAACATTCGTCCCTGAATGACACTACCACTTCACATCGTAATGCCAGTCAGATCATAATAAAACCACTATGCACAGTCAATCAATAGCAACAAGATACGGAGAGATAAGGAAACATAGGCTTAAGAGTAGGAAGTATAACCTCAAGAGCTGAAAAGATGAGGGTAGCGGGATCTCATGTCGGCCTCAGCCTCCCACGTAGCACCCTCAACAAGATAATTTCTCCACAATACCTTCACTGTGGTAATCTCCTTGTTCCTCAGCCGCTTGACCTGTCTGTCTAAGATCTCTACAGGTACCTCCTCATAAGACAAGTCTTCACCAACCCCCAAACCTTCCACAGGTAGAATCGATGCTGGATCACCTAGGCACTTCTTCAACATAGAAACATAAAAGACTGGATGGACAGAAGCTTGCTCCGCAGGCAATTCTAACTCATAGGCCACCTCACCCACACGCTGTAGGATCTCATATGTCCCAACACACCTCGGAATCAGCTTTCCTTTTCTACCAAATCTCATCACCCCTTTCATAGGTGATATCTTCAAGTAAACCTGGTCACCAATATCAAACTCTAAGGGTCATTTTCTGTTATCTGCATATGACTTCTGCTGACTGTAAGCAGTGGCCAACCTGTGTCTAATCACTCTGACCTTCTCTAAGGCCTCATGAATGATCTCTGGACCCAAAATGTATGACTCTCCAACCTCGAACCACCCAACTGGAGATCTACACCTCCTACCATACAGTGCCTCAAACGGTGCCATCCCAATGCTGGAGTGATACCTATTATTATACAAGAACTCTATCAAAGGCAGATGGTCATCCCAGTTACCTCTGAAGTCAATCACACACGCTCTCAACATGTCCTCCAATGTCTGAATGGTGCTCTCTGCCTGCCCATCTGTCTGAGGATGAAAAGCAGTGCTAAGCTTTACCTGCGTGCCCAAGCTCTTCTGGAAAGATCTCCAGAAATGTGAAGTAAATCCTCTATCTGAAATAATAGACAAGGGAATCCCATGCCATCTCACAATCTCATCAATGTAGAGTCTCGCATAATCCTCGGTTCTGTAAGTAGACTTCACAGGGATAAAGTGGGCAGACTTAGTCAATCTGTCCACAATAACCCATATGGAGTCATGCTGCCTCCTAGTCCTCGGAAGACCAACCACGAAATCCATATTAATGGCATCCCACTTCCAAGTCAGAACCTCGATAATCTGAGTCAGACCACCAGGCTTAAGATGCTCTGCCTTAACCTGTTGACAATTAGGACACTTGGCCACATATTCTGCAATGTCCTTCTTCATGCCATCCCACCAATAAATCTGCTTAAGATCATGATACATTTTGGTAGAACCTGGATGTATGGAATATCTGGAACCATGGGCCTCTGCAACAATCCTGGTCCGCAAACCATCCACATCTGGTACACACAGCCTGTCTTGATCCCTAAGTTATGCCATCACCTCCCAAAGCGAAAGACTCATTCATCTTCATCAACACTGAGTCCTTCAGCTCCATCAACACAGGATCTAGATGCTGACCCTACTTGACTTTGACTACCAAGGATGATTCAGAACTAGGATGAACTGAAACATCCCCACTAGTTGAGTCAACCAACCGCACACTCAGTCTGGCCAGTCTGTGTACATCTTTCACCAGCTCCTTCTTCTCATCCTCAACGTGGGTTGTACTTCCCATATTCATCCTGCTTAAAGCATCAGCTACAACATTAGCCTTACGTGGATGGTAGTGAACATTCATGTCATAATCCTTCAACAGCTCCAACCATCTCCGCTGACGTAGATTCAACTCCCTCTGTGTGAACACGTACTGGAGACTCTTATGGTCTGTGAACACATCCACATGCACTCCATACAGATAATGCCTCCACAGCTTCAGTGCAAACACCACAGCTGCCAACTCCAGGTCATGAGTGGGATAATTCTTCTCATGAACCTTGAGCTGTCTGGACGCATAGGCTATCACCTTACCAACCTGCATAAGAACACAACCCAAACCAACTCTAGATGCATCATAATAAACAGTGTAATTCTCACCACACTTAGGCAAAGTAAGCACCGGGGCTGAAGTGAGTCTGTCCTTGAGCTCCTGGAAACTCTTCTCACAAGTCTCCGTCCATTCAAACTTGGCTTTCTTCTTAGTCAAAGCTGTCAATGGGGCAGCAATGGAAGAAAAGCCCTCCACAAACCTGCGGTAGTAACCAGCCAATCCCAAAAAGCTACGGATGTCAGTGGGAGTAAGAGGCTTTGGCCAGTTCTTCACAGCCTCAGTCTTCCTGGGATCCACCTCCACGCCCTGATCGGACACAACATGACCCAGGAAGGTCACTGATCTCAGCCAGAATTCACATTTCCTGAATTTGGCATACAACTGATGCTGTCTAAGTACCTCCAAGGTTAGTCTCAAATGTTGTTCATGCTCTTCCTTGGTCTTAGAGTAGATGAGAATGTCGTCAATGAACATTATGACGAAAGAGTCAAGGTATTCACGGAAGACCCTGTTCATAAGATCCATAAATGCAGCAGGTGCATTCGTGAGACCAAATGACATGACTAGAAACTCATAGTGACCATAACGGGTACGAAAGGCTGTCTTTGGGACATCTCCATCCCTAACCCTAAGCTGATGATACCCTGAACGAAGATCAATCTTAGAGAAAAAACTAGACCCTTGGAGCTGATCGAATAAATCATCTATTCTGGGGAGTAGATACTTATTCTTCATAGTGACTTTGTTGAGCTGCCGATAATCGATACACATTCTAAGGGTTGCATCTTTCTTTTTCACAAACAACACTGGAGCGCCCCAAGGGGATATGCTCGGCTGAATGAAACCCTTGTCAGTGAGATCTTTTAACTGCAGCTTCAACTCTTTGAGTTCAGCTGGAGCCATTCTGTAAGGAGGAATTGAAATTGGTTTAGTATCGGGTTCTAAATCGATACCAAAGTCAATCTCTCGAAGGGGAGGGACTCCAGGCAAATCCTCAGGAAACACATCTAGGAACTCATTCACTACAGGCACTGAGTCTATGGAAGGAATGTCATAATCTAAATCATTAACACTCACAAGATGACACAATAGCCCCTTGGACATCATTTTGTTGGCCTTAAGGTTAGAAATCAAGAGGTTAGGACGACTCGAGTTGTACCCCTCCCAGACTAGCTCCTCTTCATCAGAAAAACGAAATCTCACCACTCTACTACGACAGTCCAAGCTAGCATAACAACTGTGAAGCCAATCCATGCCAAGAATAATATCAAAATCATGTATGGGTAACTCAACCAAGTTTGCACACATAGTCTTACCACTCACAACTATTGGGCAATCCTTGTATACTCTATCAGTTCTTACATTCTCTCCTAAAGGTGTACTAACCACTATAGGATCATGCAGAACTTCAGGCAACATCTCAAAAGTAAGAGCAAGCAGAGGAGTCACAAAGGAAAGCGTAGACCCTGGATCAAGTAAAGCATAAACAGAAGTTGAGAATACTTGCAGCATACCTGTGACCACATCAGCAGACTTCTCCTACTCCTCCCTGCCCTTCAGGGCATAGAATCTGTTCCTCTTGGGAGGCTCGGCTGCTGCTGCACCCTGTGGGTTAGGCCTAGGCTGAGCATTACCTCCAGCCTGACCTCTGTTATGTGGACAATCTCTGACCATATGTCCACTCTTACCACAACCGAAGCAGGCATTTGTTCCCTGTCTGCACTCTCCACTGTGAAATCAGACACACTTAGCACAATTCTTCTTAGGACGCTGCATCTCACCTCCACTGCCCTTCTTGGGCTCAGGTCTGCCTCCTTTAGGTGTAGCACCCCTCTGAGGATTAGAATTCCCAGAACTCTGTTGCCCCTTTTTATACCTTGGCTGCTCTCGGACGCTAAAGTTATTTCTGTGGCCTCCATGACTGGGACCTGCTTGATCTTGAGGCCTAGGCCTTCTAGCATCATGAATACCTCTCTTTATGCGGCTGTCATCTACCTGCTGGACATGCAATATCAACCTGGAAAGGTCCATGTTATCATGGAGCATCGCAGATCGACACTCCTCCTCCAGATCTCCATCGATTCCTGTGAGGAACCTGCTCATCTCATCCCTGCTGTTAGAAACCAGGAAAGTAGCATACCTGGATGATTTCAACAACACTCAGTATCCTCCTCATTCTTGCTATTAAATACTAGAGAAAGTAACATACCTTGATAGCTTAACAAACTTCAGGGAATACTCCCTGACTGTCATAGAGCGTTGCTTAAGGTCGATGAACTCCTCAACCTTGGCCTCCCTCCTCTCTGGGGAAAAATCTCTCCAGAAATGCTGTCTTAAACAGCTCCCATGTGACTGGCACTCCACCTAAGACACGGCTATCTTGTCATATCTTGCACCACGTCTGTGCAATATCCTTGAGCTGATAGGAAGACAACTCAGCCTTCTAAATATCAGTGGCCCCCATAGCCACCAGGATCTTATGCACCTCATCCACAAACTCCTGGGGATCCTCTGCAGTTCTGGACCCTGTGAAAATAGGAGGATTCATCCTCGTGAAATCCCTCAGCCTGTCAGCCATGCTACGAACCGGTGGGTTCTCCCTCTGAACAGCCTGCCGGTTGAACTGGGCAGTCATAGCCTGGGCCTGTATAGTAATGGCATGTGCCATCTGGGCCAGAGATGCCCTCACCTCAGCATCAGTCAACCCAGCTGGGTTAACTGGCACAGCCACTCCTTCAGCTGGAGCCTGGGGTGGAACTCGGTTGCCCCCATCAGCTGCTCCTCTTCTCCTGTGACCAATAGCCCTCCTACTGTTCATTCTCTGGGGAAAAACAACAACAGGGATTGATGTTAGACACGCTCATAACACCAAGAACTCAGACATTAGGAAAAGCACGATAAGATCAGAAGAAGGGAAATTTTCCTACGCATCATGCAGTCTCTAATTCAGGATAGTGGTGCACTTCACTACCATGACTTAGAAACTACTCAATGTGGTTGATGTGAACTTATTATTTTCGTAATTTAACCTAGTGCTCTGATACCAACTTTGTCACGACTGGAATCTAGACCCCAGACGAGACCGGCGTCGTTGATCTCTCAGAGGTCGCAGACAAGCCTACTTACGTTATTCATACTTCATCTAGGTTAATTTTAGCGGAAAATTTGAAACTTTTTGTTTCCTTAACATACTTGTTAAAGATTCTAATCATTTTATAATTGTTCACCATCAACCATCTAACATTAAGAGATAAGCAACTGAAAAAAGTAGTTCAATAAGTATTAAGTGTATAATTGCCAAAATGGCACCAATACAAAGTCTGAATAAAAACAGGAAAGAAACGCTAGTGGAACATACTCCACTAGCTCAACTCTAAAAACTATGCTAGAATGTAAAACAGTAGTATCTTCGAAAGCATGAGGACCTACCAAACTCCGGATGAATGCTGACGTCCGGATAGCTGCAACAATGATCCTGTAGCTCTATTGCCCACATGTGCCTGTACCTAAAATAGTATAGATGTATAGGGTTAGTACACACTTGTACTAAGTATGAGTATATGCAAGCACACACCACGGACATGCATGAGAAAGAATAGCTCTTTCCTAACAACATGATTTTTGGAAATCAAGTCAGTGGACTTGCCAAATTGAGATTAGGAAAGTTAGTGAACTTTCCAAATTGGGTTAGGAAGGTCATGCCATGAGAGTAACATGCATCATTATAAATATTGTATTGCACACAACACATAACATCTTCATATAGCACATATCATAGCACATAACATATAACACATAGCTTCTTTCGTATTATTCATTCTTATGCCATGAGACCTTAGAATCATGGACTTGACATTAAGACTTTCCAAAATGAGGCTTCAACATATGGGACCTCAACTAGGGAGTCTTCATTAGCAAACACAGAGTCTGCTTCATTCATTCATACGTACTTCATTTCATTTCATTCATAGGCCAGTGTGAACACCAGCTATACCCAGGGTGTAGTTTAAGACTTTCATCGGGTTTGCTGTGCAATGATCAGGAATAACCTAATGTCATTACCTGAATCTAGCTCACCTCTTGATTATCCTATTCTAACACCTTCGGTATCATTCATTTCTTTATGTATTTCATTTGAGGATGGCCTCATTAATTCATTGGGAACTTTAACTTTAACCGACATAGATCATGTGAGCATCATGAAATCCAGTGTCTCCCCCACACCGAAAAGAGGTGGAATCACTGGCCAAAGTGACCCAATAAACATGCTAGCGTACATGGGAACTTAACCCCGCCAGATCCCTATATTGGCAGTATAGGTTCAAAGACTAGGAGATGTATGGAGACCCATACCCGGCAAGCCGGACAGTCTCATCTCATGAGAGTTACGTGAACCTTTGCCCTTTCCAAAAGAAGGCATCACCGCTCATAGCTAGCCTATCGGTGCTCAGTATAAAGTTCCATTACGTTCAACTCATACGTCTCGGAAGTTGACTTCTAGTATGAGGACAGTGTAGCTCATTAGATGATTTCTCATCTCATCATTAGTATTAAGTGTATTAAGCTCAATACTTTCATTAGAGTGTTCATAGATACTGGTCTCTTCATTATCTAACACTCTCATTGGTGAGTACGTATTGGTAACATTTATTTAGGCTTATTTGAGATTGCTCTCATCATATTCATTAGCCTCATATCATGTTGTCACCACATTCTTCATTATTGGCACCTTTGCTTTTCTTAGTTACTCACCTCTTATTACGTGAATGTTCATTTCATCATATGCCAATGCACTTGGCCTTTTAGTGTATCTTACACTCATATTTAACCCTTCTAGGGTTCTTCATTTCATTACATACATCTTAGGTTCACTTACTTTTGAACGTATGTTAGACTTATGTGTCTATACATACAAGCCATGGGCTTCATTCATAATTCGTTAAGTGATTCTTACTTTCCTAAGATCATGTAGTACAAGACTTATGTATCTTGTATATATGCCAAGATCTTAATTTTTGATCTAAGTAGATGGCATTATTCTTGGATATTTTACTCACGTATGACTTATGCATCAATACGAAATTTTTGGGCAAGGGAACCCAAATCTTGAATCACTTGGATATCATTTATATTTTTCATTAATTTTATTTCTAATATTCATAACATTAGACTCTAAATTAAATCTCAACATTTATATTGAAGGATTAATTTTCTATTTTAATTTCACTCTTAATTAACCGAAGGATTGGGGTTTCGAGCCCCCACAACCTCCTTGATTTTTTTTAGTTAAATTCGATGCAACAGGGAGGTTGTGGGTTCGAACCCCCACAACCCCCTTATTTTTGTATTTAATTTCGCTGAGGAGGCTGTGAGGTGGTGGGTTCGAACCCCCACAGCCCCTCTATTTTTATTTCAATTAAATGGGCGAGTGACAGTGAGGTTGTGGGATCGAATTCCCACAGCCTCACTTTATTTTCCTTGTTATTTCGCCTCTCCCTTCAGCTCTGAGGTCGTGGGTTCGATCCCCACGCCTCGCATTGTTTTTTCATTATTTATTCTCCTTTCGCACGTACTGGGAGGTTGTGGGTTCGAATCCCACGCCTCCCATTTAATTGTTCAATTAATTTCTCTCCTTCTCCTCCCCATAGGTCGCGAGTTCGATTCCCCCCAGCCCCCCTTTGTTATTTTTCTTTTCTCTTCCTTTTCTTTTCTCGCGAAATCTACTGTGGCCAGGTTCGAATCCCCTTGGCCCCATTTTCTTTTTCCCCTTTTTCGCGAATACCTGTGGCCAAGGATCGAATCCCCCCAGCCCTATTTTCCCCTTTTTTTTCTTCTTTCTGTGTCGCGAAACCAGTAGCTAAGGGGTTCGATTCCCCTTAGCTTCTTCACGTTTTTCCCCTATTGTTTTCTTCTTCTTTCACAGGTGAGGTCTTGGGTTCGATTCCCATTGACCTCACTTATTTTAGTTTACTTTAAAAACCCAGAATTTGACACTCTTGAAGGGTAAAAAAATCTGGAAATTTTAGTCCTCTTTCAACTCATTTTTAAGGTGCATTCTTCATAAGTTTATTTAGCTAAGAGAAGGTTATTCAATCCAATATATCTCTTTATAATGAACATCACATTGCACACACATTACACACATAAAATACACCAAAAACCATAAATTTGTGACCCCAAAACAGTGGCTACAGCCACTGTCCACGATGCACACACACACATTAACTTTTCGTCACATTTTGAATATTATTTTCGTAACTTCCCTCACATAAACATGTTCACATTTAATATAAACACGTAAATCATGCCTAAATCTAGCAGCACAACATACCCATCCTATGAAATCGTTTGGGAGCTAAAGACAAGGACATACGAAGGGGAACAACCTTAGTTTCAAGAGTTTGAGAAACGTTCGAAGGAAAGTACTCTTGGAGAAAGAATTCCAGGAGAGAAACCCATACCTTTTGACGTTGTTCAAGCTTGAAGTTTCTGCCCGGAACTCCTCTTACCACGCCCGATTTCACCTAAAGTTCCACCACCAACTCGACGGAAATCTCTCTTGCCTTAACGCTTTTGATTTTCCTTGCTTTTTCTTAAAACTTTTTGTGTGTTTTTTTCTTTCAAGTGTGAAGAAAAATTGTTATTGAATTGTTCTTGAGCTTTTTATGTAGTCAGAGCGTGAGAGAATGAGAGTTGAGATCATGAGAGAGAGTTGAGAAACGTGAGGGAGAGAGTTATTAGGATTTAGGAGACTAAATTCAAGACTTAGTCAAAATAGAATTTAATTAACTTAATACAAATCTGATTTATTTTAATTAATACGTGAAAGGACCATTTTACCCTTAATGAATAGATTTTAATTGATGATTAAATCATCAATTTCTTGCTCCTTGTGGGGCTCAAACCCGAGTGGCAACCCATTTGCGAAATGGGTCACTCCGGGTCGCCCCAAATTCGAAAAGCTATTTTATTAAATTAATTAATAAATTTATTAATTCCTCAGGGTAATTACAATGTTACCCTTGGCCTGAAAATGACCATTTTACCCCTGGACCCTCAAAACTTAAATTTCTTCTTTTAAGTCCGGTAAAGACTCCTTCGATTAAATCTTAGTTTTCGAGAGCCTTACTTGGTTGGTTCCAAACTTTCCAAGCCCAACTAACTCCCCAAGTAAGTTGACTTAGTCGTAGTAAGGGTTCTAAGGTCTGGTTCTACGCGTATCAATCCGTGTGAACCTTGGTTTAATCGCAAGCATTCTTGACACCCTTAGTCTTGATCCTATTCATTTTTAGGGTTGTTACATCAATAATAACTAGCTAAGCAGTCCTTATCTAATTACTAATCAACTCTTAACAATAATCTTATCAAACTCCTCAATACCCTCCTTAGCTAGGAGATAGGAAGATGTTCTTCATGCATAGCTTAGATACAAGATTGTAAACGACCAAGGCCTTTGATTAACACATCAAAAAGTTGTTCAGTAATGATCAAATGGTGAATGAATGTAAGATCTCTTTGAATCTTCACACTAATAAAATGACAATCTATGTTTATGTGTTTGGTAGTTTCATAAAAGACAAGATTGAATGTAATCTGGATGGCAACAGTGTTATTACTATTTATAACAACAGGTGTGTCAATTAGAGGCATATCTAGTTCACTAAAAAGACCAATTTTTCATGCAACTTCAGCAATAGTAGAAGTCATGCTTCTGTATTCTACTTCTGCAAAACTCCTTCAGACAGTGAGTTGCTTTTTTGACTTTCAAGAAAGTAAAAAGTCTCCAATTTTGATCATATAACCGGTGATGGACCAAGGTAGGATTTCCAATCAGCATCACATTAGACTTGTAAAGAACCAGAAAATCATGTAGCCAAAAAAATGTCTGAACCTGGATTCTGTTTGATATATCTTACAACTCTAGAAGCAGCATCCATATGAGACCTCTTTGGTGCATTCATGAACTAATTTAAGTTTTGAACAACATAACCATTAGCCTTGGATATTCACCAATATCTGATAATAGTGGATCAGATAAAAAACCTACATATTTATCAAAAATCATAGTAGTTAATTTGATATTCATTTCAACAGTTGTGGCAATAGGTTTAGACCCTATTTAAATCATGTTTAAAATTATCTTCAATGGTTCATGAGAATCCCTTCAGAGTTCCTGGCAAACTCTATCCCTAGGAAGTATCTTAAAGGTCCTACGTCTTTGATTTTAAAGTTGTTTTTATGAATTTGTGTAGTGTCATTAATCAGCTTCATGCTACTACCGGTTACTAGCAAATCATCAACATAAATCAAGACAATCACAATGACTTCAGCTGATCTTTTGATCAACAAAGAGTAATCCATATGGCTTTGCTAAAAATCAACAACGTTAATTTAATATTCCACTGCCTTGAAGCTCTTAAGTTCATATAATGACTTAAGCAACTTGCATACGGTTGGACCTCATCATGTCTGTGAGTGAAATGAGGAGGCACTTGCATATAAACTTCCTCCACTACATCACCTTACAAAAAAACATTATAAACATCCATTTGCTGGACATACCACCCCTTAGTAGCGCAAGGGTTAGCACTGTCCTAAAAGTGACCATTTTAACAACTGGAGAGAATGTCTCGTGATAATCCAGTCTTTCTTGTTGACTATAGCCCTCGTCCATTAGTTTAGCTTTGAATCTCTCAATTTCATCAGTTGCTTTATACTTAGTTTTATACACACACTTGCAACCTATAGTCTTCTTACCAGTAGGAAAGGATACTATCTTTCAAGAATTATTATCTTTCCATGCTTGTATTTCTTCCTCCATGGCTGCCACCCATCTCTTGTCCTTAACAACTTGGTGATAAAATTGAGGTTCAGTGTCAACTGAAAAATTAGTAATGCAACATTGGTAAGAAAGAGACAACAAATGTAATCAATACCATCTCCAGGAGATTACCGTGTAATAAAGTTTAGTCTAGATTTGGCTAAGGTCACAAAAAAAAATTTGTCAAAGTGGAGGTCTTAAAGTTCTAGTAGATTTTCTTCTTCCTAATGTAGAAATCATAGTTGGTTCCAGGTGGACTTATAGTTGGTTGGTGCTACTGATGAGGCTCCTTAAGAATATGATCAAGAGAGTGTTCGGTAGTTTCATTGTGATCATCCATGTAGACATGATCATCAGACTTAACAGTCAAAACTGAAACTTGAAAATCATCATTTGATACAATTGCCTATATATCAGCAGTAGAATGAATTTCAAAAGGAAGATGGTTTCAGTAAAAACAACATCCCTGTTAATAAAGAAGTCTCTATTTTGAAGATCATAAAGTTTGTAGACCTTTTGTGTGGTACCATAACTCATGAAAATTGATTTGATAGTTGTAGGTGCAAACTTGTATGTCCTCAACAGATTGGTGGCATAACACAAACAATCAATAATTCTCATGTAAGACAAATTTGGTGGCTTGCTAAATATCATCTCAAAAGTGGACCTATTATTCAATACAATGGGTGAAATTCTATTAATAATAAGGAATGCAACTAAAACACACTCCCTCAAAACTTGATTGGAATGTGACCTTAAAATTTGATGGCTCTGGCTGTCTCCATTATGTGAATGTGCTTTCTTTCCACTAAACTATTTTGTTAAGGTATATGTGGATAAGAACTCAGACGAATGATACTGTAAGAGTGAAACAACTCACTCACTTGGTCATTGAAAAACTCTCCACCATTGTCTGATCAAAATTCTTTAATTTGGACAGTGTATTGAGTTTGAACCATGACAAGAAATTGTTTCATATATTAGATAAATCAAGTTTAAGATGCATGAGATATATCCAAGTTTATCTAGAATAGTCATCAACCAATGTAAGAAAAAACTTCATCTTATTGTGAGTTTCAACTTTGTAGGGTCCCATACATCCATATGAACTAAATTAAAACATTTTGAACTACTATTACTACTAATAAGAAAAGGTAATCTAACTTGTCTAGCCAATTGACAAATATTACAACATTGTAACTGAAACTTTCTTTTATTAGCAAACATATTTATCTTGAAAATGACATTCATATGGATGTGCCTAGTCTTTTATGCCAAACTTCACCTTTATCAGAATTCTTCAGAGCTACAAGAGTCTTATGATGTTGTCTAATTTTTATCAGTTGAAGAAACTTCGAAATGTATAAACCACCATCCTCTTCACCAATCTCCTTTACTCTCCCAGTGAGGAGATCCTGAAGAAGGAAGAAATCAAGATAAAAAATAGCATAACAATTCAATTGTCTAATTATTTTAGCCATTGAAAGAAGGATGAAGTTGAAATCTGACGCACACAAAATATTTTTAACCATATCACCTCCTTGTAGTTTAGAACAGCCTAAGTGTGTGACTTTATATGAATCACCATTTGGAAGTTGAACTTGTCCTGAATTCATTACTGTTGATCCATGAGTCAATACATTTTAAGTTCTCACCATATGATCGATTTCTCCACTATCAACGATCTTATTAAAGTTAGAGGAATTGAAGTTAGAGTTTCCTGCAAAGATACATATTGCATTGGCATTAATGTTGATAGATGTTGCATTTGCTTCACATATCAATGGCTTGTTCAACATCTGAAGGACCTAATTATACCAATTAGGTGTAAACTATGGAACTGAACCAGATCCAAACCATGAACCATATTGTTATTGTGACATCTGATAGGAATTACTATCATTGGATTGTTTTATGGGAGGGACTAAACAACTACCATCATTTGAATCTCCTGGATGTAAGATCGGGATCCATAGTTTGTTGACACATTATTAACTATCAACTGAAAACTAATTTTCGTCAAACACCCATAAGCATGCTTATGACAACGAGTACAATATTTTAACTTGTGGCCTTTTATTTCACAGTTATCACAATACAAATATTATCCCTCTGTGATATATGAGGCTTCATATTTTCTTGACTTCGATAGCCTTAACTTTCAGAATCATTTCCTCCAGATCTTTCAGAAAATAATCCTAAGATGTAGTGATCTCCACACAACTCCTTTTGTCTTTCATTTTGAATTATCATAGCATAACATTGATTAAGAGTAGGTAAAACACTCATCACAAGAATCTGACTTCTAGAATGATTATAATCGTCATTTAGGCCCATAGAAAATCACAAATGCTTTTTTCTAAGCATGCTATCAATATAATTTTTAGATCTATCACAATTACTAGAGGGCGGGGGAACAATTGAGTCGAATTCATTTTATAGATCATTTAACTTTGAGTAATAGACTAATACAAGGGAAATACCTTCTGTATTTGTGACAATTGATTTATGCAAATGGAAAATTCTGGACGTATTCACTTTATCAAAACGTTTTTCATATCACTCCAGACTAGTGCTGCATTATAACGAAATAAGATTTCATTTATCAAATTCTTGCTCACATTAATCATCCACCATGAGAGCACCATCGCATTATACCGATTCCACTGTTTCCTCACCGAATCGACTGTGTAATCTTTACATTGGATGCTCCTATCAATAAATCTCAATTTGTTCATAGTCAACAGAGTCAATTCTATTCCTCTACTCCATAGAGTCTAATTCTCTATGTATGTGAGTTGAATTTCAACTTGAAAAGCTTCCGGTATATTAGAAAATGATAAAAACAGAGGATGAGCATGATCGATTTTGCTAGCCATTGATGCCTCCTCAAATCTACAAATTCAGCTATCACAGGAAGCTAGAAATTCATCAGGAATCGCATTCCTGCTCTGATACCATAACAAATTATTGACCGAATAAAATCTAACTACTTTGAAAAAATAGAAGAAGAAGATTACATGAATATTTTGGTCTAATTCATATCTACAAACTGAATGAATTAGTACTAAAAAAGCTTACAGTGCTAACATGTATATACACAATTATATTGATGGTATAATTAACTAAGTCAATCACAATTTTTTTTAATGTAAAACAACGTCATGTTAAACACATAAGTGTAATCCTGACACAATTGACATTACATTTGTCACTTCACTTTAAAAGTCATGTATTTCTCTTGTCATGAATGATGGATCTCTTCTTTTCATACTAGGCCAATAAGATTCATGTTCAAAAGAAGAAAGACAAATATTACCTCTTTCAATTCACTTTTAATTGTCATAGTTTGTTTTCTATAAAAGCTTTGATTAGTATTTTAGAGAAAATGGTTTAAATCCCCTCCCCCCCCCCCCCCCCCCCCAAATCTATTACTCAATTCACAACTATACACTTACTCTTCACGGGAGTCCTATTACACACCCACCCCCCACCCCCGGATATTTTAAAAGTATAATATATACCCCCTTTCCCTCTTTCACTTTCCTGTTTTCATTCCTCTTTTATTTTTATCTTGACAAATTGATTTTTCAGATTTGAGGATACATTCTTGATTGCCACCATAATCTTCGAGCTTCACCGGAGTTATGAACATTGACAAAATTTTGATGCTCTTTATTTAAGCTAAAATTTAACAATGTTGAGCAACTCATTTCGATTATTGGGTCTTTTTTAGTAATGATTTTGTCACTTAAGGATTTTATTGATGAATTCTACTCCATTGAAGGTTCAAGGTCATTTCTTCCGGCTATACAATCAAGCTAATTTCTTCGAACATAATCGACTGGTGATTGCTGCTCAAGTTTCTAAAATCATTATTGGGTGTAGTTTAAATTCTTCATCGAACAATAATAGAGATTAGAGATAAGATCTGAAGGTTGGTGAATTCTATTAGAGTAAAGACGATTTAATTTATTCACTATATCAGTAATAATCTTAATGCTTATTTGGTGATTTCGATGGTGATTTACAGTATTACGAATTGTGCGCAAATAGTGAGACAAATAATGAGAAAGTATTAAAAGATGGGTGAAGAGAGTTGCTATAGTAGTGGACTAGTAGTGATTTAACAATGGTAATGAAGAACATGTACAAGTGGGGTGATTTTTTGAGTGATAAGAGAGAGGAGAAGGGAGGGGGGGGGGAGGAGAGAAAATTAAATAAAAGACAAAAGTAAAAAAATTATATGTTAAAAAATGTCAAATATTTTTAAAAGGAAAAATCCTTTTGGCCAGAAAATTTTGGCCAGAATGGCCAGAATGGTGCATTCACACTATAAACAGATTTGTTTTTTGACATTTTTACCCTTATTTAAATTTAAGTTTATTAATTATTTTTTAAAACATAAAAGTTTCCCAATGAATGAGAATTAGACTTGTTCCCACATTCTCATAATTTCATAATTACATGTTAATTTCAATTTCTTTTAAAAAGACTACAAAATAATAGCCTTAATAATTTCTTTTCTTCCCTCTACTTTCCAATATAAATTTTAAAGAACACAAATTTAAAATTTACAATTAAGAAATAAAATTTAGAATTTAAATGATAAGATAAACACTAATAATATTAAATTTATCTCACAAGCAATTCAAATTAAAAATTCATAAAATAACTTAACAAGTAAAATATTAATCAAAAGTGTCATATATATTGGTCATTTATATACTACTACTGTTATTACTATTACTACTACTACTACTACTAACTAATAATAATAATAATAATAATATAATAAATTATATTTCTCAACTTTGTGATTTAGAGATAATATTTTTTTTTGTTAAAAGAAGGTGGTTCACATCTATTTCAATTGTTACATATATAACTTTGATATAACTAAGTCTTTTTTAGCTGGAGAAGTCAAAAAATTGATTCAAAATTATTTTTTTGATAAAATAAAAATTATACAAGGTATGTTTGACCCTTATCATAGTATTTTGAGGTATATATTTGAAGAGCCAAGATCATTTTTCGCTGATGAAAGTGAAAAACTTATTAAACTTTTTTAACAAAATAAAAATATAAAAGGTATATTTGACCCTTCTCGAAATATTTCGAGTTATATTTGATCTTCTTCATACATGAATTTTTGTCCTTTTTTATTTTATTTTTTATCTTCTTTAATTTCATGATTAATTTTGATATACTATGTTGATGATCAAATTTAATTTTTCACTTATCTTCTTGCAAAGTCTATTATAGATGCATCAACATTTTTACAACTACAAAATAAAATTCAATCTAACCGCAAAAAAATGATTAATTTTAGTTTGCTTTTTTAAAAATATAATTATTTTTATTTCGTTCACTATTTTTTTATTTCTTTTTAATTCTCATGCTTTCTACACTAAAGAATGAAAGCGAAAAATTAAACATGAACAACAAACTCAAATAATGATAAACAAATATATTCATAAGGCCGATAATTAAGACACAAATTAATCGTTGAATTAAAAAACTCAAAAATAAAATCACGGGAAAAACTATTTAATTTTCCTCTATGTGAATATTGTTTGGATAAATAACTAACATAAATAAATTAAAAATCTAAAGTATAACTTTCGTTAGTCAAAAGATGATATATAAGTTATTTAATTTGCTCATGTAACAATAAATGTATATGTGACCTTTTCTTTACGGAATATATATTATCTCTATATCACAAAATTAAGGAGTATATCAAATCTTTTTCTCCTAAAAGTCAGGCAAAACTCAAAATATTTTATATATGATAAACATTAAAACATACAGAAATCATAAATTTTTTATTACTTACAAGTATCGACCCTAATTAATTTTGTAAGAATAATATCACAAAAACATTTTTTAAATATATTTTTAGTTTATTATTTAATAATTATATTTTGATATAATTAGTTATAAATAAACTTTGTTAGAGGTGTAAGTGTATATTTCTTATAGCACATAAAGTGTAAATGTTTAAAATTTGAAATATAGAGGGTGTAATAAACGGAGTCATATTACAAAAAATAATATTTAATGTATTAATTATATATACATAGAGAATTGACATTAAAGCAAATAAATTATGTTTTTTTTGCAGAAAATTATGATTTTCTTGGTGCTCTTAAAAAATATTTTACATTCATGAAGTTTCAATAGATACATAAAATAAAGGAAAAATTACATAAATTAATTTATTTTAATAAATATTACTGATTTTAGCAATACTTTTTATTTATTACCATTTATAGCAATACTATGTTAAATCTGCAATATGTATTAAAAGTGAATTATATATACAATATATATGAATTATATATGAATTACAATTGGTTTTTAAAATATATTAGGTTTGTTTGGTAAAAATTTGACACATTGTATTATAAGTGTATTAAAATGTGTGATAAATGAATTATCTATATTTAAAATTTGTATTATATGTGAATAAAAAATTATTCTTTATAATATGAATTAAACTTGTATTATAAATGAATTAAAAGTGATCAAGTGAAAAAGAAATATTGTTGCTATAAATGGTAAATATTTTTTTATTATAGTATATTTATGTAAGTTTCCCAAAAATAAATACTTTTATTGTTTCAACCAATTTAAGTGCTTAAATGTAATTACATACTTTCATCATATTCTAATTTTTTTATAAGAAGAGTAAAAAAAAAGTCAAGAAGGAGAAGTGAAATGACAAAAACAAAAAGAATTGAAGAAGTAATAAAGCATGGGACCCAGAAAATTAATTTTATCAAAATAATTAATGCTCTTACTATTTTGGAAATATCAAAAAGTTAATTTTATTTTAGAGAGAAAGACTATAATAGTCTTTTTTACTATTCTGGCCAAATTCTGGCCACATTTTTCTGGCCGTTTATCAAAATAATCAATTTTTTCAACTTTCACATGCCTTCAAGAGAGTGAGCACACTCTCTGTGCAATTTCAATACTTAATGGTGCATTTATACCACTTTAAAATATTTCAACGGATAATAGTTCAAGGGGTAGGAAAAAGAAAATTAAATAAAAGACAAAAAAAAAAATTGTATGTTTAAAAAAGTCAAAATATTATTAAAACATCTTTTTATCAGTTTTTTCAACTTTCACATATCTTCAAAAGAGTGAGCACACTCTGTGCCATGTCAGAACTTCATGGAGCATTTATACTATTTTAAAATAGTTTAAGGAGGTTATAGGATCCAATAAAGTATGAGTGTATAGTTGAGAATTCGGTTATAGATTGAAGGTGTATTTCATCATTTTTTTAATATTTTGTGAAGTATTTTTTTATGATATAATATGTAAAAAATTATAACTTATAGTACTTTTTAAATATCTAACTTTATTATATATATAAATACTTATTAAATTAATATAATCTAATTTATTTTAAAAATTAATCAAATTAACTTAAAAAAACACGATATGAAAAATATTAATGGAAATAGCAGAAACTAAAGACGCTTTTTCTCCCTTAAAAAAACACATATTTTGAGAAAAATGCAGAAACAAAATACACTTTGAAAAAGTTATTTTAGAATTACAAGAACATCGACAAGAGTATTTTGAATTTAAGGTCTCTGCCAAGTTAGTTAAGAGTTTCTTGGGAAGGGAAAACATTTATCGCCTCTTTCTCTTTAATTTCTTTCTCATCTATTCATTTTTAAATAATCTTTTACAGTCACTTATAAATATATGAAAATAGTTATCTCTTCATTTTAAAATTAAAATGTTCTTTAACTTTGTTTTCTCTTTTTTTTTAATTAACTTTTAAAAATATTTGTTTTACTTTTACATTATCAATTTTTACCTTTTGTTTATTTTTAATTTTTAAGTAACATGCATACTTAATAAAGGTAGTCCTAGATTTTGTAATAAATTTATAAAAAAAATTATTCTACTTAAGATGATACATTTTCTGTTTCAAAAAAAAATAATCTGATTTGATTTGACACAAAGTTTAAAAAAATAAAGAAGACTTTTGAATTTTGTGATCCTAAATTAAAGTTATGTGAAATGTATAAAATTATCCTTAAATCTTGTGGCCTTAAACATGTCACGTGGAAAGTTAAAATTAAAATGTTATCAAAAATAAAAAGAGGTCATTCTTTTATAAATAGACTAAAAAGAAAAGGACGTTATTCTTTTTTAAACGGAGGGAATAATAAATTTAGAAAACTATCTATAAATACGTAGAATAGAAATTTTTGTAGAGAATATGTTTGATATTAAAGAGAAATTGAGAGGTGTAAATATTTTTAATCTTTTACAAATTAAATTGCAAAAAAAAAGATTTTTAAAATCTATATCCATCTAAAAATAAAAAACTATTATTAAAAAGACTGTGGCCACAAAATTTCGGATATTCATCTTCAAAAAGTTGTTTTCTCTTTTACATTTTATGTGGAGTAACTCATAAAAATCTAAAAACATCCCTATGAAAGCACAATTTTAGTTTTCAAATTTAACTTTTGCATTTTATACGACTCATCCCTATGGTAGCACCACTCTAATTTTTAAATTTCATTTTTTTCGCAAAAGAATACATTTTTTTTTCAATTTTCATAGTGATAACCGTTCAAAATGCTACTTAATCTCCAAATTCAAGTTTGCAACGTGAGAAGTTTTCCAACATAACTATATTTGCAATAGAAAGAGATACTCCTTTTCAATAATATTTGTCCATATTTTAAGAATTATTAAGAAATTATAAATAGAAAAATAATTTTATTATATAATTCTTTGAATATACTCCCTCCGTCCCTTTTTACTTGTCTATTTTTGAATTGACACATTTATTAAGAAAATAATTAATGACGTAATGAGTTTACAATTTTACCCTTATTAATTTAATTACGAAGTGAATGAAGAAATTTACATTTTTCAAAATAAATAACTATGATTAATGATCAGAATAAATTAAAAACTAAATATAAAATTATCCATTATAAAGTAAACAAATATTACTATCAAAACATCTTAAAATAATAGTGGTTACTACTAACGAAGAAAGGGAGTATATATAGATACATACATATTTATTCGTTCCATGATGGAAGTGAATGGTTCTTTTTTTCCTATTTAAAGGCCGTAAGACTCTCTTATCATTCCTCACATATCAAATCCTAACATAAAGCATTTGTTTCTTTTCTATTGAAACAATAGCCACATCTAGCTAGGGTTCTTTCATAAAAAAGGCTTATGGAGATGGATCAATCAGTTTGAATCAAAAATTAAGTTTTAAAAGGGTAATAAATGGTGGTGACAGAAGAGAGTGAGCACACATGGTGTTTTCTTGCATGATGTTTATATATATGCTTGAAACTATGTGTGCTTACTCTCTATCTGTCACCCCCACCACACAAACTCTCTATATACATTTTGTTCTTCTTGTAGAGTCTTGGAGTAACTGGTAAAGTTATTTTTATGTTTTTAGGAATGTAAGATAAGACTACTTACAATAGGTTCTTGAAAATAACCTCTTGCAGAAATGTAAGGTAAGACGGTGTACAATAGGTTCTTGTGGTTGTGGTTGTGGTTGGGCCCTTTCTTGAACATGGTGGGAGCCTTCTCTGAACCCTGTGCATAGCGGAACTTTAGTAGACCAAGCTGCCCCTTTTATCTTCCTTGTGGTTGTGTGTTTATGAAAATTTGTTGTTCAAACTAGCTATATGTTACATATTAGATTTGAAGTAATTGCTTGTTTATTTACATCATGTGTATACTGAAATGCTTTCAGACTTGGTCCACTTCTCCAATTTTTTCTGCATTAGTTTTCCTCATGTATTTATATATGTTTAATGGGTTCCCCTAAACCACCCTCTTCTCTTTCTCTGTTTTAAGGACATTTTTTTCCCAGGAGGGTGATCACCATGCAAGATTAAAATTTGTTTTAGGAAGTTCCATGCTGGGGTAAAATCTTTTCTAGTAAAATAAATAAATAATTATTGTTGAACAAACACTAACAATGTCATCAGCACATTAATTTACTCTATTTTTTTAATTAGTTGTGTAGTTTTTTTAAATTCATACCTAGTTTCTCTATCTTTTTCATACTATTTGCATAATATTATGCGGTGGATTTAGATTATAATATTTATTGGTACATGTTGCTTGTACTCATATTGTTTTTGCTATGCGACTTGGTATAATCTGATTATAGGATCAATGCTTCTTAGGTGAAGACAAAGTTGATTTGTGACAACTTTTACATCTCTTCCTGGAAGTTGTGTCGATTTAATTTTAAACCTTGTATTATCTTTGAATCTCTTGTATTTGTTTAGATTAGTTCCAGGTCTAGTGTAATTCTTGACAAAAATACATTGTTCACTTTCGCATTTTATATTTTATATTCCCCTTAGTTTACTATGATTGATTGGAGGCATTTAACCAAATTCAATATTTTTAAGGATAATTTTAACCTTTTTTATCAGTTTGTTGAAATTATCACAGATTTGTAAGGCATTTTACCCATAAAGAAAATGATGGAAGCATTTTTAACTTAATTAGTGCGCAAAGAGAGTTTTTACCCCAAATCCAATAGAATTGGGGTAATTTTGGACCTTCTAAAACAAATATGAAAGGTAGAAATATTAAAAGGCTCACTACCTTTTATTTCACAACTGGTAGTTTTGGGCTTCTGGCAGTTTGCTCAATATTTAGAAGGAAAAATCACAGGAAAAACATATGATATGAATAATAATCTATCATAGTTTAAAAAATTACAATTTATTATTAGGGTTTTATGGCAAACTTCTCTTTTCTTTCTCCTTCTCTCCCTTGCCCCTTTCTCTCTGTCTCCTTCTTTTCTCTATCTGGCCTAAACAATTGCAGCTCAAAAAATATTCTACATAAATATGACAATTGTATTTTCTATTACGTATCAATTGTATTATACAAATTATATTCATAGATACAAATTGTGTTCGTTAATACAATTGATATAATTATATTCGATATATGATACTATTTTTAAATGAATACAATTGTGTTTTTTATTCAAATCAAATGTATCAATTGTATTTGTGATACAACCTGATACGACAAGTACACCAAACATTTAATCTGACTCACCTCTTTCCTCTCTTATAGATCTCTTGCCTCTCTCCTCCCTCTCCTAGTCTCGTTCTCCTTTCTCATCTCCTAACATATTGTTATAATTCGTAATTCAGCAGATTTAACTATAGATTTTTAATTAAGCTCAAACTATAATCATTTTTGAAAATTTTTACCTATTTAGAAGAGAAAATTATCAAACTAGTCAAAATTAGCAACTTATTCATGAAAAATAATACTTTCAAAATATTATTTTAAAAAAAAGTACTATGTTATTTTTATAGCAAACACTCCCCCCTCTCTCTTGGAGCCTCTCTTCCTTTCTGACCTCTCTTCTCTCTCACCTCTCACCCTTCTCTGTCCCCTCTTTCCCTTGTCTCTCCTCCCTCTCTTGCACTATCCTCTCTCTCACCTTGAGTACTAAAAACCGTTCATGGGGACCGTGTGGAACGACTTTTCAAGTATAAAACAATCATTACCTATACATTGCATGGCAACAGATAAATAACAATTTTCTCGTTGTTTTCAATTCGAGGCACATTTTCGTTCCCAAAGTCTCCATGGAAAGACTATCATGATTTTTTAACGATCCAAGGGAGTGTTCGGGCATGAAAAGACTTATATTTATGATCTGCTTGTTTTCAAGTACGTATCGTCTCTCACCCTGTTTATCTGTTTTTCTCTCTCCTGTCAATAATAAAATACATTTAAATTTTTTGTGTATCAATTGTATTCATTCAAATATCGTTGATATTTTTGTATTTTATTTCAATTGTATTCAAAAAATTACATTCTATATTTTTGTATAATCAATTGTATTTTTATTCATATGAATATAATATGCATTCATCATCTCTGTCAAATGTTGTATCCAATCAAAGAGAGGATGGATATCATGAATTTGTTGTATTTCGAATACAATTGATACAACATACAATGCAAAATAAATAGAAAATATATTTTTTGTATTTTGACTACAATTAATACAAAATAAATACAGAATACAACATAAACTAAATACAAAATACAATCCTCTCTTGCTCGGTCTCGCTTGTCTCTCTTGATCTCGCTCACCTCTCTCCTCCCTCTCTCGATCTCAATCTCCTCTCTCTTCCTCCTCCCTCTCTCGATCTCAATCCCCTCTCTCTTCCTCCTCCCTCTCTCGATCTCCCTCTCTCTTCCTCCTCCCTCTCTCGATCTCGCTCGCCTTTCTCCTCTTGTATATGTATTCATTTTGATACAAATCAAATTGTATTATATTCTTTTAATCTGCAAAAAAAATACACTCTCCTCCCTCCTGTTATAACATTTTACTATTATTCATAATTAAGCAATTATAACTATAAAGTCTCATTTAAGGTCTAATGATCGCTATTTTTGTAAGTCTCCCTATTTAGAATCGGTAGGCCCAATTCAGTAGTGACACCGCTTAAGAGTACGTCCTTGTTTATATGTACCTCAACTAAAATAAATGAACAAATATTTTTACCTTAATATATCAGTATATTATCATTATAAGCTAATACTTTCTCTATCTCTTTTTACTTATTCAATTTTAACCCTTTACTTGTTATTTTTTATAAATTAAAAAATAATAATATCTTTTACCTATTATTCACTCTAGGGAATTAACGTTTTTGAAAAAGGAAGAACTTCTTTAATGAGTACATTAATTTTAGAATTTTATCCGATAATAAAGATAACAATAATAAATTCACTTTATTAATAATTATTTTCTTAATTGGAAAGAAAAAAATAAACAAGTAAATAGAAACAAAAGTAATATGATTCGATATAATCATTGAGTGCAAGTAATTTTTTTTCCATTTCTACCTCGTTCCATATAATAGCATAATCCCGTAAACTCAAAGTGTCAATAGAATATTTCCCCAAAAATCTACCAAGTATACGATTAAGTTAAATATTATTCAATCATGAATACTCTTGGTGATCGATACTTCTGATTTTGCCGTTGGTTCCCGCCAAAAGGAGTTAGAAATATTACAAATTTTAAAGGAAAAAGGGTCAAAAATATCCCTTAACTTTAATTTATTAGTTAACTATATCCCTCCCGTTAAAACGAAGTTAATTTTGCCCCTTCCGTTACTAATTTCACCATATATACCCCTCATTTAACGGAAAGCCCCAAATTAACTCAAATTGATCCATATTTTAAAAAAAAAAAACATTTTCCATTTTAAACCCAGCGCCCTGACCCTTTTTTCTTTTAACCTGTATAACCCGTTCCCATTTACCCATCCATTTCTCATTCATCTCCCCGCTCGAGTTCTCAATTGTAAACTTCCGGCGTCAGTGATATACAACACAAAAAGAATCTGCAACTCGCTTGTTATCGAAGACCACCATGGCAGTCACAGTAGAAATTATGAAGCAAATTGAATTATCTTTGTGTTGCTTGATTATTTTCTGTTGCTTTTTGACAATGTCAAAGACAAGGTCTCACTAGAGACCACTGAAGAAATCCTACAGAGCATGAAAATTTGAATAACTCTTTCGTTTTAAGTATTCATAAGCTACAGGAAACCGAATTTCAAAAGCCTCAAAATTGTCCTCATTTTTTTGTAGAGAAGGTTAAGGAGATTGGGGAATAAGAAATTGATGGAGATCGAATGAGAAATGAATGGGTAAATGAGAACGGGTTATACGGGTTAAAAGATAGAAGGGTCGGGGCATTAGTTTAAAATGAATTTTTTTTTTTAAATCGGATTAATTTGAGTTAATTTGGAGCTTTCTGTCAAATAAGGGGTATATATGGTGAAATTAGTAACGGCAGGGGCAAAACTAACTTCGTTTTAACGGCAGGGGTATAGTTAACTAATAAACTAAAGTTAAGGGGTATTTTTTACCCTTTTCCCAATTTAAAATGGAATACAATAATTTATACCACTTGCCTTTTCTATCTCAGTTTATAATATAATATAATTTTCTTTTTCTTTTTAATCAAGTCCAAAAGAATGATATATTTTTATATAAATATAATTTTAAAATGATCAGTTTATTCTTAATAAAATAATTTATAGTTACATAAATATCTATCTCTTATTTTAAAGGGAAAAAGGTCTGAAATATATTCAAATTTTGATCGAAATTATTGTAACAATTAATACTAAACTTTGAAAGTGACTTTTTACCTCCTACACTATCTAATAGTGTATTTTAAAGATATATATGTGCCCACGTGGACATCACAAATATTTCATCATTATAAATAGTAACGTGTCCACGCACATATGTACCTTTAAAATATACTACTAAATTCGCAGTTTATAAAGTTTGGTATCCTAACAACAATTTTGGCCAAAGTTAAATTATTTTTCAGATCTTTTTCCCTATTTTAAACCATAAATTTCAAAAGTTTATCATTTTTTTCTTAAACTCTGTGCAGATTACAAAGTTAAATTAACTCATATAAAATAGAACGGAAAGAGTATTAAAACATTACAGAAGTGAGGTGTCGGAATCCAACAAGCAAAATATCATGGGAAAAGGTGGTGGCTTGAAGATTATTGTTGAATAATTTAATTATTTGGAGGATATGATTACGTCAAATGGATGCATGCTTAAGACACAAATGTTTCATTAAACCAATCAAATCATGATTATACAATACTTTATGTATATTTTCAAGTAATCTGTTTGCCTTATTTTTAATTACACTAAGCATCAAATCTAAGCCCCCACAAAGTGGAAATTATGAAGACTTTAAAAAGGAAGAATAAACGAATGTGTGATATCCTGCAGAGTGGGTTCCTTTATCTGTTCTTCCCCATTATTACAATTTAATTAATATAAAGTATACATACTTTAAGCTGCTTTTGTGCAGTTGAAAAATATAATCTTTGGGTGGTTTCACGTTAGAGAATTTGTTTGTGTCTATATTCTATTGGTTCAAATATCATAAACCATTCTAGATAATTTACTTTATAAATATAATAGAATTTGTAAGGGGCCTTGCCACTATATATCATCCTTCATTTTTGTAGGAAATAAACCAAGAATAAGATTCTGTACTAATTTAAGATTTGTATTTATCGCGTTTACTTATTAATATTTAACTAAGAGTTGTTAGTTTAGGTTGGATCCTAGTCCTAGTTTATTTTAATTGTTAGTATTATAGGTTTTTAATTCTAGTTTAATTTGGTTATTATTTATAGATAAAAATAAAAAAAACAATTCATTCAAAATGTGGAAAAAAGTGACAACAATCGATTCAAAATGAAAATAGTTAGAATGACTAACATTACGTTAACTATCAATTATTGAATATATTATGAATAAAGCTTTAAAATTTAATATATTGCCTAGAAAGAAGAGACAATGACATTTTCAATTTAATAAAGAATTGTGAGACACTCATATAAATGAAATCAATAAGATAAATATTCTTACATTTGGCATTTTTACTTTCATAAATAAATTATAAATTAATTTTGATGAAAACACATATAAGATTTTTAAAATAATTTATAAAAACAATATAGTATATATAGGAGAAATCAAGGATTCTATATAGGAGAGAATTGTAGAGTCCTAAGTTAACCATACTCATAGTCCTACTACAATACCTATTACTACTATAATAATAATAATGCAATTATAAAAAATCTAAACCTAGTCGTTATAAAGTCCTAATCATAATATAATTCTAGTCGTAATATAATCCTAATCAATATACGTAGTCTAATCCTAGTGCGACTCTAATTGTACAGCAATGATGTAAACTCGTTAGTCAGCCTCGTTGGACCTGTTCCTTTGACATGTTCCAATTGTCAGCTTCCTTCTTCATCAACACTTGCTGCATACATGTCAGTCAACTGCGCTGGACCTGTTCTTTGACATGTTCTAATCGTGAACACACACACACACACAATTTGTCCGTTCCATTTTGTTATTTCTTCGATTTTTTAACAAAATCATAACCGATCAAAATACTATTAGTTTTTAAAAATCTAAAACCAAACCAAACCTAACCCAAATAAATTGGCTTATTTAGTTGGTTTGGTTCCATGTTTCAGCTTGGATAAGTTTTTATCCAAACCATGAGAAGAACAAAGTTCTTTGTGAAATCGATGAAATTTGAAGAACGCTTGAAAGCTCTAGCTTGTTCTCCTTTTAGATCTTGCTTTAAAGTCTTGAACTGTTAATGAACGTACAATAACTGATTAACACATTATAAACCTTTAACTAGGTGTATAAAGTCGTGGTTTAGGTTTAGAATAGGGGTTAAAATAACATAGGGAAAAGAAAAATGATCTCAACTCAAAAATTGACAAACAACTTAAGTATTATTTACCCATTCACTATACATTATTGCCTAATTAGATCCATAACCCTCTGAATATCATGGGACTCTCCCTTAAAAAAATCGTAAGCCTGGCTTGGATTTATTCACCATATAACTATTTTATTATTTTATTCAACACCTATACTTGGTCTTCAGTAACACAATGACACGTCGACATAAACAATCTTCTTGTTAAAGTATACTCTAATCCTGACTAGTAACTCTTACTCTACCTTCTATCATGAAATCCATACAAGATTACTACTCCTTAACCTACATATAAGGAAAAAACTTGTCATTAATGACTTACTAGGTACATGGCTACAACTAACATACTCTACTCAATAACTATCTCCAATTCTTAGGTTACTATATTTTTAAATGTATAAGTTTAACTCTGGATACTTCTACGCTTATAACACCGTAATTCATACTATCTTTCTGGTAAAAATATCGCCCAAGCCTTCCTAGAACTCACTCTCTTCTTAAGGGTCTCACCTGGAATAGAACTTACTCTCTTCTTAAGGGTCTCACCTCGAATAATGTTTAGAGAAGAGAATTTGAGAGTACATCTCGCTTTTATCTCGAGCGCATATTTATATGAATAAGGGCGCATTCTTTCAAATCATACACTTTAGCTCACTCATGAACTTCTCTCAAACCCCTCTGTGGTCTCATGACTTTCTCAAGACTTTTGCTAAAAGTAACTCATCGATAAGAATCTAGGCTTAGTTTTTCAACTACCTTGAGAAATGGACGAGTTTGAATAAGTTCCTTATGACACAATTTTATTGCAAGATTTAAAATATGAAAGAAGGGGAACTTTTCTTAAATGTTTATAGCCCCTCATGTATGAAAATGAGGCCCTCACAACCAGAAAATAAGATCCCACTTACACAGCTTCGTAGACACCCTAGGAAACTTGAGCTCTAAGCTCTGATACTAAGCTTCTCACACCTTGAGTCTACACCCTGGAGCGGACGATACTCGAGAACCATTATTGATCCCCAAGCGAACTCTTGACCTGACTGACTGCTTAACAGAAGACTCACTACACCATTTTAGGCCTATGGCCACACTTATTCTGAACAACGCTTTTAAAGTGTTGCCTAAGAGACTTTTGGGAACACTTTTAAAGCGTAGCCCAAGTTTTTAACTTTTAGCTACGATAATAATGACAACACTTATAAAGTGTACTCTTTAATAGTATAAGCTACACTTTATAGACGTTGTTATAGTATGATATAATTGGCAACAACTATGTTCATATATAGCCACACTTTTTAAGTGTCCTATTTTTATAATTGTGAAAACTACGCTTAACAAATGTGGCCTATAATGTTTTCATTAAATTATTATATTTCCTCTAAAAATTTCAGCATCAAAACATCTTCTCCTTCCCATTTTTATTGGTCAAAAGAATTAATTAATAAAACATTAAAACTTATTTTCTCTCAAATCTGAAAAATTTTGTCACTTTCCTCCTTAAACAACACACTTTTCTCTCACTAAAGAACCATGGATGTTGTGAAGAACGGAAGAACAATAGCTTTTTTGTCATAGATTTCCTTCAAAAAATTATCATAGATTCGTTGTTAGAGATTGAAGAGCCGAAGAACATGAATTTCCTAACAGATTCTTTGTTAAAGAGTTATTTCGTCGGATTTCACAGATGGAAAAAATGCTTGACACATGAACATCCTCATGTCATAAAGCTTTGTGTTTTTGGAATACATTTTATCAGGTAAGAATTCGATCTCTAAAAGTATAAAGTCTTGTTTTAGGGTTTTTATATTCTTGTGTATCTTTGAAAGTCAAAATGTAACTTAGGGTTTTGATATTTTTGTGTTGTTGATACGAATTTTGTTGATTTTTGGGAGTCTAGATAGTTTTTTTCTTCTCTTGAATGTTGAATGTACCAGCTGAAGCTAATTTGTGTTTCTACGAAGAACTAAGTTGAAGATAAGCCATGTTTCTCTTAAGAATTGAAGAGCTGAAGCTGAAAATACGTACGATTCTCTTCTCCCAATACTGATTTCAGCAAGCGTAAGTAGCTTTTGTACTAATCATCTTGTAAATAGATTGGATTTTTTTTTGTTTAGAAGAGGAGAAAAAGAAGGAATGATTACTTTGGGGTTGTTGGAATTGAACAAATCACGATGTTACAGATGAAATTCCAAAGTACAGGAAGAAAGTGCCGAAAATTATGAACCCTCCAAGCTAATTCCAAAGAACATTGTAGTATAGTGAGTTAGTATCTATCGTTAATAGGTTTTGTTGACTTTCGATATAAAACCCTCCTAGCTAATTCCAAAGCACATTGTAGAATTGTAGTTATGTAGGTTAAATGGTACTGTTGCGAATATTATCTACATATTTCATTTTTTGGGCATCTTGGTGGTTTAAATTGTATTAAGCCTGCACTTCTTGCAGATGTTACATATGCAGGTTATGATGAAGGTAATTGATAATTAGTGTGTATCCTTTATGTTATATGGATATCTTACTGCTTGAGTTGCTTATTATATCATCACATGTACATTATATGTTTACTAGTCTTATGGGTGTCGTATTGCATCTATTTCAACGTTCATGTTATTGTTGTAGGTTATGCTATCATGACAACACAGTCCCTTGACCTGAACTGGAAAATGAGGGCATTGTGAGTTTTACCAATGTTTATGTTGCCTGGCTTATCCTTCAATACATATTCAGCAATTGGAAGTTTTTCAAGGATGTGTAAGTAATTAATGGTTGTAAGCTAACCAAAGTTCTCATGCTACTCGTTTCATAATCGTATTGTCTTACATACTCATTTACCCATTTTCCTTACTGTCTCAGCTCTTTGATGATGAATATGATTTAGGACATTGATTTTTATGACAAAATGGTAATTTCCCGAGAGATAACTAGGTTATTTGTGGGTACTTTTATTAGGTTAAATATATGTGGTATCGTTCATCATCATATAGAAAAACAGAAACAATTGGAAAAATAGAACTCTTAAGTAGGTCTTCTTCTGCAATCACATACTACTGCACAATTTCTTTCTAGAGACGTGAGGTTGTCATTTAAATGTCTTTTATGCAGATATATCAAATATCTATAAGGTAAACTGGTATTGGAGTTTCAACTTCTATGGAAAAAATTGGGGCCATATTTTCTCTTATTGTTGTGGTGCAATTGGTAAGAGGGTGTCATCAAATGACTGCAATCATATGTTTCGAAGCAGTTGTAGTCTTATCAGCAGCTAGTGTTCTGCTCATTTCAGTAGAGACTAAGTGTAGGAAACTATATGATACTCTTGTCTATATTTTGACTGTCTTTCATTCTCATCCTTAAATCATAAAGGGATTTATTTATTGTTTGTGGAGCTTGTTATTGATATTTGGTGATAAGTTAATTTCTTCATGGTGGAGTTGACCGTGTATTCACCCAATACCAAATCACAGTCTATGAGTTGAAGCTCTATGTTTGTTTGCAACTTTGCAGATAGTTGAAACTGAGCTTATTGAGACCGATCCTTTTAGTTGATGAAGTTCTTGGTAAGATAATTTTGTGCATTTAATAACTTATAAACACTACTAGTTAGAGCAATGAAAAATTATTGTACTTTTGAGTCTGTCTATGCTATAATGTAACTGTTTACATTTTAAGCATCCTCTTCAGCAACATACAGGTCACAGGATCCAAAAAATGTAAAGCGAAAAAAATAAAAAAAAGGGAAACACCTTAGGTCATGGCTCGAGTATAGAAAGCGAATACGTAAAACGCTTCATAAACATTTTGGGGAACTTTAACCAAATATAGAAGGTATTATTAAAATCTTACCTGCTCAGGTACGATGCTTTGGGGTGGAGATTTTTTGTTATGAGTCACATAAAGAAATTTATATCTACAGGGAAGAGACAGAGTTTGTCTTCTTTTAACTGTGACATTATATTTTCTTCAAGGAAATGGTTGTACCTATCCAATTCCTATGTGATAACTACTCTCTTTATCCAATGCTCTTGATTTCTATGGTTTCTCTCCTTATAAGATTACTATCGTTCCAGCCACCTCAAATCCTTGATATGTAGTATCTTTCAGGATTAACTTTGAGAGAAGAAACATATTTGAATTGAATGCTTGTAGCAAGTTGTTGATTCTTTTGTCTTATTAGTGTAAAATTTATTCCCTCTTATCTATGATATTACGATCTGAAGGTCAACTCTTGACCAATAGTTGTAGTATTCTTCCTCGCTCTTTTTCCTATGTGGATTCAGGTTGTGTTTTTTTACTTGTTAAACCTTCTTCAGTACCTTATAATGTTTCAACTCAGAAATTTGTTGTAGATATATGCTCATAACTCTGAACAGTCCAAATACTATTTAACTAACTTCAAGATCTTAATTGATAGATCGCGGTAGAAGAGTGTACTTGTTGATTTCAAATGAGGACAGTACAAGGCACTGTGATCTCAGGTCCTGGTGAACTGAATCGCAACAACCGTGTATCCGTTTTTGTAGCATTTAAGGTAAGCGACTTTTCACTATTTCTTGTCCAACCCTTCCTGTGTAATATTTAAAACTTTTGAGGTTCATAATAAATGTATTTTCTGAATTAACATTTTGAGTGTGAGGTGTTATTTTTTATACTGGCTTTACAGTTTCTGTATAACTTTTAAGGTGATTGATTTATAGGCTTTTTTCTTCAGTTCAAAAATTTGTGATCATTCTTTTGAAACTCCATTCAAATATGTTGAGTTTTTATCCTAATTATTAATATATAAGGATGATAAAATATAAGCAGTGGTTTAGGTTACATCTGCTAGTTGTTTAGGTGCTATATATTGACTGACATCTGCTACTTTTTTTAGGTGCTCTAATTTATCTCTATTGCAATCGTTTTCACCAATCAGACAATCGGCAATGCACAATATCTTATTATAGCTTAAGTTGGATAACATTGTATCTTGGTGTTTGGTCGCATCTTTTTCATATGTTCACTTATTTGATTCATATCTAAACTGTAAAAAAGTTCATAGCTGAAATAGTTTTAATCGTTTTATCCTCACTTCTCCTGTAGGATGGTGTACTACACCGATCCTAGTATGGCTACTCTATCATGGATTTACAGTAGTAAAACTGAATCAGCATGCTCTACATTCTCTTCCGGAATGTGGTTCAATTGGTTAGTCATATTGTTCTATATTATGTTTTACTTATCAAATAGATTACACCAAAAGAACATTCTCTTTGCCCAGTGACCAGCAAATGTGCAATGACGACCGATTCACAAGCTATTTTATATTTTTTCACTTAGCTGATCTAGATTTTATTCTAGATTCTACTTACTTTTGTATGATGTTTGTTTAAAAAATTGTCTTCATCCTCAATTTAGTAATTTACATTCTTATCTCTCTTCTTAGGAGAAGTAGTTGTGGTTTATTATGGCCTTGCTATCTACTTTTGAGACATGTTTGCTTGTATTGCGGCTAAGTCAGTTCAAATTTTTTTTCACTTCTTCGTTGGCTGTTGATATTGTTTTCAATAAGAAATATTTGTGTACAAACTCACATGTACTTTATAGCATCTATGATGGTCTCTGCATCATATCGAATCCAATGAAGTGAAATTAGTAGTGTTATTCAGATATACTTAAAAGGTTTTTAGTAAGTTTAAGTATCCTCTCTTGACAAAGGAGGAATAGGCTGTTATGTGTGTCATTAGATCTACATGACTCCCTTTTGAAGGCTCTAATTTATTCTACTTCTTTGGGAGTCGAGGCCATCTGTCCGCTATTTTTCAAAATGGTATAGACAACAATTTTTCACTCTATTGTATCTTTCACCATCGAGAAGCTTGGTCAAGTTGGAATACTAGGGAATACTAATAAAGAGAATCCAATTATGATTAGAAAAAATTTTATGACTGATTTATCTTTGAATTCACTCTTGGATGTAATCTTGAATTATGGAATGTTATAAGCTTATCCAGCATGCTGATTGAATCATATTAGAGAAAACATTATCTGCATTGGGCGTTCTCCTGATTATATTTGAGTCACGACCTGATGCACTTGATGCACAGGTACAGGTAAGCAGGGCTGCAAATTATATATTTTTTTTATCCAAAAGTTCTACTGCATGCCAGTTACATGTCTCTCTTATGGAGTAGTTCTTTTTTTAAGTTACAAAATTCTATCAAAAACCTATATTCTTGATGGTATTTGTCACTCCTACTCTGAATTCTGAATTTAAGCATATTAAATACATGATTGATGTTATTAACTTATAATTTTATTTTGAATGTGCAGGAAAATGCCGGTAATTGAATCTGAATTGTGGCCATAAGTAAACTTGATTTATTGTAGCGAACGATGAAGAGTTTTTGTACTATTGTCATATATGTTTTAATGCATTTGGTTTTGTGGAAATTGTTGATAATAGAGATCTTTAAGCAATAACTTTCTAAGTATTGGTCGTACAAGACATGTTTCTCGAACATTATCTGTAATATATAGCTTATTAGTTAATTGTGTTTTAGGTTACTTGTATATTTAATAATGTGATTATTGAATATATGGAATTAAAAATATTATTCTTAAAAATAAAAATATTGGGGCTACAAATTCTATATATCAATGTCACACTTCAAAAGTGTTGTTGTAGGACATCAAAAAAAAGTTACACTTTATAAGTGTTGTTCTAGATGAGATATAAAAGGCAACACTTTTTAAGTGTGACCAATAACCAAGCAAAGGCAACGCTTTTAAGTGTAGTATAATTAAAAAAAAGGTGTTGCTAATGAATCACCACAAAGTGTGCCCTTATACCTCTTTGGCCACGCTTTATAAGTGTAGCTATGCTGGCGACATTTAAAAAGTGTTGCCTAATATCAAAGGTTACGCTTCTTTAGGCCACCCCCTAAAAAGTGTTGCCTAAAGTCCAAAAGTGTAGTCTTTTATCAAAGGCCACACTTTTTGCTAGTTTAGGCTACACTTTACTGGTGTTGCCGTAGGCCTAAAATGGTGTAGTGACTTATGCAAGCAATGATAGACTCAAAACAAACTTAAATTCGTTAAACTCAAATAATAGGCCTCATGCAGAAAAATAAACATCCATTAGGTTGGAAATTCAGCCATGCTAGCTCCATTTTCATATCCTCTTTTCTGTAACTAACCATGGATAGAGAACAAGAAGAGACACTACAAAAAAAGTGTGAATTATATGGGGATTTTTCTGAGGACTAGTATGAAAATTTGCAGAAAACTTATTTTCCTGTAAATTTCATACTAATTTCCAAAAAAATTCTCATGTAATTCACAGTTTTTTTGTAATGAGATACAATTCCTAGGCCTCTTTAAAATATACATAGAAGCCTACAAAGTCATGTAGAACTTAATTTAATGGGGAAGATTGTTGGGGTGCATAGAAAAAAATTGACATTAGTAGCTTAAAAAAAGGAAATTACTTATAAGGTTGACAATATTGAACGATCAACCCAAGAATCTCAATGTAAGATATAGCAACTCAAAAATAATTAGGAATAGACTTCAACATTCAAGAACGAAACTTATCTCAAGAAGTATCAAAATTAAGGATGTAACCTGAATTATCTCTTATTGATAGAAAGTAGACGTAGGACGTGAGGACGAACTCAGTCCATCACTATGATTAGTCTTGCATACCTAAAATAACAAAGTTCTTGGCGAAATCAACAAAATTCGAACAACACTTGAAAATCTTAGCTTATTCTCCTCTCGAAACCCTTCTCTAAGGACTTGAAGTGCTAATGAACGTAAAAGAAGTGATTAACACCTTCTAAGCCCTTAACTAAGTGTAATATGTCATGGTTTAGGCTTAGAATATGGGTTAAAACGGCATAGGGGAAAGATCAAAACATCCCAACTTAAAAACTAACGGAGTGCCTTAAAATGAAGGCTTCATGGACCGTTTAGGGCTCCACGGTCCGTGAAACACTTCACGTACGTCAAGACATCCATGTAACCTCGACTACCTAGGCTTCTCTAAAATGGGCATAACTCTTTACTTTGAACTCAAAAGGGAGCGAACTTGGTGGCTTTCGAAAGAGAACTCATACACATTTAATTTAATATGTTATGGACCACCTAATTATATGTTGAGAGATATGGTCGTTTGAAGTTGACTCAAATAAAATCTTATATTGAAACTCAATCCATAAGAAAACTTTTAACTCAACTTTGTGCTAGGAGATTCTAATAACTTTAATTCATATCTAAAATTATTTTTACATTTTAAAAAATTGATCTTAACTTAAAAACTGACGAATGACCTGTAAGGGCCTGTTTCCCATTTAGCATTATCCTTTTCCTAAAATTATTTTTGCATACGAATTATTATCCAAATTGGGGTCAAATTTCAGAATGTTAAAAAATCAGCTTTCACAGATATATTGGGGAAATCATAGGAAAAGGAGCCAGATTTCAGCTTGTGCATGTAATCCTCTGTCATTAACTGACAACCTCTTCTGTCCATATTAGGCCAATAAAGACCTACAACAAAATAAAATAATCAAATTAAAAGATTAACGAAAATATATTTATAGTTGCGAAAGGATAAAAGTAGGGATGTTCATGGTTTGGGTAAAATCAATCCAAACCGAATCAGATTGATTTAATAAATCAATTTAATTTAAATTATAATTTAGTTTTGTTTTAGATTACTAAGAATTGATAATATTTGATTTAATTATGATTTTCTTCGAAAAAAATTAAAGAAATAATCGAATCGAACCAACAAGTTATATACCTAAATTTATTATTATACATACATAATATTTATATTCATAAACCGTTTTAAAGATTATACATGTTTCATCAGAATTTACTTATAATTACTTATAAAAAAAGATGTCCAAGGTGAGAACATTTTTCTTATTGATTTCATGTATATGAGTGAATCGAAATTTTTTGTGAGACTGAAAATGTCATTATCTCTTCCTTCTAATGCTAAAATAGTGAATTTTGAAGTTTTATTCAGTAAATTCAATGATTGAAAGTTCTGTAATGACATTCATTCGAACTATTTTTTCGTTTGAATAGATTGTTGTCACTTTTTTCATGTTTTGAATGAATTGTTTATTTTATTTTTATGTATGGTTAATAACCGAACCAAATTAATCCAAAACCAAAAACAACCAAACCGATAAATGTACATTATATATTTGGTTTGGTTTGATTTTGATATTTTAAAACCGATTAAATTGATTTGGTTTTGATTTTAATCAATAACCGACCCAACCCCTAGGTAAAGTACCCTTAAATGTAATTAAATATGTCAATGTCAATCTCCATTATATTCTATTTTTGGCTTAAATAATTTTCGTTGCTATGCTTTTTACTATAATTAAAATGTCTTCTAATTAGGCAAAAACTCAAAAAGGACGAGAAATAAGAAGCATACAGAAAATATTTTGTAAGAGAAGAGTGAATGTGTGAAACATATAACAAAATATAGGAAATATAAGAAAATAAGTAGTATACATATTTTTGTTTTAATGAATAAAACATGATGGCAAATAAAAAAAAATTCTTCTATTTACTTAATCATTATGAATGAATAATTATTTGGATATCGTGTAGCTTTTCTTATATACTCCCTCTCCCTCTTTCTAACAATATGTGTTTATTGTATAGTAAAAATAAATGGTTAATAATACTTGTTTATTATATAAATTTTACGAATAATTTTATATTTAATTTTTAATTTATTTATCGTTAATTGTAATTATTTTCTTTATCACATTTTTCAAGATATTGTATTTATTATATTTAAAAGGTGATATATTAAAATTGTCTTTCTATCTACAATTTCTTAAGGAATGTGCTTAGTCAATAATGAACAACTATTATTTGACGCAGGAATACTCATAACTATTTCTAGTTGAGGCGTATATTTAGTATTTGCGTCTTTAGTTTATATTTAAAGAAAAAATTGTTATAACTTTTTTCTATTATTAGTATTAAATAACTAATATCGAATTTGAAATTTTTATATATTATTAATAAAATTAATTTAGTAAAATACTCTTCTAATTAAAAAATATATTAGCTCTGTTTTAAAAAGAATTAGTCGGTTTAAAAGAATTTTTTTTTCCTTTTGGTAAAATTTTATTTTTAAAGGACATTTAATATATTTAACATAATGTTAATTTTAGAATTATAAAATTAAAAATCATTTTTTATATTCTTAAATTTCGTGTTAAATCAAACTAGATCATTCTTTTTTTAAGCGAAATAAGCAATCCTGGAATGGTGTTCTCCAAAATGGGTATAGCAATGTAATCTTGGAATGTGATTCAAAGATTGTTGATGAGATGATCAAAGGTAATTACAGTATTCCGTGGCAAATAAAAAATATCATTACTCGTATTCAAAATATTTCAAGTACTATTACTTGTGAGGTTAGACATTGTTACAGTGAAGCCAACCAAGTTGCAGATACCTTGGCAAAATGGAGTATTACAAATGAGGAGTTGTTTATTTCTGCACAGGCTCACCTACCATCGATAGCTATCGGACCTTACAAACTTGATCTCATACAAATGAGCTTAAGCTCTCCTTATCTTTGTAATTTTATTCATCAATATAAAGGTCTCACCACAATATGGTGATAATTTTTTTATTTTAAAAAAAAAGAAGCAACGTAAGCAATAAATTAACAAAAATCAAAAACTCACTCAGTTCAACAATAGTTATTCACTATACTATTTTGAGATGTACATCCAACAATATTTGTTTACTTCATCAAATGAATGAATCACTTTTATACTTAGTTCCTAATTTATCCTTATTATTAATTATAATTATACCTTTTTAAAGAAATTATATTTATATATTTAAAAAATATAATAAAATTATCTTTTTTATGTATAATTTTTAAAAAAATATGTAAAATTAATGAATATGAATGAAGGTATACTAGTGGCAACATTGGTAAGAGTAATTTGAATTTATGGAGGTCTCTGTTAAGTTAGTTACAGTTTTTCGGGAAAAGAAGACTATTTTTTTTCTCTCGAAATATTCAATGGTTAATTCAGCCCTTTACCCCTTTTTCTCACACACTCATCCTATCTGTTTGTCAGTGTTGTGCCTGGAAACTCCATAACACCATAAGTGGGGAATAGATTTTTTTTATTCATAATATATATTCTTCTTTTTCTTATTTGTATATTATATTATATTCTCTTTATTTCTGATAGATAATTTTACATTTAATTTTTAATTTATTCTTCTTATAAATTAATTATTGTCATTTTCTATTCATATTTTTAAAGATATTATATTTATTATATTCAAGTGGTGATAGCAGTAAAATTACCAATCTATTTACAGTTTCTTCAAAAATGTATAAAATCAATAGTGGACAATTATTTAATGCCGAGGTAAAATATGGAAAAAAGAATTATTGTTTCTTGATATGTCAAAAGAGACAAATAAAAATAAATTATTTTAGAAATAAGTGACAAGTAAAATAAACGGAAGGAATACATCCTATGGTACTATATTAGATAAACAATTTGTTTATTTCACTGAGTAATTATATTGATTAACTTTACTATTTTGTCCTTTGTTCATATTAGTTAGCCTCAAAATTGTCTAAAATTTGTTTAGACTTCTAAAGGCGGGATAAAATGAAAAACTTTTATCATGATTTAATGAGTGATCTAGACAAATATTTTTAATAACATATCCATCTTGATAAATACTAAAGAAGGAAAAATAGATAATAGAGTGTGTAGAGATAGAGTCGATGATTAAGGGAAAAGATAGACACACATTTATTCGTTACGTGATGGATCCG
Organism: Solanum sitiens; assembly: GCA_016801875.1. Classification (NCBI taxonomy): domain Eukaryota; kingdom Viridiplantae; phylum Streptophyta; class Magnoliopsida; order Solanales; family Solanaceae; genus Solanum; species Solanum sitiens. Next base: position 158,356 of record JABWTJ010000023.1, on the reverse strand, counting down.
TCTGTTTCTCTATATAAAGCCTATCATACTAGTCATCATTCCTCACACATCAAATCTCATAAATAAGATTAATTGTTCCTTTCTAGTGAAACACTAGTTTCTATTGTTTCAGATCTAGGGTTCTTCTGCCTAATTAGGTTAGGTTTTTTGAAGTCTCTCATGAGGGTAAGGGTCAAAGGGAGGTGACAGAAGAGAGTGAGCACATATGGTTTTTTCAAGCATGATGTTTACATGCTTGAAGCTATGCGTGCTCACTGCTCTATCTGTCAACCCCCCCCCCCCTCCAACTCCTTTTCTCTATGTCTGTTTATATTAATTCATGAGCTTATGCTAGGCTTTTGACTTCGCTTGTTTCTATTTTTGTGTCAAGCATACAAGTCTAACTGAGTGGGATGTAAAACAAAAGGGAGGTGACAGAAGAGAGTGAGCACACATGATGTTTTCTCGCATGATGTTTACATGCTTGAAACTATGCGTGCTCACTGCTCTATCTGTCACCCCACCACTTTTTCTGTCTCTTTAGATCTCTTTATGTTTATTCATGATGTTTTATGATATTAATTGGATTAATTCATGAGCTTATGCTAGGCCTTTAACTTCGCTTGTTACTATTTTTGTGTCAAGCATACAAGTCTAATTGAGTGGGATGCAAAACAAAAGGGATGTTACGGAAGAGAGTGAGCACTCATGGTGTTTTCTCGCATGCTTGAAACTATGTCTGCTCACTTCTCTATTTGTCATCCCTACCATTTTCTCTATTTCTCTTTAGATTTCTTTATATATAGTCATGTTTTTTTTATGAGGTTATACTTTAGGCTTTTGACTTTGCTTGCCTCTATTTTTGTGCTAATCCAACAAGTCTAATTAAGTGTGAAGTAAAACAAAAAGGAGGTGACAGAAGAGTGAGCACATGTGTGTTTTCTAACATGATGTTTATATGCTTGAATCTATGCGTGCTCACTGCTCTATCTTTCATCCTCATCGCTCTTTCTATCTCTCTAGATTTAATTTTCTGTCTCTATTTTGTATATATTATGTATGTATTTATGTATATATATCAATTATTCCAAGTATATATGAAACTAGTTAGTACATATTATGTGCTCAATTTTCATCACCCAGAAAATTCTGTGCATGTGTTCTTTTGGCTATTTCCTGCACTCGGTCTTTTAAAGAAACTTGACTAGCGGTTAGGGCTTTCTTCTGCAAGTAGGGACGGAACCGGATTGAGTTTCCTATATGGCTAAAATTATACTAGTATTTTTTTAATCTATACAAAACATATATTAAACCTCTTTGACTTCTGTATATGTATATTTTCTTATAGTAAATTTTGATTCCGTCACTAACAACGAGATGTTGCATATATTGATTCTTCGATTGATGTTCTATTCTACTCCTCGATTTTCGAAATTAGTGCTGATAAATTTAAATAGTGTTTTATTGACATTTTAAAATTTCATGTGTGGCCGATAGGATTCAGCGCAGTTGGGTAATAGAGACGTGTCTGTGCTTTCCACAAGGGGATCCCAAGCCACAAAGAAGACTCAATTAAGCCAAAGGAATAGTTGAGATGATATCTACTTTTAAATGTTATACTAGTTTCTTGTGAATATCAAGTTATGTATTTCTTTTCTAAAAATTATGTGTAACAGAAGCAATTCCTAAAATTTGTTATGAATTTATTCCCCATCTATTTCAAGTTATATGATTTATTTTTTTTAATCCGTCCCAAAAAAGGATATTACTTTAACTTTAAAATGTAAAAAGAATGAGACATCAATTAACTTTAAAATGTAAAAAGAATGAGATATTAATTAACTTTAAAATGTAATGATTTATAGTCACACAAACATCTATCACATGTTTTAGACCACAAATTTCAAAAGTCTTTTTTGTTTCTTCAATTTCGTGTCAAGTCAAATTAACTTGTATAAAATAAAACGGATGGAGTAATAAAAAGCCAACCCGCTTCTCTAATTAATGGATCCCTTTGTTTCGATTTGTCTCTTCAACTTTTACTTTTTATTCATTTGAAAAAACAAATATATTTTTGTTTGACTCTTTAATTTTAATTTTCTACATGATATATTTACATCAATAAGATTGAAAGACATTTTAATATATTAAACATAGTTTTAGTTTAAGACTACTAGATTCAAAAAATTTCGATTCTTTTCTTAAACTTGATGCCAACAGTTTTCTTTCAATTCAGTGCTATTATTTTCACGAGGATGTAGGAGACAACTCGAGTCTCCTAGTGATGGAAGAAGAGACTGATTTGCAGAGATAAAAATCTCTATTTTTTCTACATATATTTCTGTTCAAGAGCTGGTGCATTTATACAGAAGACTAAATCTTGGAGAGAAATCCGCTAATCTAGCATACTCTCTAACTGACTAAATAATAATCTAACAAACTCTCTAACTTGACTAAACAAGTAAAATGCTGAGAAGAACAATATAAACAAGCTACAAATATTGTTGGGCCCTTGTCACAAATCAACTTTTTCAATATGTGCTTCAGAGTCTGTTGAAGGAATAAAGGCAGGTCTGGCATCCAAGCAATCAAATTCAGCCAACAAGTCCAAAGAAAACTTGCAAGCAGGCCCCCTTTATGACGAAATACTTGATTTTGAACTCATTATGACGGAACTTCTTCATCTCAGATATTTTACTCTCATTGTCTCTTGTGATAATAATAATAATTGTGATTAAAGTTCCAGTGACTTTGAAGTAAAGTAAGTAGTCATTGAGTGATGAGATGAAACCCCTAGTGCCTAAAGCAGATGATAAGAGAGAATACCACTGTCGAGATGCCTGTTTTAGGCCATATAAAGATTTCCAAACTTGACAAACAAGAGGAGACAATCCACGAGTAAAACACATATACACTTCTTCATCAAGCTAACCACGTGAAGATGTATTATTAACATCTAATGGATATAAATTCCAATGTCATTACACTGCAATTGAAAGAATGCATCGAATAGTAGTTAATTTAACTACATGCGAAAAAGTTTTGGTGTAATCCAAACCTTCCCGTTGTGTATCTCCACGAACAACAAGCCTAGCTTTGAGTCGTTCAAGTGAACCATCTTATTTTAATTTGCACTTGTATACCCATTAATTCCAAGCAAGGACCTTATTTCCTGCAGGTAAAGGAACAACATCTCAAGTATGATTGGAGTCCAATGCAAAAAATTCATATTCCATAGAAAAATGCCATCTGGATGTTAAATAGTTTGATGGTATGAAATAGGTTCTTGAATTTGACAAATAGAGACTACCAGTCTCTAATTGTCTTGAGTTAAAGCAGAGAAAGAAAAAGAAAGAATAGGCAAATTAACAAGGTGGATTAGGGGAAAAATCTGAAAAAATTACTCTCTCCGTTTAAAAAAGAATTACCTCCTTTTCTTTTTAGTCTATTTAAAAAAGAATGACCTCTTTCTTTTTTTGGTAACATTTTAATTTCAGCCTTCCACCTGGCATGTTTAAGGCCACAAGATCAAAGGGCAATTTCATACATTTGACCTAACTTTAATTTAGGACCACAAGATTCAAAAGTCTTCTTTGTACTTTTAAACTCCGTGTCAAGTCAAATCAAGTCATTCTTTGTGAAACAGAGGAAGAATAAAGTAGCATTACGTATGTAGTCTGACAAGAACTTAGATCGTTGATGCTTTCTTTGAGATTTCCTCAATACAGTCTCTCCTGGTGATGGTAATGGTGTAGAAGAGAAATCAGAAAGAGCGGGGGAAGAACACAAAGGTTGGATAGATGAACTGGAAGTTGAGATACTAGGTTGGATGAAGTACAAGATATTGATAGTGCAATAGGATTAGGAGAAAGAGATGTAGAGCACGGAAGATCGAAAGGTGGATAATGTGAAGGAAACAATTTTTGCAATGGGGTAGGATAGGAAAAAGGAAATATAGTCTCAATGAACTTCACATCTCTAGAAATAAAAACTTGTTTGTTAAGAAGATTTAAGATCCTGTAACATTTCTGCCCAAATGGATAGCCAAGAAAAACACTAGGTATAGCTCTAGAATCCAACTTGTCCCTTTGTTGAGGAAGTGAAGAAGCAAAACAAAAGGCATCCAAAACATCTTAGGAACTCATAGTTAGTTTTGCCGACCAAAAAAAATATGATAAGGAGATCTGTTGTGAAGAGTTTTGGAAGGAACCTATTGATCAAATAGGTAGCAGTCAATAACAAATCACCCCAATACCTCTTAATTAGGTGCATGAGACTGAAATAAAAGAGCGCGACAGGTCTCTAAAAGATGTCGATATTTGCGCTTTACAACTCCATTTTGTTGTGGAGTTCCTACACAAGAAGAAGTGTGATGAATAATACCTTGAGAAGAAAAAAATTCGTTAGGAACATTTCCAGTCCCTAATTCAAAAGCATTGTCCGACCTTATTATCTTGACCTTGGTAGAAAATTGTTTTTCTAAATGTTTGGAGTGTTGGAAAAGCACTAGATTTGGTATTGAGAAAAAAAAATTCAAGTACTCCTAGAAAAATCATCGTAAGAAAATATTTTTCACCTTTATAGGTGTGTGTATGACATGGTCCCCAAGTATCTATATAAAATAATTCGAAACAATGGTTAGAAAAGATTGAACTAATAGGAAATGGTTGCTTAGTTTACCTAGCCAAAGGACAAGTAGTCCAAGACAAATCTTTTTGAATTGCAATCTTTAATGTGTTACATAGCGTGAAAAGGTATATGACCCAAATGTTAGGACAAAATGATAATCACACCCAGAATAATGTCCAAACTAAATAGCAATGGAAGAGAGTAACAACGACACCAAATATTAAAATGGGTAAATATGATACCCGAATAAGTAATACAATAATATTGATGAAAAACTTGGTAGTGTCAAAAGACTACTACTCAACACTCTTTTATTTCTTACAACTCACAATAATATTATTTGCACACTATTTTCTCACAAACTAAGAAGTAGTTTGTGGATTACTCTCTCTACTCTCTATTGCTTCTCTATTTTTGGTGTGTCTTCAAGTGTTCAATTACTATCTATTTATAGAGTTTTTTGAACACTTGTTTACATCATTAATGACATAATGTGATAGCCAATTTCAACAAAAAATTGGCTGCCTAACTCTACCAAACTAATACCAAACTTATACCAAACTTTGACTACCTACTTCCACAAATGTGGCTACCAACTTTCACATTGGTGGCTTGTAATTTCAACAAGTATGACTGCAAAATTAATTGCTGCCAAGATTTATTTCCACAAATCTCTCCCTTAATTTTGATTTTTCTTCTTTACTCCAAGGCTTGATCTAATCTCTGAAAATCTTCAAACTTGAGAGGCTTTGTAAAAATATCCGCAACTTGATCATGAGATTTCACATACTTGAGCTCTACCTCTTTTTTGATAATGCATTCTCGGATAAAGTGATACCTTGTGTCTATGTGCTTGCTTCGATCATGATACACTGGATTCTTTGCTAGTGCTTGCGCATATTTTTTATCAACACAAATCATTGTGGCTTCAATTTGTGACAAATTGAGTTCCTTCAATAACTGTCTCAACCAAATAGCATGACATGTACATGATGTCGCTGCCACATATTCAGCTTCACAAGTCGAGAGAGTAACAATTGATTGTTTCTTTGAACTCCAAGAAATAACACAATCACCCAAGAAAAACACAAAACCAGATGTGCTTTTTCTATCATCAACATCTCCCGCATAATCACTATCACAATATCCCACAAGATTAAAATTATCGGAAGAAGAATAAAATAGCCCAAGGTCGATTGTACCTTTTAGGTAGCGAAGAATTCTTTTAGCGACCTTCAAGTGAGTGGAGGTAGGAGCTTCCATGAATCGACTTACTACTCCAACTGCAAAGACTATATCTGGTCTCGTACATGTCAAGTACCTCAGACTTCCTACGAGACTTTTGAACAAAGTGGAATCCACTTTTTCTCCATTGTCAAACTTGACAATTTTGTTCCACTTTCCATTGGGGTGTTCACAGGGTTGCAATCAAACATGTTGAACTTCTTCAAAATCTCCTTTGTATAGCTTTCTTGAGATATGAAGATGCCTTCCTCCATTTGCTTGACTTCTAGGCCCAAGTAATATGACATGAGCCCTATGTCCGTCATCTCAAACTCAAGGGACATAGCTTTCTTGAAAGCTTCAAATAAAATTGGGTTGTTACCCGTTAGAATGACATCATCAACATAAAGACAAACAAACAGAATATCTCCATTAGTATGAACCTTAGTATAAAGAGCATATTCATGGAGACAACGAGTAAACCCATTGTCTTGAAAGTATTTGTCAATGCGACTATTCCAAGCTTGTGAAGCTTGCTTCAACCCATATAAGGCTTTTTTTAATCTCAATACCTTATCTTCATGATTTTTAACCACAAAACCCAATGGTTGCTCAACATAGACTTCTTCTTCAAGATATCCATTCAAGAATGCCGATTTGACATCTAGTTGATGGATCTTCCACTTTATTTGCGCCGCTAAAGAGATCAATAGACGGATTATCTCCATGCGGGCAACAGGCGCATAAAGTTCTTCATAGTCGATGCCATGCCTTTGTTTGTAGCCTTTAGCCACAAGTCTTGCCTTGTATCTTTCTACTTCTCCATGGGTATTTTTCTTCATCTTGTATACCCGTTTGACTCAAATTGCTCGATGGTCCTTTGGAAGAGTTGTCAACTCTCAAGTGTTGTTCTTCTCTATTGATTGGATCTCTTCCTCCATGGCTTTTCTCCACCTTTTGTCAGTAACAGCTTCATCAAAATTCATTAGTTCACTATCAGCAAAAAGACAACACAAAAAACCAAAATTATTAATTTCTTCTGTGTCATCATAGAGTTCTTGAATGTTCCTCATCCTATGTGGTCTTTCACTTGAACTCTCTTGAGAAGATGGAGATGCAATATTTGCTGGTGAAGGAGGCGGGGTTGCATCCTGTGCCATGGTCTCCTGAACTTCTTCATCTCCGAAGTATGAAAGAAAATCATATGTTTTTTCTTCTGGAGCCTCCCAGTTCCATGATATTTCTTCATCAAATTCAACAGCACGACTCACCACCACCTTGTTATTGCTTGGATTGTACAATTTGTAGCCTTTTGAACTTGCTTCATAGCCAACAAACACATACTTGACACTCCGATCGTCAAGTTTAGCTCTCCCTTGATGTGGAACATGAGCATAGGCTATGCTCCCAAAGATTCTCAAGTGCTTAACATTTGGCTTTCTTCCACTCCATGCTTCTTGAGGTGTTTGATCTCGTACATTTTTTGTTGGAGACCTGTTGCTCAAATAAACTGCACAAGAAACAGCCTCGGCCCAAAATTCTTTTGGTAGATGTTTAGATTTCAACATACATCTAGCCATATTAAGAATTATTCTATTCTTTCTTTCTGCAACTCCATTTTGTTGTGGCGAGTAAGGTACCGTTAGAGGGCGACGAATTCCATGAGATTGACAAAAGTCATTAAATGTTTTTGAAGTGAATTCGTCTCCTCTATCAGACCTTAATGCTTTTATTTCATAGCCACTTTCTTTTTCTACAAGTGCTTTGAAATTTTTAAAGGCAACAAAAACTTCAGATTTTTGCTTCAAGAAGTATACCCAAGTCTTTCTACTGAAATCATCAATAAAGAGCAAGAAATATTTTCTTTTACCAAAAGAAGGTGAATCGATTGGACCACACACATCGGTGTGAACAAGTTGGAGTGGCTTACTTGTTCTTGATGTAGTCTCCTTTGGGAAACTCCTCCTTGCATGTTTTACAAGAAGACAAGCTTCACACAATTGATTTGGATGGTTGATTGGCGGTATCCCATCAACCATGTTCTTATCTCCAATTGATTTGAGCGCTTCAAAGTTCAAGTGCCCAAATCTCATATGCCAACACCATGAGTCATCTTGCACATTAGCCTTCAAACACTTTGCATCGATAGTTTGAAGATTCAAAGGAAACAACCTATTTTAAGTTGTTACTTGAATCTCTTAGCCAAAGATGCATATTTTTCATATGAATATCATATCATTTTTCAAGAAGTTGACCCAAACTCAAAATATTACTTTTCAATTTTGGCACATAATAAACATTGGTAATCAATTTATGACCACCATTTTACAGGATATCAGAATCGTACCTATCCCTTCAATTTGGATCTTTGAGGTATCGCCAAAAGACACATTACCTTTCACGGTCTTCTTTATCTCCACAAATTTATCTTTCTGGCCACACATATGATTGCTTGCTTCATTGTCAAGATACCATGAGCTGCAATCATCTTTATCTTCTTCTTTGAATGTTAATAACAGTGTTGACTCATCTTCATCTTTGTTGTTGTCAACAAGATTAACTTTCTCTTCAACATTACTACGACATTCCCAAGAGTAATGTCCCATTTTATGACAGTTATAACACTCAATTTTAGATTTGTCATACCTGATTTCATTTGTACCTTGATAGGCTCCACGTCCTCTGCCTCCTCGTTGACCACGACCACGACCTCTGAATGACTGGTGATCTTTATCTTCATTGTTGAAATAATTGGTGTAACTTCTTCCTCTTCTACGACCTCCACGGCCTCTCCATTGTCCATTTCCTTTGTAACTTTTCTCACCTTCAAATCCTTTGAAGGATGCATGAGTTTTATGAAGCTGCTCTAGTGGCTCTTCTTTTCTCCTTTTCATTTTCTCTTCATTGTCTAGTAAAGAACCTTCCAATTGTTCTACCGTCATAGAGTCTAGATCTTTAGACTCCTCAATAGCACACACCACATAATCAAATTTAGGTGTTAAAGAACGAAGGATCTTTTCTACCACACGCACATCATCTACTTTCTCTCCGTATCTTCTTAGTTGATTTACAACAGCCATCAATCTTGAGCAGAAATCCAAAATGGATTCGGATTCTTTCATTTTTAAAACTTCAAACTCAGCCCTTTGAGTTTGAAGTTTTATCTTCTTTACTTTATCAACTCCTTGGAGAGAATTTTGTAAAATCTCCCACGCCTCTTTTGAGGTGGTTGCATCAGCCACCTTCTCAAACATGCCATCATCCAAACATTGATGGATAAGAGTGAGGGCATGTTGATCTTTCTTTCTTGTCTTTAACAAGACCTCCTTTTCATTTGAGGGCAAAGTTTCCTCATTTGCGGGTTTTGTATACCCTTTGTCTACAATATCCCAAACATCTTGAGAGCCAAGAATAGCTTTCATTCGTAGACACCATTTTTCATAATTTTCTCTTGTGAGACGGGGGTATTGAAAGGACAACAGACTATTATTTGTCATGGCTCTGATACCACGTTGTTGGACAAAATGATAATCACACCCAGGATAATGTCCAAACTAAATAGCAATAGGAAGAGAGTAACAACGACACCAAATATTAAAATGGGTAAATATGATACCCGAATAAGTAATACAATAATATTGATGAAAAACTTGGTAGTGTCAAAAGACTACTACTCAACACTCTTTTATTTCTTACAACTCACAATAATATTATTTGCACACTATTTTCTCACAAACTAAGAAGTAGTTTGTGGATTACTCTCTCTACTCTCTATTGCTTCTCTATTTTTGGTGTGTCTTCAAGTGTTCAATTACTACTCTATTTATAGAGTTTTTTGAACACTTGTTTACATCATTAATGACATAATGTGATAGCCAATTTCAACAAAAAATTGGCTGCCTAACTCTACCAAACTAATACCAAACTTATACCAAACTTTGACTACCTACTTCCACAAATATGGCTACCAACTTTCACATTGATGGCTTGTAATTTCAACAAGTATGGCTGCAAAATTAGTTGCTGCCAAGATTTATTTCCACACCAAATGATAATGCCATAATTGCTCTAACTCGAAAACGTTAAAAACTAAAACTATTTCATTGATATCACATATTTCATTACAAACAGAATTCTGAGTCTTAGAGCTAAAAACTCTTGGAAGAACAGAAATAGGAAAAGAAAAAGATTGCAAATAACTTGATTGCGGAAAATCAATAAAAGAAGACATTGATGCATTGGATTTTTCAGATTTCTCTTGTAGTAGGGAAGGTTTATCCTTCAACAGATAGAGATCATCAGTAGAAGCATCAGCAAAAGCTTGACCCTTTATCAATGAAGGGACATGTATATAACACCCAATTCTAGTAAAAGTCAGAATGATATATGTTTCATAAGTATCACAATTTAATATATTTTCTTATGAGTTATAGAGATATTAATCTGTGTCCAATGTATCTAATACTCACTTTTGACTTCACCAATGGTTAAATAATCTTAAGTACTTTATATTATTCTTGTGTAGTCTCTTGATATACTCACAACTTTGGTCTCTTAACTCTATAATCATGCTTGTAGTCTGTAGATATGGTAAAGAAAAAAGATGCAAACATAATTTTGTCATTTCATAACTATTCAATGAAAGAAAATGTTGTTGCCCAAATCAATTGTACCATTGGGACATCAAATTTTGGTGGAAAATTGAGTATCTTCTTTATCCACATACTTCTCATATTGTTACAATTTTTATTTAACCTTTTCAATATCTCCTTTAATTTCATCCAAACACAAATTCTAAGAAAAGTTACTCTTTTCTTAAAAAAGTAACAATAATGGTAAATATTACTTTCTCCGTTTATTTTTTTTTTGGTCACATTTGAATTTGATATATTCATTAAAAAAATAATGACATGGAATATTAGGTTTAAAAGATAATTTGACAAGTAATTAGTGTTCACAAAGTCAGGATTGAGTACTGGTTGGGAGGTGGGTCTCCCATGTGAAAAATCTGATGTTGAATCCAGTCTCCATCTGCCACTCAATCATGAACTCGTCACATAAGGCTCGCTTAGTGCAAGTAGTTGAGGTATCCATTTCTAGCTTTGTTTCTAATTGGAAACAGATATATTGATACTCTTATGTCCCTAATTATTTGTCCACTTTTGAATTGACATACCTATTAAGAAAGCAATATTGACATAGTGAGTTTACCATTTTATTCATATGAAGTTGATGAATTAAAAATTTTAAATTTTCAAAATTTATTTATTTTTTAAAGTAACTAATTGAAGGTATAATAGGTAAAAATATTTTTTCATTTCAAAAAAAACAAATAATTAGGAACAACTAAAAAGAACTTGACAAATATTAGAGAGAGGGAGTATTGTTTTTGCTAAAAATAAAATAAAATAGAAAGCGCAATAAGAACGGAAAAAAAATGCATTATGACATCCAAAGAATAAGGAATTCTCCAACTTTGACTTTGCCGAATACGATTAAACATTCTCTTTGAAAAAAATAAAAAAATAATGAAGATTTTGTAAATAAAAAAGATTTAGAAAATAACCAGCTTCTTAATTTTCCAAATTATTTCATAAATATTGATTGAGTTGAACATTTCAACTTTTAATAAAGTGTTCCACACTCTGGATTTAATTTTTTTTGGTATGCTTTTCTTTTTGCATTTGCTCTTATTCCTATATTTCATAGTTAAAAGTTAATCACAAATAATATAATTTTTAATAATAACCGTTTACGGTTACCTCAATAAATGATATTAAGGCAATTAGAAAAGAAAATACATGGAAATTTCTTCCAACTTTTTTCTTCTCCCAACATTACAAGTTCCGAAATAGTTCTTCGTTCACTGCTTAAAAAATTGGATTTCGCAACGGATCAATTTTGTCGTTAAATAATAAAATTTGTCGTAAATGAATAAATGACAGATTTTCATTAGTTACATGCAAAATAGCTAAAAAAAATTTAATACTGGTTTTATAAAGAAAAAATTTTTTTGGTCAGAATTTGATTAAATGGTAAAATAAAATATTCCATAGTATGTTATTTTACCTTTTGAAACATTTTACCCTCTTAACTTTAACACTTTTTAATTAAAAATAAAAAAGAATAATTAATTTTAAAATAAAAAAATATTATAGAGTTTTTAAATTTCTGACCAAATTATATCCAAATTTTCTGATCATTTAGCATAATCTTTTGATAAATATGTGCGGTGGTATTTTCTTGATTCTCTTTCGAGAACCATCAGTACTCCTTCCATTCCATTATCTTTAAAAATGTTGTCATTTTTTTTTCTTGTTTTGCAATATTTTAATTTCAATTTTATAATTTTTTAAATATCAATCTTTTACATGATATATTTGAAATCACAAAATTAAAAGATGTTTTGATATATTTTATGTATCTTTAATTTAAAATTTGGGAGATTCAAGAAATCATTTTTATTATTTTAAACTTAATATCCATCAAAGAATATAGTGCATTAGATGAGGTTGTTCCTTCAATTCATTAATAGTCCGATACATATAAAGATGCTACTTGAACTCGGGTCAGTCTGGTTCAAATCACGGATTTCTTGCAGAAACAGCATGGAAAGCGAGGCTCCACACCCTTCTCCGTGGGCCTGGACTTAAAACCACCCGCTTTTAGAAGTCTGGAAGTTTAAAATTTAGGTATATAAAAATCTTTGATGGAGAGTACTTTTCCTTGAATGAAGTAGTGCGAATCTGAATTAATCAAACTTTTATATAAATATCAATTATGAGATAAAAAAGAAAAATTGAACGGAGAGAATACTATCCTATGTTCACAGATAAGTCATGATGAGACACATGCAAAAAAGATGATGTTCCCTTCTGTTTTTGCTATCTCAATGGAAAAAAAAAAAGAACCCCATTTCTGAGACTTTTGATGATCTGAATAGGAGTTGAGGGAGATTCCAAATGGCCGGTTGTTTAATATATATATATTTTTGTGATTAAAGCAACGTTCATTATCTTCTTATGATCTTATTCTAATCTAAAGCAACAACATTTATAACTGTATACTGTTGCTTTTCCGGCGCAATATTATACATATCTAATATTAAATTACATCAAATACACAAAATAAGCTCTCTACTTTCTTTGTCCTTTCTGAAACTGTTATGAAATTGGCAGGATGAACCGAGGGTAAAGGTTCTTTCTCCAATAAAACTTTGTGTTGGTAGGAAGCAAAATATTTTCTATTAAAACTATTTGGTTGGTGAGTGTAATGTACTTTTTTTAGAAAAAATATAATTATTTATTTGTTAGAGAGTAAAAAATATTTTTTTGACTCGAAAATGGATCTTGGTAACCGATCTATCATCGAATCTCAACATTCGAACTAGGACACGATCCAAGTTGAAACCCATCCTAGGACCTGAGACCGAATCTCGATCAGGGACTCATATTTTTGAAATGGGAAGCCGACCCTAACATCTGAACTGGGACATAACGCTGATGATCGTTCCACGATGCGATCGTGAGATCAAACTAGGACTTGACCCCAACTCTTGATTTGATACCTTACATTCGAATTGAAATTTGATCTCAACACCAACACCCGAAAACAAGAGACGACCATGGCAATTGATTCGAGATCCAACTCCGATATGCGACTAAGGACTTGACCCCGAATTTTGACTTTGGAGCAAAAATTTGAACTAAAATACAACCTAACCCCAACAAACTAGAAATATTGTAACGATCGGGTTTCGTCGTCATAGAAATGCCAACGAGGAAAAATTGGGGCCGGAATTTCTTTTTTGTAGTATTAGAATTTTTCCAACCCTATCCAGATTTGGAGGAAATCGGAGTAATCAAGGTGTAGGGAAATCTGGTAGCAATCGGATGGAGCAAAATATGAATTTGATTACATAATCGGTTAGATAACTCATTAAGGAATTCGTATGACTTTACGAAATCGAATTTGGATAAATAGATCTCCGAGAATCGATCTTAGCATTAAGGGTATTTTCTAAGCGTAGTGAATTAAGAGTGTGTTGTAACAAGGGAGAATTAAGAGTCTCTAAAAAGTATTTTGTCTCAATTCGTGTCGCTTCAGTGGGGTTATTGCCGCTACAGCGGAATGGTGTCGTTGTAGCGGACGAGGCGAGGATTGAAACTATAAGATTTTCAAGATTTTACAAATGGGAGATCACTGGTTCCAAAAGGGTCGCTGAAGCAGGATTGGTGCCGCTACAGTGGGATGGGTGTCGTTGTAGCGGGACAATCGCGAATAAAGTCGTAAATAAAACCCCTAAATGACCTTATTTGACACTTTTCGCCTTTTAGAGCCAAAGAACGACCCCTGGATTATTTCAACTCGTTTTCCACCATTCTTGAAGGTAAAAGTAAGTTTTTTACTTCCCGAATTCACTTTTCGATCCGTATGGATCAATATTGATGGGAAAGGGTTTCTTCACAAATTCTATGTTGTAATTAACCCTAATTTAACTAGTTGGGATCATGGGGATGACCTAGGGTTCATATGATTGTTAGTAATCCGGATAATTAGTGATTTTCTATTGATTTTAGTGTTATTGTGATTGTTTATAGACCAAGAACAAGTGGAACGAACTTGGAAAGATATGAATCAAGTTTCTTAGGGTTTCGAGCTTGTTTAAAGGTGGGTGCTGGTTGTGGTTTCATGATTGTGTGATGTATGCATGTTATTGCTTCATTATGATACATGTATGTATATGAATTACGCCATATTGATCAAGTCGTTGGAATCGAGATAGATGAAGAATATATCCATGAAATCATGATGTAAATGTCTGATCTGGATGATGTACTTGTGATTGTGATAGTGGTATGTGATTGGGGATCGGACTGACACATTCCGGCAAGCTAACTTGGATCGAATTGCCACGTTCTGGAATAAATATTAAATTGGATTACCACGTTCTGACATAACTCTGGGATCAGATTGTCACATTCTTACAAGTTATTGGGATCGGGAACCACGCCGGTGCACTAACAGTTTGAGTTTGGGTTCCGTGATAAGACCAATGATGTGTTAAGCATGTAAAATGTATTGTCGAATTGTCATGTTGATAATGTTGTTTATGTTGATATATATATGTGCATGTTTATAATGTTTGTCCGACTTGTTTATATTGCACTAGTGGTATAGTCGTGTGATCCTACCAATACACGGTGGTTGTGTATTGATTCTGCACTTACTCTTATTTTGTTAAGTAGTGATCACCCCTATCTGTAAAGGGGCTTATGCACTCCACTCGCTGTCTACTAAACGAGCGTTAGAGCGAGTGAGCGAAGCCCTCAATTTAGTGGCTTCCCTCAACCTCCAAAAGGCGAGGCACCGAACATGTTCTACCCTCAACCTCCATCCGTCATGGCATCTTCAAGCGGCTATTGACAGACCTCACTTAGGAGACTAGAGATTATTGCATCGACTATAAGGGTGAGCTGCATCTTCCGGGCTGCCATGAAGTTATCTTTAGTCTATGTCCACCATTTCCGGACTTAGACCATTGTTTTAGTTAGTTGAATAGTTCATTAGTAATTTTCTTGTTTAGACTTGGTTATCGTTAGTAGTTTTGGTACATTGACTTTCAAATTCTAGGTTTAACTTTCGCAATATTTTAGTTGTTAGATATTTTGCTTAGTAATGAACTTCGCTTTTAGTCATTTAACTTGCTTCCGTAACTTAAATGCCTTAGTTTTGGAATAATTGTTGTAGTTGGATAGTAGTAGTGGTTCTCCCACCGGCTTGTAAGTGTGGGTGCCAATCACGACGATTTGGATCATGACAGATATGACCTCAACGACTTATTTGGAATCCAACCCCGTTAGTTTTGGAGCTGACATTTGAATTGGACCTAATCTTGATTGACATTGATACTTAACCTCAATGATTAATTTGGGATCTCATTTCCACTTCAATTTTTATCCAACTTTCAAATCATGATCCGATCTGACACCCGATGCAGAACCGTTTATGAACTAGCACCTAACCTAGACACCCGGCTCTTGATCTAGGACCCGACTTTTAAATCAAGACCCGACATTAGTTTTTCGCCAAGTATCTGATTTTCGAATTGGGACTAAACATGAAAACTTAATTTAGTATCTTTTGAATTGAGATTTGACCTATGCTAGGGACTAATTTGGAATTTGACTCCAGTTTCTGACCTGGAATCTGACTTTTGAATCGAGAACCAACTTTTGAATTGAGATCCAACACACCCGAGTCTGACAAATGATTTGAGACATCTTAACCCAACTTTTAGATCGGAACTTAACCCCGACATCCTATTCGAAACATGAATTTTGAATTTTGATCTAAACCCGATATTTGATCTCGATGATTCATTTTCAGGACTCAAACCTGACATTTGATCTGGATTACTCGATTCTCGGCCATAAATTTAACTTCATCACCAAATTCAAAATCTCACCCCTACACCTAATTTAGTATCCAACCTTGACACCCAAATTAGGATTCGATCTTGAATGTTTATTAGAGACTTGATACCCAAATCAGAGTTCGATCTTGACTTGAGACTTGAGACTTGAGACCCGAGAATAGGGACTCAAATGAGATCAGGAGTCAAGTCCTCAAACAGGAATCATGAATTGGATTTCAAATTAGAATTGGGAATCGATATTCGGGACTTGATTTAGGTGGAGAGTTGAGGTGTGAGGTTGAAAAAAAGTTTCGAAAATTGTTTTTTTTTGGAGGTAAGTCATTTTCTAAAATTTTAGAAAAACAAGTTGATTTGAAAATAAAATTCAATAGATTTAAATCAACCATTATGAGAAATTGGAAAATATTTTCCTTCGTACCAAACACATAACTCGAACTACTTTACTAGGGATACAACTTAGTTATCAGTAAAAGTGAGTCGAAATCATTGGAGAGTCTGACCCATATATATTAATGAACATCTACATTAAGATATTCTTTTTTTATTAATTGAACATTGAATGATTAATATTATTATTTTCAATATCTAAATGTACATAAATCTATTTATATTTAAACCTAATAAATATACAATTTAAATAAAAGATGATTAAATTCTATCAATATCTATAAATTTGATAAAACAAAATAATTATTTGATAAAGACATTTCTCTTTTGTTAGAGGTAGTATATAGTGAAAATTACATAACAAGATAAACATGTGATATGTATTTATGATAAATTACTAAAATTTAAATAATTACAATTCGTAGCTCTATGTAGGGTTTTATACCAAATTCTCTCTCTCTCTTCCAAACAACTGCAGCCCATAAAACATTCCACATAAAGTGATAAGTGTATTTTTATATTATGTATCAAATGTATTTGTATTTCATATCAGTTATATTTGTGATAAAGCTTGATACAACAAATACAATATGCAATCATCCTATCTGTCAAATATATTATGTATCAATTGTTTTCAATCAAATATAGGTGAAAGAATTATATTTTATATCAATTGTCTTCAGCAAAGTATATTTGTATTTTGTATTACTGTATTTGTATTAAGTATCAGTTGTTGTCGCGATACAACGAATACAACATGTATTCATCATCTCTCCTCACTCTCTCAATCTCTCACTGCTCTCTCCTCCCTTTCTCGATCTCGTTCGCCTCTCTCCTTCTAATATGTACCTAAATACACTAGTTTTTTGATATAATTGTACTTATTTTGATATAAATCAGTAGTATCAATATTCGTGATACAACCTGATACAACGAATACACCAGATATTCATCCCCTCTCTCCTCTCTCGAATTTCACTCGTCCTCCTCCCTCTCCTAGTCTCACTCACTTCTCTCCTCCCTTAAATATGTAACTATAATTCGTAATTAGTCAAATTATCAATACTTTTAAAACATCTTGAGTGGCCAGATATAGGGTTGTAGTTTTGTAATTGAGACATGTCCCAAAGCAGTATTATGCCATCCATGTTAATTAATGTGACGAATTTTACTTTTTATTTTGTTTTTTAAAATGTCACTTTTATATAATTAAAAAAAAGGGAGGAGTTGAACAGAGCCAAAGGTAAAGTTCCAAAAAAGCTTTGGTGATGTACTTTTAGCAGTTATATTTGACTTGTCGATGCTAAAAATATGTGTGTTTTATGTGAACAAGAAGTAGTGGCTGATGTAGACATTTCTTGTTCTTTGTATTCTTCAAATTTGGAGCAGTAGTGTTAGTGTATGAAGATAAATCAAATTAGGGATTATGACATCCAACAATGAGCAAATCTTCCAAATAATAATTCGAATAAACATGAAAAATCATATGTCATCATCATTAAAATTTGCACAAGTTGGATAGATCTAGATTCATACTCATACATCAATCATCATCTTCTTTCTTCAACATCATATGTTTCATTGATATAAGTTTATGTGGAATACAACTCAATTTGTTTTTTTTATAAAAAAAATCTTAATTTATGTGATATTATAGAATTTAAATCGTATTTTAATTAGGGAAAGAGATTTGGAATATATGTGAATTTTGATCAAAATTATTATAACAATCCTAAATTTTAGATAATACCTATTATCCATGCACTATGTAATAATATATTTTAAAGAAATATAAGTATTCACGTAAATATCATAAAAATTTCATCATTATAAATAATAACTTTCCTAGTTGGACACTTATATATTTATAAAATTACTCTAAATACTGTAGGGGTAATAGTTCTGCCCAAAGTTTACTATTACTAGTGTGATTTATAGTTTTCTTTAAATGTAGCATGTTTATCTCAATTTATATGCATTATATATTTTGAAAATTTTTGAGTTGTTTAATTATCGTTACTTATATTATCTTTTTGTGTTATTTGAAATAATATATGTTACTCTATTTTAATTTATGTTGCACATAATATATTCAGAGTCAATTAAAAATTTATGTCTTTTAAATATTTTGAATTGTTAATTATTTTGATTTATAGTACCTTTTAAGCAAATTTTCAGATAAGGCATATTAATACATACATATGTCTTGTTAATTAACTTAACCCCATTTCATATATATTGATGTCAACTTTGAGTGTGTACAAATTGACAATTAAACTTGTATAAATTTATTTTTCCGGACGTCTTCTTACTTGTTGATCTTCTGTTATATTGCGCCTCCTCATAAAAAATAAAAATGATTGGAGAAATAGTATTAATTTTATAATGCAACTGGCTAATACGATATTATCAAATACCATAGTTAATTGAAGTTCAATTTACCATTTACTGAATTATTGAATCAAAATTAAAATTTTGATATTTGATTTCTACTTTATTAGCAATTACTGAATTATCTAACCCAAAATTTGAGAAATTCGAACCGAATACCAAACACCCATGCACCCCTACCCAAAGGAGTAATGGTTACTCTCTCTATCCCATATTAATTGATCATTATATTAAAAAAAATATTTTATATTAGTTAATCACTTTACTTAATCAAAAATATTAATTAAATTTTTTCTATATTATTCTTAAAATTTATTTTCTTATTCATATTTATTTGTAAAATTTTCAAAAAGCTTTTTAGGAATAAATTAGTAAAATTTTTTATTTATTTATTTATAATTTCCTAAATACGATATAAAATGAAAATGGTTATAATTAATATGAAATGGATTGGGTAATGCTTTATAATTTTGTGAAGTAATCTTTATTGTGGAATTTTTAATCTTTATTATGGATCAATTTTAAAAAACTAAATGGAGTAGAGAAAGTAAAGGATATTTAGAATTACGAGAAGCATTGGTAGGAGTAATTTAAATTTATGGAGGTCTCTGCTAAGTAGGTTAAGAATATTTTTTGGGGGAAAAGAAAAGATGATCAAAAGTTAATCAATTGCTTGTATCCTGTGTCTCGATTATATATAGCTTGTTTAATTTTATTTTATTTTTTATGTTAAAAGATATATTTTTTTATCTATTTATCCGATGTATTAAAATTAGTATTATAATAAAATAGATATCCATTCCTAATTGTCCAACTTAAAAAATTAGATATTTTATTATTTAATTTTATTATTATTATTTGTTGTTACTTTTCGAAATATTAAATTTATTATATTAAAAGGGACAAGGGTTATATAATAAAGGACTACTTATACTAATATGTACGGGTAAAAAAAAAATTCAACAAAATAGCAGCATGTAAATGTAGTGTATATCTAAGTTGTTTAGATTTTTCATTTTGGGTGACGTATTTGTATCGACAAGATATGAATGTGGGTATGGGTGTGAAATTCGTGTGGTCAATCAATTTTTGATAAATTAAAAAATTACGCGGCTAAGCAAACTTATACTATTTAATTACTCATCATAGCTATAGTTTGCTATAATTACCACTCGCGACTAACATTATACATTAATTATGTGGGCTGACTTCGAGTTTGTATAATTAGTCATGTTTGTATATGTATAATTCACCAAGATATACAAATACATATGTATAATATATAATTTTTTAACCTATATACACAGGGGCGGAGCTACCCTTATTGAAGGGGGTTTATCCGAACCCCCTTCGACGAAAAACTATATTATTTATATATGGTTAAAATAAGTTTCTATGTATATATAGTATATGTCGAACCCCCTTCGGCTACCTATTTCTACAAATTTTGAACCCCCTTATTGAAAATTCTGGCTCCGCCTCTGTATATACATATAAAATTCACCTCTCTCTCACTCTCTACCCTCTCTCGCTCGCCTCTCTCCTCCCTCTCTCAATCTCGCTCGCCTCTCTCCTCCCTCTCCCAATAGATCTCGCTTGCCATTTATACAAATGTATATGTATAATATACAGTTATATACAATTATATACATTTAAAATTCACCTCTCTCCCACTCTCTGCCCTCTCTCTCTCACCTCTCTCGATCTCGCTCGCCTCTCTCCTCTCTCTCCCAGTCTCGCTCGCCTCTCTCCTCCCTCTCCCAATCTCTCTTGCCATATATACAAATATATATGTATAATATACAATTATCTAACCAATATACATATACAATTCACCTTTCTCCACTCTTTTCCCCTCTCTCTCGCCTCTCTCCTCTCTCTCCCAGTCTCGCTCGCCTCTCTCCTCCATATAACATGTAGCTACAAATTGTAATTATCAAACTATAGCTATAGAGAGTAATTAATTATTTTTAAGTGGTTATATGTGAAAGTTTCCCTATAATAAAGGACTATTTATACTAATATGTACGGGTAAAAAAAAAATTCAACAAAATAGCAGCATGTAAATGTAGTGTATATCTAAGTTGTTTAGATTTTTCATTTTGGGTGACGTATTTGTATCGACAAGATATGAATGTGGGTATGGGTGTGAAATTCGTGTGGTCAATCAATTTTTGATAAATTAATCAAAATCGATGGAGAAACTCGTGACATTTTTAATGATTTTTGTAATCAATGCAAAATTTAAGGTGAAATTGAAGAAAATGAAATATCTTTTATGTACTCTCTTCGTCCACTTTAATTTGTCATTTTGCGATTTCGAAAGTTAATTTGACTAATTTTTAAAGTTAAATTAGATTACATTAATTCGATATTTTAAACAAAAAGTTTAGATATTCAAAAACTATACGAAAAGTACTATACATTGCAATTTTTTGCATATCAATATGATGAAAAAATAAATCGTAAAATATTGGTCCAAATTTTTATAGTTTAACTCTAAAAATGGAAATTAAAATATGATAATTAATAGTGGACAGAGGGTAGTAATTGTTGGGAAAACGCGGACAAGCACAAAAATATATATGGTAAAAGTAATGGAAATAAAATGAGAAAATAACGACACCAAGAATTTTACGTGGAAACCCTTCTGAATAAGGGAAAAAACCATGGGCCAAGAGGAGCAACTGATATTACTACAGTAAGGAATTTTACACTGTGTAGTCACGAATACAATACTCAAAGTGACTACTACACACTCAAAAGGAACAACACTCTTTTGGTTTCCGTCTTACTAAAATATCGCTCACACTCTATTTTTCTTCACAGACTATTTTCTTGTATAGTCTATGGAATACCTCACTTTGCTCTCAAAATGGTTTTTCTCTCTAACTTGGTGTGTTCTACAAATGAGCAAGAATGCTCTATTTATAGAAGGATAAAACCATGCCTATGTCACTAATGACATAGGTAAATATAGCAAAGTCAAAAATGGTTGCAAATCTTACCAATTTGCCAACCACCAAATCTTTTATTTTCAACTCCAATTACTATTCCTTTTTAACAATTGCTTGTACCAATTGAATAACTAAAGTTGACCAAAAAATGGGATGGACTCAACAGTAATTTCTATGTCACTCTTTTTCCTTTAATCTCCGAGGATTCTCCTCAAGTTCGTAATATCTCATAATTTAGATTTAATAATCCATTTTTAGATATTTTAATAATTTTTAGACGAATCACCACACCCATATCTATACATATCCATATTCTCGAATCGTTAAAAAAATAGATCATGAATGATCCAACCTCGCGTATCAGATATCTGCATCCGAATCCGAGCAACTTGTATATGTGATATATATATAGAGAGAGCGTACATCATATATATTTGAAGAAGCTTTACACTCTAATGAAATCATTAAATTTTAACCAATTTTAAAATCATCTCTAAGCAAATTCAAGATTAAGATATTTTAAATCTTTTCATATATTATTTATTCGAAACAACTCATATTATTGACACGTCCAATTTTAAAAACTTGAACTTCAAAACTCTTCAATTATTCCATTGAAGAGCAATTGGAATTTGGAAGCATCAACAATCTCAGATGTGTGTAGAAGGTAAGGATGGCAACGATCGCTGATACAACAGTTTTGTATGAGTAATTTTTAGACCATAGAAAGCACTTCACCTGAAACAAAAAGAGTCGAATGGTCATATATTTTTTATGTAATAAATGATAATGTAGTAACTTTTAACAAGTAATTTTGGATCTAATAGCCATTTTATCTATAAAAAAAAGGTTTATTTTAAAATTGTTATTTTATTTTTTTCTTAAATAATGTGAAGTTAATATTTGATAAATAAAAATAGATAGATAAAAGTATTAGTATACATATCAAGAGAAAAAAAAATCTATAATTTTTATTATCAACATTAATTACGTACTTACTATCCAAATTATTTTTCAAAACATAAAGATAAAACATCAATTGATATAAATTTAGTAGTAAAATTAATTAAAATACTTAATACAAATTATCTTTACATGTAAGTTCAAACAGAATGAATTGAAGTGAATAGAAGGAATACATATGATATTGTTATAAGTTAGTTGATTATCTAAACTTTTATCTCAGTAAAATTCGATTTCCTCTTCTCTCATACCCCATTATGTTAGTATATATATAAAGATGTGGGACCTTGAGAAATAGTAATAGTAGTATATATTTAGTGATGGAAGGGCACTTTTTGAAATTCTCTAATTACTTGTGAACGTTTTCTTTTTTAGTTGTTTTTAATTATTTTTCTATTTTAACAAATCCAAAAAGGACAAAAAAATTTTAAATGATAAGCTCATTATGTCAATTATTATTTTATTAATAGATGTGTCAATTAAAAAATAGACAAATAATTAAAAAAAAGTAGATAGATGTCATTCTTTTTTTCAAATAGATTAAACATGAAATTAGGTGTTTTTTAAAAATAGATACTCCCTCCGTTTTACAAAGAATGATCTAGTTTGACTTGGCACGGAGTTTAAGAAAATAAATAAGACTTTTGATCATGTGGTCCTAAATTAAAATTATGTCAAATTTACAAAATTGTCCTTTAGTCTTGTGACCTTAAACATGTCACGTGAAAAGTTATTACCAAAAAAAGAAAGAGATTATTTTTTTTAAAATAAACTAAAAAGGAAAGAAGATCATTACTTTTTAAAGAGAGGGCGTATATTTTAGAGATAGAAGGAGACTTTAATTTGAAGATAGGAGATTAGTGGTTAGGGGATTGAGATAGAAATAGAGATAAAAGGTGGACACATTTATTCCTTACGTGATGCTACTGTGGTCCTCTTTCCTATATAAATATATAGGCCACTATCATTCCTCCTCACACACTACACCTAAATCATCTATCTATCACTGTTTCTAATAAAACAGTAACTCCTACTTTTTATTCAAATCTAGGGTTTCTATCTCCTCAGATGGCTAAAAACGGTAAAACAAAGGGCGGTGACAGAAGAGAGTGAGCACTCATGGTGTTTTCTGGCATGATGTTTATATACATGCTTGAAACTATGTGTGCTCACTGCTCTATCTGTCACCTCCCACCGCTTTCTCTATATTTGTTTATATGTGTATGCATTTATCATGTTTGATTCGCTGATCACAATTATCAAACCATTTTAGTACTACTCCGCTTTCCTTTAGAACCATACAAGTGGGATGTGTTTTTTTTCATCACCTTAGCTCAATTAATTCTTCACAACTTGTTTTTAGTCGTCCTAGCACCTCATAGATCAGATCGTGAACTCTTTTATCTCATTAATTAGTTTCACCCAATATAAATAAACATTGGATCTGATAACTGATAAAGTTTCCGGGTAGTGAAATGCTTTGCAAATTTATGCACTTATGTTTAAGTTTTTTTTTTTTAATTATTATTATTATTATTTAACTCATATATATATATATATATTTCTCTGTTTGTCCTTAAGTGATTACTTGAGTTGTAGGAGTTTCTTGGGCAGTTCCAGTTCAGTATTCTGCTCTGCAAGGTGGTAAGTATGTTTTTTTTTTTGCAATTTTACTTGGAAAATTCTGTATTTCTATCTCAAATGGATTCCCAAATATTTCTGTTTTTGTTCTCCATCAACCAAAGCACTGAAATTTTCTTTGATATGTGTGGCGATGAGATTTGATGTCAGAACTTGTTGGAGCGTTTGACCATTTCATATAAATGTTTAAGGTCGTTGGAGAGAGCACAGAAATGAATTTTTTTTTCAAATCTTGAGTTACTATTTGACAAATCATTGAAGTGACAACTAGGTAGAGTAATATTCAGTAATGGTTATATTGTAGGGTAAGGACAAGTGATATATATATATATATATATATATATATATATATATATATGCATGATGTGTAGTGCCTTCCACAAGTGTCTAAGAACACAACATTATTATAAGGTCACAAACATAGCTGTTTTATTTGACTTGTACACATATCTTCTTTATGATGCTAGTGGAGTGGTGTCTGATTTAGACATATCTTCTTTATGATGCTACAGAAATCAAATTATGGATAATTTGACATCCAACAAATCAACCATCCTTTCAATCAATACACTTTGATTAAATGGATCTTCAATCTAATCTTACTACCAAATCTCCCGTCCCTAGTTGATGTATGTGGGACGCTCAATGCATGGATTAATCTGTCGTGTTCAAAGAATTCCAAATTTGATTGATGATACAAGTATGTTTTCACTATTTGGATTCTACACTGATTAATTCATCATAGGAATGCATTTATTTCATGTTTGATTGAAATGGGATAAAACTTAGATATATGTCCAACTGTTGGTATATAGTGGATGTTGTTTCAGGCTTAACAGGCAACTTCAGCCTCTACAGTCTACAGATCATTAATGGAATTTAATGGTATCTTTTATTTAACTCATAATATTTTTTTTGTAATTTTTCCATTACTCTCCACATACATACAAAATTTCTCACAATTTTATGTGTGTACATGAGGACTTCTCATAATCATATACTAGAGATCATCCAATTAGTGATGGGTTATTGTTTTCCTATCCTGTTATTCTAAAGCAGAAATTTTCACATAATTGGCTGCAATTTCCTATATTAGGGTTAAGAGAGATTAAAATGAATTATATAGTCACCATCTTATTATCACTTGTCAAAAATTATTTAGCACAATAATATAATTATATTTAGAGCAAATAATAAATATTTTATATGAATGCATGTCACTAAAGACTTTTGTGACTCTAGATGCAACGATATTAATACTAAAAAGAAAATTTATTGCCAGTAAATGTTGTGTGTAGTGACATAAGTTAAATTTATTGATCCGACTTTAAATTATATTTGCGTGAATAGAATAGAGTGGTCCTAATGGTGTTTGCTTTCTCAGGCTGATATAGGGAAAATGTCAGTGCACAGTTTGAACTTTGAACCAGTTCACTGTGCCTTTTGATGGACTCTACTTAAATTAAATTACCTATTTTTTCTTTTATATGATGTACAATTATCTCTTGGAATATGATTTGGGGAAGAAAAGGCTTTTTCAGTTTATCAAAAAAAAAAAAATCTGAAAGACAAGTAGAGGAAAATATAATTTATTTACTTGTTCCAAACTTGATAACATAAAATGGCTATATATACATCTAGGTTTTTATTTATAAAATTTCTTCTTATATATGTACCTAATCTAATACATATATCTTTTTTAATTTGACCTAGCCTTTTTTTTTCTGTACATATACAAAACCTACATGCATCTTCATATTAATTTCTTTATACATAAACTAAATGCACTTGAGATCAATCTATCGATTCTCGGGAAGTCATCAGTTAATTGGCTATCTGAACTCTTACCTTATTGATAAAATTCGATCCACGCCCAACTTGTAATCCCCTCGGCATTTTCCCTTCCCTTTGAATAATTAAAAAATAAAAGATCTATTGATTCTCTTTTTTCTTCAGATGCAGGAACATTTGAAGATTACATGTTGTAGAACCAGAAACTATTCCATCTACAACTTAGGATATATAGATATTATATATGTCGACATAGTCCCTATAGAGTTGTTCTTCTTCATAAATTTACACAAGGCTCTATAGTAGATTTTGTAAGCCTTTTAGATTTTTGTGACTGATCAGTGTTGTATTGAGGTCAGGTCTAGCCCCCGTTTACTTCTTTTTTTGCTAATACAACACACCCTATCTGGGTAATTAATTAAACAAAAATGAGGAAATTAGTAGCTAAGTTGGTTGACTATCTGAATGAATCTCATGAATGAGCTCTTGATGAAGAAGCAGAAAAGAGAATGAAGAAGGAAGAAGATATGATCACATCATAACAAATGTGTTTAATGAAGGGTTGTGATTGCAATATATAGATAGATCAGCTAAAATAACACATTATGTAACTAATCCAAACTCTACTACTTATTACATAGGTCTAATTTAA
Source organism: Solanum sitiens (assembly GCA_016801875.1). Taxonomy (NCBI): domain Eukaryota; kingdom Viridiplantae; phylum Streptophyta; class Magnoliopsida; order Solanales; family Solanaceae; genus Solanum; species Solanum sitiens. The sequence continues at coordinate 131,304 of JABWTJ010000023.1, read as the reverse complement.
TTTGTTTCCATTTAATGAGATCCTAATCTTAATTATTCATATATATCAATCATTAAATTTGTATATTTTACATTCAGAAAGTACATTTGTCTTTCTTATTTACAATTACTTAATGAGTTTGAATGGTTTATAACAGATTAAAGTCTTAATATCATTAGCATCTCTATTAAGAATTTCTATAACGGGTTGTATATTTTGGAGCTTTCAATTTGGATTGTAGCTAACTAATCTTGCTACATTGTTTTTTTTTATTTTTATTGACAAACTTATTTTATTTTTTAGTCGGGTTCCTCGATATTTTATTTTTGATTAGTCCTATTGAACCGAGTAAATTCTTTTTAGGAGTATAATGAATTGCTAAAGATATTGTTAGGAGAAAATAAAAGTAAAGACTCTTAAACTTAGTTTATACTAGAATATTTGGGCACACATCTGAATAATACTTTTTTGTGAATGTACCGTACCCAGGGAGCTTACATCAGGAAACTCCCAAGCTTGCCGAGGAAGGAACAAAACAGAGAAAGACACCGTCCAACCGCTTTTTTATGTGCGCGTACCACAAGGATTATACAACATATATATATTTCGTAAAATTTTATCAAGTGGGATCTAAAAAAACTAGAGTAAATGTAGACATTATTATCTCGTGAAAACAAATAAGTTATTTTTGTAAGACACTCGACTACATATGAATTAATAAAATAACAATTTTTTTTACACTTAGGCTCATATATTTGACTTTGAATATAACTTGTCATATTATAGTCACTATGACCATGTCTAAGAAGTAAAATTGATCCATTTTAATTAACACTTATATCATGTGAGGTGAATTTTTAAATATTTCATGTTTTGCATCTTAATCGAAAACTTATCCTACATATTATTGTGGCAAAATAAAAAAAAAGTTGCTCTAGTTAAAGATGATAATAATAGATTTTATTTGATATGTCTTTGTTATGCTTTAGCCTATCACTTTGAACATGTAGCTTGACATTTGACGAATTCTCTGTATTCTCTTTCGAACAGCGGATTTCCTCTTTCTATTAAAAAATTCTAATAAAAAAGTCCCTCGGACAAGGAACAAACTTATTTTTACCTCGATCCTTTTGTTGAATTCAAACTTTACAGCTACTTCTTTGCACTACATAAACTTGTGGTAAATTGTGAAATGTAAAGAGAATGAATGATAAATTGTTGCTAATATTTTCTTCTAATTAGTTTATTGTATACGTCAATCGAATTTCTTTTTAGCTTTCGCATAGTTGATATTTGTCATAGATTTCTTATTATAAATAGATTTTTCTTTTTCAAGAAAAACATAAAATCTCCATATTTGACTAGTCAATAGTCATTTTCTTTTAGAAAAATGTTTAAGATACTATAAACAGAGACCCGTTCCTTTCAACTTAGTAGTTAGTAGCATTCACAATGTAGTCCTAGCCTCCTAGGGAGTTTGAGAGTTTTGTGTAGGGAAGAAATGGTACACCGCAAGTAATACGCTATATATCACTTGTGTGAACTTTTTTTTTTATTTCGAGTGAATTGTGTGAGGATACTTCTCTCGCTATTGTGCACTATTTATAGTAAAATAGCTCAACTCCTTTGTGGATGTAGATTTGATTGACTAAACCACATTAAATTTGTGTCTTTTAATATATTTCTCATTTATCTTATTATTTATGATCTTTCGAGATAAACTTTATTAGCTTTCATATATCACCTAATTATGCAATTTTTTAATTATTTTTGCCTAATGAAAGAGTCCAGTTACATTGTACAAGCCTCTCATTTATCTTATTATTTATGATCTTTCGAGATAAACTTTATTAGCTTTTATATATCACCTAATTACGCAATTTTTTTAATTATTTTTGCCTAATGAAAGAGTCCAGTTACATTGTACAAGCCAGAAAGGTGAAGAAAGTAGTATTCACATTTTGTTGGATACGTTTGTTTTGTGTTTTTTCTTTTACCAACATACTGCACATCCCAATTGGTTCTTAATTAGGTTGATCAGATCACTGCTATTTCCATTGACCCCCTCTGTACATGTTTTGGATAACTACATCGATCTCTATGTTCCTTTTTTTTTTTTTCAGATTTGAGTGATGATGCTAACCACATGCACCAACATTTAGTGCCCTCTGTTTTTGCTGTCTCAACCTTAAAAACAACTATTTTCGAATATCTCTTATTAGGGAACCATACTGTCATTTATTCTAAAAAAAATGATATAATTTAATATAATATATATCAAATATATTAAAATATTATTAATTTATAATCTTAAACATATCATATGATTAATTGAAATAAAAATATTATTTAAAATAATAAAAAAAAACATTTTTTTTAAAGCATAGAGACTAGGATGTATTATATATAGCTGGGTGGTTGTTTATTATTTGTTGATTAAAGTTCGTTGCTTTACTTATTTTAACATATTATTTCGATCTAATCAGTTAACACTGTTGCTTTTCCGGCGCAATATCATACTTTAAAACGAATAAATATTAAATACATAAAAGTTCTATGCTTTTTGGTGATATTTTTTAAATAAAAGTTGCAGGACTTATCGTTCCCCAATTTATTTATTTTTAAAGAGTAGTTATGACTTGTTTCCAACAAAACTTTGTTGTATAATTGGAGAATAACCGGTGGATGTGTATATATTTTTTTTATATGGAAGAAAAAGTTTAGAAATATCACGGATAAAGATCCGGTCAAGTAATATTAGGTCAAGTAATGTTCAACGATCTTATAGATTCATGACATGTGTACTATAAAATAATTTATGATTGAGATTCATTTAAATTATATACTCATTATAATAATAAAAACAAGGGAAAAGTTGTCAACTTTTTATTTTTTAAAACTATCAAATAAAATAATTAAGTGTATTCAAACTAATATTTTCAAGAAAAAAAATTAAGATTGACGGTAATAAGCGAACTTCCTGACTTTTTACCCGCCAAACTTCTTTGGGAGTAATTTCACACCCGCTTTCTCGAAATTCTGAAGCAATTTCCAAAAATAGATCAAACTTAAAAATACAATTGAGTTATAAATAAAAATTCAACTAAAGAACATGATAATACATATTTTTTTTAAAAAAAAACTAATTTGGAGGTTTTCAAATAATTATAAAAATGTATATAATCAGATTCTTCAAAAGTGTCAGGTTCTACAAAATTAGTATTAATTTGAAAAATCCAATACAAGTACGAGGTTTCGCAGGTAAAAAAAACCGAGAAGTCCGCATATTGCCGCTAGTCTTATTTTTTTCTTGAAAATATTATAGATAGGATACACTTAATTGTTTTATTTGAGAGTTTTAAAAAATAAAAATAATTAATGATGATTTTGTTGTTTTTATTATTATAATGAGTATAATTTAAATAGATCTCAACCATAAGTTATTATATAATACACGTGGCATGAATCTATAAGACTATTGAACATTACTTAACTTAATTATATTTGATCGGATCTTTATCCAATATCACATACCAATTCTTTCGGGCAAAGAGTTTGGATATGAAAATGCACTTTTATTATTTGGAAAGGAAGAACAGACATAAATTCAGAAAATTGATAATGTATGTTGATTTTTGTGAATATAATTTCTCTTTTTAAAATTATTTCATTTCAATTATTTTAAAAAATAAAATTAATTTGAAAAACGATTTGATCCGCTAACTTATATAGTAATTTCATTCGCTGAAATTTTTATTAAAAATCGGCAAAAGAAAACTAACTTAACCGAGAGATGTCTCGTTGTTATAACTTACATACGCAGTTACTTACACTCATCGGTTATAATTGATATATATCAATTACGTTAAGCTGACATAAGTTATATTAAATCAACGATGTCACCAACAAAAGTTATGGTAGAGTGATATAGAAGTATTCCTTCATTCTTAACCAAGAGGTCTCAGATTCAGATTTCCTTGAGCACAAAATTACCTTGACTAGAGAGCAATTTACCTCTAAGATGAAACTTTCCAACATGATCTATCAAGTTTGGACATACTTTTAGTTAGGGGTGTACAAAATCGAACCGAAAACCGAACCAAACCACAAATCGAGTCAAATCAGAAAAAAAATCTGACTAGTGGTTTGGTTTGACGTTGGTGTTGGAAAAAAAGTCGATTATATTTGGGTTGGTTTGGTTTCAACTAAAAAAACCAACCCGAAACTAAACCAACCTGACATTATAATTTTAAAACTTTATTTTATACATAAAAATACTTATTTTGATATAATTTTTAAATATCTCTTATACTTTTTCATAGTTTTTATCTTTTAATATATTTAATTTTTGAAAGTTAGAATTCTTAATGATCTAATAAAATTTATAGTTCATACATGTTGGTAATTATAATAAAATTTAAATAAAAATAAAATTAATACTAATGCAAAAAGAAATCAATTCAACACTAAGAATGACAATAATATTAAATATTTATTTTTTAGTTTTACATAGATTTAGACAATATAAAATACATAATCTAATCTTACTTTCTTTTAATATTTAGTCATGTAACTAATACTTACTAAACTTATTTTAGCATGATATAGTACTTTAAATTATGATCAATTTCATTATGACTTATTAAGTTGCAATATTTGTTTTAATTTATTATTTATTTTTTTTTGGATATTTTAGTGTCATTAATCATATCATATTTTTTGTTATTTTCTTGAGAAATAACTTAGATAGTTGTATTTTGGCAGGACTAAAGAAATATTTGAAGTACAAGTAAATTATATGTTTATGGATATTTTATCGAAAAAATCCGAAAATCCAAAAAAATCCCAATAATTCGAAAAACCCGAAGTTGAAAACCCGAGTTTTATTGATTTGATTTAGTTTATAAATTCAAAAATTTAATACAAATAATTTACTTAAATATTTATAAAATCTGAACCAATCCAGTTATATACCCCCTTACTTTTAGTAATATATTTAAAATTCAATGACAAGTTGAAAAGATAATTTTTAAATGCATTTGGTCAAAAGAGATATGGAAAACAATGAACAAGCTGGAAATATCCTGAAAGTTGCGATGACGCATGAAATGTGGTGGTATGGCACATTGAAAGTGGACCACAAATAAAGGATGAGATGCCCTCTCACCCTTGGTCAAAAGACAATAATTTTTAAAAAAAAAAAATTTTATGAAGCCACAACTTAAAGTACATATGCTTTATATTTTTATATCAATAAAAACAGTATAAATTAATTATAAAGAAAAAAAAAGAAGAATATTTTTGACAAAATTTGATAGAAAAAATCTGTCAAGTGTCAACTGCGGAGTCTGCGGGATGTCTCACATTTCTCATAAATGTTTGATTCCATCTTGTGGGGGATTAGATTTGATGCTTAATTTTATAAAGTTATACGTACTCAAAATACGTGTCTTTAATAATCTTGATAGGATTAATTAATTAATTTTATTTATTTGTTTTGTATAATAAGCATGATTCCAACATCTGCAATCACATGTTCCCCAATGCTAATCAATCCGGTCGTTAAGATTTTGAGACTCGTGTGGTTGGAAACAAGTTATTTTCAGATTAGTTATTTCAGATTGTTATTACACATTCAATGTGCAATAAAAATAACTCTACAATTTCAAAATAACTAATTCATGAATAAGTTATATATCTCACGATTTTATCTCAATCAAACATGAAATATATCATCCTAAATTTATTCTCGAAATTAGTTATTTCTTATCATTCCTACCAAACAGGCCCTTAGTCTCTGAATCACTACTCGATCTGGTCCATATTAATTAATATTGTGGTTATAGATTTTATATTTACGCCAAATTAAGTGAGTTTTCATTATAATCAAAGAAGATATTAATTAGTGTATTTTCAAATTTACCTTTATTTTCATAAGTCAATTTATACCTAACCAAGAAATAATATTAAATAGGTATTAATATTTTTAATTATGGATGACTTAATGAAAACATATCTTACTTAAGGGTGAATGAATTTCTTTAAGGGATGTAACATACTATCCTAGCGTTAAAAACACACCATATAATATGGACCGTCGGGGTAGTAAATTATCAAACAACCCTCTTCACCGTTTCCTATGGATTTTGTTGTTTTGGCATTTCGAATTAATGAGACTTTATAACCATTTTTATGTTTAGATATTAGATACATATATAGCACATCCATCACCATTCACCACATGCAAATAAATTTGCCAGTATTGGGTTGATACTGATGTATGTCATTGTAATACTTTAACTTTGTTTTAATATTTATTTCTCACAAGTCAAGATGGAAGGGATATTGGTTTTTTTTTGTTTGTTTTTTCACCTGATTTTTATATTATATTAGAGTCTGGCCATTTAGAATTCACGTCACATTGGGTTTCATTCGAAAGAAAGTGTTCTCTATCAAAGAATTTTTATAATTAGAATTTAAATTTGAGATCTTTGATTAAATGAGGAGCAATCTTATCTACCGTACTATTATCGTTTAGGGGTGATGAAAGGGATATTGGTCTAAAGTTTGGAGTAAAATAAAGAGGAAATGGTATAAAGTTGGGAATAAAACAAGAGGAGAAGAGCCAAAATGGAAGAGATGGTCCGTATTTTCTTCCCTTTCAAGAGTTTGAGGGGGTGCAAGTACGGAAATTTCCTATATTTTTTTAAATGAACAAAAAAGTATTCTTTCCTTTTGAGAGTTTGAGGTGTATTCAATTATTAACACTTGAAATCATTATTATAAATGTTAAAATCTATAAAGTTATATTTAATTTCACCTCTCTGAATACGCCTCACCTTATCATGACTATGCGTCAATTGGTTTGTTTTTATATATTGTCAGTTTGATTTATTGGTTTTCAATTTTTAAATATGTTAAACTACTAATCAAATTAATAAGATATTTTTTATCGGTTTTCGATATATCGATTTTGATCCTTTACGATTCGATTTTCAGTTTAACCAATAAGAAAGTGCTTATAAAATAAATATAGAACTTCTCTAATAATTTTACGCGATAAGACTATAATGTAACTTTAAAAATATTCATAAAATAGAAACAATAACTCACATGAAAGTACTATACAAGTGTAACACAAAGAGAAATTAAGAGGTGTAGAGTTCTTACTTTAGGTTTTGATGTGTTTTACAATATGAAGTAATAAAGTAAAAGTTATTGTAAAGTGTGAATTGAAGACTAAAGGACAAAGTTACTTCCTAGTAACGTATTGAGATTAATATTTAATATTTTTGTATGAGCAAAGTTGTAAAGTATACTACCGCTTTAATGGATTATCGATTTACCCAATAACTCGATATTAAAAAGAGTAAATTTTAGGAATAGTAAACAAAAAATCATATTAGCACTCTATAACTACAGTTTTGCTATTTGCGCTTCATAACAAACATATTTTGATATGGAGAATCGAATTTGTATAAATCGAGACGATTTGTCTAAATTGAGTGTCTGTATCTATGGAAATTGTGTTTGTATATGTATATGTTCTTTATGTTAAGCTAGAGTGGCGAGCGAGATTAGGCGAGAGAGGAGAGAACCGAGCGAGAGAGGGAAGAGAGTGGAGAGAGGTGAATTATATATATATATATATATATATATATATATATATATATATATATATATATATATATATATATATATATATATATATATATATATATATATATATATATATATATATATATATATATATTTATATATATATATATATATATATATATGTATGTATGTATGTATGTATCAATGATATATTGTGTTTGTATATCTGCATAAAATTTGAATTTTTATGCAATTGAAACAACAATTGGATCGAGTTAAAGACATTCGTAATTTTATATCAAATTTCCCTCTCTCACTTTATACAAAAACAAATTGTACATTGTATTTGTATGATTTGTGTTTATATAAAGCGAGAGAGAAAGACAAAGAGAGAACTGGGCAGGGGTAGTTTGTATTAGTATAATTATAATTATAAGTGTACTGGACATAGAGATATGTATTTGTATATACATTCCCTCTCGCTTTATACAAACACAATTTATACATTTGTGTTTGTATAAAAATGAAAGAGGTGAGGGAGAAAATTGAGAGTGGCGAACGAGATTTAGGGGAGAGACACTAGAATGACAATGTGTTTGCTATGAATTAGGATTAAATAAAACAGTAGCTATAACATTGATTTTAAATTAATAGCCTATTGCTTAATGCACAATTTTCCCATTAAAAAACCAAAACCAAACTAAATAACCCGGTTGTAAAACCATTAAAAAATTATTAACCAACAATCGATAATAATAAATCATTATTACTTTCTTCGATTCGATTTACCGATCGATTCGATTTTTCATCACCTTAAATAGACCTTCGCCATACAATACTTGGTATTATTTCCCATTTCAAAATTATTGTATTCATATATCCTCGTTATAAAAGGGCGTCTCATATATACATATTTTTATGGTACATATGTGACACACAAGTCAAGAATATCAGTTATTAAAAATAAATTTGAATAAGGGGGTCAACATTTAGTACCATAGCAGATTCAGCTACAATTCTTGGGACTTATATGGTTTTCAATATGAAGAGTCTCTACACTTTGAGGAAAACACAAATGTAATTTCTACATGAAGTCAGAAAAAAAAAAATGCAAACGAAGAGGAAGGAGAGTGGTGGATCGTAGTTTATTTTCCTATTCCAAAGGAATTTAATTACTTAATTAAAAATTGTAGTAATGGGTGAATTGGTAGGACTGTAATTACTTTTAAATAATGATAAATACTTACCATTACGTATAAGCAACAAAATGGTCCTTTGTATATGTAAATTGTAATGTATCCATATGTATATATAATGTATCAATAGTGTATAAATAGTGTATAATCATGTACAAATGATGTATAACTATGTATCAGAGAAGTATATACAATCTATATACATTGTTAATAGTTAATACAATAAAGTATACAAAATTGCAAACCATATTTTTCAATTTCAACCAACTCAAATATCTTCTAAACGGTCTGAAAATTTAGATATAACCTCTTCTCAATGTACCGAGTTTTTTGATATATTATTTTACTCGAAGAGATTCACATTTGCGAGATTGTTTAAGTCGAGCTTTAAACATGGAAGAAGGAGGAGGAGGAAGGAAAGAGTCTTAATGGCCAAATGAAGATTTTATGTGCTTAATGATAATTGTTTTATTTGGATTACAAAAATTGAGCCAATGGACATTTAGTCTAAATTTCCCATTTGAAAAAGCAACAAGCACACACATGTATCTTATTCTGAGAAACTAAACAAGGATTACTTAGGTTAGAAAAAAAGAAGCAGCAGAAGTGCATTATTACAAGTATAGAAATTAAAATAAAACATGTTAGTGATGGTGGTGTCTATGGAAGTGATGAGAATGGGTTTGCTTGTGTTGATTATTATTGTCTAGGTGATGATCATGTTGTTGATGATGATCTGTTGTGCCATTTGCATTATTATTATTATTATCTGATGATGCTCTACCCATTTCAGACCAACCTCTACTAGGGTTTCTTGTCAGCTCTAGCAAGGTGTCCCTCACATGATCAGCTTGAACCATTTCATTATCTCTTTTCTGCTAACATACAATTGAAACAAGAAATAAACAAAAAAAAAACATTTTTAGAACTCGAAAGATATGAAGGATTGTCGTTTGGACAAGAGGGAATTGTTCAGATGGTCAGCAAGGAAGCAAAAAGGTGAGAGTTCCGGGGTGAAAAAAAAGGAATATTTTGACTTACTTCAACTTTGAAGATACTTGATACCAAACAAGTATGCCTAGTTGCATTAACATTGGTAACTTCCAAGCCCAATGAGTTCAAAGCCTCCAAAGTCCTCACAAATCCACCAGCCTTGTGCTCACGAAACACCTTCACAAAGAACTCATTCCCATCTAATTGTGCAACTTCCACTTGTGGCTACAAATTTAATCATATCATCAATAAACATATACCAAAGATTCATGTCATTGTAGGGATTGAAAATTTTATTATTTTTAGACAAAAAACACTCTACATGTCACGATTTTAATCAAAACTCTATATAAATGACGTTATATTATATTTAGTGGCAATAATAATAATATGAGTATTTATAACCAGAGGCAGACCAACACTTGTAAGTGGGGGTACACATGTACCCGTTAACTACCAAAAGAGTCATTGTATATATGTATATCTATCTTGAGAAACTGACAAAAATTAGAATATAATTAACCGTACATCCAAGAAAAACATATAAGGGCCCTTGTGTTGTTGGTACAAGCTAGATGAACCATTAATGAGACCAAGGTTTGAATCTAGTTGAAGGCTTTTTTTATTTCAAGTAGTTGAAAAGGTAGTATTGGTGCATCTAAAGCCTTTAAATTCTGGGTTCGCCTCTATTTATTACCAACACTCTAAATAAATAACGTTTAAGGCTTTAGTGATATTACTGTATGCAATGACATTAACATATTTTTGCAGCAATATTTAAAAGGAAAATCTATTACCACTAAACTATCTTTTTTGTTGTAGTGACTTGTGAAGTGTTAAACAAAAGAGTACATTATAAGAGGTCACCTAAAAGAGTTAATAATAAGTGGAGCTAGTAACTCAAACGAGTAATTGTCCGTGTTTATAAGTTAAATCTGTATATAAATAGAATAAGTTGTACCTCCATTTGCTGCAATTTGTCTTTCTCTTCTACGTCTTGATTTTTTCTGGAAGGGTCAGCGCTGCCATTAGAGTTAGTTGATATTTCTCTATGGGTTCCATTTGTAAGTTTTCCATTATCTGATTTAGGCCTGTTTTTAGTTCCATTATGGCTTAAAACGACGGGGTGAATCTGGTCCGGATTCCTTCCTCCACCACCGTCGTCATCTGAATGTTCTTCAAGCTCAAGCTGTAGATCTTTCATTTGCTTTTCCAATTCCATCACATATTCAATAGCATCTCCAAGGATAGATGCTCTATCCAACTGATCATAAATTTGCATGTACGTATTCATAATGAATTTGTGATAAAACAACAAAAAGAGAGAAGTGAAAATATTATATATTCGTCATTTTTTTGGAAACAGACTAAAAAGAAAAGTGAGTTGTATAAATTGGAACAGAGGGAGTAAGATTATATATTACCTTGGAGATTTTGGGAACCAAAGCTCTAAGAGCATAGAGCCTTTCATTTAGTTTCTTCCTTCTTTTTCTTTCAGCCATAAGGTTCTTGGATTGAGGACCTTTTCCATTTCTCCTTCTATACTTGGGATCATCTTCTTCCTCATTTTGATCACTATCAGATCCCGAATTCGATCTTCCGTTATCATGTTTGACTGATTCATCATCAATTCCAGCTTGAGTACTACTACTTCTCATCATTTGCTTCTGTAAATAAGCATCCATCTCACTCATGTACCTATTCTCCGAAAAATGTGTCACATCACTTGTGCTCTGATCAAACAACATGTTCCCTCCTGTGTTGCTATCCACTTCTGGTGTGCTGTAAGTACTGAACGGTGGAAGGAAGTTCATCGAACAAGTATCCAATTGTTTTCGTTTAAGTGGGAAATCATATGACAAGTGATCTGGTGTAGCTGCAGGGGAGACTCTCTGTTTGTAATGATTTTGGGAATCTTTTATATGATCGTCTCCGTCTCTTTCGAAAGGCTTTGATGTGTTGTTCTCTTGAACTCCATTTGAGAAAGTTGAATTCATCATAGCTTGCTGCTCCAAGTAGATATTGCATTGAGCTGAGACAAATTCTATCACTTTCTCATCTTCTGCTAGCTGTAAAATTTGTTACCATGTCTGCTTTAGGATTTCATTTGTATATAATATCTTACATCAAAGTATTTAATTCTATGAATATTTTCGAGTACTACTTAATCATTCTACGTGATTATCCTTCACCTTTCCTTATGTATGTCGTGACTATATTTAAGACGGTAACTGTAGCTTTTGACATAATTTTCTCGGAGTTAACATTAAAAATAGAGAAGAAAGCAAGTAATAGATGAAAAAGAGTGTAAGAGGGAGGAAGCATATGTTTTACTTGTTGCGTACTGAACAACTCGAGCAATCCAAGAGGAGATGGAATCAAAGCTCTAGTTCCCATTATTTCCTGCAATTAACATCAAACAACATTATGTAGAGAAACAAGGTGCTTTTCAATGGAGATCAACTAAACAATGTAATTCTTACATTAGAGATATTTGATTCCGAGAAAGGAACAAAGTTCATCCATTTTGCTTGATTAGATAGTAAAGTCTGTGCATAAACTCTGCAATTTTATTGCAAAGTGTTAGAAATAAAGGAGAGTCTCAATATGGTTCGTTCTCAGACTCCGCGCATAGCTAGAGTTTAGTTCACTGAACTACCTTATATTTGGATAATTTTCTTGTAATAGAAAGGAGGAAGGTATAGGCCAAACATGTACCCGCAGTCTAGCGCCAGAGAAGGCGGGACTTGAGCCAGTAAATTACAAGCAGTTGTTGTTGGATGCTGAAACATAACATCTCTACAAGTTGAAGTAGAAGAATCAGGAAAAAATATCTCTTGCTCACAGCCATGCATGTTTTTTTCAGCTCCGCCACAGCAGCAACAAATCCATTCAAGAAACCTGCATCACACATAATTACACAAGGGTCTTTCATTGTCAAAAGAGTCAGAGGCGGATCTAGAACACTCGTACTATGTGTACATATGCAATAAACCATTCAAAGAGGAATACATATAATCAATGTTCTAAATCGGCGTTACCTTTGATCTTCACTCAACTTCCATAAAACACAGTAATCCCAGCTTTTTAAGCTCATAATAGGCCTAAGTCTCTCCATTAGATGCATGAGTTCCATGTTTCCTATTTGGGAGAAAAACAAACAAAGAATATAATAGGACACAAATGATATGGCAAAAGAGTAGATTTTCATCAGCAGATCAAAATAATATATACTAAAGTCAAAAGTGTTTGTCCTCTTCCCACAAGTGAAATCATTTATACCAACTTATCAAGTCAGAGTCTTTTTCAAGTAAATAAACAGCTCAAAGAAACAAAGGAATGAGAAATATATATATATATCATGTTTCTCCTTTTAACTGAACAAAAACAAAAGAAAACAAGGATGACAACAAAAGAGAGACTAAATTAAAATCATAAAAGTAAAAAAGCAAAAGCTACCCTACAAATTAACTTCAGCTGATAGCTATGTTTAACTGATGTTTTCTTTATCCAAACAGAACTATGTAAAAAAGAAAAATTTAAGAAATAAAAACACACTTCCCCTTTGATCTGAAAAATTCTGGCCTTTGTTGTGTTTAGGGGTAAAATTGTTGTTTTTAATAGAGAAAATTAATTAGTTAGGTAAAAGGCAATGCGTGCATGAGGCTTTGGTTTGTTATGATAAGATACATCTCCTTAAGTTATTAGCTGAACACTCTCTTTGTGTTTCTCTTTATTTATTCTATTTTGGAAAGAATTTAACTTGTATACGCTGACAACACGGATTAGTTGATCATTAAGTAATATGTAACTACATGTGGTTCCAAATTTTAATCAATAGGAGAATGACAATGTGTACTTACCAGTTGAACAATCTATACAAAAATATAAATTTGAAATCGAAATGTAAATAACAAAAATATCTGAAATGAATTGCTTAAAAAGCTATGATAGATAGGAAGGAATATTAGCATGACCAGCCTTGAAAGCCATTTGGTCATGTAAGATATGGGGATAAACTTTTTTTCTCTTCATACATGACGTGATTTGATCTCATTTATGTAATATGATTTCACCATGTCATTTTATATAGCCAGAGCCTGCAGTATATATTTGTTCAACGTAAATAATCTCAAAAAGAAACTGAAAACTGTATATTTTTTAAAGAAAAAAAAATGCGTATGTCAAATTTCAGCATCATAACAAACCAATATTATAAAGTATACATCTCATTTAGTCAATGAAAAGGTTCTTGAATCTTCGGCAAAAAGACGATAAATTATGCGTGAATTCACAAAACAAAAAATTATGTTAAAAATATTTGATGTAAAGGGCATTTTCACAAGTATATCTACCTCCCCAAATATATTTGAGAAAATTTTTAAATTATGATATTTGATCATATAATTTGTTACTATTTAATAAATATGTTTGCCAAATACTCTTAAGCTTTTAAATACTAGAAAAAATTAGTCTGGACAAAGTTTTGATATTTAGAAATTTTAACAAATTAAAAATTATCTCAATATTTTTATATTTTATAAAAAACACTCATCATTTATTTATTTCAACTAATATTTATCTACCAAATTACTCCATTAATAACTAATAACTAATCCTCTCTGCTATCTATACATAATCTGGCCAAAAAGAACAATTTATTTTTGATGAGTTATAATTCATCCTGAATCACTGAAAAGTTTGAATATGCGATTAATGTATATATTGTTCTTGCTCGTATTGTTATTTTGTTATTGTTAATTGTAATCAATTATGTTATAGGTTATTTTAACGGAACATGTTCATTATAAAATGATAATATAAACTTAAAGGGTACTTTAATAATTTTTAGAGCTTATGAGTATAAATCATATTTTTTAAAATAATCAAATATTTCTTCCGAACTGTATGACCAAACACACAGTAAACTTCACCCAAAAAATTTGTCTAAGAATATTGGGAATTCGGGGCCAACCACAATCATTCAATTTTATGTAAGTTTTACATAATATCATTGAACTATTCTTTGGTCATAAAAAGTCGTTTGGTTTTTCATATAATTATTATTTTTTAAAAATGTATATAATATAGAGTGTCTCTTATTTTTTTCCAAATATGTTTCTGTAAGGGAATTGCAGGCAAAAATGTATGACCTTTTGCTTACAGACTTTTTTTTATTAATTTGTATGACACTTCAATAAAATCGATTGATTTTTTCACTACAAAAATAATTCCAGTAAATTTAGTGCGATAAAATAAAATCCAAGAGCTAACTCCAGTGTTATATATCGAATTTTTACACAATAAGATGAATCTTAATTACTATTGCAATAAAAATAAATCGGTAATGTCAAGAAATTGTTATTTGCTCATAATTTACTATAATTTGTTAAATTATAAAGAGCGTAAAAATTCTTTTGGACAATGTATATTTGGAAGAATATTCATGGAACTGTTAACCAAAGAGCAAAGATCAACGAAGCATTCACCAACTCACGAAGTAAAAAAGGAAATAATTTTTTTTTCGTCTCATTTAAATTATTGTTTTGACTCCAAAAAGTTGTACTAAAATAACTAACCCTTTAGGAACTAAACTTGATGATTATAACCATAAAATTACAAAAGTATTTACCTTTTCTCAGTAGAAGCAACTTAAAAAACTGTTAAAATAAGACAAAAGGTGCAACACATGCTAATTGTTAGTTTGTTACCTTTACAATACTAAACTTCCTTATTCACACTTCCAATTATTTCCTTATTCACACTTTTCTCCTTATTTATGTGTTTAATACATAAAAATTACTACATTTTATGCTGTATATATACTCCTCAAAATATCGGCTGGATCTCAACAAAATAGTAAACATGGCAGACATAGAAGATGGATGTTGTGAAGCAGTTTGCATCAGTTTTCCACAATGTGTTTGCATCATATTGTATGCGTTGATTGAAATATTTGTAATCGGTTTCATGTTTTACGTTGCATTCATCAAGTCACTATCTTGTTTACCGCATATGTTTGATATATTCATCAAAATTTCTGCAATTGCACTCTGTATCAGACTCATCGTCGTTTTCATCCATCGATTCTGCTGCAGAGGAGAAGATTAATTTTGAAGAATATGAAGATCTTGTTTGAGTTTTAGTAGATTTATAATTCTTTACTGCTATTTTAAGATTCTATGTAGTTTATTTTATTTTAGCATTTCAAATTGTCGAAGAATTACAATTAGTTTGTTTTCTTGCAAGTTGAAGTTTAGAGAGTTACGTAAACATGTTGAATTTTTTTTCTCAATCAAGTCATATAATAAGTAATTTTTATTTATGAATTATCAAACGAATAATTAGTGTTGGAAAAACAATATATGCATATTTTATTTATAAATAATTATAGAATTTATATATATAATTTATTGATATGATTTGGTTATTTATGCAGTTTTTTAGTAAAATAAAAATCAAATCAAATAGTATCAATTTTCAAAATTTAAAATCAATCCTAAACAAATCAAACCAAATAACAGTTTTTTAATCAGTTAAAATCAAATTACAATTTAATTTGATTTTCTAACCATAACCATAAATATCCCTATATATAAGGACAATAACAATACCAATAAAAATGGTAATGACGATAAAATGTACAAAACCAATATATCAGCTACTACAACAAAATCATTCCTAAATCTACATGTAACGTAATTCGCAGAAAGGAGTCAAACAAAGACTACATATCTAAAAGCAGGCTATCAATAAATTTCACAATGCTATAATTTCTTTTATAAATAAATACAAATATTCTTTTTCATGGCAAAATAATTAAAGTTTAATTATTTTTTTGAGAAGGAACAGAGCAGAAAGAAATACAATTTGATGTAAGCATCAGAAAATTTTTGTTGTATACATTAACTGTTTAGTAGAGACAACCAGAAACCTGAAATGAATAAAACAAAACTTCGGCTAAACTACATTCTCACCTGGTGACGAAAATTCTGGCAATTTTTCTCTAGGATTTTATCATTTTTGGATTACATGATTGATACAAGTAAACCTAGTATTACAACAACAAACCCAAACTTTTGAGGAGGAAGAAAGAATTTATCTTTCTCTTTTTTCTTCGTTGAAGAGCTCGTAATGTGTTCCCAACATCTCTGATGTGCTTGGCTGGAGGGCTAACACCCTTCCTGACAAATAAAGCAATAAAGAAGCCCTCCTGATCCTCTATGAGATCGGTTCTCAGCACATGTTGAGCTGTTCAACAATTAAAAAAATGATCATACACATGCAACTGAAGAATTTCAATTGATGGAAAACCAGATGAGCATCAAGGCAGGAAGGATCATAATGTATCAGAACAACACTGTGTTACTGTTCTTCAGGATGGTACTGTATATATATTTACAGAGCTCATACATGCATGTTTTCCTATAGCCTTCAGTGTAATGCAAATATTATATGCTATTGAAGGTGATATAGCTTGCAATTTAGTCTTCTGTCTAATGACATGTTGGCCCTTTGAAGATAAATGACGCTTTACTTCTAAAAGAATATAATTGCAACAGTTTCATTTGGCCAACTAGATCTACAGCTTAGACTATAAGCAATTGAACACGAAAATATATGATGCCTGCAAATGCTTAGAACACTTGAAAACTGTAAGAACAATATTCTTTCATTTCACTGTGCTCTTTCTTTATTTGTCTAGTTTGACCAACTTTTGGAAGACAGATTGATTCTAAAATACTAGGGTCAAGTAAGCACCATAAAGAAAGATTGTGAGATATGTATGATCACTTACATCCATCAAAAATTGGATGACCTCGGCGAGCCCATTGAGGAAAGATTGTTGTCAGTTCAAAACCATAAGACGAAGCAAGAGGCAGAACGAATTTGATAACATCTTCATTCTCAACTTGGTTAATAGAACATGTACTGTAAACAATTCTCTCAACAGCTGGAACTACATCAAGATGAGAGCGTAAATTGATCAGTTGCATTCACAAACATACATGAATTTGCCATTTGTGATTAAAAAAGAAAAGAAAAACAAGAAACAATATTATAAATCTCACAAGATAATGCATGTTCCAAAGCCTTTCTCTGGAAAGCAGCGAGCTTTTCTAGTCTATTGACATCAGAGTCTGCAAAGTTTTTACAGAAATTAGTTTAAAACGAGAAAAGCAAAGAGATGGTTACACAAAAGATACAAAAATGAGTACATAAAGAGCAAAATCACCTGCAGTATATGAGGGGAGCAGGTGATCTAATCTATCAACAACAGTCCCAGAGCCTGAACATGATGGATCTAACAGTATTGCTTGAACCTGGTGGCCAGTTTATGTGTTAAATAAAGGAAGTCATTTAAAAATCCAAACACAAAATAGAGGAAAACAAAGTTGAAACCATGCTTATTGAAAATGTGAACTCGCTACTTATTTTTTTGTAAAATCATCACCATTCAGGAAAACTAATCAGAGTGTAACCCCGCATTACCCCAGATCAAATATATATCTTCATGGTTGTACCAATACTGACTGATCCTTTTTTTGTTTTTCACACTGTACAGAAACAGGAAAGATTTTCTCTTTTTAATGCTTGTTCTGGATACACTAAAATGATACACAAAAGTAATAGATTTCACTCAATAAGTTGATAATATCTGAGAACCAATGACGCCTCATTCCCCTAAAAATGTCTTGTATGTTTACCTTCGAGTACGCTGGATCCTCAGGACTGATGTTTAAGAAGTCCTCGTGCTTGATTTCCACATCTTTGGATAAGTTAAGTTATCGAGGCATATTATGGCAACAATGAAACAAAAACCAATTAGACAAATTATCATATTACTAACTTGTTTTAGGATTACTTTGAAATAGGGAACTGAAACAACTAAAGATATGTGCAGTTCCAAAAGCCATATTTCCTCAAATATAAACTTCAGGCACCTAATGCAAAGAGGTGTTTATGGTATTAAAAGTCTAACGCCATATAGAAACTAATAACTCCATCCAGTTTGAGTGAACAATTGCGAGATTACTGGAATTACTTAGAGATGGGATATTTTTAAAAAAAAAAAAGGACCTAAGCACATATTTTAAGGGCTTCCAATACACTTTAGGTATATGTTGACCCAGAAATCAAGCGATGGTTAGATTTCCTCTGTAGCAATCTTATGTGAGAAGGTGGACAGGATACCAGAAAGCTATTAAAAGGATACTAGTCGCTCCAGCCAGTTCAATTGTGTCTTTCAGACGTTTAACCCTTTCTTTATTAAGTTCACAAGCTATTATCTTTCCGTTTCCCTTCATAAGAGCAGCTAGATGAACAGTTTTGTTCCCTGGTGCCGCACATGCATCAATGACCTTCACAGAAGAATAAACAACCATGAACAACAACCAAGTGGAAAATGAAACTCTAGAGAACCTAACTACTCTTTTTCCATGCAATTACCTCCCATCTGGGTTTAGGCCCAAGAGCAACTGCAACCATTGAACTTGCCTTACCCTAGTGGAACAACGGACATTAGTAGCATGTCAATGAAAACCAGATAGAACCCAAAAGAGGAGAAAGGATTGCATAACAAAAAACTCCTTATTGTATTCACATCAAAATTCCATTCTAAGAAAGAGAATTTTGCACCTGCAGAAAGACACTTCCACTTTTCACCAAAGGATGATCATGCAAGTCAGTCCTTGGGGGTAAAATCAACAGGTCAGGAACCATTGCATCCTGACAAACCTATTTAATGTCCGAAAAATAAACATAAATAAACTTCATAATAACGAGAATACATCACCAATAAGCAGTGTTTTGGGAAGCGAGAAGCGGAAAAAAGCGACGTGGGCTTGCTTCACAGAAGCGAGAAGCGTGAAGCGAAGCGCGCGCTTTTTTAAAAAAAGGCGACATTTAGTATAAAAATAAAAAAATATTAAATAACTAAATAGAGGTAATAGTCTTAGATTAAAAGAAAATAGATAGTCAATAATACTCGGAAGTCATAAAATATAAAGCAAAAAATCAAAAACATAATTAAATCACAAAGGATCAAACAAAAAAGAAGTGTCAAAAAAAAAAAACAGAGCAGCAAGCATACACACTGATCACAAAATAAAAACGAAAAAAAGAAGCAAAAGAATTGAAAAAAACAGAGGAGGCAGTCAGTAATTGTGAACAGAAACAGTAGCAGATCGTAGCAGAGATGAAGAGAAGAAGAGAAGAAGAAGAAAAAACAGCAATCGCATCGTGAAGAGAAAAGAAACTCACAGAGATGACGCAGTCGCGGTCGAGGTGTGAAGAGAGACGCAGTCTCAGTCGCGATCGTGAAGAGAGAAGCAGCGAAAGAAGAGTCGTGAAATAAAATTAAATTCTATTGTATATTTCAGATTTTTTAAAAAAAAAATAAAATTAATTGTCGTTTTTTTATAAAAAGCGCGCTTTATTGCGCTTTTGCCTTAGCGTCGCTTCTCGCTTCTTTATCTGAAGCGAGCGCCTTTTTCAGATCGCATCGCCTCAGGAGAAAGAAGCGCACTGGTGTCGCCTCGCTTTGAAGCGCGCTTTTCACAACACTGCCAATAAGAAGTAAGATCGGATTCTATCTTTATTCTTGCCCGATTAATCAGTTCTTCAAAAGATCTATCAGGCCAAAGAGAATGATTTGATCAATGAATATTTGATTGTTTCTTCAATGCAGAATTGATTCATAATAATTTTTCATTCAAATAAGGACACGAATACAGCAATAATGATATTATTGAATTGATTAACATGAAAAATCTGTGGTACTACATACTTTTAAAGTATACCAATTTCTGTAGCTTACCAGTATCTCTAGGTATGCCTTCTACCTCCATCCCCCCAAGTGAAGTCAATATATCAATTATCAATTGAGAAGCCACTCTTCAAATAGTAGAACAGCTAAAACCACCCAACCCCCTCCTACTTTTCTTCTGAAAGGAAATTTCTTAATTTTAGGACCTCAATTTGTTAAATTTCGTATTTTACCTCAATATTCTAAACAAAATGTCTATGTAAACCCTAGGACTATCGTACCTCTATACAACTATCACGAAAACTGGATAAAAATCTATAAACTAGTCAAGCAAACAATTCATTAGAGGAAGTACTGCAAATATTAAGTACAGCAAAGATGATCGTCGGGATCAGATTTTGGCTTAGGATGTTTTGACACAAGGAATTATCTCTGATACATCTTCCACCTATATTCTACCGAGTCAACTGACACTAAAGTTACTTCAAATTATTGAGGCGATGCAAAACAACTGTTGCATGTAAGGATTATATCATACCTCATACTGTTTCTTAAATTCTACTAGGGCAGACTCTACGTCCATTTTCAGAGTATTTACACGAGCATAACGGGGTTTCGGAAGGTCTGCAATGAAAACAAAAAACAAGATTGTAGTGACACATCTGAGACTGCTTATTCTGCTCCATATAATAAATACACCAAGTGTAATCCAACACAACTTAAAATATAGATACTTTTCCATCTATTTTTTATAAAGAAAGGATCTTCACAGTTCAATTATATTTATAAAGCCCGTTGACAAGTTTGAACTATGTATATCCCATTTTTTAACCCATAGAGGTAGCCCATCAACAGACTAGGAGTTGAACCACGTACCAGAAATCTTATAAGAAGTCATCAAATCTGAGACATGTTTTACTTTCTTTCGCACTAAAAGCTTCGCAAGAGCTGCCTGCAACACATCCTTTTTCTGCAGTAGAAACTTTTCTGCATCACCAGCTAACAAAACCTCCTGTACAAGATTAAACCATCTTGTTAAGCAAGAGCCCAAAACAATGAAACCCACTGGGGATGTATATTGCCAAATACCTGGCTAAAAAGGATGTCATACAAGATTATATACATCAATTCTTCTTGCCTCTGCAACAACATTAGTAGCAAATTAGTGCACAATTGAATCAATGAGAAATGAAATTCCAGAAGTTTGTATCTTGATTAAGTCCAGTCGATTCTATAGATCACCATAATGTGTTGCTATATGTTACTAACATTTTTACTTCCAAAACACTGGCAAGGTTCCATAACAAAATATCAGATTTCCCAATTGCTACTTACAGTTTATATGGATGTTTCATAATGCAATAATTCATTAATTACTGTTGAGCAGAAAAATCAAAACTACTAGACACCAAAGATGTCTATCCAACATGTAAAATAGTTGATGTAAACAGGGTTAACGGGTTATGTTAAGAACATATTACTTCAGGAAAAAAAGTGAAAGATGAGTAAGAGAAATTACCTATGTGGTTGGCAGTAGAAACATTTAACTGAGCCTACAGTTAAAAAAGGAAAGTGAAGAATAATAAGAACTCTCCTATGTTTTTAAAATATTGAGTTGAGCTGCTAGCCTGGTACACTGGATTAAAACCATTGTTCTTGGGCTTGTGAAATATCAATAAGCAACACTAGACAAACAAGATTTATTTTGACTTGGACAAAAAGTTCAGAGGTTTTCCCAAGATAAAGTTGAAAATGACATTGATTACGAAGAAAATGATATAATTGCATACTTGTGCCACACAGATAAAATCATTAGTTATATGAAAAACTTATGCAACTTAAGCTCTTCCTAGAAAGGCATCAGAAAGCTATATACTTCGGATAACCTATATCTACTTGATATTTCGGAGATGGCCTGCCATCTGTCAATAACTTTATCTTATTTAATCAACATAAAATGATGAAACATAATAATTATTATTTTTAAAAAAAGTAACAGAAGATATACAAAAGAGGAACAGGTGCGAGTGTCGAACACGGGTTATTCAGAATATTACTCGGAAAGAGAGAGCGAAAAAGAGGAAGATCTTCAAGTACAACAACAACAACACGCAAAGTGTAATCCCTCAACTCGGGAAAGGGTCCTCCCCTCTTCTTCCAGGGTTCTACCCTAATACTATGCCATTTGATTGAAAGTCATTACGGGCGGTCGTATCCCATCGTATTCACCGGCTGCCTTGCTTGAGGAATAGTTTCACAAAAATGGAGACGAACCGGGATAACGTCCGATCTTGTTTCTGGATTGAGTAGAAAGGGGATATATGAAGTTCGTTCTCTTCCTCTGTGCATCTCTGTGATGGGTAAATCTCCATAAAAAAGGGACAACTTTCGTGTAGTTTGTGATTGGATGTAACTGTTAAGATTTTCTCTAGAATAAATCTCTCTCTTAATAGATCTCAAGACCACAAGACCACAGAGCGAGAGAGAGAGCCTTCGCTTACCTGCTTAACCGTACCCTCCTATCGTACCTATATAGCCTTTCCTTCAGTTATATCCAGTTTCAGTTCTGCTTCCAACTACCGATGGGAGAAGGCTTGGACGTAGCCAATCGCTAGCGCATCCAGGGCCCCGGCGCCCAGCTCAGCTGGAGAGGCCAACTCATCAGGCTCATGACCTGAAGATTGCAGGTTCGAATCCTGTCCCCGCCTCTCTCTCTTTAGCCCTATGTCTGGAGAGGGTAGGATGTAATGAGACATTACCCCTACCTTTTGGGCAGATAACAAGAATTTCTCATGTCCCACAGTTAAGCCCCCTACCATGCAATGAGAGAAGTAAAAGTGCCAAAATCTAACAATCGATGAAAATTCAGAAATTAAAAATATTTCTAACCTTCCACTTGCTACTCAGCACATTGGTTGTGTGAAAGACATCCTTGATAACGGGAAGATCTGCAACAAGGAAGAATCCAAAACATTTGCAATTAGGAAGCCAAGGGATGGACCTTTTCCATAGATATGGAGAAAGAATGATTTGAGTCACTGAGTTAATATCGATGCTTTAAAAAAATAGGCACAAAAAAGGGGCAAAATCTGTGGGGCTTGAAGTGAAAATCAATAAGCGAAGTGCACTCTTCCTTGAAGTGAAGAGAGAAAATTACAAAATTAAAAACATGTATGAATTCAGCACTAAAACATTCAAGTGCAATAAACATAACTAATTTCAGTATTGGATAAACAGCATTCCCCCTATTCTTGATTATGTGAAATTGTTTGAATCAGCAGACAGTTTAAAAAAGAAATGAAGACTTTTGAAAACTTGCAGTCTTAAACAAGTCATAATATTTGTGTGGCTATAAAGCTTCAAAACGTCTGGACTTAAAACATGTCATAACTTTTGTGTGGGACTATATGCTTCACATTAAGGGCGCTTTCTTTTAGAGTAATGTCACCAGTAAGGGTAAAATGAAAAGTGTAACATCTATTGTTTTCAAATATGTGACTTTTTGGAACAAGCTAATTCAGAAATAGTGTCACATAAATCGGAATTGATGGAATAATAATGACAACAATCCAACTTCTCAAAGTTGAGATTCAAAAGAACTGACTGTTTATTGTTGGGATCACTTTGTGCGTCATTGTGTCACATGCACACTTCTATGAAGCACGTGTCTTCACTCTTAAATTGAAAACCCTTTGCTTCACATTGATCCATCGACTTAGGCTTTTAATAGCTCATTTTGACAATTCAGCTTCAGCTATTTCAAAGGTAAATAAAATAGCCTCTGATATGTTATGGTAAAGTCCTTGACATTTCAAAATTCATAAGACTACTCTGCGCCACTGAAGTACATGTACTAAAGGTGATTTCTTGATAAGATCACAAAAAAAAAATGAAAACAATTACTATAGTAAAGCTCCTAGAAACAAGCTATGAATCATGCTTCTTAAAATTTCCAAACAACTAAAAGTGACAAGGACAATTAGATACTTTCGATCACGAAGACTACCCTACTATTCCTTTATTTCCATAAAAATAAAATCAATCTTAAGCAGCAAAGATAAGTGCATCACATTTTCCAATGGTGTCCAGACTCCAGAGCAAACATTTTTCTCCATAATACATGAGAAGTTACACAGAAACATTTCAGGTTTAATGCCTGTAGAGGTTAAATTATCACATGATCACTTCTGCCTAGCAAAAGCACCCGAGCTTCCTCTTATATTAAAACTGGAATGATTAATGCAGTTGACCAAGCAAGCCGATAAGCAACTTTAGTCAGCGGAAAATGTATTCACTTGCACTTAGCAGCTGGAAATTTGGTAAGCAAATTGCCTAAGTATTCGCTCTTCTTTTAGCACCCTAGATTGATTCCTCCCATTTTGAGATAGTAAACAACTACATATTTTATGAAGGTCTAAAGCCAACGCTAATAACTACCACTTACCTGACTTTCAAGTTTTACCTCATCTCCTTTACTTGCCAGTCCAAGAACTTTATTTTTCTCTTGAACTCAATCTCTAGTCAAATATTATAAGAAAACAGGATTTTCTAAATGCTTTCTAACAAGTATTTACTATTATTCTGTCAGTAAACTTACATTTGAGAGTTTGACAAACCAAAGCATAAGTAGCTCTTTTGTTCCTGACAGAGGGACTATAAACCAGCGACTTGATGGTGCCAACGGCTCGACGTCGGGCATCTCCTTGTAGAATAGTTCGCAAAACCTTTGCAGCTTCTCTACGTGCAAAGAGTGCCGAGCGCTCAGCACTGCTCAGACGGTTCTGGTTCGGCTTCTTCGCCGACGGTTTGGTATCCCCTTGCGCCTTCTTCCGCACCATGATTTCGAGTCTCCTGCAATAAAGTGTTAATGGGTTTTGGGATAAATGTTAACATATCGATATCGTACTAATAGTACAATATATAATTATATAGGTATTTAAAGATGTATTTATATAGCAAAACCTCACTAAATTAATATTCGGTAATTAATAATCTCTCTAAGATAATAATTTCCACTGGTTCCGACTTGGGCCAATGAAAAATCACATATTTCGATATGATAATAAGATAATATATTTTCAGAAGACCCGTAAATATATATATGTTCACATCAATATTATAAATAAATATTAATTTAGCATACTAGGCTAGGTGATAGCATAATAAACAATTAAGACTATTTTATTTATTAAGTTAACTAAGCATGCAAATACTAAGTGATAACATTAAACAATTAAAGTAGTTTTATTATTTTTAATTAATTAGTTAAACATGCAAGACTAATTTTAAACAATTAAGATCAGTTTATTATTTAGTTAATTAATCATGTCAAACTAGGTGATAGCAATAATAAACATAACAAATACTAATTAATAAAGAGAAAAGCGAGGATACAGAAATTACAAAATTATCTAAGCAAACCATTTAATTATTTTATTTTAAGCTACCCCAAATAAATATAATTAAAACAAGCAAATAAAGGGATAAAAGGGAAGGGAGACTCTAAGAGAAACTTTTTGGATCAGCACTCGACTTCTTTTATTTTTCCGATAGGCTTTCGTATAGGGACAGACAAAAGTTTTGCCTTTTAAAGCCTGAGATGTCATCATCTCCATAGGGCCAACTACCCCTACCCCACCACCGCATGCATTTCATATCTAAAAGGTGTCTAATCGTCCCAACTTAGTGTCCAAGTGGCATTGGACTTAATAGGGTGGTTTAGACAAAATAAAATATATGGCCCTCCTAGACACCAAACAAGAAAAGATTGGACAACATTGAGCACGTAATGTCTCAAGTTCGCCTCTACATTTTATTATTAGCATGCTAGCAAACACACGTAATTGTGAAAAGTCTCATGCGAAGTGTGTGAGCATACAAACATACAAACATTAAGACAACAATAAATTAAACATTGCAAAATTATTTATGGACAGATCTAAAAGCATGCATATAATTATTTAACTGATTTTAGAGGTGACAAATAATTATTACAGAAACGCAAATTTTAGTTAACACCGATTTTGGAAGGGGCAAAAAACAGTTTATTAATAGTGCAAGAATATTTAACATGGGCAGATTTTAAATAAGCATGCTGACAATTAGTGATTTATTTTAAGTTGTAGACAATATAGGTTTTAAGAAATGTGCAGAAAATATTTGTTAGTTACTTTACATATTGCAAGGTGGCATATTTACTAACGCAGAAACGGATTTCATTTATTTAAAGTGGTAAAAAAAGGCATTGCAAGAATTTACTTACAAGTGCAACAATACAAACATGACAGATTTGTCTCAAATATAGATTAATTAACTTTTTTTTGGAACTGCAAAAAAAAAAATGGGGGTAAAAACAAATATAGATTAATTAACTAGTTTATTAGGAACCTTAAATTTATTGACAACATGCTGAAAAATTGATTAATAAACCAATAGACATGAATTCTATTCCCAGATTATACATGTAGAATTATTTAAATGCTATTGACATGATTTCTAAGTGACAGAATTATTTCCATACCGAAGAATGAAGTTTATTTATTGTACAGGAGCTTAATTTTGAGCACATTTCAAGAGGTTCAAACATTCCATATGGTCGACATAAAGATCCTTATTTTTGCAGTGAACAAATAATCACGATGAATAGTTAAACACAAGTAGTAAGCTTATAATTTATTTATTTTTATCTTCATTAAGTTGATGATGCAAAATCGACAAACGTGATAAAGCATATAAACTTATTCTTATAGGCATGCTTTCCAATATGTTTGAATGAAAATAAGATAAAGATGTAGCATGTAATTCCCCCTCCCCTTTAGACGATCCCCCAAATTATATCATATAGAGAGAGAGTTTAGAGTCATATAAATATTTAAAAAATCAAAATAAAGAAGAGCCAAAATCAAATTTTAAATTATTATTTTTTACCAAAAATAACCAAGTAAGAAATATGTCAATTTTAATTAAGGTAAAGAATCAATTACTCATAATACACCCGGTAAAATAAGCAAGGAAAGAATAAATTAATATAAACACGAATTGATACAATCCAAAACGAGCAAACAAAGTTATTTTTTAAGACAATCTTCCCAAAGCAATATTCTCACATGTAATAGTTTATCATCTCAAAAAAAAAGTAAAAATATATAATCACAAACAATTCATCTTGAAACAACGTTTACCACTAAGAGAGAAAATCGACTAAAATCAGCAAATTGATTTAGAGATTATTGGGGTTTGGAAGAACGGACATCAATCCGATTCACCAATTCCTACAAAAGTTATCCATTACAACGCCAAGTCGCCAATTAAGGGGATTAACAAATAATGAAGGGCTTACCAAATTATTGAATAATCACAAATATAGGATAATTAAATGCCTAATTGAAAATATAGTTCTGGATGCCAACTAGCATACGAAAATTAATTGATCAACTATGACAATTCATCTTGTATGATTAAGATGTAGAAAGGATTAACAGAGACAATTCATCACAAAGAACAAAGGAGTATATAACAATGGAAGCAGAGAATTCTAGAAGCCTTAACTAACGAATTGTGGCATTTCAATATCAAAGAATCATACGATGCTCAAATTCTCACGATACTTAGACAAGAACAAAGAATCATACGATGCTCAAATTCTCACGATACTTAGACAAGAACAAAGAATTAGAATCTGAGCCTAAAAATTAATTGAAAACTTACCTGGTGAGATCCATATGTTTAACAAAACTCGAAATCTTCAAAAGCTCCACCGGAATGGCCGGAGCTACTGTTTTCTGACGGCGTCACTGGCCTCACGCAGCTTTTCCTTCTCTGGAGCCGCTGCTGCGCCTCGTTGCACGCCGGAGTCGGAGCCGCTACTGGTCGCTGCTGCCTGGCGGTCCTGCAAAAGAGAGAGGAAAAACGACGGAGGATAAGAGGAGAGAAAGAGGAAGAAGGGAGGCGGCGGCGCCTGGTGTTGTTGTCGCCGGAGCTGCTGCTCGCCGGTGATCCGTTCGGAGAAAGGAGGAGAAGAGACGAGGGAGAGGGAGGGAGAGGGAGCAGATTAGAATTAGGTTTTGGTCTTCTTTTAGAACTAAAATAGGAGAGTGCATCTGAACCGTTGATTAGAATTATATGGACGGTTAGGATTTGATATATTATTTAATTTAAAAGAGACGATTGAAATTAAAAGATGAGATTTAAATCAGATTGAATTGGGTTTGGAAGCCAAAATTGTAATAAAATTGGTTAGAGTTAAAAGGAAAGAAATAGTTACTATTGAAATACGAAATTGGATAGGCTAGAATTGAATAAAATTAGAATAGAATAGGCTAGAATTTAAATAATTATCTCAAAATTTATTAAGAATTTTTACAATATTTTAATAATATTTATAATATTTTTATAAAGTAAACATACTAAAATATATCATTTTTATGCAAAATCGACTTAAAATAAAATATGTATTTAATCGGATAGCATTTCTAAAAATGGTTAAATGTCGATCAAAATTGAGTATCAACATTAAACATACTAGGAGATTTTTATGCAAAATCGACTTAAAATAAAATATGTATTTAATCGGATAGCATTTCTAAAAATGGTTAAATATCGATCAAAATTGAGTATCAACATTGAAGTTAGGAGAACCACATGAAGTGAAAATTAAAGAAGTTTGGAAGCAAATTCATCTACCTTGCCTTTCTTCTAAATTTGTTGCTCCTCGGTTGTTTTACAACCTAACAATCAACTAGAACAACAAATTAATAATCTTTCTAATCACAATGATGTCATAATTGATGAACCTGTGGTAGATGTACCACAAAAGTAGCATAAAGGAAATCTCAAGGACGAAGGATAGTTACTATTGTCTCCTTAGCTAACAACCAAGTAAAACAGTTTACTTTATTGGGTATCTTAGTTTTTCATATCATTTTCCAAGGTCATTTTATTTTCTCAGTGTCAACTATGTTGGGATCTTCATATGCTACATTAACAGTGAAACACCCTTTGCTCCCCACATTCCATACCAATGAATTCTCTTCCTCAAACAATATTTAAATAAGTTTTCTGGCAATGATATCTAAGTTTAATGAAACAATTGTCATCTTTGAATTTAAGAAAAAAATTGTTGATCAGTGTATATCTTAAGGTGAGTGGGAGTAAGCTTATGATGTTAGCTTTGTAAGTTGATGACATCTTGCTTCAACTAATAATCTTGATTTATTGTATGATACCAAGAAATTTCGCTCAAACAACTTTGACTCGAAAGATATGGTAAAGACATTCTATGAAATTGGGATGAAAATATATTATTTTGGATAGATCACAAGGATTGATGGGGTTATCTTAGAAAGCCTATGTGAATGAAGTGTTAGAGAGATTGAAAGTCTATATGAATGAAGTGTTAGAGAGATTTAGAATGGAAAAATGTTAATCAAGTCCTATTCCAATTGAGAAAGGAGATAAATTTGATAGCAACACATGTGTTAGTTTTATTACCCACGTTTAATATAATTTTGGTTTAATAAAGTAGCTAAATTCTAATTTAATGAAGGAAGTTATTTTAGATAGCCCCATTAATCCACTTCAATGGAAAGTGGGAATTAACCCGCTCCATCTTTGCCATTCTGAAATAGTAGCAAAGAAAGAAAAAAAGATACTATTTCGATTCAAGTCAAGAACACTACGGACGATTCTGGTATATTTTTCTTGACTGAATTTCTTATATGTAAGATCGTGAAAATTATATAGTTCCACCATAATTGATAGGATTTCATTACAGATTTCTTATACATACAATTTGTAATTGATGAAATTCCTTACATAACATCGATAGTTATGTAAAAAAACACAGAAGTAAACTTGTTCCAAGTTTAATCTTATTTCTACAATTTATTTTCGCAACAAAATTTCAATTTCAGTAACAACAAATAAAATCCAACTAATAACACAAATAAAAAAAGTTGAATCTAAAGAGAGAGAAAAAAAGACTTACAGTAGTGAGATCAAGCATAGAAGAGCAAGAGACGATAGGAGATGAGTTGACCGCTGATTTTAACTAAAGCTTTCTGGGTTGCCCGATTGATGATGCTATCCTCTGCTACTGTTTTTTGTTTTTTTTTTCTTACTGTATATGGTGTTCCTCTGGATTCGTCTGCATTTTCTCTGGCAGCGGCCAACTTTTCACGCAGCCAACAACGCCACCTCTGCCTACCCCATTTTGTTTTGCCTTCTCATTTGGAAGACCATAAAAAATAGTTTTTTGTTTTATTACAAGATTTTTTTTTTGGTAAAACACTTTAATTATGCTTTAAATGTTTCAATTAACAATTTTCAAATGAATTAAATAATTAAGAAGATGTGGCACAATGGCACTTGGCAAAGTGAGTGCATTCATTCTTCTAAAAGTACGTGAAGAAATTATAAAATTATATATATAACATCTTTTTATAGGCTATTATAATTAATATTTTAAATATTATTTCTTGATATATTAACTTTGTGATTTCTCCTAATTAAATACTCCCTTCATTCTATATTAATTGAATTTTTGAGACACCTTTTATTTTTCAAATTAACTTTATAGTTTAGTTTTCAAGACTACTTTTAGAGAGTTTTTTCAATTAGCCTTCATTTGAATTTTCAATGTGATGACTTTAATAAATTTGACAATAATTAATAAGGGTAAATATGAAAAACTATGTACATGTTGTAAAATATTAGCAATATGAAATTATCTAAGACAATAAATATATAGACAAGATATATGGGAGATGCTTTCTTATTTCTTTCTTTTTTATTTTTCGATTGATACTTTAATAAAATAATCATTGCCTATTTATAGTACAAAATGTATCTTCAAAGTTACATGAATTAAAGTGTTCATTTATTGCATACATGAACTTCAAAGAGAGTTACGGATGAGCTTTGAAGTGAGTTACAAATGACATCCACATTAATACATTTATAACACTCCTCCTTGGATGTCCATAGATAATGTGCCTCGTTAAAACCTTACTAAAAAAATCCAGGAGGGAAAAAGCTTAGTGAAGGAAAAAGAGTACACACATATACGCTTTGAGTGCTGCCTCATTAAAAACCTTACCAGGAAAACCCAATGGGACAAAACCTTGGCTAAGGGAAAAAGAGTACAACGCATATTTACTCCCCTGATGAAACACTTATTTAATATCTCGGAGACGGCACATTCCAATCTTATATCTTAGCTTCTCAAATATTGACGTTTGCTATGTTTAGTGAATAAATCTGCAAGATTATCACTCGAACGAATCTTTTGAACATTTATCTCACCATTTTATTGAAGATCATGTGTGAAAAAGAACTTAGGTGAAATATGTTTTGTTCGGTCTCCTTTGATATATCCTCCCTTTAATTGAGCTATGCAAACAACATTATCTTCATACAATATTGTTGAAGACTTTGTTTGCACAGGAAGACCGCATAATTGCAAAATGTGTTGAGTCATTGATCTCAACCATACACACTCTCGACTGGCTTCGTGAATGGCTATAATCTCTACGTGATTTGAAGAAGTAGCAATTATTGTTTGCTTCATCGAATGCCACGATACAGTTGTACCTCAATAGGTGAATAAATAGCATGTCTGAGATCGAACATTATGTGGATCAGACAAATACCCTGTATCTACATAACCGATCAATTCTGACTTGGATGCATTAAAATACAACAATACCATCAATTGTTCCTTGAAGATATCTGAATATATGTTTAACACCTTTCCAATGTCTTCTTGTTGGACATGAGCTGAATCTTGTCAATAAACTTACTGCAAAATAAATATTTGGTCGGGTATTGTTGGCAAGGTACATTAGTGCCTCAATAGCACTGAGATATGGTGTTTCATCACCAAGAACCTCTTCATCCCTTTCTTGAGGTCGAATGAGTCTTTATTTATATCAAGTGATCTCACAATCATTGGGGTACTCAATGGGTGTGATTTATCCATGTAAAATTTCTTTAAAACCTTTTTAGTATATGTTGATTGATGGATAAATATTTCATTTGTCAAATGTTCAATTTGAAGGCCAAGACAAAATTTTGTCTTACCAAGATCTTTCATTTCAAATTCTTTCTTCAAACACTCAACGGCTTTTGAAAGCTCTTTAGGAGTTCCAATGATGCTCAAGTCATCAACATAAACATATATTATTACAAATTCAGATTTTGACCTTCGTATAAAAATACAAGGACAAATAGGGTCATTTTTGTACCCTTCTTTTAGCAAATATTCGCTAAGACGATTATAGCACATTCGCCCTGATTGTTTTAATCCATATAAGGATTTATGAAGCTTTATTGAACAACTTTCTTTTGAAGTTTTATATGCTTCAGGAACTTTGAGTGCTTCAGGGATTTTCATAAAAATATTATGGTCTAGCAAGCCATACAATAGGCCGTGACAACGTCCATTAAACGCATTTCAAGTTTTTCATGAACTGTCATATTTATTAGATACTTGAAGGTAATTGCATCTACTACAGGAGAATATGTCTCCTCATAATCAATGCCAGGCCTTTGTGAATATCCTTATGCCACAAGTCGTGCTTTATATATTACAACTTTACCATTTTCATCGCGTTTTCGCACAAAAATCCATTTATGCCCCACTGGCTAGACACCTTTAGGTGTTCGGACTATTGGTCCAAAAACTTTACGTTTTTCAAGTGAAGCCTATTCTGTTTGAATTGCTCCTTCTATTTTGGTCAATCATTTCTCTGTCTACACTCGTTGACAGATTTTGGTTCCAAATCCTTATCTTGTTGCATTATTTCAACTGCAATATTATAGGCAAAAATATTATCCACCACAATATTATACCGATTCCATCTTTTTCTCGTTGAGACATAATTTATAGAGATTTCCCCATTCTCATTATTTTCAGGTACATGGACCTCCTTTGTGGTGTCATCATTTATTATGTCTTGGAGCTTTTCATGAGCAATTGCCTCTATATTATGATCATCATCTTGATCATTTATTTTTTTTCTTTTCCGAGGATTTTTATCCTTGGAACCAATTGGTCTACCACGTTTTAAGTGTGGTCCAGACTCATTTGTCTTAACATTTTGTCCTATAGGGGCATCAACTCGAACTTGAACATTAGCAGCTGGAATATATGATTTAGTAACCCGTGGAAGGTTAGTAAATGCATCCGGCAGTTGATTTGCAATGTTCTGCAAATAAATTATCTTTTGAACTTCTTGCTCATATTGATTTGTTCGAGGATCTAAATGAGACAGTGAAAGTGTATTCCAATCTATCTCATTTCCTAACTGCTTTTGTTCTCCCCCTAATGTTGGGTATACTGATTCATCAAAATGACAATCAACAAACCTTGCCGCAAATAAATCTCCAATTATTGGTTCCAAATTTGTTATAATAGAACGAGATTCATACCCAACATATATCTCCAATCTTTTTTGAGAACCCATCTTTGTGCGTTGTGGTGGAGCAATTGGAACATATACCGCAGAACCAAAAATTCTAAGATGGGAAATATTTGGCTCCTGACCAAAAACCAATTGTAACAGGTAGATGTCATGGTAAGTGGTTAGCCTTATGCGCACAAGTGCTGCTGTATGCAAAATAGCATGCCCCCAAATCGAAACATGCAACTTTGTTCTCATCAACAAAGGTCTACCTATCAATTGAAGACGTTTAATCAATAACTCTGCCAAATCATTTTGAGTATGAACATGCGCAACATGATGTTTAACTGTTATTCCAGTGGACAAACAATAATCATTAAATGCCTGATATGTAAACTCACCAGCATTATCAAGACGAATTATTTTTATTGAATAATCTGAAAATTGTGTTTTTAACCTTATTATTTGAGCCAACAACCTCGCAAAAGCCATATTGCGAGTTGCTAATAAGCACACATGAGACCATCTTGTAGATGCATTTATCAAGACCATATAATATTTAAATGGTTCACATGCGGGATGAATAGGTCCACATATATAGGGGATTCCACCCCAACCTTAGCCACTGATTGTTTGATAACCAACTTTCCTTATGAACAAGCACCACAAGAGAATTCCTTTGATAAAAGAACATTTTGGTTCTTCAAAGTATGCTCATGTCAGTTCTCAATTACTATGCGCATCATATTATAACCGGAATGTCCCAACCGATCATGCCAAATGATAAAATCATTATAATCAGTAAACATTTTGTTTACTATGGCATGTGATTCAACTGTACCAAATTTGTATGGTACAACCCAGAAGAAAGTGCTGGCAATTTTTCATGCATAATTTCCTTATCCGCATTTATTGTAGTTATATAAAGGTATTCCACCTTTTCTTCATTCGCAGTCTCAACATGATAGCCATTTTGATGAATAACCTTGAAATTTAACAAGTTTCTATGAGACTTACTACAATACAATGCATTGTCAATTACAATTAATGTTCCTCCGGGTAGTAATAAGGTTGCTCTTCCAGAGCGCTCAATCAATTTTGTACTACCGGATATTGTATTAACATATGACTTTTTCATTACCAAAGAAGAGAAATATTTCTTTTCTCTTAGTATCGTATGAGTTGTGGCACTGTTTAGAAGACACATATCTCCACTACTCATTTTGGATCCAACTGAAGACTGGAAAATTTTATTTATCTTCATAAGAATAAAAATACATAATAATAAGTACGAAATTTAACAAAATAAATCTTAAGTACATAAACTTTAATTAAGACATCAAAAATACATAAAAACATTATTTATTTCCTAGCTCAATTATCAATCTTAGTTGTGATCCCCAAGGAAGTCCTCAGCTTCCAGATGAGTAATATCATCGAGCCCATCAAAAGCATTATCTTTCAATGCTAAGTTTGCCTCAATATTCTCATTATATTTTTGAGAAGATCCTGCCTAAACATCATCTTTGAGAGTCAAATATGACTCTACTCGGGCTTTAGAAGAGGAGGCGCCACCTTTATTTCCTTTCCTTTTAAAGGAATTTTGATACAACCTGACAAAATGCTCAGGTGCTCGACATTTATTTTTTCAGTGACCTTTAAGGCCACAACGATGACAGTGATCGCCCTTTCCTTTAGAAGGATTATTTTGAGAAGCTATATTGTTCTCCCTTTTGTTATGACCAGCACCTCGACGAATACTATATCGTCTTTTGCCTTTGTAACCCCCGCGCATATTGTCATAGCCCCAATTATTATTTCAGACTGGTCATGTGCTTCTACCGCGTGTGCCTCCGGTAATGGAGCACTTCCAGCGGGACGGGCTTCGTGATTTTTCATTAGAAGGTCATTATGCTACTCAGCCACCAAAAGGCATGAGATCAATTTCAGAGTATTTCTGGAAAAAAAATTCACGATATTGCTGCTGTAATATCATATTAGAGACATGGAAAGTAGTTAGTGTCTTTTCCAACATGTCCTCATCTTTTATTATTTCTCCACATAATTTCAATTGGAAAGTTATTCTAAATACATCAGAATTACTCAATTACGATTTTATAATCTTGAAACCGTAAGTGCATCCACTCATAACGAGCCCATGGCAATACCATTGTCTTGAGGTGGTCATACCTCCCTTTCAAACCTATTCACAATTCAAGTGGATCTTTCACCGTTAGGTATTCAAACTTCAGGCTTTCATCAAGATGACGAAGGAAAATCATAGCTTTTGCTTTATCCTGATGTCGTATTTCCTTCGATTATACTATCACCAAGACCCTTAGTGGTAAGGTGAATTTCAGCATCAAGTACACATGACAAATAATTCTTTTCAGACATGTCAAGTGCCACAAATTCAAGTTTTGACAAATTCGACATGATGAAAACAATCATAAAATAATTGACTTAATATTATGATGCTTGTTTCTTTATAATAAAGTTAGTAAATAACATAACAATATAAATCTATAACGTATTGATTATTATGCCAAATAAAGTATCATTATAATAGCTAAATCAAGTTATATATGCAGTAGTTAAATTATAGATTAAAGATTTATGCAAGTCCTATTAGAGATGTTATAAACACACAAATATATACCTGACTCTGAAAGATAGTTGATTAATTTTTAGGAATTAATTTCGAATTAAGTATGTCTCAGTTGGTTAGAGACTCGTGCTGATAAGCAATATGAAATTATCTAAGACAATAAATATATAGACAAGATATATGGGAGAATGCTTTCTTATTTCTTTCTTCTGTACTTTTCGATATTTTAATAAAATAATCATCGCCTATTTATAGTACAAAATGTCTCTTCAAAGTTACATGAATTAAAGTGTTCATTTATTGCGTACATGAACTTCAAAGGAGTTACGGATGAGCTTTGAAGTGAGTTACAAATGACATCCACATTAATGCATTTATAACAGTACAATTTATGTCTAAATTTATTTTTCTTAAAAGGTGTAAAACACCTCAAAAATTTGATTAATATGGTATGAATAGAGTATGTTACACCACATAAAACAAAACAATATTGACACAACAGGGAGAAATGTTTTCTAACATTATATAAAAAGAAAGAAATTATTTTATACTTAAAAGATCTAAAAAAATATTTTATTCTATTCAATTCAATTTACTAGAGAACAATCTCTTTTCGTTTAAAAAAAATGAAGAAAAAGAGAAAATACACTGAAATTCTTATGAACTTGGCAACAAAATTATTTTAACACTTTAATTACATATGCATTAAATGTCTCCCTTAATAACTTTTAAATGAATTATGTATCACCTGATTATAATACCACTTTCATCGGATCCGGCTCTTCTCCATTTCTCTTTTTTTCCATTTATCTCAACTTCTAGCTTGGATTTGACACATGTAAGAGTTTAGAATTAATGATTGAGATTTAATTGATTAAAACAAAGTCCTAATCATAATTATTTACTTCCATATATTTGTTAAATATATTTGTAATCTTTTATATTTTCTCAAAATATATTAAAAACTTTTCCTTATTGTCATGCATACATATTTAAACTTTTATTAAATTTTTACTTTTCTGAAAAAAATTATAATGAATTTAAAATCTCAACCATTGATTATAAACTATGACATGTGTCTCCTATTTAAGCTAAAACTTGTAGAAAATGGAGAGAAGAGAAATGAAGAGGAGCCGGATCCACTCTCACCTATCACATTATAGTCATCTAAGCGCCACAACATATTTATGTGTCACGACCCAAAATGAGTCGTGAGTGGCACCCACACTTAACCTCCTTGGTGGGCGAACCAACAAATCTAACCTCCAACATATACCAATAGTTCAACTATAAATAACAAAAATAATGCGGAAGCTCCAAAACTTATTAAGTAACCAATTAAATAAGTTTCTAAAGTTTAACACTTATTATCCTCAAAATCTGAAATTCATCACATCAAGGACATTTATTCTCAAATTACCAAGTCTAAGAGTATTTAAGAAACCAAAATAAGTAAAAAGATGGTCCATATCTGAAATTCAAAGACATCAAGACGTGAATGAGAGAATCCAACACGAGTTAGAAATAATAGCTCACCTTGAACTCTGATGTGCTGGAGACTGGCTAGAGCTGAGGGCGAGTCGAAGTCGATGGTACACTTGCTGCACTCCACAAAAGAACAAAGAAGAAAATACAAGTAGGGGTCAGTACAAGGAACATGTACTGAGTAGGTATCATTGGCCAACTCAAAATAAAAATCAATATATATTGAATAATAATATAAAATCAACTACAATACTTAACAGGTGACAAGCAACAAACATATGAAACAGTGACAACAACACCATAGTAGGTACACCATCAATCACAATATCAAGCACACCTATGAGGACACATGCCTCCACACCATACTCATTTGGAAAATGGGTTCTTTGAGATTGAGTATTTTAAGTTAATTCAAGATTCCTTTCCTTTAATGTTATTGTGTCGGAACGTGACACTCCGATCCCAGATATCGTGTCGGAATGTGACACTTCGATCCCATAATATCGTGTCGAAACGTGACACTCCGATCCAATAATCTCGTTATTTTATTTCATCAAGCCTTCTTTATTCAAGGCGTCATTTTAAATAAAAAGGATTCAAGATTATAAATTCAACAGTCTCAATATTTTAAGCCAATCACAAACTACCACAATCAAGACATACAACCACACAATCAAGTACATAGAAAACTTCACATTATCACTCAATACATATTAATCGCTATTGAGAGTTTATCTATCAAATAGAAATAAACCATAACCTACCTCTACCGAAGAATCGAAGTCAAACAACTACTTCTCCAATGCCTTTCCTTTCCTTATTGCCTCCGAACCCTTCCAATCTATCAAGTATATATATGCATAAGGTATAAGTTGAAAATCCCATAAACACTCAGATTATTCTGTGTCTAACATATACCCATCAATTCACCTAATTCTATAATCATTTTCTTAAAGTTCAAACCTAAGGGTAAGTCTTAATTCCTTTATTTAGCCCAACCTTAATGAAATTTAAGTAATTCAATACACTTAATATTTAATTAGCTATCTCAATATTTTTAATATATAAAGATGGAAGACACTAGTTACAAAACTAGGCAGACTAACAACAACGTCTAAAACTTAACTTTGGCTAATAGTCATCGTGTCACCTTAGTTTCTCCTCATAATTGTTTGATCTCCACTTTCCAATCACATGCACCTTTAACTATTTTATTCCATCCTTATATACCCAAATAAATATAGAACATAGAAAGATTTATGTAAGTACTACTAACAGTTTCCCCAACTACGAACAATGAAATATAATCGAGAAACCATTTACAACAGTTTCGTGAGGCCGTGACCAATCCAAATTTTAATATGTAAATATTGATGTGTGCTACCTATAATTATTCTATTTTTCCCTAACTTCTCCCTCAACCTGCACATGACCACTATTACTGCACCTATGCCCATTGAGGGAGAAGTTAGGGAAAAATAGAATAATTATAGGTAGCACACATCAATATTTACATATTAAACTTTGACCAATCATCATGCTGGCACTTTGCAATTTCCCAACCACCTTTTTTATATATATATTATATATATATATATATAATATGATAAGAAATGCAATTCACAATTTAACGCACTTTCTGTAAACAAGATGCAAAGAATCACTTAACAAATTTACCTGTCGTACTATCTTCGATTTCTCTCTTTTCTTTTCTAATTCCGTACAAGAAAATGACAAACCCTATTACTTCTATGATTAATCACAAATATAATAATAAAAGTGATTCACTATTAATTTTAATGTTATTATCTCTAACCACCAACTAAATAATTTATTAAAACTACCCCACTAATTTCATAATTATAATTATGAATTGTCCAAAACACCCATTTAAAATCTATCGGAAAGTATTTTATCAAAGAAAAAGTTCTAGCGCTCAAAACGATTGAATGGGTTGTTACATTACGTTAGCACTATGTTATTAACTTTTTTTTTAAAAAAAAATTAATTTATATTAATTAATTAATTAATTAAAAACAATTCAAAATAAAAATGTGCATTTTTATTGTTCTCTCCTTGCTTCTTCTTCGCCATTCCTAGGCTCTAGCGCTTCATTGCTCCTCTTTTTTCCCTCTTCGCCATTTAATTTAAATCCACCTCACCCCTAATTCCCCTCAAATTTGCCTTGTGGAAAATTGATTTTTGTTAGAAATTATTTTTGTCTTCACAATTTAAATAAAAAATGAACTTATTTAAGAATTAATTTGATTAGATTTCTTTTTATAAAATTAATTTGATTTAATTCTATTAATAAATTTAATCATATGAAATTATGAATATCCTTTAACATAAAGGATATAAAATACATATAAATAACTCGAGATTATCTCTAGAAATTTAGTATTAAAAAAAGGCAAATGTCATATCATGCTTTTTAAATTATTTTAAACATATAGCGTTATATTTTTCATTTATTTTCTGGTTAAAATCTTGCAAACTACCTTTGATTTGCTGAGTAAAAGTATAAGTATTTGACGAATAAATTTATGTCAAAAATGAAAAACAGATGGAGAGAAAAATTATATTGTATAATAATATTTGTAAAATGTTTTAGCATAATTTATTATGTTTAAAAAATAAAGCTGGCCTCTTTTTTTTTTCTCAATTATTTTGCTGTTTTTTTACCGCATGATCTTATTACATCTTTATTTATAATTTTATTGTGTCAGTTATAAATATAACAGAGAATTTTTATTTTTAAATTAAAAAATAATGTTAGTAGATATGTAAAACATATATCATGAAAATAATTATATTAACGAGGAGCCAAAATTAGTGAAAAATGAGATTTTCTTACAAAGTTCTTACAAAAATTAGTGATTTTTTTCAAAGTTATTTTTTAACTATGTTTACAAGACTTGTTAAAAAAAATTTAATCTATGCCTTTAAATTTTTAAATATAACAATTGTCTCTCATTTAAATATGCACTTGAGAAAATGGAGAGAAAATCTAACGAAAATAAGTCAAGTCTTTAACCTTTTAAATTAAAAAACATATAATCTTATATGTTTCACCGCAACCGTTTGATGGTCACCCCAACTTCAAAAATAGCTATCATAAAAAATAGTAGTCACCACAAAACAAAATAAAAAATTCAAATATTTGATGTAAAGGTCATTTTCACTAGTATATCTACCTCTTTATTGCCTCTCTGAAAGATCACTTACCATAACACCAAAAATTTTTATTTTGAGCGAGGTACAACCAACAAAACTTGTATGGGTTTGTCTTTTAATATACAACATTTAATATAGCAAGTTATAACACATTATTAAAAATAAAAGGTTAATTTTAAATAATTTTAAAAAAATGGACCAATTTTGAAATGGAAAATAGCATCTTTTTTTATTTAAATAAAATACATTTAATAAATGTGATAACTGATTGACACCTATTAATGAAATTAAAAAAAAAAATCAGATTAATTAGTTACCTTAAAACGCTCAATTTAGTTGAAACCAAATTAAATTGTGATTTATTTCCTTAAAACGCTCTAACAAATTGATATCAACGTAAAATCTATTTTTTCCTGTTTTCTCGATTCTCTCACTTTTTTCAGCAGATTGCATTTCGTTTTTTTTAGTGATTGAAGATATTATGCTGTTGAAAAAATGTGATTTGTTGTGATGGACAACATTGTATCTAATATTAATTAAACATGGTGGAAGGTGGAATTCATCAGGTTGGTATTTATTAAATTTTGTTGGTTTGTTTTTGGTTATTTTAATCAATGTATAGAATATTGCGTGTTTTGTATGAAACAGTGCTTTGGTATAAACCATATTTGAAAACAGCACGTAAATATATAAACGTTTGAGTTTTAATAAAATTGAAGATTCTAGTAATACGTGAGGTATGAAAAAATAAAAAAACTGAAATTGATCGTACAATGTGTTTAGTAAATAATCAAGAAAGAAGTATTTATATTCTTGTGGACCGTTGAAGTATGAAATTTGTATTAATTTTGTATGAAATTTA
Source organism: Solanum sitiens (assembly GCA_016801875.1). Taxonomy (NCBI): domain Eukaryota; kingdom Viridiplantae; phylum Streptophyta; class Magnoliopsida; order Solanales; family Solanaceae; genus Solanum; species Solanum sitiens. Next base: position 89,237 of record JABWTJ010000023.1, on the reverse strand, counting down.
TATTATTTCGTTTGTATGAATTTTGTTCGGATGAGCATTGTGTGGTTTGTTTTTTTAGATGATGGATTTATTATGTTTTTAAAGTATGAAATTTGTAATGAATAGCAATTTCTGTATGTGACATGATGTAAATTTTTTTAATAATTGTGTATGAATTGTATGTGAATTATGTATCATGTTCGTATTTAGTATATTGTGAATATATGTTTCTGTTTGGTAAAGAAAGGTAAATTTTGTATGAAATATGTATGAAATGTGTATGAAATTTGTATTTTTTTTGTGGTTAGTATGTTATGCAAAGAAATGTAGATATGACATGTGATGATGAAAGTTATAATAATTGTGTATGAAATGGGTATGAATTTTTTTTTATATGTGTATGAATTATCTTTTCAAGGTAATTTCGGTATGGTATAGTTGTTGAAAGGTATATTAAGTGTGTATGAAGGGTGTATAAATTATTTTGCAATTAATATGTATTATGTTGTACTAATTTTTATTTTAATGTTGTGAAATAGGTAAATATGTCGATTTTCAGATGGAGGGCATCATATATGATGCGTCTACTCTGTATAGTGGTCTAGTTAGTGTGATAATATCACAACTTAATATAGATGTTAACATAAGTGATATTGAGATAAAATATATTGTTAGTGATATGTGTCCATATATTAGTATTCACAATGATGTTGGGGTAAGGATTTTCTAGATCAAAAGAGAGTAAATTTGGATTTCTTTACAAAATATCCATTGTGCATCTCTTTAAAAGATTGTGAGATATATAATCAAGATTCTGGAGTTATTACTGATAGAATACATTCTGAAGTTAGTTTAACACAAACTAACGTTGATTTATACTTCAACAATTTTATCCATTTGATCGGAGTGAATTTAGACGGAGATGTCGATGAGAATAGTGATGGAGATAATGATTTAATAAGTGACCATTTTAACCTATTTGTATCTGAGAATCAGATTTACAATAATAGAGAAACACTTAAGGAGGTGATGAGGCATGTTGGACTTGTTGAAGAATTCACTTTTCGTGTAGCCCGTTGTAATGCATCTAAGTAAGTACACATCATTGTTTTAAGTTATGTTTTTTATTTGATTTATTTTGCTTTATATAAATTTAAGTGTATATTTTTTTATTTGTGAAATAGTTATCGCCTGACTTGTCTTTCTGAGACTTGTTCTTGCATGATGAGCGCATCTAGTTTGAATAAATCAGGTTTATTCAAAGTTAAGAAGTACAATGTTGAACATACTTGTTCTGTTAGAGATAGAGTGTATGCAAGACGTCAGGGAATAACTGACGTTGTAGCTGTCTTAATAATGGATAAGTATATTGATTCATCTACCGTATACACTCCAAAGGATATAACTGATGATATGTTGAAATTGCATGGTGTTTCGCTAATATACATACAGACGTGGACAACTAAAGAAAAAGCGATTAAATTGGTGCGTGGAGATCCGGACGAATCATATGCCAAACTACCAAGTAATTTCGATGTAAAGTATGAATTTAAAGTTTTTTTAATTGTAAAAATGAAAAAAATTATCATACAGTTTGTTTTCAGAATTAAAAAATAATTTTCTGTTTAGTATCCTTTATGTATCAATTTTTATCCTTTATTTTTGTAACTATAGTTAAATAGGTATTAAAGTATGTATCATTTTTGTATCAATTAAGTATTCTTTATGTAGCCATTCAATTATAAATATGATGTTATAAATTATCGTATTATATAATTGAAAAAGTTTCAGGTTTTCTATGCATATTGGAACAAACATATCCTGGATCGGTTTTGAAAATAGAAAGGAACGAATGTGATAAATTCTTATACGCATTTGTTGCATTAGAAGCTTGTATTATAGGTTGGGAGTATTGTAAGCCAATAGTAGTTATTGATGGGGCAGAATTAAAATGTTCATATGGTGGTACAATGTTGACTGCCAGCACCATGGATCCAGGAGGTAGTTTTTAATCCCATGTATTTTTATGCTTATACAATATAATAAAATATGATATAAAGTATGTTTCCAATTTGTGTGATATTTTTTTCAATAAGTGGATCAGGTCATATACTTCCGTTGGCGTATGCGATAGTGGATTCTTAAAACGACGCTCCATGGACCTGGTTCTTTGAACAGTTTAAGGTAAAACATATGTTTTATGTCAGATCGAAATGAGAGCATATGGAAAGGACTGCCACTGTATATCCTGAATCTGAACATTATGCCCGCATATGACACCTATCATGTAATGTGTTGAAGAATTTCAATAGGAATACTGGAGATTTGAAGATAACATTTTTTACACTGGCAAAGGCTTATAGACAACAATAGTTTGAGACGATTATGAGAAGAATAGACCAGATCGATCCGCGAATAAGACCTTACTTATTTGATATTGGTTATAGCAAATGGTCAAGAGCTTATTCGAATTGTAAGCGCACATGGACCATGACTTCAAATATCGCCAAGTCATTGAAAAATGTTAACAGGTTAGCAAGGAGGTTACCAGTGATTTCACTTCTTGAATTTATGAAGGTAACAATTCAAAGATGGATTCACAAGTACAATGAGGAGGCTGATAAAACAACATCTGAGCTGACAAAAAAATATGATATGTATCTCCAGAAAAGTATTGCTTTGTCTTGCAATATGAGGGTATGATTTTTTTTCTCAATTCAATAATAATTAAGTGTATTTTATTTCACAAAATTTTAGTGGCATATATATATTAACAATTTCACATTTAAATTGTTGTTAAGGTGATACCTTCAACTGTTGATATGCTGTAGCTGAAGGAGCAAAGAGGTACATAGTAAACTTGAACACAAAGATATATAGTTGCGGGAGATTTCAATATTATGAAATACCATGTGGTCATGTAATTGCACTTCTTAGATACAGAAAGTTGCATGAAGCAGATTTCAGTTCTGCTTTTTATAGCCTGAAGAATTTCAAAGATGCATATGTCATCCCTGTTGAACTTATCCCATGCGAGAGTACATGGGATATACCAAGTTATGTTTCAAAGCCTAAATTGATGTCACCCAGTCCAAAAAGAACAGCGGAAAGACCAAAACTTGAACGCTGGAAGGAGTTTGCTGACGTGAAATTCAAAAGGTCAAAAATGACTTGCAGTAGATGCCGTCAAGTTGGACACAACAGAAAGACATGTTCAAATTATCCTGTGCTTATAAAATGATTTCTTGTTTTTACTTACTATTACACATATGTTTATGTTGTTTTGACTGTTAGACACAAATTTTGTTTTATGTATTGCATTTGATATCATTAACATTGATTAGTTTTGGTTTTGTAAAAATTGTCCAATTATAAATAACAGTGAAACATATTTTTTTATAAATGTGAACTAATATATACAATTATTATTCAAATTCCATACATAGTATATAGTGCATACAACATTCATATTATATGGATCAACTATTTTAAAAAATATCTAAAATGTACAATGAATTTCACTGAGAGACAAATGTCATACAAAATGCATACAAAATTCATACAAAATTTAAATACAAATAAATCATACATCAATTCACATCTATTCCATAGTTATAAAATTAAATATGACATATGTATTTCATACAAGGTTCATACATAATGATAAAATATTTTAAACATATTTTGGTACATAAATGTATTGTTAAATTAGTTCATACAAAGTTGCAATATATTTCAAACAATATGCATACATAGTTGATACATATTTATACAAAAGTGATAATATATGTGTAGCAAAAAATATATGATATTTGTCATACTCGAAAGAAAAAACAGCAAAAGTGTTGTGTTATATGTATAAACCTAGTAATCAGTTCATACAAAATAAGCGTAACATTGATAAATTATATAAATAAATCTGAAATTCATATTAATAAAAAAAAAACTGAAAAATAACATAAATTGTTATATTGTTAAAAAAACATGTAGTTCAAAAAGAATGAAAATGGTGCAATGAACTTTTTCTAATTTCTGTTCCGTGGTTTTGGAGTGGGATAATTGATGGTGTCCATAACTTGTTCTTTTGGCATCCGAGGTCCACCATACTTGCTGGCAACTGTACCCATAACTTCACTGTCACTTATTGCGCCCTCTTCATTCTTTGATTTTGCATAATGTCAAAGTAATGTGGCATACCTCTGAGGATGATATGTTGCATCAATATCAATATCAGAAACGTCAAAAATATCATTGCTGATATATTCCGCAAAAAGAGAGGTGTATAGACCATAATCGCTGTAACCAATTTAAAATTTGGAATTTTTTACAATAACTAAATAATGATGTCATTTTATATGAAATCAATAGAGTATAGAGACTACGTACTTGGAACTGTCTTCTTGTTGAGGAACATCTGTCACATACTTGATATTGAGAGATTCAGATTGAGACTTTTTTTGATATTCAGGGATATTATTTGCATACAAATCAAGCCTTTTGCCATAAAACCCTGTACTCACCAGAAATAATGATATCATGGTTGCAAGTTTATCAACAACTTCTTTAACTTTTTTGTCGTGATCAGCTCCTCCACTCATCGAATCGTATACATGTAGACATCTAAGCTTGATTCGAAATACAACAAGCAACCAATGAAAATATCTCAAAAACATTGACAGGGATAAGGACTTCGTAACTCTGTCCCAAGCAATGTTAGCAAGCAGCTTAAATCCTCTAATGCACTGACCAACATCGTGGTCGGGGGCAATTGATCTCATGTCGCAATTTGACAGTCTCCACTGTTTCTCAATGTTATTAATTCACGCCATAAACCAACAGTCAACAGTGTTGTATGAAATTGATGTTTGGGAGTATTTTGCCTTCTTTAGAAGATAATACATAATTGTATTAATATGTCGTTACCAAAAAAAAAAATTCGACACTTCATACAATGTCGTATCATAGACACATCTATGTCAGTTCATACACAAATTATATAACCAATGTATATACATGTTTCATACACAGTTCATACATACATAATGCAAACATAAATATTATTTTACACATAATTCATAGATTATTGATGCATCAGTTGTTACTTAAATTCGTATATCAATTATTACATAGAATCAAACAATTCTAAAAAATAACATTTGTTACATAAACTAACATAGAGTTCAAGCAAATACTAATACAACATATGGGTATCAAAAATATACAATGTGGCTTTATAATTATATATGTATATAATATTTTACTCAAATCATGTATAGTAATATTTCAGTACATACATCAATGCATACACAAATCATACAATATTAAAATACAACAATTCAAACCTCAATTAACATATAATTTAGACACAGTATTCAATATTTATTCAAAGTATGTCTTACCCCATCCTTCCAAGGTCTGCCCGGTTGACTCATTATGTGGAAAAAATCCTTTTCTGCGATTTTGACAACGCCAAAGTCCATTTGAGGATGAAATGAATTTTTCACCTTTGTATATGCTGCTTTCCTGTGAATATTGCAATAAATTTTGTATAATATTTGATATTGTTAAATTTAAATAAAAAATTTTGATTTATATACATTTATACCTGCCACGCCTATTTGAAACATCTTTCATAACCCATTGGTTGAACTGGTCGATCATATCAGCTGTAACCTCAAAATCATTGTGACTTGCGAATGGATATTTGATTGGGAAGAAAATTGAAACTCTCTTTGAACTGCTTTCGTCTTCCGACAGTCGAATATAAGGAGAAGATTCGTATTTGCCGGGATTCCTGTGTCTTGGTTGCATATATGGAGTTGTGGTAGAGTTTAGAATTAGATCAAGTGCAATGATTTGTGTCATAGTAAAATCAGGATAATCATCCAAAGTTGGTGGTTTTGAAGTTGATGATCCAGGTAAGTCGGCGTTGAAAAAATCACCACTTGACTTTTGAGCTTCATCTACATAAAAATCGTTAGCTCAAAACAAATTTGTAAAAGAACATACATGTCATAATATTGTTTATAGCATACCATCGGTGTTTGAAATGTGAACGTATTCACCCATTGAAATCGAAGGCTGGTCCGTTGGAGCTTTATTGGACCGTGCAATATTTGAAGTGGCGTCATCCTAATATTAGTTTTCAGACAATGACAATATATTCTAATTTTTTTGGTATGATTTAAATTAAACATTAGTTTAATAGTTTCATTAGTATATAGTTTCACAAATATAAATACAATAATTAAACTAAATTTAAACTAACCTAAAACTGTAAAAGCAGTTTCATTATTATATAGTTTTACAATAATTAATACAACATTTATACAGTTTTCATACATATGATAAAAACAAATTTTCATATATCTTTAACATATCATTTTACAGTGCTCATACATATATGAAAAGCAAAGTGTCATGCATTTCTATATAAAATTATACATAATTCATATATGTATGCAAACACAGTGTCGTCCATAATTAATACAACATTTATATAATATTGATACAGGTATGAAATTTTATTAGTCATTTAAAATTCATACAATGATCGTAAACATAACACAAATAACACAAAATACTAATACATACTATGATCAAACAATATTCATACACAGTACACACATTGATCCATACTTGTTGTTGTGCATCCGATGTTGGTTGATCTCTTGACAATCTAATCTCTTAAAATTATCAGCTTAGTCGAGCTATCAACGTAATTCTTGATTTCAACCATGTGCTTGTCAACCTTATGAATATATGAAATAAAAAATATTAAAATAATAAAATAAAACATATAGTAATTATATTATTTAATTTAAATGTGATTGAAACTAACATTAACTTTGAGCTCTTTCAATTCCGCCTGAACCTGTTCAGTAAAGAGTAATAAGTTTGATATGTATAATATAATATCTTAAAACTATTTTAATCGTAAATTTTCGTTTATACCTCTGCGATTTCTGCTTTCAACTCTATATATTTTTGTTCAAAATCAACACCCTGATTTTCCGAGGTTCCTTGCTCTTCAGAATCATGGTGACTGGGAGATTGATTTAAAATGATTTCACCCATAACATTTAACTCTTCTTGAGTAAAAACTATATTTCTGAATTTATGCTATAAAAAAAATACGAGAATGTGTAATAATTTATAATTACTTTAAGTTACATTCAATAAAAATTTATCTAATTGCCATGTTTTCTGAATATCGATTTCTTCAAATCATCAAAAAAGATAACTTCATTTGTTGTCTTCCAGTTTAGGATACGCGGTGTGCGATCTGAAGCATGGATAACAACTGTGTTGTCAGATGGATGACAACATTTATAAAATCATACCTTCAAGGATATATGGAACGCGCTGAACTTGAATGTTGAAGGATTTTTTTTGAAACTTACGATTGCATGCTTTAATTGTTAATTTAAAACACTCATTCCCCCATGGAAATATGGCATACTGTCCAGACTCAACTAAATCAAAATATAATTTGGGAATGGTTGTTTCTGATGGTTCTGAAGCAGTCAGAAATGACAAAATGAAGTACAGAATTTCAATTTTTAAAAGGTCGTCATCTTCCCAAAAGTTTTCCAGTTTAAACTTATGGTAGAAATCTGACTTCAGAACTTTGTTCATGCCCCCGAAATATTTTTGGATAAGTCTATTTGGAATAGACGAATCCGAAACAAACTCAGAAATTGGTCCAGATTTGAGACCGATTATAGCGTGTCGGAACGTGACACTACGATTCAATTATACTGTATCGGAACGTGACACTCCGATCCAATTATACCGTCACTTTATCATTTATTATCACCACTTTCAATTCATTGATAATATTTCATCAAGCCTTCACTTTCAATTCATTGATAATATTTCATCAAGCCTTCTTTATTCAAGGCATCACTTCGATAAAGATGGTTCAAGAATATAAATTCCACAGTCTCAGGATTTCAGACCAATATCAAAACACACAACTAAGCCACACAACCACACAATCAAGTACATAGAAAGCTTCACAATATCATTCAATGCATATCAATCACTATTAAGAGTTTACTATCAAATAGAATAAACCATAACCTACCTCCACTGAAGAACTAAAGTCATGCAAGCTACTTTTTCAATACTTTTCCCTCAATGCTTTTGAACCTTTCAAATCTATAAAGTATATGTGCATAATTCGTAAGTTGACAAGTCTATAAACACTCATATTATTCTATGTCTAACCTAGACCCAAAAATTCACCTAGTTCTATTATCAATTTCCAAAAGTTCAAACCTAAGGATAAGTCCAATTTTCTCCAATTAGCATAACTTTAATGGAATTGAAATAATTCAATACACATAATATTTAATTACCTATCTCAATATATCAAAAATATAATGTATAATGTGAGAACAAAAGAAAATAACTTCAGATTGATGTAAGTTAATTATAGACCACTAGAGTTAACCATAAAAATACGCCTTAGTTTGGTAACTCGCTATGTATAGCATATATCCCTATAATCAATACATATGTATAGCACAATATTAAGCTTGTTGAGTTTTACCTGAAGGCGTACTTTACGATCTTCTTCGCAACCCTTCTGCCCTCCTGTTACTTTCCTGATTAAATATACCCTAATTAATATATATGACTAATTATATAACTAGCGAAAGTGACCCATCACTAATTGTAAGATTATTTTCTTTAACCATCAACTGACTTAATTATTTAAACTATTCCCTTAATTTTATAATTGTAATTACGATAGTCCAAAATACCTATTTAGAATCAATTAAAAAGTATTTTATGAAATAAAATATTCTAGTATTCAAAATAACAAAATGGGTTGTTACAGTAAATCTATACCATTTACGTTTATAACGAACATGTCATCTCTGACAAATTTCAGATTCAAGAAGAAAAATATGTCTTAACAACTGACATTGGATTTTAATATTATGTAATTCATAAAAAAAAATGGTGTTTCTTGTAGAAATTGTTGGAACCTATCTTGACCGAGGAAGGTCAACAGACCAGCGAACACATTCATGTTGGTACATGAAGATAAATGTGTGTGCACCTTCTTCTCCTATAAAATTAATAATACTATATTAAGATTTTTAACATAATATATAATCATTTCATACACATATCATACAAAATTAATACATCATTTTATATATTAATTCATACACTTCTGTATTGATGGATAACCAATTATTTCATACACAAATCATACATCATTAATAAATTATTTTATATATCAATTCATACACTGCTGTATTAATAGACACCCAAATCAGTTCATACACAAATCATACAACTATACATCAATCCATAGATAATTCATACAATATTAATACATATTAGAATTTTAAAAAAAATTTATTTGTGACTTTTCAATTACAAAATAAAACTCATACATGACCAATACATCAATTCATACATCAATATCAAACATAAATTATACAGTGATAATGTCAAATTTCTACGATATGACTATGACTATGAAATTCAAAGTGTTCGCATACAAATTGAAAATTCAATTCATACACCGTTAATACATAACTCATACAATATTCATACATAAATACAATTGTCAACTAAAAATAAAAATAAACTCATATAAAAATACTAAAAATTAAATTATACATAATTCATACAAGTTTCATGTAGTATACGATTGACAAAAAAATCAAAAATTAAACTCACTTACACATAACATTTTAACCAAATTTTGAAATAATCGTTTTACTGACCTTAACAACTTTTTTGGGTTTCTTTGTGGCTTGTCTCTCTGACTCATTTTTTGATGACGTTCTTGTTGAACGACCAATTTCAATACCTTTTGATTGTTTTGATTTTGTATTTTTTAATTCGTCAACAAAGTCAGACTCAGATTCTGACGATGTTCGAATTTTTTTTCCCTTCCTCTTCTTCCCTTTTTCTTTTGCCTCTTTTTATTTTTTTATTTTTTTCAATCTTCAATTTAACAGAACTAGCCGTCTCTTTTCCAGTTGATTTATGCAGTTGAGTTTGTGTCAAAATATTGAATAAAGGAACATGAAAATTATCAGATAGTGACTTATCAACCAATCTTCTACTTTTACGGGGTGTTTCACTATCTTTCCTCGACATTCTATACGAACTTAATGTAGATGTTTGAGTTATGAATTTGGGGATGAATTGATCTGTGAGGCGTGATGGGGATGGGGATGAATCAGGCGTGATGGAGAAGATGATGAGTGAGACGTGTTTGAGGATTGATGTATGAGGCGTAATATGAATGGTGATCAGTCAGGCGATTTGGGGAGGATGAAGATTTAGGCATGTTGGAGAAGATGAAGATTGAGGCGTGTATAGGGTGAGATGGGGGTGAGTAGTTATTGGGCAACGGTAAAGTAGGAATTTAATTAAAATCAAATCCCTAATATTTAGTTTTTATTTTAAAAAGGTAACTCTATAATGTGAAATTTAATTAATAATAATTTATTATTTATTTTAAAAACTGTAAAAGATAACTATACTATTAATCTGTAAAAATTTAAAGAGTTTGGTTTAAAAAAGGTAACTGAAAAAATAAAAATAAATATTTAAACATATTAATTATTATTTAAATAATTACTTATAATTTATTTTAAATTTATTTTTAATTGATATCCAATAACTCGATAATAATCTACTATAAGTAATATATTTTTAAAGAGTGTTTATAACTTGATATATATCGTTTTAAATGTGTATGGGGTGTTATTTTTATAAATTTATTTTAATAAATAAAAATGTCAAATAAGCCGTGCCCAAATTGGAGTTTCATTAATTTACTATTTTTAGAAATAAAATATAGTAAAAAAACGTATCCAATAAATTTAATATAAATTTTGTACGCTTTAATTAATAGAAATATAATAGATAGAAATTTGACTATTTTACTCAAATTAAAATGAAATTTGTCCTATATAATGTTATTATTCATTTAACATCATTCAGATAAAAATGATACTCTAATAATATGCTCATTAAATCATGAGATACTTTTAAATTTCACTTTGTTACACTTTTCAGATCTTTTTTTTCAATTCATATACTAAATTTTTTTTTTAAATAACGTGAGTTTGAAGACAATAAAAAATACACAAATCTTATTAGAACTATTGTTAAAAGTAATGCGTAGTTAAAAAAAAATAGAGTGTAAATAAATTTTATTTTATCTTATATCTTATAATATAAGAATAATTTTTTTGACAAAAAATTCAACATGTTAAATAAATGTGGATAAAAATAGAAAATATCGATCAGCTAATAATATGATTTCTTATTTCCTTTGTTACTTTTACAGCATTGTTTCACTTTCAACATAATATTTTAATTTATTTAATTGAATTTAACGTGAACCTCACAATTTCTCTTCAATTCCCACCCAAACTTCACATTCTCTCTCCTTTTGGTTTTATTTTTCAGCCTTAACTGACAGCTTGACCCCATAATCCACGTGTCAAAAAGTTAATGGACCCTCATACAAGTTTTGTTGTTTCTACCTCGCTCAAAATAATTTTTTTCCCATAACACCACTAAGGATCAGTTTGACCCCAAATATATTTGAGAAAACTTTAAAAAATGATATTTGGTCATATAATTTGTTACTATTTAATAAATATATTTGTCAAATATTCTTGAGTTTTCAAATAGTAGAAAAAATTGGTATGAACACAGTTTTAATATTTAGAAATTTTAAAAAATTTAAATTTACCTCAATTTTTTATATTTTATAAGAAAAACCACAACTTATTTATTTCAAACTAATATTTATCTATCAAATTACTCCATTAATAATGGAGTGACTAATCCTCTTTGCTATCTATACATAACAATGTGGCCAAAAGGAATATTTTATTTTAATGAGTTATAATTTATCTTGAATCACTAAGAAGTTTGAGTATGCTATTGATGTATATTATTCTTGTCCATATTGTTAATTTGTTATTGCCAATTGTTTAAAATCCAGGATAATTCGCAACCGCTACAACTTTATTGTTGATTGTTATCAATTATGTTATAGGATTATTTTTAACGGACATATTCATTATAAAATGCTAATATAAACTTAAAGAGTACTTTAATAATTATTTCTTTCAAAATTTATCACTAAACACATGGTAAAACTTTACCAAAAAATAATTTGTCAGGATATTGGAAATTTGGGGCCAACCACAACCATTCAATTTTATTTAAGTTTTACATAAAGTTATTGAGCAATACTTTGGTAATGAAAAGTCGTTCGGTTTACTGAAGTATCATATAATTATAATACTTTAAAAAATTAATATCATATAAAATGTCTTTTATTTTTTTTTTCCAAATATGTTTCTGTAAGGGAATTGCAGGCAAAAATGTATGACCTTTTGCTTACAGACTTTTTTTTATTAATTTGTATGACACTTCAATAAAATCGATTGATTTTTTCACTACAAAAATAATTCCAGTAAATTTAGTGCGATAAAATAAAATCCAAGAGCTAAATCCAGTGTTATATATCGAATTTTTACACAATAAGATGAATCTTAATTACTATTGCAATAAAAATAAATCGATAATGTCAAGAAATTATTATTTGCTCATAATTTACTATAATTTATTAGATTATTAAGAGTGTAAAAATTCTTTTGGACAATGTATATTTGGAAGAATATTCGTGGAACTATTAACCAAAGAGCAAAGATCAATGAAGCATTCACCAACTCACGAAGTAAAAAAGAAATAATTTATTATTTTTTCCATCTCATTTTAATTATTGTTTTGACTCCAAAAAGTTGTACTAAAATAATTAACCCTTTAGGAATTAAACTTGATGATTATAACCATAATATTACAAAAGTATTTACCTTTTCTCAGTAGAAGCAACTTAAAAAACTGTTAAAATAAGACAAAAGGTGCAACACATACTAATTGTTAGTTTGTTACCTTTACAATACTAAACTTCCTTATTCACACTTCCAATTATTTCCTTATTCACACTTTTCTCCTTATTTATGTGTTTAATACATAAAAATTACTACATTTGTATGATGTATAAATACTCGTCAAAATATCAGCTCGATCTCATAGTAAACATGGCTGACATAGAAGATGGTGTTAATCATCTTGTATTCCTAATATATTTAAAACAAAACATTGAAGTACTTGATAAAACACAACAAAGTTTAAGAACATTTTCACAACTAGAAAATTAAAACTAGTAGAGAAACTAGAATCAGAAACATATTAGAAAAATAAACGAATTAGTTTTTTTAAAGAAGAATTGTTTTCAATGTGTGTTTAAAGAATCTTACTGATTCCAACAAACTTTGCAGAAACACGAAGTTACCAAAGTTTAATGAACCAATGAGGAATAGAAGAACATAAATTAATTCACAAATCTAAAATCTGTAACACATACCAGTATTTGGAAAAACAGAAAGAAGATCAAGTCCACTGAATGCACAGTGTTTCCTTAAGGAAATTATTCCCCTCTAGTATTCGAGGTTTGATTTGGAATATATCCTCCCAAGATAGAATGATCTCAATCACCAGTGTATTGATACCCAAAATGCTGGTGTCAGCGAATCACTCAACGGCAGTAAAGTACACTTAGAATACAAGATTTATTATTAGTAGAAGAAGTCGAGAAAATTCTATTTTTAAAATAAAAAGAAATCCCTCAATTTATAGAAAACAAAGGCTAGTGCGAAAAGGTTCTTATTGTGCCTTACCGGAAATGTCACAAACCTTTTGAAAAGTCACAATCTTTCGGAAAGGTCGTCACCTTTCATAAAAGTCACAACTTTTCATAAAAGTCGTACCTTTTCATAAAAGTTGCAACCTTTCATAAATGTCGCAACTCTTCATAAAAGTCGCAACTCTTTATTTTTCATTCACACCTATTAAAACCCAACAATCCCCCGCATGAATGGGGAATGACTCCAAGACAAAGAAACGGACAATTATGTGTACTTTACAAGCAATAAATAATTGCATCTGGATAAGTAGGTTTCCCCTTGGACTTTCCGTAGTGAACATATGTTTGATATACTCGGTCAATCGGTAGATGCGATATCTTTGTATCGTCAAGCTTTGGTGTATACCTAGACAACCATATGTCACACAATTAACCCTTTACCGTTTATGGTTCTTACGGTTGTGTTCGTTTTAGCCATGAACAACTCCTGATTTCATGAGTGTATAGAGAGATGAACTTTTGACAATCATCTTCTTTGAAGCGGCTAACACTTCACACTCACATAGGTGATTCCTAACTGTGTTATCGTGTAGATACACTATTTGGTCAACTCTGTCAAACTTAGCAAATCATTAAAACCGTTAAGCTTTATTAACTTATTAACAAGCCTTAATGTTGTATCATTGTCCCTGAGCATTGTCTTCATCATGAGAATGGATTGAGTTTGTTGACAATGCCGAACCGTCATTCACAACTTTTTTTTTCTCCTTGAATCTAGCTCTTGGGATCTCCAGTCTGCTAGATAGAGTTACTGCCATGATGATTTGTCCTAAGCCGTAAATTCATTTTCTTAGATGATCTTTCAACTTTCTCTCTAGTTATGCCTTTTTGTAAGTGGAACCGACACATTATCCTTTGACTCTACATAGTCAGTTCTGATAATTCCACTAGATAGTAGCTATCTAACTATATCATGTCTATGTCATATATGACGAGACTTTCCATTATACGTCATGCTCCATGCCCTACCTATTGCATCTTGACTATCAAAGTGTATGCATACCAACACCAACGGTTTGGGCCAAAATAGAATATCTATCAAGAAATTCCAGAGTCTTTCAACTTATTCACCGAACTTATCTAGAGCACCTAGCTAAGAGATCATTGTAGAGCTAGCGATACATGTTTCTTTTGAAATATTTCCAAGAGACTGCTCCTCTACCAAGAGTAAATACATATCCACTCGTGGATTTTACTTTATTTGTCTGATGATCCAATTTGTATCACTATATCCATTCAATACTGCTGGATATTGTTATAATGCAAGGCATAGTTTTAAGTATTACTTTAAATACTCCAAAACTCTATTTATTTCCATCTAATGAGTTTATTTGGGATCACTTGTGAACCGACTCAGTTCATAATAACAAATGCTATATCTGACCGCGCACACTTCATGATATATATCATACTTCCCAATACTCTAGCACAATCCAATTGTGAGTCACTTTTGCTTTCACTTTTTTGAAATGCAAAGCTCACATTTATTGGATACTTGACAATATTGACATCCAAATATTTGAACTAGTCAAGTACCTTTTCAATGCAATGAGACCGTGAAAATACTAAACATTATGGAGTTCTAAGGATTCTTATATCTAAGATCGCATCAGCAACTCCAATATTTTTCATTCCAAACTTGCTTTCTAGCATACTTTAGTAGCATTTATGTCATTAGTGTCTCTATTGATGATCAACATATCACCAATATACAAACAAACAATGACCTTATGATTTTAATGTGAACACATTTATCACTTCCATCATTCTTAAATCCATTTGCCAACATGGTTTGGTCAAATTTATTATGTCATTGTTTGGGTGCTTGCTTTAGTCCATAATGTGACTTAACAAGTTTTCACACTTTCTTTTATTTACCAGGAACCACAAAATCCTCGGGTTGTTCCATGTAAATTTCTTCCTTCAATTCTACATTTAAGAAAGTTCTTTTCACATTCATTTGATGATATACCACTACTAATAATTTTAGCATTCGAATGGATGTAATTCTAGTTACTAACGAGTATATATATCGACAAGATCAAAACCTTGTTTCTGTCTAAAGCCTTTGACACAAAGTCTTGCTCTATATTTGTCAACAGTTCTATCCACTTTCATTTCCCTTTTGAGGATTCACTTTGAACCTAAAAGTTTATTTCCTGGAGGAAGATCAACCAACTTCCAATAGGATTGCTCAAAATTGAACCAATCTCACTATTGACACCATTTGTCCAAAAGGACGAGTCTGCATAAGACACAAGAAATGTTACAAAATCATATTTGAAGGAAGTATATGTCCCTTGACATTTACTACGCCTGTGAATCTCTTTATTAAGGACATTCTCCTTTTTTTCTTTCCAAGGTCGTTTAGACCTTTCACTAGACTACTCAAGTCTAACTTTACAGTCCACAGTCTTAGTCTTATTTCAATCCTTTTAGGAATAGAAACTTGGACTTTGGCTAGACACCCCCACACTTTGAAATATTTCAAGTTGGATTTCCTTCCTTTCCATTTCTCATATGGAATAGATTGTATTCTGAACAAACAAAATTGCTTTCTTTATCAAAAGACAAAACTTTTTTTTTTGTTGTTCCTTTTGCAGTAAGGATAGTTCCTCCACAAAAGTTTTGTGGTAAATCCGAACTTATAAATAATGCATCCATCATTTCTTTCAACGTTTGGTTTTTCATTAGATTGAGGTGAATAGGGCAGTAGTTTGATGGATAAAATTCCATTTTCCAAACATATTTCTGCACAAGGAGATTTATACTCTCCATTCTTATCACTTCCTATCTTTTTTCAAACTGATTTTCAACTTCGATATTACATTGTCTAGACATTTCTATTGCTTCATCCTTATCATTCCGCAAATAGACATAGTCATTTATAATGCAATTGTCAATAAAAGTAACGAGATACTTTTTCCCACCATGAGATGGTGTTGACTTTATATCACAAATGTCAGTGTAAATCTATTCTAAGGGGATTAGAATTCCTTTCAACGGATTTATGAGAATGCTCAACATACTTAGATTCCATAATAACTTGACATTTTTATTTATTGCACTCAAAGTTAGACAAAACTTCTAAGTTAATCATTTTTCCTTACAAGGTTTTGTAATTGACATGCCTCAAGTGTTCATGTCACAAACATTGACTCAAGCAAGTAAGAACAAATAAAAACATTCAGTTCGAAAAGCTCTTCGCGAGAGTAGTTTTTTCCTCACTAATATTTTGTTCTTATTTCTTACAATTTTGTGTGATACAAACGTTATTTAGAGTCATCACCTTGTCAAATGTCCTTTTCAGAAGGACCTTTCCATAACTTTCAATTTGATTGTTATAGAACTACCCATGAAGAAAGTTTCGGGTTCAATAAAGGCAATATAGTTCAAATGTTACTTTTACAAAAACATAACAAATGACTATTCACCAATATTCATGTCTATGCAAATACTTTTATTATAATAGACATATCTTTTTATGAAAAATCACAACATTTTAAGTGACATTTTTTTCATAAAAGAACACGATAATTTTGAACAAGTATATATATAATTTGGATGTTTCATACTAGTCACACTATATACTAGTAGAGAAACTCAACAACCACAATACCAAATATACTCTAAGAATTTTGTGGGTCTAACATAATACAAAAGTATCATTGAATTTCATATCTTTTGCTCCAAAGTTAAATTAGACACCAAGTCTAATCATAAGCAAAGAACCCCCACATTTTAAATGTGATCTCAAAAATATTTTTCAAGTATAAGAAAATAGTTTTTTCACATACTTTCCTAGACTTTTAAAATGTCATTGACAATATGAAACCTCTTTTGGAAATATTATTCTACAAAAGAATTATACTCTTTCAATTTTCTTTGACAATGTTTACACAATGTCAAAGTTCATTCCATAGAGGCATAAACACACCGACTCTAAGTCACTGGTACTTTTCTTCTATCACAAATAGACATACCACTTAGTATTCTAAATACTAACAATAAGGACAAAAAGAAATTGTACAATTTATTCTATATAACATTGAAGTTTATAGAAAATCAAAAGTACAACATTTATTTATTATGTGAAGTTTTCATATTCTTCAAACCAATTGAATAGTCCAATTTATCCAGAGTAGAAAATCACAAAAGTTTTAAGTCTACAAAAATCAGACGCACTAACATTTCACATGGAGTACAAAACTACAAAAGTCTTTTTTTTCCTTCTCTGAACAGAATAATACATATTCTTAGACCATCACATAGAATGTTTTTTTTTTCAAATAGTCTTTCAACTATAACATTTTAAACATACAATTTATCAAACAAAAATATGCATATCTCATTCTGCAAAATAGTAAATTTTAAAGGCAACACTATTTGCCAAAAAAAAAAATTCATTTAAAAAATATACGATTTGCAGAACTTTTTCCGAATACACACATGATAAATATCAAAATTGTTAACCTTTAGAAACTATTTTTCTCCTTAGATAAACAATAAGAAGGTTACCGGGTGTAATCTTTAATCGGAATACCACCAATTTTTTCTGGTACATTCTCACTTCGACCTTCCTAAACAAAGCAACAAATTATGGAGAAGTAATGTATTTATCTTCTATTTCCATGATCAAATTCTCTCAATCAGTAGAATACAAGAAATACTAACAGTATAATAATTTCCTTAAGATTGTTAATCATCTTGTATTCCTAATATACTTAGAACAAAATATTGAAGTACTTGATAAGACACAACAAAGTTTAAGAACAATTTCACAACTAGAAAATTAAAACTATAGAGAAACTAGAATCAGAAACATATTAGAAAAATATACGAATTAGTTTTCTTAAAGAAGAATTGTTTTCAATGTGCGTTTAAAGAATCTTACTGATTCCAACAAATTTTGCAGAAACACGAAGTTACCAAAGTTTAATGAACCAGTGAAGAATAGAAGAACATAAATTAATTCACAAATCTAAAATCTGTAACACATACCAGAATTTGAAAAAACAGAAAGAAGATCAAGCCCACTGAATGCACAGTGTCTCCTTAAGGAAATTATTCCCCTCTAGTATCCAAGGTTTGATTTGAAATATATCCTCCCAAGATAGAATGATCTCAATCACCAGTGTATTGATACCCAAAACGCCGGTGTCAGCGAGCCACTCAACCGCAGTAAAGTACACTTAGAATACAAGATTTATTAGTAGTAGAAGAAGTCCAGAAAATTCTATTTTTAAAATGAAAGGAAATCCTCAATTTATAGAAAACAAAGGCTAGTGCGAAAATGTTCTTATTGTGCCTTACCGGAAAGGTCACAAACTTTTGGAAAAGTCGCAACTTTCCATAAAAGTCGCAACTTTTCATAAAAGTCGCAACCTTTCATAAAAGTCACAACTCTTCATAAAAGTCGCAACTCTTCATTTTCCATTCACACCTTTTAAAACCCAACAGATGAATGTTGTGAAGCAGTTTGCATCAGTTTTCCACAATGTGTTTGCTGTGGGGTCCATCCCCATTATGCCATAATTAACTTCAACAATTACTGCATGCAATTGTCAATGGTTGGCGAATTGCAGTGGCAGCAAATGTGTAAATATACAACAATTAGGTGGCACAACTTTGACATGTTGTGGTTGTTGGAAATTTGCAGTTGCAAATTTCTTCTATAAAAGGAGCTCATTAGCTCATTTTTAGATACACCAAGTTAGAGAGAAAAACCATTTTGAGAGCAAAGTGAGGTATTCCATAGACTATACAAGAAAATAGTCTGTGAAGAAAAATAGAGTGTGAGCGATATTTTAGTAAGACGGAAACCAAAAGAGTGTTGTTCCTTTTGAGTGTGTAGTAGTCACTTTGAGTATTGTATTCGTGACTACACAGTGTAAAATTCCTTACTATAGTAATATCAGTTGCTCCTCTTGGCCCGTGGTTTTTTCCCTTATTCAAAAGGGTTTTCACATAAAATTCTTGGTGTCGTTATTTTCCCATTTTATTTTCATTACTTTTACCATATAAATTTTTGTGCTTGTCCGCATTTTTCCCAACAAACTGGTATCAGAGCCAAGTTTTTATCTCAGTATGCTCTGTGGTTGCAGCACAGTCTGAACTTCCACATCAGAAAAGATTTACTTTGATTTGCGATAACTATATTTTTTGGGGAAGACAATGGAAGCCAACACAAGTAGAATAGTTACTTTGAATGGTGTTAATTATGCCATTTGGAAGGGAAAAATGGAAGATCTGCTATATGTTAAGAATTTTTACAAACCAGTATTTACCACTGTAAAACCTGATAATAAAACAGATGAAGAGTGGAATCTGTTACACAGACAGGTTTGTGGATTCATTAGGCAATGGGTCGACGATAATGTGTTGAACCATATTTTTGGGGAAACACATGTTCGAACCCTATGGGAGCATCTTGAATGTTTGTATGCTCGGAAGACTGGCAACAACAAAATGTTCTTAATAAAGCAGATGTTGAGTTTGAAGTATCATGATGGTTCTCCGATGACAGATCATCTGAATAATTTTCAGGGGATCATGAACCAATTATCTGCTATGGGCATCAAATTTGATGAAGAAATTCAAGGCTTGCTTCTACTTGGTTCCCTACCAGACTCTTGGGAAATATTTAGAACGTCATTGTCAAATTCTGCTCCGGATGGTGTGATCTCTATGGATTCTGCCAAGAGTAGTGTCTTGAACGAAGAGATGAGAAGAAAATCTCTAGATTCTTCTTCGTCGGATATCCTGATAACTGGCCCCAGGGGGAGAAACAAAACTCGTGTTTCTCATAATAGAGAACAAAATAGGAGCAAATCCAGAGGCAGACTTAAAGATATTGAGTGCTATCATTGTGGTATGAAAGGGCACACGAAGAAGTTCTGCAGGAAGTTGAAGAGGGAGAACAAAAACAAATAGGAAAATTGCCTAGCCACCGTCACCACCGAAGATCTTGTTACCGTTCTTGATGCAAACATGATAAATATTGCTTGTGATGAGTCAAGCTGGGTTGTGAATACTGGTGCCGCATCTCATGTGACATCAAGGAAGGATTTTTTCTCTTCCTATACTCCTGGTGATTTTGGAACTTTGAGTATGGGTAATGAGACTGTTTCTAGGGTGGTTGGTATTGGTACAATTTGTTTGAAAACTAGTGTTGGAACTAAACTAGTTTTGAACAATGTGAAACATGCTCCTGATGTTCGTCTGCACCTAATTTCTGTTGGTGTTTTAGATGATGAAGGATATGTTAGTACCAACGGTGATGGAAAATAGAAGCTCATCAAGGGTTCCTTGGTTGTGGCTCATGGTAACAAACGTCGTGGTCTATGTTGGACTACGGCCTCTACTTGTGTTGATATGGTGAATGCAGTTGAGAGCGATAGCTCTTCAACATTATGGCACAAGAGGCTTAGCCACATCAGCGAGAAAGGACTTAATGTTCTAGCCAAAAAGAAATTTTTGTCAAATTTCAAAAGTGCTAAATTAGAAAACTGTGAGCACTGCTTGGCTGGTAAACAAAATAGAGTTTCCTTTAAGTTTTACCCTCCTTCGAGAAAGACAGAGTTGCTTGAGTTAGTGCACTCTGATTTATGTGGTCCAATGAAGACAAAGACATTGGGTGGTGCACTTTACTTTGTCACTTTCATTGATGATTGCTCGAGAAAACTTTGGGTCTATGTCTTGAAAACTAAAGACCAAGTGTTAGGTGTCTTTAAGCAGTTTCAGGCTTCAGTTGAAAGAGAAACTGGAAAGAAACTGAAATGCATTCGTACTGATAATAGTGGTGAATATTGTGGACCATTTGACGAATACTGCAAGAAGACTCCTCCCAAGACTCCTCAGGTTAATGGTTTCGCTGATAGGATGAACAGGACCTTGATGGAAAGAGTTAGATGTTTGCTTTCTGAAGCAAAGTTGCCGAACTCATTTTGGGGTGAGGCTTTATTGACCGCTACACATGTTATTAATCTATCTCCTGCTGTTGCTTTGCAAAGTGATGTACCAAATAGTATTTGGTATGGAAAGGATGTTTCCTATGACCATTTGAGAATATTTGGTTGCAAAGCTATTGTACATGTGCCGAAAGATGAGAGGTCAAAGTTAGATGCCAAGACAAAGCAATGCATCTTCATTGGATATGGCCTAGATGAATTTGGTTACAGGCTATATGATCCAATTGAAAAGAAACTTGTGAGAAGCCGTGATATTATTTTCATGGAGAATCAAACAATTGAAGATATTGACAAAGCGGAAACGGTAGAATCTTCAAGTTTTGATGGAATAGTTCATCATGATGACGTTCCTCATACAAGTGTGCATGATGTTGTTGGGTTTGATAATCATGGTGATGCCCAGAATCATGTATCGAAACAACATGTAGATGTTGATAATAACAATGATATTGTTATTGATGATCCTGTTGCTCATGAAGTTGTGGACGAATCAAATATTCCGCTTCGGAGGTCCACAAGACAGCGGTTTCCTTCCTCCCGTTATTCACTCAATGAGTATGTGTTACTTACTGACGGGGGAGAACCTGAATGTTATGAGGAGACCATTGAAGATGAGCACAAGGATCAATGGATTGAAGCCATGCAAGACGAGATGAAGTCTTTGAATGAGAACCACACTTATGAGTTGGTAAAATTGCCCAAGGGCATGAGAGCTTTGAAGAACAAGTGGGTGTTCAAAGTTAAAGTTGAAGAACACAACTTGAAGCCCAGGTACAAAGCTAGATTGGTTGTTAAGGGATTTGGTCAAAGGAAGGGTATTGACTTTGACGAAATATTTTCTCCTGTTGTGAAAATGTCCTCGATTCGCACAGTTCTAGGTTTGGCTGCTAGTCTTAATTTAGAGATTGAGCAGATGGATATGAAGACGGCTTTCCTTCACGGTGACCTTAAAGAAGAGATTTATATGGAATAACCTGAGGGCTTCAAAGTAGAAGGTAAAGAAAATTTTGTGTGCAAACTCAAAAAGAGTCTTTATGGCCTAAAACAAGCTCCTAGACAGTGGTACAAGAAGTTTGAATATGTTATGGGGGAGCAAGGCTATAAGAAGACTTCTTCAGATCATTGCGTATTTGTACAAAAATTTTTTGACAATGATTTTATCATCCTCCTGTTGTATGTGGATGATATGTTGATTGTGGGCAAGAATACTTCCAAGATTGACGAGCTGAAGAAAGAGTTGTGTAAGTCTTTTTCTATGAAAGACTTGGGTCATGCCAAACAAATTTTGGGCATGAGAATTACTCGTCTTAGAGATA
Source organism: Solanum sitiens (assembly GCA_016801875.1). Lineage (NCBI taxonomy): Eukaryota > Viridiplantae > Streptophyta > Magnoliopsida > Solanales > Solanaceae > Solanum > Solanum sitiens. The sequence continues at coordinate 66,204 of JABWTJ010000023.1, read as the reverse complement.
AAGGAAGATTTATTTATCCCAGAAGAAGTACATTGAACGTGTATTAGAGCGCTTCAATATGAAGAATGCTAAGCCTGTTAGTATACCTCTTGCTGGTCATATGAAGTTGAGCAAGAAGATGTGTCCTACAGCTAGGGAGGAAAAAGAGAACATGGCCAAAGTTCCATATTCCTCCGTCGTCGGAAGTCTAATCTATGCAATGGTGTGCAGTAGACCTGATATTGCTCACGCAGTTGGTGTTGTCAGCAGATTTCTCAAAAATCCAGAAAAAGAGCATTGGGAGGCTGTGAAGTGGATACTCAGGTATCTTAGAGGAAGCTCAGATGAATGTTTGTGTTTTGGAGCATCAAATCCAATCTTGAAAGGCTATACAGATTCTGATATGGCAGGTGACCTTGATAACAGAAACTCCACTACTTGATATTTGTTTACTTTTTCAGGGGGAGCTATATCATGGCAGTCAAAGTTGCAGAAGTGTGTTGCACTATCTACAACTGAAGCTGAGTATATTGCGGCTACTGAAGTCGACAAGGAGATGATATGGCTAAAGCGATTTCTTCAAGAGTTTGGTTTGAATCATATGGAGTATATTGTCTATTGTGACAGCCAGAGTGCAATAGACTTGAGCAAGAACTCCATGTACCATGCAAGAACAAAACATATCGACGTCAGATATCATTGGATTCGTGAGGAAGTGGAGAGTGAATCATTTCACGTCAAAAAGATTCACACAAGTGAAAATCCTGCAGATATGCTGACCAAGACGATACCAAAAGACAAGTTCGAGTTATGCAAAGAACTTGTGGGTATGAGCTCTCTCTAAAGAAGATGAAGATACCTTCTTCCAGTAAATGGGACTGGAGGGGGAGATTTATGGGGTCCATCCCCATTATGCCATAATTAACTTCAACAATTACTGCATGCAATTGTCAATGGTTGGCGAATTGCAGTGGCAGCAAATGTGTAAATATACAACAATTAGGTGGTACAACTTTGACATGTTGTGGTTGTTGGAAATTTGCAGTTGCAAATTTCTTCTATAAAAGGAGCTCATTAGCTCATTTTTAGATACACCAAGTTAGAGAGAAAAACCATTTTGAGAGCAAAGTGAGGTACTCCATAGACTATACAAGAAAATAGTCTGTGAAGAAAAATAGAGTGTGAGCGATATTTTAGTAAGATGGAAACCAAAAGAGTGTTGTTCCTTTTGAGTGTGTAGTAGTCACTTTGAGTATTGTATTCGTGACTACACAGCGTAAAATTCCTTACTATAGTAATATCAGTTGCTCCTCTTGGCCCGTGGTTTTTTCCCTTATTCAGAAGGGTTTTCACGTAAAATTCTTGGTGTCGTTATTTTCCCATTTTATTTCCATTACTTTTACCATATATATTTTTGTGCTTGTCCGCATTTTTCCCAACATTTGCATCATATTTTATGCGTTGATTGAAATATTTGTAATTAGTTTCATGTTTTATGTTGCATTCATCAAGTCACTATCTTGTTTACCGCATATGTTTGATATATTCATCAAAATTTCTGCAATTGTACTATGTATCAGACTCATGGTCGTTTTCATCCATCGATTCTGCTGCAGAGGAGAAGATTAATTTTGAAGAGTATGAAGATCTTGTTTGAGTTTTAGTAGATTTATAATTCTTTACTGCTATTTTAAGATTCTATGTAGTTTATTTTATTTTAGCATTTCAAATTGTCGAAGAATTACAATTAGTTTGTTTTCTTGCAAGTTGAAGTTTAGAGAGTTACGTAAACATGTTGAATTTTTTTTCTCAATCAAGTCATATAATAAGTAATTTTTATTTATGAATTATCAAACGAATAATTAGTGTTGGAAAAACAATATATGCATATTTTATTTATAAATAATTATAGAATTTATATATATAATTTATTGATTTGATTTGGTTATTTATGCAGTTTTTTAGTAAAATAAAAATCAAATCAAATAGTATCAATTTTCAAAATTTAAAATCAATCCTAAACAAATCAAACCAAATAACAGTTTTTTAATCAGTTAAAATCAAATTACAATTTAATTTGATTTTCTAACCATAACCATAAATATCCCTATATATAAGGACAATAACAATACCAATAAAAATGGTAATGACGTTAAAATGTACAAAGCCAATATATGAGCTACTACAACAAAATCATTCCTAAATCTACATGTAACGTAATTCGCAGAAAGGAGTCAAACAAAGACTACATATCTAAAAGCAGGCTATCAATAAATTTCACAATGCTATAATTTCTTTTATAAATAAATACAAATATTCTTTTTCATGGCAAAATAATTAAAGTTTAATTATTTTTTTGAGAAGGAACAGAGCAGAAAGAAATACAATTTGATGTAAGCATCAGAAAATTTTTGTTGTATACATTAACTGTTTAGTAGAGACAACCAGAAACCTGAAATGAATAAAACAAAACTTTGGCTAAACTACATTCTAACCTGGTGACGAAAATTCTGGCAATTTTTCTCTAGGATTTTATCATTTTTGGATTACATGATTGATACAAGTAAACCTAGTATTACAACAACAAACCCAAAGTTTTGAGGAGGAAGAAAGAATTTATCTTTCTCTTTTTTCTTCGTTGAAGAGCTCGTAATGTGTTCCCAACATCTCTGATGTGCTTGGCTGGAGGGCTAACACCCTTCCTGACAAATAAAGCAATAAAGAAGCCCTCCTGATCCTCTATGAGATCGGTTCTCAGCACATGTTGAGCTGTTCAACAATTAAAAAAATGATCATACACATGCAACTGAAGAATTTCAATTGATGGAAAACCAGATGAGCATCAAGGCAGGAAGGATCATAATGTATCAGAACAACACTGTGTTACTGTTCTTCAGGATGGTACTGTATATATATTTACAGAGCTCATACATGCATGTTTTCCTATAGCCTTCAGTGTAATGCAAATATTATATGCTATTGAAGGTGATATAGCTTGCAATTTAGTCTTCTGTCTAATGACATGTTGGCCCTTTGAAGATAAATGACGCTTTACTTCTAAAAGAATATAATTGCAACAGTTTCATTTGGCCAACTAGATCTACAGCTTAGACTATAAGCAATTGAACACGAAAATATATGATGCCTGCAAATGCTTATTAGAACACTTGAAAACTGTAAGAACAATATTCTTTCATTTCACTGTGCTCTTTCTTTATTTGTCTAGTTTGACCAACTTTTGGAAGACAGATTGATTCTAAAATACTAGGGTCAAGTAAGCACCATAAAGAAAGATTGTGAGATATGTATGATCACTTACATCCATCAAAAATTGGATGACCTCGGCGAGCCCATTGAGGAAAGATTGTTGTCAGTTCAAAACCATAAGACGAAGCAAGAGGCAGAACGAATTTGATAACATCTTCATTCTCAACTTGGTTAATAGAACATGTACTGTAAACAATTCTCTCAACAGCTGGAACTACATCAAGATGAGAGCGTAAATTGATCAGTTGCATTCACAAACATACATGAATTTGCCATTTGTGATTAAAAAAGAAAAGAAAAACAAGAAACAATATTATAAATCTCACAAGATAATGCATGTTCCAAAGCCTTTCTCTGGAAAGCAGCGAGCTTTTCTAGTCTATTGACATCAGAGTCTGCAAAGTTTTTACAGAAATTAGTTTAAAACGAGAAAAGCAAAGAGATGGTTACACAAAAGATACAAAAATGAGTACATAAAGAGCAAAATCACCTGCAGTATATAAGGGGAGCAGGTGATCTAATCTATCAACAACAGTCCCAGAGCCTGAACATGATGGATCTAACAGTATTGCTTGAACCTGGTGGCCAGTTTATGTGTTAAATAAAGGAAGTCATTTAAAAATCCAAACACAAAATAGAGGAAAACAAAGTTGAAACCATGCTTATTGAAAATGTGAACTCGCTACTTATTTTTTTGTAAAATCATCACCATTCAGGAAAACTAATCAGAGTGTAACCCCGCATTACCCCAGATCAAATATATATCTTCATGGTTGTACCAATACTGACTGATCCTTTTTTTGTTTTTCACACTGTACAGAAACAGGAAAGATTTTCTCTTTTTAATGCTTGTTCTGGATACACTAAAATGATACACAAAAGTAATAGATTTCACTCAATAAGTTGATAATATCTGAGAACCAATGACGCCTCATTCCCCTAAAAATGTCTTGTATGTTTACCTAAAAATTATATATATAAAAATTTATATATATAATTGATCGGTTTGGTTATTTATGCAGTGTTTTTAGTAAAATAAAAATCAAATCAAATAGTATCAATTTTCAAAACTTAAAATCAATCCTAAACAAATCAAACCAAATATCAGTTTTTTAATCGATTAAAATCGAATTACAATTTAATTTGATTTTCAAACCATAACCATGAACAACCCTATATATAAGAACAATAACAATACTAAAAAAATGATAATGACGTTAAAATGTACAATGCCAATATATCAGCTACTACAACAAAATCATTCCTAAATCTACATGTAACGTAATTCACAAAAAGGAGTAAAACAAAAACTACATATCTAATTACACTAGTGAAATCTTCGATTATATGAAATATTTATAAGATAATAATATGTAATATCTATATTTATGTTATGTTAGTTTCCGATATATAAAATAATTAATATTGATATTCCTTTTCATCCGATATGAAATGTTTTCTCATTTTTTTTAAACATATAAAATATTATTTCTTTTTGCATCTTTTTAAGTGCAAAACTATTCATATATATAGAGTAAAATAAAATATTCATCGTGGTGAAGTAAATGGAATAAGAGACAATATTTTGAAATAACAATATATTGTATTATATTGAAAATATTACATATGTTTTAATTTTCTCTATCTTTTATAGGAGTGTTATTTTCAATACAAATTCTGATATCGTAAAAAATATTTTAATTTTTTTGTTATTTCATTATTATTACATTTGTTTATTATGATTTTTAAACACTAATTAAATATTTATAAGAATTATGAAAAATTAAACATATAAAAATTATGAACAATATTTAAGATTATAAGTTACAAGTAACTTGAAGAGACATGAGTTAAAAATAATTCAAATGTAAAATTTTATTAGACATTGAATGCATTGATAATTATGCATTGATTTTATTAGTAAAATAAATAAATGAAAATAAGAACTGAAACTACAAAATTGAACCAAAGAAATATAATAATCGGTGACTCCATAAATATTATAAATACATTTCAAACAAAAAAGAAAAGCGACAAAAATAGATTGTTACATAAGCAAAAAAATAACATCATGAAATTAATATGTTATTTTTCAATTACCTTTTGCACGTATAATAAAATTAAAACTCCTAATCATCATAATTTTTTTGTTATTTAAAGGGGATAATTATATTAATTGTGCTTCATAATTGTAAAAAGATAGAATACTAATGAACCAAATAATAAGCATTGACAAACATATTATTATGCTATTATACAAACCAAAATTTAATTTTTTTTGCAAAAAGAAGCTATAGTTTCTAATTATGCTTCTTTTTAACCTTCTACTATTTTTCTTTGCAAGTAGATTCGCCACTATATTTTGCTTCATATGCCAAACTCTTCATCATGTGTTATCAATTGAATTAAAATTATTATGAATAAATAAAATATCATATACATTTTAAAAAATAATCTTATCAAAAGAAAGAAGAAATTTATACAATATCTAATATATTTGTATATTAATATTTTTTCAATAGTACTAATAATACTAAATAATTATCATTTCTTGATATCTAAAGAATATTATATCAAAATACATTATATCTCGAAAACTGACAATTAAAAAGAACTATAACATAGTATGGTTTTGTAACGCCAAGATATTAATCATTGTTGATGTAACGACTCGCTAGATCTCTTTGAGAACTAAACAATTTTGAATCTTTCCGTAGAATTTAAAATGAAAACTTCGAAATATTCGATGACTACGAGTATCTAGTTGGTGAATTTTTTTTATTAAAAAATTAGTATAGTTAATAATTAGTGGGCCAAGTCCACAACTCATTTAATACCCTTTTTATATTTGGTCCATGAAATTAAACTAAGTAAAGATGGGCTAATAATTTATTAGTCAGAAATCAAAATATTAACATAGGACAGGAGAAAGCAGTTAACTACAGTGTTTCTTCGATTTTTAGGTAAGGCAATCCAAATTTCTTTATTCCTTGTATGTTGTAGTGGTGTGATGTACCTATAGAAATATAGTACTAATCCTTTCTAAATAGGGAGTAATTAGGCGTTATGTTAGTACCGTTGGAAAAGGACCGGTCAGAAAAGTGGGTTGGAACTAAATGGGTTAAGTTGTGATGCCATGTGGGTGACAAAATTTATATGATTTCTTAATGTGATGATTTTCCTTGATATGAATATTCAGTGACGTGGTAAAGTAATTTTGTTTATGCCTATTAAGAAATTTTTTTGAAAAGTGATTGTGTATAATAATTGGCAAGTAATTGAAGTACGTAGGATGATTTCTTTAGTAGGATAAAGTGATTGGTAATGATTTCCTAATGATTCCAAGGTTTAGTTATTATTTATTTTTAGAGATGCCAATTTGCTAATGATGGTCATATAGTAATGCGCAGAATTTAGATACTTTATACAGGGATATTGCTATTCGAGGTTCTGGGATTATTTTGTGTTAGCACATGGTTTGAAATTTGGACTATTTCAATTATTCTTATTATAATATAAATAAAGTTTATTTTCCTATATTGAGATAGGTAATTAATTATAGGGTGTATTATATTAGATGAAAACTATTAGAATTATGTTAGTTGAAAAAACGGAGACCCATTCTAGGCTTAAAATTTAGGAATATGAGACATGACATATATGGTTGATCTAACATTTATGAACTTGATTATAAATTATTGGTGAGTTTTGAGTTTAGGATAGACATATAGCACATGGGTGTCTACGGATTTATTTACTTATAAATATTGCATAATATATTATTGGGAACGTTCTGAAACTTTGCGAAAGGGAAGGAAAAATCTTGAGAATTTGTGGCACGAGTTCGGCGTTCAAGATGTTAAGACTTTCATACTTGTTGAATGACGTTTTCCTAATTAAATATTAAAAATAGAATAGACAATGGGTAAGGGAGAAAGATGGGGGTCTCGTACCAATGGTGTGACGGGCATTGGTACGAGTACCAGTATTATAAAGGAAAGTTTATTACTATAGTAGGCGGATTGTAATCCGAGAATGCCAAATCATATGGGCATTAGCTGATGTATTATTGAATTGAATTCCTTGTGTGATTGTGTTTCTTATTTAAACTCGTATATTTTTATTATTTGGGGTGGTTATGTATGCTGATATTTGATTGATTGAGATGCATCATCATCCCCGTATTTTGAAATAATATTGTGTACATGCATTGACATGAGATTGAGTATAAGTTGGGCACGTGGAGATCGTCCGTGCTGGGGATGGTAAGTTATTAAGATTATAATTTGAGCACGTGGAGACCGTCTGTGCGGAAAGTGTAGGTATATGGACCTCGTGAGTCCCCCATGAGTCATGAACTCTCGATGTATTTTCTAGGAGTATCATGTATATACAGTTGAGAGAGTACTGAGTATTCAGAGACATATCATTTCATGGTATCATATTGCATTGCATTTCATGACATCCTTCATTTTTTATAATTATGTGTTTTTATTGGTGGTTGGGAAGTGCTTGATATTTGATTACCTCTATTTGATGAAACTTGACTGGCAAATATACTATAAACTTGTATAAGTAAAGAACTGATTTTCTTGTATAAACTTCCGTCACTACTTCTTCGTTGTCGGTCAATAAGATATATACTGGGTACACGTGGTTTCGTACTCATACTACAGTTGTTACACTCTTTTATCGTGCAGATTCGATTTCGGGTACGAACACATCTCGTGGAGCTTTTTGTGTCCAAACTTAGAGTGTCTTGGAGTTGTATTGAGCTGCTTGGTTGTTCCGTGGCCCACACCTCCCTCTATCTTTTAGTTACTCTGTTATTTTAGTATTCTGACAAGATATTCCTTATGTTGGATTTGTCATTTTAGTTTCAGACTCGCATCGTACTTTAGAAGTTGTTGTACTTATGACACTAATTCTTGGGGTGATATTTTCAGCTATCCGCATTTCGTAATTATAAAAAACTCAGTGTTGGAGATTTCCACTTAGTGTTCACCTTTTTCTCATTAGTTAGTTAAAATTGGTAAAATATGTTGGGTTGACTTACCTATTGGTTGGGAACATAGGTGCCATCTCGACTTGTTAATTTCGATCGTGACAGTTGAAAAGTCATTTTTTTTAATCATTCTTGTTTAGTGAATGATAATACATACATAAATAGAAAATTAAAGCATGTCAAAGTAAATGAAAATAAAAAGAAAGACTTGAGAATGAAATATATCTTACCTTCATGTATTTGTTTGCTACATGTCACAAAAAAAATATGATGAAGAAGAGCAATGATAATCGTACATGTGAATACTCATGAAACTAAATATGAATTTCATATAAGCGAAAATAGAGGAAATGAAAAAATAAGGCTTAGAATGAAATGAAATATTTCTTACCTTCATTTACTTCTTTTTTGTTACTTGTTAGTACTTTCACAAACCAATATGATGAAGAAGACAAAGGATAATCTTGAACGTGAATATTCATGAAATTAAATATGAATTTATTGAAAAAATAAAGGAATACCATAAGACATTGATAACTTACAAATTTAAGTTTGGAGGTTATGGACATAAAAATTATGGGACTTATGAATATTATTAAAATAAAAATTAAAGAGGTGTAAGTCATAGGTAATAACTCCTGAATAAATTAAATATTAAAGAGAAAAATATTTATAATATTAAATAATATTATCATTTTATGGTTAGAAGTAAGGCAAACAAAAAAAAGAGAATGTGAAGAGTTTTTGTTGTAAATGTTCCTCCATTAATAACATATTTATTTGTAATAAATTAAGTAATTTACTTTTACAATAAAATAATTAATTTAAATATGAAAAAGGGCAAAAAAAAAGAGAAAAAAATAAATGCAAATGAAAGTCATATATATATATATCCCTTATTTAGAAGTGGGACTTGGGTTGAGACTAACACAGCTCTAAAAAGTGGTACAAATAACATTTCAAGTTGTACTATAATATCAAAAGCATTTAAGTTGTACTGTAAGACCTCATAATTTTTGGCTCTTTGTGGCTCAATTTGATTGGGTATTAACAACTGAAGTTTTTTTATTTCCACGTCTAAGCAATTGAGATTGCTTTGGGCTGATCTAAGGGTAATTAGAGCTGTCAATTCAATCTCTTTTAAGAGAAGGTTTAAATTGTGAAGTCTTTTGGTGTACACATTAAAATCTTTGCGTTTCTTCTTAAGTTTTTAGTTTCTTAATCTTCTCACTCTTTTGGTTTGATTATTTTGATTTTGATTTTCTTATTTTTCTCACCCCATTTCCCCTGATTTTCGTTGCTATTGGAGGTAGATCTGTTGTTAATTTTGGATCCAATTCTTGGGTGATTTTCCGATTATTTTCTTAGTTTATTATGAAATTTTCTACTTGCATGTTCTTAATGGAGATTAGTTTAATGTTTGAATTTTATTTTCCTAATCAATTTTCTACTTGCATAGTCTTAATAGAGGTGAGTTTATTGTGAATTTTTCTACTTGCATGTTTCTAATGGAGTTCAGATTTTGTTTCTATGCTCTCTAATTTTCTTCATTTCATCGTAGTCTTCTTAATTTTTACTTTTCCATAAAGATCCTGTTCTACTTTCATTTGCTCTTCTTTGCAGGTAATTAATGAACTACTCTGAAGTTTACACCAGAAAGAAACAAATATAACAAAGCATGTACTAATCCTTTTTGAAATTCACATTTTGAATTTTTTTATTGGGCAGATCCAACTATGGATTTCATGGAGAACTTCCATCTAAACTTGATGTTCCTGTGTCTCATCTTATATATTTCTTCCTTTCCTTCCTTCTCCAAATACATGCAAAGACCTATGATAAAAAATTAAAAAATTTAAAAAATGTCCACATCAAAATTAAAGTGGAAGAAACACAACATTTCAATTCGTTTTAGGATTCTTATGTGTGCGTATCATCAATTTTATCTGTTTTTGCTCATGCATGATTCAAAATATAAATAGATACATATATAACTTTGGATCTTTTCTTTAATGCACACATTGCATCTAAGGTGCTGATCGTTTACTTCACTTTAATTTTCCCGATAGTCTTACTTATGCTATATCTACCTGCTCTGGGGTTGAAACGCGAAGAAATGGACAAATTTGAACTTGCCGATGAAGTGTTTCATGAAAGTCTTGACCAAGCTTGGGCTTGACTTTATAGGGCCGACACATTCGAGTGGTTTGCATCAGTTGCATAATCCTCAGGGTTATTGGGAAGAATTCAATAAAAAATAGACATGCTATGTGACTAAAATTTCCAAAGGTTAGTATTGCATTCACGTTCTGTCAATTATTTGATTGCCTTTCAACTTACTTACTATATTGAATTAGAGTTGGTTAATGAGTCTTATCCTTTTTTGTAAGGGAATTTGTTCTAATTTCAAAAATTGAACTTAACATAAAACAATATTGGGCTTTTAGTAGGGGCAACAAGCCGGATGGAACTCGAGATGAGCAAGATGAGAAGTACATCACTCGATACAATCAGTGAGTTCCTTAAATTGTTTATTTTGTTGGGAGAACAAGTTATTATCTGTTAATTTTTGGTAATCAAGATTAGCTTTGATTTAGTTATTTTATGTATTAATTTGTATCAGAGAGAGGTGGATTTGAGAGTATAGAAGGTCCCTGAGATCGAGAAGTAGGTAATCTAAAATCTTTTAGCTTGATTATTGCTATTTCTTGATCAGATTATTGTTGTTATTTAACGGAAATCAGTTCATGCATAATAATAATATTGGGTGCTTCAAATGGTGTTGAGTATGGATAGAATATTTCTGATTTGTTTCTTGTATGGTGTCTCGAGTCTATTTTTAATGCTAATTATGATTGATGGTGAAAAAAATTCTACACAGAATTTCAGAGTACACAGACTCTCAATGTTTCTTCTGACTGGGAAAGAATGGGGGTTTGGGGATTTTTCGGAAGGCATCATTAGATTAAATATTTACATAATATATTATGTGGAAGTGTTATACATGGAATTTGCTCGAGGTCATGACATAAAATAAATATTAACAGTGCAGTTGCATAGAAGCTTTGTGAAGCTAGCTTGCTCCTTCATTGTCTCTCTGTAAGGTAGAGGGATTAAGATATAGAGTGTGTTATGTAATGAAGAGTTAGAAAGGGATGTAAGTTAGCTTTAAGTACCTCTGTAGTATGAGCGAAGATGTTTCAGGAGTATTTTATGTACAAAGCTTTTCAAGCATCTATGTACATGCCAAAAAGTCAGCAGTTCCTTTTCCTGTGAGTAAATAATTGCAAAAAATGTGAAAGATAGTTATAGCAATAATGGAAGTGTAAAAGAATGTAATGGTAAATGATATAGTGCAGGAAGATAAAGTATCTGTTTTACCGCCCAAAAGTCAGAAGTAACTGCCAAAAACATTGGATAACCAAGGGAAAATTATATTAGTTGGCGAAAGAAAAACAGTCTGCGAAAATTGAGGAGTAGTCTAGCTGTGATTATAAGGAAATTTACATATTAGGGATGGGATATAAAATGAAAAGATGGAAATACGTGAAAGGGAAGAATTCATTTTCAATGTTGAATGCCACAAGGAATAAAAAAAAAGATAGCAAAAGTATACACATGCAGCAGAAGCTCAAAAAAACTTTATGATTCAGTTCTATGTACTAAGAAGCAGCAACGTAGATGAAGCTAATCAAAACTGCATAAGTAAAGCTAAATTATGCAAACATGTATTGTTAACAAAGGAAATCAACCCAACTATATAATCCTCATTGAATAATAATCATAGTTCATGGCTAACTGTTCCAATTTTTTTTTGACTGTGAAGTAACTTTTATAATGAAACTGGTGTGATATTATTAGTGAACAACAAAATCAAGTAGTAAGTGAAAACTCGGAAATAGAAGTGTTTAACAAAATGACATCTTCTAAGGTATGCATAAACTCTACTATTCTCATGTCAACACAAATATAAAGCATTAATATTAGTGAATTTTGTATAGTTTAGATCCAGATTGTTCATGTGTTCTTTTTGCCTTTTCCTGACCAGATATTCACTCGATTTTTATGATGTTATGATTTTACTATACGAATTTGTCCTATAAGAAGCCATCAAAGTATGTCATATAACATGTGTCTTTAGAATTATTTGACTGAACAATAGAAGACAATGTTGTTTTTATAGGAAACTTTGACGAGCTGTACACAGCAGGTAAATGAGTATATTACACGATATCGAGTAAACATTTACTAATCAGAGAGTCATAAAGTTTAATCCAATGCTAAAAATTTTATGCAAAACATTAACAATGACAAAAAATAACCAATAAGTCAAGTACATGCTAGCCAGAAAGTGGAAACAGTAATTCATAAGAGTCATCATCATACTACTATTTATATCTCAAAGAAGTTGGGAAAACAATCTTGTAAGCTGCACCTTTTGCCAGTTGTACTTCCAAATAGGGAAGTATATACCATCAAATAAAGTGGGAAAGTGCGATATAATATTAATTTAACAGTAAACCTAAATTTATAATAGGTATAGATTTTTGAGGAGTAATATTTGAGGATGTAAATGTGTGAGGGCATAAAATGATAAATGTCTATGCAAATTAACACCTTCAGTTGTTTTTTGGAGGATTTGTTAGATACAGTTTCTGTTCCATCAACTTAGTGGACCGGATTATAAATCATAAGACTTATTATTTCAGAACTTTCAAGACATAAATTCTATGATAGAAGGAAAAATGTTGATAAAATTGAATGCCAAATGGTTTCTTTCTCTTGATAGTTGATATCAATTGGTGGAGAAAAAACAAGCCTAACCAATAACTACAACTTTTGTTGGATGATACGAATTATTTTGGAAGTCTATTACTAACAAATAGAAAGAATGTGCTTGGTACACAACTTCTAGATTGACAATAGTTAACAAGTAAAGATAATGCTATTGCAATAGTAGCTTTTATCAAAGGGTACTATGTGATCCTTTAACTCTCATTTGGATGTTTTATTAATGTTACTTGAATTTAGTGTTAGGATTCCATTATCGATCTTCATATTTTGTGATGTATGAACTCATGTTCATTCCGTATATCTTGTCAACTGCTTCTCCTAGCATATGATAAATGAAGAAAATATTCACAAACCCAAATGACACTTTAATTTGGTTGTTTTTTCAGTTTATAACTTGTGATTCATATGTTATGAGATATGGTTGTAATGTGTCTAAAGCTTGAGATTCTGAAAGTTACTTAGCAATGAAATTTTTTTATGGAAAAAGCTTTTGAAGTACCCTAACCACAAAGATTCTGTTCGACACGACATCGACAAATATGCTTACCATGACCCTTGGACAAGTGATTTGCAGCGTCTTTGGACCATGGTACTTTGTATAACCAAGATCAAATAATATAGATAGATGATTATGAGACACCGTAGAGATTGGAAATTTATTTATATTTGAATGTTACATATCTATATTCCTTCCCGTCTGTCTTTCTATCTTTTTCATTTATTATGCTCTTTTGTAATATCACAGTTCAATGTTTGCCTTACAGATGATGCATGATATTGATAGATTGAGTTTCATTATTCCTTTCATTTAAGTATCTCCACTCTTCCATCCATTGACATCAGTTTCTTAGAGGAATGAAATATAGGCATTGATTGTAAAAACATTATATGCATCTGCTTTTTACTCTTTCTGCATATTTATTTTTGATAGATTTTGTATATGGACATACGGTAGCTTGTTTAAACATTTTTATGGAATTTAGATTAGCACAGATTGTAATAAATATTGACCACTAATCACATTGAATTTACATTTGGGGAGGGGACAAACTTTGATCCTAACATCTGAGTGGCTCAGCATAGGAAACAAAAAGGCTAATGGAGGAGAAATCAGAGTTGAAGATTCATGTAATTCCATGACAGACTCTGGATTACCTTTAAGACAATATTCATCTCTTTCTAGATGTATGAGAAAAAAGGATGAATTATTTTTTCCAAAAGCAGACTTGTAAACATTGATAATAAAAGCCCTCTTTTTGTTTTTCTGTAAACTAATGTTGTACTGTTATGATACGAGAAAATCAATAATATAATTAATCATTGATGTTGTATTATGATGGTTAAAAAGGAATCACATCAAAACTCAGAATGTTGAGCCCGTGCTTAGCACGGGCCATCACCAATCTAGTATATATATATATATATATATATATATATATATGATGTTCGTAGATATGTAAAACATATAACATAGATATGTAAAACATATATCACGAAAATAATTATATTGAAACTGGAGCCAAAATTAGTGAAAGGTGAGATTTTCTTACAAAATTCTAACAAAAATTAGTGAATTTTTTTCCTAACTTATCTTTTAACTATGTTTAAAAGGCTTGTTAAATAAAATTTAATCTAGACCTTTAAATTTTTAAACATAACAATTGTCACTCATCTAAATATGCACTTGAAAAAAATGGAAAGAAGGTGTAACGAAGATGAGTCAAGTTTCAAAACTTTTAAATAAAAAACATATAGTCTCATTTGTTGCACCGCATCCGTTTGATGGTCACCCAACTTCAAAAGTAGCTGTCATAAAAATTGATAGTCCCCACAAAACAAAAAATTCTGTTCAAAATATTTGATGTAAAGACCATTTTCACAAGTATATCTACCTCTTTATTGCCTCTCTGAAAGACCACTTACCTTAGACCAACTCCAACCCATCTCTATTTTACTCTCCATTCTCTATATTTGAAGAGTAAAATAGAGAATGGGCACTCCAACCCACCTTCAAATTACCCTATATTCTTCAAATTTAGAGAGTTGAATAGTAGTTCTTCACCAAATTTGGAGAACTATACTATTCACACTCTCTATTTCACTTTTTCATATTTTATTATTATTTCTGTTATTTTTTAATTAACATATTGTTTTACATATAATTTTATTAATCAAATAAATAATATTCATAATTTTTTTAAATGTTATAATATTTTAAAAAATATATTATTAAATAAATACTACTTTAATTTCAAATTAATAGTATTTTAATTTTTTTTCTAATTTTTCGTCAATAATAAAATTTTATTTTACTATTAATTTTCATTATAAAGAATACACAAAATTAAAATGGCTAGATAACAAATTTTTATTTAAAAATTTAATACATGATATGATAATTTAAATATAAAATAACAATACTTAATCTCAATGCACCAATTCAAGATGCATGACGTAGAGGCTCCCACTCCAACTATAGATAAAATGGTGGTAGATGAAAAACTTTGATTTGAACAACTTTTAGCTAGACATAAAAAAAATCAAGGACAAAAATGCTTATTTTAAACTCGATAATGCATTAATAGAGTATTTATGGGTGCAACGTAATAATTTTTTAAAATGAGTGTTAATGTAATTGTATGTCGCTTTTATTTGAATTTGTTCATTAATTTTTGTATTATATTATATTTTCTTGCAATATATATTATTTAAAATTTAGAATAAAATATAATTTTATATCACATAAAAAATTATATAGAGTAATTATTTGATTAAAAAGAAATAAAGAATTTATATTATGAAATAAGAAAATAAGAATGAAATAGAAATAATCATATATTTATATAAAAGAGGACCCTAGGACCGCCTATGTGGCGCCACCACAAGCAAGAATTTCGTCTTAAATTTATTTATTTCCCAAACTAGCCTTCCTCTTTCATGAAAATATATGACTTTTATGAAAAGTTGTCACTTTTACAAAGTGTTGTGACTTTTATGAAAAGTTACGACTTTAACAAAGTGTTGTGACTTTTATGAAAAGTTACGACTTTAATAAAGAGTTGCGACTTTTTATGAAAAGTTGTGACTTTTATGAAAAGTTGTGACTTCTATTAAAAGTTGTGACTTTAATGAAGAGTTGCGACTTTTATGAAAGGTTGAGAACTTTTCGAAGGGTTACAACTTTACGAAATAGTTGTAACCTTTCTGATAAGGCACAATAAACAGTTGTCAAACTACCCTTTGTTGTCTATAAATTGAGAGATCTCCTCTCATTTTAAAACAACACAAATTCTGATCTTCTTCTTCTACTTCCACAAAATCAAATATTCATGTTCTTGCCCCTGTTGAGTGACTTACTGACATCATTGTTTTTGTATCATAAGTTATCTTTCCATCCTGAGAGGATGTAATTCTTTAAACCTCTGGTACTGGAGGGGAATTATTTTTTTTAGGGGACATTGTGCATTCAGTAGACTCAATTCTTTACTTTCTATTTTTACATATCCTGGTATGATTTTTTACATATTAATTTATGCTTATGATATTAATTGTTGTTTTTGAGTACATGTTTTAAACTCTGTTTGTGTATTTGTGGAAAGTTATTGTCTCCGGTTATATTGAACATATACGCATATGGTACGCATACAGAAAATAATTATTATACTCAGTTTCATGAATTTATGTTTTGATATTTTATATTAAATTTTATAACTTAAAAGTAGTATATATAAGCTTACATATTGTCGATTTTTACATAGATATGAAATATATCCCTTATAATCTATGCAACTTAAATATTTTTTATATTAAGAAATGCCTTTGTATAAATATTCTTTTTATTTTATTCTTATTTTCCTTTTAATGTTGATTAAAGAACCAAAGATTTATGATCTTATGAATAATTCATTCATTATATTCTTGAGTTATGTGATAATGACAAATAATCAAATTCATGTTGGAACATTGCTAATATTTTTTTAAAAACTTATTTTCCCATGATTTTAATGTATGGATATTAGTAAAAAAATTAATTGTAAATTTAATGCAATTATAATTTATAACCACGCAAAGCGCGAGCAAATTACCTAGTAATATAATATGAGGAGAGAGAAAATGATTCTTTTTAGAGAGTAAAATAGAGAATTGAATTAGAGTGATGGTCTGAGAAAATAAAAAACTTTATATTAAAGAGTAAAATAAAGGATAGGGTTGGAGATGCCCACACCATTAAGGATCAGATTGGCCACAAATATATTTGAGAAAATTTTAAAAAATCATATTTGGTCATTAAAAATTGTTATTATTTGATAAATATATTTGCAAATATTCTTAAGTTTTTAAATACTAGAAAAATTAGTATGGACAAGGTTTTAATATTTAGAAATTTTAAAAA
Source organism: Solanum sitiens (assembly GCA_016801875.1). Classification (NCBI taxonomy): domain Eukaryota; kingdom Viridiplantae; phylum Streptophyta; class Magnoliopsida; order Solanales; family Solanaceae; genus Solanum; species Solanum sitiens. The sequence goes on along the minus strand of JABWTJ010000023.1, from coordinate 48,766 downwards.
ATTAAAAATTACCTCAACATTTTTATATTTTATAAAAAACACCTATCATTTATTTATTTCAACTAATATTTATTTAACAAATTACTCCATTAATAACTACTAATAACTAATCCTCTCTGCAATCTATACATAATATGTGGCAAAAAAGAAAATTTATTTTTGATGAGTGATAATTCATTCTGAATCACTAAGAAGTTTGAGTAAGCGATTGATGTATATTGTTCTTGTCCGTATTGTTATTTTGTTATTGTTGATTGTTATCAATTATGTTATAGGGTTATTTTTAACGAAACATGTTCATTATAGTCAAATATTTCTTTCAAAACAAAAAATATGGTGAAACTTCATCCAAAAATAATTTGTAAGAATATTGGAAATTTGGGGCCAACCACAACTATTCAATTTTATTTACGGAGAAGGGTCAAAAATACCCTTATAGTATTAGAATTGGTACAAAAATACCCCTCGTTTATCTTTTGGCCTTAAAATAACCTTGGGGTTAACCTTTAGGGACCTATTTTGCCCTTTTGGCTAACAAACTACTTAGTCAATATATTTAATTATTTTATTTATTACGTGGCATGTTGTAATTGGTTGAAAATTTAATTAACTAAAATCTAATTTGTTTGACCCAAACCACCCTATCCACCCGGATCCACCCGACCCATCTTTCAAAATACCCAACCCATCCAAATAAAATATCCATTACCCATTTCTTTTATAAAAAAACCTAAACATTTCCCCCCAACTTGATCAGTTCTTGGATCCGCGGCGATGTTCAAGTCAAAGTGAAGAAATCGATTTTCTACTCCGATAAAGTAAGAACTGAAGACTTACTTTTAATAATTTTCATAAATATTGTATAATGATTGTTCGATTAAATGTATTTCGTAAATAGTTAGGGTTTAGTTTTATTCGATTTTTGATTGCATTTTTTCTATTGTACTGTAGCGTTGTGAAGTTTGTGTAGTGTTAACATTATATATTGTTTTCTGATGTTAGAGTCTTTTATTGCTTCTTACATGTTTTATAGATTGTTCTCGAGTGAGGTATGTGTGTGATTGGTATGTGTATGACTTCATTGGTCCCAATTTGTGCCTTTTTGTTTGTTTTGTGTTATATTCCATGTGAATAAATAATGTTACTTGTCCCTATAACTTTACTACCTTTATCTTTATATTAAATAATGTTAGTTTTCCTATAAGTTGTTTTGTTTATAGCTGACAATTTCTTTTCACTTTTTTTGTCTTCCATGTGAAAAATTTGAAGAATGACCGAAAAAGTGGATTTAGTATTTAACTATGGGGCCAAGTGGGTCCTTTCTCCTCAGGTTGTATACATTAAAAAATTGAGTGAAACCTGGCATGGTTATGATGTGGATTTGCTGTCATATATTGACATTTGCTCAGAGTTCATTCATAAATGTGGATTTAGGGCTGTGAAACAAATGTTAGTAACAAGACCAACTGGTAGGTATTTTTTGCTTGAGAATGATTCAAGCATTAGGACTCTACAATCTGCTCTGTCTAGCCAGTTTAGTGTTCTTCAATTATTTGTTGTAGATGAGGGTGAAGCTACTATTGTTATTCCTAATATTTGTGACCTGAACAAGTCTTACCCTGTTGTGCCAGTAGAGGTAGCAACAGATTGTGAATCAAATGAAGAGGATGAGGATCAGAATGAACCTATTCCTAGTGATTACAATAGTGATGAGTTGGAAGTCTTTAGAAAGGAAAAAAACAGAGAGATCAATGACAAGCTAGACAGATTCTTAGAGTTGGGAAATGGTATGTGCTTTAAAGATCTTAAAGAAGCTAAACGAATTGTGAGTTTTTACTCAATTGTTAGAAAGGTTGCACTTAAAGTTGAAAAAAGTGACTCTACAAGATTGAGATATTTGTGTGATATTGGTTGTCCATTTGAGTGTTTGATATCTGAAGATAGGAAACATCAGGGATTCAAAATTAAAACCTTGAACACCAAACACTCATGTGGTGAAAATGCTTTTAAGAATAGAAGAGCCACTCAAGAAGCTTTAGCACACTACTTCAAGAAAAGACTTCAGAATAATCCAAAGTACAGTGTTAATGATATGAGACAAGATTTGGATGATAATTTTAATTTGAATGTTAGTTATTCCAAGATGAAGAGGGTTAAAAGGCTCGTGTTAGAGAAATTGGAGGATAGCTACATTGATGAATTCAATAAGTTGGAGGGTTATGCTTAAGAATTGAGGGACAACAACCCTGGTACTGATGTTATCATAAATATATCTTTAGAGGCTTTGGAACAAGGAAAAACAAGATTCTTAAGAATGTATGTATGCATTCAAGCTTTAAAAAATGGATAGAAAGGAGGTTTGAGGCCTTTTATAGGGCTAGATGGGACTTTCTTAAAAGGAAAATGCAAGGGAATCTTATTGGTTGCAATGGGACAAGATTCAATAAAACACTTTTATCCACTTGCTTGGGCAGTGGTGGACAGAGAGACACTTAGAACATGGAAATGGTTTATTGAGCTGCTGAGAAATTCTCTAGACCTGGCAGATGGTGAAGGAGTAACAATGACGTGCAGACATTGTAGTGCAACAGGTCACAACCAAAGAAGATGTCCTATGGTATGTAATTTTCTTTACTTGGTCAATATTTACACTAGTTAATTCAATATCTAACTAATTTTGTCATTTTTATAGCTTCAAAGATCAAAACAACCAGCCCAAGATGTGCCAGTGTCAACACCCCAAGCCATTCAAGAAGAATCTGGTATCATGTCTACTCCTGGATTTATTGCTTCTTCAAGTCATCAGAGTAGCCAACCTGATGGTCCTTCAAAATCAAAGAAAATTGAAAAGAACCCTACTGGACCTTCAAAGTCAAGAGAAAAATAATTGCTGATGAATCTGAGGATGGGCAACATGTTGAACATTCAAGTGCAGTTGCTGATGAGGACGGAGATGAGCATGAAAGTGAAGACCAGCAGACAATTCTAAGGGCAAAGGCAATTTCTGAAGCTAGGACTAGGCTTCAAGCTAAAAAGATGCAAATTCGACCAACTGGTACCAAGAGGATTGACTTCAAAGGAGATGAGAATGGTGTGAGCATTCCAACTAATCTACCATACTCACCAAGAAAATTGGCATGGAAAGAAAAAAAAGCTACGACTTCAGATCTGACAATTGAAAAGGAGAAAAGAATTGGCAAATTGAAGGCAAAGAGGGGTGGGAAGAAGTAGTTCCATTATGAAGTTGTTTTTTGTTTTCTGGTGTTTTGTTATGGCATGATGAAACTTAATATTTTGACTTTTTTGATGTTACTATGTCTTGAACAAGTGTCTGTAAGTTTTTGTAAGTTCAAAATATATGACAATGCCATTATCACTTATCTATGTAGTTGTTGTTTTTTGTTTTTCAGTTGCATTATGTATGTTGCTTGATGGTAGTCTTAACAGATCTTGTGAGTTGTGAATCCCTGGTGATATTTCTTTTTAACTAGATTGAGTTAATAATTTCTAGTGTTGGGAGTGTTTCTTTAATTTTGGTTGTCTACTAAGTTGTACCGACGACGAAATAGTGGAGATCATAGTATACTGTTAACCTACATTTGTGTAAATTTGAAAAGCAATTCATAATTTAGATGTTGTAATAATTTGCAGATTGCTATAAAAATGTTGTAAAAATTTGCAGATTGCACTTTTTGCTATAAAATTTGCAGATTGTAAATTCCTGTAATAATTTACAGATCGCAAATTGTTGTAAACATTGTAGATTGCAGATTGATGTAAAAATTTGCAAATTGCATTTTGCTGTAAGAATTTACAGATTACAAATTGATGTACAATAGCTGTAAAAATTTGCAGATTGCAGATTTTTATAAAAATTTGCACACTGCATTTTGTTGTTAAAAATTGCAGATTACATGTTGCTGTAAACAATTGCAGTTTGCCATAAAAATGTGAATTGCTATCGCAGATTGCTAAATGGTAAAATGCAGATTGCAAAGAACTTTTCCATTACAATCAAGAGATTAACTCGATTGCTAACAATTTTCCACAAGCAAAACACGATGACATTACATTAGTTGTAACCTGCAGATTGCTAACATTACATCAAAATACAAATGACTACACCACACTACTATAGAGACTACACACTAGTAGAACAGAGCTACACCAAACATGATATTATGTACACAAGGCTCATCATCACCAACAAGAGAGGAAGAAAATCACGAACAAGATCACATTTACGCGAATGATGAAATCTTCCATGCTGAAAGGTTTCTCCACTATAGTGGTATTAGCTTGACATTTTTCCTCATGGACAAGGTAAATATTGGTGGATGTATGTATGTATGTACGTTCGAGATTGGTTTCGTGGCATAACAATGGCAAAGGTATGTTTAGTTGGCCCTCGAGGGCAATATACGAGGGCAATTTCGAGACTGAATTTATGGATGGAGATGGTACCTATACGGGTATCAGTGGGACGGCCTGGACCTCCACCATCACTAGATCTCAAGCCATCGTCGTTTGATCCTCGAGAGAAGTATTGGACTAGATTTCCAACAGAAGGATCCAAGATCACACCTCCTCATCCATCTTGTGAATTCAGATAGAAGGATTATTGTTCGAAAGTTTTCAGGTATGGTTTCATTTCTATTACTTGTTGAAAATGATGACTTTAGAAAACGTTGAAACTAATTATCATCCATTGTAATGGTCCTCAGGGCATTAAAGATGCAATTCGAAGTGGATGCAACTGATTATATGATATCGATCTGTGGTAATGATGCTCTCCGAAAGCTTTGTTCCCCTGAAAAAGTGGAAGTTTTTTCTACTTGACAAACAATGATCGATATATGATCAAAACAATGAAGAAGGCAGAAACAAAAGTAAGTCTCTAAATAACTGCAATTTTTTTCTGCAAAGATCAATATTTTCCCTTCTAAGGAACATTATGAATTTCATTGCCACCAATTTCCTTTGGTTTATGAATTTCAATTGCCACCCATTTCCTTTAGGATTTTCTTCAATCGGTTTCTTTCCTTCCGAATTGAATCTAATTCAATCTTTTGATTGTGAGTCATCAATGACACATGACTTGGAAGTTTACTATCGATCGAATCCAATAACCACAAGATAATGAGCTAGGACGATAACATTTGAAGAATCGACGTGACAACAACCATTCTCACGAGTCATAGCAGTAAGATATTTTTACTATCTATTCACACTTAGAGACTCAACTTGTTGACTCAACTTGTTGAGGTAAAGAAAAAGAAGAAGATGTCAACATGGAAACAACACAAAACTTAACAAATCTGATGAAGAATATGAACTCCAAGAGAGCTCCAAGAACTGATGAAGTTGGGCGAAAATGTTTAGTTTTTTTTTAAAAAAAGAAATGGGTAATGGATTTTAATGGGTCGGGTGGATCCGGATGGATAGGGTGGTTTTGGTCAAGCAAATTAGATTTTAATTAATTAAATTGCCAACCAATTACAATATGCCACGTAATAAATGAAATTATTAAATATATTGACTAAGTAGTCTGTTAGCCAAAAGGGCAAAATAGGTCCCTAAAGGTTAACTCCAAGGGTATTTTAAGGCCAAAAGATAAACGAGGGGTATTTTTGTACCAATTCTAATACTATAAGGGTATTTTAGACCCTTCTCCATTTTATTTAAGTTTTACATAAAGTTATTGAACAATTCTATCGTCATGAAAAGTCGTTCGATTTTCCCAAGTATCATATAATAACTATTGTAAAAAAAATTTAATATCATATAAAATATGTCTTATTTTTTTCAAATAAGTTTCTGTAAGGTAATTGCAGGCAAAAATTAATGACATTTTGCTTACAGACCTTTTTTATTACTCCTGTATGACACTTCAATAAAAATCGATTGATTTTTTCACTACAAAAATAATTTCAGTAAATTCAGTGCAATAAAATAAAATCCAAGAATTAACTCCAGTGTTATATATCGAACTTTTACACAATAAGATGAATCTTAATTACTATTCCAATAAAAATAAATCGGTAATTTCAAGAAATTGTTATTTGCTAGGAATAATTTACTTATTTGTTAAATCATAAAAAGTGTAATTTTTTTGGACAATGTATATTTGGAAGAATAGTCATGGAACTATTAACCAAAGAGCAAAGATCACCGAAGCATTCACCAACTCACGAAGTAAAAAAGGAAATTAATTTATTATTTTTTCCGTCTCACCTTAACTATTGTTTTGGCTCCAAAAAATTGTACTAAAATAATTAACCCTTTAGGAATTAAAATTGATAATTATAACCATAAAATTACAAAAGTATTTACCTTTTTTCAGAAGTAACTTAAAAAACAGTTAAAAAAAGACAAAAGGAGTAAGACATACTAATTGTTAGTTTGTTACCTTTACAATACTAAACTTCCTTATTCACACTTCCAATTTTTTCCTTATTCACACTTTTCTTCTTATTTATGTGTTTAATACATAAAAATTACTACATTTTATGCTGTATATATACTCCTCAAAATATCGGCTGGATCTCAACAAAATAGTAAACATGGTAGACATAGAAGATGGATGTTGTGAAGCAGTTTGCATCAGTTTTCCACAATGTGTTTGAATCATATTGTATGCGTTGATTGAAATATTTGTAATCGGTTTCATGTTTTACGTTGCATTCATCAAGCCACTACCTTGTTTACCGCATATATTTGATATATTCATCAAAATTTCTGCAATTGCACTATGTATCAGACTCATCGTCATTTTCATTCATCGATTCTGCTGCAGAGGAGAAGATTAATTTTGAAGAGTATGAAGATCTAGAAGATTATTTAAGTTTTAAGGAGATTTATAATTCGTTCATTATATTGGTATTTTAAAATTTTATGTAGTTTGTTTTATTTTAGCATTTCAAATTGTCGAAGAATTATAATTAGTTTGTTTTCTTGCAAGTTGAAGTAATTTAGAGAGTTACAATTAAACGTAAACATGTTAGAATTTTCCTCCCCAATCAAGTCGTATAATAAGTAATTTTTATTTATGAATTATCAAACGCATAATTAGTGTTGGAAAAACAATATATGTATATTTTTATTATAAATCATTATAGAATTTATGTATATAATTTCTCGGTTTCGTTTGGTTATTTTTGCATTTATTTTTTAGTAAAAATAAAAATCAAACCAAATAGTATCGATTTTTCAAAATTTAAAATTATTCCTAACCAAGCCAAATCAAATACCAATTTTTTAATCGATTAAAATCGAATTACAATTTAATTTGATTTTCTAACCATAACCATGAACAACCCTATATACGAGAACAATAACATTACTAAAAAAAATGATAATGACGTTAAAATGTACAAAGCCAATATATGAGCTACTACAACAAAATAATTCCTAAATCTACATGTAACGTAATTCGTAGAAAGGAGTAAAACAAAGACTACATTGTCAAAATTCACAAGCCTGTTTCCTCCTCCCAACATTAATTTTTTGTCCTTCATTTAGTGGTCGCAGATGGATGAGTTTGTATCAAATTTGGGCGGATTGAAAATGGGTCAGCCATATTTTCATGAGTAAATAGTACTCTACTTAAGAATTCAACATGAAAAAAATATTTTAATTTTTTTTAATGAAAAATATTGAAAATACTTCATTTAGTTTTATTTATCATAAAAGTAAAAAAGAAAAATCGTATCACTTTTCAATATAAATAAATTTATTTAATAACAAGGGGAAAATATTTTGAATTTCACAGTAGATGAAATTGACATTTTAGGACTAAAACGTGCTTAATTCACTTTAACAATGTCAATACTAATACATAATTTGCTTATTTTACACTATTATTTATTATCCAATCTAAAATTAAACAAATAAAAAAATATAATTATAATTAATAAAAGAAATGACGTTTAAAATATATATTTTTGGAGGGCCAAAGATTTTACCTTTTCAATTATAGAGAAAAACAATTAGTCTATACAAGAGCATAACAGGGAAGAAAAGTTACAATCAGTCTTATTTTTAATGATATCATGAATTTTGAGTGAATAAAAATTTACTCATATTTTATCCATATTTTTATGGGTTGAATATGGGTATCATCCATATTTTACCCATGTAAAAATTCATTCATCCAACCCATTAAAATATGAGCGGGTTACCAAAATATGAGCTCATTTTGCCGACACTACCTTCACTATGAGATCCGACAATAAACAAAATTATAGGTTACTATTTTTCTCAAATTCTGTTTTTATAATGTCAATTATTGAAAAATTCAAAGTGTAAATTGCAACAATCTGATCCGTCACTATTAAAGGACACCCCGTGAGGAGTTTCAAACGTCTGATATAGTGTAGTGCGAGAACTCTTAAATTTTTTTGGCTAAAGATTTATTTCTAGGTTGGGCTAACGTCAACCCGACATAGAGGAAGGCTTCCTGCAATAGTTGTCGTCTTAGTCCCGCTATAGTGAGATGTTGAAAAATCTGCAACCTAATTATGCGTCTTCTTTTATTTTTCTCCCACTTTTGAAAGGAGAAAATACACGAGGGATGCTCAAAAAACCTTCCAAAATCACCCGAGGCAAGGGAGCGATAAAGGAGGTGTTGTGACGAAAAATGAAAACGAAAATCTAACAATAAAGAACACCAAGTTTAACGTGGAAAAACCTTTCAAACCGAAGGTAACCACCACGGGATCGACAAGATCCGAATTGATTCACTATACCAATAAGAGGGTTACAAATATTCTTCTAATGACTACACAACAAGTGCCAAAAGAGAACAAACAATAGCTACACCAACAAAAGATAAATAGAAAGAAACACCACCCAAACCCAGCTTCTGTTCGGGACCTAAAACAGGATCTTACTGACCTCCAAATCCGATCTCCACCGTTCCAATCAACCACCAAGATGTCAGGAACACTCAGTCCATATTTCAGCCCGATCCAACGGTTAGTTAATTGGGAAACACGATATGAATGTTGCTGGTCGGAGAAAAAGACTGCAGCAAAAAAGAATCCGTTTTCTTCTCTCTTTTCTCTTGTTGAAAGCTCTCTCAAAAAACCTCTCTTATGTTCTATTGTCTTTCAAAGACAATACCAATGAGCAATTAAATTATTCTCTCAAGACCATCCTCTATTTATAGAGTTGTGCTTTTCCTTACAAAGCCAAAACCAACTACAAATAGGATTACAATTCCAATCCTTTTCCTAATAGAATTGGAAACGAAAATAAGAGAATAATTCCAATCCTTTTCCAAGTAGGATTAGGCCATGGGCCTTTGGCTGGAACATGGGCAATAGCCCAACAAACTCCCCCTCCAGCCAAGGGGCCAAATGGACTTCAAGTGGAGAAACTTTTGACAGGCTTCCTGCCTGCCACACTTCTACAAAACTCATGCTTGTCTACGATGAGTTCTTTCCACTTATATCTATGAGTATCTAACATGACTTCATCATAACCTTCAGGTTTTCCCATGTTAGTCAATAGAATATACTCATCATGAGAATAACGTGTTGAGCTTCGCTTCTCTCTAGTAGATCTTCTACAAGAGGTTTCTGGAGCATCCGAAGCGGTCATCCCAACATGAGTTGGTTGATTATCAACCACAACATCATCAGTAGGAACATCTATATGTTCTACACTCTGATCATTATCTTGGGTTCCTTCATGTGCAAAAGATGTATCAATAATAGGAATTGGATCAACATTAACTAAGATCTCATCAGTCTGAGAATCTGGTTTCTCAGTCTTGTCAATATCTTCAATAGTTTGATCTTCAAAGAACGCAACATCACGACTTCTAATGAGCTTCTTATCAATTGGATCATAAAAGCGATATCCAAACTCATCTTGACCATAACCAATGAAGATGCATTGCTTAGTTTTAACATCCAATTTCGACCTCTCATATTTTGGAACATGCACACAAGCTTTACACCTAAACACTTTCAAGTGATCATAAGAGACATCCTTGTCAAACCAAATTCTGTTTGGAACATCACCATTCAAAGCAACAGCAGGAGACAGATTGATAACATAAGCAACAGTGTTAAGTGCTTCAGCCCAAAAAGAATTTGGAAGTTTAGCCTCTGAAAGCACACATCTAACTCTCTCAACTAAAGTTCTGTTCATCCTCTCTGCCAAGCCATTTAATTGAGGAGTCTTTGGAGGAGTCTTCTGATGACGAATTCCTTGCGATTTGCAGTAGTTATCAAAGGGACCAATATACTCACCACCATTATCAGTGCGAATACATTTTAATTTCTTTCCCGTTTGTCTCTCAGATAAGTCTTGAAACTGTTTAAACACATCAAGAACTTGATCTTTGGATTTTAAAGGATATACCCAAATCTTGCGAGAATGTTCATCAATGAAAGTAGCAAAGTAAAGTGCACCACCTTTTGACTTCACTTTGAAAGGACCACACAAATATGAGTGTACTAGCTCCAATAACTCAGATTTTCTTGAAGGAGGATGACTGTGAAAAGAAACTCATTTCTGTTTCCCTGCTAAGCAATGAACACATCTTTTCACCTTTGCTTGTTCCATACCAGCAAGCAAATTCTTCTTAGCCAAATAGGTGATCCCCCTCTCGCTCATATGACTAAGCCTCTTGTGCCACAATTCTGATAAAGTCTCACTCTCCACCAAATTTATAGAGTCAACAAGAATCGATCCTTGTGTCACGTATAAATTTGAATGCTTTCTTCCTCGAGCTAAAATCAATGAGCCTTTGGTGAGCTTCCATTGACCATTGCACAAGTCATTATGATAGCCATCATCATCTAGTTGTCCTACAGAGATCAAATTTATCGGAATGTCTGGAGCATGCTTGACATTCTGAAGGACCAACGTTGAACCAGTATTGGTTTTCAAACAAACAGTGCCAACACCAAACACCTTAACCTCACCAGCATTACCCATCTTTAACAACTCAGAGTTAACAGAAGTATAAGATGAAAAGAAGTCTTTTCTTGGTGTGACATGTGATGTGGCTCCAGAATCCACTATCCAACTTGTATCTTGAGATACAAAATTGATGACGTCTTTATCACAAGCGAAGAGAAGGTCATCTTGGACAACAGCAACAACATTATTTTCATTGTTTTCTTCCTTCTTCCCTTCTTCCCTTCTTTAAGATCTTGCTTCAATTGTTTGCAAAATCTTTTAATATGTCCTTTCTTTCCACAATGATAGCATTTAATATTAGGATTGTTGAATTTTAACTTGCTTCTGCTTTTACCTCTACTCCTCGAATCTCTTGTCTTATGTCTCCCTCGATCTTCTGTATATAGAATATCTGAATGTGAAGATGTGTCTTGAGATTTTCTTCTAACCTCTTCATTCAACACACCACTCTTTGCATATTCCATAGTCACCTTTCCACCAGTGGCAGAATTTGTTAAAGAAACACGAAGAGTTTCCCAAGAATCCGGTAGAGTGTTAAGAAGCCAAAGTCCTTGTATTTCATCATCAAAATTAACACCCATTCCTGATAGCTGATCAAGAATACCCTGAAAATCATTGATATGATCAAGAATAAGACTGCCCTCCTTGTATTTAAAGGTCATCAATTGCTTTAACAAGTACAACTTGTTATTGCCAGTTTTTGAAGCGTAAAGCATCTCCAACTTCTCCCACAATGTTCTAGCATGTGTCTCATTCACAATATGGTTGCGAACATTATCTTCAACCCATTGTCTTATATATCCACATACTTGTTGGTGCTCAAATTCCCAATTTTCATCGGTCACATTCTCGGGTTTATAAGCAGAAAAAACCGGAAGATGCATCTTCTTCACGAATAATAGATCTTTCATCTTGCTTTTATGTTGTAGTTTCTTCCGTTTAGACATACCATCTTGCTCATATTCCCCTCCATATAGATAACCTTAGCTCTGATACCAGTTGTTGTGACGAAAAATGAAAACGAAAATCTAACAATAAAGAACACCAAGTTTAACGTGGAAAAACCCTTCAAACCGAAGGTAACCACCACGGGATCGACAAGATCCGAATTGTTTCACTATACCAATAAGAGGGTTACAAATATTCTTCTAATGACTACACAACAAGTGCCAAAAGAGAACAAACAATAGCTACACCAACAAAAGATAAATAGAAAGAAACACCACCCAAACCCAGCTTCTGTTCGGGACCTAAAACAGGATCTTACTGACCTCCAAATCCGATCTCCACCGTTCCAATCAACCACCAAGATGTCAGGAACACTCAGTCCATATTTCAGCCCGATCCAACGGTTAGTTAATTGGGAAACACGATATGAATGTTGCTGGTCGGAGAAAAAGACTGCAGCAAAAAAGAATCCGTTTTCTTCTCTCTTTTCTCTTGTTGAAAGCTCTCTCAAAAAACCTCTCTTATGTTCTATTGTCTTTCAAAGACAATACCAATGAGCAATTAAATTATTCTCTCAAGACCATCCTCTATTTATAGAGTTGTGCTTTTCCTTACAAAGCCAAAACCAACTACAAATAGGATTACAATTCCAATCCTTTTCCTAATAGAATTGGAAACCAAATAAAGAGAATAATTCCAATCCTTTTCCAAGTAAGATTAGGCCATGGGCCTTTGGCTGGAACATGGGCAATAGCCCAACAGGAGGGAGAATTTTCACGCAAAGGAGGAGAAAGCCTAAGAATTTTTCTATGCCCGTTCATCAAAAGTTGTTTCTACGGAGTCATATTCGTTGTCAAGATTCATCAATAGTTGATTCGCGCCCAGGTAGGCTAGGCTTCTTACAATTGAGTAGTTAGACTTTCTTTTACCACATTTTATTGTGTAAATATTCGAAGATTATATGCCTAGGCCTTTGGGCATAGAATCTAAATGGTTAGAGATTGCTATTAGGTGTTTTAGCTGGCGAAGATGAAGTAGTGGCTGGGGATTGATCCGCTATTTCTTAATTTGCCTTTAGTTCCTCATTAGGAGGGTTGTATGTTTTCGATTGTGAGTGTATGCATGTCTATGACTTGTATTATCATTGAGTAATGCATGATAAGGAATATATATGAAGCATATGTAATGCATTCATGTAATAATCTCATGCAATGAACTTGTTATTGTGATCTATGATTTTCATATGATATTGTTGATTGCTCTATGTGATTGTGCATAATTATTTGTGTTTGTTGGTTGGCTGGCTCGGATACCATAGCTAATACATGATATCCCCACAGTTGACTTTGATACCACGCCTGATATATACTAAAGATTGCTCCGGTACCATGCATGCATGATATGAGAATATCCACATATGATTGGCTTGGATACCACATTGATACACTAATTATGAATGATTCCACGTCCGTACACTAACCGTTTGCTTTGGATTCCGTAAGAGGACAACTATCTGTTTATGACTCCATGAGTGGACTTGATGTATTCTAATCTTTCAGTTTCAGATAGTTAGAGTTAGTTCCGAGCTTGTCCCATCTACTCATCTTAGTAGAGGCTTTCAGACAACTAGTGGTTTTAGCCTTTTGGTTTATTTAAATGAATTCTATTTTTGACTATTCAGTTGTTTTGGATTCATTTCAATTTACTTTCTGCATCAGTTTTGTTTAATTATTATTTGTATGAATCTTAGTGTTATGCCAGACCATGAGTTAACTTAGGGTCACTTGTGCCTCTAATTAAGCACCGTGTTATGACTAAAGGGTAGTCACTAGTCTCAGATCGTGACACTAATTTACTTCAAAGTTATTAAGGCGTGTATTTAAATGTCAATATAATAAAAATGTTAAAGTAAATTTTTCTAGTAATTAAGTTTAAGAGTGATTTGATTTAGTTTCTCTTCTTAATAAACATGAATAAAAGTATCTGCATATTAATTTTTAAAATCGCTATCTTCCCAAAGATATTTACCTTGCACCTACTGATTAATTATCTGTAGTTATTATAAATATTATATATGCTCATTAGTTGTCAATAGGCTCGAGCCTATTTTCCTATGGACTATTATCTTGCTTAGAGCTTTACATAGACAATATTTATGGTAGATAAATTATGTATGTTTATTAGTTGTCAATAGGCTGAAATCATGTGTTATTTGCCCAAGAGATTATAAGGGATATCAATAAATTTCATAGTAGGGAAGTTGGACATGGCTGAAGCTTATAACAAGGTTTTATAGTTTTGTTTTTCTAATTAAAGTCCTAAGGAGGTTTGATTTTTCATTAGTCATTATTGGTATGATTTTAATATTAATTTTCGATAATTCCTATTCAATTTTGATTAATGAATAAGCTTATGATTTCTTTCAATCCTTAAGAGGACTAAAGCAAGAAAATTCTTTATCTCTCATGTTATTTATTATTAAAGCAGAAGTGTTGGCTAGGGATGTGAAGAAACTATATAAGAATGTGGAATACAAGGATATGAAATGCCTAAATGAACCCCCCCACCCCCACCCCCCACCCGCTACCCCTTCCATCAATCATTTAATTTATGCAGATGATACTATTTTGTTTTGTTCAGAAGGCAAAATCTATTGATAAAATGATGGGAGCGTTGAAAGAATATGAGAAAGTGTCATACCAGATGATCAACTTGAATAAAAGCTTTTCCTATCTTGGTGGCGATATACCTTTGGTTGTTGGAATTAGACCAAGAAGAATAATTGAAAAAATGAGCTAAAATTGCTTTACAAGTTTTCAATTAAAAAAATAGGACAAGTGGCGCCTCTTCATTTTTCTTTACTTTTTTATTTTTAATATTTATAAAAGGACTAAATTAATAATATCTTTCGTAGTTTGTCAAAATAACTACTGAAGTTGTCGGACGACTAAAGAAGTTGTTCTGACAACTACGACAATTGTTGGACTAAAGTGTAAAAGTTAAAAGTTTGAACTATTGTGAAAACATTTTTTAACCTAATATATATTATTTGTCACTTCTACCCAATTTTTAGAACTTGAAGGACACCTACCGAATTAGCTAACTAGTTTATCCCTTTTAATAGACCTTCCCAGAATAACTAGTATAAGGTAGGATTTTTGAAATCACTATATCTTCTCAAATATGTTTAGCTTGCATCTAATAATTAATTATGTGTAGTTGTTGTAAATATTATGTATGTTCATTAGTAGTCAATAGGCTTGAGCCTATTTTCCATGGAATACCATCTTGCATAGAGCTTTAGGGATAAAGACTATATTTATGGTAGAAAATATATGAGTAATTTTTATTTCTATTTCGCTACTTGGAGCCCAAGTTTTTGTATAACAATAAGTGAAATATAAAATCTTTCCCTTTTCTCCTTATTTTTTTCTATTTCATTCCAATTATATAATTTTATAAAACATTATTAACACAATATTCTACCGTCTCAATAAATAACTTTGTAGACTAAGATATATATTTTTATTCTACAGATAATATGAAATTTAAATTCGTTAACTTTGATATTTCAGGCGAGAACTATCTCTCATAGGTGTTGGATACTGAAATATATTGGATGTAATAGATCTTTGAAATTCTATAAAAGATAAAAACAAAGTATTCAATAAAGATTGTGCTAAAGAAAATATTATGATTAAGTACCTCAAATAACCCACCCTTACGCTTCGTAAGCCTACATGTTATGTCACCATAATGTCAAATACTCTAACCCTTCTATCACATTAACATCAACGAATAAAAGACAATTACAAGCCCTATTAACCAACTTACTAGTTCTTCTCAATTTCTCATGCCAACTCTCTGACCTTTTAGAACAATAAGTGAAGTTGGCGTCTTAGACCTATATGTTGTTCTTTAGAGTTGAATAGAGGATTTAGAGATAGACAATGTTTTGCTCTTAAATAAGCTTTAATCTCTACGGATTTAAAGGGGTATGAACTTAGAGGTGAGGTGTCAGTACAATAGCAAGAAATATTTAGTTATGAGGTGCTAGGAAAATTGGTTATGTTTCTGATGCTCAACTTTCACTTGTTGAAAAATAGAACATCTAGCCATAAACTCCGCAATATCCTTCTTCATCTCATCCCATCAATAGATGTTTCGCAAATCACAGTACATCGTGATGGCTCATGGGTGACTGAAATACCAAAAACTATGGGATTCTGAAAAGCTATGTTCCGTCAAGTCATTAGCATTAGGAACACACAAATGACGTTGATATCTATGTTCTCCATCTCCCCCTCGGGAGAAAGCCTCGTCGGACTTCTTAAGCACTGCTTGCTTTAATTCAACCAAAGTTGGATCAAGACCTTGCTTGACTTTCACATTCGTCACAAAAGACGATTAATACCATTGTGAACCATAACACCACCCTTTGTAGAGTCTACTAACTGAACACCCAACCGAGCCAAACCATGAACATCTCGAACCAACTGTTTTCTATCATCCTAATTTTGAGCAACACTACCCATAGATAACTAACTAAGAGCATGTGCCACCACATTCGCCCCACTGAGGTGATAGAGAACACTCATATTATAATCCTTCAATAGCTTAAGTCACCTTCTATAACATCTCGCAACTAGAAAGAACTAAAAAGAAGTGTAAAATCTGGAAATAGTTAATTTTAGAAAGTGTAAGGAAATTTGGAAAATTTTAAGTAAGTTAAAAGTGAGTTTTGGTTATTTTCAAACAATCATATCTTTTAGCTCAGGATGAGTTAGAGGTACATCCAGATATGGTTGGAAAATTGGAACGATCTTTCCAAGGATGCCAAGTTTGCGCGATTTCGACTTTGTATGAATAAGTTATGCCCTTTTGAAGTTGCGCTGTCGAATTAAGAAAATGTCAATTCCGGGATTTTTAAGGGTATTCTGGTCTTTTAGCTACCCTATTATTATATTCCATTTTTAGGAGTTTAATATTGGTCAAGATTGAACTTGGTCAGTTTTAGAAAATTAGAATTTTCACGCTAGGTCTTAGGAGAAAGGAGAAGAGAAAAGAAGAAGGGAAAAAGGGCAAAATCATTAAGATCAACAAAGAACGTTGGTTTTTTCGCTAAGGAACTTGCTTCAAACAGGTATTTGAGGCTCTCATAACGTTGGGATCCTTATCCACGTGCCAAACATATTATTTCAATTTGGATTCATCCTAAAATCATTAGAATATTGATATCTTGATACTCTTTTCTTGAATTCATATGTTGTTCTTGAATTGCCTGAGTTGTGAAGTTTTTGAATTCGTTACGTCGCATTATAGGGTCGTTTCGAGTTAGGTTCTTAGGTACATTTTCCGGGTATCTGTATCTAAACGAGATTTAAGAAAAAGAACCAAGTTTGGGTGAATTGGGGAAGAAAATTCGACGAGCGAAACTGGGACCTGGTCCCCCGTAGCGCGTCCAACACGCTGTTTTAAAAATTCAGCTTACACGAGATATTCTGCCTCAAAAGACGTTTTTGGAACCAAAATTGAATTCTGCCTCTGTGTCGCGGACCCACCCTCAAATTCTGATTTTTGGATTTTTCTCATGTTTAGCTATCTAAAATCATTCCTAAACATCATGAGATCTTTCCAAACACGAATCTAATTCCTTGAATCCAAATTCAATTCAAGGATCAGTTAAGAGTCAAGTCAAGAGCAGTTAATAATTAAAGTTAAGAGAAATAAAGGGTCAAATGAGAGGAGTCATTTCAAGTCTTCATAAGTCTTTTACAAATATTTTAACTTTGTTTTAAGACTTAAGTTTTGAGTTCAGTAAAGAGTGAAGTTGAAATTCTTTTCTTCAAAGGTATAAGGGGACTAAGTATTCCCAATAAGACTTGAAATATTTTAACATTTAACTAGTAAGGAAACTTTAATTTCCAAGGAGCCTTAAGGCAAGTTTTCAAAAAAGAACTATAACTTTCTAAAAGAAGCAAGCAGGAAAACTATGATTTCCAAGATAGCTGTGGGCTAAGTAATTTGAGCACTAATCTCAAAATCACAAAATCAATATGTTTTTAAAACGTAAGAGCAAGCATATTTTTGGGAGTAGTATTGAGCACCGATATGGGGGAGAGTTGAGACAACTCACAACCCCCATAAACCATGTAGCCACCATGGATAGAAAGGGTTCATACTTTTTAGATGAACCCTTTTCACAGTAGACTAGTGGATCCATTAGGCAGTTTAGGTCTTATACCTTTGGCCGGGTGTAGGATGCGCTGGTAGCGTGAGGTAGATAGTTGTATCATCACTTTAGCTTTTATGTGATGATTTTCGGTTAGAGAAACTCCCGTAGCAGTTATTGTATTTTCATATACATCAGTTCATTGTATTTTTATATACATTTCAGAGTTTCTTGTATCTTTGCATACACACAGAGTTTATAGCATATTTGTAAACAACTTTTCATTATTCTACACTTGTTTAAATATGCTTTATAATGAAATGAGTTTAGTAAGTAATCATAAGTTGAGAAGAGTCAAGGTAAGTGTTTCTTTCAGAAGTTCTTTCTAGCCTATGTGGTATAAGCATTCCAACTCGCATACTCGTACATTCAATGTATAAATGCCAATTGACCTGCATCGTATTATGATGCAGACGCAGATAACGAGGATCGACATCCAGCGTACCGTTAATCTAGTTGAAACCTCTATAGTCATTTAGTAAGCTTCTTTGCACTCCGGAGGACATCCTTTATTGCTTTCTAATTAGTTCAATAGGATGTTGTGGGGTTTGCCCCAACATTCATCTTAGTCAACTTAGAGGCTTCAAAGACAGTTAGTAGTTCAGTAGTCTTTACATTTTCATTCTTATGCTAAAGACTTGGGTTGCCATTTTGGCCAAGTTGAATGTTTAAATCTTTTAAGACATTCCCAATTATTTTTTATGCAGTTGAGATAAGTTACTTTATCATTATAAGTGTGATTGTTGTCTTCCATTGAGTTAAGTAAGCCAGACCAACGGTACGCTCGAGGCCAGCAATGGTCACCGAGTGCCAGTCCCGCCCAGGGTGTAGGCTTGGGGCGTTCTTTGACAATTTAGATTCTTTTGGTTAAACGCGTATTGAAAACTCATGTAGTCGATAAAAACATCAACATGAACACCATACAAGTAATGCGTCCAAATCTTTGAGGCAAAAACAACCACCGTTACTTCAAGGTCATGGATAAGATAATTCTACTCGTGAATTCATCTCCCACCATAACAACAATAACAACAACCTTTAACCACTCAGATTTTGTGTCCTCAAGGCATATGCCTACAATCTCTGAATATTATGATATCGTAAAATGGGTCTAACTATTCATGTTAAGGAAACTTAGTCTATTTGGAGCCAATAATCCATTGATGAACCATGTCTATGATTGTTCCACTCTGTGAGAGCAAGCCGTGACAAATATGCATCAAAATTTCTTAGGTTTTCACCTCCCTTGCATTGTAATCCTTCCCTTGCATTGCTTCTTTGCCTCGGGTGTCTTTTGAGGATTTTTGGAGTAGCCCTCGCCTATATTTTCTTTTCAAAAGTGAAAGAAAAATATAAAGAAGTCGTATAAATAAATTGTTGGATTTTCGTCACCCCAACCAATTTTCCAAAAGGGCAATTCGCCATGTGCTCAATTTGTTTTTTAAAATTTTGTAACATATTTTCAAAGAAGTGTTTCACACGAGATGCCCTTGAGTAATAACGAATCGTGTCATTACAATTGCTCAATAAAAAATTGTCATGCATATATAAATTCTTTTTCTTCACACGCTTTTAGAAGAGTGAGTGCACTCATTCTGTCATGTCATCCCTTAAGGTATTGGATTTATTTTCATATATTCTACACATACATAGAAGATATGGAGAGATTCTTTTTCCTAGTCTAATTTTGTCACGTAAATATTCTTTTAATATTTTTTCCTTTTCCATTTGATCTTGAGAATATTCTATTCCTTTAGGGTTTACCATTAGATGTCATCTTACTTGTGTAAATACAACAAAATTGTATAGTTTTACTCATTCAGAAATACGAGAAGAAATTTTTTATACTGTTCTTCATTTATTCTTTCATGGTTTCATAGCAGTGTTAATTTTCATTTTTTTCTTCCGCTTTCATTTCTTTTCTCTATTTTCAAAAATGGTTGAAATTGTATCATCCAATACTCAAATCACAGAAACGAGTGATAGAGTTCCTGCAATTAATGCAGTGGATTCATCACATGCTTTCTACATTCACCCTTTTGATTATCTTGGCATGAACCTTGTCTTCACTGTTTTGAAGGTAGGAGTTATAGTGGTTGGAGAAGGGTTATTGTTTATAGCCTTTTCAGCGAAGAACAAATTAGGATTCATTGATGGATCCCTACTTGTTCCTACTGATATAAATCTTCAAAAGGCTTGGTCAATATGTAATGACATGGTCTTATCCTGGTTACTTAATTCTCTCTCAAAAGAAATTGTTGAGTTTGTCTTGTACTCCCAAAGCACCAAAGTCTTATGGTCTGACCTGGAAGATAAATTTGGTCAGGCTAATGGTGCCAAATTATTTCAACTTCAAAAAGATTTAAACATTGTAGTTCAAGGAAATTCTAGTATTTCTGCATATTTCACAAAAATGAAGAGTTTGTGGGATGAGTTAGATGCACTAAACACATTTTCTGTTTGTAGTTGTGCGTGTGTATGTGGAGAAAAAGAAAAAAGTATAAAATCTCATCAAGGTGAAAGGTTGCTTCAGTTTCTTATAGGTCTAAACGACACTTTTATAGGGGTTAGAAGTAATATTTTGTTATCTTCCCCTCTATCTACTATTGGTCAGGCTTATTCTCTTGTTATTCAAGATGAAAAACAAAGGGAAATTCATGCTACTAATCCATCTGTAAACCTCACTTGTGCCGGTATGATCAAACTCTTTAACTCTTATGCTCATCTGCTTAAAGTTGACACTTATTCTTGGATATTAGACAATGGAGCATCTGAGCATATGACTTTTGATAGAAGTTTATTCACTAATTTCAATCTTTTACCTAAAACTATCATGGTAACTTTGCCTAATTCTCATAAAGTAAAGGTCACTCATTCAGGAACTGTTTCTCTTTTATCCAACTGAGTTATGCAAAATGTTCTCTATATTCCTTCTTTCAAATTCAATCTTATCTCGATTCACAAATTATATAAAGAACTTCAAAAATATGTGCTTTTTACCCCTGACACTTGTTTCATGTTACATGACCCTTCACTGAAGAGACATCTGGTGCTTGGTAAAGAAAAATGAGGTTTATATATCTTCAAGTCAAGTCAGCCAACAGTTTCTACAAAGAGTCGACCCAGTTCCAGTCTTCATAGTCTATCGTTTTCAAGTTCTTTAATAAATGCGTTTACTTCTTGTTCTAGTTTCTTTGATTCTAATGTAAAACAGAAGTTATGACACTATAGAATAGGCCATATTCTAATGAGTAATATGACAAAAGTTTTTCAATTTTCTAAATCTTGTTCAAAGTTATCTTCTCTTTGTGTTATTCGTCCTATGACAAGACAATCAAAATTATCTTTTCCTTCTAGTTCTATTTGTACCAAGACTGCTTTTGACTTATTTCATGTGGATACTTAGGGTCCTTATAAATCTACCACACATGATGGGTATATGTATTTTCTTACAATTGCTGATGATTTTAGTAGAGCTACTTGGACTCATCTATGTGGGACTAAATCAAATGCCTTACCTATCCTTCAATCTTTTATTTCTTTGGTAGAAAGACAATTCAATTCCAAAGTTAAAATTATCAGAACTGACAATGCTTTAGAATTAGGTTGTGGGAAAATTCAATCTATTTTTTTTCTTTCCAAGGAAATTATTCATCAAACTACTTGTGTCCACACTCCACAACAAAATGGAGTAGTGGAAAGAAAACACAAATATTTACTGGAAACATCAAGAAGCTCTTTTATATCAATCTCGCCTTCCTATTGGTTATTGGGGGGGGGAGGGATGCTTGTTAACAACTACTATCTTATAAATAGATTTCCTTCCAGTGTTTTGAATTCAAGAACTCCTTTTGAGGTTTTATTCAAAGTGAAACCATCTTATTCTCATCTAAAGTGTTTTGGTTGCTTGTGTTTTGTCTCTATCCTTCATTTACATAGAACTAAATTTGATCCTAAAGATTCACCTTTTGTGTTTGGAGGATATCCATATGAAAAAAGGGTTACAATGTGTTGGATTTACAAACCAAGGAAGTTTCAATTTCTAGGAATGTTATTTTCCATGAAGAGTGTTTTCCTTTCTCTTCTCAATCTGATTTACGTTCTACTTTATTTCCTTCTACTACTACCATCTCTTCTGATTATCCCTTAGAATCTCATTTTTCCACATCAAACTCAAATTGTGATTATTCTTCTGATTTGATAATGTACCTATATCTACTAGTCCTTCTAAATCTCTGTCTCCTTCCAATGTTACTTCATATATCAATACCTCTCCTGATATTTAACCTATACTTATTTTTAATTACCTGTTGTTCAAACTATGTTCAGAAATTCTTCCAAAATTCACAAGAAACCTGATTACTTAGAAGACTATATTTGTAATGCTCTCCATCTTAGTGATGTGACTTCTTTTTTTCCCCTAAGTCCTGTTACTTCTGAGTATTTATCTTTTAATGATTTATCTTCTAACAATCAAGTCATGCTCAATTCCATTACTAGTATACAGGAACCTGTTAGCTATATTCAGGCAGCTCACCATCTGGATTAGCAGGAAGCCATGGATAAAGAACATACAACTTTAAGTCTTAACAACACATGGGATGTTGTTGTGCTGCGCATAGGTAAGAAGGCTTTGTCATGTAAATGGGTTTATAAGGTAAAACAACACTCTGATGGAAGTATTGAAAGACTAAAAGCTAGATTAGTCATTAGAGGTGATGTACAGAGAGAAAGTATTGATTATAATGAAATTGTTTCTCCAGTAGTCAAGATGACCACCATCGATGTATTTCAGCTATTGCACTAAAGAATGAATGGGTTGTTGTTCAATTAGATGTGAACAATGTTTTTCTACATGGTGACTTAAATGAACAGTTTTACATAAAATTTCCTCCTGGTCTTGCACCTCTTTTTTCTAACCATGTCTGTGTTGGGTTTTAAAGGTATGAACAGGAAATGAAGGTTTGTGACTCTCCTGAAGGATTGTCACTTTGCCGGAGGGTTGTGACCTTTATGAAAGGTTGTGTCCTTTCTAAAGGGTTGTAACCGTTTGAAAGGTTGTGCCTTTTCCAAAGTGTTGTGAGCTTTCTTGAAGGTTGTCTTCTTTCCTAAGAGTTGTAACTTTTACCCTTTGTTGACTATAAATAGAGAGATTGTCTCTCATTTTCAGCATTGAATTTTTCCCTTCTTTTGTATATATTTCTTACAAAACAAAATTGATCGATCGTGTATGTGTGATTCGTTGATGTCATTTTGAGTTCGTTAAAATTATTGAAGTTTGAGGTACCTCTACTTCTTTAATGGTTAATACGTTTTATCTTGGGAGGAATTAATCTTTAACCTCGGGTACTTGAGGGGATTAAATTTCTTAAGGACACACAGTTGATTTTGTGGACTCGGATAGTTCTTTTTGTTTTTCTTTTCATCTTTTATTTTTTCTGGTTTGCTAATTTGAATATACAAGGCAACAAGCTTAAGAAATTTAAATTGATGGTATTTTCTGTGGTAAGAAAATTACTTCTATTTTCAGTGTTCTTTTTATTGGAAAGAAGAAGAAGAAAAAGAAAATTATTTTATCATATGATAAAAGACATTTGAGATGAATTATTACTACTTTAATATGTTCGAGTATATAATCTATAGTAAGTTTTTCTTTGATAGGTAAAATAAATCTTATTTTCTTCTTAAGTGCATTCAAGCATTGCACCCCTTCAGTTTTCTTTTCAATAAGAAAAGTTATTTTGTGCATAAAAGTTATGGTATGCACTTAATTATTATTTTTTCTATATTCTTGGTTTTACATAACTATGAGAAGAAGTAAATGTTCAAATATTTGAACCTGATTTTAGTTTCTTGTTGAAATTAAATGTCTTCTTGAGAAAAATAAGAATATGATGGAAACTGAGAAAAGGAAAAAAAAATTGCAAGGTCAGTGACTTGCATGAAATGATTGCTGACAGATAAAATATGATTCAATGAGAGTAAAAATCAAGTTCTATTTTTATTTCACTTGATTATTTTAATTTTCCTCCCTATCCTTTATAAGTTATGATATTTATCTCATAAATTTTAGGATAGATGGTAATTACGTGATGATTATTACTAATATGTATTATGTTAAGAGGGAAAAAAACTTTTGTAGTTTTATACTCCATGAAAAATTTGATTGTGTTTGACTTTTGGAGAATAAATCTTCTGATTTGTTTTTTGTACTCCTTTGGTTTGAAGAATATAAGAACTTCACAAAAAAAAAAAATCAAATTGTGCATTGGTTTGAAGTTTAGAGAAACTTCACCAATTGTTAGATACTCTGTTTCAATGAATATTCTGACTTGACAATTACAAAATCTTCGTCAGGAATATTAAGGCTAAAGGATTTGAAAAAGATTTGCTTTTTTGTTAGCTAGAAACAATGTTGTATTTGAGGTTTCAGGAGATTAAAACATTTTTGGTTTACTACTCTGTCTGAATATAAAACTGATTAGAAGAATATAAAAAAACTTCATCAGAATTCGAGGTTCATTCGGTTAACGATTAGAAGAATATAAAAACTTCACCGTTGAACTAGAAACAAGTTGTATAAAGATTGAATCTTTATTGTTAGTATTCTAAATACTAAGTGGTCTATCTAGTTATGACATAAAGGAATAAAATAAAAAAAACACCAGTAACATAAAATTAGTGATTTTTGTGCCTGCAATGGGTGTTCGATGGATTAAATCTCTAAAAGAAGGTTTCGTGTTGCCAATGTGTATTTTGATGGTATACAATTTGAAAGCATGAAAAAATAATATGTGGAAAATAATTTCAAATACTTGAAAAATATTTTTTAGAACATATTTAAAATGTGGGGGGTTCTTTACTTGTGATAAACACAAAATTAGACTTACTATATAATTTAAATTTGAAAGTACAAGATATGAAATTTGATGACATTCTTGTATCATGTTAGACCCAAAAAATTCTTGGAGTATATTTGATATTGTGGTCATTGAGTCTCTCTTTACTAGTATATGAGTGAATAGTATAAAACCATAAAAAATTATATTACTCGTTCAAAAGAATTGTATTTTTTGATGAATAAATTTCACTTAAAATATTGTGATTTTTCATGAAAAGATATGTCTATTAATTTTTTCTTTGTAGAGACATGAACATTGGTGAAAAATGACATGTTATGTTTGTGTTGTAAAACAAACATTTGGGTGATATTGCCCTTATTAGACCAATGAGACAATGCTCATGCGTAATTCTATAACAAATTGAATGTTATGGAAATGTCCTTCTTAAAAGGACATATGACAAGGTGTTGATTGTAAAACAATGTCTGTATTTGAGAAAATTTATAAAAAGTAAAGAATAAGATATTTGTGGGAAAGGTTACCTCACAGAAGGTCTTTTTCAAAGTTAGCGTTTTTGTTTGTTCTTACTTGTTTAACTCAAATTATTTGTGACATAAATGTTTGAGACATGTCAATTACAAAACTTTGCAAAACCTGATCAACTTAGAAGTTTTGCCTAACTTCTAGTTCAATAAATCAATGTCAAGTATGTGTTGTTGAAATGAATTAACATATCTTTATATTGATTTACACTGACATTTGTGATATGAAGTCAACATCATCTCGTGGTGGAAAAAAGTATTTCATAAATTTTATTGTCAATTGCACTAGATATTGTTATGTTTATTTGCTGAATGGTAAGGATGAAGCAATAGAAACATATATGCAATATAAAAATGAAGTTGAAAGTCAGTTGAATATTTCATGATTAGAAGTGGTAGATGTGAAGAATATGAATCTTCTTTTGCAGAAAATGGAATCATTACTGCACATTCTCACCTCAATCTAATGAAATTGTTGACTAGAGAAACTGAACTTTGAAGGAAATGTTGAATGTCCTATTTATAAGTTCATGTTTACCACAAAACTTGTGGGAGATGCTATCATTATAGCAAAAGAGAACAACATTTTTTTTTTGTATGTTCAGAAAGAGAAAAACAAAAAGTTTTATCTGTTAATAAAGGGAGCAACAAATAGAAAAATTTTGTTTGTTAAGAAAGGAACAACAAAAGTTTTATCAGACTTTGTTGTATCCTGATAGAAAATTGTTTGTCGTTCCTTAGAGTATATACAAACATAACTCTTGAAAGGTAGTAATCTAACAATTTTCAATATAGTCTATTCCATATGAGAAATGGAGATGAGGGAACTATTTCAAAACTGGTAAAAATAAGACCTAAGACTGTGGATTGTATGTTCATTGAATATGCTACAAATAGTAAAGCATGTTGATTTATGGTTAATAAGTCCGAACAACTGGATAGTTATGTAAATGGTCTAAACGATCTTGGAAAGAACCAAAGGAGAATGTACTTAATAAGGAGATTCAGAGGCAGAGTAAATGCCAATGGACAAATTACTTCCTCCGGGTTTTATTTTGTAATATTTCTTCTTGAAAATGAGTCCATATAGTAGAAAAAGATATTTCTTTTGTGTAATTATCCTTTTTTTTTTAAAGAGTTTGTTAATAGTAATATGGATTCAATCTTGAGTAACCAGACTTGGGAGTTGGTTGATCTTCCTTCATGAAATAAACTTTTGGGTTCAAAGTGGATTTAAATTTTCTTTTATGAAACTATTGACAAATACAAAGCAAGATTTGTTGTCATAGGATTTAGACAATAACAAATCCTTGATTATTTTGACATATAATAGCCTCTAACTAGGATTACATCAATTCAGATGTTAATTGTGCTAGTTACGAATTTGTCAAAATAGGTGTAGAAATATATTTTTTTGAGGAAGAAATTTACATGGAACAACATGAGAGCTTAGTGGTTCCTGGTATAAAAAAAATGTGTAAACTTGTTAAGTCACTTTATGGACTAAAAACAAGCGCCCAAATAATGACATGCGAAGTTTGACCAAATTACATTGGCAAATGAATTCTAGATTAATGAATGTGATAAATGTGTTACATTTAAAGACATTCCAAATTACAAGGTCATTATTTGTTTTTATGTTGATGACATGTTGATCATCAAAAGAGACACATATGACAAAAATGCTACTACGCATACGCTAGAAAGTAACTTCGATATGAAGGAAATTAAAGTTACTGATGTGATTGAAAAAGTACTTGAAAAGTTCAAGTAGTTGGATTTCAATATTGACTAGACTCCAATAAATGTGAGATTTGTACTTCAAAAGAATGAAGGAAAATGTGACTCACAATTGGATTATGCTAGACTATTGAGAAGTATGATATATATCATGAAGTTTACGCGATCAAATATAGCATGTGCTATTACTAAACTGAGTCGGTTCATAAGTAATCTCAATCAAACTCATTAGATGACAATGAAAAGAGTTTTGAGTATTTGTTTTTAAAAAAAAAACATACTTAACAAACTGTTGCTTTGCATTATAACTAGTATTCAACAGTATTGGAAGAATATAGTGATGCAAATTGAATCACCAGGTCAAATGAAATAAAATCCACGAGTGGATATGTATTTACTCTTGGTGGAGGAGACATCTCTTGGAAATCTTCAAAACAGAAATGTATCGCTCGCTCTACTATGAAATCTGAGTTTATCACTATGGATAAGACTAGTGAAGAAGTTGAATGACTCCAAAATTTCTTGAACAATTTTTGGCCCAAACTTTTAGCTCTTGTATGCTTACACTAGGTTGGGCATGAATCATGATGTATAACGGAAGGTCTCGTCATATATGACGTAGACATAATATCGTTAGAGAACTATTCACTAGTGGAATTATCATAATTGACAGTGTAAAGTCAAAGGATAATGTGTCGGATCCACTTATAAAAGGCCTAACTAGAGAGGAAGTTGATAGATTATAAAAGGGAATGAGACTATGGCCGAGAACAAGTCATTGTGGCGGTAACTCTACCTAGAAGACTGGAGATCCCAAGATCTAGGTTCAAGGAGATCAAACAAAGTCATTAATGACGGTTCAACATTGTCAAAATATTATTTTTTATGGTCCATTCTCACAATGTTTAGTAACAAGGATAAAGGCATTAGGACTTTTTAATGGTTTCTAAGTTTGATACAGGGTATATCAAATGGTGTATCTACTGGATAACACATTTAGAAATCACCTCTCTAAGTGTGAAGTGTAAGCCGCTTCAAGGAGAATTCGGTAAGGCCAGTTCTCTAAGCACTTATTAACCGAGATGTGTTCATGGCTGAAACGAACAAAACAATGAGAACCAAAAACAGTTCAAGGGTTGATTGTGTGACTTATGTTGTATAGGTATACATCAAATCTCAACGGTTCAAAGATATCAAATCTACCGATTGACCGAGTATATTCGATATATATTCACTACGGAAAGTTTAAAGGGAAACCTACTTATCCAGATGCGATTAAACCTTACTTACGAATCACATAGTTTTTCATGCATAATTTTTAAAAAATTAGTCATTCCCTATTTATGTGGTGGATTGTTGGGTTTTAAAGGTATGAACAGGAAATGAAGGGTTGTGACTCTCCTGAAGGATTGTCACTTTGCCGGAGGGTTGTGACCTTTATGAAAGGTTGTGTCCTTTCTAAATGGTTGTAACCGTTTGAAAGGTTGTGCCTTTTCCAAAGTGTTGTGAGCTTTCTTAAAGGTTGTCTTCTTTCCTAAGAGTTGTAACTTTTACCCTTTGTTGACTATAAATAGAGAGATTGTCTCTCATTTTTCAGCATTGAATTTTTCCCTTCTTTTGCATATATTTCTTACAAAACAAAATCGATCGATCGTGTATGTGTGATTCGTTGATGTCATTTTGAGTTCGTTAAAATTATTGAAGTTTGAGGTACCTCTACTTCTTTAATGGTTAATCCGTTTTATCTTGGGAGGAATTAATCTTTAACCTCGGGTACTTGAGGGGATTAAATTTCTTAAGGACACACAGTTGATTTTGTGGACTTGGATAGTTCTTTTTGTTTTTCTTTTCATCTTTTATTTCTTCTGGTTTGCTAATTTGAATATACAAGGCAACAGTCTGTTTGCTTAAAATATTCATTTATGGACTTAAGCAAGCATCCATACAATGGTATGCTAAACTCACTTCTGCTCTCAATTTTAAAGGTTTTAGTCATTCTATGAATGATTATTCTCTTTTTTAAAGAAATCTGCCAAATTTATTTTTATTGTGGCAGTATATGTGGATGACACATTGTTGACAGGAAACAATGAAGCTGAATTGTAGGCTAAAAAACTCTTTGTGGACAAAGAATTTAAAATTAAAGATCTTAGCGTACTGCAATATTTTCTTGGGAAGGATGTTGTGAGAGAACCTACTGCTATAATTATTTCCCAAAGGAAATTCACATTGGACTTACTACATGAGTTTGATTCTCTACATTTATCTCATGTTTCTTCACCTTTGGATCCTAATGTCAAGTTACTAGCAAATCAAGGGATTTCCATAAAAGATCCTACTTTATATAGGTGTTTGTTAGGTAATCTCAATTATCTCACACATACAAGGGCTGATTTATCCTTTATAGTGCAACATCTGAGTCAATTTATGCAAGATCCTCGTGAACCTCATCTTGCAACTGCTTTACGGGTTCTTCGTTATTTGCTCAATGATCCTGATCTTGGTCTATTTATGTTCTTCTTTCAAATTGATGGCCTTCTGTGACTCTGACTGGGTACTTGTCTAGATTCACGAAGATCAGTGAGTGGATTTTATATTTCTCTCAAGTCTTCTCTTATTTCATGGAAATCTAATAAACAAACATTAATTTCTCTTAGTTCTGCTGAAGCTGAGTATAGATCTATGAGGAGGGTTGTAGCCGAGCTTGCTTGGTTGGTTCACCTATTTGATGATCTCTCAGTTCCGATCTCCTTGCTAGTACCTCTTCACTCTGACAGTTTTGCCGATTCACATTGTAAAAAATCCAGTCTTTCATGAACGGACAAAGCATGTCGAGATTGATTGTCACTTCGTCCGTCAACAGTATCTCGCCGGCTTATTTTCTTTATCTTATGTTAGATCTTCATCACAACTAGCTGACATCTTTACCAAGTCCTTGACCGGACCCGTGCATCATCATCTTTTATGCAAGTTTGGGGTTTCTTCCTCCCTCCAACTTGAGAGAGGCTATTGAATTTATTTTCATATATTTAGGACACACATAGAAGATATGGAGATATCCTTTTTCTTTTTTAAATTTTGTCACGTAAATATTCTTTTGATATTTTTTCCTTTCCATTTGATCTTGAGAATATTCTGTTCCTTTAGGTTTTACCATTAAATGTCATCTTACTTGTATAAATACAACCTAATTGTATAGTTTTACTCATTCAGAAATACAAGAAGAAACCTTTTTATATTGTTCTTCATTTATTCTTCCATAAGGAGATATTTAAATCACTTGAAGATTGTTAAGGAGATTTAGATATCTATGTAGTTAAACGTTTAAGTTAATTTGGTGTCAAAATCAAGGAAACGGAAAAAAGGTCTGAAATATATTCGAACTTTTACCGTAATTGATGTAACGATACCAAACTTTGGAAAGTATCTTTTACCCATGTACTATTTAATAGTGTATTTATAAGGTATATTTGTGCTCACGTGGACATAAAAAATATTGCATAATTATAAATAGTAATGTGTCCACGTGGACGCATATATACATTTAAAGTTCACTATTAAATAGTGCATGGGGTAAAAATCCTCCATAAAATTCGATATCACAACAATAATTTCGACCAAAATTAAAATAGTTTTAAGATCACTTTCCCTAAGGAAATATTAATATATTTTCTTTATTAAGAAACTAAAATAAGCCTCAAGACCTGCTTTTGCGTAGATGCAACCTAATATTTTGCCAAAATACATTGAGGAAATATCAAGTAAAAAAATGAGACCTTCCAAAGTCATTGCTTCATTGGCTTGACCCTCAAGTCGATAAATAAATTATAATCATATAAATATTTATAATTTATTTTGAATCACAAATTTTAAAAATTATTTTTTCTACTTAATCTCCAAAAGCAAAAAAACTATGTATATCAAATAGTGGGAATTTTAATAATTTAGTCGGTTAGCTATCTGAACTCTAACATTATGGTGAGAGTTCAATTCTCCATATTTTAATCCCTCCGCATTTCCCCTTTCCCGCCCCCCTTTTTTTTTAAAAAAAATGTATTACCAATAGTGTGTGTTTCAACAGCAGGATGTTGACCTCAAGTCGTGTGCTTCTAGTTATTTCTTAACACGTTGTTCATTTTTACTTGTCTATTATTTAAAAATAACTTTTCATTTTTATTCGTTATTTTTAACATATAAAGAAAATATAACTATTATTTTTCATATTTTATTCTCCAACATTAACTACTTATTTTTCAAAATTAATTAGTAGGAATAATGTAGTATGCTAATCGGTATCAATTATTAGCGGCTAAATTTTTAAATACAAAGTAAAACTAAACCTAAAAATAGATAGTAAATTACCAAAAGGGACAGCTCTTTTGCACTATTATAAAGAAAAATTAAAGTTCATACGATTCTTCCTTATGCTTAAGCAGAGCAGAGAAAAAAATAAATAAATAATGGATGCGATAGTGCAGAAGCCTTACGATGCTATGGTGCGGCTGATGATGGCTTCGCTAGAGCGCAACCTCTTGCCGGACACCGTTATACGGCGGCTGATACGGCTTCTCTTAGCTGGCCGGCTTCGCTCCGGTTATAAGCCATCCTCTGAGCTGCAACTTGTTGGGAAAACGCGGACAAGCACAAAAATATATATGGTAAAAGTAATGGAAATAAAATGAGAAAATAACGACATCAAAAATTTTACATGGAAACCCTTCTGAATAAGGGAAAAAACCACGGGTCAAGAGGAGCAACTGATATTACTACAGTAAGGAATTTTACACTGTATAGTCACGAATACAATACTCAAAGTGACTACTACACACTCAAAAGGAACAACACTCTTTTGATTTCCGTCTTACTAAAATATCGCTTCACACTCTATTTTTCTTCACAGACTATTTTCTTGTATAGTCTATGTAATACCTCACTTTGCTCTCAAAATGGTTTTTTCTCTCTAACTTGGTGTGTTTTTGAAATGAGCAAGGGCTCTGTATTTATAGGAGAGATCTACTCCTAATGATGTCACCAGTGACATCACAAAAAACACAAGGTTTGAACCTTTGCTCCTATGCAGATTTCTTGGTAAGATTTTAGTTGAAAAAGAAATGGTGAGCTTTGGTTTGTTGCAGCATTTGTTGACTTTAACAATAAGCAACAAATATTAATTCAACCTTTCCTGCATTTTAACTTTCCTTATGTTTATCTACAATGGGTATGGACCCCACAAATCTCCCCCTCCAGACCCATTCACTGGAAGGAGGTATTTCCATCTTTTAGAGAGAGCTCATACCCACAAGTTCTTTGCATAACTCGAACTTGTCTTTCGGTATCGTCTTGGTCAGTATATCTGCAGGATTTTCACTTGTGTGGATCTTTTTGACGTGAAATGATTCACTCTCCACTTTCTCACGAATCCAATGATATCTGACGTCGATGTGTTTTGTTCTTGCATGGTACATGGAGTTCTTGTTCAAATCTATTGCACTCTGGCTGTCACAATAGACAATATACTCCATCTGATCAAACCAAGCTCTTGACGAAATCGCATTAGCCATATCATCTCCTTGCCGGCTTTAGTAGCCGCAATATACTCAGCTTCAGTTGTGGATAGTGCAACACACTTCTGCAACTTTGACTGCCATGATATAGCTCCCCCTGAAAAAGTAAACAAATATCCAGTGGTGGATTTTCTTTTTATCAAGGTCACCTGCCATATCAGCATCTGTATAGCCTTTCAAGATTGGAGTTGATGCTCCAAAACACAAACATTCATCTGAGCTTCCTCTAAGATACTTGAGTATCCACTTCACAGCCTCCCAATGCTCTTTTCCTGGATTTTCGAGAAATCTGCTCACAACACCAACTGCTTGAGCAATATCAGGTCTAGTGCACACCATTGCATACATTAGACTTCCAACGACGGAGGAATATGGAACTTTGGCCATGCTCTCTTTTTCCTTCCTAGATGTAGGACATATCTTCTTGCTCAACTTCATATGACCAGGAAGAGGTGTACTAACAAGCTTAGCATTCTTCATATTGAAGCGCTCCAGTACACGTTCAATGTACTTCTTCTGTGACAAATAAATCTCCCTTTCATCTCTGAGACGAGTAATTCTCATGCCCAAAATTTGTTTGGCATGACCCAAGTCTTTCATAGAAAAAGACTTACAGAACTCTTTCTTCAGCTCGTCAATCTTGGAAGTATTCTTTTCCACAATTAACATATCATCCACATACAACAAGAGGATGATAAAATCATCGTCAGAAAATTTTTGTACAAATACGCAATGATCTGAAGAAGTCTTCTTATAGCCTTGCTCCCCCATAACAGATTCAAACTTCTTGTACCACTGTCTGGGAGCTTGTTTTAGGCCATAAAGACTCTTTTTGAGTTTGCACACAAAATTTTCTTTACCTTCTACAGTGAAGCCCTCAGGTTGTTCCATATAAATCTCTTCTTCTAGGTCACCGTGAAGGAA
Source organism: Solanum sitiens (assembly GCA_016801875.1). Classification (NCBI taxonomy): domain Eukaryota; kingdom Viridiplantae; phylum Streptophyta; class Magnoliopsida; order Solanales; family Solanaceae; genus Solanum; species Solanum sitiens. Next base: position 15,039 of record JABWTJ010000023.1, on the reverse strand, counting down.
AGCCGTCTTCACATCCATCTGCTCAATCTCTAAATTAAGACTAGCAGCCAAACCTAGAATTGTGCGAATCGAGGACATTTTCACAACAGGAGAAAATATTTCGTTAAAGTCAATACCCTTCCTTTGACCAAATCCCTTAACAACCAATCTAGCTTTGTACCTGGGCTTCAGGTTGTGTTCATCAACTTTAACTTTGAACACCCACTTATTTTTCAAAGCTCTCATGCCTTTGGGCAATTTTACGAACTCATAAGTGTGGTTCTCATGCAAAGACTTCATCTCATCTTGCATGGCTTCAATCCATTGATCCTTGTGCTCATCTTTCATGGCCTCCTCATAACATTTAGGTTCTCCTCCGTCAGTGAGTAACACATACTCATTGGGTGAATAATGGGAGGAAGAAAACCGCTGTCTTGTGGACCTCCGAAGCGGAATATTTGATTCGTCCACAACTTCATGAGCAACAGGATCATCAATAACAATATCATTGTTATTATCAACATCAACATGTTGATTCGATACATGATTCTGGGCATCACTATGATTATCAAGCCCAACAACATCATGCACACTTGTGTGAGGAACGTCATCATGATGAACTATACCATCAAAACTTGAAGATTCTACCGTTTCCGCTTTGTCAATATCTTCAATTATTTGATTCTCCATAAAAATAATATCACGGCTTCTCATAAGTTTCTTTTCAATTGGATCGTATAGCCTGTAACCAAATTCATCTAGGCCATATCCAATTAAGATGCATTGCCTTGTCTTGGCATCTAACTTTAACCTCTCATCTTTCGGCACATATACAAAAGCTTTGCAACCAAATACTCTCAGATGGTCATAGGAAACATCCTTTCCATACCAAATACTATTTGGTACATCAGTTTGCAAAGCAACAGCAGGAGATAAATTAATAACATGTGCAGCGGTCAATAAAGCCTCACCCCAAAATGAGTTCGATAACTTTGCTTCAGAAAGCAAATATCTAACTCTTTCCATTAAGGTCCTGTTCATCCTCTCAGCCAAACCATTAAGCTGAGGAGTCTTGGGAGGAGTCTTCTGGTGTCTAATACCTTGATGCTTGGAATATTCGTCAAATGGTCCACAATATTCACCACCATTATCAGTACGAATGCATTTCAGTTTTTTTCCAGTTTCTCTTTCAACTGAAGCCTGAAACTGCTTGAAGACACCTAACACTTGGTCTTTAGTCTTCAAGACATAGACCCAAAGTTTTCTCGAGCAATCATCAATGAAAGTGACAAAGTAGAGTGCACCACCTAATGTCTTTGTCTTCATTGGACCACATAAATCAGAGTGCACCAACTCAAGCAACTCTGTCTTTCTCGAAGGGGGGTAGGACTTAAAGGAAACTCTATTTTGTTTACCAGCCAAGCAGTGCTCACACTTTTCTAATTTAACACTTTGGAAATTTGACAATAATTTCTTCTTGGCTAGAACATTAAGTTTTTTTCTTTCATTTTTGCTGTAAAAATATAAGGAATAAAAAAAAGTGTGAGTGAAATTAAAAAAGAGAAAATAGTAAGAAAAAAAAAATTTAAACTAGTTTTTTCTGAAAAATAAAATGGAACTACATACACTATATATATAAATAATAATAATAAAAATAAAAACAATTGTTAGAATAAATGTAATCTTCTTTTTTTTTTTTGAAAAATATAATAATTCAACACAAACTAATGTTAAATAATTAAGTGAAACATCTATGTTCTATTTTTCTTATTGAATTCTTGATGAATTAATTGTTGTTATTTGATAAATTTTAACATGAGTACTGTGTTTGTGCTAGCCAAATCCAAATTTACCATTATAGTTCTGGCCCTGTCTTGAAGGAAATGTTTAAAGTCAGCCAATTAAATTGAAAATAAAGATTCAAATAGCATTAAGCTAATTCAACAAAAAGACATGAAGTTCTTCAAAATCACATAAATTAACAAAAGATATATTGTCACAGAATGTTCAAAATGATAGCATAATTGGAAAAAAAAAAGCATAAAACTCAAAACTATTGAAACATTAGCGAAAGCTAATTAATTGAAACAGAGTAAAAATTAGACAAATCAAACTCTTTCTTCAACATTGTGATGTTGTGCTTGTTTTACATACAGCTTTAAGAGAGATGCCAATAGCTGTGATGACTGAGAAGCCAAAGTCCCAACATTATGAGCTCCCTACCTCTTTCTTCAACATTGTTCTTGGAAAACACCTCAAATACAGGTAAACTATATATATGTATTCTCATTATATTGTGATGGTCTTACAAGATGGCTTATTGTATATATGACAGCTGCTGTTACTTCAAAGACAAGTTGAGCACTTTAGAGGATGCTGAAAAAGCAATGATGGAATTATATTGTGAAAGGTCGCAGTTGAAAGATGGACACACTGTACTTGATGTTGGTTGTGGCTGGGGTTCCCTTTCTCTATACATAGCACAAAAATATGGTGCCTGTAAAGTTACCGGGATTTGCAATTCAGTCACCCAAAAAGCACACATAGAAGAGCAGTGCCGGTAATAACTTCTTTTGATACTATACGACCTAGTGTATATATGTACGCCTTTCTTATTGTTCTCCTCTGGTTTATGTGCTTAGGGAGCTTCAGCTGGAAAATTTGGAGATCATATTTGCAGATATTAGCACATTCAAGATGGAAGGATCTTATGATAGAATATTGTCTATTGAAATGTTTGAGGTATTGAGTGCAAGATGAGTGTGTTTGTTACCATTTAGAGTTAAGACGACAGCTAATTATAAACTTATATATTTATAGCATATGAAGAGCTATGGAGATCTCCTGAAGAAGATCTCAAGATGGATGAAGGCAGATAGTCTTCTTTTTGTTCATTATTTTTGCCATAAAGCATTTGCTTACCACTTTGAGGTACATATATATACGTCCATCTGCTAGCTGATCAATGCATGAGTATTTCCTGTGCTTCAATTACAGACGTGGTGTTGCAGGATGTGAACGATGATGATTGGATCACTAGGTACTTCTTCAGTGGAGGTACAATGCCTTCTGCCAATCTCCTCCTTTATTTTCAGGTGAGCTTCATGATGTAGTTTGTACCTCATCAAGAATGTTTTAAAAGGGTTACAAAGAATCCATCTCTGATAAAAGCAAAATCTTTGGATTGATAATTATTCTGATGATGCTTGGTTGCAGGATGATGTTTCTGTGGTTGATCATTGGCTGGTTAATGGAAAACATTATGCACAGACAAGGTGGAGTTAACTTGTTATGAATATATTTTTAGAATTATGAAACATGTATTGGTAATAATAAGGTTTAACTCCGTTTTCAGTGAAGAATGGCTTAAGAGAATGGATGAGAACAAGAGTTCCATAAAGCCAATAATGGAGTCAACTTATGGGAAGGATTCAGCCGTTAAGTGGACTGTCTACTGGAGAACGTTTTTCCTTTCAGTTGCTGAACTGTTTAGGTACAACAATGGAGAAGAATGGATGGTTTCACATTTCCTCTTCAAGAAGAAATGAATTTGCCAAGCAAATTGTACCAAGTAATAAGCATGTCTACATGCATTTGCACTATTACCATAAATTAAAGTAGAATGCGTCGTCAGTTAAGAATGTGATCATTCTGTCCTGAAATCCATTTGGACAAAAGTTCTTGAATGGCAATTTGATCCTTTCTTTAGGTGCCTTGTGTTCACAAAAATGTTCCATTCATCGTCCTCTCTGGAGATGGTTTTGTTGCCCACAATATTGAGCATGAAGTCAGCGCCAATCCTTTTGTTTAGAGGCTTTTACTGGCACCTGAACTGCAACACGAAAACTGAGACAGCAGCAATAATGTTGCCAATCTAACAACAAATGGGCATGTGAACGCGTTAATTTTCCTACAAGTTCTCCCATTAATGCGGCAAAACTTCAGCAAGACAGATCACCCTCAATTTCAGCAACTTAAGTAAGTTTTCTGAAAATAATAATCTGCATCTACATGATTCAGGACTATATACTTAAACCAAGTACGAGAGACTCAAGAATCAAAATAATCGTGCATATACGACTTACGAGGCTGGCAAAATATTTAAATAGTCCTCTGTCATTGTAAAAGGGATGAATCAGATTGAAACCAGTATGGACACCCCATGGTAATAATAGAATTCCAGTTAGATTTCACCTCTGGAACTAGGCTCCATGTATTTGATTATTTTCATCATCAAAACCTGCGTCCCACATTCATGGACTGGTGGTCTGCCTATATGAACTTGGTGATTGTCATAACTCATATCTTTACAAAAACAATCCACATTAAGCCTAGCCTGAACTCTCAAGTAGCCACTAAGTAAGGAATCATGAAGAGAGCAACTCTTCCACCCAATAACATATACAGCAGGACCATAAAATCAAATAAACAGGCCATGCTATATATGTCATATCTAAGATAGTTGACAGCTGAGATGGACAAACAGACCAAAAAATGAGTTACCAAGTCTTTCGTTTCCTTAAAAGCCATGAAACTTGACAAAACAGCCAGGACTGTGGGGACAAAATGCAAGCTTTCTACCCTTCTTTAAAAAACACAAAGAAACGAAACACTACATCTCATGTTGAGTATTTAAACTGTCTTCATTTAACAGAGTTTAAACAAGCATTTCAAAGGAATCGTGATTTTCTAGAGGACTACTTATTGTTATGATAAGTTGTGTATTTGGAGAATGGTATCTCACAAGATCAAATGAGAACACTTTACACATCACAATACAATTTTCCATAGATTTAAATAGAGAGAAATCAACGTGGAAGTGCTATAATTTGATTTGTCTCATATAAAAAGTACAAATAATATTGTTAATTTTTTAGCCAAAAATCACTTTCTTTGACTCGGGAAATATAAATCATTTTGACAATGAAAGAGCATTGACTTCAATTTTTGACCAATATAAGAACAGTGAATGATCACCTTCAAAACAAAATAGGAGTGAGAATTCCCAAAACGAATGGAAAACAAGAAAAAGAATCAAATCTAAAGGTAAATGAGGAAGATCTCAAAATAAGAAGTCAAAACCGATCATATAGAATTGCATTTGAATTCTCAATACTAAATCCAATGACGCCAAATAAAAAGGGAAATTGTGAAATCTAAACAATAGACACAGGCCACTCAACAATATTAGAACTCAATTAATTTCTTTCCCTCAGAAAATCAAGAAAGAGATAAAACAACAATGATATCCAATCCCACTTCAAAAACTGAAAAAATAAACTCCTTCTAAACCTTTTGCATAAATAGACTATCCTTGGTACTTCTTGCTAGCAAAACTAACTTGAGCAATATTTGGAAAAATTCAACAAGGAACTAAAAGAAGAAGGGGTAAATCGCGTATGAGGAAAAGCAGAGAAGAGGAGAAAAACAATCTTTGGACAACAAGTGTCAAGTGGTGTTACTTTGGAGGGAGAGGAACAAGAGAGCATTTGAAGGAAATGAATATGACATTGTATCTTTAAGTCTTTCACAAAGAACCATATCCCGTATCTTCATGTAGCCCCCCAAATGGATCTTGAAGTACTATTTCTGCATCTCCCTGACCAAATCCTTCATAAAAAGTATTTTAAAAAGAAAACAGGTAGGTGCTACAATCTCCCTGTTGCCTTTGATATCAAAAGACATCACAATCTCATGAACTATCCTGGAGTCTACAATGAACAACTTACCTTATCATAATTAACTAGGAAACCATCAGTCCTTTTTTCCAAAAAGTTTTTACTGAACTTGAACTGGAAAAGAGACGTGACAAGCGTGACTCTAGCTAATGTTCCCAATCTAACATCAAATGAAAACGTGAACCAAGGAGAGTGTGGCTGTTCAGTCTAACTATTTATTCGGTGCAAGCTGGTTGACAAAAAAAACAGCATCTACTTGAATTAGTACTACGTTGAGCAAGTAATAAACTCAAAAATCTTGCTTGCTTACCTTAAAAAAATTAGTAAACTCAAGAATCAAAATGACTGTGCAGATAAGTTGAGTAAATATTTAACATTCTGCAAAAGGAAATGCTGAAGTGAGATCATCAGACTAAAACCAGTAGCCCATTGCAAAGACTCATACAACATGGAAACCGGAGTTGTAATCATAGAATTCATCTAAACTTCACACTAGCTATAGGCTCGAAGTATCATCTTGTTCATCATCAAAACCTGTGTCTCACAATAATGGAATCAATGCAAATATAGGAACAGGTTTCTGAGCAAGGAACGTATAAGCTGGAATCTGGAATGAAGGGAGGCCCTCCACCTCACCATTAATCTAAGGAAGTAGAGAGGCGAATAAAGGTTGCGTGGGAGGAAAAATTTGGGCATGGGTTAAAAGGAAAATCACCAAATCAAAGGGAAAGACGTAAGGAATCAGGAATTACTCCACTCAAAATAGTTCTCTCTTCGACTATAAACAGTATCATAAAATCTAAAAGCATGTCGTGATATGTCAATTATTGTATATATGACAGCTGCTGTTACTTCAAAGACAAGTTGAGCACTTTAGAGGATGCTGAAAAAGCAATGATGGAATTATATTGTGAAAGGTCGCAGTTGAAAGATGGACACACTGTACTTGATGTTGGTTGTGGCTGGGGTTCCCTTTCTCTATACATAGCACAAAAATATGGTGCCTGTAAAGTTACCGGGATTTGCAATTCAGTCAACCAAAAAGCACACATAGAAGAGCAGTGCCGGTAATAACTTCTTTTGATACTATACGACCTAGTGTATATATGTACGCCTTACTTATTGTTCTCCTCTGGTTTATGTGCTTAGGGAACTTCAGCTGGAAAATTTGGAGATCATATTTGCAGATATTAGCACATTCGAGATGGAAGCATCCTATGATAGAATATTGTCTATTGAAATGTTTGAGGTATTGAATGCAAGATGAGTGTGTTTGTTACCATTTAGAGTTAAGAAGACAGCTAATTATAAACTTATATATTTATAGCATATGAAGAACTATGGAGATCTCCTGAAGAAGATCTCAAGATGGATGAAGGCAGATAGTCTTCTTTTTGTTCATTATTTTTGCCATGAGGCATTTGCTTACCACTTTGAGGTACATATATATACGTCCATCTGAAAGCTGATCAATGCATGAGTATTTCCTCTGCTTCAATTACAGACGTGGTTGTGCAGGATGTGAACGATGATGATTGGATCACTAGGTACTTCATCAGTGGAGGTACAATGCCGTCTGCCAATCTCCTCCTTTATTTTCAGGTGAGCTTCATGTTGTAAATCATTTGAGAGTTATTCTCCATTAATTTTGGACCAAACTATTGATGTTATTTTTGAACCAAATTATTAACGCATAACATTTTTGTTCAGTTTCACATAGTTTTGAGAGTATTTTTGGATTGATAACTATTGTGAATTGTAATGCTTGGTTGCAGGATGACGTTTCTGTGATTGATCATTGGCTTGTTAATGGAAAACATTACGCACAGACAAGGTGAACTTAACTTGTTTGAATATTTTCAGAATTATGAAACATGTATAATAAGCTTTGACTCCGTTTTGCCGCGAAGAATGGCTTAAGAGAATGGATGAGAACAAGAGTTCCATAGAGCCAATAATGGAGTCAACTTATGGGAAGGATTCAGCTGTTAAGTGGACAGTCTATTGGAGAACCTTTTTCCTTTCAGTTGCTGAACTGTGTGGCTACAATAATGGAGAAGAATGGATGGTTGCACATTTCTTCTTCAAAAAGAAATGAATTTCTCAAGCAAACTCTACAAGTAATAAGCATCCCTACATGCATTTTACTCAAAAACATTGGGAGAGTAATTTGCAATTTGTACCCCTAATGTAGGCCAACTTATACCTTATTCTATCATTCTTAATGATTTGCATACTAATCTGCAAAATTATAAAAGTTCTCATTTTTCAATTATTTATAAGGATAAAATATGAAGTTACATACTAAAAAGAAAAACAAAAAAGTTGTTTAAATTAAAGATGAATAAAAACAATAATAAATACAAGTCATTGACATTTCTTTTTCATTAAAATGAAGAACAATCATTCATTTACAAATGTACCTTGATCCCGTGCTCCTCAATTATGCCATCATAATGTCAAATCATTGCCTAATCCTACTACCATATTAATATCCACAAATATCAGGACATCACTACTATCAACTAATCTGCTATTCCTCACAAATTCTAATGCCAAACTCCTTGACCCTTTTGGAACAGTACATGAAACTGACGTCGTAAACCAACTCATCCATACCAACTAAACCCAACACCATATATGAAACCAAGTTCATCATGATCAATATTAGACAACTAAGAATTGAGTCCCCATAAACTCAATCCACAAGTTAAAACAATAATGTCACATAACCACTAAGAATTCAGCTATCAACAAACAAATGACATACCTCAACCATGATAAGTAACACATAACCCAGACTTCCAATGCTTATTCTGACTTACTGTAACATGAATCATGTCCCACATGATTCAGATCAACTCACCTTTCAAGTAATCCGGACCACTCAAGGATCCAACATGCAACAATTACATTATGAAGAAATAAATTAGGTTCACTCATGGAACCATAAACGCATACTTGGTCCTCTAATGGAATCTAAACTCAAACTTTTAGTGTACTATCGTGGTACTCAGGCCATCCTTAGTGAGTGCGTCGACGTGGTACCCAAGTCAATCATATGTGGATATCCCTGTATCAGGCGTGGTACCTGATTCAACCATTAGTATATATTAGGCATGGTATCATAGCCAACTTAGGGGATATCCTGAACCAAGCGTGGTACCCAAGCCAACCATCAATACATACAATCATCACGAACAATAACACTTGAAATCACAATTCACATAACCGGTTCATTGTATCTGGTTATCAATATGTTGTCATTACATATGCTTCATATATATTTCCTACCATGCATTTCAAAATGATACTACAAGTTGTAGACATGCATACACACATAATCAGATACCACCTTGCTAAAAAGGAACTCAAGGTAAATTAAGAACTAGAGAACTATCCCTAGTCATTCTCTCGCCTTCCGCCTAAATTGTAACCATCTAGACTCCGTACCCGAAGGCCTATGCATGCAACATTCAAACAGCTACAAGAAGAAACATAGTAAAACAAGTCTAACTAGGCGAAACCTAGCCTACTGTCACGATCCAAAAATGAACGTGATGACACTTGCCTATTACCATCAAGACAACTCAGCCTCAACCCAACGAAAATGAAAGAAATGTGGAAAGGTAAAGCAAGAACAAGATAAAAATTAAAAACTTATTCATTCTATTAACACTCCAAAGCCTAATTGTCATGTGTACAAACCACTAGTATATAAAGTGCGGAATTTAGAAATAAGTACAAGTCTTAAGTATTTTTATAATAAAATAGAACAAAGCATAAAAAGAGGAACTAAAGGGCCTGTCGGGATGACAAATATCTACCTCTCAACAGTTCTCTTACAAGCCTCAGAGATGGGAGAGAAAGATCAATCACACTATATCGGGCTCGGAATCTACACAAGCATAGAAGCAATGAGTGAGTACTAATAATACGACACCTAACAAGCAACCTGTTAAACAAAATAACTAGCTAGAAATCGAATACTCCTTTCATCTCATCTAAACCTCCTCAAATTACAATCCGCATAGAGATCAACCCAACCTAATAATCCTACAATACACAACTCACAAGGCTCAATACTCATAATTAAACAATAAACACGAATCAAGGAAGTCAATCCCAATGTCAAGTAGATCAATCACATGTAACAAGTGCATCAATCACAGTTAACAAGTAAGTCAATCATAAGCATCAAAATGCATCAAATCACAATAATCAATCTCTTACCGAAACTATTTTCCTTCGGCGTAACATTACTAGACGAAACAATTTTCCATCGGTTTTTATATCAAATCACTAGCCAGAACTATTTCCTATAGGATTTATATCATTAACTAGCCAAAACCATTTCCCATCGATAGTATATCGCTAGCAAAAAACATTGCTCATCGCCTGTATATCCTGTCACTAGCCAAAACCATTTCCCATCAACTTTATATCACTAACAAGAACCATTTCTCATCGGCTTTATATCGCATGTCTCATCACGATGTGCAACAATAAATGTACATACGCAAGTTCACACCATAAGGAAGAGACAACAATTCAAGTCTAGATCATGCTATCAAGCATTTCATCAATCAATCAAGAAGGATCACAAGAAGGCAATTCACAAGCATTGTAATCAAACATATAGCCTTTTCATTTCAACCGTTTTTTATTCTTTGATATTTATCAAGTTGAACAATTAACCCTTGACTTTATTTTCATTACTCCCAACATACACACAATGAAAGAAATACACGAGTTCTACTGGAATACAAGATTTAGGAGATCACTTACCTTAATTCAACCAATTAGTCACTACAAAATTTGAGTCTTCCTCTTCCGATCAATGTTCAAAGTCACACAATCTATATCAATCAAGTATTCACAATAAGTTTTTTGAAAACACCAATAACCATATTAATTACTTTGAAATATATGTCAATCAACTCAAAATCTAATTCCAAAAATGAAGTTTGAATATGAAATTCTATACTTGAAATCATTACCCAAGGCATTTGGAACCCAATGGTTCAAACTATTTTGAAAAAAGATTTAAAATTAGTTCACAATCTCCATTTTAGTTTGAACTTTGAGTTCTTGAAAAACTGTCATTTCCCAGTCAATTCCAAATTTTGATATTAAAATCCATAAATAAAAGTAAAATAAAGTTTTAGGATCACAAAAGCTTACCAAATTATAAAGCACAATAAAACCTTTCAAAAATCCCTCTAAGGCAAGCTCAAAAATGGAAAATGGGACTTAAACCCCAAATTTTGCAAGTCAAAACCCTTCTTTAAAGTCGCTTAAGCGAACACTAGTTTGCAAAAGCGAACCCCGCTAAAATCTCATCCCTAGACTTTCGCGAACGTGCCTTCACTTTTGCAAAGTTCGCGATTGCAAATAGGTTCTTCACGATCGAAAAAGGTCTAGATTTACATCTCTTTCTCTTTCACGATAGGGTCTCTCAATTGCGACCTTCACAAAATGAACTCCCTATCGCGATCACAAGGGTAACAAATATCAGACCTCAACAAAATCAACCAACTTTCAAAAGGACCCTCGGTATTCATTTGGAACCCCATACACACAAACCACATTTACTAATAGATTGTACTAAATGTTCAGGACTCAAGGAACCATTGAAATGCGAATTAGAGATCTCCTTGACGCAAAATCTATGAAAACCACAAGCTCCTAAAAAGGCTAACTCAAGTTCGGGACCTCTCATAATAAACCAAGACCTCACTTAGGCCTAAAATCATCCCTTAAATCCAAAGGAACTCTCAGAATTTCAGTCCGAGCATTCGACCCCAAATGTTGACCAAAGTCAATCCAAAGGCTAAATTTTCATAAATTTTCAATTTAGGATCTCAAATCCTTAAAAAGATTCCGAAACTAAAATCGACAACTCTCGTGGACAAGGTTCCATATTGGGACTGATAGAATCGAGGAAATTTCATTCTGAAACTCAAAACTCCAAAAGACACCAAAAATCACTTTCTTAACATTATTAGCCTTTCAAACTTACATAATTCTCAACTCCAAGGTTAAAAACTAACTTTCAAACTCAACTAAAAATAACTCGGGGTCAATATCGGGAGGGGCAAAATGATACATTCATAGAACTTCGAAAAATGACCTATCGGGTCATAACACCTACCTGGGTGCCAAACAACAGATGATGAACCTTGTAGATGTATTTGACTCCGCGGAAGCAACCTATTATCAACAAGCATTAGGAATCCTTTAGTTTTCACCTTCCTTGCGCGAAAACTCTTACCCTTCATTGCTCTCGCACCCTGGGTGCCTTTGGAGGGTTTTTGAAGTAATCATCACCTATTTTTCCTTCTAAAAGTGGGAGGAAAAAATATGCATTAATTAGGCTGTAATTTTTTTGATATCTCTCTATAATGAGATTCAGACCGCTACAACGGTCGTGCTATAGTAGGAAGCCTCCTCTATGGTGGGATGACGTCAGCCTGACCCAAAACTCAATTTGGGCCAAAATCGTCATGTGCTCAAGTTTCAAAAATTCTTGCACCACACTTCCATACTTTTGAGACTCCACACGAGGTAACCTTTGTAACAACGAATCGAGTCGTTACAATATCTAGCTAAAACATCAATTCACAGCCCATACTCTCGGCTACTTAATATGCCCTATCATAGGTTAGAAATTGATCAACCCAAACATCATGAATCTCTTGGGGAAAATAATGATTTAGAAAAGCTTCTATAAAGCTATCTCAAGAGGGTAGAGGTGCATCTCCCCCTATATCTCTCCCAACTCGCGTACTACTGTTGGGATTTATGTAGTTTTGATGATTGACAAAGAAAGATGAAACACATCAGTCAAATGGTCTAAAGGTACATTGTACGAGCAGTTGAATTTGAAAAAGCTTTTAAGATGAATAAAGACAAGACTGCAGAAATAAAGAAATGGATAATGCTAATTTCATGAGAAAACCCAAGGAAGTAATTGTTGACACTCAATTTTGACCTGACATATTTAAAATTCGTAATTTTTAAGTTTATTTATTTAATAGTTCAAAAATATATTTTTAAAATTTTTGAATAAGTTTATCGATAACTATCCTTATTTATTAAAATTTAGAATTTCTTATTAATTTTAAAATTGCGTCTTTACATGTCGTAAGTTATGTTCATTAAGTTTTTTCTTTAATATTACGGATAAAATTTGCACCGATAATTTTGGGCCACAATTCCAAGCCCACACACTTGGGCCCATTGCATTATTTATTTCTATTTAGGTTTAGATTAGGTCAAAAATAGGGTGGTGAAAATTTTTTAGGGTTGCAATTTAGAGATTTTGAGATTCTTTTAATGCTCTTTATTTTTCCGGCTAAAAGATCACCGGAGCTCCGACGTCTGACCGCCAGCCCACCACCCAAAAAAACCCTACCCAAGCTCCACATTCCATTTTTGCTCCATAGCCACTGGAGCAACCAGCAGCTCCAAACTATCCTAAAAAACCCATCTGCCTTGCTTTTCCTCCATTTTCCAAGAGCATCTCCCTTACTTCATTTTTCGGCGAGCTCAAACACCAAAACGAGCTCGCCACCACCTCTCCTCACCGGGAACACCCACCACAATTCCAGTAACAACCACCCAAATCGCTTTTCTCAAACCCATGAGCTTCCACCAGCAAACAGATAGCCTTCAATACTCTATTTTGCGGCCAAACAACTGCCACAAAAACACCTGACCTCCTTACCACTCAACCAGAAATCGCCTCCATCTTCCTTCCTCCTCACCACCAAACAAAACCAGCCTTAACCTCTTCTTTTCTCCATCTCGAACCAGCCCCTTCCCCTCTCCCCTTTCACGATTTTTTCCTTTATTTTGCAGGTATCCCATCATCCGACGTGACTCCATCTCCGGTGACGTAATAACAAGCAAGATCAGACCAACAACAGCGTACAAACTACATCAATAACTCCATTTCCGGCAAGGTATAAGCTTTCACTTCAAAATCTAATTAAAGTTGAGTTTATTTTACTTTGTTTTTGTTGCTATTTTTAGTTGTGTTTAGGGTGTGTTTGGTATGGAGTCCTAGAAAATGTTTTCCTTGAAAACAAGTAGATTTTGGACTTATTTTCTCATGTTTGGTTGGTGAGTAGAAAATATTTTTTCGAAAATGATATTTAGTGTTTGATTTATGAATGAAAAATGTTTTTGAGAGACATCTTTTATTTTTAGTTGAGTAAAAAATAATTTATGAAATTGAAAATATTTTTTTAAAATAAAATTATTTTTTTTTTGGAATGGTGATGGGGGTGGGTGGGGTGGGGGTAGTGGGTGGGGGCAGAGGGGAGGGGGTAGTAGTGAAAAAATAAAAATTTAAAGTTTGAGAGTTTTTTAAAAAACCATAAATTAATTTTGTGGGGGGTTGGGGGTGGGTGGGGGGTTGATCGGGGGCTGGCGGGAGGCGGGGGGTCGGAGTTTTTAAAATAAAAAGTTGACGTGGAAACAAATATTTTTGAAAAAGCCCAACTTCCTTTTTGGGGTGGGGGTGGGGGTGGGGGTGGGGTGGGATGGGGGTGCCCGGTGGGGGTAGGGGTGGGGGAGGTCAGGGATCGGGTGAAAAAATAAAATTTTGAAATTGAAAATATTTTTTAAAATTGATGTTTTTCCCCAAAAAAAAATGTAATCTAAAATTGGAGGAGAGTTTTGGAAAATGTTTTCCTTAATTTTTGAAAGGAAGTTATTTTCCTTAATTTTGAGGAAAATGAGTTGATTTGGAAAACATTTTCCAAAACTTTTGTCCCAACCAAACATGAGAAAATTGGAAAACATTTTCCAGAAAATGTTTTCCTTCATACCAAACACACTCTTAGATGATTTAATTTTTCCGTTTAGATTTGGTCGGAATCTCAAACTTTGGACACTTTATTTCCAACATTGTTGCTTAAATTTAGCACTAATTGCATCTATTTGCTGCTGTTGAATATTTTTAGTTTTGGTGACTATTCTAATTTTTTGCATTTTTGGGTATATTTTAAAGTTTCTATTGCTATTTTGTTGATAATGTTTCGTCACTATTATTTTTATTTGCTACTGTTAGCTTGGGATTTTAGGATATATTTTGTTTTGTTTCCGCTTTTAGTGTTTGTGTTATTTAAATAGTTAAGAGACAATGTTTGGTTTAGATTAACTTTTTATGATGTAGTATTTTTTTTAATTTTATATTTTTTTTAGTTGTTGTAGCAGTTCACTTCATTTATTTCTAGTTGTTGCTAGGTTTATCTCATAATATTATATAATTGCTTTTTTGTGCATTTTCAATTATGTGGATACTTTTATGTTTTGAGTTGTGACCAGATTACATTCTTGTTGCATCTAATCACTACTATTTAATACGACAAGA